>CM022301.1:150424474-151674474 GCA_011799875.1 Thinopyrum elongatum
ACCAGTTTTTTCCCACGTTGATGTAGCCTTTTGCTATGTCTCGTTGTGTACTCCTTACCGCGTGCCTGCGCGCCGCCTAGCTGTCCAGAATTGTTTCACTCCCGGTATTCCACTGGTATCAGTTCAGACCGTGGCAGCTTATTCCACTTCAGATTCGTGGCACAGTTTCCAATAGCTATGGGAACTCATCTTCCTTCAGCACCGCTTTCACCTTCAGTCCTCAAGGACAAAGTTGAACGAGTCAGCCCAAGTTCTCGAAGACATGCTTCGAGCTTGGGTGTCATATCCTTTCGGAGGAAATGGGAAGAATCTCTCCCATATGCGATTCTCTTACAATAACAGCGTATCATGCCAGTCTGAGAATGGCCCCCTTCGAAGTTTTGTACGGACGAAGTGCCGAACCCCTCTGAATTGGTCAAACTGTGGAACGTCCACTCTCTTCGGTGCCGGAATTATCCAACTTGCCGAAGATCAGAGTTTCGCGTTTCCGCGAGCATTTGAAGACTGCTCAGTCACTTCAAAAGAGTCCAGTATGACCGCAAACACAAAGATCACTGTGGTCTATCAACCTGGGCGAAAAGCTTATCTTCGAGTCACAACACGATAAAGGTACACACCGATTCGGATCAAGGGCAAGCTGCTTCCCTCGCTATATTGGTCCTTTCACATGTTCTTGAAAGGCGTTGTAGGAGTCGGGCATATAGTTGGAACTTCCACCGAACCTTTCCAGGTTCATCACGATGGTGTTCCACGTATCACAACTCCGCCGCTGCTTCAAAAGCCCCTAACTCCGCGGAGTAGATCACGAATTGCTTGAACTGCAACAAAACCTCTCTTATAAGAGCATACGGTCCGCATTCTCGATCAAGCCGAGCGTCTCCGCACACCCCAGAAGGTTATCAAGTTCCTCAAGGTTCAGTGCAAACCATTCTGATGATGAAGGCCACTTGGGAAACGCGAGGATCGTCTTCGCGATGAATATCCCCGCTTTGGTTTCTTCTACCCCTCCTAAATCTCGGGACGAGATTTCTTTGTAGTGGGAGGAGATTTTGTAACCCCCCTGTTATTAGCTACAGTGATCCCCCTTTTGATGAGGCCATGTCATCATATTAATATTGCATAATCATCATTAGCATCATATTGCATTTCAACTCCTAAGCCAAATTCAAATTTAAATGAAAGTGAATATAAAGTTGTCCAACATAGAAACTAAAATGTCAGATAATAGCAAATATTCCAGAGGCTATTCTAAAATTGTAACCAACACTCATTGGAATTGGATAAGTGACTCGAACAACCTCAAACAGTGGATAAAGATAAATTAATAAATAACCATTTATTAAATCTGAAATAATATGGAATTATGTTTTGTCCAAACTAATTTATGGTGTTAGGAAATAATGCACTGGTATTTTTGAAATAGGTCACACTTTTTGCAAAAACCATTTGAGCGTAAACATTTAACAGTGAGAAAAGAGAATAAAGAAAAGGAAAAAGAAACAGAAAAGGATAAAGGACCCCCCCCCCCCCGACTGGGCCTCGGCCCGCAAGCCACCAGCCAGGCCGCCGGCCGGCCCAGCCGCGCCTACATAGCCACCCCCCCACCCGAAACCCTAGCCCCTACCCCCGATCCCCCCTCCCCCCTCGCTTTCTCCTCCCCCCCATCTGGATCGGATCTCCCGATCCCGTCCGCCCCGTCCCGACGCCCTCGCCGACGCCGCCCCGTCGCCGCCTCCCCCTCGTCAGCCCCCACCTCCCGATCCAGATCGGGATCGGGATCCGCGGAACGACCCCGTCGCCCTCGGTCGCTGCACGACCGCGCCGCCTCGCCTCTCCGCACGACGCCACCGCCCGGAGCGCTCCCTCGCGGTCTGCCTCTCTACGTCGCCGCTATCGTCCCCTCGCCGTCCTGCCTCCCCATCGCCGTCGTCCCCGTCGACCACCCCGACCCCCCCGCTGCCCCGTCCCTACGGATCACGGTGAGCCTCGGGCCTCTCCCCCCCCTACTGCTCCCGTGCCTCGCCGCGCACGCATCCCGCCGGCCACTGCCGCGACTCACCCCGTGCCTCCCCGTCCTCGCTCCCGCGCCCTACTGCCGTGCCTCCCCGCCCCGTCCCCGTTCGCCTCGACCCGCTCCTGCCCCCGCTTTCCCTCCGTCTCCCCGAGCAACCCGCCTGCTCTCCTCCCCCCTCTCTGTCCTCGCCCTCCTCCCGCGCTTGTCGCCTCGTCCGCGCCGCGCTCCCGCGCCTTTGGCTCGCCTCTGGTGCACGCGCGCGGCTGGCCCGGACGTGTCCCGTGCCCGAACAGACACGGCCCGACATGTCCGCCCCGGCCCTATGACAGATGGGCCCAGCCCCTAAAAACGAATAAAAGAAATGTAATAAAAAAAAAGAAAATAAAATAAATAATTTAAAAATATTAATTTAATTAGTTAGTTAATAGTTCATCCCTGATAGGTAATAATCCAATTAACTAATTAGTTGTTAATTAAACAGTAATTAGAAATTACTTAATTAACTGCTGACTGCAGCATGAGGTCATGCTGATGTCATCATCATCACTGTTTCGGATAATGTTGAATTAAATAATTAATTAAAATTTCAGAAATATTAAAAACTTTAGAAAATCATATCTTTTAACCGTAACTCCGATGAAATATTTTTAATATACTGAAACTTGCTCAGAACGACGATACGAACCCGAATCATCCTCTGTATCCCGTCAGACGCCGCAGGCTATAAGAACGTTGAACAATTAGACCGATTTCGATAAATGAATGTGTCCAACCCTAATTAAATAAATCCGGATAATTCCTAAAATTACTAATCGCTTAGTTAGGCGTATACACCCTGGCCCTGCTTTAGACATGGTCATGCATCCCTGTTTGCATTATTGCCGTGTGTTACTGTTTCTTCTCTCCCTCTTCTCTTCGGTAGAACTACGAGACCACGCAGCTGCTGTTGCCCGCCCACCGACTACGTTGTTGACGACCCCTACTTGCCAGAGCAACCAGGCAAGCCCCCCCCTTGATCACCAGATATCGCCTATTCTTCTCTATACTTCTTGCATTAGAGTAGTTAGCCTGTTCTACTGCTTCGGTTAATCCTATTCTTCTGCTGCATACTCTGTCATTGTTGCTACTGTCTGTTGATACCTTCCTGCAATCCTAAATGCCTAGTGTAGGATGCTAGTTTTGTCATCATTGGCCCTGCATTTCTTGTCAGTTCTGCCTTGCTATACTATCGGGCCGTGATCACTCGGGAGGTGATCACGGGTGTATACTATAATCTATACATACTATACAGATGGTGACTAAAGTCGGGTCGGCTCGAAGAGTACCCGCGAGTGATTCACGGATTGGGGGCTGAAAGGCACCTTTGTCCCCAACGGCCCTTTGTGGGTGGATCCTTTTGGGGCTGAGCGACAGGGCAAGTTTGAGACCCTAGGAGACCAGGTGGGCCAGGCCCTGGTCGGCGTTCGCGTTTCACTTCATATAAACACGTTTAACGAGATTGGATATTTTGATCTGAGTCTGCCACTGGCCTATACGCACTAACCACTACGCGGGAGTAGTTTTTATGGGTTATCCCGCCGATCGGTGTGGTATCAGCTGAAGCCTTTTCTGACGTCAGCGACTGAGCGGCCGCGCGCCGTGTTGGACCGCGATACGTAACCCGCCGTGATCGTGTGGGTTGCTAGGTCTGCTCGCGGCGCCGTACGCAACATGCAGGAGCGCACTGGGCGATGGGCCCAGACCCCAGAGTGCCTAGGATTTATCCGGCGTGCTGACCTCTCTGTTGAGCCTAGGTGGGGCTGCGACGTGTGTATCTTCCGAGGCCGGGCATGACCCCAGGAAATGTGTCCGGCCAAGGGGGATCGACGTGTTGGGGAATATGTGGTGCACCCCTGCAGGAAGTTTTCTATTCGAATACCGTGTCCCCCTCGTAAAAGGACGACCCGGATTTGTATTCCGACCTCATGACAACTAAAATGGATACTTATAAAACACACCTTACAAGTGACAGATATAACCCGGTGGTCGCTCTCTCGCATTGGTGGCGACGAGAGGATCGACGGGTAGATTAATGCTATACGTTTTTGCTTGGTTAAATCCAACTAATCTCTTCATTGCTTCAAGATGGAGGCCTGCCAGAAAGCGTCGTCGTCACAGGACTAAGTATCCCCCTCTTATTCTGGCATTCTGCAGTTCAGTCCACCGATATTGCCTCTTTCACATATACCAATGCATATGTAGTATAGATTCCTTGCTTGCGAGAGTACTTTGGATGAGTACTCACGGTTTGCCTTTCCCCCCCTTTCCCCCTTTCCCTTTGCCTGTTGTCGCAACCAGATGTTGGAGCCCAGGAGCCAGACGCCACCTACGACGACTACTACCACCGGGCTGAGCTACTACTACTCCAGGACGCCGACGACCAGGAGTAGTTAGGAGGATCCCAGCAGGAGGCTCCTGCGCCTGTTTCGATCTTGTTGTATCCCTGTTTGTGCTAGCCATCTTATGGCACCTTGTTTAACCTATTCTGACTCAGATATTGTTTGCTTCCGCTGGACTCGTCTATGATCGAGCATTTGTATTCGAGCCCTCGTGGCCCCTGGCTTGTTATTATGGATTGTATGACTTATTTATGTTTTTAGAGTTGTGTTGGATATCTTCCCGTGAGTCCCTGATCTTGATCGTACACGTTTGCGTGCCATGATAGTGTACGATTGAGCCGGGGCGCCACAAGCCGTGGAATGAACCGTAAGTTTGAGGAGTTCAATGTATTTCACTTATTTGTTAAGGCTTTGTTCCGGTTCTCTATTAAAGGAGCCTTAATATCCCGTAGTTTCCAATGGACCCCGTGCCCATGGGAGGGTTGGACAAAGATTCAAATGACAAAGTTTCCTTTTCCATAAGGCACGTAATGACTATTTACGGAATACAAAATGCCTATATTAATTATTTTTATGAACTGGAGCCTAGTGCCGTATCGCCTAGGGTTTATGACTGTTTATATGAATGAATATCAATTCAACGAATTCACCTATCCAATCTATTAATTTCTTCTCTCATATTATTCTTGCTAAGTTACCACTGCTATGTTACTCTGCACTTGCTACAAAATCATTGGCTTTGTTCTGTTCCCGTTACTATTGCTGTTGTGCTACACATCAAACACCTACTACTTTGCTTACGACTGTCAATTTTGCTGTAGATATTAATCTCCAGGTGTGGTTGAATTTGACAACTCCACCTGCTAATATTGCAAATCTTCACACACTTTGGGCTCCCCTTGTTTGAATCAATACATTTGGGTGAATACTCCTATCCTCGAAAAAACTGTTGCGCTCCTCCCTATACTTGTGGGTTATCCAATCCCCCCGCGGAATCGCTCCCGCCGGAGGGAAAAATTGCTTTCCTTTCCCATGCCATCTCAAGACGGCGCCGCTCCATTCCCGACAGTCCCCTCATTCCTTATTTTTTTTCTAGGTTAAAAGTACCTTAGGTACCAGAAGATGGGCAACCGGAGGTGGCTGGGCTGGCCACAACCCACCAGGGCACGCCGGGGGGGCCCCGGCAACGCCCTGGTGTTCCCTTGGTGGTCACCATGTGGGGCCCCCCTCCTGTAGTTATTTGTTCTTCATTATTTTTTATATATTTCAAAATATTCTCCGTGAAGTTTCAGCTTAATTTTGGAGATTTGCAGAATAGGTTTTTCTCGACCGTAGCCTGATTTCAAGTCCCAATTCTAGCTGCCGGCATTCTCCCCTCTTTGTGTAAACCTTGCATATTAAATGAAGAAAAGGGCACTAGAATACTCCATAATCATTATTAGGCATAAAAACATTATAATAAATAGTAATGAAAACCATGAATGCAAAATGGACCTTATCAACTCCCCCAAGCTTAGACTTGGTTGCCCCTCAAGCGAAAACCGATATTGAAAAACGTCCACATGCTTAAGAGGAGAGGTGTTCGCTAAAAAACCAAAATACGGACCTCGTGTAGCAATCATGCTGTAGTTTTATAAAATAGCAACAACACTTCATTATAAAACTTTTCACAATACTTTATCATATAAGTAACAATTCATCACAACAATCGAAGTATAAATCATAACCACCAACTTGTGTTCTCACCAACTTGCACTACAATTCATCATATTTTCCGGAAGGGTTCCTTGTTCGGAACCTCTTGGCAAGTCCACATAACTGATGCAATCATTTAATCTTCCATGATTTTCCCTAACAACACTCACAACATACCCATTAGCAAAAAGTTTCACCGACACATCGAAATATAGGGGCTTATAGTTTTTCGCCTCCCAACCGTATTCACCTCAAGGGTGATGTCAACAATACTAACTCCATGCTCACTCCTATCCAACTGATATCGTGCTAGATCTTTCCCTCACCACATGGAATGCTTTTGCAAAAAGAGAAAAATAAAAGGTGATAGGGAGAATACTTTGACTCTTGCCTAAAAGGTAATACATAAAGTAAAAAAGATAGGAGGCCCCTTTTCGGCAGAGGGAAGTAGAAGGGTTGTCATGCGCTTTTCAGTTTTTGTATGCCAAATCCCTTATAATGCAAAGAAATGTCACGTTATATTTGCCCCTTATGATAGCATCCTTTATTATGTAAGTCCGTCGCTTTTTAGTCTACTTTGCCATCAACAATTTCGTACAATGTCTCAATTTTCTTTTCTCTTACACTAAATGATCAAACACATTTAGAAAGCAATGTTTTATTGCCTTATGCACCAATGAACCAAACTTACTTGAAAGATCTAGTCAATCCAAAGGTAGTATGGTGGACTCTCAAAACAAGAGTTTTTGGGGTTTAGGGTTCTTTCGATGCAAACAAGTAGTTATCTTCTCTTAATGCCGGAATTTTGGCTGCAAAGATATGAGCAATCACCACATGTTAAAGGATATATGACAATATAACTTCTATGTGATTATGAACAAACCTGAATAATTACATTGGGTCCCCCTTCCTTTTTCTGAAGCTCAACAATTTTTGGCCATCTAATTATTTAATGGGCTCACAATCATAAAAGACGTCCACGATAGTGTAATTTGCCATTTTGAAATCTTCTTCTTCTTCCCTATTAATTCTTTCATGAGTTTCCCTCCATTGAACCAATGCTATGTTTGTCAACCTTCAATAAATTTTTTAATAACCACTTAGACTTTTCCTTTAGTGATGTCCCATTACTTACCCATAAGATTAGCCAATTCAACATCTTTTTCATTTATTTCCTTTTATGTGAAATTGCAACATGAAGTACCGAAGCAACGACTCTCAAACTAAACTTTATTATATAACTCTCACGCGATAACATAGATAGATAGAATCACGAAACTAAATACTCGAAAATAGATCATACTAAACTTTTATTCACTAAAGCATGATAACTAAGGATCGAACTAAAATAGGTAAAGGTAGTAAAGTGATGGTGATACGATACTGAGGCATCATCTTCTCCCACCCAACCTTTGGACAAGCTTGAAGGGGAGTGCCCATAACCCGTGTAACTCAAGTCTCCTTTGGGTGGGGAAGATGATAAGGTGGTGGGTGATGAGGTAATAGCAAGCTTATCCTCCAGCTTCCAATGGGCAGCGGCCTCACCAATCCCCCCCCCATAAGAGGAAAGCACGAGTCTCAACAGTCCCTGCAACTGGCAGCTTTAACTCATACCTTAAATCTTGCCCTCTATTCCAAGACCGTGATTTGGAGATCATAGATTTTGCTTTTGCAAAAAAATTGAATTTGGGTTTTTTTTGGGTGAAGGACGATGTCCCTGCCAAACTGGCCCATCCACCTTGTGATCACGGGTGAAATCCGTAATCAAATGAGGTTATTGGCCACTGAAGTCCATGCCCACCATCCCTTGGCACTTGAAGACCTCCTGCTCCATACTTTGAGCCTGGCCCTCCATGGTTCCCTCTTGGGCCCTTAACATCCCTGATGTGGAGCACCCCTTCACATCTCAAGGTTTAAGGGTGCTTCATCAACCTCCCCGACAAGTAGTGTTTGATTACCCTCTCGAATAACTTGTCCTGGGAGCTCGGGGCGGCCAGGGCGATCTAGATTCTGTCCCAGAAAAAATACCAGAAAAAACCCCAAGAATAGAAGATTTCTCTACGATCGGTGGTCCAATACGTTCGGGGGTATATACAGATTTTTTTTTTATCTTGGGAAATAAGCAAACGGAAGGAAAAACGGAGTCGGACAAGGTTCCCGAGGGGGCACAACCCACCCTTGGGCGCGCCAGGAAGGGCAAAGGCGCACCCTGTGTCATCGTGCCCACCTCGGTTGTCCTTCCCTGGTTGTCTTCTTATTTTCCTAAATTTGTCTAATGATTCCAAAACTGACAAAAAATATTTTGCGGATTTTTCGGAGTCCGTTTACTTACCATATCACGTACCTCCTCTTTTTTCAGAATTCCGGAGTATTCTGGAAGGTTTCTTTTAATGTGTTTTCCTCCTCCGGTGGTCATGTTTTTGGTGATAATAGTGCATTTCAACATTTAGGCGTACATGATATATAGTTTTTTCAATTCTTTGCCCCTTGACCCCACCTTCGGGTTAGTAAACCTACTTTCGGCATATTATCTTGATAGCTTCCAGAGCGCTTAAAACTCTTTCGATAATATATGGTCCCTTCCCATTTGAAAGAGGTTTTTCCCTGCAAAACAACCTAAAAAACGAGAGTTTCTACAAAAGAACATACGCTCCACTTTGAATTCCGCCTTTTTTGGATCTTTTTGTCATGAATGCAAATCTTTTATCTTTTTTCTTGAATAATTTTGGCCATTTTCATTATAGCCTTGGGTTCTCCATTCATTCCTACTGAGCTAATATCGAATAACCCTCTTTTTCAACCAGCAAGTTGAAATCATAGTTGAGTTCTTTAATGCCCATATTCTTTAAAAATTGTTCTCACTCAAGAGGCAAATGCACAAGCTTTTCCCATAAAACCATTTTATATGTGAACATCCCCCATAGGATTTTTATATGCGTATTCTGGTAGGCCCCACAGTGCATCATCTAATTTCCTTTAGACCAATTCCTTTCGGACCTATTGATAGTTTTTTGTAATATTTAATTTTGTTTTCTCTAATGCTAAGTTCTACTTGACCACTAGATTAGGATGAATAGGGTGAATGGCAATGTCTATGGTGAACATCATATTTATCAAAGCATTTTACAGAAAGCACCATAATAAAGTGTGGACCACCATGAGTCCATTAAATAATCTAGGGACCTCCAAACCTTGGAAAATAACTTCTTTAAGCATTTTAGGAGGTGTTAATGATCATCACTACTAGTTGGAATAGCTTCTACCCTCTTACCCACTTAGTAAAAACATAATAACAGCACCAAAATATGTGTATATACCCATTAGAGGAAGGGAAAATGCCCATAATCAATACCCCAAACATCAAATGGTTTTTCAACAGCAGTGAATAATTCTAGTCATTTCCTGACCGCTTACTAATATTATAACCATTCTTTTGCATTCATCCACAAGAAGAACACTTACGGGCATCCGTGACAAGAGTAGGCCATAAAAACCAGATTGTAAATTAAACCTTATGTGCAAAGTTCCTTATCTCTTTGCCCATGATGTCCTCCTATGCTTTTGGAATGACATTTCCATAGGATTGTTCTTGTTTTTCAATGCTTAGGTACACAACTCTAATAATACCATCTACTCCTTTATAAAGATTGTGGGGTCACCCAAACAGTAAATGTCTTAAATCTAGAAGAATTTTTTCTTTTGTTGTATGTAAAACTATGTGGGTTATATATTTAGCGACAATATATTAGAAATAGCCAGCCATACCAAGGAGTATATGAAAACATTTTATTGCAGCTATTTTCATTAGGAAAACTATCATCAATAGGTAGTGGGTCATCAAGATAATTTTTCTAAAACTAGACCAAGGTTTGCTTTGCTACGACGGGGTTCTTCCAGCTCTTTCCTATCAGTGATATGTAAATCAATTCTTTGTAAGCAAGGAACCACCTAATGATCCTAGGTTTTTAGCATCTTTTCTTTCCATAAGATATTTTATAGTAAGCATGATCAGTTGAACAATTACTGTTGAATCAACTATGTAATAATCTTGAATTTTTATCGCAAGCCAAACCAACTCTCTAAATTCCTTTTTTCACTAGTAGCATAATTCTTTCTTTGGGCCTGTCCTAGAGTTTTTTACTAAGCATAATGGATAACATTAATTTCTTATCAAACTCTTTATCCTAGAACAACAACCAACAACATAATCACTAGCATCACTCATCATTTGCAAAAGCAAGTTCACCAGGTGGTTGATAATAGGTGGCAAAGTAGGCTTTCATTTATGTTTTTTAAAGGCCTTTCCTACACAATTCATCATAAAACATGGAACATCAGTGTAAAAAGATTGTAAGGGCCCTAGAAATTTTTAGAGAAGTCCTTTATAACCTCCTATATAAACCAGCATGACCAAGGAAACTAACGAACTACCTTAATATCTTTTAGGACATGGAATTTTCTTAATTGCGTCAATTTTAACTTTACCACTCAATAACCTCGTTCAAGAAATTTTATGCCCCAAGAACAATTACCTCATTACCAATAAAGGTGGGCACTTCTTCCAAGTCATAAGACAAGATTGGTGTTGTTCACATCTTCCCGCAAAACTCGAATCCAGGTTGCTTAAGCAATCAATCAAAAGAATTTTCGTAAACGAAAAAAAAAAAATCATCCATCATTGAAACCTCAACAATCTTTTTCACAAAAATCAGAGAATATAGCAGTCATTACATCTTTTGAAAAGGTCGAATGTGCATTGCATAAACCAAAAGGCATACGTCTCTAGATGGTTTCCAAAAGGGGTAACGTAAATGTGGGTTTTTTTCCTCTTGATCAGGTTGTGAAAACAGGGTATTGATAAGAAACCAGAATATCCATCAAGAAAACAAAATGTGGGGGTGCCTTATATAATCCTTTCCCAACATTTGATCAATAGAAGGCCAGAGGGTAAATGATCTTTTTCTAGTTGCTTTTTATTTATTTTTCTAGATCAATTACCATTCCTATAGGCCAGTAAACAATTCCCTGTGGAATGAGTTTCATTTTTTATCATTAAGGGACAATAGTAATACCTCCCTCTTATGGACACAAAGAACCTGACTTAACCCATCTACTATCAGCTATGGGGTAGATTATCACCCCTGCTTCCAGAAAGCTTTAGGTATTTCATTTTCAGTTCCTTACCAACTTTTTTCATCTGCGATTCCAAAACATCGTTTGGGTGATCAACACGGGTTTAGCATCAGGGTTTTTCCATATTAATCATCTTGGGTGCTGACAAGAGTGGGACTATAATGCCCTTAAAGATCATCAAGAGTAATAATCCAATAGCCAGCACTGTGCTCTTCAACATTTAATAATCTTTCTTCTTCATGTTCTGAAAGGCTAGCACAATCATAGATATATATTCTTTTTCTCATCAGATAAGCCATATTTCAAAGTGTCATGAATTGCTTTAATTCAAACACAATAATCACCTTTAGGTGGAGAGGACCAAGAGTTTCCAATGGCAATTTGGTGTGTTTAAGGAGAGGTTGTTGTTCCAAGAATATTTTATCTATTTTTCATTTCCTTTCACGCAAGTGCATAATCAATTTTCATGTTCGAGCAATTTGTTCTAGTGTATCAGTGGAAGGCATGGGCAATCCAGAGCAAGACCCAATTATTTCATCCTTACTAGGTAATCTTTTATTTACGGGGTTGTCTACTAAACTTGGAGAAATTTAAATTCATGAGAATGCATCACCAAAACTAAACACTTATAGTTTTTTTTGTTTATGGCAATCTATGGTAGCATTGACAATGTTCAGAAAGGTCTACCAAGATAATGGAACAAAATCATCTTGTTGGGGAACCAAGAAACAGAAAAAATCAGTAGGTATTTATTTTCCCACACAGACTTCAACGTCTCTACCAATCCCAGTGGTGTGATGGTGGTCTCTATTAGCAGTTTAATAGTAACATCAATGTCCCTTCTATTTCAGCGGGTGCTATGTCATTCATATTTCGTGGTATAAAGGTAAAACAAATTAAGCACTCACACTAGCCACTAATCAACATAAACCCATGAATTTAGCACTGAATCTTCCTATTTTAACTGAGACAACAGTCATGCCAACTACATGTCTATGTTTTCTTTTTTCAATCAGGTTTGGCAATTCTTTTTCTAGCAGCTTCCATCACAGAAGTAACATAACATGCCCATCGATATTTTTCGACCAAGAGAATCTTTAACCATAGCAACACAGGTTTCTAATTTTAAATTTTGTTCAAGGGTTTTTAGGTTGCTTTTTTATATTACTTTTAACGACCAAGTTTGATACTTAGCATGTTTTCCTTTTTTATCCTAACATGGAAAGGTGTTTTTTCATATGAGCATAGGCAACACTGTATCAAACATTGTAATGATCTTTTTCATCATCTTTAGCTTTATGGCGGTTCCTTTAGTTTCCTTCCTTTAATAGGGGAATTGATTTAAACCACTTCGCCTTATGGAGATCACAATGAGTAGCAAATGATTCACCAAAAGAGGCTACTATCTCATAGTCAAGTCCATTTTAGTGCTAAACTTGTGAACAGCAGCGGTAATTCAATAAAAGATGTAACACATCAATTTCAAGCTTAAATACTGACTCTTTTTAAACCTTCGTCGAGTTTCCCAATCTTCCAGAGTTTTACGTTTTAATTCTTTTCTAAAAGACAACCACCTGATTCAATAAGTCTTTCTTCAAAAGAACCCGCACAAGATATCGAGCAATGGATTGAATCATCACGAGAAGCCGACATAAATTCTGAATGAATAAATTCGCGAGAGGGCTCATGATTGGTGCATTAATTTATAACATTTACTTATGCCTCCACCAAGCTAGAGCGATATTTCTTCCTGCACGAGGCCAAAAATTATATATAGTAATTTCCGATCACGATGAACTGATGCAAATGGGATATTTTTTTTGGTGAAGTTCCAATTTCAATCGATTCCAGGTTCCAAGATCCAATATCAACATCGCATATCCCCTATATACCATGTTAATTGATTTTTCCCTTCAAATTATAAAGGGAAAACTTCTTTCTTAGCTCACTCTCCCTCATCATCTCCCGGGTACCCTGCAACTTAAAATCATCCATAATTTCCATCCACATAATATCAAAATGCAAGCAGGATGTTAGTTTCGTCTCTGCATAAGGATT
Source organism: Thinopyrum elongatum (assembly GCA_011799875.1). NCBI lineage: Eukaryota > Viridiplantae > Streptophyta > Magnoliopsida > Poales > Poaceae > Thinopyrum > Thinopyrum elongatum. The sequence continues at coordinate 150,437,753 of CM022301.1, forward strand.
ACTAGCAGTTTTCTAATCAGACCCGAGAGTCATAACCAATATTTTTAGTAGGTGCCATTACGTGAGGGGCAACTAATTGTTCTTTCCTCCGGTCAAGGTGAAAGATACCCCGCAACACACCCCTCAAGGAGCCCCTTTTTCCATATTTAACAAGTGACCAATAAATTTTCAGCACGTCTATAAATTTTTTTCCTTACCGATTTCCACCTTACCAAGATCGCTTCAACTCCTGGCAATGGGCCCGCCAGAAAAGAGTCTTGATGAACCCCCACAAGTATAAGGGGATCATCAGAATTAATTTCGATAAGTAAAGTGTCGAACCCAACGAGGACGGAAGGAATGAAACAAGTGGGTTTTGTAGCAAGGTAATTTCGGCAAGCACTGAAATTGTCGGTAACAGGCTAGTTTTTGATAGCAAGATAGTTTTTGTATGAGCAATTACGGTAATGATAAATAAAAGTGGCGAAAGGTGTAGCCCAATCCTTTTGTGAGGGGGGGGGGTCCTTTATCCTTTTCTGTTTCTTTTTCCTTTTCTTTATTCTCTTTTCTCCACTGTTAAATGTTTAGGCCTCAAATGGTTTTTGCAAAAAGTGTGACCTATTTCATAAATACCAGTGCATTATTCCTTAACACCTAAAATTAGTTTGGACAAAACATAATTCCATATTTATTTCAGATTTAATAAATGGTTATTAAATATTATCTTTATCCACTGTTTGAGGTTGTTCGAGTCACTTATCCAATTCCAATGATGTTGGTTACAATTTTAGAATAGCCTCTGGAATATTTGCTACTTATCTGACATTTTAGTTTCTATGTTGGACAACTTTTATATTCCACTTTCATTTAAATTTGAATTTGGCTTAGGAGTTGAAATGCAATATGATGCTAATGATGATTATACACTATTAATCATGATGACATGGCCTCATCAAAAGGGGGATCACTGTAGCTTAATACAGGGGGTGTTACAACCGGGAAGTGTCCCGACTATTGTCACTCCGGGGTTGCCGGATCATAACACGTAGTAGGTGACTATAACTTGCAAGATCGGATCTAGAACATAGATATAATGGTGATAACATAAACGGTTCAGATCTGAAATCATGGCACCCGGGCCCAAAGTGACAAGCATTAAGCATGGCAAAGTCATAGCAACATCAATCTCAGAACATAATGGATACCAGGGATCAAGCCCTAACAAAACTAACTCGATTACATGATGAATCTCATCCAACTCCTCACCGGCCAACGAGCCTACGAAGGAATTACTCACTCCTGGTGGGGAGCATCATGGAATTGGCGATGGAGAAGGGTTGATGATGACGAAGATCAAAGATCCCCCTCTCCGGAGCCCCAAACGGACTCCAGATCTGGCCTCCCCATGAAGAAAAGGAGGTGGCGGCGGCTCCGTCTCATGAAACGTGATAATTCTTTCTCCCGATTTTTTTTCCAAATATGTGATTTTATAGTATCAGGGTTGAAGTCTGCGGGGCCACCAGGTGGGGACAACCCACCTGGGCGCGCGTGGAGGGGGGCGCGTCCTGGTGGGTTGTGCCCACCCAGGTGCCCCCCTCCGGTGGTTCTTGGCTCCAGAAATTCTTATTTATTGAATAAAAAATCCTCGCAAAGTTCGTTCCAATCCGAGAACTTTTATTTCTGCACAAAACAACACCATGGTAGTTCTGCTAAAAACAGCGTCAGTCCGGGTTAGTTTCATTCAAATCATGCAAATTAGAGTCCAAAACAAGAGGAAAAGCGTTAGGAAAAGTAGATACGATGGAGACGTATCAACTCCCCCAAGCTTAAACCTTTGCTTGTCCTCAAGCAATTCAGTTGATAAACTGAAAGTGAAAAAGAAAAACTTTTACAAACTCTTTTGCTCTTGTTTACATAAATAAGCTTAAGTAGCACCCAGGTTTTCAGCAAGGATTATAACTAACCATGTCGACAATAACTCTTAAAAATTATATTAACTCATAACAATGGCATAATCAACTAGCAAGCAATAATAATATATCTCAAACAACAACACTTTGTCAAAGCAACCATGATATAATATGACAATAGTGGTATCTCGCTAGCCCTTTCTGAGACCGCAAAACATAAATGCAGAGCACCTCCAAAGTCTGAGCAGCGAATAAACATTGTAATTCATGGTAGAAAAGATCCAGTCATGATGCACCCAACATTAGCTATACACAATGCATGAGGATGACAATAGTGCTCTCAGGTTCTGGCGCTTATTTGATAAGGTGATGACACAACATAAAAGTAAATAGATAGTCCCTTCGCAGAGGGAAGCAGTGATTTGCAGAGGTGCCAGAGCTCAAGTTTTAAAACAGAGGTAAATGAAATTTTGAGAAATGCACCCTTCTTATTTACTTCATGACCATTAGTTATCGGTATCTTCCATGCTAAACACATTAGTGGTGGTTCCCAAGCGATAAAAGTAAAGGTTTACTCCCCCTACACCAACAATCACACTCCACGGCTTGTCCGAAACAACGGGTGCCGTCCATACCAACAACATTCCTGGGGGAGTTTTGTTTAATTATTTGCAATTTGAATTCGGGACTGGGAATCCCTATTACCGCCCCTCTCATGCAAGGACGAGTGAATAAACACTCATCATGAGAATAACCCGCTTAACATGGAAGATACTGACTACCTCCTGTCGCTCTATGAACAATCCAGGCACACAAAAAAGGATATTTATTTGATGTTTTTTAGGGGTGGCACATGCAAATTTACTTAGGACGGCAGGGTAATACCGCATATAGGTAGGTATGGTGGACTCATCTGGAATAACTTGGGTTTCAGGGTTTTGATGCACAAGCAGAATTCCCACTTAGTAGAGGCGAAGGCTAGCAATTAGGTTGAGAAGCGGCCAGCTAGAGAGCGAAAACGGTCATGAACATGCATTATGCATAAGTAACATTGGATACTAGCATGAGTAGGATATGAACACCATGAACATAAATATCATAGAGGCTATGTTGGTTTTGATTCAACGACATGCATGAACATGTGCCAAGTCGAGCCACTCGAACATTCAGAGGAGGATACCATATCATCATACTACATCACAATTATTTTAACACAATGTTGACATCCAAGATAAAACATTATCCACTCCTAGCTACTTAAGCATGGCATGAGAAACTATAATCTCTAAGGGTCATTGCAAACATGTTTGATCATAATGAGTTGAATCATCGATACTAGGTTAAACATATTTACAAAAACAGAACAAGTTGATTTCATACCCGTTTCTCTCTGCCATAGCCAGTTTATCAAATATCATCATTATTGCCTTTCACTTGCACGACCGAACGATATGAAAATAATAATAGTGCAAGAGTGTCGTGGACTAAGCTGGAATCTGCAAACATTTTATTCAAAAAGAAGAAAACAAGGTAATATGGGCTCTCTGTTAGATCAACAACAATGCATATGAGAGCCACTCAACATTTTCATCGTGGTCTTCTCCTCGGTATGACTCAATAAAAAGAAATTCAGAGAAACACACTGATTTTTTTTGGAGTTTTTGGTTTTCTGAAAGAAAGCAAATTTAAGAAAGGAAAAACAAAAAAGAGAAAAACTATGTACACGGGAGAGCTCCCAACAAGCAAGAGAAGAATAAGGAAATCTTTTTGGGTTCCCCCCCTTTTTAAAAAAAATACAACTAATTATACTAGAAAGAAAAAATAAAAAGAAGTAGGAAATATTTTTGTATTTTCTCAAAGTTTTTTAAACACACAAGAAGAAGGCGAGAAAATAAATCTAGCATGGATAATACAATGAAAAAGTGTGGACACCGACAACTAGAATGAAATGTGTGAACATGAAAGTAATGTCGGTGGAAATACGTACTCCCCCAAGCTTAGGCTTTTGGCCTAACTTGGTAATCTCCATCAGTAGCCTACATAATGGTCGGAGTGATAGCTCACGGAGGCTCTAGGTGCAGATGTCGCAGCACGTCGTGCAGCCACAACTGCCATGTTGTGTGCTCAGGCCTCGCTCTCAAGAACATAATATCTTCCCTTGCTGTGAACATCAAAGAGAGCAGGTGCAGGCAAAAGGGTGTCCACGACGGACCTTTTATTAAACAACAGGTTATAAGTAAAATTATGGGGTTCACCACTAAGGATCTTATGACGTTTCATAGCACCGAAGTCAAGGTATTGCGTGGGTAAGATGGGGTCATAAGGCCAAGGTGAAACACCTAGCTCTCTTGCTAAGCGCGTGGCGTAAATCCCACCATAAAAATATCCACTACCAGCATTGTGTTGCAATCTACATGCCACTATCGCTCCAAGGTTATAACTTTTGTCACCGGTGAGAGCGGTGCGGATAAGGCTCAAGTCTGGAGCACAAAGTGTACTACAATATTGTTTGCCTACAATGCATTTTCCATTAAATAGTGCAAAGTATTGGATTGAGGGAAAAAGAATGCTCTTTATTCTACCTTGAGTCACTCCTCTAGTCTCACCATAGCATAGGCTAGTCAAGAATATCTCAAACTCCGACCTCGGTGGCTCGTCTAATGAACCCCAAAATGGAATTCTGCAATGATTAGAAAATGTCTCTAGAGGTATAGTAAATGAATTGTCATATAGTTTAAATGATACTCTGGACTCACGAGGATGGAATTTAAATTCTTTGGTAAATGATTCAGTGAGGCTGAGGTGTTGGTTACACTTATCTGCAATGTAGGGACCGAGCTCGGCATTGTGAACATATTGCTCAAATTCTTCTTTAATGCCCACAAGCACAATATAATCGTTGCATGGCCATAAACATGATTTGGTGGTGGCATCTCTAATGGAATTTTCACTTGGTTCAACATAAGACCGGCGAACGGAGCTCCTACTAGAAGATGCCTCCGAGGACCTCCGCCTCGAAGAACTCCTTCCAAACAGGTTCATCATATTCACGTACAATTTTCTGAAAACTTTTGGGTCACAAATTTTTATCAACAAAACTTTACAAGACTGATAGCAACTACTCGTAGGGATGCATAGAGGCCATATCAAGCATTCAAACTACTTAGAACTCTAAGAATTCAACATGCAAGCTCATCTACAGCAGCACCAAGATTCACTAATTATTGTATATAAAAACCACTAAAGCAAAAACTAATTGGACCAATGAAGGAGGCACATACCAAGCAGTAATCCCCCGAAATAGTTTTGGAAACGGAGCTTCGAGCAAAGAGATCGAAATCCATGTGTTTGAGAGCAAGAACACGAGAGAGAGAGAGAGAGAGAGAGCAATGGTGATTTTTTTCTGGAGCTAGGTGATGATATGGAGTGAAGGGATAAGTGAGGGGGCCCACGTGGGGACCACAACCCACCAGGGCGCGCCTGGGGGTGCTAGCGCGCCCAGGTGGGTTGTCCCGCCTGGAGCACCTCCCTCTGATGTTATTCGCACCAAAAATTCTTAAATATTCAGAAAAAATCGTATTAAATTTTTAGAGCATTCTGAGAACTTTTATTTTTGGGTCATTTTGTATTGCACGGAAAACTCAGGAAACAGGCAAGGCTTGGCATTTTATTTTATTTAACTAATAAAAACAGAAAACAAAAGGTAGGGACAGAAGGTAGTGCTCACTAAATTCATCAACTTCATACCTCTAAAAAATGATTCATTAATAAGGTTGATCAAGTCTTATTAACAACCACTTCCGATTAGCATGAAACCGAAGAACTTTTGTAAAACACTAAGTTACCTCAATGGGGATGTGAATGTCCCCAACAATAAGCATTTCATATTTCTTTTTAACAGTAGGTTGAGGTAGTTGAAAACTTCCAATAGTGATTGTCGGAGATTTTTCAATAACATTAATACCATTCACTTGGAATTGTTTCTTCGGAAAGTGCACCGTATGTTCATTACCATTGATATGAAAAGTGACCTTGCTTTTATTGCAATCAATAACAGCCCCTACAGTATTCAAGAAGGTTCTACCAAGGATAATCGACATGTTGTCGTCCTCGGGCATCTCAAGTATAACAAAGTCAGTTAAGATAGTAACATTAGCAACAACAACGGGCACATCCTCACAAATACCGATAGGTATGGCAGTTGATTTATCAGCCATTTGCAATGATATTTCAGTAGGTGTGAGTTTATTCAAATCAAGTCTTTTATATAAAGAGAAAGGCATAACACTAACACCAGCTCCTAAATCACATAAAGCAGTTTTCACATAATTTCTTTTGATGGAGCAAGGTATAGTTGGTATTCCCGGATCTCCAAGTTTTTTAGGTACTCCATCCTTAAAAGTATAATTAACAAGCATGGTGGAAATTTCAGCTTCCGATATTTTTCTCTTATTGGTGATGATGTCTTTCATGTACTTTGCATAAGGAGGCATTTTTAAGATATCAGTCAAGCGAGTACGCAAAAAGAGTGGCCTCAGCATTTCAGCAAAGCGTTCAAATTCTTCATCATCTTTCTTTTTGGTTGACTTAGGTGGAAAGGGCATAGGTTTTTGAACCCACGGTTCTCTTTCCTTACCGTGTTTTCTAGCAACAAAGTCTCTTTTATCATATCTGTTATTCTTGGTTTGTGGGTTATCAAGATCAGCTGCTGGTTCTATCTCAACATCATTATCTGGTTCTTTATTATTTATTTGAGTATCTTCATGAACCTCATCATTGTCTTTTTCATTTTCAGAAGGTGGGTGTTCACTACCAGATTGAGTTTCATCATCAGAGATAGAGACTTCATTATCATTATCAGGAGGTTTTTCAACTTCAGGTTCACTAGAGGCATATAAAGTCCTATCATTTTTCTTCTTCTTTTTCTTTTTAGAAGGACTAGGTACATCAGTGTCAACTCTTTGAGAGTCTTGTTCAATTCTTTTTGGGTGTCCCTCAGGATAAAGTGGTTCCTGAGTCATTCTACCTCCTCTAGTCATTACTCTAACAGCATGATCATTGATATTATTATTCATTTCATCAAGCAACTCTCTTTGAGATTTAGCAACTTGTTCTATTTGAGTTTGAACCATAGAAGCATGTTCTCCCACACCTCTAACATCATTTGAGATTCTAAATAACAAGTCACTCAAGCGAGCAATCATATCAGAACTGTATTTCAATTGTTTCATAACATTTGCATTGAAGTGATCTTGTTTTCTAATGTAATTATCAAACTCATAAAGGCATTGACTAGGATGTTTACTATAAGGAATATCACCTTCATCGAACTTTAGTAAAGAATTTACCTCTACCACCTTAGGTGGTGGTGGTGTTTCAAGCCCGTGTATTTCTTTGATAGGTGGTAAATTTTTAACATCATCTGCTTTAATACCTTTTTCCTTCATGGATTTCATTGCCTCTTGCATATCTTTAGGACTGAGATATAAGATACCCATCTTATTTGGAGTAGGTTTAAGTGGTGGTTCGTGAAGAGTCCAATCATCATAATTTTTCTATATGTTATTCAATAATTCTTCAGATTGTTCAACAGTTCGCTCCCTGAAAACACAACCAGCACAACTATCTAGGAAATCCCTAGAAGCATCGGTTAGTCCATTATAGAAGATATCAAGTATTTCATTTTTCTTAAGAGGATGATCAGGCAAAGCATTAAGCAATTGGAGAAGCCTCCCCCAAGCTTGTGGGAGACTCTCTTCTTAAATTTGCGCAAAGTTAAATATTTCCTGTAAAGCAGCTTGTTTCTTATGAGCAGGAAAATATTTTTCAGAGAAGTAATAAATCATATCCTGGGGACTATGCACATAACCAGGAGCAAGAGTATTGTACCAAGCCTTAGCATCACCCTTTAATGAGAACGGAAATAATTTGACAATATAATAGTAGCGAATTTTCTCATCATGAGCAAATAGGGTGGCTATGTCATACAACTTAGTAAGATGTGCCACAACAGTTTCAGTTTCATAACCATGGAAAGGATCATATTCAACCAAAGTAATTAACTCGAGGTCGACAGAGAATTCATAATCCTTATCATCAACAAACATAGGTGAAGTAGCAAACTTAGGATCACATTTCATTCTAGCATTCAAAGTCTTTTCTTTATACTTGCATAATAATTTTTCCAGATCATCTCTATCCTTACAAGCAAGAATGTCTCTAGTTGTCTCCTCATCCATAACATAACCTTCCAGTACCTTTGGCAATTCATATCTAGGAGAACTAGGTCTAATAGGTGTTTCAAGATTTTCAGTTTCAAGCTCTTCATCAGTTCCAACAATTTCATCAGTTTCAGCATTCTCAAAAGCCTTAGTTCTAGCAAGTTATTCATCAAGAAATTCACCTAGTGGCACATTATCATCAAGCAAGGTACAAGCATCATCATGAGTAGCATTCATAGCTGAAGTAGCATCATCAATAACTTGCAACATATCAGAATTGATAACATGTGGTGGTGTTGCAAGTCTACTTATAACAGAAGGTGAATCTAAAGCGGAGCTGGATGGCAGTTCCTTACCTCCCCTCGTCTTAGAGGGAAAAATCTTAGTCTTAGCATCCTTCAGATTCTTCATAGTGATAATTTGATAATAATCCCAAGTGACTCAACAAATATAGCTATGCTCCCCGGCAACGGCGCCAGAAAAAAGTGTTGATAACCCACAAGTATAGGGGATCGCAACAGTTTTCGAGGGTAGAGTATTCAACCCAAATTTATTGATTCGACACAAGGGGAGCCAAAGAATATTTGCAAGTATTAGCAGTTGAGTTGTCAATTCATCCACACCTGGAGATTAATTATCTGCAGCAAAGTGATCAGTAGAAAAGTAGTATGGTAGTTTTGATAGTAGTAGCAACAGCAATAGTAACGGTAACAGTAACATCAATGATTTTGTAGCAAGTGCAAGAGTAACAATAGCAGTGGTAGCTTAGCAAGAACAATATGAGAGAAATTCATAGGCATTGGATCGGTGAATTCGTTGCATGATATTCATCATATAACAGTCATAACCTAGGGCGATACGACACTAGCTCCAGTTCATAAATATAATGTAGGCATGTATTCCGTAAATAGTCATACATGCTTATGGAAAGAACTTGCATGACATCTTTTGTCTTACCCTCCCGTGGCAGCGGGGTCCTATTGGAAACTAAGGGATATTAAGGCCTCCTTTTAATAGAGAACCAGAACAAAGCATTAACACATAGTGAATACATGAACTCCTCAAACTACGGTCATCACCGGGAAGTGTACCAACTATTGTCACTCCGGGGTTGCCGGATCATAACACGTAGTAGGTGACTATAACTTGCAAGATCGGATCTAGAACATAGATATAATGGTGATAACATAAACGGTTCAGATCTGAAATCATGGCACCCGGGCCCAATGTGACAAGCATTCAGCATGGCAAAGTCATAGCAACATCAATCTCAGAACATAATGGATACTAGGGATCAAGCCCTAACAAAACTAACTTGATTACATGATGAATCTCATCCAACTCCTCACCGACCAGCAAGCCTACGAAGGAATTACTCACTCCCGGTGGGGAGCATCATGGAATTGGCGATGGAGAAGGGTTGGTGATGACAAAGATCGAAGATCCCCCTCTCTGGAGCCCCAAACGGACTCCAGATCTAGCCTCCCGATGAAGAACAGGAGGTGACGGCGGCTCCGTCTCGTGAAACATGATAATTCTTTCTCCTGATTTTTTATCCAAATATGTGATTTTATAGTATCAGGGTTGAAGTCTGCAGGGCCACCAGGTGGGGACAACCCACCTAGGCGCGCCTGGAGGGGGGGCGCGCCCTGGTGGGTTGTGCCCACCCAGGTGCCCCCTCCGGTGGTTCTTGGCTACAGAAATTCTTATTTATTAAATAAAAAATCCTCGCAAAGTTTTGTTCCAATCCGAGAACTTTTATTTCTGCACAAAAACAACACCATGGTAGTTCTGCTGAAAACAGCGTCAGTCCGGGTTACTTTCATTCAAATCATGCAAATTAGAGTCCAAAACAAGAGGAAAAGCGTTAGGAAAAGTAGATACGACGGAGACGTATCAGGGAACTTCCCTCCCGGAGGGGGAAATCGAAGCCATCGTCATCACCAACAACCCTCTCATCTTTGGGAGGCCAATCTTCATCAACATCTTCAACAGGACCATCTCCTCTCAAACCCTAGTTCATCTCTTGTGTTCAATCTTCGTACCGGAACCTCAGATTGGTACTTGTGGGTGACTAGTAGTGTTGATTACATCTTGTAGTTGATTACTATATGGTTTATTTGGTGGAAGATTATATGTTCAGATCCATTATGCTATTTAATACCCCTCTGATCTTTAGCATGAATATCAATTGTGAGTAGTTACTTTTGTTCTTGAGGTCACGGGACAAGTAATGTTGCAAGTAATCATGTGAATTTGATATGTCTTCGATATTTTGATGATATGTATGTTGTGATTCCCTTAGTGGTGCCATGTGAATGTCGACTACATGGCACTTCACCATCTTTGGGACTAAGGGAATGCATTGTGGAGTAGTTATTAGATGATGGGTTGCTAGAGTGACAGAAGCTTAAACCCTAGTTTATGCGCTACTTCGAAGGGACCGATTTGGATCCATATGTTTAATGCTATGGTTTGATTTTATCTTAATACTTTTCACGTAGTTGCAGATGCTTGCGAGGGGGTTAATCATAAGTGGGAGGTTTGTTCAAGTAAGAACAACACCCAAGCACGAGTCCACCCACATATCAAATTATCAAAGTAGCGAACATAAATCAAACCAACATGATGAAAGTGACAAGATGAAATTCCCGTGTGCCCACAAGAACGCTTTGCTTATTATAAGAGACCGTTTTGGCATGTCCTTTGCCACAAAAGGATTGGGCTACCTTGCTGAATTTTATTTATCGTTATCGTTACTTGCTCATTAAAAATTATCTTGCTATCAAACTACCTGTTACCGACAATTTCAGTGCTTGCAGAAATTGCCTTGCTGAAAACCACTTGTCATTTCCTTCTGCTCCTCGTTGGGTTTGACACTTTTACTTATCGAAAGGACTACGATTGATCCCCTATACTTGTGGGTCATCACCTATTCTCCTTGATCTACAACCAGCTCTGACTGCGCCCAATCACTTCAGGCAGATCTCCAAGTCCTTCGCAGACTTGTTCTTCAAGAGTCCACAATTACTCTTGGGTGCTCTGTGTTGGAAATATTCCCTAGAGGCAATAATATTGTATTATTATATTCCCATGTTCGTAATTAAGAGTTTATATTTTATGATATAACTGTAATGATCCTGGAATGTGCGATTCCGTGAAAAACACATATGCATGTGTGGAATGATAAACGGTAAAATAAGATTCCTAGTCTCGTCTCTAAGAGTAGCTCAAATGTTGTTGGTCATCCTATTTTCCGGTTCTTAGGATATCATTAAGTGTAACGGTAGTCCTAAAACAACATTGAGAATATGATGTTAGAAGAACGATCATATTGAATCAACCCAAACTTGTTTTGTTGTACTTTGAGATGTTATCGTCACAAGTCAATCAGATAACATAGAGAGTTAACATATGCTTTAGTTCCTTGGACCATGAGAGTATCAGAGTCACTTATTACCGTACAATGAACTTTGAGGCTGCTCAACGTCAGCTGTAACACAGTGGTCATAACGACAACTTACAGGTTCATCGAAAAATTTGAAAGTGACTATATAGCTCAAGCGTGGGATTTGCTCCTCTGCGATCTTCCTAGGGCCCTCTCGGTGTGACGGCGTCCATCATCGTCTGGCCAGACACAGGTGACTAGGTCACGGGGATGCCAGAACATCTCAATGAGAAAGAAGAACAAAACCGGTAAAGAGTACACAGGTATAGTGAGCATGTGTATGACTCAAGAGGATACCGATATATCTCACCTTGGGTTTTGTTAAGTATCGCGAAGCAAGGGTCATAGCACATGATAAACAAAGGTTCACTCAAATGTCATAGTGTACTCATAGGGATCGATATGGATGTCACGGTTCCGTTATCGGTCATTGAACGAAAGGGGTTATGTTCATGTCTATGTTTTACCGAACCTACAGGGTCATAAGCTTAGGTATTCATGATCTGTTGAGCGTTAGTAGGACAGGAGTAATGAGAAAATATTTTTGAAATAGTTTAATTAATATTTGAAATAGTTTCGAGAGGAACCAGAAGCATTTCGGGGTCACAGGAAGGGTTTCAGGGTTTACAAGGTAATACTGATAAATTATATATAGGTGGAAATAGTTTTCGGTGATGTTAAATTAATATTAGAAGGTTCTAGATATGATAAGGAGGCTTATATATTTATTTAAATATCAATGGGCCTTAAAAGGCCAAGTGGTGGAAAGCATATTGGGCCACTTGGGCCCAATATAGGTGGCGCCCCTTCCCCCCTTGTAGAAGGAAGGGGGAGGCCGAATTGGAGGGGGTCCCCCCTCCTCTTGCCCGGCCAATGGGGTATTTTCCCCCTTGTGTGGCGCCCCCTCCCCCTCCTCCAACCTATACATACTAGAGGTTTTGGCACTTTTGAACACACAAGTTTTTGGAGCCTCCTCTAGTTGTCTAGTTCTAGGTATAGTTGATCCAATTAGAGCTAGATCTAGATCCTCTCTAATCCTCATAATTAGAAGCCCAGTGTGGTTCTAATCTCCTCCCTCTAATTCTTTGATGATGATTAGCTCTAGAAGGCGAAGCGCTGCTAGATCGCGAAGACCGTACGCTTGTAAATTGTGCAGAGGTTGTGCTTTCGGTCTTCCGTTTGAGGGATCGTTCATCAAAGGTTTGAGGGACTTCAATTACGACCTACACCGACCCATCTTCATTCGCTGCAACTCAGAGTTGGTAACAATCTGATCCAAACTTTTATTGCATCTTCATAGTGTTCCTGGTTGATCGTAGGGCGATTTTTTTTGTTTTCTACTATGTTTCCCAAAAGTGGCATCATGAGCAGTTCTATTAGTAGATGCAGGCTTCGATATAGATCACATATGGATGTGAGGGTTTGATGTTCTTGCTATCCTGCCCTCGAGTGTTGCTTCGATTTAGTTCATTGACCGCATGATATAGCTTTATACAAAGTTTCGACAATTGATCGGCTCTCGTTGTCGACGATCTTATAACAGTCTTTGGGCTTCATCATAGTCAAGAACAGTGAACTATCATAAACACGAGATGGCGATGAACAAGATTGATCTTCCAGGGGATCACGAGTATTGATGAAGTTTAGTGTCGGGCTAGATATTTTTATTTAAGTCTCTTCCCTACACACCCCGAAAGCTAATCTAGCAACACGAATTATCACCTTGATGTTGGACGTAGGTAGCTAGAGTTATTCAGAAACCCTAGAAGCCACGTAATTAAAATTTGCCAAACCAATTAGAGGACGTCTAACTTGGTTTTTTTGGATGCATGTGATGTGGTATAGCCTTCGTCATGATAATGAGTTTATGTATGAGATGGTTATATGTTGTAATGTTAAGTGGCATGCGCGTCACAATACGGCATGATGGCTGGAGCCAAGGGATTGTAATTTTAATGACATGCATGTCAACATCATTATTTTTCAACATAAGTAACATGGATGAGCCCGGAGCTTCACGAGGCACAGGAGACCAAAAGTGTTGCCACGGCAAAGTTTTCAAATTGCTGCCACGGCGGCGTTTTTCAGAAATTTTCATGAAGACCTTGGAGGAACATGAAGACTTCTCCCATGCCCAAGCCTATACCATGTCATCCTATTATGAATTACCTGAGATGTTTATCCCTTTGTTCTTTGCACCCTTTGATTGCGCGGTAATCAATTATTAGGGTGATCACTCACATAAAATATCAAGTTAAAAGTGATCTTCCCAGTGTTACAACCGTCTATAACACGTAGCGGTTTGGAGTACGTCATGTCCACATGAGTACAAATGGATCGTGAGGTGTAAGATGGGTGAAAGGTTAGACCGTGCAAGTAAAAACACTCGGTTGTCTTGAAGTTCCAGCAGAATCATTCTGAGCTCGGAGCATGAAGCATCAAAAGATGAACAAGAGCCGTACGGAGATATGATCCGCAAAAGCTTGCCTACCGTTTGAAGTTCACGTCATCAGTGATATCCAAATCAATGGTTGTGAATAAGATCAAGGTCTTGAATCACTTAAAATCAGTTATGAGAGATATTGGTTTGAGTGGGAGCACAATTATGTATTAATTTAGTTTAATCACTAGTGAAAATTAATTATGAACAATATCTATGTGTAGTTTGCATTATAGTTGTAGAATAATGGCTCACGATTCCACCTTTGTTGTTGAAATTGATTAACTATGATTTATCTAGTTGAATTTTTACGATTGGTAAACGTAATGAGAGGATCGTCCTCTAAGAGTGCCAAGAAGGATTTTGTCCTACTGCATGCTTGCAATACTCTCCTGCTGATGCTATGGATGACGAGCTCACGTCTTTTAATCCAAAAGGCTAGAATTACATTACGGTATGCTTGCTTCTAAGAAACCCGAACTTCAAATTTTTTGGGATAGTTTTGTGATATTCCTGGAACTAAAAATTGTTTTCAGAAACAAACAAAGGTTAAAAGATATGTGATATCTAAAGAAGTGTTTTGCTCGCAAGTTCTAGTGAAGCGTTCAACTATGTTTAAGACAGTCATGAGATGATGGTGAGAACTTAAAGCGAAAGAACAAAACCAAAGGACGTAATTAGACTTACATGCCTAGGGAAGTTCGGGGTTCATGCCACTCTTAAAGTTGGATGCTTCATCTATGAGTAGGAGAAATATTGGAAGTAAAATTATAAGAGAAAGAAAAGAAGACTGAAATGTCCAGCTCAGGTATGAATGTCATACAGGTTATAAGATGTAGAGAAAGTTGATCAATGTAAAGTGTAGTTTTTGGGAATTATGATCAAATTGTTGATCATTAATTCTTTGGTATTGTGGTTAAAAGTTGATCACAAGGATATCGACTTGATTGCATATTGTTGCGAATCTTTGCAATAAACTACAATGGCCTAAATGACCAACAAATAATGAGGTTAAAATATCTGATGGAAAAGTTAAAGTACTTCCCATTAGTATTTACTGGCATAATTCATTTTAGAGTTTTTACACTCTAGCCCATTCATAGAAGTTGCAAGAAGGTTGTTCATGAGATGACAATAGTTGTTTGATGTTATGAATAAATGATCATACTCCTATTATGAATAGGATGTATGTTATGAATATCGATGATAAAATTGAACATCCATAACACTGACACTAAATGTCGCAATAATAAAAGAATACCACATATGTGTGAAACTGCATTTAGTCACATTGAAGAAAGAAGCAAGGAGATTATGAATAATCTGACACTTGCAACTTTCGTCAAATTCGTGAAGTAAACTAAAATACCGTTCACAGGTGATAACCCACAAGTATAGGGGATCGTAACAGTTTTCGAGGGTAGAGTATTCAACCCAAATTTATAGATTCGACACAAGGGGAGCCAAAGAATATTTGTAAGTATTAGCAGTTGAGTTGTCAATTCAACCACACCTGGAGATTAAATATCTGCAACAAAGTGATCAGTAGCACAGTAGTATGATAGTTTTGATAGTAGTGGTAACGGTAACAATAGTAACGGTAACAGTAGTAGTAGTTTTATAGAAGTTGTGACAGTAGCAATAGCAATAGTGACTTAGCAAGAACAATATGTGAAAAGCTCGTAGGCATTGGATCGGTGATTTCGATGGATGATATTCAGCATATAATAGTCAAAACATAGGGCGACACAGAACTAGCTCCAGTTCATAAATATAATGTAGGCATGTATTTCGTAAATAGTCATACATGCTTATGGAAAAGAACTTGCATATCTTTTGTCCTACCCTCCCGTGGCAGCGGGGTCCATAAGGAAACTAAGGGATATTAAGGCCTCCTTTTACTAGAGAACCAGAACAAAGCATTAACACATAGTGAAATACATGAACTCCTCAAACTACGGTAATCATCGAAAAGAATCCCAATTATTGTCACCTTGGGGTATGCGGATCATAACACGTAGCAGGTGCATATAACTTGCAAGATCAGATCAAGAGCATAGATATAATGGTGAAAACATAAACGGTTCAGATCTGAAATCATGGCACTCGGGCCCTAGTGACAAGCATTAAGCATAGCAAAGTCATAGCAACATCAATCTCAGAACATAGTGGATACTAGGGATCAAGCCCTAACAAATCTACTCTATTACATGATGAATCTCATCCAACTCCTCACCGACCAGCGATCCTATGAAGGAATTACTCACTCCCGTCGGTGAGCATCATAAAATTGGTGATGGAGGATGGTTGATGATGAGGAAGACCGAAGATCCCCCTCTCCAGAGCCTCGAACGGGCTCCGAATCTGGCCTCCCGATGAAGAACAGGAGGTGGCGGCGGCTCCGTATCATAAAACGCGATGAAACTACCTCTCCTATTTTTCTAGAAAAATAGGATTTTGTAGTGTCGGAATTAGGGTCAGCGGAGCCTTGTGGGCCCCACTACCCACCAGGGCGTGCCAGAGGGGGTTGGCGTGCCCTGGTGCCTAGTGGGCGGCTGGGGGCTCCCCTCCAGTGGGTCTTGGTTCTAGAAATTATTATATATTCAAAAATAATTCTCCAAAAATTTCGTCCAATTCCAAGAACTTTTATTTCTGCCATAAAACAACACCATGGTAGTTCTACTGAAAACAACGTCAATCCGGGTTAGTTTCATTCAAATCATGCAAATTAGAGTCCAAAATAAGGGCAAAAGCATTAGGAAAAGTAGATACAATGGAGACGTATCAACTCCCCCAAGCTTAACCCAATCCTTGTCCTCAAGCAATTTAGTTGACAAACTGAAAGTGATAAAGAAAAACATTTACGAACTCTTTTGTTCTTGTATCCATATATATGCTTGAATAGCACCCAGGTTTTTAGCAAAGATCATAACTAACCATGCAAGCAATAACTCTTAGAGATTATATTCACTCATATCAATGGCATAATCAGCTAGCGAGCAATAATAAGATATTTCAAATGCCAACACTTTGTCAAAACAATCATGATATAATATGACAATAGTGGTATCTCTCTAGCCCTTTCTGAGACCGCAAAACATAAATGCAGAGCACCTCCAAAGTTCAAGCAGCGACTAAACATTGTAATTCATGGTAGAGGAGATCCAGTCATGATGCATTCAACATTAACTATACACAATGCATGAGGATGACAATAGTGCTCTCAAGACTGGTGCTTGTTTGAGAAGGTGATGACTCAACATAAAAGTAAAATAACATGAAAGTAAATAGATAGTTGATGCGGCTTGAAACTGCGTCGGTATTTCCCCAAAGAGGAAGGGATGATGCAGTACAGCTATGGTAGATATTTCTCTTAGTTATGAAACCAAGGTATCAATCCAGTAGGAGATCCAAGCAACACTATGTAAATGGTACCTGCACACAAAGAACAAATCCTCGCAACCCAACGCATAAGAGGGGTTGTCAATCCCTCCTCGGTAAAAGGATAGATTGGTTTGTATGTGTTTGGATAAATAGCTCTGGATAAAACACGAAATAAAAGATGCAAATAAAAAGTGCAGCAAAGTATTTTTGGGGTTTTGGAATAATAGATCTAAAAAAATGCGGTGAAAAATAGATCTGAAAGCAATATGATAAAAGATAGACCCGGGGCCGTAGATTTCACTTGTGGCTTCTCTCGAGAAAATAGCATACGATGGGTAAACAAATTACTGTTTGGCAATTGATAGAAGATCGAATAATTATGACGATATTCAAGGCAATGATCAATATATAGGCATCACGTCCAAGATTAGTAGACCGACTCTTGGCTGCATCTACTACTATTACTCCACACATCGACCGCTATCCAGCATGCATCTAGTGTATTAAGTTCATGGAGAAACGGAGTAATGCAATAAGAACGATGACATGATGTAGACGAGATCTATTCATGTAGGAATAGACCACATCTTGTTATCCTTAATAGAAATGATACATACGTGCCTCGCTACCCCTTCTGTCACTGGGTGAGGACACCGTAAGATCAAACCCATCACAAAGCACCTCTTCCCATGGCAAGAAAAGTCGATCTAGTTGGCCTAACTAAACCAAAGATTCGAAGAAGAAATACGAGGCTATAAATAATCATGCATATAAGAGATCAAAGAAACTCAAATAATATTCATGGATATAGATCTGACACTACTGCAGGATGCTGCTAACGTGACACTACAATCAGAGTCCCTTCGACGAAACTGTGTGCGATGCATTAGTCGCAAACGGTGATGTAAAAAAACCATCAAAAAAGATACAAAACGTTTGCGATGGCGGATACATCAAACACGGTTCAGATTTTACTTACATGCTCGATGAGGGGCATACGGTTCATTCCAATGAACTGTTTGCGATGAGGCAGAACAACAGAAACGGGCAGCCAGATGAAAGTGTGTGCGATATATGGCATACAGTTCACTCGGATTAACTGTTTGTGATTAGGCAACACAACAGAAACGGTCAGCCTCAAGGTGTGTGCGGTTGATGGCATACAGTTCACTCGGATGAACTATTTGTGATTAGGCGGAACAAAAGAAACGGTCAGCCAGATCAAGTTGTGTGCGATAGAGGGCAAACAGTCCACTCGGATGAATTGTTTGCGTTGAGCCAAGAGAACAGAAACGGTTCAATTTAACAAGATGTGTGTGATGCGCGACAAACAGGTCTTTAATCAAAAATGTGTGTGAAGACCGATAATAACACAGACGATTGCTGCTAATAAGACGTGTGCGTTGTGCGATGGGATTGCATACAGAACAACAACATATATATACACACTTATAAGGACATGGCTGCATAACCAAACTAAACATTGAATTACATAGGTGGCTACAACACACATGAGACATGACATTTAATGGCACACACCAAAGTAAACTATTACATGCATAATTACATAGGTGGCTACTACACACATGACATTTCCACACACCAAAGTAAACTATATATTACATGCATAATTAACTAGGATAAACGATCATCTGATCATCATCTACTTGTTGTGACGCTTGCCGCTACTGCTCTACTTGTCGCTCGATCCGGCCTCGTCGATTTTGGGAACGAGGCACTTCCTCATGTCAATGATCCGCGTGTGCATCTCGTAGCATGTGTACACGCTCTTGGCCGCGAACCTGAGGTGAGGTTCATCTAGTTGCCGCATCCAGGCCCCATGCCAGGATACAAGACTTGTTTTGTTGGCATCTTGCTTCATCTTTTCGTAGTAGGGGTCGATGATGGCCGAGGCGAGTTCAACCAGGGAGTCCTTCTTCGTGCTGCCCCAAACCCCTATAGTGGTCATGGATTTCGACAAGGTTCCTGCAGGCCAAGCCCGTAACCATGAGCGCTTTTACATCGTTGGAGGTTTCCACCGTAGCAAACTTGTAGTCGGTGCTGTTGACAAATCTGGCAAAACGGTCGCAAGGCTCTGTGGCCATGCAGTAGTGGTAGATGAGCACATGATGGCGCATGCACAACAGGGTGATGGCAACCTTCTGATCTTTGCCGGGATGACCGCCGGTCTACTGGAGGTCGATGCCGACCACCTTGTACTTGTCTCAAGCAAGCAACTGCTCCACGGTGTTGATGTAGTCCTCCGCCACGGCCGGGTCGATGGTGTACACCACCAAGAGATCCGTCTCCCTCGCGTGGGTCTCCACTTTATGCTCGCTGAACTCCATTGGAGCGCCGCTAGATATCCTCTCTGTATGTGTCGTTGTGGGTGTTCTTGTTGTGTTGTGGGGCGAGATCGAAAGGTTGAAGAGACTAAGGTTATAATGGCCGCGGGAATTAATGGGGAAGCCGGATGGCCTGGAATATATGCATGCCCGGATGGCAGTTCTAATTTGCAGCGCGTAACTCCATCATGCCGCACGTAACTGCATCGTGGCGACACGCGCGGCGAAACCGCATGCATATGGGCCCCCAACGTGATCATGCGCAGGCCCCAACCGCTGGCAGAGCATGCGCGCAGGGTGGCGAGCAGAGCGCTCCGCGGCGCCACAACGGCGAGCAACCATATATATGCATATAGCAGTTGAACACGCAAGGAAAAGCTGTCCACAAGCCGAGCGCGTGGAGGTACGCGAGCAGAGCACGCCGCGGTGCCTAACGGGGAGCACAGCGCACCGAGGGACACGAGCAGAGGCCGACACAGTGATACATGGCAAATAAGACGAGCTATGCGAGCGATGGCGGATACATCAAGCACGAATCAGATTAGAGTTGCATGTGCGATACGTGGCATACAGTTGATCCATCCGAGCTGTTTGTGATCGAATAAGCCGTGTGTGTTTTGGGCAAACGCTTGCTGGTATATAACCATTTGCGATTGATGAATTCCTCACCGACGGGTTACCTAGTGTGGTCCGTGTGCGATGTGATATGCTCTGTCTGCACAACATATATGCTCTGTGTACAGAAGAACAACATACATATATACTTATAACAGGACATGATTGCAAAACCAAATTAAACATCCAATTACGTTATATAACAAATACCATAAATATTGCAAGGTTCAAATTCCAGCATTACAAGGCCCAAATTCAAAGATTACAAGGTTCAAACTATTCAGATACATAAAATTCATCTTCTTCAGAATCTTGTTCATGCATTATTTCTGCAAAAGGATCAGCCACCGAGAAGTCATATAGTGGCTCAATACAGTGACTTCCGAATAATCTGTCATATGAAGTTACAAACTGAAATTCAGCTTGTGCAGAGCCTTTTCCATTCAGCTGTAGACACATGCGCTCTTTAGCAATCCATTCACTTCTGCGCAGTAAATATAGGGCAAACCTCATTACCTTAAGCAACCTTGTTTTCTCAACAAAGAACCTGGCAAATTTAATTTCTGGCGGGGTGCCTCAGTACTCGTTAAAAGTAATTTCTGTGAGATGAAGATCAAGGCATTCAATGGGATTGTTATATTCCCCAACATTTTCTACTTTTGGGCCTGCTAGTATCTGCAAATGAAGACAACATATTAGTGCCTAGCTGCATATTTGAACACTTGGGCCTCTTTGATTTGCAGGATTTCTAAAATACATGAAAAGAGTGAAATGCCACCTTCAATCTTTCATGATAAACTTTTATCACGAAAGCATGTCGGGCGAAGGAATAAAACGCGTACAACACTAGCATCTCAAAAAATATATGTATTGAAATCCTCCAAATTTCCTTTCGAAATCATTCTACATTTGTCATTGTAATCATGGGTAAAAGTAACAAAAAATTGAGCTCCGTTGTGGTTAACAATTAACAGGAAAGGAGCATCACCTCGATGTATAGCTTCTCCGTGCAAGGAAAGCATCTAAGGAATCTAACAACTTCATCCAGATCGGGGCCGACAGATTGTAGTGCCAAGATCTTCACTGTGCGCAGAGGCCGAGTCAAGCTTGTGGGAATCATTTTCTGGATGACAGGCGAACATATAGATCAACAACAATTAGATAAAATGTGTTGTCCAATAATATATAAGAAGGAAAAGAAGAAGACTGTTGTACCTGAACGGATAATGATCCAGTAACAAGTTCATTGAATTCAGCACACGAATAGCCCAACACTGTCAATTTCGGAGCGTGAATGACCCTGATTCTTGCCGGACCTAATTTATCAAGTACATACAATCTCTTGTGGAAAGGCGCATTCTCAATGACAATATCGTGAAACACCTCAACTGACATCCTTGGACGGCGCCAGCAATGCACATAAATCGCACGGACATTCATCGAGGTGATGTGGAGGCTACTGAACCCATCCATCGCATGAAGACGAAGGTACTCGAGCACTGTACCGCCGACGAGCAGGCGCTCCAAATCCTCCTTTGAGATGCGAACGACAATGAGCTCGAGATGCTTCAGTTTACGGAGATGAAGAGCGCGCGCCGCATCAATCCAGGAGAAAATGCACTGCCTAAATGTAGCGTGGCGCAGGGTGGGCGCGAGGCGGAGCGCGGACAGCGGCAGCGAGCAAGGACGTCTAGCATGAAAGTTGAGTTCCTCGAGCCGATCCAGGGCTGGGGATAGGAACCAGTAGTGCAACCTGGGTTCGGTCTTGTTGTGGGGACTGAGCCAACCGATAGCAAGGCGTCTGACCGGCCCAGGGTGCATGGCGAGGACGTGGGACAATGCGTCCAGGCATTGCTGCTCCCCGCTGCAGAACTCGTGGTCGATGATGAGGTGCAGGGGGTGGAGTGCCTGAGGGGGCGCCACCGCCGCGAGAGGACAGTGGTCCGCACGCCATATTTGATGGGGATGTGGGATATGATAGTTACTAATGTTGGAAATATGCCCTAGAGGCAATAATAAATTGGTTATTATCATATTTCCCTGTTCAGGATAATCGTTTATTATCCATGCTAGAATTGTATTGATCGGAAACTAAAATACATGTGTGGATACATAGACAACAACATGTCCCTAGTGAGCCTCTACCGGACTAGCTCATTGATCAAAGATGGCTATGGTTTCCTAGCCATAGACATGAGTTGTCATTTGATAATGGGATCACATCATTAGGAGAACGATGTGATGGACAAGACCCAAACTATGAACGTAGCATATGATCGTGTCAAGTTTATTGTTATCGTTTTCTGCATGTCAAGTATATGTTCCTATGACCATGAGATCATGCAACTGACTGACACCGGAGGAGTACCTTGTGTGTACCAAACGTTGCAACATAACTGGGTGACTATAAAGGTACTCTACAGGTATCTCAGAGGGTGTCTGTTGAGTTGGCATGGATCAAGACTGGGATTTGTCACTCCGTATGACGGAGAGGTATCTCTGGGCCCTCTCGGTAATACAACATCACAAGAAGCTTGCAACCAATGTGACTAAGGAGTTAGTCACAGGATCTTGTATTACGGAATGAGTAAAGAGACTTGCCGGTAACGAGAATGAACTAGGTATGGAGACACCGACGATCGAATCTCGGGCAAGTAACCTACCGATAGACAAAGGGAACTGCATGCGGGATTAGCTGAATCCTTAACATCGAGGTTCGACCGATAAGATCTTCATAGAATATGTGGGAACCAATATGGACATCCAGGTCCCGCTATTGGTTATTGACCGTAGAGGTGTCTCGGTCATGTCTGCATAGTTCTCGAACCCACAGGGCTACACACTTAACGTTTGGTGATGATATAAGTATAGTTGAGTCATTATGGTGGTTACCGAAGGTTGTTCGGAGTCCCGGATGAGATCCCGGACATGACGAGGAACTCTGGAATGGTCCAGAGGTGAAGATTGATATATTGGACGATGGGTATTGGAGACCGGAGTTGTTCCGGGGGTACCGGGTGATGACCAGCATGACCGAAAGGGGTTTCGGGGGGCCCCGACAAGTGTTGGGGGGCTCATGGGCCAAGGGGAGGGGGCACACCAGCCCACTAAGGGGCTGTGCGCCCCCCTCACCCCATCCCACATTGCCAGAAGAGATGGGGGTGCCTCCCTAGGGTTTTGCCTCCACCTGGCTTGGGGGCCAAGTCTCTTAGGGGGAGGGCCAAAACCCATCTAGGGTTTCCCATCCCTTGTGGCCGCCGCCCCCCTAGATGGGATCTAGGGCGCCCCCTCCTCCTCCCTTCCCCCTATATATATAGAGGTAGAGAGAGGGTAGCCGCACCCTTGAGTACATCTCCACGCCATGGTGCTGCCCTTCCTCTCCCTCGTAGCCCTCTTCCTCTCCGTAGTGCTTAGCGAAGCTCTGCCGAGATTCCACCACCACCACCGCCATCACGCCGTCGTGCTGCCGGAGGACTTGAGCTACTACTTCACCACCACTCACTGGATCGAGGAGGTGAAGGCGGCATCAAGTCGTACATGTGTTGAACGCAGAGGTGTCGTCCGTTCGGCACTTGGATCGGAGTTCGCGGGACGGATCGTGATTGGATCGCAAAGACGTTCGACTAGATCAACCGCGTTTCTCAACGCTTCTGCTTAGCGATCTACAAGGGTATGTAGATCCAATCTCTCCTCTTGTAGATGGTCATCTCCTAGATTGGATCATGGTGGGCGTAGGAAATTTTTTGTTTCCCATGCAACATTCCCCAACAGTGGTATCAGAGCTAGGTCTATGTGTAGATGACATCACGAGTAGAACACAAAGGAGTTTGCGGGCGTTGATATTCAGATTGCTTCCTTCCTTGGTCTTTTCTTGATTCGGCAGTATTGTGGGATGAAGCGGCCCAGACCAACTTTACATGTCCACGTACATAAGACCGGTTCCATTGACTGACATGTGACTTTGTTGCATAAACATGGCTGGCGGGTGACTGTCCTTGCCACCTTAGTTGAATCGGATTCAACAAAGGCGGTCTTTGTAGAAGGTTAAATAGCAACTTGCATATCACCGTTGTGGCTTTGCGTAGGTAAGAATCGGTCTTGCTAGATACCCATAGCAGCCACGTAAATCATGCAACAATAATTAGAGGACGTCTTACTTGTTTTTGCATGGTATGTTGTGATATGATATGGCCAAAGACATGATGAAATATATTTGATGTATGAGATGATCATGTTTGTAATAGTTTATGTCGACTTGCATGTCAATGCATACGGCAACCGGCAGGAGCCATAGGGTTGTCTTTAATTATTGTATGACCTACGTGTCAATCATTAAGCGCTATGTAATGCTTTACTTTGTCGCTAAGTGGTAGCAATAGTAGTAGAAGCATGGTTGGCGTGACAACCCCGATGGCGGCATGATGATGAAGATCATGGTGTCATGCCGGTGACGATGGAGATCATGCCGGTGCTTTGGTGATGGAGATCAAAAGCACAAGTTGATGGCCATATCATGTCACTTATGATTTGCATGTGATGTTAATCCTTTTATGCATCTTATTTTGCTTAGGACGACGGTAGCATTATAAGGTGATCCCTCACTAAAATTTCAAGATAAAATTGTGTTCTCCCCAAGTGTGCACCGTTGCGAAAGTTCGTCGTTTTGAAGCACCACGTGATGACTGGGTGTGATAGACTCTACATTCACATACAACGGGTGCAAGCCAGTTTTGCACATGCGGAACACTTGGGTTAAACTTGATGAGCCTAGCATGTACAGACATGGCCTTGGAACACAAAAGACCGAAAGGTCGAACATGAGTGATATAATAGATATGATCAACATGGAGATGTTCACCATTGAAACCACCTCATCTCACGTGATGATCGGACTTGGGTTGGCGGATTTGGATCATGTTACACTCAGACGGCCGGAGGGATGTTGATTTGAGTGGGAGTTCTTAGGTAATATGATTAATTGAACTCATTATCATGAACAATAGTCTAAGTTGTCTTTGCAAATTATGTTGTAGATCAATAGCTCGCGCTATAGCTCCCTGTTTTAATACATTCCTAGAGAAAGACTAAGTTGAAAGATATTGTAAGCAATTATGCGGACTAGGGCCGTAGTCTGAGGATTGTCCTCACTACTTCATAGAAGGCTTATGTCCTTGATGCACTGCTCGGTGTGCCAACCCCTCTAGCGTCGTCTGTGGATGTTGTGAACATCTGGCAGACATGTTCTGATGACTACTTGATAGTTTAGTGCGCCATGCTTTACGGCTTAGAATTGAGGCTCCAAAGGTGTTTTGAACGCCATGAAACATATGAGATGTTCCAAGAGCTGAAATTGGTATTTCAGGCTCATGCCCATGTTGAGAGGTATGAGACCTCTGACAAGTTCTTTGCCTACAAGATGGAGGAGAATAGCTCAGCCAGTGAGCATGTGCTCAGAATGTCTGGGTGCTACAATCGCTTGAATCGAGTGGGAGTTAATCTTCTAGATAAGATAGTGATTGACAGAGTTCTCCAGTCACTATCACCAAGCTACTAGAGCTTCATGATGAACTATAACATGTAAGGGATGGAGATGATCCCGGAGCTGCTCGCGGTGCTTAAGGCCGTGAAGGTAGAAATCAAGAAGGAGCATCAAGTGTTGATGGTTAATAAGACCACTGGTTTCAAGAAGGGCAAGGGCAAGAAGGGAAACTTCATGAATGGCAAGCCAGTTGCCACTCCAGTGAAGAAACCCAAGTTTGAACCCAAACCCTAGACTAAGTGCTTCTATTGTAAGGGGAACGGTCACTGGTAGCGGAACTACCCCAAAAGATAAGAAGGCTGGCAACTTCAACAAAAGTATATTTGATATACATGTTATTGATGTGTACCTTACTAGTACTCCTAGTAGCACCTGGGTATTAGATACCAGTTCAGTTGCTAATATTGGTAACTCGAAACAAAAGTTGCGGAATAAACGGAGACTAGCTAAGGGCGAGGTGACGATGTGTGTTGGAAGTGTTTCCAAGGTGATGTGATCACCATCGCACGCTCCCTCTACCTTCGAGATTAGTGTTGAACCTAGATAAATGTTATTTGGTGTCTGCGTTGAGCATGAACATGATTAGATCATGTTTATTGCAATACGGTTATTCATTTAAGTCAAATAATAATGGTTATTCTGTTTACATGAATAATACCTTCTATGGTCATGCACCCAATGTGAATGGTTTATTGAATCACGATCGTAGTGATACACATGTTCATAATATTGATGCCAAAAGATGTAGAGTTGATAATGGTAGTACCACTTTCTTGTGGCACTGCTGCTTAGGTCATATTGGTGTAAATCGCAAGAAGAAACTCCATGCTGATGGACTTTTGGAGTCACTTGATTTTGAATCACTTGACACATGCGAACCATGCCTCATGGGCAAGATGACTAAAACCCTGTTTTCCGAAACAATGGAACGGGCAAGTGACTTGTTGGAAATCATACATGCTGATGTATGCGGTCCGATGAGTGTTGACGCGCGCGGTGGATATCGTTATTTCCTCACCTTCACCGATGATTTGAGTAGATATGGGTATGTTTACTTGATGAAGCATAAGTCTGAAACGTTTGAAAAGTTCAAGCAATTTCAGAGTGAAGTTGAGAATCGTCGTAACAAGAAGATTAAATTCCTATGATCCGATCGAGGGGGAGAATATCAAAGTTATGAGTTTCGCAATCACTTAAAACAATGTGGAATTGTTTCACATTTGACGCCACCTGGAACACCACAGCATAATGGTGTGTCCGAACGTCGTAATCGTCCCTTATTGGATATGGTGCGTTCTATGATGTCTCTTGCCGATCTGCCACTATCGTTTTGGGGTTATGCATTAGACACAACTACATTCACTTTAAGTAGGGTACCATCTAAATCCATTGAGACGACACCGTATGAATTATGGTTTGGCAAGAAACCTAAATTGTCGTTTCTTAAGGTTTGGGGCTGCAATGCTTATGTGAAAAGGCATCAGCCTGATAAGCTCGAACCCAAAGTGGACAAGTGCGTCTTCATAGGATACCCTAAGGAAACAGTTGGGTACACCTTCTATCTCAGATCCGAAGGCAAGGTCTTTGTTGCCAAGAATGGATCCTTTCTAGAGAAGGAGTTTCTCTCGAAAGAATTGAGTGGGAGGAAGATAGAACTTGATGAAATTGTTGAACCTTACTTCAACCAGAGAGTAGCGGAGCATAGAAAGATGTTTCTGTGGCACCTACGTCAGTTGAAGAGGAAGCTAATGATGATGATCATGAAGCTTCGGATCAAGTTACTATCGAACCTCATAGGTCGACAAGGGTACGTACAGCTACTAAGTGGTATGGTAACCCTGTCTTAGAGGTCATATTGTTGGACAACGGTGAACCTACGAGCTATGGAGAAGCGATGGTAGGCCCGGATTCCGACAAATGGTTAGAGGCCATGAAATCTGAGATGGGATCCATGTATGAAAACAAAGTATGGACTTTGTAAGTATTACCTGACAGGCGAAAGGCCATTCAGAATAAATGGATCTTTAAGAAGAAGACAGAGGCTGATGGTAATGCCACCATTTATGAAGCTCGACTTGTCGCAAAGAAGTTCCGACAAGTTCAAGGAGTTGACTATGATGAGACTTTCTCACTCATAGCGATGCTAAAGTCTGTTGGAATTATGTTAGCAGTTGCTGCATTTTCAATTACGAAATCTGGCAGATGGATGTCAAAACAAAATTTCCTTGACGGTCTCCGTGAGGAAAGGTTGTATGTGATACAACCAGAAGGTTTTGTCAATCCTAAGGATACTAAAAGGTATGCAAGCTCCAACGATCCTCCTATGGACTGGAACAAGCATCTCGGAGTTGGAACATATACTTTGATGAGGTGATCAAAGCTTTTGGGTTTATACAAAGTTTGCAAGAAACTTGTATTTACAAGAAAGTGAGTGGGAGCACTACAACATTTCTGATAAGTATATGTGGATGACATATTGTTGATCGGAAATGATGTAGAATTTCTGGAAAGCATAAAGGGTTGTTTGAAAGGAGTTTTTCAAAGGAATACCTGGGTAAAGCTGCTTACATATTGGGCATCAAGATCTATAGAGATAGATCAAGACGCCTGATAAGACTTTCACAGAGCACATACCTTGACATGATTTTGAAGGAGTTCAAAATGGATCAGTCAAAGAAGGAGTTCTTGCCTGAGTTTTAAGGTGTGAAGTTGAGTAAGACTCAAAGCTCGACCACCGCAGAAGAAAGAGAAAGGACGAAGGCCATCCCCTATGCCTTAGCCATAGGCTCTATACAGTATTCCATGTTGTGTGCCGCACCTGATGTGTGCCTTGCCACGTGTCTGGCAAGGGGGTACAAAATTGATCCAGGAGTGGATCACTGGACAGCGGTCAAAATTATCCTTAGAGTAATAAGGAAATGTTTCTCGGTTATGGAGGTGATAAAGAGTTTGGCGTAATGGGTTACGTCGATGCAAGCTTTAACACCAATCCGGATGAGTCTCAGTAGCAAACCAGATACGTATAGTGGAGTAGCCATTTGGAACAGCTCCAAGTGGAGTGTGGTACCAGCATCTACAATATGACATAGAGATTTGCAAAGTACACGCGGATCTGAATGTTGCAGACCCGTTGACTAAAACCTCTCTCACAAGCATAACATGATCTAACCCCGGAACTCATTGGGTGTTAATCACATGGTGATGTGAACTGGATTATTGACTCTAGTGCAAGTGGGAGACTGTTGGAAATATGCCCTAGAGGCAATAATAAATTGGTTATTATCATATTTCCCTATTCATGATAATCATTTATTATCCATGCTAGAATTGTATTGATCAGAAACTAAAATACATGTGTGGATACATAGACAACAACATGTCCCTAGTGAGCCTCTACCAGACTAGCTCATTGATCAAAGATGGCTATGGTTTCCTAGCCATATACATGAGTTGACATTTGATTATGGGATCACATCATTAGGAGAATGATGTGATGGAGAAGACCCAAACTATGAACGTAGCATATGATCGTGTCAAGTTTATTGTTATCGTTTTCTGCATGTCAAGTATATGTTCCTATGACCATGAGATCATGCAACTGACTGACACCAGAGGAGTACCTTGTGTGTACCAAACGTCGCAACATAACTAGGTGACTATAAAGGTGCTCTACAGGTATCTCCGAGGGTGTCTGTTGAGCTGGCATGGATCAAGACTGGGATTTGTCACTCCGCATGACGGAGAGGTATCTCTGGGCCCTCTCGGTAATACAACATCACAAGAAGCTTGCAAGCAATGTGACTAAGGAGTTAGTCATGGGATCTTGTATTACGGAATAAGTAAAGATACTTGCCGGTAACGAGATTGAACTAGGTATGGAGATACCGACGATCGAATCTCACGCAAGTAACCTACCGATAGACAAAGGGAACTGCATGCGGGATTAGCTGAATCCTTAACATCGAGGTTCGACCGATAAGATCTTCATAGAATATGTGGGAACCAATATGGACATCCAGGTCCCGCTATTGGTTATTGACAGTAGAGGTGTCTCGGTCATGTCTGCATAGTTCTCGAACCCACAGGGCTACACACTTAACGTTTGGTGATGATATAAGTATAGTTGAGTCATTATGGTGGTTACCGAAGGTTGTTCGGAGTCCCGGATGAGATCCCGGACATGACGAGGAACTCTGGAATGGTCCAGAGGTGAAGATTGATATATTGGACGATGGGTATTGGAGACCGGAGTTGTTCCGGGGGTACCGGGTGATGACCAGCATGACCGAAAGGGGTTTCGGGGGGCCCCGACAAGTGTTGGGGGGCCTCATGGGCCAAGGGGAGGGGCACACCATCCCACTAAGGGGTTGTGCGCCCCCCCTCACCCCATCCCACGTTGCCAGAAGAGGTGGGGGCGCCTCCCTAGGGTTTTGACTCCACCTGGCTTGGGGGCCAAGTCTCCTAGGGGGAGGGCCAAAACCCATCTAGGGTTTCCCATCCCTTGTGGCCGCCGTCCCCTAGATGGGATCTAGGGCAACCCCTCCTCCACCCTTCCCCCTATATATAGAGAGGTAGAGAGAGGGCAGCCGCACCCTTGAGTACTTCTCCACGCCACAGTGCTGCCCTTCCTCTCCCTCGTAGCCCTCTTCCTCTCCGTAGTGCTTAGCGAAGCTCTGCCGAGATTCCACCACCACCACCATCATCACGCCGTCGTGCTGCCGGAGGACTCGAGCTACTACTTTATCACCGCTCGCTGGATCAAGGAGGTGAAGGCATCATCAAGCCGTACGTGTGTTGAACGCGGAGGTGCCATCCGTTCGGCACTTGGATCGGAGCTCGCGGGATGGATCGTGACTGGATCGCGAAGACTTTCAACTACATCAACCGCATTTCTCAACGCTTCCGCTTAGCGATCTACAAGGGTATGTAGATCCAATCTCTCCTCTCGTAGATGGTCATCTCCTAGATTGGATCTTGGTGAGCGTAGGAAATTTTTTGTTTCCCATGCAACGTTCCCCAACAACCAACATCTCGCCGGGGAGGCTGCTAATGAAGTCCACATTTGCCGGAGGATCTTGTGGTTCTGGCTCGACCCACCCATGCTTGTTGGCCGGCTCGTCCTCCATCTTGCAGCAGGCGGCAATCCTCGGCGGCAGTGCTTGTAGATGAGAATGGAGGACTATTCTATGTACCTTCCCAAGGCGGCCAAACCAAAAGTCCAAAACCAGCAATAAATTGCAGCGCTCATGGCGTGCACGGCGAACTGCTCACAGTTGTCCCGTCTAATCAAACAGCTGCCCGCGGTAGTAAATGGTTAGTTGAATGCCCATGGTTGGACTAATACGACCATTTGCGATAATAACGTGGTGGCTATTAGTTAAAAATGTCTAGGAAAATCAATGTATAAAAAGGCGAAACAAACCCTGAATAATTTCATATGTTTAGCACAGTTGCATGTTGCCTGTGTAAAATAAATCAAGGCGGGAAGATACAGCGTATGTCATTTCGCACATAGATCATGTGACCAAGTTCCCTCTCGGAACAATGAGGCTTCTTGATAGAAGCTCCGATTTGTATGAAAGAAAATATGGGTCAAAGCCGAGTTGAAAAGGGCAGCAATATCTAACCCCAGCTTACAGAAGGTACAAAAGCACGATGATAATTGTTCATCAGGTTTACACAAAATCCAGATTGAACAGGACAATAACAACTAACTCAACCAAAGTCTTCGGCAGTCACAATCAAATGGATCGACCTGATCCATAAAATCAAGATCCTGGACCAGAAAATCTACTGGTACATGAAGACAAGTTGTTGTAAATAGAAGCCGAGCATGTTCAGAAGCCCTTTTGTCCATCTGAAACTTCTTTTTATATTGTTCAACGTGTCCATCCATGAGAAACTTTTAGTTAAAAAACTTAATCCTCATGGACAACAGTACTCTCGCATTCAACAGGAAGAATGTGACAAAGCTAGTGTTTGCATGGTTGGATGCATATCCTTCCAGCGTTATTGTCCTCAAACGAATGTCATGAGAACTGAGAAAATCTTGGTGCTTCTTATGCCACCAATTGGTTATACCTTTTTGTCCATGTCCTTTAGCCTAAATAGACAAGAAGACTGAAAATAGTTAGTGTCTAAAAAAATAGTGCAGTTGAACGGTTAGTTCTAGTAAAGTATATCAATGTGCTTGATATCATCATCTCTATATACAAATTCTCCAGACATGGAAAGCACCGCAGCAAGCCGATAATCATGTTCAGATCAAAACACCACGTACTGATATGTAAGGTCTTGACAGAATCCAGCACCGTTGATAGGGTACCCATGGAACATGTCATCATCTCTTCATTGGGCATAGAACATAATATTAGTACCAAAAGCGTACTCCAAGATTATATAAAACTTATGCGCACAAATGAAAAATGTAGCTTATGATTACAAAAGTGTTGATGATATAAAACTTACGCACACAAATGAAAAATGCAGCTTATGATTACAAAAGTGTTGATGATAATATACAGTACCTGAATAAGTGTGGAGCCAACCACCATCTTGTAACCTTCAAATGGATCAGGAATTACACCCAAGGTCTCTAGTTTAGGCGCAGAGACCACAGTTATTTGTGAAGGTGCATAACGATAATCAAGGAGCAGCCTTTGGAGTGAAGGGGCGTCTTTGATGATGAGCTCCTCTCCTTTAAAGCAAATTCCAATGCTTAAAAGATGAGGCGACTTTATTTGGAGACAACGAATACGGATTTCTTTTCCAAAAACAAGCAGCAAGCGCTCTAGGGCAGGGCAGCAGGAGTGGATGATGTTGTGCAGTGAGGCCTCCGACAGATCGACCACCACAAGCGCGAGTTTTTTAGCAGGGGGAATTGAAGCATTTGTACCAGATTGTCTGGTAGATGACACTGGGGCAGGGTGGTGGTATGCAGAGAGCAGTTAAACCATGAGATGGACATTGGTGGTGAGGGCACAGCTACAACGCTTGGTGGACAGCTATTTGCATAGTAATGGTAGAACTCAAGATGTTGGAGTTTTTCGAATTGATGGGATGTCAGCCAGGCATCCACCATGCAGGGTATGTACAGCAGGCAGTATGCCGGGATGCATAGGCGTTGAACGGAGCCCTGATGGGAGGAGATGATGGCTCCGTGGAGTTCAAAATCATGAACGACAGATAGCCGGCGACAGTCGAGATTAAGAGGTGCGGCGTGCCACAGAGTGCGCCATCGAGATGCGAGGACCTATGTGCGGCAGCCATCCTTGGTGGGGAGAAGGAAGATGATCTCCCCAAGGATGGCGTCCGGGAGACCGCTGATGCGGTCCGCCCGATATTCTACGGGTTCCTCAGATCCAGGGGGCGTGGACGCTTCTGCCCGCGTTGCCGGGTGCAGGATCTACAGCCGGCGGCACCGCTGGCCAGAGCCTCATCTGTGTACATAGCAATCTGGAAAAAAAAGGCAGAAACATACATGTAGGATATTCAAAATTAATTCCCAAGATCTGGAAGAAAAAAAGGTCTCAAACATATATGTAGGACATTCAAAATCAATTCTCAAGATCTGGCTACAAATTATTAGCACGCACGCGAACCCTAGTAGGATTATTAGCAAAAAAATCATTTGTACAGAACAAACAATTAATCACTAACCATAGATACCATTCGAACAATATATACACTACATGGATCTAACGAATCTTACTCTGATTTCATGGACTGGGTGAACATAACCAATGATTTATGTTCCCAATAAAAGGGGGGGACTAACCGGTATTCCGTCGGAGTCAGAGTCGTTGCTGGAGTAGCTGCGGACCTCCGACTCCGGCCGGGGAGGCACGACGACGGCAACGAAGTCAAGGTCGCGATGCTGCCCGCGGGAGACCTCGGCGGCGGCGATAGCAACCTCTGCGCCCAGCTTCATGCGTTGCGCGGGTGCTTCACCAGCCCCGGCGTCGCCACTCCCATCGATGGTGCGCTTCGGCAAAATCCTAATACACTCCATGCGGCGGTGACAACTGTGGACGGGGTGTGTGGCCGCCTATTATGACCAGCGGATCGGGCGCGGCATTAATATGGAGCAGTGGGAGCGAGGTGGGCGGCGGTCAAAGGGCTGGCTTGCCTCCCGGTGAGCCTGCGCAGTGGATTGTTGGCATGCATACCGTCATTTCACACAGCTACTAGCACGCCCCACGGTGAGTGCGTAGCGAACACACACATGCCTCGGCCTCCCGGTCTGCCTGCTAGCATGCGTCTCGTCAACTCACGCATGCTCGTACGGCACACGGTACGCGTGCGCGGCACGTATTATATTGATTTTTCCTTTTTGATGATTAATTATGCCGCTTTATTGCTTAACCGAAGCACGACACGTACATTGTTGGTCTAACGCACACGGTTCGAATAAAGAGTACGTTTGCGATATTGGTTGATAATTATTTATAATTTCCTGTATGCAAGAAGATTATATCAAAACTTGTCTCAAATTTGAAAAAAAAATCACAGTCTATTGGTGTCCATATGACACCATGATAAGTTTCATGAATTTCAACTTAGTTTTGGATTTGCTGGATTTTAAAATCAAGATTCTCGATGTTAGAATTTCTTGCATGGGGACTAAGCATGCACCCCACATACACATATGATTCTCCAATCCATTTTCGTGCACTATCACGGGTCTCATGTAGATCAAATTTGATTTTTGCACATTAAATCCCTGAAAAATCAATCAATGTATAAAAAACGGATAAATGTTATCTATTTTTTCAATTTTTAACACTAAACTCCTTTGGTCGCATGTTCGCTGCAGAAAAAGTTTGACACGCATCTTTGGGCCACATGCACGCGGTGGTCCTAGGACACTCACTCGCGTGGGCCCGAGAGGTCGCCGTCCAGCACTATGACATGCGATGAGAGAGGTTAATTTAACCAACAAGGATGGTCATTTTTTGGTTTTTGTTACATACGGTAGGAGTATATATATAGTATGCGTTGAAGAGAGTGGCCAGGGGCAATACTACGCGTCATATAGGACAGTCACTCGCGTGCGATGCTTCCTTCCGTGGGCCCGTGAGGTTGTCCTCCATCACTTTGACCCAACAAGGAGGTTTCTTTTTGGGTTGTGTTGCGGTAGAAGTATATAGTACACGTCGAAGAGGCGAGGAGGGGGCTAGGGTAGCACATACTACACACACGTCATGAACAATCTCACTCCGTGTGGGGACTTTTCGCTTTCTGAGGCAGGTGCCACGAAGAAGTTCTGCATATCGGGTATTAAAAACATCACCAACACATTGGGCCACGTGCAGACGATGGTTGTCACTCATTCTCCTGTGACTCATCCCTCCATGGGCCCGCGAGGTCGTCGTCCATCTAATATATGACACAATGAGAAAGGTAATTTGACGAACAAGGAGGATTATTTTCGGGTTGTGTTACGGTACATAGGAGTATATATTACGCGTCGAAGAGGGGAGGGGGGCAACATATATATACTACGTGTCATGAACCTCGGTTCGTGTGGGGGACTTAAAGGTTTCCGAGGCAGGTGCCACATCAAAGTTCTGCACATATATTAGGTATTCAAACATCACAACCACACATCTCCATACATGTGTTTGGCCCACAAGCAAGCGTTGGCGGTTGTCCTCTAGCACTCACTCGATCACGGGGTTATCAGCGAGATGCTTTGTCCATCTATGTGTGCCCGCTTGGTCAATCACTTTGACCGACAGCGATACAGGTTAATTTGACTTATAATTAGGAGGGGATTAAATTTTGGTTCGTCTTATACGGTACGGTACATGCAACTATACTTCGAGCGCATGTGTACGCACGAATCCCTCCCACCGGCTCGAAGTGG
This sequence comes from Thinopyrum elongatum, assembly GCA_011799875.1. Lineage (NCBI taxonomy): Eukaryota > Viridiplantae > Streptophyta > Magnoliopsida > Poales > Poaceae > Thinopyrum > Thinopyrum elongatum. The sequence continues at coordinate 150,473,502 of CM022301.1, forward strand.
GGGGGGGGAGGCGAGCACGCGACGCATCATGAACCAGATCTGTGTGGGCACGACTGTGCGATTTTCAACCCATGCATGCGCCACATCAAAATGTTGTGCTTTTGGTATTCAAACATATATGCATGCATCACGCATGTCCATACATATGTTTGGGGCACATACATCCAGTGGTTGTATTTGGACACTCTCCCTCGCTTGGTTATCATCGACAACCTATATATTCGTGGGCCCGCGTGGACGTCCATCACTTCGACCAACAACGCGAGAGAGGTTACCAGGGTGGATTCTTCTTCTCTTGGTTCGCGTTACCGTATAGTCGTACGTCGATCATGGTGAGATTCGAGACCTAAGTTCGAGGGCTCGCATACACATGAATCCCTATATATATATATATATATATATATATAGTATACGCGTCGTGAACCCTCACTCCGTGTGGGGACTTTCCGGTTCCAAAAGCATGCTGCCACATCAAAGTTGTGCATTGGGTATATTCAAACACCACATGACACTTCTACATATGTTTGGGCCACATGCACGTAGTGGTTGTCTTCAGGCACTCCCTCGCGTGGTTATCGGCGACAAGCTAGCCTATTTTGTGGGGCCACGTGTGGACGTCCATGCATGACTTTGACCCAACAACAAAAGAGGTTATACGACCAAGGTGGTGATTCTTCTTGGTCAGTCTTACAATACGCCTTGGTGAGATGCCCCCTCCCACCGACTCAAAGTGTGTGGTGGGGGGGGGGGTACAGTACTACTTCGCACTAGATGAACCTCCGTGGGGTCGGGATGTCCATTTAATTTGCGATGCACATGTGCCACATCAAATTTGTGATTTGGTTATTTAAATATCACACCACATCGTTTCACACACACACACACACACATATCGGGCCACCCGCAGGTGTGGTTCGTATGTGGTCTCACCCATCTAACGCCAGAAGAACACATCTGTGGGCCCGCACATGGTCCACATTTGATCGGAAGCAAAGGCGGGGGGGTGACCATGATGTACTCCTTTCAGTTTTGTGTTGCGGTAGGGTGAGATGTCAGACCTAGCTATTTGGGGGCATGCGTTCATAGCTAGGATTCCCCTCCCGGTAACACGAAGTGTGTGTGTGTGTGTGTGTTTGTGGGGGGAGGGGGGCTAGCAATAATAACGTGCACTTTGTGCGACAGGTGCCACATCAAAGTTGTGCCTAGATGGTTTTTCTGTTTGATAACACATGATTAGTATGTGTGGACCGTGTGTGATGTCTATTACTCCCGCTCTGCTTCAATCAGTAGATCCAAATTTTCAATGGCCCCGGCATTTTATTCCCGCCTGCATCCCCCGCAATCTCAAAAATATCTGCTCGGCTAGAGTGTTTTTCTGTTTGATAGCACATGATTATTATGTTTTAACCGTGTGTGATGTTCATTACTCCCGCCTCGCTCTGCTTCAATCCCTTGATCCAAATTTTCGGTAGCCCCGCCATTTCCTCAAACACCACCTTGGACACCCCCCCCCCACACACACACCCCAAATCCTTCGCTCACCCCAAATCCCCCGCTCACACACATACACACCACCCCTCCCTCGCTCCAAACCTAGCTAGGTCGCCGCCGCCACCGCCGCGCCGCCTCTATCGTCAACCTCTGCCGGTCTGCCCGTGCAGTTTACCCACCGATATACATAACCTCACCGCCCTGAGTTTCTTATATGACGCCTGTGAAATGCCCCCTTTCCCAGAGATCCCCACCCCCACCCCCCTCCCCCACTCCAGAGCGTCATAGCCTAAGCCCGGCTACGCTTCCTGGGGAGCTCGAGGAGCGAATGGCCCAAAAGAGCTTTACCGCGACCTCTTCGCCCGACGTTGGCGAGGTGGCCGCCGAGGAAGCTGACAACGATGATTGGACCTAGATTGAGCCTTTCAATCAGCGGACTACAGTATTCTGGCATGTCGCAGACGCCGGCTACGACATCGACAGCGATGACTTGGCGTGGGCTATGTCACAGGTTAAGTTACCCACCTCAAACCCTTCGGGTTCGACAGCCATCGATCTCATCGATGGCCCTGCCGCTGATCTCCTGCGGCTCGTTATGAACAATTTGCCATCCTTCATTCCCCTAAAGCCCCTTTTGTCATTTCTGAAGGACACGTTCTGTGACGCTGGCTTGGGATCCTCAGCTGGCAAGTCAGACCTCATCGACGGCGACCACGAGGAGGAGCCAATCTGTGATAAGTGAGGAAACCAATGATTTGTTTTCTTGAACCCCTTTTGTAGTGAGAACCTGTCCAGTATTTATTGCTATATTTGGTTGTTTGCATTATGCCTTGTTTATTTCTACGGTTTATGGTTGTCCGGTTGTTTGTAGTTAGCATATGTCCAGTTTCAATTCCAATCTTTGGTTGTTCATAGTATGCCTTGTTTATTTCAGCTATTCACAGTGTGATGTTCTATATGTGCTAGTATGAACTGTGTAGTTCAATTTCATCAATACCAATTTTAACAATAGCTCTATGAATAACTATATTTGGTTGTTGTTAAGCATGTTGTACTCCCTCCGAATCTTTTTAGTTCGCATATAAGATTTGTCTAAAGTCAAGCCTCGTAAAGTTCGACCAACTTTATAGAAAAAAATACTAATATTCATAATATGAAATCAATATCAGTAGATGTGTCATGACTTAAATTTTCATGTTGTATAACTTTAGCATGGTAGATGTTGATATTTTTTCATATAAATAACGTCAAACTTTATGAAGTTTGACTTCAGACAATTCTTATATGCAGAGTAAAAGGACCGTAGGGAGTATTTAACACGCCTTTCCATTTGATTTAACAATGGCACTGTTTGGATACTCTAACTTAGCTAGAGGTTAGAGTTAGTTTCTAGCTCATGACAGTTAAAAGGGAGAGAGAGAGAGATTGGTGGAATAGTTGATTGTATTGCTTGAGCCTCGTGAGCATATATATAGAAGTACATGGTCATCTTGGAGTACAAGTCAAGGTAGAATAAACCCTATGCTACCCTACGTTTCCTAAATAACAATGATACTCATCAATGACTAACCCTAAACTAACTCTAGCCAAAGAGGTGTTTGGATGACAGGGTTAGATTGACAATAAATGCACTAGGAGAACTAGTCCCAATTAGCACCTCTTGGGTGGGATAGTTGTGTTGGGTGGGTTAGATGCATGGTTCAATATTGAAGTCTTCCTGAAGAGGACGAAGGATGGACGGTCAATCATCCACATGCACTGGCCTAAAGTTGCAAAGACGTTCAACATCAATGAAGGCTCAATATTCGCCTTCCGCTTCAGCAATTTTCTAGATGAGATTCATCTGTCTATGTACTATCTATGATGCTAATTTCCAAAGGTTATAGATGTTGCATGTGAAACTTGGTGCTGGTGTAGTTGTGTAATGGGGTAGCTGAGTGCTGAAGCTATATGATGTTGTACTATGATGTACTTCAATTATGAAATCCTGCTTCCTTAATAGGAAAATGAAATATATTGTGTGCTTAATATAAAATGTCAATTAGATTAATAAATGGATTATTAATAATAGGCCAATTAGCCTACTAATTACCAAATTAGCCTTTTTCACTTGCAAATGGTTATTGAGAAAACACCGTGGGCGATGACCTCAGACAACGCACACAGTTTCTAGGAATAAAATGTGTTGGATCAATGAACAATCACATACGACTTCCTCTTGTAAACTGTTTGTGTTATGCCACCATGCGCAAACGTTTACCACATAAAAAGTGAGTGTGATGGACAACCTATGCCACACAGTTTCTTCTAAGCACCGTGTGTGATGCATTCAATAACGCAAACGGTAAAATTGTTAATATCGTCTGCAATGGCAACGCTATCACAAATGATTTAATGGGGAAAATTGTGTGTGATGTACATGCGAACGGAAACATTTTCCTTGGAGTGACTATGTGGGATGTATATACGAACGGAAACGTACTTGTTGGATTGACTGTGTGGGATGTACATACTAATGGAAACGTATTCCTTGGATTGACTGTGTGGAATGTACATAGGAATGGAAACGTTTAACCGAGACTGACTGTGTGGGATGTACTTACGACTGGAAACAATTTGGCATGTGTAATTGTATTTTTTTAATACAACTGTACGTATAATCGTCTTTGATCGCTCGCCCGTCGCACACGACCTCATTTTCCCGAGCGTGTGTGGCCGGAGGGCCTATCCCAGAAGGTTTCTGGGTCGTCTGGGAAGGACCCCCCTATCGCCCACACTCACTTGGCGACGGTTCCAAATGTCATCGCGGAAAGGGGTTAAAAACCGTTTGTATAGCACCTCGTTGTACCAGTGTGATCATAAACTCAAAGTTCGTCGGATCCCAACAAACACACCGCAAAAAATATTTACATCAAATAGATCTCCAAGAGACCATTGTATTGAGAATCAAAAAGAGAGAAGAAGCCATCTAGCTACTGCCTATGGACCCATAGGTCTATGGTGGACTACTCACGCATCATCGGAGAGGCACCGCTGAGGATGATGAACCCCTCCGTGATGGTGTTAGATTGGATCTCGTGGTTCTGGAACTTGCGGCGGCTGGAATTGTGTTTCGTCTGCTCTCCTAGGGTTTCTGGAATATTTGGGTATTTATAGAGAGAAGAGGCGGTGCAGGAGACCCCCGTGGGCCCCAGGGCGTGCCTGGGCTCCTGGGCGCGCCCTGGTGTCTTATGGTCCTGACGGGCCTCCCCTCTGGTCCATCCTTGGCTCCCAAGTTGTCTTCTGGTCTAAAAAAATCTCCAAAACATTTCGCTGCGTTTGAACTCCGTTTGGTAGGGATATTCTGTGAAGTAAAAAACAAGCAAAAAACAGCAACTGGCACTGGGCACTATGTCAATAGGTTAGTCCCAAAAAATGATATAAAGTTGCTATAAAATGATTGTAAAACATCCAAGAATGATAATATAACAGCATGGAACAATAAAAAATTATAGATACGTTGGAGACGTATCAGCATCCCTAAGTTTTCTTGCTCGTCCTCAAGTAGGTAAATGATAAAAACAGAAGTTTTGATGTGGAATGCTGCCTAACATGTTCATCACATATTCTTTTCTTTTGTAGCATGGACATTTGGACTTTTAGATGGTTCAAAGCAATAATCTATATTTGACATGATAACTTCAATACTGAAGCATATCAATAAGCAATCATGTCTTTCAAAATATCAACACTAAAGAAAGTTATCCCTAGCCCATCATGCTCAATCATTGATCCATTCACGAAACACACTCGAATATTAGCTACATCTAATGCTCAAGTACGATCATAGTGCTCCCTAGTTCGTACTTTATATGAGAAGATGGAGACTCAAATAAAAATAAAAATTGCATAAAGTAAATAGATAGGCCCTACGCAGAGGGAAGTAGATATTTGTAGAGGTGCCAGAGCTCAAAGCTTAAATTGAGAGATAAAAAAATTTGAGAGGCATGCTTTTCCCGTCAACGAAAACGACCGAGTAATTCCCAACACTTTCCATGCTAGATATATCATAGGCGGTTCCCAAACATAAAAAAAGTTTATTCCTTTTTCCACCATACTTTCACACTCCACGGCTAGCCGTATCCACGCGTACCATCCATACCAATACTTTCCAAGGAATTTATTATTTGATAACATAAAGTAAATTTCTTTTTCATTTCAGGACTGGGCATCCCTATTACTGCCACACTCTCGTGCAATGACAAGTGAATAAACACTCATCTTCAGAATAACACATCTAGCATCGAAAATATTGGCCTCCCCCTGCCGCTTCATGAGCAGTACGGGCACACAAAAAGGAAGTTTATTTTGAAAATTAGAGTTGGCACATACAAATTTACTTAGAATGACACGGAAATACCGCATATAGGTAGGTATGGTGGACTCATATGGCAAAACTGTGTTTAAGGATTTTGGATGCACAAGTAGTATTTCTACTTAGTACAAGTGGAGGCTAGCCAAAAGATTGAGAAGTAACCAACCAAGAAATGAAAATTCTCATAAACGAGCATTAAGCATAACTAACACCGAATAATGCACCACAAGTAGGATGTAATTTCATTGCATAACTATTGACTTTCGTGCTTGCATAGGGAATCACAAACCTTAACACAATATTCTTACTAGAGCATAATTACTCACCAACATGACTCATATATTACTATCATCATATCTCAAAACTATTATAAAGAATCAAGTTTATTTTGTCCAATGATCTTCATTAAAGTTTTTATTATATCCCTCTTGAATATCTATCACTTTGGGACTAGTTTCATATATTGCAATTGCTTTTGACAAGCTCAAATAAATTTAAGTGAAGAACATGAGCATAAAAATTTCATCTCTCAAAATAATATAAGATAAGCATGAGAGAATTTCTTCAAAAATTTACTAGCTCTCAAATTAATCTAAGTGAAGCATGAGAGCATTTATTCAAAAAAATATTAAAGCACACCATGCTCAAAAAGATATAAGTGAAGCACTAGAGCAATTCCATGGCTCAAAAAATTTAAGTGAAGCATATAGAGCAATTCTAACAAATCATAGCATAATTTTGGCTCTCTCAAATAGGTGTATCCAGAAAGGATACTTGTGACAAACTAAAAAGCAAAACAAGAAAAGACTCATATAATACAAGACGCTCCAAGCAAAAATCATGATATGTGACAAATAAAAATATAGCTCCAAGTAAAATACCAATGGTCGTTAGAAGAAAGAGGGGATGCCTTCTGGGGCATCCCAAAGCTTAGTTTCTTGGTTCTCCTTCAATATTAACTTGGGGTGCCATGGGTCATCCCCAAGCTTAGGCTCTTAAAACTCCGTATTCCTTCATCCATCTTGATCTCACCCAAAACTTGAAAACTTCAATCACACAAAACTTAACAAAACCTTCGTGAGATCCGTTAGTATAAGAAAATCAATCTTTACTTTAAGTATTGTTGCAAACCCATTCAAATTTTGTTATTGCATTATACCTACTGTATTCTAACTTTACCATGGCTTATACCCCCCGATGCAATCCATAGATTCATCAAAATAAGCACACAATGCAAAGAAAATAGAATCTATCAAAAACAGAACGGTCTGTAAAGATGTGAATTGTTGTCATACTTATGTAACTCCAAAAATTCTGAAAATTTAGACAATTTGCATATAAATTTTGTGTAAACAATTCAGAATTTGTCGTTGCTTCTGTGAATTTTAACAATTCTGTTACTGGACGCAGAAGTTTCTGTTTTTCAACAGGATCAAATCAACTATCACCCAAAGCTATCCCAAAGGCTTTACTTGGCACAAAAACTAATTAAAACATAAAAAACAATCATAACAGTAGCATAATTGTGCAAACACTCAAGAACAGAAAGAAAAAGGCAAAAATAAATTTTATTTATTGGGTTGCCTCCCAACAAGCGCTTTTCTTTAAAGCCTCTTAGCTAGGCATTGATAATTTTGATGATGCTCGCATGAAAGACAAGAATTGAAACACAAAGAGAGCATCATAATACATGTGACAAACACATTTAAGTCTAACGTACTTCCGATGCATAGGTATTTTATAAGCAAACAAATTATCAAGACAAGAAATATATAGCATATGCAAGGAAGAAGAAAGAAACAATAGCTATGTCAACATAACGAGAGGTAAATTAGTAACATGAAAATTTCTAACACCATATTTTCCTCTCTCATAATAATTACATGTAGGATCCTAATCAAATTCAATAATATAGCTATCATGTAAAATTTTCTCTTCATGATCCACATGCATAAAAGTTTTATAATCTTCCAAGATAGTGGGATTAACATCAACTAAAGTCATGACCTCTCCAAACCCACTTTCATCAAAAAATTCGTAAGATTGAACACTCTCCAAATAAGTTGACGCTCTTCCAAACCCACTTTCAAAATTATTGCAAACATTATTATCAATATCATATTCATCATGAGGCTTAAATAAATTTTCAAGATCATAAGAAGAATCACCCCAATCATGATCATTGCAATAAGTAGTGAACATAGCAAAATTAGCATCCCCAAGCTTGGGGTTTTGCATATTATTAGCACAACTGACATTAATAGAATTTATAATAACATCATTACAATCATGCTTTTCATTCAAGGAGCTATTGTGAATCACTTTATAAATTTCTTCTTTTAACACTTCATCACAATTTTCAGATTCATGAATCTCAAGCAAAACTTCATAAAGATAATCTAGTGAACCCAACTCACTAGCAATTGGTTCAACATAATTGGATCTTTTAAAAAGATTAGCAAGTGGATGAGGATCAAAATCAATAGATTTTTAGCAAGCGAAGATGCAAGCAAATAGAAGGCACAGGCAACACAAGCAAAGATAGCAAACAAGATTGCAAGCAAACAAAAGATCAAAAAATAAAAAGGCAAACGAAAAAGAAGGCAAATTTTTTTGTGCTTTTTGCAAAAACATTTTAGAAGTGGGGCAGATGAAAATGAGAGGCAAAAGGCAAATAATGTAAATTGCAAGGAGATGAGATTTGTGATTAGGAACATGATAGATGTTGATGATGTCTCCCCGGCAACGGCGCCAGAAATTGGCAAGTTGGCGGGAGACTATCTTGACTTGATCCTCCCCAGCAACGGCACCAGAAATTCCTTTTGATGCGGCTTGAAACTGCGTCGGTTATGATGCAGTACAGCTATGGTACGTATTTCCCTCAGTTATGAAACCAAGGTATCAATCCAGTAGGAGAACCAAGCAACACTATGTAAATGGTACATGCACACAAAGAACAAATCCTCACAACCCAACGTGTAAGAGGGGTTGTCAATCCCTCCTCAGTAAAAATATAGATTGGTTTGTATGTGTTTGCCTAAATAGATCTGGATAAAATGCGAAATAAAAGATGCAAATAAAAAGTGCAGCAAAGAATTTTTGGGTTTTTGGAATAATAGATCTGAAAACAAATGCGGTGAAAAATAGATCTAAAAGCAATATGATAAAAGATAGACCGAGGACCGTAGATTTCACTAGTGGCTTCTCTCGAGAAAATAGCATACGGTGGATAAACAAATTACTGTTGGGCAATTGATAGAAGATCAAATGATTATGACGATATCCAAGGCAATGCTCAATATATAGGCATCACGTCCAAGATTAGTAGACCGACTCCTGCCTGCATCTACTACTATTACTCCACACATCGACCGCTATCCAGCATGCATCTAGTGTATTAAGTTCATGGAGAAATGGAGTAATGCAATAAGAATGATGACATGATGTAGACGAGATCTATTCATGTAGGAATAGACCCTGTCTTGTTATCCCTAATAGCAATGATACATATGTGCCTTGCTACCCCTTCTGTCACTGGGTGAGGACAACATAAGATCGAACCCATCACAAAGCACCTCTCCCCATGGCAAGAAAAATTGATCTAGTTGGCCTAACTAAACCAAACATTTAAAGAAGAAATAAGAGGCTATAAATAATCATGCATATAAGAGATCAAAGAAACTCAAATAATATTCATGGATATAGATCTGATCATAAACTCAAAGTTCATCGGATCCCAACAAACACACCACAAAAAAAGGTTTACATCAAATAGATCTCCAAGAGACCATTGTGTTGAGAATCAAAAAGAGAGAAGAAGCCATCTAGCTACTGCCTACGGACCCGTAGGTCTATGGTGGACTACTCACGCATCATCGGAGAGGCACCAATGAGGATGATGAACCCCTCCGTGATGGTGTTAGATTGGATCTCGTGGTTCTGGAACTTGCGGCGGCTGGAATTGTGTTTCGTCTGCTCTCCTAGGGTTTCTGGAATATTTGGGTATTTATAGAATGAAGAGGCTGTGCAGGAGACCCCCATGGGCCCCACAACCCACCAGGGAGCGCCTGGGCTCCTGGGAGCGCCCTGGTGTCTTGTGGTCCCCACGGGCCTCCCCTCTGGTCCTTCCTTGGCTCCCAAGTTGTCTTCTGGTCCAAAAAAATCTCCAAAAAGTTTCGCTGCGTTTGGACTCCGTTTGGTAGTGATATTCTGCGAAGTAAAAAACAAGCAAAAAACAGCAACTGGCACTTGGCACTATGTTAATAGGTTAGTCCCAAAAATTATATAAAGTTGCTATAAAATGATTACAAAACATCCAAGAATGATCATATAGCAACATGGAACAATCAAAAATTATAGATACGTTGGAGACGTATCAATAGTCCCTTCGCAAAGGGAAGCAGGGATTTGCAAAGGTGCCAGAGCTCGAAGTTTAAATCAGAGATAAATATAATTTTGGGAGGCATACCCTTCCTATCAACGTTATGACCAAGAGTTTTCAATATCTTCCATGCTAAACACATTAGGGGTGGTTCCCAAGCAATAAAAGTAAAGTCTACTCACCCTCCACCAATGAACACAAGCCATGGCTAGGCGTATCCTTGGGTGCCCTCCATACCAACAACAGTCCGGGGGAGTTTTGTTTAATTATTTGTAATTTTTTATTTTGGGACTGGGCATCCCTATTACCAGCCCCTCTCGTGCAAGGACGAGTGAATAAACACTCATCATGAGAATAACCTGCTTAGCATGGAAGATACAGACCACCCCGTGTCGCTCCATGAGCGGTCCGGGCACACAAAACATATGTTCATTTGAATTTTTAGAGGTGGCACATGCAAATTTACTTGGAATGGCAGGGTAATACCGCATATAGGTAGATATAGTGGACTCATCTGGAATAACTTTGGTTTAAGGATTTTGATTCACAAGCAGTATTCCCGCTTAGTACAGGCGAAGGCTAGCAATTAGGTTGAGAAGCGACCAACTAGAGAGCGAAAATGGTCATGATCATGCATTATGAATAATCAACATTGAATACTAGCATGAGTAGGATATAAACACCATGAACATAAATATCATGGAGGCTATGTTGGTTTTGATTCAACTACATGCGTGAACATGAGCCAAGTCAAGCCACTTGAAACATTCAGAGGAGGATACCATACCATCATACTACATCACAATCATTTTAATGCATGTTGACACTCAAGATAAATCTTTGTCCACTCCTAGCTACTTAAGCATGGCATGAGCAACTATAATCTCTAATTGTCATTGCAAACATGTTTCATCATAATATGTTGAATCATGGATACTGAGTTAAACATATTTACAAAAACAAAACCAAGTTGAGTTCATACCCGCTTTTCCTGCCACAGTCACTTCATCATATATCGTCATTATTGCTTTTCACTTGCATGATTGAACGATATGAAAATAATAATAGTGCAAGAGTGTCGTGGACTAAGCTAGAATCTACAAACATTTTATTTAAAGGAGAAGACAGAATAATTTGGGCTTTTTGTTAGATCAACAATAATGCATATGAAAGCCACTCAACATTTTCACCGTGGTCTTCCCCTTGGTACGACTCAACAAAAAGAAGAGAAAAGAATTTCAGAGAAACACACTGAAATATTTTTGGATTTTTTTAGTTTTTTCTTGAAGAAAGCAAATTAAAGAAAAAACAAAAACGAGAAAAACTATTTACACGGGAAAGCCCCCAACAAGAAAAAGAAGAACAAGAAATCTTTTGGGGTTTTCTTTTAATACTACAACTAAATTAAACTGGAAGGAAAAATCAAAAAGAAGCGATAAATGTTTTTGGGTTTTCTTAAAGTTTTTCAAACACAAAAGAAGAAAGCGAGAAAATAAAACTAACATGGACAATACAATGAAAAAGTGTGGACACCGACAACTGGAATGAAATGTGTGAACATGAATGTAATGTCGGTGAAAATACGTACTCCCCCAAGCCTAGGCTTTTGGCATGGCTTGGTAATCACCATCCGCAGCCTGGATAATAGTCAGAATGATAGCTCGTGGAGGCTCTCGGTGCGGCCTCCTCAGCCTGACGGGAAGCCTCTACTACCGCATTGTACTCGCATGCCTCACTCTCATAGATGTAGGATCTTCCTTTACTCTAATAATCAAAGAGGGCGGGTGCATGCAAAATAACAGGTATAATGGTTTTTTTATTGATCATCAGGTTATAGTTGTAGTTTTTGGCCATATATTTAATGAACTCATGACACTGCATGGCCCCAAAGTCTAGGTACTGGGTAGGTAAAATAGGATCATTAGGCCAAGGTGACACACCCAGCTCACTAACTATATGGGAGGCATAAATCCCTCCATAAAGGTGACCACTATCAGCATTGCGTTGCAACCTCCGTGCAATGATGGCTCCAAGATTATAACATTTAATTCCTGTTAGAGTAGTGTGTATGAAGCTCAAGTCTGGGGCACAGAGGGTACTGCAATCTTGTTTGACCACGATGCATTTGCCATTAAAGAGAGCAAAGTAATGAATTGATGGAAATTGTATACTTTTTATTCTAACTTGTGTCACACCTCTATCCTCACCACAACATAGATTGGTTAAAAACATCTCATACTTAGATTTTGGTGGTTCATCCAGCGAACCCCAATATGGAATTTTGCAGGCAACACAGAATTGTTCTAGAGGCATGGTAAAGGCACTATCATAAAGTTGAAATGAAACTCTATAATCACGAGAATAATATTTAATTTTTTTAGTGAACGTCTGTGTGAGGTTGAGATGCTGAATGCACTTATCTACGATGAAGGGAGCGAGCTTGGTGTTGTGAAGCTATTGCTCAAATTCTTCCTTGACACCTGTTCCTATCACGAACTCGTCACACGGCCATAAACACGATTTTGTATCGGCATCCCGCATCGAGCTTTCACTTAGCTCAACATAGGAACGTCGTATCGAGCTTTCACTCGATGATGCTCCCGAGGACCTCCCGCCTCGAAGAACTCATAAAGAGGTGCATTTTTATTCGTGAACAATTTCTCAACGGGGATATGCATCTCCCCAACAATAAGTGTTTCATATTTCTTTTTGACAGTAGGTAGAGGGAGTTGAAAACTTCCAATAGTAATTTTCGGAGATTTGTCAATAACATTAATACCATTCACTTGGAATTTAATACCATTCACTTGGAATTGTTTCTTTGGAAAGTGCACCGTATGCTCATTGCCATTGATATGAAAAGTGACTTTGTTTTTATTGCAATCAATAACAACCCATGCAGTATTCAAAAAGGGTCTACCAAGGATAATCGACATGTTGTCATCCTCGGGCATCTCAAGTATAACAAAGTCTGTTAAGATAGTAACATTCGCAACAACAACGGGCACACCCTCACAAATACCGATAGGTATGGCAGTTGATTTATCAGTCATTTGCAATGATATTTCAGTAGGTGTGAGTTTATTCAAATCAAGTCTTTTGTATAAAGAGAAAGGCATAACACTAACACTAGCACCCAAATCACATAAAGCAGTTTTGACATAATTTATTTTAATGGAGCATGGTATAGTTGGTATTCCTGGATCTCCTAGTTTCTTAGGTACTCCATCCTTAAAAGAATAATCAGCAAGCATGGTGGAGATTTCAGCTTCAGGTATTTTTGTTTTATTAGTGACAATGTCTTTCATGTATTTAGCATAAGGGGCCATCTTTAAAATATCAGTCAAACGAGTACGCAAAAAGACTGGCCTAAGCATTTCAGCAAAGCATTCAAATTCTTCATCATCCTTTTTCTTAGATGGTTTAGGTGGAAATGGCATGGGTTTCTGAACCCATGTTTCTCCTTTTTACCATGTTTCCTAGCAACAAAGTCTCTCTTATCATAACGTTTATTTTTAGGTTGTGGGTTATCAAATTCAACAGCAGGTTCTATTTCAACATCATTATCTGGTTCCTTATCATTGTCTGGTTGAGCATCTGCATGAACATCCTCATTATTATTTTCATTATCACTAGATGAATGTTCATTACCAGATTGAGTTTCAGCATCAGACATAGAAATATCATTAGTTTTTCTATCTCAGGTTCACTAGAAGTATACAAAGTCCTATCATTTTTCTTTTTCTTTTTGTTTTTAGAAGGACTAGGTGCAACAGCATTAATTCTTTGAGAGTCTTGTTCAATTCTTTTAGGGTGGCCTTCAGGATAAAGTGGCTCCTGAGTCATTTTACCTCTTCTAGTTGCTACTCTAACAACATAATCATTCATATTATTGTTCATTTCATTAAGCAGCTCACTTTGAGATTTAGCAACTTGTTCTAACTGAGTTCGAACCATAGAAGCATGTTTTCCTACACCTCTTACGTCATTTGTAATTCTAAATAACAATTCACTTAAGAGAGCAATCATATCAGAATTTCATTTCAACTGTTTCATAACATTAGCATTAAAGTGATCTCTAATGTACTTGTCGAATTCATACAAGCATTGACTAGGATGTTTATAGTAAGGGATATCACCTTCATCAAACTTTAACAAAGCATTTACCTCTACTACCTGTGGTGGTGTGTCAAGTCCATGTATTTCTTCAATAGGTGGTAAATTCTTAACATCCTCAGCTTTAATACCTTTTTCCTTCATACATTTCTTTGCCTCTTGCATATCTTCGGGACTGAGAAATAAAATACCCCTCTTCTTCGGAGTGGGTTTAGGCGGTGGCTCAGGAAGTGTCCAATCATCATAATTCTTCAATATATTATTCAATAATTCCTCAGCTTGTTCAATAGTTCGTTCCCTGAAAACACAACCAACACAACTATCTAGGAAGTCCCTAGAAGCATCGGTTAGCCCATTATAGAAGATATCAAGTATTTCATTTTTCTTGAGAGGATGATCAGGGAAAGCATTAAGTAATTGGAGAAGCGTCTCCCAAGCTTGTGGGAGACTCTCTTCTTCAAATTGCACAAAATTAAATATTTCCTGTAAGGCAGCTTGTTTCTTATGAGCAGGAAACTATTTTTCAGAGAAGTAATAAATCATATCCTGGGGACTACGCACACAACCAGGAGCAAGAGTATTCTACCATGTTTTAGCATCACCCTTTAAAGAGAAAGGAAATAACTTAAGAATATAGTAGTAGCGAATTTTTTCCTCAGGAGCAAATAGGGTGGCTATATCATTTAATTTAGTGAGATGCACCACAACATTTTCAGTTTCATAGCCATGGAAAGGATCAGATTCAACCAGAGTAATTAACTCTGGGTCGACAGAGAAATCATAATCTTCATCAGTAACAAATATAGGTGAAGTAGCAAACTTAGGATCACATTTCATTCTAGCATTCAAAGATTTTTCTTTCAACTTGACTAGTAATTTCTTTAGATCATCCCTATCCTTACAAGCAAGAAAATCCCTAGAAACCTCTCCATCCATAAAATAACCCTCAGGTATCTCAGGAAATTCATAGCTAGGAGAGCTAGTTCTAATAGGTGTTTCATAATTCTCAGTTTCAAAGACTTCATCAGTTTCAGTAATTTCATTTTCTTTAGCTTTAGCAATTTGTTCATCAAGAAATTCGCCTAGTGGCACATTATCATCAAGCAAAGTACTAGCATCATCATAACACTACTGCAGGATGCTGCTAACGCGACACTACAATCAGAGACCCTTGGATGAAACTGTGTGCGATGCATTAATCACAAACGGTGATGTAATAAAACCGCAAAAAAGATACAAAATGTTTGTGATGGCGGAGACAATAAACACGTTTCACATTATAGTTGCATGTGTGATGCGTGGCATATAGTTCACTCCAATGAACCGTTTGCGATGAGCATAACAGCAGAAACGGTCAGACAGATGAAGGTGTGTGCGATATACGGCATACTGTTCACCCGGATGAACTGTTTGTGATTAGGCAAGACAACAGAAACGATCGGGTAGATCAAGGTATGTGTGCGATTGACGGCATATAGTTCACTTGGATGAACTATTTGCGATTAGGCAACACAACAGAAACGGTCAGCTACATCAAGGTGTCTGCGATTGACGGCATACACTTCACATGGATGAACTGTTTGCGATTAGCCACAACAAACAGAAACAGTTAGATAGATCAAGGTGTGTGTGCTAGACGGGCACACATTCTAATTAAAAGAAACATGCGCGATGGTAATAACAAGCGCGCATGATTGATGGAACAAGACATGTGCTGACAAACGCCACGTACGCGGCCAAGAACGCGTGCCCATGTTATGCCATCCGGGAATACTGCCGCACTTCAAAACTAGAACCGTCAATAAATTTTGAGCTTGCGTCCCGTCACATTCCAAATTACTACCACGCTACATTTAATCACAAACATGTTCACACCGATCAAAACCTAAACGGTTTCCCACTTAGGACCGTATTAGTACTTGGTTACAAATACTACCTACTCCAAGATGACTGCTCATTCCTCCTCAACTCCTCATCCACAAAAACAAACAAGTCTTTCATCGTCATTCCCTTGCGTCTGCCAAGGCCCGCATAAGTTCTGGGTTGAGAGATTACTACGAGGGAGAGGCGAGCATGGAAGCGGAAGCACGAGAGATGTCCCGCCTCGCCACAAAAGCAGCCGACATGTCCCGCCGCGCCGCCGTAGTAGCACAGAGCTCCCGCCATGCCGCTGAACCAGCACAGAGGTCCCGCCGCATCGTCAATGCAACAGACTGGTCCGGCCGCGCCGCGGAAGCAGCAAAGATGTCCCGCCGCACCGCGAATGTAGCAGAGAGGTCCTCCCGTGCCGTGGCGGCCTGGGAAATTGTTTCGCGGGCAGGCGAGGACTCTCACAGGCACATGCGCGCTATGCTCGATAACCTGATAGATTAGATCTCTGGCTGGATGAAGCTGCAAGACGAGATGAATGCCTCGTTTGAAAATGCTACTTCCGTCATCCGGGGACTATGGGAGGACAAGGCGAAGCTCCGCACCGAGTGCGACCTGCTGAGGGCGAAGATCGCTGAAAGGGTGAAGGAGCACGAGGAGACCGCCATCATCAAGAAACTTATGGACGAGAATGCCATCCTCCGCATCGAGCGGGAAAGGCTGGTGGAGGAATCCGTGGATGCTGCCAAGCAGCGTATTGAGGACATGAATGAGATCATCGCCGCTCGCCGCGAGAACTAGTAGTCTTCACGGCCAGCAGCAACGCATCAAGAAAGTAGAGATCAGTGAGCCAGATCGTTGTCTGTGTCTTCCTTCTTCTTTTGCCCTTGTGTATCTCGGGTGTTGCCGCATGTGGCATTTTTCATTATCTTCCTAAATATGTAAGACAATTATTATCCACTTTCATCGTCCTTGTATATTCATATCAGTCATGCTATAAGTCGCAGTCGATGCTATATATGTCTGTCATATCTTTCAGCAAGATCCGTGCAAAATTTTCTTTCCAGATTTTCATTTTTCTCTCTTAAATCTTAGTAGAGTGAGACATAGCCACGCCATAAAACAGGGCTTGGGTGCCATTAATGGAGACGTTGGGAGAGAGGTGGGCACCGTATGGAGGTCAAAGCTGGGCTCTCCTCCCGATAAGCAGGCGCAGAGGTCTGATCGCACGCCTCCCGTACTCAAATAGCTACCCCGCACGACGCCTCCTAGCCAATAAAAAAATGGGACGCGTTGCGGCACGTAAATGATAAGTAGAGCGCCCACGGTTTCAATAATACTTGTTTTTTCGATTGTAACGTGACAACACTTGTTCCAAAATGACTTTGTTGGTTGTTAATGTGTGCGCCTTCGCAAATCGGACAAAAAAATTACCACAGCATCTTGGTGCCATGTCATGACACCATGCCAAGTTTCATGATTTTTAGGCGAGTTTTGGATTTACAGGAATTTAAAAACCAAATTTCTCGATGTTTTCGGCCGAGCCACAACGCCCAGATGTTTGAATTCCATTCCCATTTCTTGCATGGGACCTAGAAATTTACCCAAGTATACATAAATGATTTTTCAACCAACTTTGGCACACTGGAGCATGTGCTTGTAGTTCAAATTTGAATTATGCGCATTAAATGCCTAGAAACTCAATAAAAAGGCCAAACGAACCCAGAATAATTCCAAAATTTAGCACAAAACTCGTATAGTTCCATGTTGCCTCTGTAAAAAAATAAGGGGGGGAGGCAGCGTATATCGTTTCGCACACAAAGGTGACACATTCCCTCTCGGAACCACGAGCCTTCTTGAGAGAAGCTCCAGTTTGCAAGAAGCTTATACCAAAACTTGTCCCAATTCGGCCAAATTTTTTACCACAACATGTTGGTGCCATGACATGACACCATGCCAAGTTTCATGATTTTCAGGCGAGTTTTGGATTTATAGGAATTTAAAAACCAAGTCTCTCAATGTTCCCGACCGAGCCACGACGCCCAGATGTTTGAATTTCATTCCCATTTCTTGGACGGGACCTAGAAATTCATCCAAGGACACACATGTGATTTTTCAACCAACTTTGGTGCACTGGAGCATGTGCTTGTAGTTCAAATTTGAATTATGCACATTAAATGCCTAGAAACTCTATTAATGTATAAAAAAGGCCAAACTAACCCGGAATAATTCCAAATTTTAACACGACACTCATATAGTTCTATGTTGGCTCTGTAAAAAAATCAAGAGGGGGGAGGGCAGCATATGTCGTTTCGCACACAAAGGTAACATGTTCCCTCTCGGATCCACGAGCCTTCTTGAGAGAAGCTCTGGTTTGCAAGAAGCTTATACCAAAACTTGTCCCAATTCGGCCAAATTTTTTACCACGGCATATTGGTGCGATGACATGACACCATGCTAAGTTTCATGATTTTCAGGCGAGTTTTGGATTTACAGGAATTTAAAAACCAAGTTTCTCAATGTTTCAGGTCGAGCCACGACGCCTAGATGTTTGAATTTCATTCCCATTTCTTGCATGGGACCTATAAATTCACCCAAAGACAAACATGTGATTTTTCAACAAACTTTGGTGCACTGGAGCATGTGCTTGCAGTTCAAATTTGAATTATGCACATTAAATGCCTAGAAACTCAATTAATGCATAAAAAAGGCCAAACAAACCCGGAATAATTCCAAATTTTAACACGACACTCATATAGTTGAATGTTCACTGCAGATAAATGTTCTAGCAATTCAAACACCATCATTTCCCTCCGTAACACCATTTTGTCTTTCAAAACAGAATGAAAAAAATCAGGTATATCACAAACAATTTACTAGCAAGAATCATGTGGGATGCGATATAAAATATCTTGGCGCACCGTCTTGTCTGGCTTACGCAAGAAGCTTCGTCGTCTACAGTCCACCTCCCGCGCTTGAACCACATTTGCGCGCCAGTTTCTCGCGGCACCGAGCGAAATTTTTCTGCCACCGCGGAAATATCTATCTCGCCCCCCCCTGCCCCACCAAAAGCCACATTTCCACTGTTCCTCCTTGCTTTCCAAGTTCAAACCTTCACTGCTTTTTACTGGCAGCGCCGGTGACCCTTCTTCTTGTAGTGCCACCTCCTTGCCGGCGACCCTTCTTCTTGCTGCGCGGCCTCATCGGTATGGTCAGGTAATCCACACCCCACCCACACCATCCTCCTTCTTCCCCATCCCACATGCCCCGACTGACGGTGCGACACCTTCCGCCGAAATCACTGCCCCGCCCTCCAATTAAGCGCCGCCCACAGCCATTTTGCACGCAGTATAGCGTGGAGCTCAGTAGCATCTGCCAACGAAGAAGCAAATTGCGGCCGCACACGCGGATGAGGTCGCGATGGCTGCCATGCGTGTCGACCGGCAGATCTTGGAGGAGCACCTCGTCTTTGAGGCCACTGTCGACACCGCCACGCGGTTGTCTACTTTAAAATACAGTTTGTGATGTTTTCTCGAGGCCACCGCCAGTGCATTCTAGTGATTTGTCTTCTGTAATGTTAATATGCAACCTGATATTCTGAAATGTAATGTTCAGTTAACAGTTTGGTCCAACAATTGCTACATTTCATAGTAGTTCTCAAGCATTCTTGGTTTCGTTAACTATTTTATCTTCTAGTATATGTTCTATTCTGCAATGTCGTGCTCAGTTAACTATTTTGGTTCATTTGTTCTGTTGTCCAGATAACTATTTGGTTCAATTCTGCAATTTTATTTTCATTTACTGTGGGTACAATTTTGTATTGTTATGCATGTGAGAAATATATCGAATTTGGTTGTACTCAATACACGATAAACATATATAATCTCTATTTCCAGGTTGTTTAGCATGCTTGGTTAGGTTAACTGGCTTTTCCATGCGTCTCGAGTTAATCTGTTGGATCTGCAATTTGTTTATTTTCCTTAACATATTCTATTGATAGTATGGCAACTCTCAGTTAACCTGATCAAGATCTTCCTTATATGTGTTGCAGGGAAACACTGGGAGGCACTGTGGTTTACCATCGAGGTTTGCTCATGCATGGTCCTTGCTAATAGCACATTATTGTGCAGTTGCAGGTATGATTTTAATATTTAGGTTTCTTACAATTTGGTCTTGCACATGTAGGTCCTGCTGTCAGAGGCTTAGACCCACTGTTCGACCCATTTTGCATATGGGGAAATGAGATGTCCATGAATATTAGTCAAGTCAAGAAACTCAGAAAGATTGTTAGGATAAAGAAACTTGCGACGAATAACAGCAAGATCTTTGTTTGCACAATGAAGAAGACATCAGTCAACTATAGGATGGTACTAACTCTTTTGCCTTGGTTTTTCCCCTTGTGCTATTTCAAAATTTATAACAGCGATTTATGCATATCTTTATTTTCAGTACTTTCCAAAGCAGTTCACCGATGATTACCTCTCAAACCACCTGCATGGTCAAGAGGCGAGGAAGGTATTCATTCAACACCCACAGTACAATATTGAAGTCTTCCTCAAGAGGACGAAGGTTGGGCGGGCAATTATCCAGAGCCATTGGCCTAAAGTTGAAAGGACATTCAACATCACTAAAGGCTCAATATTCTCCTTCCGCTTCTGCAGTTTCCCAGATGAGATTTATCTGTCTATTTACCATGTATGATGGTACTTTCCAAAGGTTTTCGATGTTGCATGTGAAACTTGGTGCTGTTATGTAATGGTGTAGCTAGCTATATCCCTATATGGTGTAACTGAGTGCTGAAGCTATCTGATGTAATTCGATTATGAAATCCTGGATGCCGTTATACGGATATGAAATATATGGTGTGTTTTATAAGAAATGTCAATTTGATTACTACATGGATTATCAAATAATAGGCCAATTACCTTGCTTATTGGGGTTTTCAACATCACCATCTTCATCACCTTCCTCATCTCATTTAAGCGGTCTGCACCCCGTTGTAATCCCCTACTTGAACATGGTGCCTTATGCTACATATTATGATCCAATGATGTGTTGCTATCCTATGATGTTTTGAGTAGATTTCTTTTGTCTTTTGGGTTGATTGATGATCTAGATTGGTTTGAGTTGTATGTCTTATTTTGGTGCTATCCTATGGTGCCTTTCGTGCCACGCACACGTGAAGGATTCCCATTGTAGGGTGTTGCAATATGTTCATGATTCGTTTATAGTGGGTTGCTAGAGTGACAAAAGCTTAAACCCGAGTAAGGGGGTTGTTGCGTATGGGATAAAGGGGACTTGATACTTTGATGCTATGGTTGGGTTTTACCTTAATGATCTCTAGTAGTTGAGGATGCTTGCTAGAGTTCCAATCATAAGTGCATATGATCCAAGTAGAGAAAGTATGTTAGCTTATGCCTCTCCCTCATATAAAATTGCAATAATGATTACCGATCTTGTCAACAATTGCCTAGGATAATTCCGCACACCGATCCATCATTATTCCACACTCGCTATTTGTAATATATTATAATATATTCTAACTTTATGATAACAGCACCTATTTTTATAGTTTAGCTCTCCGATATCATGCAAAACTATCCTCTTCATACCCACAACGTAGTTTTATTTCTCGTTTCTAGATGGAAGCAAACGTTCGGTGTACGTAGAGTCGTATTAGTGGCAGATAGGACTTGAGAGAATATTGATCTTACCTTTAGCTCCTTGTGGGTTCGACACTCCATACTTATCACTTCCACCATTGGAAATTGCTACGATGATTCCTTGCACTTGGGGATTATCAGACGCGAGCAGAGGCCGGCACAGTGATACGTGGCAAATAAGACAAACTGTGCGAGTGATGGCGGAGACATCAAGCACAAATTAGGTTAGAGTTGCGTGTGCGATACGTGGCATACAGTTGATCCATCCGAGCTGTTTGTGATGGAATAAGCCATATGTGTTGTGGGCAAACGCTTGCAGGAATACAACCGTCTGTGATTGATGAATTCATCACCGAGGGTTCCCTAGTGTGGTCCGTGTGCGATGTGATATGCTCTGTCTGCACAACATCTATGCTCTGTGTACAGAAGAACAACATATATATACTTATAAAAGGACATGATTGCAAAACCAAATTAAACATCCAATTACGTTATATAACAAATACCATAAATATTGCAAAGTTCAAATTCCAGCATTACAAGGCCCAAATTCAAAGATTACAAGGTTCAAACTATTTAGACACATAAAATTCATCTTCTTCAGAATCTTTTTCATGCATTATTTCTGCGAAAGGATCAGCCACCGAGAAGTCATATAGCGGCTCGATACAGTGACTTCCGAATAATCTGTCATATGAAGTTACAAACTAAAATGCAGCTTCTGTAGAGCCTTTTCCATTCAGCTGTAGACGCCTGCGCTCTTTAGCAATACATTCACTTCTACGCAGTAAATATAGGGCTAACCTCATTACCTTTAGCAACCTTGCTTTCTCAACAAAGAACCTGGCGAATTTAATTTCTGGTGTGGTGCCTTGGTACTCATTAAAAGTAATTTCTGTGAGATGAAGATCAAGGCATTCAATGGGATTGTTATATTCCCCAACATTTTCTACTTTCGGGCCTGCTAGTATCTGCAAACGAAGACAACATATTAGTGCCTAGCTGTAGATTTGAACACTTCAGGCCTCTTTGATTTGCAGGATTTCTAAAATACACGAAAAGAGTGAAATGCCACCTTCAATCTTTCATGATAAACATTTATCACGAAAGAATGTCGGGCGAAGGAATAAAACGCGTACAACACTAGCATCTCAAAAAATATATGTATTAAAATCCTCCAAATTTCCTTTAGAAATCATTCTACATTTGTCATTGTAATCATGGGTAAAAGTAACAAAAACTTGAGCTCCATTGTGGTTAACAATTAATAGGAAAGGAGCATCACCTCGATGTATAACTTCTTCGTGCAAGGAAAGCATCTAAGGAATCTAACAACTTCATCCAGATCGGGGCCGACAGATGTAGTGCCAAGATCTTCACTGTGCGCAGAGGCCGGGTCAAGCTTGTGGGAATCATTTTCTGGATGACATGAGAACATATAGATCAACAAAAATTAGATAAAATGTGCTGTCCAATAATATATAAGAAGGAGAAGAAGAAGACTGTTGTACCTGAATGGATAATGATCCAGTAACAAGTTCGTTGAATTCAACACACGAATAGCCCAACACTGTCAATTTCGGTGCGTGAATGACCCTGATTCTTGCTGGACCTAATTTATCAAGTACATACAATCTCTCGAGGAAAGGCGCATTCTCAATGACCATATCGTGAAACACCTCAACTGACAGCCTTGGGCAGCGCCAGCAATGCACATAAATCGCACGCAAATTTGTTGAGGAGATGTGGAGGCTACTGAACCCATCCATCGCATGAAGACGAAGGTACTTGAGCGTTGTACAGCCGACGAGCAGGCGCTCCAAATCCTCCTGTGAGATGCGAATGGCAATGAGCTCGAGATGCTTAAGTTTAGGGAGATGAAGAGCGCGTGCAGCATCAATCCGGGGGGAAATGCACTGCCTAAATGTAGCGTGGCGCAGTGTGGGCGCGAGGCGGAGCGCGGACGCCCAGCTATAAAGCTGAGCTCCTCTAGCCGATCTAGGGCTGGGGATAGGAACCAGTAGTGAAACCTGGGTTCGGCCTTGCAGTGGGGACTGAACCTGCCGATAGCAAGGCGTCTGACCGGCCCAGGGTGCGTGGCGAGGACGTCAGACAATGCGTCCAGGAGTTGCTGCTCCCCGCTACAGAACCCGTGGTCGACGATGAGGTCCACGGGGTGGAGTACCAGAGGGGGCGCCACCTCCACGAGAGGATAGTGGTCCACACGCTAGATTTGATGGGGAGGTGGGATATGGTGGTTACCAACATCTCGTCGGGGAGGCTGCTGATGAAGTCCATGTTCGTCGGAGGCTCTTGCGGTTCTGGCTCGACCCGCCCCCACTTGTTGGCAGGCTCGTCCTCCATCTCGCAGCATGTGGTGATCCTCTGCGGCGGTGCTTGTAGATGAGAATGGAGGACTGTTCTACGTACCTTCCCTAGGCGGCCGAAACAAAAGTCCAAAACCAGCAATAAATTGCAGCGCTCGCGGCTCGCTTCCCGGTATAGTAAGCATGCACTGCGGATTGCTCACAGTTGTCCTGTCTAATCAAACAGCTGCCCATGGTACTAAATAGTTATTTGAACACCCACGGTTGGACTAATACGACCGTTTGCAATAATAAGATGGTGGCTATTTGTTAAAAATGCCTAGGAAAATCAATGTATAAAAAGGTGAAACGAACCTTGAATAATTTCATATGTTTAGCACAGTTGCATGTTGCCTCTGTAAAATAAATCAAGGTGGGAAGATACATCGTATGTCGTTTCGCACACAGATCATGTGACCAAATTCCCTCTCGGAACTATGAGGCTTCTTGATAGAAGCTCCGGTTTGTATGAAAGAAAATATGGGTCAAGGCCGAATTGAAAAGGGCAGCAATATCTAACTCCAGCTTACAGAAGGTACAAAAGCATGATGATTAATTGTTCATCAGGTTTACACAAAATCCAGATTGAACAGGATAATAAAAACTAACTCAACCAAAGTTTTCGGCAGTCACAATCAAATGGATCGGTCTGCTCCATAAAATCAAGATCCTGGGCTAGAAAATCTACTGGTACATGAAGACAAGTTGTTGTAAATAGAAGCCGAGCATGTTCAGAAGCCCTTTTGTCCACCTGAAACTTCTTTTTATATTGTTCAACATGTTCATCGGTGAGAAAGTTTTTTGTTAAAAAACTTAATCCTCATGGACAATAGTACTCTCGCATTGAACAGGAAGAATGTGACAAAGCTAGTGTTTCCATGGTTGGATGCATATCCTTCCAGCGTTATTGTCCTCAAACGAATGTCATGAGAACTGAGAAAATCCCGGTGCTTCTTATGCCACCGTTTGGTTATACCTTTTTGTCCATGTCCTTTAGCCTAAATAGACATGAAGACTGAAAACAGTTAATGTCTAACAAAATAGTACAGCTGAACGGTTAGTTCTAGTAAAGTATATCAATGTTCTTGATATCATCACCTCTATATACACATTCTCCTGACATGGAAAGCATCGCAGCAAGCCGATAATCATGTTCAAATCAAAAGACCACATACTGGTATGTAAGGTCTTGACAGAATCCAGCACCATTGATAAGGTACCCATGGACAAACTCTTCATTGAGCATAGAACATAATATTAATACCAAAAGTGTACTCCAATATTATATAAAACTTATGCGCACAAATGAAAAATGCAGCTTATGATTACAAAAGTGTTGATGATATAAAACTTACGCACACAAGTGAAAAATGCAGCTTACGATTACAAAAGTGTTGATGATAATATACAGTACCTGAATATGTGTGGAGCCAACCACCATCTTGTAACCTTCAAACGGATCAGGAATTACACCCAAGGTCTCCAGTTTAGGCGCAGAGACCATAGTTATTTGCGAAGGTGCATAACGATAATCAAGGAGTGGCCTTTGGAGTGAAGGGGCGTCTTTGATGTTGAGCTCCTATCCTTTAAAGCAAATTCCAATGCTTACAAGGTGAGGCGAATTTATTTGGAGACAACGGATATGGATTTCTTTTCCAAAAACAAGCAACAAGCGCTCCAAGGCAGGGTAGCAGGAGTGGATGATGTTGTGCAGTGAGGCCTCCGACAGATCGACCAACACAAGCGCGAGTTTTTTTAGCAGTGGGAGTCGAAGCATTTGTACCAGATCGTCTAGTAGGTGACATCGGGCCAGGGTGGCGGTGTGGAGAGAGGAGGAAAACCATGAGATGGACATTGGTGGTGACGACACAGCTACAACGCTTGGTGGAAAGCTATTTGCATAGTAATGGTAGAACTCAAGATGCTGGAGTGTTTTGAATTGATGAGATGTCAGCCAGACATCCACCGTGTAGGGTATGTGTAGCAGGCAGCATGCCGGGATGCATAGGCATTGAACGGAGCCTTGGTGGGAGGAGATGATGGCTCTGTGGAGTTCAAAATCATGAAAGACAGATAGCCGGTGACAGTCGAGATTAAGAGGCGTGGCGCGCCACAGAGTGCGCCACCGAGATGCGAGGACCTATGTGCGGCCATCCTTGGTGGGGAGAAGGAAGATGATCTCCCCAAGGATGGCGTCCGGGAGATCGTTGATGCGGTCCGCCCGATATTCTACGGGTTCCTCGAATCCAGAGGGGCGTGGCCGCTTCTGCCCGCACTGCCAGGTGCAGGATCTACAGCCGGCGGCGCTGCTGGCCGGAGCCTCATCTGTGTACATAGCAATCTGGAAAAAAAGGTAGAAACATACATGTAGGACATTCAAAATCAATTCTCAAGATCTGGAAGAAAAAAAGGCACAAACATATATGTAGGACATTCAAAATCAATTCTCAAGAACTTGTACGAATTATTAGCACGCACGCTAACCCTAGTCGGATTATTAGCAAAAAAATAATTTGTACAGAACAAACAATTAATCACTAACCATAGATACCATTCAAACAATCAATACACTACACTGATCTAACGAATCTTACTCTGATTTCATGGACTGGGTGAACATAACCAAGGATTTCTATTCCCAACAAAAGGGGGGGAGGGGGGGACTAACCAGTTTTCCGTCGGAGTCGGAGTCGTTGCCAGAGTAGCTGTGGACCTTCGGCTCCGGCTGGGGAGGGACGGCGATGGCGACGAAGTCAAGGTCGCGTTGTTGCCCGCGCGAGACCTCATAGCCGGTGATAGCAACCTCTACGCCCAGCTTCATGCGTTGCGCGGGTGCTTCACCAGCCCCGGCGTCGCCACTCCCTCCGATGGTGCGCTTCGGCAAAATCCTAATACACTGCATGTGGCAGTGACAACTATGGACGGGGGGTGCGGCCGCCTATTATGACCAGCGGATCGGGCGTGCCATTAATATGGAGCAGTGGGAGCAAGGTGGGCGGCGGTCAAAGGGCTGGCTCGCCTCCCGGTGAGCCTGCGCAGCGGACTGCTGGCATGCCTACCGTCATTTCACACAGCTACTAGCACGCCCCATGGTGAGTGCATAGCAAGCATGCGCATGCCTCGGCCTCCCAGTCTGCCTGCGAGGCGGACTGCTCGCATGCGTCTCATCAACTCACGCATGCTCGTACGGCACACGGGACGCGTGGCGGCATGTAATATATTGATTTTTCCTTTTTGATGATTAATTCTACTGCTTTATTGCTTAACCGAAGCATGGCACGTACATTTTTGGTCTAACGCACACGGTTCGAATAAAGAGTCCGTTTACGATATTGGTTGATAATTATTGATAACTTCCTGTCTGTAAGAAGATTATATCAAAATTTGTCTCAAATTTGAAAAAAAAATATAATATCACAGTCTATTGGTGTCCATATGACACCACGATAAGTTTCATGAATTTCAACTTAGCTTTGGATTTACTGGATTTTAAAATCAAGATTCTCGATGTTAGAAATTTCTTGCATGAGGACTAAACATGCACCTAGGGACACGTACACATATGATTTTGCAATCCATTTTCGTGCACTATCACAGGTCTCATGTAGATCAAATTTGATTTTTGCACATTAAATCCCTGGGAAATCAATCAATGTATAAAACCAGACAAATGTTATTTTTTTTCAATTTTTAACACTAAACTCCTTTGGTCGCATGTTCGCTGCAGAAAAGGTTTCACATCCATCTTTGGGCCACATGCACACGGTGGTCCTAGGACACTCACTCGCGTGTGACACTCTCTATGGGCCCGCGAGGTCGCCGTCCAGCACTATGACAAGCGGTGAGAGAGGTTAATTTGACCAACAAGGATGGTCATTTTTTGGTTTTTTTTACGTATGGTAGGAGTATATATATAGTACGCGTTGAAGAGGGTGGCCGGGGGCAACATATACTACGCGTCATATAGGACAGTCACTCGCGTGCGATGCTTCCATCCGTTGGCCCGCGAGGTTGTCCTCCATCACTTTGACCCAACAAGGAGGTTTCTTTTTGGGTTGTGTTGCGGTAGGAGTATACAGTACGCGTCGAAGAGGGGAGGAGGGGGCTGGTGCAGCACATACTACACAAACGTCATGAACGATCTCACTCTGTGTGAGGACTTTTTGTTTCCGAGGCAGGTGCCACAAAGAAGTTGTGCATATTGGGTATTAAAAACATCACCAACACATTGGGCCACGTGCAGATGATGGTTGTCACTCATTCGCCTGCGATGCTTCCCTCCATGGGCCCGCGAGGTCGTCGTCCATCTAATATATGACACAACAAGAAAGGTAATTTGACGAACAAGGAGGATTATTTTCGGGTTGTGTTACGGTACGTAGTTGTATATATTACGCGTCGAAGAGGGGAGGGGGCCAGCATATATATACTGTGTGCCATGAACATCGGTTCGTGTGGGGGACTTAAAGGTTTCCGAGGCAGGTGCCACATCAAAGTTTTGCGTATATATTAGGTATTCAAACATCACAACCACACATCTCCATACATGTGTTTGGCCCACAAGCAAGCGATCACGGTTGTCCTCTAGCACTCACTCACGAAGGTATTGGTGAGCTGCTTCATCCATCGATCTGTCTGTACCCGCTTGGTCAATCACTTTGACCGACAGCAATACAGGTTAATTTGACTTATAATTAGGAGGGGATTAAATTTTGGTTCATCTTATACGGTACGATACATGCATGTCATGATGTGAGAGATAACATATTATACTTTGAGCGCATGTGTATGCACGAATCCCTCCCACCGGGTCGAAGTGGGGGGGGGGGCGAGCATGCGACGCGTCATGAACCAGATCTGTGTAGGGACTGTGCGTTTTTCGACGCATGCATGCACCACATAAAAATGTTGTGCTTTTGGTATTCAAACATATATGCATGCATCACGCATGTCCATACATATGTTTGGGGCACATGCATGCAGTGGTTGTCTTTGGACACTCTCCCTCACTTGGTTATCATCGACGGCCTATATACTCATGGGCCCGCGTGGACGTCCATCACTTCGACCAACAACGCGAGAAAGGTTACCAGGGTGGATTCTTCTTCTCTTGCCTCGCGTTACCGTATAGTCGTACGTCGATCATGGTGAGATTTGAGACCTAAATTTGAGGGCTTGCATACACATGAATCCCTATATATATAGTATATGCGTCGTGAACCCTCGCTCCGTGTGGGGACTTTCCGGTTCCAAAAGCATGGTGCCACATCAAAGTTGTGCATTGGGTATATTCAAACACCACATGACACTTCATACATATATGTTTGGGCCACATGCACGCAGTGGTTGTCTTCAAGCACTCCCTCGCGTGGTTATCGGCGACAAGCTAGCCTATTTGCGGGGCCATGTGTGGACGTCCATGCATGACTTTGACCCAACAACAAGAGAGGTTATACGACCAAGGTGGTGATTCTTCTTGGTCAGTGTTACAACATGCCTTGGTGAGATGCCCCCTCCCACTGACTCAAAGTGTGTGGGGGGGGGGGCGCAGTACTACTTCGCACTAGATGAACCTCTGTGGGGTTGGGGATGTCCGGTTAATTTGCGATGCACATGTGCCACATCAAATTTGTGATTTGGTTATTTAAATATCACACCACATCATTTTCACACACACACACACACACATATCGGGCCACCCGCGGGTGTGGTTCGTATGTGGTCTCACCCATCTAACGCCAGAAGAACACATCTGTGGGCCCGCACAAGGTCCACATTTGATCGGAAGCAAAGGGGGTGGGGGTTGACCATGATGTACTCCTTTTGGTTTTGTGTTACAGTAGGGTGAGATGTCAAACGTAGCTATTTGGGGGCATGCGTTCATAGCTAGGATTCCCCTCCCGCCAACACGAAGTGTGTGTGGGGGGGGGGGGCTAGCAATAATAACGTGCGCTTTGTGTGACAGGTGCCACATCAAAGTTGTGCATTGAGTATTTGAACATCAAACCACCCTTTTCATACATATATTTGGCCCACATGCAAGTGTGTTCGTGTTCTGACCCTTTCCAGCGTTTTTTTCGCCAAATTTATAAACAGCAGACGAGTCGGACGCAGCAACCGTCTGCGATCGGGTACGAAACAGACACGGTTCCCTAAGACTACCCGTGTGCCGCGCCCCTGCCCCTGTCACCCACATGATCACAGTAGATTGGGCTCCACGAGGCTTCCCTCCCCCTCTCAAAAATATCTACTCCCTCGCAATCTCGAAAATATCTACCCGCCTAGATGGTTTTTCTGTTTGATAGCACACGTTTAGTATGTGTGGACCGTGTGCGATGTCTGTTACTCCCTCTCTGCTTTAATCAGTAGATCCAAATTTTCAGTAGCCCCGGCATTTTACTCCTGCCTGCATCCCTCGCAATCTCAAAAATATCTGCTCGGCTGGAGTGGTTTTCTGTTTGATACGACACGATTATTACGTTTTAACCATGTGTGATGTTCATTATTCCCGCCCCGCTCTGCTTCAATCCCTTGATCCAAATTTTTGGTAGCCCCGCCATTTTACTCCTGCCTAGTAAAATTTTCAGTACCCGCGGCATTTCCTCAAACACCACCTTGGACCCCCTCCACACACACACCCCAAATCCTTCGCTCACACCAAATCCCCCGCTCACACACATACACACCACCCCTCCCTCGCTCGAAACCGAGCTAGGTCGCCACCGCCGCCGCCACGCCGCCTCCATCGTCAACCTCTGCCGGTCTGCCCATGCAATTTACCCACCGATATACATACCCTCAGCGCCCTGAGTTTCTTAGATGACGCCTGCGAAATGCACCCTTTCCCACAGATCCCCATCCCCACCCCCCCTCCCCCACTCTAGAGCATCGGAGCCTAAGCCCGGCTACGCTTCCCGGGGAGCTCGAGGAGTGAATGGCCCAAAAGAGCTTTACCCCGGCCTCTTCGCCGACGTCGGCGAGGTGGCCGCCGAGGAAGCTGACAATGATGACTGGACCTGGACGGAGCCTTTCAATCAGCGGGCTAGAGTATTCTGGCATGTCACGGACGCCGGCTACGACATCGAGGTCGTCGGCAGCGACGGCTTGACGCGGGCTATGTCATAGGTTAAGTTGCCCACCCCCAACCCTTCGAGTTCGACAGCCGTCGATCTCATCGATGGCCCTGTCGCTGATCTCCTGTGGCTTGTTATGAACAATTTGCCATCCTTCATCGCCATGGAGCCCCTTTTTTCATTTCTGAAGGACACGTTCTGCGACACTGGCTTGGGATCCTCAGCTGGCAAGTCAGACCTCATAGACGGCGACCACGAGGAGGAGCCAATCTGTGACAAGTGAGGAAACCCATGATTTGTTTGCTCGAACCCCTTTTGTAGTGAGAACCTGTCCAATATTTATTGCTATATTTGGTTGTTTGCATTATTCCTTGTTTATTTCTACAGTTTTTGGCTGTTCGGTTGTTTGTAGTTAGCATATGTCCAGTTTCAATTGCCATCTTTGGTTGTTCGTAGTGTGCCTTATTTATTTCAGCTATTCACAGTGTGATCTTCTATAAGTGCTAGTATGAACTGTGCAGTTCAATTTCATCAATACCAATTTTAACAATAGCTCTATGAATGACTATATTTGGTTGCTGTTAAGCATGTTGTACTCCCTCCGAATCTTTTTAGTTCGCATATAAGATTTTTCTAAAGTCAAGCCTTGTAAAGTTTGACCAACTTTATAGGAAAAAAATACCAACAATCACAATATGAAATCAATATCAGTAGATGTGTCATGACTTAAATTTCATATTGTATAACTTTAGCATGGTAGATGTTGATATTTTTTCATATAAATAAGGCGAAACTTTATGAAGTTTGACTTCAGACAATTCTTATATGTAGAGTAAAAAGGATCGGAGGGAGTATTTAACATGCCTTTCCATTTGATTTAACAATGGCACTGTTTGGATACTCTAACTTAGCTAGAGGTTAGAGTTAGTTTCTAGCTCATGGCAATTAAAAGGGAGAGAGAGAGAGATTAGTGGAATAGTTGATTTGTATTGCTTGAGCCTCGTGGGAATATATATAGGAGTACATGGTCATCTTGGAGTACAAGTCAAGGTAGAATAAATCCTACGCTATCCTACATTTCCTAAATAACAATGATAATCAACAATATGACTAACCCTAAACTAACTCTAGCCAAAGAGGTGTTTGGATGATAGTGTTAGATTGACAATAAATGCACTAGGAGGACTAGCCCCAATTAGCACCTCTTGGGTGGGATAGTTGTTTTGGGTGGGTTAGACGCAACTAGCTCAAACTAGCCCTCCTGTTTGGATACTTGAGGGCTATTTGAGCCAAAACTAGCTCAAACTAACTCTAACCCATGGATCCAAACAGGGCCAATAATGAGTGTACTTAGACCTGCACAATACAAGTTCGAATGACTATGTTTGTTTGTTTTTAAATATTAGGCCTGTTGCAGTTAATAACACACCTTTCCACTTCTTGTTTTTAAATATTAGGTTTTTAACAATTTGGTCTTGCACATGTAGGTCCTGCTGTCAGAGGTTTTGACCCACTGTTCGAGCCTTTTTGCATATGGGGAAACGAGTTGTCCATGAATATCAGTCAAGTCAAGAAACTCAAAAAGATTGTTAGGATAAAGAAATTAGCGACAAAAAACTGATGGAAATATGCCCTAGAGGCAATAATAAAGTTGTTACTATTATATTTCCTTATTCGTGATAAAGGTTTATTGATCAAAAACTTAAATACATGTGTGGATACATAAACAAAATATTGTGTCCCTAGTGAGCCTCTACTAGACTAGCTCGTTGATCAAAAGATGGTTAAGGTTTCCTAGCCATAGACATGAGTTGTCATTTGATAATGGGATCACATCATTAGGAGAATGATGTGATGGACAAGACCCATCCGTTAGCTTAGCATATGATCGTTCAGTTTATTGCTATTGCTTTCTTAATGTCAAATACATATTCCTTCGACTATGAGATCATGCAACTCTCGGATACCGGAGGAATACCTTGTGTGCTATTAAACGTCACAACGTTACTGGGTGATCATAAAGATGCTCTACAGGTATCTCCGAAGGTGTCTGTTGAGTTGGCATGGATCGAGATTAGGATTTGTCACTCCGTGTATTGGAGATGTATCTCTGGGCCCTCGAGGTAATACACATCACAAGAAGCTTGCAAGCAAAATGACTAAGGAGTTAGTTGCGAGATGATGTATTACGGAACGAGTAAAGAGACTTGCCGGTAATGAGATTGAACTAGGTATGAAGATACCGATGATCAAATCTCGGGCAAGTAACATACCGACCGACAAAGGGAATTACGTATGTTCTTATAAGGTTCGACCGATAAAGATCTTCGTAGAATATGTAGGAACCAATATGGGCATCCAGGTCCCGCTACTGGCTATTGACCGGAGAGGCGTCTCGATCATGTCTACATCATTCTCGAACCCGTAGGGTCCGCACGCTTAACGTTTGTTGACGATATAGTATTATATGAGTTATGTGAGTTGGTGACCGAATGTTTTTCGGAGTCCCGGATGAGATCACAGATATGACGAGAAGCTCCGGAATGGTCCGGAGGTAAAGGTTGATATATAGGACGATGCTATTTGGACACTGGAAAGGTTTCGGAGTGAACCTAGTATTCATCGGATCACCGGAAGGGGTTCTGGGAGGCCTGGGGAGGTCTATGGGCCTAATGGGCCATGTGGAGGCACACACCAGCCCACAAGGGGGCTAGAGCGCCCTCTCCCTGGCCGCTGAACCTAGGGAAGGAAAGGGGGGAGGGCTAGCCCCTCCTGCCTTCACCTTCTCATGGGAGAAAGGAAAGGGGGGCTCCACCTCCTCCTGCCTTCTCCCTGGCGCCAAACAAGGAAAGGGGGGCGCCATAGGGCAGGAGCCCAAGGGGGCCGGCTGGCCACCTTGGGGCGCCCCTTGGCTGCCTCTCCTCCCCACCTATATATATGAGAGGGAGGGGCACCCACACAACCCACGACAATCTCTTAGCCGTGTGCGGTGCCCTCTCCACAGTTTAGTCCTTCGTCTAGTTTTTCCGCAGTGCACGGCGAAGCCCTGCGGAACAGGTTCACCATCACCGTCACCACGCCGTCGTGCTGCCGGAACTCATCTACTACTTCGCCCATCTTGCTGGATCAAGAAGGCGAGGACGTCATCGAGCTGAACGTGTGTTGAACACGGAGGTGCCGTACGTTCGGTACTTGATCGGTTGGATCGCGAAAGTGTTCGACTACATCAACTGCGTTAATAAACTCTTCCGCTTTACGGTCTACGAGGGTACGTAGATACACTTTCCCCTCTTGTTGCTATGCATCTCCATGGATAGATCTTGCGTGTGCATAGAATTTTTTTGTTTTCCATGCAACTTTCCCCAACAAAAACAACAAGATCTTTGTCTGCACAATGAAGAAGACATCAGTTCACTACATGATGGTACTAACTGTTATACCTTGTCTTTTTAATTCCTTTGCGCCATTTCAAATCTAGAGAAGATATTTATGCATATCCTTGTTTTCAGGCCTTTCCAAAGCAGTTCACTGATGATTACCTCTCAAACCACCTGTATGGTCAGGAGGCGAGGAAGGTATTCATACAACACCCACGGTTCAATATTGAAGTCTTTCTGAAGAGGACAAAGGATGGATGGTCAATAATCCACAGGCACTGGCCTAAAGTTGCAAAGACCTTCAACATCAATGAAGGCTCAATATTCGCCTTCCGCTTCAGCAGTTTTCCAGATGAGATTCATCTTTCTATGTACCGTCTATGATGCTAATTTCGAAAGGTTATAGATGTTGCATGTGAAACTTGGTGCTGGTGCAGTTGTGTAATGGGGTAGCTGAGTGCTGAAGCTATATGATGTTGTACTCTAATGTATTTCAATTATGAAATTATGCTTCCTTAATACGAAAATGAAATATATTGTGTGCTTAATATGAAATGTCAATTAGATTAATAAATGAATTATTAATAATAAGCTAATTAGCCTGCTAGTCGGGTTTATATTGCAAATGGTTATTGAGAAAACACTGTGGGCGACCTCAGACAACGCACACAGTTTCTAGGAATAAAACGTGTTGGATCAATGAACAATCGCACACGACTTCCTCTTCAAAACTGTTTGCGTTATGCCACCATGCGCAAACGTTTACCACATAAAAAGTGTGTGTGATGGACAGGCGATGCCACACAGTTTCTTCTATGCACCATGTGTGATGCATTCAATAACGCAAACAGTAAAATTGTTAATATTATCTGCAATGACAACGCTATCACAAACGATTTAATGGGGAAAATTGTGTGTGATGTACGTACGAACGGAAACGTTTTCCCTGGATTGACTGTGTGGGATGTACATACAAACGGAAACATACTTCCTGGATTGACTGTGTGGGATGTACACACTGTTCAAGATATCTTCCGATATTCCGATAAATCGGCCGATTTATCGCTTACCGGTGTCTGACCGATAAGATAAATCGGCCGATAAATTAGCCGATATGGCGATAAATCGGTAGATATGCCGATAAACTGGCCGATTTACCCCTTATCATGGGTCGACCGATATGTTCCCGATAAGCGATATCCCCAACATTGGATGTACATACGAACGAAAATGTATTCCTTGGATTGACTGTGTGGAATGTACATACGTACGGAAACGTTTGTCTGGGATTGACTGTGTGGGATGTATTTATGACCGAAAATGATTGGGCATGTATAATTGTATTTTTTTAACACAACTATACGTATAACCGTATTTGATCACTCGTCCGTCGCACACGATCTCATTTTGCCCAGCGTGTGTGACCGAAGGGCCTATCCCCGACGGTTTCTGGGTCGTGTGGGAAGGACCCCCATATCGCACACACTCACTTGGCGACGGTTCAGAATGCCATCGCGGAAAGGGGTTAAAAACCGTTTGTATAGCACCTTGATGTACCAGTGAACCCACAAGTATAGGGGATCGCAACAGTTTTCGAGGGTAGAGTATTCAACCCAAATTTATAGATTCGGCACAAAGGGAGCCAAAGAATATTTGTAAGTATTAGCAGTTGAGTTGCCAATTCAACCACACTTGGAGATTAAATATCTGTAGCAAAGTGATCGGTAGCATAGTAGTATGATAGTTTTGATAGCAGTGGTAATGGTAAAGATAGTAACGGTAACAGTAGCAGTAGTTTTAGAGCAGTTGTGAAAGTAGCAATAGCAATAGTGACTTAGCAAGAACAATATGTGAAAAGCTCGTAGGCATTGGATCAGTGATTTTGTTGCATGATATTCATCATATAACAGTCATAACCTAGGGTGACACAGAACTAGCTCCAGTTCATAAATATAATGTAGGCACGTATTCCTTGAATAGTCGTACGTGCTTATGGAAAAGAACTTGCATGACATCTTTTGTCCTACCCTCCCGTGGCAGCGGGGTCCATAAGGAAACTAAGAGATATTAAGGCCCCCTTTTAATAGAGAATCGGAACAAAGCATTAACACATAGTGAATACATGAACTCCTCAAACTACGGTAATCACCGGAAAGAATCCCAATTATTATCACCTTGGGGTATGTGGATCATAACACGTAGCAGGTGCATATAACTTGCAAGATCGGATCAAGAACATAGATATAATGGTGAAAACATAAACAGTTCAGATCTGAAATCATGGCACTCGGGCTCTAGTGACAAGCATTAAGCATAGCAAAGTCATAGCAACATCAATCTCAGAACATAGTGGATACTAGGGATCAAGCCCTAACAAAACTAACTCGATTACATGATGAATCTCATCCAACTCCTCACCGACCAGCCAGCCTACGAAGGAATTACTCACTCTAGGCGGTGACATCATGAAATTGGTGATGGAGGATGGTTGATGATGACGAAGACCGAAGATCCCCTCTCCGGAGCCCCGAATGGGCTCCAGATCTGGCCTCCCGATGAAGAACAGGAGGTGGCGGCGGCTCCATATCGTAAAACACGATGAAACTTCCTCTCCTATTTTTTTGGAAAAATAGGATTTTATAGCGTCAGAATTAGGGTCAGCGGAGCCTCGTGGGCCCTACTACCCACCAAGGCGCGCCAGAGGGGGGTGGCGCGCCTTGGTGCCTAGTGGGCAGCTGCCCCCCCCCCCCCCCCCCCTCCAATGGGTCTTGGTTCTAGAAACTATTATATATTCCAAAATAATTCTCCAAAAAGTTTCGTCCAATTCTGAGAACTTTTATTTCTGCACAAAAACAACACCATGGTAGTTCTACTGAAAACAGCGTCAGTCCGGGTTAGTTTCATTCAAATCATGCAAATTAGAGTCCAAAACAAGAGCAAAAGCATTAGCAAAAGTAGATACGATGGAGACGTATCAACAGGCCATAAAGAACGAGCAGCAAAAAATTGGAAATATGCATATTGATATATGTAGTCCAATAAGTGTTGTTGCAAGTAGTGAATTTATCTATCTTCAAAGAAGACTCAAGTAGATATTTATATTTACTTATTGAGACATAAATCTGGATCCATTGAAATGTTTCAAAAGGTTTTTCCGAATGATGTAGAAATTAGTAACAATAAAATTATGTTTCTACAATTAGATTGCAGAAAGGAATATTTGAGTTACAAGTTAAGCGAATGTCTGATGATCTGTGAAAAGAATATTATACCTTGCACTTCCCAGAACATCACTACTAGTAGAATGTTTTGAGTAGATGTACTCAAACTATGTATGACATGGTGATGCCAAAGATGATATTAATCAATTTGCCAATATACATTTTAATGTGATGCTTTAGAGACTGTGACTTTTACATAGAAAAAGAGCATCATCAAATCTATTGAAATGACACCATATAAGATATTGAATTGTATGAGTGCTACTCTGTTGGTTATCCCAAATAGTTGGGTATTCCTCTATCACTACGCCAAGGCAAAGTGTTTTGGAAAAGAGTGTGGTAAATTTTGAAGAAAGTATTTTCTGCAAAAGAGTGAGTGGGAGGACAGTGCAACTCAACAAGATTATAGAATCTTTGTAATCAGGTCGAAGAAAAGAAACGCTAGAAATGATTATAGAATTTCCCACCTCGACTGATATAGAAGACTCTACGACCCAGTTCTTTTGCAAGATTCTCCTAGAATCTGACCCCTCCCAGCTTCTCCCAAAATCTTTGACCCCCATTTATTTTACAATCCTAGCTAATTAGGCCCTAACTAGATAGGATTGTAAAACACATGGGGCTCAAAGATTCTGTGAGAAGCTGGGGAGGGGTCAGATTCAGGGAGAATCTTGCCAAAGAACTGGGCCGTAATGAGATATAGAGACTTTGGTCGAACTTGCAGCTGAACTATATAGGATGGGCAAATTTGTGCAGACCTTTGTGGTATGCAGACGAAATATTATTGAATAAACAATGAACCTATAATACACATAGAAGCGTTGATGGGCCCTCACTCCAGAATTGGCTATATGCGAAAATAATCTGACATAGTATCCATACACATAATTGAAGTTTAGAACTTGATGGACCCTCTTAAAAACTTAGAGTCTAAAGTATAGTAATGGATCTATAGACTAACAAAGTTAAAAAATGTTTTATAATGTTTGACTTGTTACAAATAGTTTATGACAAGATCAAGGAGCTGATTATGACGAGATTATCTCATCACAGCAATACTTAAAGTCAGGTCGAGTTAAACTAGCAATTAATAAATATTTCAATTATGAGATATAATAGATGGATGTCAAAATGATGGAAGTAGAACCAAGGTTGTATGTGTGATACAGTCCAAGGTAATTTTTTCAATCCAGAGGATGCTCGTAAGTGTGCAAACTTCAAGAGATCCTATAATGGACTGAAGCAAGCATAATGGAGTTGGAATCTTTGTTTTGATGAAATGGTCAAATAATTTGATTTCATCGACAAAAGCAAAGGTGGCTGTATTTACAAGAAAGTAAGTGGGAGTATGATAATATTTCTAAAATGATGTGTGTGCATGACACATGGTTGGTTGGAAATTATATAAATTTCTTGACACGAATTAGGACTATATTGAAACTAGTTTTTCAGTAAAGTACTTAGGCAACATAGTCCTGGTATTAGTCATAATAAACTATGGAGATAGTACATA
The DNA here is from genome assembly GCA_011799875.1 of Thinopyrum elongatum. NCBI lineage: Eukaryota > Viridiplantae > Streptophyta > Magnoliopsida > Poales > Poaceae > Thinopyrum > Thinopyrum elongatum. Next base: position 150,512,926 of record CM022301.1, read on the forward strand.
GTGTCTAATCAGGCTTAGCCAAAATACATATTGACAAAATACTAAAGCAGTTTAGTATGAAAAACGCCAAGAAGAGTTTCTTGTCGAAGTCACATGGAAGGAGTTTTAAGCAAGAATCGGTATCCTGGAATACTAATGAGCGAAATACATGATTTCAATCACACTTGTGTTAATTATATTCCATGTATGTAAACAATCAATATGTCTAGTACTCCAAGTAAGTTGTGAGTAAAGTTACCGAAGTGGTCAAATTGTTGATCATAGGACAGTAGTAAAAATGTCATTAAGTATTGACGGCATGTTTCTTGTATGCGGAGAAAATGAAGAGATTGTTGTAAGGAATTACATCAATACATGCTGGTTGTAAGTAGTACATCGACAAAATCTTCATCGATGCTCCAAGCGATTTTTGATTTCGATTAAATAATTTATGATAGCACAGTAAGTTGGAATTGGTCCAAGAAAGTTACTATGGTGAATTCTATAACAGAAGGCTGAGTATATTGTCACTTTAGAAGTAACAATAGAGGGTGATGAATAAAAAGTTCATCTATGAGCTTGGTATAGTTTCTGGATGATTGTGCCAATGGAACTCTATTCTTAATAGTGGTTCCATAGCTCAGTCTAAGAAATCATAGGTCCTGCAAGTGATTCAATACATACAAAGCCAGTTTCACACAAATTATGAATTCATGTGAAAGCATGACAGATGCATTGAAATGCAAATGATACACGCAGATCTGAAGTTGTCAAGATCCAACAAGATGAAGGTTATACCACAAGCAGAGCATGAACAAAAACCAGATTGCCATTGGTGTAAATGAAAATGTGCTAATTAGATTATTGACTATAGTGCAAGTGGGAGTCTGTCGAAAATGTGCCCTAGAGGCAATAATATTGTATTGTTATATTTCTATGTTCATAATGAAGAGTTTATATTCTATGCTATAACTGCTATGATCCTGGAATGTGCACAGTGGAAAACACATATGCACGTGTGGAATGATAAACTGTAAAATAAGATTCCTAGTCTCGCCTCTAAGACTAGCTCAAATGTTGTTGGTGATCATGTTATCTGGTTTTTAGGATATCATTAAGTGTAACGATAGTCCTAAAACAACATTGAGAATATGACGTTAGAAGAACGATCATATTGAATCGACCCAAACTTGTTTTGTTATACTTTGAGATGCTATCGTCACAAGTCAATCGTATAACACAGAGAGTCAACATATGCTTTAGTTCCTTAGACCATGATACTATCTTAGTCACTTCTTATCGTACGATGAACTTTGGGGTTGCTCAAACTTCATCTGTAACACAATGATCATAACAACAACTTACAGGTTCATCAGAAAGTTTGACAGTGACTATATAACTCAAGAGTGGGATTTGCTCCTCTAAAGATGGAGAAATATTATTAGGGCCCTCTCCGTGTGATGGCATCCATCATCATCTAGCCAGACACAGGTGAGTAGGTCACGGGGATGCGGGAACATGTCAATGAGAAGAATAACAAAACCGGTAAAGAGGAGACATGTATAGTAAGCATGTGTATGACTCAAGGTAAGCATGTGTACTGATATATCTCACCTCGGGTTTTGTAAAGTATCGCGAATGAAATGTAATAGCATAGGATAAACAAAGGTTCACTCAAATGCCATTCATGTACTCATAGGGATCGATATGGATGTCCATGGTTCAGCTATCGGTCATTGAATGAAAGGGGTTTTGTTCATGTCTATGTTTTACTGAACCTACAGGGTCACAATCTTAGGTAATCATGATATGTTGAGTGTTGGTAGGACAGGAGTAATGAGAAAATATTTATGAAATAGTTTCATTAATATTTGAAATAGTTTCGAGATAAATCGGAAGCGTTTCGGGGTCACTGGAAGGGTTTTGGGGTTTACCGGGTAATACCGATAATTATATATAGGTGGAAATAGTTTTTGGTGATTTCAAATTAATAATAAAAGGCTCTAAATATGACAAGGAGGATTTTATATTTATTTAAATATCAATGGGCCTTAAAAGGCCAAGTGGTGGAAAGCATATTGGGCCACTTGGGCCCAATATAGGTGGAGCCCCCTTCCCCCCTTGTAGAAGGAAGAGGGAGGCCGAATTGGAGGGGGTTTTTCCCTCCTCTTGGCTGTCCAAGGGGGCTTTTCCCCCTTGTGTGGCACCCTCTCCCCCTCCTCCAACCTATATATACTAGAGGTTTTGGCACTTTTGAACACACAAGTTTTGGAGCCTCCACTAGTTCTCTAGTTCTAGTTTGAGTTGATCCAATTAAAGCTAGATCTAGATCCTCTCTAATCCTCATAATTAGAAGCCCACTATGGTTCTACTCTCCTCCCTCTAATTCTCCAACAATGATTAGCTCTGGACGGCAAAGCATTGCCGGATCACGAAGACCGTACGCTTGTAAACTGTGGAGAGGCAGTGCTTTCGGTCTTCCGTTCGAGGGATCATTCATCGACGGTTCGAGGGGCTTCAAGGAAGATCTACACCGACTTGTCTTCTTCAAGTGCAACTTGGAGTTGGTAGTGATCCGATCCAAACCATTATTGCATCTTCATAGTGTTCTTGCTTGACCGTAGGGCAATTTTTTTTGTTTTCTACTATGTTTCCCAACACTCACAATAGACACCTAAATGTCTAGTGGATGCATAGTCCACAACAGTAATAGATTAAGTTAAGCTTCGATCAACTTATTCAGTGATGCTCAATCACTTGGCATTTTAGGGATTAGGGTTCTTCCTCACTATGTTTCCCTCAAGTTTGTGTGATGAAAATGGGTTGCTCAGACAATCATTGTCTAAATTCACGCTTAGCAGCCAACCATCATGGTTGAGGTAGGGGGTATTTATAGCCGGGGGAGCAAGCTTGAGGGCTGATATGACTATTGGAGGCATACTCACAACGTCAACACAACACATGGCTAATGGTTGGATTTCAAAGCACGTCTCTCTTTCTTATGTGGTATGTATTGCTGCGTAAGACAACTAGCTCTACTGCGACGCAATTGTGCTAAGGAATCCTGAAGAATTGCATTTCAGACTCTAAAGTCAAATGCATTTGTGTTTGATCACTCAAAGTCTTCACTCGAAGATTTTACATTTGGGTTGATCACACACTAGAAGACTTAAATCTAACTTTCACTTTGACCCCCCTTGATAGTATGATTTGCCCTATTTACTCAAATAGAAGTAAAGGAAACTAGTAACAGAAGTCTACGCTTTAGCTTCATATTCTTCAATGAGCTGCATTTGCTTCAAATGGGCTTCCCATATTCTTGAATGTTATCACTACACTTTTAGGGGTCATAATGATTGCGTGCAAGACAAACAAGGCAGTGTAGCACCTATTGGGAAATGTAGTAGAAAACAAAAAAAAATCGCGCCTATGATCACCCAAGATCAATATGAAGATGCATAACGGGTTGAGATCACGGTCCTTACCTTCACCAAGTTGCATTGGAAGAAGAACGTGTCGGTGTAGATTGTACTTCGAGTCCCTCGAACCATCGATGAACGATCCCTTGTACCGCCCATGAACACTCCCTCGAACCGAAGACCGAAAGCACGACCTCTCTACTTGGTTGCAAGCGTGCAGCCTTCACGATCCAGCAATGCTTCGTCGTCCAGAGCTAATCATCAATGGATAATTAGAGGGAGGAGATTAGAACCACATAGGACTTCTAATTATGAGGACAAGAGGATTAGCCTAGATCTAATTAGTCAACTAGGATTAACTAGAACTAGAACTAGAAGAACTAGAGGAGGCTCCAAAACTTATATCTCAATAGAGCAAAAACCCCTAGTATATATAGGTTGGAGGAGGAGGAGGGGCAGCCACCAAGGAGGGAAAGACCCTCCTTGGGGCACAGGCCAAAGGGGAAGGAGTAGGACTCCTCCCCAAGTCCAATTCGCGCCCCCCCCCCCATATGGCAAGGGGGGCGCCACTACCTTATCGGCCTTCGTGGCCCATAATTCCTTCCACCTCTTGGCCTTTTAAGGCCCATTGATATTTAAATTAAATAAAAAATTCTAAATAATTATAGACCATTATATATATATATATATATATATATATATATTAAAATCTCTGGTAACATTTTCCACCTGTATAAATATATCGGTAATACCCGATATTCACTAACACCCTTCCGGTGACCCCGAAACGCTTCCGGATCCTCTCGGAACTATTCCGAATATTCATGAAATAATTTCACAAATATATTCTCATGACTCCCATCCTACTAATACTTAGCATATTGTGATTGCCTTAAGCTTGTGACCCCGTAGGTTCGGTAACTCACAAACATGGACGAAATCGTTCGTTCAATGACTGACGGCAGGACCGTGGACGTCCATATTGGTCCATGTGAGTACACAAATGATATTTGAGTGAACCTTTGGTTATCATGTGATGTTACCTTTGCTTTGTGATACTTCACAAAACCCGGGATGCATCGGTATCCTCCTGGGTCATCACTATGCTCATTATACCGAAATAGTCGTTACCGGTTTTGTTCTTCTTTCTCGTTATTGTGTTCCGGCATCCCCGTGACGATGTCACTTGTGTCTGGCCATACTATGATTGATGACACCACACCGAGAGGGACCTAATAATATCTCTCCATCGTCGGAGGAGCAAATCCCACTCTTGAGCTATCCTGACACCTGTCAAACTTTTCGATGTGTCTGTAAGTTGTCGTTACGATCACCGCGTTACAGGTGACGTTTGAGCAACCCCAAAGCCAATTGTACGGTAAGAAGTGACCACGATACTCTTATGGTCTAAGTATCAAGATCACACGTTAACACTCGGTGTTATTAAAATTGAATACAGGCAATATTAATCCAAATCACAACAAACAAGTTTGGGCCGATTCAATATGATCATTCTTCCAACGTCATAATCTCAATGTTGTTTTAGGACTATCGTTACACTTAGCCATATCCTAAGATCTGGAAAATGTGATCACCAACAACACTTGAGCTAGTCCTAGAGGCAAGACTAGGAACCTTTTATTTAACCATTTATCATTCCACACGTGCAGATGAGTTTTCCTCTGAATCGCATATTCTTGGATCATAGTAGTTATAGCATAGAATATAAAATCTTTAATTATGAAGATGGAAATATAATAATACAAATATTATTGCCTCTAGGGCATATTTCTAACAGTCTCCCACTTGCACTAGAGTCAATAATCTAGTTTACATAATCTCTTTAACACCTATCTATCCGGTGTTGCTCATGCTTTGCTCGTGGTAGAGCCGTCATCATCGGGTCTGACACATTCAAATCTGTGTGAATCTTGAGAATCTTCACATAGCCCTTTTCAAAATATTGTTGGATAATGTGATACTTGCATTCAATGTGTTTGGTCTTCATGTGTGATCTTGGTTCCTTTGCTTCAGCAGTGGCTCCACTATTATCAGAATAGAGAGCCATTGGATTCATCACACTTGGGACACAACAATTTCTTTAAGAATCTTCTTGATCCAGAATGTTGGGGAACGTTGCATGGGAAATTAAAATTTTCCTATGCTCACCAAGATCCAATCTAGGAGATGACCATCTACGAGAGGAGAGATTGCATATACATACCCTTGTAGATCGCTAAGCGGAAGCGTTAAGAAACACGGTTGATGTAGTCGAACGTCTTCGCGATCCAATCACGATCCGTCCCACGAACTCCGATCAAGTGCCGAACGGACGGCACCTCCGCGTTCAACACACGTACGGCTTGATGATGCCTTCACCTCCTCGATCCAGCGAGCGATGGTGAAGTAGTAGCTCGAGTCCTCCGACAGCATGACGGCGTGGTGGCGGTGGTGGTGGAGAAATCTCAGCAGAGCTTCGCTAAGCAGTACGGAGAAGAAGATGGCTATGAGGGAGAGGAAGGGCAGCGCCGTGGCACGAATAGATCTTTATGGGTGCGGCTGCCCTCTCTCCCCTCCTCTATATATAGGGGGGAGGGTGGAGGAAGGAGGCGCCCCTAGATCCAATCTAGGGGGCGGCGGCCTACAAGGGGAAGCCCTAGATGGGTTTTGGCCCCCCCACCCCTTAGGAGACTTGGCCCCCAAGGCAAAGGGGTGGGAAACCCTAGGGAGGCGCCCCACCTCCTCTGGTAACGTGGGAAGGGGGCTTGGGGGGCGCACAGCCCCTTAGTGGGCTGGTGTGCCCCCTCCCCTTGGCCCATGAGGACCCCCAACACTTGCCGGGGCCCCCCGAAACCCCTTTCGGTCATGCTGGTCATCACCCGGTACCCCCGGAACACTTCCGGACTCCAATACCCTTTGTCCAATATATCAATCTTCACCTCCGGACCATTCCGGAGTTCCTTGTCACGTCTGGATCTCATCCGAGACTCCGAACAACCTTCGGTAACCACCATAATGACTCAACTATACTTATATCATCATCAAACGTTAAGTGTGTAGACCCTGCGAGTTCGAGAACTATGCAGACATGACCGAGACACCTCTATGGTCAATAAACAATAGTAGGACCTGGATGCCCATAATGGTTCCTACATATTCTACGAAGATCTTATCGGTCGAACCTCGATGTCAAGGATTCAGCTAATCCCGTATGTAGTTCCCTTTGTCTATCGGTATGTTACTTGCCCGAGATTAGATTGTCGGTATCTCCATACCTAGTTCAATCTCGTTACTGGCAAGTCTTTTTACTCATTCCGTAATACAAGATCACGTGGCTAACTCATTAGTCACATTGCTTGCAAGCTTACTGTGATGTTGTATTACCGAGTGGGCCCTGAGATACCTCTCCGTCTTACGGAGTGACAAATCCCAATCTTGATCCATGCCAACTCAACGGACACCCTCGGAGATACCTGTAGAGCACCTTTATAGTCACCCAGTTATGTTGCGACATTTGGTACACACAAGGTATTCCTTCGGTGTCAGTGAGTTGCATGATCTCATGGTCATAGGAACATATACTTGACATGTAGAAAACGATAGCAGTAAACTTGATACGATCATATGCTACGTTTATAGTTTGGTTCTTGTCCATCACAGCATTCTCCTAATGATGTGATCCCGTTATCAAATTACAACTCATGTCTATGACTAGGAAACCATAGCCATCTTTGATCAACGAGCTAGTCCGGTAGAGGCTTACTAGGGACATGTTGTTGTCTATGTATCCACACATGTATTTGAGTTTCCGGTCAATACAATTATAGCATGGATAATAAACGATTATCATGAACAAGGAAATATAATAATAACTACTTTATTATTGCCTCTAGGGCATATTTCCAACATTCTCCCACTTGCACTAGAGTCAATAATCTAGCATTACATGGTAATGAATCTAACACCCATAGAGTTCTGGTGTTGATCATGCTTTGCCCGTGGAAGAGGCTTAGTCAACGGATCTGCAAAATTCAGGTCCGTGTGCACTTTGCAAATATTTATGTCCTGTTCCTTGATCGCATCACGGATGGCATTGAAGCGTCGCTTTATGTGTTTGGTCCTCTTGTGAAACCTTGGTTCCTTGGCTAGAGCAATGGCACCAGTGTTGTCACAGAACAGAGCCATTGGGTCCAGTGCACTGGGCACAACTCCAAGATCTGTCATGAACTGCTTCATCCAGACACCTTCCTTCGCCGCCTCCGAGGCAGCTATGTACTCCGCTACGCATGTAGAATCAGCTACCACGCTTTGCTTGGAACTGCACCAGCTTACCGCTCCCCCATTAAGAATATATATGTATCCGGTTTGAGACTTAGAGTCATCCGGATCAGTGTCAAAGCTTGCATCGACGTAACCCTTTACGACGAGCTCTTGATCACCTCCATAAACGAGAAACATTTCATTAGTCCTTTTTAGGTACTTAAGGATATTCTTGACCGCCGTCCAGTGTTCCACTCCTGGATCACTTTGAAACCTTCCCGCCATACTTATGGCAAGGCTGACATCTGGTCTTGTGCACAGCATTGCATACATGATAGAGCCTATGCAGAACCATAGGGGATGACACTCATCTTTTCTCTATCCTCTGCGGTCACTGGGCATTGAGTCTTACTCAACTTCACACCTTGCAAAATAGGCAAGAACCCCTTCTTGGACTGATCCATTTTGAACTTCTTCAAAACTTTATCAAGGTATGTGCTCTGTGAAAGTCCTATTAAGCGTCTTGATCTATCTCTATAGATCTTGATGCCTAATATGAAAGCAACTTCTCCTAGGTCCTTCATTGAAAAACTCTTGTTCAAATATTCCTTCACGCTATCCAAAAGTTCTATATTGTTTCCAATCAGCAATATGTCATCCACATATAATATTAGAAACGCTATAGAGCTCCTACTCACTTTCTTGTAAATACAAGCTTCTCCGTAAACTTGTACAAACCCAAACGCTTTGATCACCTCATCAAAGCGAAGATTCCAACTCTGAGACGCTTGCACCAGCCCATAAATGGATCGCTGGAGTTTGCAAACTTTGTCAGCATTCTCTGGATCGACAAAACCTTCTGGTTGCATCATATACAACTCTTCCTTAAGGAAACCGTTAAGGAATGCTGTTTTGACATCCATCTGCCAAATTTCATAATCGAAAAATGCAGCTATTGCTAACATGATTCTGACGGACTTAAGCATCGCTACGGGTGAGAAAGTCTCATCGTAGTCAACTCCTTGAACTTGTGAAAAACCCTTTGCCACAAGTTGAGCTTTATGGACGGTGACATTACCGTCCGCGTCCGACTTCTTCTTGAAGATCCATTTATTCTGAATGGCCTTTCGCCCTTCAGGTAATACTTCCAAAGTCCATACTTTTTTTTCATACATGGATCCCATATCGGATTTCAAGGCTTCTAACCATTTGTTGGAATCTGGGCCCACCATCGCTTCTCCATAGCTCGTAGATTCACCGTTGGCCAACAACATGACCTCCAAGACAGGGTTACCATACCACTCAGGAGCAGTACGTACCCTTGTCGACCTACGAGGTTCGACAGTAACTTGATCCAAAGCTTCATGATCATCATCATCGGCTTCCTCTTCAACTGACGTAGGTTCCACAAAAACATCTTTCTGCGCTGTGCTACTATCTGGTTGAAGTAAAGGTTCAACAACCTCATCAAGTTCTATCTTCCTCCCACTCAATTCTTTCGAGAGAAACTCTTTCTCGAGAAATGACCCGTTCTTAGCGACAAACACTTTGCCCTCGTATCTGAGATAGAAGGTGTACCCAACCGTCTCCTTTGGGTATCCTATGAAGACGCATTTGTCCGCTTTGGGTTCGAGCTTTTCTGGCTGGAGCCTTTTGACATAAGCATCGCATCCCCAAACTTTAAGAAACGACAACTTCGGTTTCTTGCCAAACCACAGTTCATACGGCGTCATCTCAACGGACTTAGATGGTGCCCTATTTAAAGTGAATGCAGCTGTCTCTAACGCATAACCCCAAAATGATAATGGCAAATCGGCAAGAGACATCATAGAACGCACCATATCCAATAAGGTTCGATTACGACGTTCGGACACACCATTACGCTGTGGTGTTCCAGGTGGCGTCAACTGTGAAATAATTCCACATTGTCTTAAGTGATTGCCAAACTCATAACTCAGATATTCTCCCCCTCAATCAGATCATAGGAAATTGATCTTCTTGTTACGATGATTCTCAACTTCACTCTGAAATTGTTTGGACTTTTCAAACATTTCAGACTTGTGCTTCATTAAGTAAATATACCCATACCTACTCAAATCATCGGTGAAGGTGAGAAAATAACGATATCCACCGCGCGCCTTAATGCTCATCGGACCGTACACATCAGTATGTATGATTTCCAACAAGTCACTTACCCGTTCCATTGTTCCTGAAAACGGGGTCTTAGTCATCTTGCCCATGAGGCATGGTTTGCATGTGTCAAGTGATTCAAAATCAAGAGACTCCAAAAGTCCATCGGCATGGAGTTTCTTCATGCGTTTTACACCAATATGACCTAAGCGGCAGTGCCACAAGAATGTGGTACTATCATTATCAACTCTATATCTTTGGCATCAACGTTATGAACATGTGTATCATCACTATCGAGATTCAATAAGAATAAACCCCTCACAATGGGTGCATGACCATAAAAGATATTACCCATATAAATGGAACAACCATTATTCTCTGATTTAAATGAGTAACCGTCTCGCATTAAACAAGATCTAGATATAATGTTCATGCTCAACGCAGGCACTAAATAACAATTATTCAGGTTCATAACTAATCCCGATGGTAATCGAAGAGCGAGCGTGCCGACGGCGATCACATCAACCTTGGAACCATTTCCCACGAGCATCGTCACTTTGTCCTTCTCCAGCCTCCGTCTATTCCGTAGTTTCTGCTTTGAGTTGCAAATGTGAGCAACCGCACCGGTATCAAATACCCAGGCACTACAACGAGAGTTGGTAAGGTACACATCAATAACATGTATATCATATATACCTTGTTTGGCGTTGGCCCCCTTCTTGTCGGCCAGATACTTGGCGCAATTCCTCTTCCAGTGGCCAGTCCCCTTGCAATAGAAGCACTCAGTTTCTGGCTTGGGTCCAGCCTTGGGTTTCTTCACGGAAGGGGCAACTGCTTTGCCACTCTTCTTGGAGTTACCCTTCTTGCCCTTGCCATTCTTCTTGAAACTAGTGGTTTTATTGACCATCAACACTTGATGCTCCTTCTGGATGTCTGACTCAATGACTTTTAGCATCGCGAACAGCTCGGCGACTGACTTGTTCATCCCTTGCATGTTATAGTTCAACACAAAGCTCTTGTAGCTAGGTGGTAGCAATTGAAGAACTCTGTCAGTCACCGCCTCTGGCGGGAGCTCAACTCCCAACTCAGCCAGACGGTTGTAATACCCAGACATTCTGAGTATGTGCTCACTGACAGACCCGTTCTCCTCCATCTTGCAGGCATAGAACTTATCGGAGGTCTCATACCTCTCGATCCGGGCATTCTTCTCAAAGATAAACTTCAACTCCTGGAACATCTCATATGCTCCATGACGTTCAAAATGCCTTTGAAGTCCCGGCTCTAAGCCATACAGCATGGCGCATTAAACTATTGAGTAGTCATCAACACGCGACTGTCAGGCGTTCACAATGTCCACAATCGCTGGAGGGGGTGGCGCACCAAGCAGTGCATCAAGGACATAAGACTTATGGGAAGCCATGAGGATAATCCTCAGATTATGGGCCCAGTCTACAAAGTTGCTTCCATCATCTTTCAGCTTAGCTTTCTCTAGGAACGCATTAAAATTCAGGGGAGCAACTGCGCGAGCCATTGATCTACAACATAAATTTGCAAAGGCAAATTTAGACTATCGTTCATGATAAAAGAGTTCAAATAATCATATTACTTAAAACTCCCACTCAAATTGACATCCCTCCGGTTATCCGAGTGTAACATGATCCAAATTCACCAACCCAAGTCCGATCATCACGTGAGATGAGGTGGTTTCAATGGTGAACATCTCCATGTTGATCATATCTACTATATGACTCACGTTCGACCTTTCGGTCTCTTGTGTTCCGAGGCCATGTCTGTACATGCTAGGCTCGTCAAGTTTAACCTGAGTGTTCCGCATGTGCAAAACTGGCTTGCACCCGTTGTATGTGAACGTAGAGTCTATCACACCCGATCATCATGTGGTGCTTCGAAACGATGAACTTTCGCAATGGTGCACACTTGGGGAGAACACAATTTTATCTTGAAATTTTAGTGAGGGATCACCTTATAATGCTACCGTCGTCCTAAGCAAAATAAGATGCATAAAAGGATTAACATCACCTGCAAATCATAAGTGACATGATATGGCCATCAACTCGTGCTTTTGATCTCCATCTCCAAAGCATCGGCATGATCTCCATCGTCACCGGCATGACATCATGATCTCCATCATTGTGTCGCCATCGGGGTTGTCATGCCAACCATGCTTCTACTACTATTGCTACCGCTTAGCGATAAAGTAAAGCATTACATAGCGCTTAATGATCGACACGCAGGTCATACAATAATTAAAGACAACCCTATGGCTCCTGCCGGTTGCCGTATGCATCGACATGCAAGTCGATATAAACTATTACAAACATGATCATCTCATACATCAAATATATTTCATCATGTCATTGGCCATATCATATCACAACATACCCTGCAAAAACAAGTTAGACGTCCTCTAATTGTTGTTGCATGTTTTACGTGGCTGCTATGGGTATCTAGCAAGAACGATTCTTACCTACACAAAGCCACAACAGTGATATGCAAGTTGCTATTTAACCGTCTACAAGGACCGCCTTTGTCGAATCCGATTCAACTAAGGTGGGAGAGACAGTCACCCGCCAGCCATCTTTATGCAACAAAGTCACATGTCAGTCGATGGAACCGGTCTCATGTACGTGGACATGTAAGGTTAGTCCGGGCCGCTTCATCCCACAATACCGCCGAATCAAGAAAAGACCAAGGAAGGAAGCAATATGAATATCAACGCCCACAAACTCCTTTGTGTTCTACTCGTGATGTCATCTACGCATAGACCTAGCTCATGATGCCACTGTTGGGGAACGTTGCATGGGAAACAAAAAATTTCCTACGCTCACCAAGATCCAATCTAGGAGATGACCATCTATGAGAGGAGAGATTGCATCTACATACCCTTGTAGATCGCTAAGCGGAAGCGTTAAGAAACGCGGCTGATGTAGTCGAACGTCTTCGCGATCCAATCACGATCCGTCCCGCGAACTCCGATCTAGTGCCGAACGGACGGCACCTTCGCGTTCAACACACATACGGCTTGATGACGCCTTCACCTCCTCGATCCAGCGAGCGATGGTGAAGTAGTAGCTCGAGTTCTCCGACAGCATGACGGCGTGGTGGCGGTGGTGGTGGAGAAATCTCAGCAGAGCTTCGCTAAGCACTACGGAGAAGAAGATGGCTATGAGGAAGAGGAAGGGCAGCGCCGTGGCACGAATAGATCTGTATGGGTGCGGCTGCCCTCTCTCCCCTCCTCTATATATAGGGGGAAGGGTGGAGGGAGGAGGCGCCCCTAGATCCAATCTAGGGGGCGGCGGCCTACAAGGGGAAACCCTAGATGGGTTTTGGCCCCCCCCCCCCACCCCTTAGGAGACTTGGCCACCAAGGCAAAGGGATGGGAAACCCTAGGGAGGCGCCCCACCTCCTCTGGTAACGTGGGAAGGGGGCTTGGGGGCGCACAGCCCCTTAGTGGGCTGGTGTGCCCCCTCCCCTTGGCCCATGAGGCCCCCCAACACTTGCCGGGGCCCCCCGAAACCCCTTTCGGTCATGCTGGTCATCACCCGGTACCCCCGGAACACTTCCGGACTCCAATACCCTTCGTCCAATATATCAATCTTCACCTCTGGACCATTCCGGAGTTCCTCGTCGCGTCCAGGATCTCATCCGAGACTCCGAACAACCTTCGGTAACCACCATAATGACTCAACTATACTTATATCGTCACCAAACGTTAAGTGTGTAGACCCTGCGAGTTCGAGAACTATGCAGACATGACCAAGACACCTCTACGGTAAATAACCAATAGCGGGACCTGGATGCCCATAATGGTTCCTACATATTCTACGAAGATCTTATCGGTCGAACCTCGATGTCAAGGATTCAGCTAATCCCGTATGTAGTTCCCTTTGTCTATCGGTATGTCACTTGCCCGAGATTAGATCGTCGGTATCTCCATACCTAGTTCAATCTCGTTACCGGCAAGTCTCTTTACTCATTCCGTAATACAAGATCCCGTGGCTAACTCATTAGTCACATTGCTTGCAAGCTTACTGTGATGTTGTATTACCGAGTGGGCCCTGAGATACCTCTCCGTCTTACGGAGTGACAAATCCCAATCTTGATCCATGCCAACTCAACGGACACCCTCAGAGATACCTGTAGAGCACCTTTATAGTCACCCAGTTACGTTGCGACATTTGGTACACACAAGGTATTCCTCCAGTGTCAGTTAATTGCATGATCTCATGGTCATAGGAACATATACTTGACATGCAGAAAACAATAGCAGTAAACTTGATACGATCATATGCTACATTTATAGTTTGGGTCTTGTCCATCACAGCATTCTCCTAATGATGTGATCCCGTTATCAAATGACAACTCATGTCTATGACTAGGAAACCATAGCCATCTTTGATCAACGAGCTAGTCCGGTAGAGGCTTACTAGGGACATGTTGTTGCCTATGTATCCACACATGTATTTGAGTTTCCGGTCAATACAATTATAGCATGGATAATAAACGATTATCATGAACAAGGAAATATAATAATAACTACTTTATTATTGCCTCTAGGGCATATTTCCAACACAGAACGCCTCCTTTGAAACTCTGCTTTTGTCATATAATCCGCAACAGTGTTTTGTTTGAAACTCTTCCAAACAACCACACCACCATTAAGTGTCAAAACATAACATGATTGAGATTTATAATCATCTATATCAGTCATGAAGCTAGCATCGGTGTAACCATTTACAATGAGTTCTTTATTTCCTCCATAAACTAGGAGCATGTCCTTTGTTCTTCTGAGAAACTTAAGAATATTCTTAACAGTTGTCCAGTGAGCCACTCCTGGATCACTTTGGTATCTTCTACTAACACTTAGCGCATAAGAAACATCTGGTCTTGCACATATCATAGCATACATGATGGAGCCAATAGCAGAGGCATATGGTACTCCACTCATTTGCACTCACTCATCAACTATCTTGGGACATTGATTTCTGCTAACTGTTATGCCATGTGACACTGGGAGAAAACCTCTCTTATCATTCTCCATTTAAAACCTTTTTAAAACCTGGCTAATGTACGTGCTCTGACTTAGTGCTATCAGACGTCTTGATCTATCTCTATAGATCTTTATGCCCAATATATATGCAGCTTCACCTAAGTCTTTCATTGAAAACACACTTTTCAAATTGATAAGGACATGGCTACCTTGGATATGATCACAAATATTGCATATTCATACTTATTTGAGGTGATTTCTGATAAAAGTTATGCAATAAGTTATTGATGCTATATAGAACAAAAGTACTTAACCTCTTTTTGTTTCTTGCCTAATTGCATAACTAACGAACACTTGTACAATTCACATATGAAGATAAGGGGAAAAGAGGCATTTAGGTGTTGTTCAAGAAGTTCTCTCACATCACTTTTAGCCCAAGAGAAGATAGAGTCCAAGTCTCACACATTCTGGACTCAGATTCAGACTGCACAGACATACCTAACTCAAAATGTGAAGAACTAATCCGAATTGGGTGATAATTTTTTTGTTGGAAATTTTATTTCGTGGACTTTCCAACCCAATTGGATTCACCTTCAAATTCGCCCGAATAGTTGAGATATTAACGAAACAATCTAACGCTGTAGCAGAATCCGAGTCAAACTACAAGTTCAAAGGTGTTGCATCACCTTCACTTGGGCCCATGGGCCTTGTACGACCTAGGGTTAGTTTTAGGCTGCCTTGGGACATCCTCCCGCCACCCCTTACTTCTATATAAGTAGATCAATCTAGTAGATTTTT
The DNA here is from genome assembly GCA_011799875.1 of Thinopyrum elongatum. Classification (NCBI taxonomy): domain Eukaryota; kingdom Viridiplantae; phylum Streptophyta; class Magnoliopsida; order Poales; family Poaceae; genus Thinopyrum; species Thinopyrum elongatum. The sequence continues at coordinate 150,528,520 of CM022301.1, forward strand.
CATTAGGATTCGTTTAGTTAAAAGTTAGCCAACGCAACTTCGTGCACTTCGTTTGTGTCCAATGACCAGACCAAGACTGTCGAGGATATACCCCGCGATATGATCCGGCCGGAAGTATGACCCGGCCGGACTTGGCGACTCACTGGTGACCCGCCCTAACTTGGCGACTCACTAAGTGACCCGTCCGGATCTCTCCACTCACTGATGACCCGGCCGGGCCAGGTGACTCATTGGTGACCCGGCAGGCGGGTTAGAGGAGCGACAAGACCCGGAGGCCCAAGGCCCAGAGGGCGGCTTATGAGAAGACCGGCTCAAGGTGCGTGTCCGGTGGGCCGGCTTAAGGGGAAAGCATAAGGAATATTCCCTTACAAAGGAAGCAAAACTAGGACTCCACTGGTAGTAGAGTAATCCTAATCCTACTAGGACTAGTCATGTAACCCGTCCTTTCAACTTATATAAGGAGGGGCAGGGCACCCCAAGAGGGAGAAGTGACACAAGTTTAGACAGACAAGTCAATAGCTCTCGAGATAGAGGTAGCGAAAGAGCACCCTTGTAATCGTGAGCATCATCATCATCAATATCAATGAAGCAGGATGTAGGTTTTTACCTCCATCGTGAGGGGCCGAACCTGGGTAAAACCTCGCGTCTCTCGTCCCACTCAACCCCTCTCAAGTTATCACATAGATGCATTGGCCTCACGACTAAGTCCTCACACTAGGACATTTGCCGTGATAAATCCACGATAGTTGGCGCCTACCGTGGGGCCTACGCACGGTGGTGTTGAGTTCTTTGAGGGATTTCACCTAGGAATCGAGGAGCTCGCGATTTCGTCAGATAAGGAAGAGCCAGCAAGTTCGTTGTTTTTTGATCGGGAACATGATTAACTTTGGAGCCAGCATCTACAAGACTGAGATCAAGGGAAATTAGGGTTGCGTTTGCGCACCGCCGCCGCGATCTACAATACATCGAGACCAAAAGAAAATTGATCTGCCCGTGGGAATAGCAGCAACAGCATAACTGATATGCCTCGGGTCTTGATGCACGGGTACACGGCCATACGTACGAGCGCCCGGATGATTACGCATGCGCGTTATGCCATTGGTGACCCAGCGATTTGATGGATTGACGCAGCAGTGAAGATCGAAGTTAAATACTACTTCAAGTAGTAGTGCACGTGATCACATCTCAAATCTCAAAGTGATTTCATCTGATTAGTACTAATCCTAGTACGGTTCTGATTCTTTATTCCATCTATGGACGGAAGCCGGCGGCCGGTTGCGAATTGTTTTATCCGATCTGCTAAAAAAAAGAGGCGGGGTCAACGACTCGAAAGTGGATTCTGCTATCGAGTGATCATCACTCCGTCTGTTCTGCCCCTGTGGCCGGCTTCAGCTGCCGTGCTCGCCTCTGATGGAGCCGGTTGAGCCGCTGCGGCCGCCTCAAGCCACCACACGTTGAGTCGGCACCGCCGCCTCCGCCACCTCGTCCCTGAGCTGCTGCGGCGTGTGCTGCTTTCGAGCCCTCGCCGAGCCACCTTATGCAGCCACCTCCGCCGGCCCTCCGCTCCTCCGCTGCCATCCCGCGCTGAGTCGCCGGGCCGGCCCTTCGTTCCTCTGCTACAGCATGACCTCCGTGCAAAAACCAGAATCAACGACGACCTGGAGGAGGATCCGATTGGTCAAACCTCCACAACTTGAAGGAGGACTCGGCATGGTTTTGCTAGTGCCTCGAGCCGCCCTCGCATCGTTCAGCCGCCGGCCCTGCGTCGCCCACGAGACGCCTGGCGCAGCCCTCGCGGTGAGCTGACGACGTGCTCAGCTCCGCCAGACTGCACCTTGAGCCGCCCGCCCTTGCATCAACCCGACGCCTGCGCTGGCCGACCCGCCAGCGATCTCGCCCAGCTCCGACCGGCGCCGGTTTGTTGATGCTGCTCCTGCGGGCCTCTTGCGCCACCCGTCCGCATTCTTCTTGGCCTCACGCACCGGCCTCTGCCTCGGACAGACTCTCTGCGTTTCTGTATTATGGATGAGAAGAGGGTGAGATGGGGGAATAGTTAAAAAATGGTCTGTTGAGTTCTGCCGAGTTACACGTAAGACTGTGGATTGTGGTTCCTGTTGATCAATCGACCTGGCTGTCTGAACGTACGTGTATTGCTGCTATCTAAATGCGGGTATTAGTGTTATGGCCCGTGGCCACGGCGTCAGATATTACAGCTTGTGGAGAACTGACATCGAGAGATAAAAGTCAGTATTGATGCATGAGGTCATCTGGCTAAAGTACTTGTCAAAACTCAGCAAGATATGAAGGGTAAGAGCTGTGGCAGTATCTGGCATAGTCCTCGAAGGGATTAATGCAAATATCCTTTGCGTGCATACAAGGATCAACTGTATCGAAAAGTTATCTACGGATGCCACTTATGGATCATTGGTCGTCCGAACAAATCAGGTGCTATCCATCTAAGTCTATTTTATTGGCACATATTGTTTTTGTCAAAGAACAATTACGTTGGTTTGTATATTTTTATATGCAGGACAATTATTTCAAAGTGGCGTTATATCGCGGATGATTGTCCTTGTCGTGCCGCTCAATAGAAGCGCCTAAGTTGCCTCTCTTGCGGACCAGTCTATATCAGCACATCAGGGTCACACCCGCTCATACAAGCTGTTCAATGGACGTGTGCAAACCGCCGCCCTGCGGTCCGGTCTATTATTATCAGCCTCCGTCTGCACTGGATGGCTCAATGGGCAGGCGCACAAGTCGCCGCCACTGCAGTTTGGCTAAACTTCAAACAACCAGCTGAGATGAACCGTTGGCCGGATTACTGATACAAATCATACAGGGTCATTCATAACCCACCGAGCTTCAACGTATTCCAGCGTCCCGCTGGTCAACAATATCCCGGTTTATATCACGGTCGAGTATGGAGAATCTCAATACAACTCCTCGAGTCGTCTTAAGACTCGGGGGCTACGACGACATGACTCAGCAAATCTTGCCGGTTTCAGTAACCCAGGACATTGGAGGGAAAGATAACCCGGTCCCGGAGGCTACTGCTATATTGGTGAAAATTTAAAGGCCGTCAGAAAATTTCTGGCTTAAAAAGAAGATTCCGGTTCAACATCCGGTTCAAGAGGAATTCATCTACTCGCAAAGTTCGAGTTCTCAGAAAAATTAAAAGGTTGCCAAAGAGAATTTTCCGCAGTGCGTAGTTCAAACATGGGCATCCTGCCTTATTGGCTTATCACGTTATGGGTCACTTGGGGGCTTCCTGCTCAATGAGCATAGCTGTGCTTACCCTCTTAATCCGGCTTGCACGCCTTGTTACAAATTACTTGGGGGTTTTCTGCTCATTGAGCATAGCTATGACTACCCTATTGATCCGGCTTGCACGCCTTGTTGCAAATTACTTGGGGGCTTCCTGCTCATTAAGCATAGCTATGACTACCCTATTGATCCGGCTTATACGCCTTGATGCAAATTGCTTGGGGGCTTATTGCCCAAATTGAACAGGTACCAAAGAGAACCTGCTACAATGAGCAGTTCAAACATAGGTATCCTGCCTTGAAGGCTCATTATTGGTCACTTGGGGGCTTATTGTTCAATGAACATAACTTTATTGACCCTTTTGATCGGCTTGGATGCCAGGTGTAAAACACCAAAAAATCCGGGTTATCCTGCCTATATGTCTGCACTCCGCCCAGGTTATCTAGAATGACCCGCCGAACTCTTGACAGTCAATCTTATAAAGACCCTGAACTTGTCAAGGTTAAAACGGCGGATGGTCATGTGAGGCCCGGCTTACAGGTTTAAATGAAGGATTAACTCAGTGGCTATGCGGCCCATGAACATCACTTGATATTGAGGCTTGGCAGCCTATGTAAGCCTTGTTTTTTCTGATTTGTTATTTTCTTTGAACATTGTTCGGGTCCATACCCTTGTACCATATTGATATATGGTTTAACACGATTCAGGCCATGTAGCCTTAATCCTTATGACTCGTACTTGAGCTTATTTGGGGTTTTGATAACCTGGACTGGCTTTGGACAATAAGTCGCCAGCATATTTTGATTGCGCATTTGGAGTTATGCACTTCCAGTTTTGGGCTGTTACCCTTACTGCATACGGCACTGCAAGCCGGCGGTATGAACCAATCTCACAGGTATGTGTTTACTTGTTATATGAATACGTGAGGTTTGATAACCCGCCCTGATGAGCAGACTTTAAGTCGCCAGGATGATTTGCCTTGAATAAATTCAAGTCATGATTTTTTACGGGCTAATACCCATGCTGGATTACAACCTTGTTATGACGTCAGTCTACAGGTATGACTTTTCATATTTGAATAAATACTTCGGGTATTTCGTAACCCGCCCTGGTTATGGACTTTAAGTCGCCAGTATACTTTGGATTGCGCAAATTGGAATCATGCACTTATAAATCTTTGGATTGTCACCCTCACTGGATATGGCGATGTAAGCTGGCAGTATGAGCCAATTTTTCAGGTATGTTTTTGATTGTTATAAGAATATGCGAGGTTTGATAACCCGCCCTGGCTTTTGATTTTAAGTCGCCAGTATATTTTGACTTTGATGGCCTTAATTCTAGTCTTTTCTATAATTGCATAAGACTATATTATGTTTGGGTTGTTACCCGCCCTGGTTTTTGACGTTAAGTCGCCAGGGCATATGTTGTTTAAACTTTGTGCAGGGCATGCAGAGCTATGGCTTACACAAATGAGTAAGTTTAAGCCAATCATCAAAGATTAAAATTGGTGTTTCAAAAGGGTTATCAGTTCTTGTTTTTTACAAAGGCTACAAGCCGCCGGGTTGCACAAATCCCGGATAACAATGAATGCGCATTAAGTCGCCATCGGCCAAGAGCCACTAAGTATTTAACTCTGGATTTACTTGTCAACAGACAAGATCTTGTGATTGAGGTTTTCATACCGGATTATATTGTTCAAATCTTGAATAGCCAAATATGGCTGGATTTTCGTTATGGTTGTCATAACCAGTATTGAATGATTGAGGTTTTTTCAACCGTGTTATATTATTCAAATCTTCAATAGCCAACATGGCTGGATTTTTATTATGCTTATGAATAACCAGTATTATGATTGAGGTTTTCAAAAGCCGTTTCATAGCAATGGCTATTATTTATTTATCCAAGAATACCGGCTCACAGCAGAGAGCATGGTTCAATATTGAATATGCAAAGGCTTTCAGCAACATCATCCGGACAATGGATATGGTTTTATTTTACAATGAAAGGAATAGTCCAGAGTCGCTGCAGGCACACGACCCGGCACTTGGGGGCTACATTATTCAAATCATGATTATATCAAGTATGCAAGTCCCATGTCACTGCAAGCATGCACCATGGCACTTGGGGGCTAATGCAAGGTCATTTTTAACTCGCCTCATTGAAGACCCGACCCATCACATGGTGATGAGCTGGCCCTTGGGGGCTACTAATTGCTCCTGTCAAAGGTAACCCGAAACTTGGGAGCTACATCATATGGTGTTATTTTTTGAAGTACATATAAAGTCCCAGCTCAGTATTATCTTACTGAGCCGGCCCTTGGGGGCTACACGTTGCTACTCAAAACTGCATGATCATATCTACAAAGTCCCTGCTCATTATTGCATAATGACCCGACACTTGGGGGCTACACATGTGAGGTGCAAAATATTCAGTTTATGATTGGCGACTTACATGAACAATCCAGATTTCTCCAAAGTTGCAGCATTTATATTGAAGCAAGTCTTAAGCTATCACTATGTTTTCCTCTTAAGACTTGGGGGCTACAGATGATATGCATATCAGGGAAGAATATTTTCAAGTTCTCAGTTTTTTGAACAAACCAGGTATTATATTCTCAGTTTTGGCCTGGATAACTCAAGAAAGTCAATTACATGACCCGGTATCAGCAATGATAATGACCCGGTATCATCAGTTTTTATAATCCGGCAATTTTGGTAATCATAACTCGCCAAGCTCTACATCTTCAAGCTGGCTGAACATTGGATGAATATTTCAAGACCAATATTTTTGTCAAGTCAGAGCATTGGAGGCCAACTCAAATGGATTTTCTTTGGCAATATTTTTTCTACAAGAAAATTGACAATGAAGTTGGCCTATTGACCCGGACTTTCCAGGAGAAGGAAATGACAAGGACTTAAAGATGATCAGGTGCCGGTTCAGAAAAACTTTTAACCCGGAGCACAACCTGTCAAATTTGTTCTTGTGTTTATTTTGCAGGATCAGTTTAACATGGATAAATCCAAATTAAACTGGGGGCTAATGTCGGGGATATACCCCGCGATATGACCCGGCCGGAAGTATGACCCGGCCGGACTTGGCGACTCACTGGTGACCCGCCCTGACTTGGCGACTCACTAAGTGACCCGTTCGGATCTCTCCACTCACTGATGACCCGGCCGGGCCAGGTGACTCATTGGTGACCCGGCAGGCGGGTCAGAGGAGCGACAAGACCCGGAGGCCCAAGGCCCAGAGGGCGGCTTATGAGAAGACCGGCTCAAGGTGCGTGTCCGGTGGGCCGGCTTAAGGGGAAAGCATAAGGAATATTCCCTTACAAAGGAAGCAAAACTAGGACTCCACTGGTAGTAGAATAATCCTAATCCTACTAGGACTAGTCATGTAACCCGCCCCTTCAACTTATATAAGGAGGGGCAGGGCACCCCAAGAGGGAGAAGTGACACAAGTTTAGATAGACAAGTCAATAGCTCTCGAGATAGAGGTAGCGAAAGAGCACCCTTGTAATCGTGAGCATCATCATCATCAATATCAATGAAGCAGGATGTAGGCTTTTACCTCCACCGTGAGGGGCCGAACCTAGGTAAAACCTCGCATCTCTCGTCCCACTCAACCCCTCTCAAGCTATCACATAGATGTGTTGGCCTCACGACTAAGTCCTCACACTAGGACATCTGCCGTGACAAATCCACGACAAAGACCGCTTTCGGATCCCCACTTTTATCAATACTTCATATATATTCGCAATATTCAGATTGCATTATCATATTCTTGCTTATTCTTCAATTGCTTGAAAGGATAGACCTTCGTGGTCATGCTGATCATGCTTCCGGCATCGTCAGTAACCTCAGGAGATTGCTTTAGTGATTGCTAAGGCGCAACATCATTGCACGTTTGTAGTCAGATCGTCAAAGTCAACTCCACCAAATCGATAGTTATCATCTCATCGAAAGATCGGGACCCTCGCCTCTATCAAGTGGTATCAGTTTTCATGTTGCTCAGTGAGAATTTTCCAATTATCCATAGATTAGATTTATTTTCTTACCTATTGTCCAAGAAAAAGCCACAAAAAATTAGGACTAGATCTTCATATCCGAACCAATCTAAGTCTTTGCAATTTTCTTTTCATTGCTTGCATAGTTGAATTATCGATTGCATCGTCGTGTCGAGTTGCTGGTCTTAATGTCTAGTTCCTTAAGAGTTTCGAGTTCTGTTCACATTAGTCACGCGGCCGCTGCATCATTATCCCTTCCGTTGTCCGCCACCCCATCCATCAATTTCCACCACATACTACCCATCGTTCATTGTCATAATCATAGTTGAGGTCGTTCGCATCTTCTCTTGATCCAATCTGCATCTTATCTAGTTTATTTTGGAAAGAAAGAGAAAAAAAGACAGACAAAAAAAGTCGAATAAAAAAGTGAGAGAAAAAAAAATTATCTAGACTCAATCTCGTACCTGAATTCGGATTTCATTCAGTTTTGCGCAGTGTTCAGTAAAACGGGCATATATGTTTCATACAAAGTCCATTTTGGCTCCACAAGTACTCAAATTAAAGCTAGCTACGAGCCGCATCTGAATAGTTGCAAAAAAAAGTTCAATATTTGACACCTCAAAATCGGCTTCTAAATAGGTCTTTTTGCCCTCTGAAGTTCGCGAACAAAGCTTGTTCTAGTTTTTCAAGCCAGTTTTAGAATTTTTTTTACTCCTCGTATCAACTCGGAATTGAGTGATTCTTTTTGCATTGGAAAGCTTGGGTCAGTAGCATTCTGTAGAAAAAATATCAGAAAATTGGCGCAAACTTTTCCAGAGGAAAGTTGGAGATAGAGTTTTTGGTATATCCTGCTTGGCAGTAGTTTCTCATCATTATATTTACTGCCATTGTGATCTTCACTTATATCTTGCTGTCCAGAGCTACTTCATATCCTTTATTGCTGCTAGTTGTGCTATGTCGTGACCTCATTAGTGTTCTAGGCTCGCGTCTCTAGTCCGGTCTAGCATAGGACCGGCACAGTACCATCGTTGAGCGTTTATTCAACATTGCATCTCTAAATTGATTATTGCTAATCTTTTGCTACCATATATATAAAGCCAACCCCAGCTCCACATATTTCTACACCATGCATATTTACGTTCACCTGGCAATTGCTTTCTCAATCTTTGGAGTTATTTTACACCGTTGGTTGCCGGTCACCACCTGCTGCATGGTAAGAACTTGTAAGACATTGATATTTGCTATATTGTGAGCGTTTTACCACCACATCCTAGTAGTTCATAGGAACATTATTTTTGGATTTTGTTTCTTGTTTCAACTAATCATGACAGGTTCCAAAGATAGAAGTTCTTGGACGACGGACACATCTTCACCATCACGGGAGGTGGGACAACACACACAAGAACATGGTTAGGTTATCTCTTTACCATCATTTGAGGGTAGATTTAATCCTGCTATTTATCTAGCTTGGGAGCTTGAAGTAGAACAAGTTTTTAGTCACCATAATTTTTCTAAACTTGAGAGAGTACGAGCTGCCACAGGAGCATTTTCTGGTTTTGCTTCTTTTGGTGGAGTGTGCATTGTAAGAAAAACATTGATAACCAACCCACAACTTGGAAAGATTTGAAAGCTATAATGAGACATCAATTTGTTCCTGCTTACTATCGTCGTGAATTGCTTCACAAATTAGAACAATTAAAACAAGGCAGTAACACTATTAATGCTTACTTCCAGGAGTTCAAATCTTATATGCATCATTGTGACATAGATGAATCTAAGGATGATACAAAGAATAGATTTTTTCGTGGTTTGAACCATGACATTCGCGCAAGATTTCATTATATTCCATGTTGCATTACTGGTATGTATGTTCATGCTTGTACCTTTGAGAGACAAATGCAGGAAGATGCGTTGGGAGACTACAACAACTACTATTCCAGTTCATGCTCACCAACACTGGTTGTATCCTCCCTCGATGCACCTGCCAGGGCGGTAACACCTCAGATTGTGAGCGCGACATCGCCTCAAGTCTATGGTACATTACCATCGTCCGTACCTACATCATCTGAGTCATTGCGACAAGGTAACACTAAAGGTATTGATGACATAACTTCACATGAGGATGATGAATGCCTAGTTGACTTGAATACATCATGTGTTGAGTTACCTATTGATTTGAGCACAACACCTATTTTAGAGAATTGTGTTACTGTTATGAATGCGTCATGTGATCAAACAACTAGAATACCAACATTTTGAGTGCACCCATTGAATTAATTATTGATGAGAAAGAAACATGTGACTCGGTGACTAAATCTGATTTGGATCAAGTACAATTGATTAGACACTAGGACATGTTATCTACAATGTTGCATGCTAATTCTTTGTATTCTGTGGTTTTGAATTCACCCATGCCTTTGTCACATGCGAAACTCAAAATAATTGAAATCACATGTTTGAAATCATTGCAAAGTGTTTATGCCTATAATTTTACTTTTAACTTGATTGGAAATTATGGCGTAGACAATGAATTTTTTGTGCATAAGATTTGTATCACGAGTGATGATCATGCTAGTTTGAAAGAAATGAAAATAATTGTGCCAATGCATAATCATTTTGATATGACCTCTAATCTTGGTGATGATTCTATATTGAATGACTTTTTGCATGTTTGCTTATTTAAGCATGTTGTAGCATGTAATTATGAAAATTTTAAGGTTTATTCACCAATGTTGGGATGGTTTAATGATGAGCATTGTCAATCTTTTCATATGAATAAGAGCTTCACTTATACTTGCAAACTGAGTTGCAATATTTTCATGCCTTCTACTTGTGATAATAGTTTGTCTTTATATTTCACGACATATGAAAGTTACTCACATATAAATGTGTCACATGTGCAAAAACCGAGGGAAGTAAAAATGGATGACATATACATATACAACCTATACACCTTGTATTTTCTTCTTAGCCACATTTCAGACTAAGCAACGCCGAGGACGGCTTTGTTTTCAAGAAGGGGAGGATGATGAGGGCATGGCTACCTTGGATATGATCACAAATATTGCATATGCATATTTATTTGAGGTGATTTCAAATAAAAGTTATGCAATAAGTTATTTATGCTATACAGAACAAAAGGACTTCACCTCTTTTTATTTCTTGCCTAATTGCAGAACTACCGGACACTTGTACAATTCACATATGAAGATAAGGGAAAAAGAGGCGTCTAGGTGTTGTTCAAGAAGTTCTCTCACGTCACTTTTAGCCCAAGAGAAGATAGAGTCCAACTCTCTTATGTTCTGGACTCAGATTCGGACTACACAGACATACCTGATTCAAAACGCGAAGAACTCTCTCATCCGGACTCCGAATTGGGTGATTCTATTTTTGTTGGAAATTTTATTTCATGCACTTTCCAACCAATTTGGATTCACCTTCAAATTCGGCCGAAGAGTTGAGATATTGATGAAACAATCTGATTCTGCAGCAGAATCTGAGTCAAATACAAGTCCAAAGGTGTTGCATCACCTTCACTTGGGCCCATGGGCCTTGTACGACCTAGGGTTAGTTTTAGGCTGCCTTGGGATGTCCTCCCACCTCCTTGACTGCCACCCCTTGCTCCTATATAAGTAGATCAATCTAGTAGATTTTTCCTTGGGATTTGTTTAGTTAAAAGTTAGCCAACGCAACTTCGTGTACTTTGTTTGTGTCCAACGACCAGACCAAGACCGCTTTTGGATCCCCACTTTTTTTCAATACTTCATATATATTCGTAATATACATATTGCATATCATATTCTTGCTTCTTCTTTGATTGCTTGCAGGGATAGACCTTCATGGTCAGGCTGATCGTGCTTCCGGCATCATCAGTAACCTCAGGAGATTGGTTTAGCGATTGCTAAGGCGCAATATTGTTGCACATTTGTAGTCGGATCATCAAAGTAAACTCCACCAAATCGATAGTTATCTTCTCATCGAAAGATCGGGACCCTCGCCTCTATCACAAATAGTTTTTTATTGTGCCAAGATATTTTGTAACATTCCCAATCAATAATATGCCATCTACATATAATATCAGAAATGCTACAGAGCTCCCACTAAACTTCTTGTATACACAAGTTTCTTTCTCATTTTTAATGAAGCCAAACTCTTTTACTACTTCATCAAAACATTGATTACAGCTCATAGAGGCTTGCTTCAAACCATAGATTGATCTTTGAAGCTTGCACACCTTTCCGACATCCTTTGGATCGACAAACCATCTGGTTGTATCATGTATACATCTTCTTCCAAATTTCCATTTAGGAAAGATGTTTTGACATCCATTTGCCATATCTCGTAATCAAAATATGCAGCTATAGCCACCATAATCCATACAGACTTTAGCATTGCTACTGGAGAGAAAGTTTTGTCAAAATCAACTCCCTCGACTTGCGAAAAGCCTTTTGCAACTAGCCTTGATTTGTAGATGGTTGGATTACCATCCACGTCTGTTTTTCTCTTGAAGATCCATTTACATTGTATGGATTTTACACCCTCTAGAGGATCGACCAAGTTCCAAACTTGATTCTCGTACATGGACTCCATTTCGGATTACATGGCTTTGAGCCATTCTTTTGATCTGGGCGCCGCCATCGCTTCCTTGTAGTGCGCAGGCTCATCTTCCTCTAAAATGAATATTTCATTATGAAACCATTCAGGAGGTTCGATAACTCTTCCTGACCTACGTGGTTCAGTTACAGTCTTAACTGGAGTTTCTATAGCTGGTGTAGTAACTTCTGGTTCAATTGTGCGGACAACTTATAGAACACATTCCGTATTGTCAGTCCTATTCAATTCTAGAGATTCAGTAATCTCGTCAAGTTGTACTGTCCTCCCACTTACTTCTTTAGCGAGAAACTCATCCTCGAGAAAGTGTCCACCTTTTGTGACAAACACTCTGTCATTGGACTTTTGGTAGAAGGAATATCCAAAAGGTTCTTTGGGATAACCTACAAAGTAGCACTTGTATGCTTTAGGATCAAGCTTATTTGGCTGTAAACATTTTACATAAGCTTCACAACCCCAAATCTTGAGATGCGACAAATTTGGTTTCTTGTCATTCCATAACTCATATGGTGTTTTCTCAACAGACTTAGACGGTGCTTTGTTTAGTGTATATATGTTTGTTTCAAGTGCATATCCCCACAATGATAAAGGTAGATCGATAAATGATATCATTGACCTAGCCATGTCTAACAAGGTTTGGTTACGCCTTTCGAACACACCGTTTCTTTGCGGAGTTCCCGGAGGGGTAAGTTGTGGGACGATCCCACAATCACTTAGATGTTTGCTAAACTCATGTCTTAGATATTCTCCTCCACGATCTGATCGTAGAAATTTTATCTTTTTGCCATGATGATTCTCAACTTCGTTCTGAAATTCTTTGAACTTTTGAAATGTTTCAAACTTATGCTTCATTAAATAGATATACCCATATCTACTCAAATGGACAGTGAAGGTAACGAAGTATAAGCATCCACCGCGCGTCGGAACACTCATTAGTCCACATACATCGCTATGTATTATATCCAATACTTCAAATGCCCGTTCAGGATGACCAGTGAACGGTGTCTTGGTCATTTTACCCATCAGACAAGCTTAGCATGTATGAAATGATTCAAAATTAAATGATGTCAACACTCCATCTTTATGAAGTGTTTGCATACATTTCTTTCCGATATGACCAAGACGGTAGTGCCACATATAAGTGCTATTATCAGTCTTCTTAAGACATTTAGCATTAATGTTATAGACTTCTTTCTCACGTTCAAGATCTAATATGAATAATCCACCAATCATGGATGCAAATCCATAAAACATATCCTTATAATATATTGAACAACCATTGCTCTCAGACTTATAAGAATACTGTCATTTATCAAACATGATCCAGAGATAATGTTCTTACATAACTTTGGAACAAAATAACAATTATTTAGTTCTAAAATAAATCCTGAAGGTGAAATTAATGACATGACACCGATGGCCTAAGCGGAGATCCCATCACCATCTCCGACACGCATCATGACTTCATTCTTTCCTAGCTTGGGAATTTTTCATAGTCCCTGTGTGGTGTTGCAAATGTGAGCAACTGAACCGGTATCAAATACTCAAGACTTGGAATTTTTAGCAAGTAGAATATCAATAACATTAACTTGTATAACTTTTATACCTTTACCAGAAAATGAGTTCTTATCTGCCAGATAATTTGCACAATCTCTTTTCCAATGTCCTTTTCCTTTGCGGTAAAAATAGATAGTTTTGCTAGCAGCTCCACCCTTGTTCCTCTTGGTGTTGCATTTCCTTTTGAAACTCCCTGTCTTATTTATCAACAACTTTTGTTGATTCTACAATCCAACCTCGTGGTTTTTTAGCATTGCTTCATAAAGCAAGGAGAACATCAAATCATTCTCAGGTGTTTTGGGAATATCAACTCCCATTGCAGTTACACTATCATAATAGTCTGCAAATCTTTCACCTTGCTCATCTATTTTGCATTCATCCATGGCTTCAGTCATCTCATGAACTTCAGCTGGATCTTTCTGAAACAGAACTTCTAGTTCCTCGACAATCCCGATGGGACTGAGTTTTTGATAACATTTCTGTAACACTTGATCCATGCATGATAGCATAATACTTTTGACGACACTGAAATCATTCCTTCGAGATATGAAGACATTGATGACATCTTGAGACGCTCCTGGCGCCGGGCAGTCACGAATTTCTTGATCCAACACATATTATTTCTTAGCACTCTTAAGAACATGTCTTAGAGTGTGGATCCAATCCTCATAGTTTCCACCACTTGCAGTCAACTTTTGTTTCTCAAACAGGGGTGCTAAATTTAAACTATTGCAAGCCATTGATCTACAACAACAAACACAAGATTCATTTAGACATTTATTCATAATTAATGTTGTACTAGTGTTTAAAACAAATCTTAATATAAAGTGTACTCCCACTCAAATTAATATCTCTCGTAATTGAAAGTGACTGATTCAAAATCCTCGTCTCATTCACACCCATGGATGGTAGCATCTCATATGATGTGAATTTCAGTCGGTAGGCAATCCTTTGCCAATCATATCTCCATATGACTCTTGTTCATCTTTCGATGCTTCATGCTCCGAGCTTAGAACTTTTCTGCTAGAACTTCAAGGCAATCGAGTGTTTCTGCTGTGAAGTCCTACCTCACCAGCCTTACACTACACTTCTCGTTTGTACTCATGGTAGCATGTAGTACTCCGAAAGGCCACATGTTATAGACAGTTGCAACACTAGGAAGAGCACTTTTTAACTTGATATTTATTGTGAGAGACCACCCTAATAATTGACTACTGTGGGATCAAAGGGTGCAAACAACAAAGGGATAAACATCTCGGGCAGTTCATAAAAGCATGATATGGTATAGCCCTGGGCGCTGGGAATCTCTATGATCATCTTCAATCTCCAGTTGAAGCATCGCGACGGCCAATATTTCGTTGTCATGGCAACCATTTCAAAAATGTTGTCGTGGCAGCAATCTCAGAAAAACCTTATCGTGGCGACCATTTCAGAAAATATTGTCATCGCACCATATTAAGAAATTCCGCCGTGGCATGAAATTATAGCTCCTCGTCCCGCGCCAAGTACACCTTCTCCACGTCGGGGTCCTCCGTGTACAGTTGCCATTGTTACATGTAACTTGTAGGCTATCTCTACGATATTTACATTAATGTGGCAATCTCGTGGCTCCAGCCATCATGATGTGACGCGCATGCCACTTAACATTACAACATATAACCATCTCATGCATAGACTCATTATCATGACGAAGGCTATATCACATCATATGCATACCCTGCAAAAACAAGTTAGATGTCCTCTAATCGTTTTTTGAAAAAATTAGTTACATGGTTAACCAGTTTTAACAAGTAATACTAGCTACCTACATCCACAGTTTAGGCGACGATTCTTGAGGCTAGATTAACTTTCGGGGTGTGTGAAATAAGAGACTTAATTAAAAATTTAGCCCCGTACTAAACGTCATCAAATACGCGTGACCCTAGCCCCTGGAAGATCATCCATCTTCAGCACTGTCTTGTGTACATGATGATTCACTATTCTCAACTATGGTGAATCCCAAGGAACTATTAGCAGATCATCGACAGCCAGAGTTGATCGATGGTCAGAACCTTGTAAAAAGCGACACCATGTCGTTGATGAATTGAACTGAAGCAACACTCGAGGGACGCATATCAAGAACATCAACCCTCACAATCACATATGATCTAGATTGCAACCTACACCTACTCATATAACAGCTCATGATGCCACTGTTGGGAAACATAGTATAAAACAAAAAATCGCGTCTACGGTCACCCAAGATCAATGTGAAGATGCATAACGGGTTGAGATCACGATCGTTATCATCACCGAGTTGCAGCGGAAGAAGAACGTGTCGGTGTAGATCATACTTGCAGTCCCTCCAACTGTCGATGAACGATCCCTCATACCGCCCACGAACAGTCCCTCAAACCAAAGACCGAAAGCACGGCCTCTCTACTTGGTTGCAAGCGTGCAGCCTTCATGATCCTGCAGCGCTTCACTGTCCAGAGCTAATTATCACCGGATAATTAGAGGGAGGAGATTCGAACCACACAGGACTTCTAATTATGAGGACAAGAGGATTAGCCTAGCTCTAATTAGTCAACTAGGACCAACTAAAACTAGAACTAGAAGAACTAGAGGAGGCTCCAAAACTTATATCTCAATAGAGCAAAAACACCTAGTATATATAGGTTGGAGTAGGAGGACGGGGTAGCCACCAAGGAGGTAAAGACCCTCCTTGGGGCGCCAGCCAAATGGGAAGGAGTAGGACTCCTCCCCAAGTCCAATTTGCCCCCCCCCCATATGGCAAGGGGGGCGCCACTTCCTTACGGGCCTTCCTGGCTCATAATTCCTTTCACCTCTTGGCCTTTTAAGGCCCGTTGATATTTAAATTAAATATAAAATGTTATAAATACTACTAGACTATTATATATATATACATCTCCGAAAACATTTTCCACCTATATATAATATATCGGTAATACTCGGTATTACCCGATATTCACCGAAACCCTTTCGGTGACCCCGAAACGCTTCCGGATCGTCTCGGAACTATTCCGAATATTCATGAAATAATTTCACAAATATATTCGCATGACTCCTGTACTACTAATACTCAGAATATCGTGATTGCCTTAAGATTGTGCCCTCGTAGGTTCGGTAACTCACAGACATGGACGAAACCGTTCGTTCAATGATCGACAGCAGGACTGTGGACGTCCATATTGGTCCATGTGAGTACACGAGTGATATCTGAGTGAACCTTTGGTTACCATGTGATGTTCCCTTTTCTTTGCGATACTTCACAAAACCCGGGATGCACCGGTATCCTCGTGAGTCATCACTATGTTCATTATACCGAAATCCTTGTTACCGGTTTTGTTCTTCTTTCTCGCTATTGTGTTCCGGCATCCCCGTGACGAAGTCACTTGTGTCTGGCCAGACTATGATTGATGCCATCACACCGGGAGGGCCCTAAGAATATCTCTCCATCGTCGGAGGAGCAAATCCGACTCTAGAGCTATCCGGCCACTTGTCAAACTTTTCGATGTGCTTGTAAGTTGTTGTTATGATCACCGTGTTATAGGTGATGTTTGAGAAATCCCAAAGCCCATTGTACGGTAAGAAGTGACCACGATACTCTCGTGTTCTAAGGAGAAAGATCGCACGTTCACACTCCGTGTTATTACAATTGAATACAAACGATATTAATAACAAACAAGTTTGGGTCGATTTAATATGATCGTTTTCCAACGTCATAATCTCAATGTTGTTTTAGGACTATCGTTATACTTAACAATATCCTAAGATCCAGAAAACAAGATCACCAACAACACTTGAGCTAGTCCTAGAGGCAAGACTAGGAACCTTTTGTTTAACCGTTTATCATTCCACACGTGCATATGAGTTTTCCACTGAATCACATATTATAGGATCATAGCAGTTATAGCATAGAATATAAAATCTTTAATTATGAATATGGAAATATAATAATACAAATATATTGCTTCAAGGGCATATTTCCAACATCATGTAAGTATCCCAATAGTAAAAAATAATAGTCCCAACGAAGAGCGGAGGAGAGTACTTATGAGCGGTGTTTCGGTCACACAGAAGTTGTCACCGGCCGGTCTTGTATGAAGTAACTATTTGAGAATCTGTAGAAGCTATTAGTGTTCCTTGAAAAAAATAAACCAGAGTGGTAAAAATGATTGATTCTTTCAGTGGTAATAGTAATAACTTAGAAGTAAACAACATAAATAAAAGAAGAGAATAAAAGTGTTTTCCTGTAAAAGAGAGATTAGGAGTGGAGAAACTTCGGATGATGGTATACATCAAGTGTGCCATTGTGACGGTAATTTCAGTTACCTTATATTTTGAATTTAGCATTCCGGTTGTTTGTCTAGTAGGCGGATCACCCTAGGTTTATGGAACTCCTTCACGCGGGGTTACATTACATACTATGGTTCTACTTCGATGTTGCCACAGCGTGGTGGTCTCCACAATTAAGGTTGTTAAAACGGAACCATGCATTACGTTCGGTGGTTCAATGTTATCTCTTATTGTCTTTAGTCCTCATAGATATTCCCACCTGTCATGTTGAATGTCACAGATTCCCTGAACAATATGTGTTACCTATGTAGGTCATGTGATCATGTTGCTTGGACCCTTAAATTGGACAACACGCATTGCGCTCGCCATAGTATAACAACTTACTTGACAACCATTAAACTACAAACACAAATGATGACATATAGGATAGGCACAAATGAATCTTATCATTCACCTACATATCCCGCGCCTAGGGGGATTTATGCACACATCATAGGAGAATAACCAATCATCACAGGGAATAATTCCATGAAAACCATAACAATAATATCGGGATGATCCACTCAATCTCCAGATGAGTATGAATAGAGTTTACACCCTGATCTTACAAACTGGAATTCCACCACACATGATCATGAAATAATGAAAATAGAATGAAGATGGTGAACGAGACAGAAACGACTCTGGTGGTTCTTCTGCTTCGGATCTCTTCTCCCTTTATTCTGGATGGCGTGGTGGTGGCTAGATCTCTCTGATGCCCTCTGTGCCTTCACGATAGTTGCTCCTATAGATGAGAAGGACCTGGCGGCGCCTGGTACTACCGCATGTACGGGCGCTTGTGCTCGTACCAGTGGCCATCTTGTGTTCTCGTGCGCCTGGTGAAGAATCTTCCAACATGGAAGTTTTTTCAAATGGCTTGATTCGGTGTAATCCTGGTTGGTTTCCTTCCATAAATGAATTTTCCCGCCAAACAATAGAAATACAAGTTTTATTCTCTCTTTAAGAATTAAAGTTAGAAATAACCGAGAAATAACGAAAAATTGATGAAAACTTTGCCAAAACTACTTATAAAAAGTCAAAAATTCTCGAGCCACCACATGAATCCCTGTTAAATCAAATCCTTAGGAACTACTACCTATCTAAACTCATAAACACATTAGTCATTTAAATGTTCTGTCCATAGAATCGTCCAAAATCCTTAGGGAGCACTAGATACACTTACACCCTCGTCGCTGCTATAGACTAGTGGTCGGGATAAGCCTTGACACTAGTCGGGGAAGGTGGCAGCGGGGAGGTATCCAATCACGTATCCTTCGGTGGTGAGATGCAATTCATGGACAGCGGCTTGAGGCAGAGGGTACAATTGTGTAGCGGCGGTGACATTTCTCGCCGAACCGATGGTCTCTAGTGGCGAGACATTGGTGGCCATGATGCCGTCTGCATGTACGTGGGCGGCAGATTCACAACATGTCGGCTCTCTTCTTGGGCGCGCAGGTGGCCCCATGGTCCTGTAATGTTGGGTGATTTGCATGACAAGACGAAGGGTCTTGGATCTTCGAATACGGCGGCAACGACAAGCACATTTTTCCCAACTGATTCTGCCATGACAGATGAGGATAGTGGAGCATGAGGATGGTGCGGGATTGCCGAAGCATCCCGAATTGAGATGTTGGCAGTGTCGGTGACCTTCGTACCTCATCAATCTTCATCACATGTGCGAGGACAACTTTGTTGTTCGGAGCCTTTGGTGGCGACCGCCTCTAGTTGAGGCTCGACTGCCGTATAAGTGCACGATCTTCACATGTGTGTCATCTCACGTCAAGACTGTGCTATAAATTTAATTACTGGGATCGCGGAAAGTAGTGGCGACAACACATGATGACTTCAATTCGATGGTGCTTCCTGAGTACTCGGTCTCGGGCTCCGGGGTGAAAACTCTATGTCTGACTCTAGTTGGTTTGTGTCGCTACCTTGTTGAAGGCATTGCTCGGACTTGATCTTCGGGATGAAAACCTAGTATTTGGCCTTGAGTGATTGGATCCGGCAACAACGGCGCTTGAGCCCCTTTTCCTTCTTGAAGACGTTGTTAGAGAAACTTTCTCGTTGTCCTTGTGGTGTCAAGAGATGGTTGGTGTGGATATAATCCTTGTTGTATCTGTTTTTTTTTAGTGGCCATTGTTGGCTTTCATTTCATAAGCAGGAGAGAGCGGAAAAACAGTGGTTGATCAAGCGATCAATGGATTGTAAGAGAAAAATACACTGCCAGCTTAGCGGGCTCCTAAGCTAGCGAATCAGCATGATCGCGATATTTCATGGCACGTCCCCGAAGGGGTGCTCAATGCATTTGGCTCCGGCGATCCTCCATTGCTCTATGTCCCGGCGGCAGGCTTCAATGATGTTGTTCACGCTTGGGATCTTCCCCCTGAAGGTGCTCGCGTTGCGCTCTAGCCAAATGTGCCAGACCACCAAGGAGAGTATCGATCTTATTCCCTTCCTTGTACCTGGAGCTGCTCCATCGATGATCATGTGGACGCGCTCGGTCGTTGTTTTGCCTGTGCTCCAGTTGATGTGTGCCAGTGCGTTGCAGCCAACCCAGGTTGCCACTTTGTTCCAAACTTAAATGGCGAATGTGCACTCCCAAAAGAGATGCGACGAGGTCTCAAGGTTTCGTACACACAACTGACAGAAGTAGTTGTTGTCCCAGCCGCGTCTCTGGAGTCTGTCATTGCACCAGAGCCTATTCAAATGCAGCAGCCATAGAAGCATTTTCATCTTGCCCGGAGCCCAGACCTTGTTGTATCTGTTGATCGTTATTTTGATCGCTTCGTTTCTTTTGTTTTCCCCTTTTCTCCGTCTAGGCATAACTTTGGTCTTAGATAACTTTATATTTTATAGGTGTTTTTTATATGTGTGTTGGTATTAACTATGTGTATTCGAATTATGCAGAGGTCATGGACACATTGTGTTTGATTCTGAGTAAATAAAATTCAGTCTTCGCCGAAAAACACTGAACATGCATGGATAGATGGAGCCATGTGACAACCTGCAAGCGAACGCTGTCGGCTAGGACATAGGTAGATCTGAGGATTTTGTCTTCTTTCGTCAAGCACAGGGAGGGAGACTTCGACATGGAATCTTGTGTGATGACGTGGTGACATGACGCAGTCCTAGAAAATTAGTTGCGCCTCTTACCATGGAGAAAAATCACGTGATTTTTTTTGTTGGTTAGATTTCTTCTTACGTTATGGGATGATGACTAGACGAATTCATTTTACCTGCCGAATTATGTCGTCTTCTGCTTCCGAGCCGTCTAATCCAAGACAATATCATGACGCGTGATCAGTTGTCTGCCCATTTTATTTTTTATTTTTTTTGCGGGAAGGTGCCACCTACTGAAGAACACCAAATACATCTGGAAAGTACAGCTGTCCCAGAAAAAGTGAAAAGGTCCCTACAGAAAGAAAGAAATACAACCAGGTCCAGAAGGGGCACAGCTGCCAGCGACCACGCTCGAAGATTGCAGGAACGCCGACGAACGCCAGCACCAAGATGGATCCACCGCCGAGGGAAGACGCCCTATGCGTCGGGTAGACACCCTCGTGGATCCGAGGCCATCGCCTCGTCTGCTCCTCGCCAACCTTTTTTGCTGGGGTCTCATCACCCCGAGCCACGAGGGCCGGCCTCTCGCGGCGGCCGCTTCCAACGACGAACAAATCCAGCAAGGCAACGACGAATGGGAGCGGCAACATCGAATCTTCAAAGGAGAACAAGCCTGCACAAACCAGAACGCTCCCCAGAACACCAGAGCACTCCTATACATGGATCCCAACGACCTCCCAACGACGCTGGAGCAAGCATCGCCGTGACGGAGCCGAGGTCGGGGAACAAAAGTCCATAGCCAGATCGCCGCCGCCACCTCGCCGACCAAGCCCTGACAACTCGATCTCGCCGACGCGCACGAGCGGCAAGAACACCCTAACCTCGCCGCTCCAGAGGAACGGCAGGAATCTACCGTCGCCAGCCCCTCAACGCCGACCATGCAGCCGTCGTCGTGAAGAAGGCGGAGCTGGGACACACACATCCGACGCGACGCCACCGCCTCCTTCAAGA
Source organism: Thinopyrum elongatum (assembly GCA_011799875.1). NCBI lineage: Eukaryota > Viridiplantae > Streptophyta > Magnoliopsida > Poales > Poaceae > Thinopyrum > Thinopyrum elongatum. The sequence continues at coordinate 150,550,367 of CM022301.1, forward strand.
CGACGCCACCAGGAACCCAAGTCCCACCCCTATTTACACCTCCCGCACGAGATCCGGGGTTCCCCCTCCCTCCCGCCGCCGGAGCGGCCGGCGGAGGGAGTGGGAACCCGCGGATTCGCCGGAGAAATCGGGGGAGAAAGACGGTCGCCTCCGAGTCGCCTCTTCTTTACTGTAGCAGAGGAGGGAACGGGAGCGAAGCTATTATAGTACTTCTGCCCATTTTTGGGGCCTTCGACAATTACATTTCCTATATTGTTTGTAGCATCCCAAGAGATACATTTTATTTTCTTTGTCTAGCATCGCCAGAGATGAATTTGTTTTATTTTGTATCGTCAAAGTTTTATCTGGTACTCAGCAGTACAAGAAATTTCTGAACAAATATACCAAATTAAATTTGTCTGTAAAATATCCATTTAATTTAGTCTCGATACTAGCTAGCTTGAATATAGACAGATGGTGTCTCTACACTTTTTTTCTTCTTTTTTCTTCGACGGGAACCTCGGCCTCTGCATCATTGTGATGTGCATATCATTTTTATTAATTATTGATCAAAGTACACAATAAAGGCAACAAGATATGAAATAAACACCTATTACTTCAACTTCTTCCGCAACAACGCTTTTCATAAGGAATAAGCGCCCTCGCATTGTCATTGCCACGTCCGATCGAAGACTGAAGACAGGTATTTTCATCCTGATTCCACCGAAGGTCAGCACATTAACAAGTAGACAACACGTTCAACAGGAAAATAATGCAAGTTGGGCACCGCTGAACCCAACCAATGAAGATCAAAACAAGAGTTCGAGCTCTCACATGAACCTCAGTTTTACAGACGTCATGTTGAAAATGGATCTTTCGGTAGTCACGCCAGCCTTGTACTCCACATCAGGTCGAAATAATGCTATAGGATAGGTGGGACATCTTCCCACCATAGACCACCTTCCTCCTCCACATGCAGCAAGTCGGCGCTCCGGAATCTACCATCCTCCATGCACCACCCCTCCTCCTCGGTCGTGGCGGCGGCACCCACAATGAGCACACGTGAACCATGCCCGCTATAATGCATCGGGAGGGGGAGCAGAAGGAGGAAGGGGGAGGTCTCGGTCGGGAGAAAATCGTCGATCCATAAAAAATAGATCATCGTGTTTCTTTTCCTTCGCCATCCCCAAGTGTCTATCTGGAAAAAAAAGTACTCCCTCCAATCCAAATTAGTAACAACCAAAACGAAAAATGACAGGGATTTTGATTTCCAGCAAATGCAGGCAAAGAAGATTAGGGCATAAGAGCAACTCCAACGCGCCGACCCAAACGGACGGCGATTTTGTCCGTTTTTTGTCCGTTTGGGTCGGCCCGACAGACACTCATGTCCGCTTTCGCGTTTGGGTCGGCGCTTGCGCCCAACGCTGGCCCGACTCATTTTATAGATCGCGCGAAAAAAAAGTGATTGCCGCAAACATTTTGAAAATAAAAACCGTTAATTAAACATTAATGTCGGCCACAAAGGCCGGCGAGAGTCCACGAGTCAACATTTACATTAACCAAACATTAAATAAAACTTAAAACTACAAGGAGGCGCGTTGCCTCGGGCATCCTCATCGTCGTCAGGGCCGGTGAGGTCGATCAGCGTCGGCGCCGGGCCTGCCAAGGGGAACACCGTATTCCAGGCTCGAGCGACGTCGTCCGCTGTGGGCTGTACCGCCGCCGGCTGGGCTGGCCCATCGCCGGCAAGGCGCGCCTCCTCCTCCGCCTCGTGCTCCAGCATCTCGAGGTACTCGCCCTCGCGGCGCTCCTCGGCCAGCCTTCGCTGCCGCCACAACTCGAGGTAGGCCTGCTCCTGCGCCAGCGTCGCCCCCAACCAGACCGGTGGCACGCTGACCCACTCGCGCACTCGCCCGTGAAAGGATCGAGAAGAGGTGTCTAGAGGGGGGGTGATTAGACCCTCAACAAAGAAAAGTAGCAGTTTTTAATTTCTTCAAGTTAAGGTAGAGTTTTAGCACAAGTTTAAACATTCACAATACATTTCAAGCAAGCATGGCAAGAGTATATGAGCAGCGGAAAGTAAAGCATGTAGTTTGCGAGAATGTAAAGGGATGGGATTGGAGTGTGCAAACGCAATTGGAGACACGAAGATGTTTGGCGTGGTTCCGATAGGTGGTGCTATAGTACATCCACGTTGATGGCAACTTCAACCCACGAAGGGTAACGGTTGCGTGAGTCCACGGAGGGCTCCATCCACGAAGGGTCCACGAAGAAGCAACCTTGTCTATCCCACTATGGCCATCGCCCACGAAGGACTTGCCTCACTCGGGTAGATCTTCACGAAGTAGGCGATCTCCTTGCCCTTACAAACTCCTTGGTTCAACTCCACAATCTTGACGGAGGCTCCTAAGTGACACCTAACCAATCTAGGAGACACCACTCTCCAAAAGGTAATAGATGGTGTGTTGATGATGAACTCCTTGCTCTTGTGCTTCAAATGATAGTCTCCCCAACACTCAACTCTCTCACACAGATTTGGATTTGGTGGAAAGATGATTTGAGTGGAAAGCAGCTTGGGGAAGGCTAGAGATCAAGATTCATATGGTTGGAATGGAATATCTTGGTCTCAACACATGAGTAGGTGATTCTCTCTCAGAAAATGTATACTGGAAGTGTAGGCACGTTCTGATGGCTTTCTCCATGAATGAAGAGAGGGTGGAGGGGTATATATAGCCTCCACACAAAATCTAACCGTTACACATAATTTAGCAAACTCGGTCAGACCGATTTAGTTCAAAATGTGAACGTTAGGATTTTCGATGGGACCGATATGATCAACTCGGTGGGACCGATGTGCTAGGGTTAGGGTAAAAACTCATCTCGGTTTGACCGATTACACAAACTCGGTGGGACCGATTTTGGTAATAAGCTAACCAGAGAGTTTGTCAAGTAAACTCGGTGGTACCGATTGCATATTTCGGTGGGACCGAAATGAGTGCAATAGGAAACAGAGAGTTTGCAAGCCCATCTCGGTGAGACTGGGATCCCATCGGTGAGACCGAACTGATTAGGGTTTCTGGCAGTGGCTATGTCAAAAGAACTCGGTGGCGCCGGATAGATCAAATCGGTGGGGCCGAGTTTGACTTTTGGTTTGGGACATATGTGGATATGAGAAAGTGGTTGAGGGCTTTGGAGCATATCACTAAGCACTTTGAGCAAGCAAGCCATTAAGCAACACCTCATCCCCTTTTAATAGTATTGGCTTTTCCTATGGACTCAATGTGATCTTGGATCACTAAAATTAAAATGTAGAGTCTTGAGCTTTAGAGCTTGAGCCAATCCTTTGTCCTTAGCATCTTGAAGGGGTTCCACATTCTCTTGTCCATGCCACTTCACTGTTGAACTCATCTGAAATATACTAGATAAAAGTATTAGTCCAACAAGAGATATGTTGACATTAATTACCAAAACCACCCAGGGAGCACTTGTGCTTTCAGCCCGATCCATGAGTAGCGCTCGATGGGGGTCGTCTCGGGCTCCAGATCGGCCTTGACGGGGGACGGCGGCCTCAACGGCGGCACAACACAGTCGCCGGCAGCGGAGAGCGCCATGGCCTCTGCCATGCGTGCCTGGTAGGCCGCCTCCTCCGCCACCTTGCACCGCTCCTCCTCGCTTTCACGAAGGGCTGCCGCCAGCGCCGCCTGGTAGGCGGCCTCCGCTTCTTGGTCCTCGTCGCGCACGACGAGGAGCGGTGGCGGGGAGCCATGCGGCACATCACGGACGTCACGCCTCCTGGCCTCCTCGTGCTCGAAGGAGAACCACCGCTGCCACGCGAGCGAGTCGAACGCGTACGCCGGGTCTTGGCGCTGCTCCGGCGTTAGCAGCTGCCTCCGGCGCCGCACCTCCTCCGCGTGCGCCCGCGCTGACCGCGGCGCCGCCGGCACTGGGATCCTCTCCGGATCCAAGTGCCAGTCGTGTGGCAGCGTGACGTCGGGGTAGGGGAGGGGGACGCGGTGCTCCCAGTGCCACCTCGCCTGGTGCACTGGGACGTTCATGCGCTACCTAGGCCGGCAGGAAGACGCCGGCGGAGGCGGAGGGAGGCGAGGGAGAGGGGCGGCGGGGGCCTTGCCCTTGCCTTTGCCGGAGAAGAAACCCTTCGGTGGCTAGGGTTTGTCACCGGCGGGGGAACAGTGGTGGCGAGATGGGGACGGGGGGCTTCTGGAAGCGGATGAGGACGGCCTCTCACCGCCGTCGCTGACATGTGGGCCTGCGGTGCGCAGTCGTCATTAATAAAAACGACCGCGGTAGCTGGGCGGCCGCCAGGTGGGGATGCGACGGACACCGGAAGAACGCGCGGCGCGTCCGCGCCAACGCATTTCAGCTGCAAATTTGGGTCGCAAATGGGTCCCCGCGGACACGAATTGGACGCGATTTGCGAATGGGTCGGCGCGTTGGGCCTGCACTTTTGTCCGCAGCGACCCAAACGGACGGCGGCGAACGAAATGGGTACCTGCGTTGGAGTTGCTCTAAGCACCCAATCAACCAAACAAAATCATGCATCTACTAACCCAGACGACAAGTCTACAAACATCTAACAAATCCAGCTAATCCTATGGGGGAGGTGATGGGGACATGCATGGGGTGGCAATTAGATGGACAGTGACAGGGCTGACACCATGTGTGTTGAACTAATCATGCATGCAGCTCTTGGATCTTCGGGCCCTGAGAGCATCTTCTTGTATATTGAATTGCTAAAAATTTGTTATAGCAAGAGAAGAGAGAAGGTTTACAAAGTCAATATGTTTTTTTGCTTTGGTAGCCTTTGTATATTGGATTGCTATATTTGCACAAAACACACAATAACATATGGGGACAGTTTGTCATAAACACATTGCACACTAGCATACGTACATGTATATGTATACTAGCACAACTCGCATACACGTACACATGCACACACGCAGCACACACACGTGTATACTGTACACACATGCAGCACACACACACACGCACGTACACATGCAGCACACACACGTACACACAGACGTACACCGCACACACACACGTACACATGCAGCACACACGCGTACACGTACACAAAAAAACACGTACACGTACACACGCGCACACACATAACGCACGCGCAGCACACACACTAGTACACGGACCCATCTGTCATTGAAACAAAGTGAGGCTTTAGGAGGCTTGCTAAAAATTTACAAAGTGGCCTTTGGCTTGGCAAATATGCAAAGTGTGGGTGCAAATATAGCAAGCTTTGTAAAAAAATTGATGGGAGACCACTTATACAAAGGCTGTTGGAGAAGGTTTTTTGGTCAAGATTTATAAAATAGCAATTAAGTGTAAATATACAAAGGCTGTTGGAGATGCTCTGACTTATCAAAATCCTTGGAATGGGAGTGAACAGCTTGCTTGCGTTGCAGGCCTCTCCCTCCCACATATCCTGAGGGTGAGGGGGACCGGGACCAACACATGTATGTTATTGTTACCAACAACTCCCACGTAACTCGCTATCCAATCACACTGCCCAATCTTGAGCAGCATATGAGCCAACACAAGATCCACACTTGAATTCTGAATCTGGTCAGGATTCATTGCTGGATCTGTCTGTAGGAAAAAGGATCCTGCCTTCAGGTTAATAGTAATTCTTCGCTTGCCCCTTGGACCTTGGCCGTAAGAAAGTAACTAGCCCGGTAAAACTGATGGGCCTTTTACTGCTTATTATTTCCTTCTGTTGTGGCAATCAGTTGGGCACCTTTTTATACTCTTTTCTTTTCATGTGATGCTAAGGCATATGTTCTGACTTTGGATGACAGTAATGAAAGATTATATCTATGAGCTGTGACAGGTGGCGATGATAATCTTAATCCAGTGCACATGCGAGTACTCCTATATGAGATCTAAAACACCCCTCAAAAAAAATATGAGATCTAAAACATGACATGCCTAGCTGTCTGTTCAGTGAACCTTATGATGCAGTGATCCACAAAAAAACATTCTAATAAACCAACAAAAGCTCCACAACCCCACTGAGAACACAAACAATCGAATAAACTCGAGACTAAAGAAACCCACACTTGTCGTAACATGAACAAGATCCGTCGTGCGATAAACATATCGATTCGTGCAATTCGACAACGGAAATCTTGCATGATGTAGCGTGGGAGGGGGCCGCGCGTCGGATTATTGGCGCGGGAGATGAGAATATTAATAGCTGGGGCTTGTTATCTTGGTCCTATCCTTTTCTTGGCACTACCTACATAGGAGCATCTTTGGCTCCTTTATCATGCATGAACTCTATTGGCCTAAGTGGCTTGGGTTTGTTTGGCACGGCCACAAGGCCCCACCATGACAGTAGAACTAATGACAGGAGAGAATCTTAAATCCCCTCCCTCCCCTCCCTGCCTCACCAGATTTGATACATGCCAACCTGTTGCTTCTTAACAGAACCAAAAAGGTTTGGACCTTCGCCTAGAAGTAGCTAGCAAGAGAGATCTTCTTGGGGGAGAAAGAGGGAGAGTACCTTACCTTGTTCAGAAGAGAAGAATTCAGAGACAGGGCTCCTTGCCAGAGGTGAGCACAAGTCTCTTGATACTTCCTTCCTCTTTCTTACCTTGTTCATCTCCGATGATTCTTGTCTTGAAAGTTCTGCAATTCAGCTAGCTTTCATGGGACATGATAATAACATCTTCGAAGTCTGCGAACCGCGGTCCTTCATTCTTTCTGTTCTTCATTTTTTGTAATTCAGTGTGCAAAGGAAGGTGCCGATGCTCAGCCTTGAGAAAGTGCAATGGCATGTTCCTATTTGCCGGGAAACTGTAGCTGGTCTTCCTCCTGTAGTTTTAGGGCTCCCTGATCTTTTCAGAGCTGTCATCTGTGTTGAAACTGTTTAGTTGTTTCTCTCAAGAAGCATAATGCCATGCAAGCATATAGAGCAAGGAACCAAGATGCAGAATTATGTCATATTTTCTACTCCCTCCGTCCCATAATATAAGAACGTCTTTGACACTAGGGAGTATAATTCTATCTCAAGGAATCAAACGATACTACAGTTAAAGGGTGTAAATTCGCTAGGTTTCAATTTGGGCAGGGATGGGTAGGAGAATTTCTGTTGATGTTCAATCGCTCTGTTACACTGAAATGAAGGCTAATGGAGTTTAGGTTACTTTGCAAGGTACAGATGGGAAAACCTAAATATTTTTGTAAATCCAGTATATTAGGAGCCAAAATTAGAATTGTGCAGGCATACGAACTTTAAGATCATCAGACCTAAAAATGCTTCTTACTGTTGCCTCCACGAACTCAAGATCTTAGCAGTCCTAATTGTCTGACCGACGTGCATAGCTCCCTTCATATGATCTACGGTAGTATTCATGATATATGCTTTATATTGCTCTAAAACTCTCAGCTAATTCACAAGGAAAATACGTACCAAACTTTTATATAACATTTCTCGACAGAAAAAACAACCAGGTCTCCCTCATGTTATTTCCCTGTAACAAACCAGTTCACATGCTCACAGAAAAACTGATTAATGTGTTAGGTCACGTCACACACCACCATAGCATTTATTTATGCTTGCATAGGATACTCATTTACACAAGCATACAACTTATTAATTGGCAAAATGGCAAAGCAAGCTGGATACTCCTATGTGGAGAATAATAGAACTTGTACAGAGCTATAGAGAAGCAAGTACAATCATTCAGAAGCTACACATGAGAGTGTCTCCATCTCAAGGTAGGAGATAATTCACGACAAGCAGACACGCAACCAGCACATAAACAAAGCTCCAATTATTGCAATGCATATGCAGTGTCTTGCTATTGTTGTGAGAAAAACTTTTGGTGCTCATGTGTCAGGCTCTGATGAAACAGGTGAGGCTGATACTTGGTGTGGGTTGGTGAGAGATGGAGAAGAAACATATGAAGATGGCCATCCTGAGGCAAGAGCAGACATTCAGACAACAGGTAAACCAATGTCTGGTTAGAAGTAGTGTCACCTTCTATCCATATCGGTGGAAAAATTCAACGGTCTGTTTTTTTGTTGAAGCAGGTTCACGAGCTGCATCGCGTATACGAGGTTCAGAAGCGGCTGATGAAGGAGATGCAGGCTGTTAAGATGAGCCCAGCTCAGGCAAGAGAGGATACTCAACCAGAACCGATGCTGGATACAGATCGACCACACGCTCCTTTCATCGAGGACTTCAACCTGGAGCTCACACTAGCAACTGGGGGTGATACGAGGAAGCAAGAGATGACATCCAACTCCGAGTCTGGAGCAACGGTGACATCGTCAACTTCTGCTGAATCAGAGTCGGGGCAGCGATTCCCCGAGTCCAATGTAGACCTGAGGTTTCAACACGAGAGCAAGAGGCATGATGATCAGCTCACGCAGTCTCCTTGGCTCTACCAATGTTTAAGTCTCAAGATGGCTTGATGGCTTAGCTACGGGTGGCTTACAGAAGCATATGCATTATTATATGTACATCAGAAAACTAATTCGTTGCAATCAGAGGAATGCGGTCAATAGAAAGTCATCATTCACATCTAGAAAAATACAACAAAAACATTTCAAAGAACACCAACGTCAAGAAAAAGTGAACGAACTGTGTAATTGTCTTCTTTCTGCGTACAAGGGAGGGAGATGTACGTAAGTATCCGCTAACAAATGTTGCATTGTATGTAGAGATATTCAAGCATAAACCTTGCCTTGTCCACTTCATCTTAGGGACAAGAACAATTTTACCTAACATCTGCATAACTGGGCACAGACAATTTGGTAAAAACTGCTTGTTTCTAAGTGCAATATGACAAACTTCAGAAAGATGGGAGAAATGCCTAGTGTCATTCTACCATCCATACAGAAATGCCTATCCAAAACTGTACGCAAACTAGAAAAGCCTGGTGGATACTACTCTACTGAAAACGAAATATGCCTAGCAAGCAGTTTGTCTCTGTTTTGGTCGTTGAACATTGAAAGCTTAAATGAGCTAGTGGTGGTAATGATGGCCCCGTCATAGTTCCAAGTAATGCCCATGAAGACTTCCTTTCAGAAATAACTGGCAGAAACTCAGTCATTTGATTATGACCAAGAGCTCGTGATCACCTCCACGCCTGGTTTCTTTAAGCCGGCCATGTATGTTAGGTAGATGGTCCAAAGAAACGCAAAGGAATTGCTTACTAGCGGCTGAAAAATAAATCCTCAGTTCAGATTGCTGTCAAACAAGTTTGAAGCTCAAATAGGTAGAATATATCAGGGACTTAACATTACCTGCAAATGAACAGGGATAAACTTGAAAGTGATGAAGTCACAAACAGGCCAATAAATGAGCCCACTTTTGATGGTCGGAATTATATCCCGCTTTAATCTTGCAATGATCTCTGGGATTGTCTCACCTGGGAATCATATCGATCAAGCAATTAGAGGACTCATGAGTGTCATTGCCAGAATGTACGCAAAAGAGAATTTTTTGTTTAAAGTTGGCAGGGAAGGTATACTTCATGTACGATTATCTGAACATAGCTTCTCACATCATGGTCACATGGGCATAAATGTTTACTAGTCCCTCTGTAGTGATCTAAAAGCTCTTATATTTCTTTACGGAGCATGCAAACCTTATCATGAAATTGGTGGTATTGTGGTCCGTGACCCATAGGTCATGAACTTTATCATGGGTCACTTCAAACCATTATACTCCCTCCGTTCCAGAATATAAGGTGTATTGGTTTCCGCGCAAGTTAACCATTTGAATGTTTGACCAAGATTATAGAATAAAATAATAACATCTGCAATACATAATAGATAAAATATGAAACTACTTTTCATGATGGAACAGATGATGTAAATTTCGTATTGTTGATATTGATATGTTTTTCTAAAAATTCGGTCAAACATGCACTCATTTGACTTTTGAAAAAACAAATACACCTTATATAAAGGAACGGAGGGAGTACCCTCTGTCCGGAAATACTTGTCGGAGAAATGGATGTATCTAGACGTATTTTAGTTCTAGATAATCCATTTTTATCCATTTCTCCGGCATGTATTTCCAGACGGAGGGAGTAATATTTAAAGCCAGCTAGTTAATAAGGACATTTTTACCAGATATATAGAAGGACCTTAGAAACCTGTGTGTGTGTGTGTTAGTGAAGGAATTTACCAAGCGAAACAATCACCAGCCTTTGGGTTTTTACGTGTTTCTTATGTTGTCCGTCGGTCATACTAGGTTTGCATGGATAAAGACCAAAATAATAGATAGGCACGACTGCAAGGACAGACTGCAGTCTAGTAGCATGACTACACTAAGTTGACGCAGCTGGAAGGCACAGAACAATAAATTCTGGCATTATTATTTTATGAAACATAAACAAGGAGCATTAAAATTGAATGGACTATCTTGTATATTATCTTTTTGTATCGAAATATCCATTGACAAATTTATCTCCAACTCGCATCTTTTTTGACCAAACAAACAAGCAAACTTAACTAAAATAAACAAATTCCCAGCTCTAACAATCCTTAAAGACACCGTTTCAAGAGAAAACTGCACAGCTGGTATACAAATATTTTCATGCTCTGCAGAATATGAGGTGCCATATATGGTCTGAAAATTGGCCATCTACTACTTTCACTTCCACCTTCAGGCCTACTAACTCATTGAGTATAATTTGGGGCCAGAAACCTGATATTTCAGAACCAAGCAGGATGTTTCAACTCTAGCAGACTTAAAAGTACAAATGGTAAATGCATGAAGGAGATTAGGGATTCAACAATAGGAAAATGAATCATGCAATTAGGTTCTAACATTCTTTTATTTTTCTTTGGAGAGAACGAATCTTTAGAATCCCAGGAAGGAACTACTGAATTTTAATCCCACATGTTTACCTTTTCTACTACAATATGCTAAACACAAATAAACAAGACAACAAAAAACATCAGCTTAATTGTGTATGGTGTGTTATTGTGTGATCAGATATTTGAATGTATATTAACAATGCCGAAATAGAGTAATGACATGCATATAAAGCAGCACAGTTGGAGTTGATAGGTCAATATTATGAAGATGGGGTCATAGAAGCAAGTCCCAAGAGAAGTAAAAACAAAATCAAGTCAAGAAGATGGGGAAAAAACAGAAAGCGCATTAACGACAAGTACATAAATTTAAAACTATCTAAATATGTCTATAGAGAAGCATATGAGTATGATACCTTGTAATCCTGCATTATACGAGAAGAAAATACAATTAATAATTGGGCCATAAACTGCTTGTCCTAGAAACATCTTCTTGAAGGTGCTCACTACATCCTTTTTGGGGACTACTTTTGAGATAAAGTTGAACCAATAGTGCAGTGAAGGTCCTGAGAACAGCATCCCATAACTAGCCATGCGCAGAGTCCTAATTAGGTCGAGTGACTCCTCAGCAGGAAGTGTGATCATCTGAAGAGGCAACGACAAAACAGAAGAAAATATATAAGAAGCAATACCCCTCCTAAGGAAACAGTAAACAGCAGTTAATCGCAACTTAGTTCCTGACGTGAACTGGTTCGCTGGTAAATGCAATCAATTACAAGAGTTCATGCAAAGCAGTGTTCCTGACAGTGAAGAAACCAAAGGATAAAATCCACATGCTGGAGGTAGCATCTGAAGTCAAAAATTCCTACGCTCAAATGCGCTACATTTCGAGTTTCTAAGAGGAGCCATCTCCATTACTTCAGAGGTATAGAATTTGGATCAACTCCAAACAATACTTTCGATCTGTGCCATTTCCAGAAATACGCTACACTAAAATGTGTCTTATGAACTTATGCTGATGATAATATAGCACCATTTCTAGAAAATTGACTTTTGCTAATCCCGCGTTTCTGTGACCCAAACAGAACAACGACATGATTTATCACGACCATGATTACATACGAAATAAGAGCATAAGAGAATAATCATCTCCGACTGCCGAAGCGTATTAGATTTCGACTTTCTGAACCGTTCCAGGATTCCAGCGCCACGGAAATCGCCAGCAACGGCGTTTCCTCCAGGAAATGAAGATTTGGAGATAACGCGAAAGAACACAATGTCACCTGGGAGGTGAGGTCGGCAACGGTGTAAATTGTGGCAGCCGTGATGCTCTTGGTCAGCAGCGGCCGCGACTCGATCGAGCCGAGGTACCACGCGACTACCCCGGACCCGATTGATCCACTCCTCCTAGTGGTAGGGGTGAAGGCAGGGGTGAAGCGCGTGGACGCCGCGTGGGAAGAAGGCGGCGGCGGAGGTGGGGGCGGGAGTGGAGCAGAAGGGGGCTTGGTGGAGTGGAGGTGGGAGCGGACGTGGGACCAGGGTGTGCTGAAGCTTCGGCGGATCGGTAGGAGGACACGGCTGCCAGCGTGGAGAGCTCCGGCGGTGACCATGGCGGCGGCGGCGGCGGGTCTGGGTTTTCTGTGGCTGTAGTGTTTGCAGGGTTTAGAGGGTCCGGGACTTCGGAGAGAAGAAAGGAGGAGGGGAAAGCGGCCGGGGTCCACGCCGCAGTGTCGTGTGCCCTAAAATATAGCACACCAAAGTCTAAATCGAATCTAAACATGCTTCTTAGTACACCAATATACTGTCGGTGTGTTGCTAAAAATATTATTGGCTTAAGAGATCATCAAAAATATGATGTCTTGCTGATGTTGCATGGGGACGATAAAAAAGAGAGCAACAATGTGATGAAAGGTCATGTTGCGGTCGTTGAAGAACCTTAAGCACGCAAAAGGAAAAAGGAAAATGAAAAAAATTGTCACTCCTGCGAGCGACCGAGAGGGTTAGCCGCTGCCGAGGTTCCCCTCCCTTCTTCCTCCTTCCTCGTTGCCCGCTAGAGGACACGGCCAAGCGAAGCCTTAGTCGGCCCTAGCGGTGGAGGAGATCCCTCCTCTCCACACGCGACTGGTCCGGCACGGGCCAAATTGGCCGCCCCTGGATGTTGCACTTGCCGTCAGGTGCGACAACGCGGCCGTGCATCGGAATTGTCGATGGTGTCAACGTGGCGGCGGTGTGACATGGCATGGCGGTGGTGCTCGCTTCGGGCCAAGGATGGTGGTTGCTACCGGATGCGGCGACGCGGGCTGATCCGCTCTCGGGTGGAGCGGGCAGTGGGTGAAGTGGGCTGTGAGTGGTTGCCCCTGGCATGGTTTTTGGCTGGTGGAGGTTGTAACACCCCTGTCGGATTTCGGGTTCCACAAACTCTTGAGAGGTTCGAACTCTGGGGTGCGTGCGAAGAACTCGTCCTCCCCAGTCTGCCTACTCGCTAATCTCACAGCCTAGCTTGACGAACTGTAAGGAAAAGAGACACAGCAGTTTACCCAGGTTCGGGCCACCTTGCGGTGTAAAACCCTACTCCTGCTTTGTGGTGGATTGGCCTCGAGGGGCTGAGGATGAACTAATACAGTGGCGAACAACCTCAGGAGGAGAGGTGTTCTTGAGCTCGAGCGAGCTGGTGGAGTGAGGGTGGTTTGAATGATCCGTCGATCAGATCCCTCTCTACGGTGGTGGCTAAGTCCTATTTATAGTGGCCTTGGTCCTCTTCCCTAGTGAAAAGCGGGAAGGGATCCCACAACGGCCAAATTCAAAGGGAGACAGCTAGTACATGCTATCCTGACAAAAGTAGTCTTTGCCTGCAAAAGCCTCTGGTCGTGACGCCGTGGTGGGCTCGGTGATGACCTCCGTCCTGCCGTCCTGGCGGTCTTGGTCTTGTTGCACGGGAATGGAAACCTTTGGCTGATTCCTCGGGACTCCGCGCCTGCGCTCGCCTCTTTAGCACCGAAGAGGAAACTGGTACACTGCGCCCGCTGGCGCCTGCCTGGCCTTGGTCGTCATGGCTCACGTCATCCGGACCTCACGAGGTGAGGCTTGCATAGAGATCTCCGCTCCTCGGGAGCCAGCCTGAGGAGGCCGCTCCTCGTGGAGGTCTTGGTGTCGTCCGCCTCGTGAGGCTTGGCCCCTCGCGAGGGTCTTGAGTTGTTGTCGCCAAAGCTGGGCCGTACCAGGCCGTCGATGGAGCCATGCCGTGGGCCGCAGGCAGGCAAGTCTGGGTACCCTCGTTCCCAGAATGCTGACAGTAGCCCCCGGGCCCAAGGCGCGCTCGAACTTGGCTTCGAGGCGAAGCCAAGGGGTAAGTGCGGAGCGCCGCGGGCCCCCACCGCCTGCGGGCCCGGTCGACGCGTGGCGCTTGATGGGACATGGGCGCCCCCACTTCCTCCCGTGGCCTCGATAACCGCCAGACTTGACGGCTGCCTGTTGTACGCGCAGTCTCGCCATTGCCGCCCGCCGTGCTCACCCTTGACTCCCCCTCCTTTTTTTGAACTCGCGGCTCTTCTCCTGGATCCAGCGCCGCGCCAATCCTCCCTTGACGCCATGGCCCCGAGGTCGAAGAAGAAGAGCAAGGCCTGCACCCCTACCGAATCCCGACTGGGCCTGGAGCCCACTCTCGATCGGTCGATGGTGGTCAATCAGGAGGGGTTGGATAAGGTCCGGCCGGCCCTTGCCACCGATTTCAATGAGTGGAAGGCGACGACGGTCTGGCCTGCTTCTCGTGCTTTGATTGACATGGAGGCCACCGAGATCCCCATCCATCCTCATGCTCTCTCGGCCGGCTTGGTCCCCCCTTCTCCGATTTCTTCAATGTCGTACTCTCGCATTACCAGATCCAAGTGCTGCATCTGGACCCTTGGTCCATCATCCTCCTTGCTGTCTTCGCCTTCCTGTGTGAAGCCATGGTGGGCATTGCCCCGTCTGTCGCCTTGTTCCGCCATTTCTTCTCGCTCCAGATGGTCGATGATCATCAGTGCTCGGGGTGCGTGCCCTTCCAGGTCGTGGCGGCCACAGCTGGATCGGGCATCGACTTCACACTCCGCCCGGACGCGAGGGGATTCCGGAAGCAATGGGTGTTCGTGGATGTCGGCGTGCGCAACTCCTTGCTGCTGCTTCCGCGAGCGCCGGCGGTGCCCAGCTCCGGCTGGGGGCACGTGAGGCTCACCGACAGTCGGCTCGCCCATGTATGGTCCAGGCTGACCAGGTTGAAGAAGGTCGAGATGACGGTGCCGATGGTGGTGAGGGAGTTTGTTCGGTGGCGCATTGCCCCGCTCCGGCGCCATTCCCGCCCAATGTGGGCCTTCACGGGCAGCAAGGACCGCATGAGGCTCCAGGTGCCTTCGCTTCCTTCCAAGACGCTGCGCGTGATGCTTGAGATCCTGACGGGCGACCCGGCGCCGGTCGCGCTTCCTGAGGAGGGCTGCCTCTTGTATCAATGCTCGAACAAGGAGGACTTCACGAGGCAGATGCCCCCCTTTGACGAGTGGGGGCTATGCCCGAAGGGCCTTGAAGGGCCCCGTGAGAACCCCATCTTGGTGGCTCCCTTGCTCGTCGACCCTGCGGCGTGCACCCCGGATGTGGATGCAGGAGGGCGAGCGCCACCGGGTACTGCTGGGGCGACTGCTGGGGAGCATGTGTCGCTAGGTGCTCCCGAGGTGCTGGCTTCCGAGGTTCTGGTGGTGCTCCTAAGGAGGTCGCCGGAGAGCCGATGCGCCCCGACGCTCCTGAGGATGCTACTCCCGCAGCGTGGGCGAGCGGTCCTGAGGTAGCGGCTGGTGGGCAGGCACGGCCTGGTGCCCCTGAGGCCACCGACCCAGGAGCCCCGCCAGGCCCCTCGGCTGCCGAGAGTTGCGCCCCGAATCTCGGCCAGCTTCGCCTGAACCTTGAAGCACTCCGCAAGAGGAAGGGGCCTCCGAGCTGCAGTGGTGATGCCTACCGGCCGCTGAAGCAGAGGAAGTACATAGTTGTAGACGAGTAAGTACCTTATCTTCGTGATTTCCCGCGAATCGCGTTCTTCCCTGACAATGGCTCCTCAGGATCCCTTCGGCCAAGGCGACGAAGCCTCTCGAGAAGCGATCTCCAGAAGTCCTTGGCCCGTCCTCGACCCCGAGCCCCCCGGACCAGACCCCCACGTGAAGTACGGGGCTGGTCCGGGAGGCAGGTGCGCTGCTGAGGGGCCGTGAGCCTGTGCTTCCAGCATCCTTCCTTCGCGGTCTTGTTTGGGGCGCAGGAGGCGTGCCGAGGGTTCCTCCATTGGTCATCACCGGCAGCTGGGCGATCTCGGCGTCGGCTTCGTCTTCGAGCAGCAAGACCGCTCCGCCCAGCACCTTCGCCGAGGCCGGGAAGGCACCGGCCTCCAGCCCCCCGCCAGAGGCAGGCGAGCCGCTCCAAACCCCTCCGATAACCCCCGATGTGAAGGATGGGCTTGGCCGCGCGTTGGAGCTTGCGCGCGGGCGCGGCGTCGTCCGTCATGAGCTCTTCCGAGAGGCGATAGGCGCGCTGAGCCAGCTCGGAGAAGAGCTTTGCCGACGTCGATGCCCACCTCGAGATGGAGGACCTTTGCTTGGCGCACGAGTGGCACCAGTTGAAGGTTGCCATCAACCTCGGGCATCTTCAGCATGAGCGCGCCAGTGCGAGCGTCGCGGCGTCCCTTGCAATTTCTCACGAGGCTTGCGCCCGTGCCATGGAGGAGGCCAGAGCCGCCGACCGCCGTCGTGAGGTGGCCGAGGAGCGGGAGCGGGAGCTCCAAGCTTCGAACGCCGCCCTTCAGCAGCAGATCGAAGCACGCAGGGCCGCCCTGGCGGCATCACCAAGCGAGGCTCCTTCCGACAAGAAAGAGGTCCAGGAACACGAGGAGACGCTGGCGCTAGAGGTCTTGGAGCACAGCCTGGAGCTTGAGCGGTTGGAGGTGAGGGAGCGCCAGGTAGCCACGGCCGAGGATGCCGTCGCCGCACGGGAGGCCCAGATCCAGGAGGAGGTTGACCAGAGGGTGAAAAAGGCCCGCGCGGCTCTCGCCGACGAGTATCGCCTAAAGTTGGAGCTCCTGAAGGCCGAGGTTGAGGGCAGGATTGTTGCCCTCAGGACAAAGCTGGACGAGGCGAAGCAGCGCGAGAGGGCCGCCAAGGAAGCCCAGGCCTCCGCTCAAGTTCACCTGGCCTCCTCCCGCGCCGAGCTGTCCTCACTCCAGCAGCAAGTCGAGGCCGTCATGTCCGTTGCGAAGAAGACCGCAAACCAAGAAAACCGCCGCCGGACGATGCAGCATGAGCGCTCCTCGATGCTCCAGGACCTCAGGGTGAGGGCCAACCGGGCTTTGGGCACGATCTACGAGAAGAGCATCGCGCACCCGCACGAAGACGATGAAGCCAGCCACCTCCGCTTCTTTACCCTGATCATGACCCGCCTGGAGGACCGGGCGACGAGGGCTCGCGAGCTCGTTGCAGAGAGAAGCCAGGGCCTCCTGGGGCGCGCGTTTTCACGCGTCTTTAGTCACCTCCAGGGCCTTGATCCCCATTTCGATTTTGACGCCGCAATAGTGAAGGAAATATGCCCTAGAGGCAATAATAAAGTTGTTATTTATATTTCCTTATATCATGATAAATGTTTATTATTCATGCTAGAATTGTATTAACCGGAAACTTAGTACATGTGTGAATACATAGACAAACAGAGTATCCCTAGTATGCCTCTACTTGACTAGCTTGTTTATCAAAGATGGTTATGTTTCCTGACCATAGACATGTGTTGTCATTTGATGAACAAGATCACATCATTAGAGAATGATGTGATGGACAAGACCCATCCGTTAGCTTAGCATATTGATCATTTAGTTTTATTGCTATTGCTTTCTTCATGACTTATACATATTCCTCTGACTATGAGATTATGCAACTCCCGAATACCGGAGGAACACTTTGTGTGCTATCAAACGTCACAACGTAATTGGGTGATTATAAAGATGCTCTACAGGTGTCTCTGAAGGTGTTTGTTGGGTTGGCATAGATCAAGATTAGGATTTGTCACTCCGTGTATCGGAGAGGTATCTCTGGGCCCTCTCGGTAATGCACATCACTATAAGCCTTGCAAGCAATGTGACTAATGAGTTAGTTACGGGATGATGCATTACAGAACGAGTAAAAGAGACTTACCGGTAACGAGATTGAACTAGGTATGATGATACCGACGATCGAATCTCGGGCAAGTAACATACCGATGACAAAGGGAATGACGTATGTTGTTATGCGGTTTGACCGATAAAGATCTTCGTAGAATATGTAGGAGCCAATATGAGCATCCAGGTTCCGCTATTGGTTATTGACTGGAGATATGTCTCAGTCATGTCTACATAGTTCTCGAACCCGTAGGGTCCGCACGCTTAACGTTCGATGACGATTTGTATTATGAGTTGTGTGTTTTGGTGACCGAAGTTTGTTCGGAGTCCCGGATGAGATCACAGACATGATGAGGAGTCTCGAAATGGTCGATAGGTAAAGATTGATATATTGGAAGGCTATATTCGGACACCGGAATGGTTCCGGAGTAATTCGGGTATTTTCCGGAGTACCGAGGGGTTACCGGAACCCCCCGGGGAAGTGTTGGGCCAACATGGACCTAAGGGAGAGAGAGGGAAGCCCGCAGGGGTGGCCGTGCGCCCCCCTCCTAGGGAGTCCGAATAGGACAAGGAGGAGGGGCGGCGCCCCCTTCCCTTTCCCTCTCCCTCTCCTTCCTTTTCCCTTCGTTGGAAGAAAGGAAAAGGGGGGGGGGGGCGAATCCTACTTGGACTGGGAGTCCAAGTAGGACTCCCCCATGGCGCACCCCTCCTGGCCGCCGGCCTCTCTCCCCCCTCCTTTATATTGTAGGCAGGGGGCACCCCAAAGGATCATCAATTGTTCTCTTAGTCGTGTGCGGTGCCCCCCTCCACAGTTTTACTCCTCCGGTCATAGCGTCGTAGTGCTTAGGCGAAGCCCTGCGCGGATCACACCACCAACACCGTCACCACGCCGTCGTGATGACGGAACTCTCCCTCGACCCTCTACTGGATCAAGAGTTCGAGGGACATCATTGAGCTGAGTGTGTGCTGAACACGGAGGTGCCGTACGTTCAGTACTTGGATCGGTTGGATCGTGAAGACGTTCGACTACATCAACCGCGTTAACCTAATGCTTCCCCTTTCGGTCTCTCGTTGCTATGCATCTCCTAGATAGATCTTGCGTGAGCGTAAGAATTTTTTTGAAATTGCACGTTCCCCAACAGTGGCATCCGAGCCAGGTCTATGCGTAGATGATATGCACGAGTAGAACACAAAGAGTTGTGGGCGATAATAGTCATACTGCTTACCACCAACGTCTTACTTTGATTCAGCGGTATTGTTGGATGAAGCGGCCCGGACCGACATTACATGACCGCGTTCATGAGACTGGTTCTATCGACGTGCTTTGCACACAGGTGGCTGGCGGGTGTCTGTTTCTCCAACTTTAGTTGAATCGAGTTTGACTACGGCCGGTCCTTGTTGAAGGTTAAAACAGCACACTTGACGAAAAATCATTGTGGTTTTGATGCGTAGGTAAGAACGGTTCTTGCTAGAAGCCCGTAGCAGCCACGTAAAACTTGCAACAACAAAGTAGAGGACGTCTAACTTGTTTTTGCAGGGCATGTTGTGATGTGATATGGTTAAGACATGATGTGATATACGTTATTGTATGAGATGATCATGTTTTGTAAAAGTTATCGGCAATTTGCAGGAGCCTTATGGTTGTCACTTTATTGTATGAAATGCAATCGCCATGTAATTGCTTTACTTTATCACTATGCGGTAGCGATAGTCGTAGAAGCAATAGTTGGCGAGACGACAACGACACTACGATGGAGATCAAGGTGTCAAGCCAGTGACGATGGAGATCATGACGGTGCTTTGGAGATGGAGATCAAAGGCACAAGATGATGATGGCCATATCATGTCACATATTTTGATTACATGTGATGTTTATCTTTTATGCATCTTATTTTGCTTAGTACGGCGGTAGCATTATAAGATGATCCCTCACTAAATTTCAAGGTATAATGTAACACCCTGGTTTTCGCTCCTGTTTTTTTTTCGTGGGATCTGACTCCCGTCTTTTTTCTCGGTGTTATCGGATTTCTCTCGCTCTTGGGTATATGAAGATGATCATTTAACCTTTCCTTCCCTATCCAACCAGAGATTCTCTCCAGCCAACCTTGCCACCCAAGATTTATTCTCGGGGTTTTGCCGCCGAAACCCTACCTTCTGAGTTGTCGGAAGGGAAATCCTAATCCTTCCAGTTACAAAGGAACCCCAATTTCCTTTGATATGATGCCTCCCAAACTGTTCCCAGTGATCATCCTTTATCTATAAACCCTGGATATGCAAAAATATTGCCAAGTCATTTGCAATATTTTTCATTTATAATTAATTCCTTTTTCTGCTGATAAAAGGAATTAAATCCAGGAAAATATCTATCCATGTCCAAAGTTCATGAAAACTTGTGGAGATATTCTTTGTGATCATATTGAGCTCCCACAAAAATATTGGCAATAATTAAATAAGGGAAATTGCATTTTCCTATTTAATGCCAATATTGCATTTTGGGCCCTTTCTAAAGGAACTACCATTTTGGTAGCCAGGAAAATTTCCAAATAATTTGTGGAGCTTCTCCTATCTATATATTCACCATTTCCATCAAAAACCCAAGTTCCACCCATTAAATTTTGAGCACAACACCAATTTGCAAATTCTGTCCAGTTGGGCAAATTGCAAAGGAAGTGCTTCAACCCTTGATCCATTTGATCTGAAATTTTTCATGGTGATTCACATTGATAAATCACTCATGGAAACCAAAAATCAGCTCAATCCATCTATCCATTCATCCACAGCATTTTTCTCAAGTTTCTGTCCATTTGGAAGTGCTGTGAAGGAAGTACCATATGGGCATTTCCAAATGAGCTGAAATTTTTCCAGTACCTTTATATGTTCAAATAATTCATCTCCTCAAAATTTCAGTTTAATGCAAGCTAGTATGTGAGTGCCACATCAAAGTTTGCCTTTCTATTCAGTAGGGTCCATTCTACAGCAAGTGCCCCCAATTCTTATCCAACTGGCCTCAAAATTTACCAGGGTAGTTACCTTGGTAGATCATTGCTCCATGCTAAAAACCAGCTTGTTTCACCCAGTGATATCTCCAGAAATCTCATCAAACACCTTCATATCAGATCACATGTGAGCTCTCATCTGTCAACTCTTGCCGTCACTTGCATCCAAACCACGATGGGTCAACTCACTGACCTCTAATCTATACAGTTGACATGATTTGAGGTTGCTACTATGCCTTGGACACATGATGCCCGTGCTGACCATGGATGTAGCCCGCAACAGTGGCGCTCTGCGCGCCCCTCGCCTCGGACAAGCTAGCTCGAGCTGCCGCGGCTTGTCCGTTCGTGCCGACTAGCTCCGCAGTCACCGCGTGCACCCTCTCCCGTAGCTTCTCCCTCTCTCTTCTTCTTCCCCACGCCACGGCGATCGCCGCCGCGACTCTGTTCAGCCCGTGACCTCTGTCTTCTTCCGCTTCGAGCTCTCCCGAAGCCACCACCTGCTTCTCCACGTCCCTAGAACCCTTGCCGACATCTCCCTCTCCTGCTGCATGTCGCCGGAGCTCCAGGACGGCGATAAGCACGCCATCGCGGCCGTGCCTATCCATCGCCTTCGGCCGGTTATAAATAGCCGTCGCCGAGCTCTCTTCGAGCACCCACACCACTCCCAGCCCCTCTTCGACCTTCTAGCCTCCTCCCCTACCAGCCGTTAGAGCTCGAGGAGCTCCCCTGCCACCACATCGCCGCCGTGGCCGCCGCTCGGCTTCGCCTAAATTCGGGCAAGCCCGAGCTCTCCTTCCCCTTATTCCACCACCAGGAGGAGCCCCATGCTCCGGCGAGTCTTCCCCACTCCTCAGTTCGCCGCTGGAGCCACCGTGGTCGCGTCTCCCCCAAGTCCGGCCGCCGCCTTTGCTCTCTGCCTCCGTGTGGCGTCCCCGCTGCAGTCCTCCCCGGCGATGCCCCTGCACTCCATCGGACTTGGAGCTCCTCCCTGAGCTCGCCGACGTCCTCGCCTGAGCCGGAGACGGCCGAAGCCACCCGAGCCCGAGCTCATCGGAGCTCGCCGCCCACGGCCGCGTCAATGGCCACTCCCCGAGCTCCGTGCTACCCTCACCGGTCGAGCCGCTCGCCGGTGAATCCTTCCTCCCGTTCGCCTGCTGGAGTAGACCACCGGAGCACGTGAGCCACGCCGGGGCCGGCGCTCCTGCCGCCGTGTCGGGGACCAGCAGAGAGGGAGAAGAAGGAGAACGGGAGGAGAGAGAGGGTGGCGTGGGGCCCAGTCGTCCGTGACTAGGGGTCGCCACGTCGGATTAAGTGGAAACGGTTTTTGGAGAATACGCTTTCTATTTCTGAAAACGTACTTTCGCCTAGTTCTCGGCTGAAATACGTTTTCTCTGCAGCGAACACGTATTTCTTCAAAAGGCGCCTTCTATTTTCTAGCCAGGGGCTTATTTGTGGAGATTTCTTTTACAAATTAGTCCCTGGCAGAAAAACACTCACAACTTTTCACTCGTAACTCCGATCGAGGTGAATCCAACGCCCACGTCTTTGTCTCGTCGAGCCCGTTCCGATGAGGTCATTTTTATAATGTTGACACATTCTGAAAATGACCATTTTGCCCTCTATCAGCCCCCTCCGAGAGAGAACCGTGCTGGCGAATTCTTCCGCGGCTTCACCGCACTTCTTCCCGGAGTATTCTTCGACCCCAGGCAAGCCGACCATCTGATATATGCCCTAAAGCATTGCTCTGTGATATTTCTTGCATGTTTAAATTAATATGATTGTGCTTGTCTGTGTAGTAGTGAGCTGTATGTGACTCTGACGAACCCTTGCTTGCACTTTCTTCGGTGACGGCACCACGCCTGTGTTCTGAGCTATTTCCGGCTGTCCGGGGTGGATGCCGACTTTTATTTCTCTTGTCAGCAACTGTCCGTGTTCTGAGCTGCTTTTTGGCCGTCTCGGGCATCTATTGAATTTCTTTCCGTAGTAGTGACCCTATGCTCTGAGCTGTTTTTTGGCCGTCTTAGGGAACTGCTACATTCTTCTTATCAACACCGTCTCATGCTCTGAGCTGCTTTCCAGCCGTCTTGAGCCGGGGTTGAGTTATTCCGGTAATGTCCCAGATCTGAGTTGTAAAGACCGTTCTGGTGGCTACTGGTTTCTTTGTCGATTTTGTGCAAGGGTTCCGATGGTAGTAACTTACAGCTAGAACTTGTAAAGTGATAACTTGCTATTTAATACTGATTCAATAATGACTTGTCGTGATATCATATGGATATAGGTTGTTATGATCATGCATAGCTACTGCCATGTTAAGTTATTGTGATAAACAACCATGCTTGCTAAATACTGGCTAAAGCTAAACCTAGTCGGTTGATCCAGAGTCACCTGTCCGGACTTATCCGTGCAACCACATTTGCCGGTATGGGACGGCCTTGACTTGGTCTGATTGCGTGCTCTTTTATCGGTACCGCCAACTAGGGAAGGTTATGTGTGCGCGCTACCCTGGCCTGGTAGGCGGCGATAACCTTGTGAGCCCAGTTGATTGTTTAACCCGGGAGTCCCCGTTTGGGACAGTTTAGTTTGGCCACGACGATGGTAGGTGTCACGAGGTGACACAGGGGCCACCCAGGGCAGGACTCTGGGGGAGAATGATTGCCGGTGGTACGATGGAGGAGTCACGGGTTAGGCAGGTTTCGTTGGAGCAACCCTGGTCCACCTGAATGGGATCACGAGGTCAGGTGCTCCATGGTGTGGGTAAAGTGCGCAACCTCTACAGAGTGTAAAATCTATTCGAATAGCCGTGTCCACGGTATTGGACAGTCCGTCCAGACCTCTCTAGGTGGTCAACCAGAACAGTGATAGTAATGATGGAAAAACTCGTCTTATGCCCTGAAGTACTCAGTGGATCATGAGTATTCTGAGGGTTGTAAGGCAACCCGGAAGAGAGTAAGTTTATCAGACTTGTAGTGCAGATGCATAGACATCGGATGGTGTCAGGAATATGATATGATAGCCATGGAATGGCTATGAAAGAGACGGTCAGATGACCGAAAGAGTTGGATTGGATCCTGATATTGTTCGGAGTATGGATTATTTACTTGATATGCTTTACTTTACGGTATCCTACTTCAGGAGTTACCTTGCTGATAAACTTGCTAAGACTTGATGATTAATATTGCTAGATAGGTATGCTATGTCATGATAATTAATATTGCTCTAATAATTAATGCATGCTTGAATGCCATGGATTGCTTTGCTTGGTGTATATGTTAGCTTGGTTTGCTTGCGAGTACATTCAAAAGTACTCAGCGGCCTTCAATGTGGCCAGGTTCACATATGGATCCGTCGTCCGTCGATGAGGAGCCGGAGCGTTCGCGGGCTAGGAGCGTAACCCAGTCAGATCCCTGTGGATTGGAGCCGCACCAGGACCATGCTGCCTTAGATAGAGCCTTTCCGCTGCCATCACCTCTGTAATATATATCATGTAAGACCTATATATCCATTAATAGAAATGCATGTGTTCATGATACTTGTTGTAAACGCGCATGCCAGAGTGATTTCCTGGGCTGGTATGCGTGGCGACCGTCTGGCTACAGTGGTAATCAGGCGGGGCGCCACATATAAGTGTTCTCCCTAAGTATGCACCGTTGCTACAGTTCGTCGTGTCGAGACACCACGTGATGATTGGGTGTGATAAGCTCTACGTTCACATACAATGGGTGCAAGCCAGTTTTGCACGTGCAGAATACTCGGG
The DNA here is from genome assembly GCA_011799875.1 of Thinopyrum elongatum. Taxonomy (NCBI): domain Eukaryota; kingdom Viridiplantae; phylum Streptophyta; class Magnoliopsida; order Poales; family Poaceae; genus Thinopyrum; species Thinopyrum elongatum. The sequence goes on from CM022301.1 coordinate 150,575,061, forward strand.
TTAAACTTGACGAGCCTAGCATATGCAGATATGGCCTCGGAACACTGAGACCGAAAGGTCGAACGTGAATCATATAGTAGATATGATCAACATAGAGATGTTCACCATTGAAAACTACTCCATCTCACGTGATGATTGGACATGGTTTAGTTGATGTGGATCACGTGATCATTTAGATGACTAGAGGGATGTCTATCTAAGTGGGAGTTCTTAAGTAATATGATTAATTGAACTTTAATTTATCATGAACTTAGTACCTGATAGTTTTTGCATATCTATGTTGTTGTAGATCAATGGCCCGTGCTATCGTTCCCTTGAATTTTAATGCATTCCTAGAGAAAGCTAAGTTGAAAGATGATGGTAGCAACTACATGGACTGGGTCCGTAACTTGAGGATTATCCTCATTGCTGCACAGAAGAATTACATCCTGGAAGCACCGCTAGGTGCAAGACCCGCTGCAGGAACAACTCCGGACGTTATGAACGTCTGGCAGAGCAAAGGTGATGACTACTCGATAGTTCAGTGTGCCATGCTTTACGACTTAGAATCGGGACTTCAAAGACGTTTTGAACGTCATGGAGCATATGAGATGTTCCAAGAGTTGAAGTTAATATTTCAAGCAAATGCCCGAGTTGAGAGATATGAAGTCTCCAACAAGTTCTATAGCTGCAAGATGGCGGAGAATAGTTCTGTCAGTGAACATATACTCAGAATGTCTGGGTACCATAACCACTTGACTCAGCTGGGAGTTAATCTTCCTGATGATAGTGTCATTGACAGAGTTCTTCAATCACTGCCACCAAGCTATAAAGGCTTCGTGATGAACTATAATATGCAAGGGATGGAAAAGACAATTCCCGAGCTCTTCGCGATGCTAAAGGCTGCGGAGGTAGAAATCAAGAAGGAGCATCAAGTGTTGATGGTTAACAAGACCACTAGTTTCAAGAAAAAAGGGCAAAGGGAAGAAGGGGAACTTCAAGAAGAATAGCAAGCAAGTTGCTACTCCCGGGAAGAAGCCCAAGTCTGGACCTAAGCCTGAAACTGAGTGCTTCTACTGTAAAGGGACTGGTCGCTGGAAGCGGAACTGCCCCAAGTATTTGGCGGATAAGAAGGATGGCAAAGTCAAAGGTATATTTGATATACATGTTATTGATGTGTACCTTACTAATGCTCGTAGTAGCGCATGGGTATTTGATACTGGTTCTGTTGCTCATATTTGCAACTCGAAACAGGGGCTACGGATTAAACGAAGATTGGCTAAGGACGAGGTGACGATGCGCGTGAGAAATGGTTCCAAAGTCGATGTGATCGCCGTCGGCACGCTACCTCTACATCTACCTTCGGGATTAGTTTTAGACCTGAATAATTGTTATTTGGTGCCAGTGTTGAGCATGAACATTATATCTGGATCTTGTTTAATGCGAGACGATTATTCATTTAAATCAGGGAATAATGGTTGTTCTATTTATATGAGTAATATCTTTTATGGTCATGCACCCTTGAGGAGTGGTCTATTTTTGTTGAATCTCGATTGTAGTGATACACATATTCATAATATTGAAGCCAAAAGATGCAAAGTTAATAATGATAGTGCAACTTATTTGTGGCACTGCCGTTTAGGTCATATTGGTGTAAAGCGCATGAAGAAACTCCATGCTGATGGGCTTTTGGAATCACTTGATTATGAATCACTTGATACTTGCGAACCATGCCTCATGGGTAAGATGACTAAGACTCCGTTCTCCGGAACAATGGAGCGAGCAACTGACTTATTGGAAATAATACATACTGATGTATGCGGTCCGATGAGTGTTGAGGCTCGCGGCGGGTATCGTTATTTTCTGACCTTCACAGATGATTTGAGCAGATATGGGTATATCTACTTAATGAAACATAAGTCTGAAACATTTGAAAAGTTCCTGAAGGCCGAGGTCGAGGGCAGGACCGTTGCCCTCAGGACAAAGCTGGACGAGGCGAAGCAGCGCAAGAGGGCCGCCAAGGAAGCCCAGGCCTCCGCTCAAGTTGACCTGGCCTCCTCCCGCGCCGAGCTGTCCTCGCTCCAGCAGCAAGTCGAGGACGTCACGTCTGTTGCGGAGAAGACCGCGAACGAAGAAAACCGCCGCCGGATAATGCAGCGTGAGCGCTCCTCGATGCTCCAGGACCTCAGGGTGAGGGCCAACTGGGCTTTGGGCACGATCTGCGAGGAGAGCATCGCGCACCCGCACGAAGACGACGAAGCCAGCCACCTCCGCTTCTTTACCATGATCGTGACCCGCCTAGAGGACCAGGCAATGAGGGCTCGCGAGCTTGTTGCAGAGAGAAGTCGGGGCCTCCTGGGGCGCGCGTTTTCACGCGTCTTTAGTCACCTCCAGAGCCTTGATCCCCATTTCGATTTTGACGCCGCAATAGTGAAGGAAATATGCCCTAGAGGCAATAATAAATTTGTTATTTATATTTCCTTATATCATGATAAATGTTTATTATTCATGCTAGAATTGTATTAACTGGAAACTTAGTACATGTGTGAATACATAGACAAACAGAGTATCCCTAGTATGCCTCTACTTTACTAGCTTGTTTATCAAAGATGGTTATGTTTCCTGACCATAGACATGTGTTGTCATTTGATGAACAGGATCACATCATTAGAGAATGATGTGATGGACAAGACCCATCCGTTAGCTTAGCATATCGATCGTTTAGTTTTATTGCTATTGCTTTCTTCATGACTTATACATATTCCTCTGACAATGAGATTATGCAACTCCCGAATACCGGAGGAACACTTTGCGTGCTATCAAACGTCACAACGTAATTGGGTGATTATAAAGATGCTCTACAGGTGTCTCCGAAGGTGTTTTTTGGGTTGGCATAGATCAAGATTAGGATTTGTCACTCCGTGTATCGAAGAGGTATCTCTGGGCCCTCTCGGTAATGCACATCACTATAAGCCTTGCAAGCAATGTGACTAATGAGTTAGTTACAGGATGATGCATTATGAAACGAGTAAAAGAGACTTACCGGTAACGAGATTGAACTAGGTATGATGATACCGACGATCGAATCTCGGGCAAGTAACATACCGATGACAAAGGGAATGACGTATGTTGTTATGCGGTTTGACCGATAAAGATCTTTGTAGAATATGTAGGAGCCAATATGAGCATCCAGGTTCCGCTATTGGTTATTGACCGGAGATATGTCTCGGTCATGTCTACATAGTTCTCGAACCCGTAGGGTCCGCACGCTTAACGTTCGATGACGATTTGTATTATGAGTTGTGTGTTTTGGTGACCGAAGTTTGTTTGGAGTCCCGGATGAGATCACGGACATGACGAGGAGTCTCGAAATGGTTGAGAGGTAATGATTGATATATTGGAAGGCTATATTCGGACACCGGAATGGTTCCGGAGTAATTCGGGTATTTTTCGGAGTAGAGAGGGGTTACCGGAACCCCCCGGGGAAGTGTTGGGCCAACATGGGCCTAAGGGAGAGAGAGGGAAGCCTGCGGGGGTGGCCGTGCGCCCCCTCCTAGGGAGTCCGAATAGGACAAGGAGGAGGGGCGGCGCCCCCCTTCCCTTTCCCTCTCCCTCTCCTTCCTTTTCCCTCCGTTGGAAGAAAGGAAAAAGGGGGGGGGGGGGGCGAATCCTACTTGGACTGGGAGTCCAAGTAGGACTCCCCCCATGGCGCGCTCCTCCTGGCCGCCGGCCTCTCTCCCCCCTCCTTTATATACATAGGCAGGGGGCACCCCAAAGGATCGTTAATTGTTCTCTTAGCCGTGTGCGGTGCCCCCCCTCCACAGTTTTACTCCTCCAGTCATAGCGTCATAGTGCTTAGGCGAAGCCCTACACGGATCATATCACCAACACCGTCGCCACGCCGTCGTGATGACGGAACTCTCCCTCGACCCTCTACTGGATCAAGAGTTCGAGGGACGTCATCGAGCTGAATGTGTGCTGAACACGGAGGTGCCGTACGTTCGGTACTTGGATCGGTTGGATCGTGAAGACGTTCGACTACATCAACCGCGTTAACCTAACACTTTCGCTTTCGGTCTACGAGGGTACGTGGACAAACTCTCCCCCTCTCGTTGCTATGTATCTCCTAGATAGATCTTGCGTGAGCGTAAGAAATTTTTTGAAATTGCACGTTCCCCAACAAATAGCCCCCATGCCCCGGGTCATCCAGGGCAATCTGGCAGAATGGGTGGACGTTCATGTCGACGACCTGGTCGCAGAGTTTGCTCCTGAGGACCACACGGCCGTGATCGCGGCCGAAGAAGGCGATGCGGATGACGATGATGAAGACGACGCCAGCGAGAGCGCAGGTGGCGCAGATGAAGGTGGCGAGGACGGCGCTGAAGGCAGCGCCTCTGGCTTGGCCTGCCCTTCCCTTTGCCTTAATCTGTATGCAAAAAACCTTCGGGCACAGCCCTGCGGGGCGTAAAAGCATTTTTGAAGGGGGGCCCCTTATGATGTATGAAATGGTGGTATGCCTTTCGAAAATAGGATTTGGAATATGCCGTCGCGAGCCCGCAGGCCCTCGAGCGGGGTAGTCGTTGCAACTTATCTTGGCTCCGTAGGTCTTGAGCGAGTCCTGAGGTCGCGGACGCACCTTCCTCCTGAGGTGAGCCCGCGGAGGCTCGCGAGGTTTTAAGTCTCCCGGGAAGCCTGCTGGCCCGCCCATGAGGGCCTCGTGAGGAGACGCTTGCAGGAGCACGGCAAGGTGTGCGCGCGACGATCGTGCGGTGACCGCGCTCCAGCCCCCTGGGGGGGCCTTGGCATCTCTGGAGCCAGCCCAGGCATGCTTGGAAGCGCGCATACCACGCCCAGCCCCCGCTCGCGTAGCGCTCGCGAGGAGGGGTAGCAGGCGCGAGCCTCACTCTTAAAACACAAGGCCAGAAAGCAAGAAATCGCCACGAGACGAGAAAAATTCCCCCTGTTTTTCTTTTAATAAAAACATGAAATTCCAAATCTCATTCCAAAAGGCAGCAAGACGAGTTACAGAAGGAAAGGCGGAATCAAATGGCCGCGTCCGACACCTAGCTAGTCTTCTTGTCTTCTCACCAGCGCGGAGAATGGTGCTTCCATTTGGACGTGGGTGGGAGCCCCCGTGAGGCCCGAGGGCGGCACTCAGGAGACTTCGGGGCGTGTACAGCCCCACTCATTATTACGTGAGAGTGTCACGAGCGGAGACCTTCACAGGCGCGGGGCCTTGCTTCACGTCGCCTGATGAGGGCCCCGGCTTGCGCCTCCCCCGACCACCGTTGGGGCGTCCGAAAGCCAGGACGGGACCAAGGGGCAAGGGGGACGCTAGCGGCGCCCTCGACGACCGCAGGCCCTCCGCCGGGGGAAGGGCTCGTCGGCGCCTTCCCCGGCGGAGGACCTACCTCCGTGCAGCGCCTTGCTCCGTGCGGTGCGGGGGAGGCCCTGACCCCGGGCTCCCACTGCGCAGCCCCTAGTGTGCTTCGCCCGCCGGCAGGGGGGCCATCGCCCTGGGGTCCCTGGTCGCTGTCGTGGCTTGGTTCACCTGCGGTCCATGGTTAGCGTAATCATGCTCCTGAGATATTGGCTGTACCAAGTGGATGTTGTCGTTGAAGGTGTCGGTGAAGTTCCGGGGCGGCTCGCGGAGAGCCTCGGCTTCGCGTGCCCCCAACGCCCAGCCTGAAGAGGAGAACCCGCCGGGGCATTCTCTTGACGCGTACTGTAGATCCATCATGGGGGGCACGTAGGCATCCGGGACTGCCGCGCCAGGGTCGTTGTCTGGGTGCCCCGCGCTGTTGGCCATCGGGCTTGGTGTCAGGCCCTGATGGCCGCAGGGTGGCGCCCCGGCGCGGCCTCAGGAGGGACCGCCCGAGCTCGCCTCGCCCGGGGGTGGCGCGGTCGGGAAAGGCCGATCAGCGCTACGGGCCGGGTTGGCGCCGCTAGGTCCTTCAGGTGCTCCAGGGAGGGGCGCGCGGGCGCGGCGGGGGCCCCCGCGCGCCCCTGTCATAGCCTACGACGTAGGCAGGGTGCAAAAAGGCACTGCGCCCCTATAGGCGGCGTCAAGCAACTCAGCGACCCGCTCCAGTAGGGCATCGCGGCCGCCTTCCGCCAACCGGCACCGTAGCAGCTCCCGTGCCACGATGAGCGCGGATCGCATGTTCGCCTGCTCCCGGCGAGAGTGTGGCACCGTCGCTGCAGCGTAGTTTGAAGATCGCGTGGTGGTGCGGTTGCAGCGTGGCGCAAGGGCAGGCGATGACGGCCCCCGCCGCCCGTGACCGACAGCACTGGGCGGCGAGCGGGCAGCGAGGAGTGCGGAGTGGAGATCCTCTTGGGCTAACGGCACCGCTCGGGCAGGCTGAACAACCCAGTGCTCAACATGCGCCCTCGGGGCGTCGGCCATGAGAACTGCTGGGTGGTGGCAAATCTGCTGGCAGAAAAGAGTCTCCGATGCACCCCTACCTGGCACGCCAAATGTCGGATTTTGGGTTCCGCAAACCCTTGAGAGGTTCGAACTCTGGGTTGCGTGCGAAGAACTCGTCCTCCCCAGTCTGCCTACTTGCTAATCTCACAGCCTAGCTCGATGAACTGTAAGGAAAAGAGACACAGTAGTTTACCCAGGTTCGGGCCACCTTGCGGTGTAAAACCCTACTCCTACTTTGTGGTGGATTGGCCTCGAGGGGCTGAGGATGAACTAATACAGTGGCGAACAACCTCAAGAGGAGAGGTGTTCTTGAGCTCGAGCGAGTTGGTGGAGTGAGGGTGGTCTAAATGATCCGTCGATCAGATCCCTCTCTACGGTGGTGGCTAAGTCCTATTTATAGTGGCCTTGGTCCTCTTCCCAAATGAAAGGCGGGAAGGGATCTCACAACGGCCAAATTCGAAGGGAGACAGCTAGTACATGCTATCCTGACAAAAGTAGTCTTCGCCTGCAAAAGCCTCTGGTCGTGATGCCGTGGTGGGCTCGGTGATGACCTCCGTCCTGCCGTCCCGGCGGTCTTGGTCTTGTTGCACGGGAGTGGAAACCTTTGGCTGATTCCTCGGGACTCTGCGCCTGCGCTCGCCTCTTTAGCACTGAAGAAGAAACTGGTACACTGGGCCCGCTGGCGCCCGCCTGGCCTTGGTCGTCATGGCTCATGTCATCCGGACCTCACGAGGTGAGGCTTGCATAAAGATCTCCGCTCCTCGGAAGCCAGCCTGAGGAGGCCGCTCCTCGTGGAGGTCTTGGTGTCGTCCGCCTCGCGAGGCTTGGCCCCTCGCGAGGGTCTTGAGTTGTTGTCGCCGAAGCTGGGCCATACCAGGCCGTCGATGGAGCCACGCCGTGGGCCGCAGGCAGGCAAGTCTGGGTACCCCTGTTCCTAGAACACCGACAACCCCTAGTGTCATGCTACAGTGAGCTCACACTAATGATGCCATGTCATCAAGTTAACCAAGCCAAATTGCCACTTGATAAAATCAAAGCCAATTTCAAATTTAAAATAAAGTCAAATAAATTATTTCTTCAAAGAGTAAAACTAAAATGTTCATAATATTCTATAAATTCCCCTAATCTTTTTCATATTGAAACCAACCTCATTTGAATTCCCAAAATGCCCCTGGGAATTAATTTAGTGTTCTAGTAGCAATTAAATTGGCCTTTTCAATTTCTAAAAATGGTTAGACAACCCCTTTTGACCCCAAACTTTTTGTTCCATCTCAAGTTATTGTGTTAGAATTATGTGCCAAGTTTTGCTCAAAACAAAAATCATTTGGTACTAAAAGAAAATACAAAACAGTAAAGAAAGTAGAAATAATAAAAAGAAAAATAGAAATGTAAACAACTACTGCTGGACTGGGCCGTAAGTGGACAGTGCACGGCCCAGCCCAGCAGCCGGTCGTCTTCAACCCTGTTCACAGGGGGGCGGTGGATGCCATCGGCGCGTTCGTGGCGTGGATCCGCCACGGGGCAGCCATCCAGAGCCCCCCGGCTCTCCTATAGGACCCTGTCGGCCCCCTGCGAACCCTAGGCTGCCACTTCCCCCTCCAAGCATCGCCTTCTTCTTCCCCAAGCAGAACTGAGCCGCCGTCACCATGCCTCACTGCGCCCGCATGCCCACCGTCCTCCCCGGAGCCAGGGATCGTCTCCAGCCGCTCCGCCGAGGCCGCCTTCATCGTCTACACCAGCAGCTGGAGGCGGGGAAGCCCCGTCGACGTTGCTCGTGAACCGTCTTCTCCAACTGCGGCCGCCACTGCTCACCTCGATTCGCCGCCTCTAGTGCTTCCCCGAGCTCGCTGACCTCCCCTGCCACACCACTGTGAGCCAGCCTCCTTCCCTCTCTCTCTGGCTCGAACCGTAGCTGCCGCTCGCTGTTGTCTTTACCGCTGCTCCGGTCGCCGCCGTAAAGCTCACCATTGTGGCCACCGTGTACCCTCGAGCCAATCGAGCACGCCAGCATGCTTAGGGCCTCGCGGCGATGCCATTCATGCCCTCAGTTTATGTTGACTCACGCTGCAACGTTGAACCCCCACCTGCCCGTGTTCGGTCGCCGCCTTAGCTCACCGCCGGTGTTGTTACTGACCTCCCAAGCTCGCGCGTTTGGCTCCACTAGATGCGCTGCATCGCGCTCGTCATTTGGGTGGTTGTGGGTGACCATTTGGCCGCGTGCGCGCCATTTCCGCGCGACGTCGCCCTCTCTAGTGCTCGCGCGGAGCTGCGTCGGCGCACGCCGGTGATTTAACTCCGATGGGTCCCACCCGTCAGCCCATTAGGAGTTCAATAGCACACTAACCAGCCACTGACATGAGCCGCTTTTACTATAGCATTTAGCTTTACGGTTAATTAATTAAATTGCTAATGTTCCACTGACAGTAGGCCCCACCCCCACTAACTAAACATATTAGTTTAATTAAACACTGTTATATTAGTTGTGTCACTGACTACTGGGTCCCACTGGACCCAGTTGACCAGTCAAATGCTGACTTGGCTGGCCCTAGCCAATGACATGTGGGTCCTCCTGGACCCCTTTGACCAGTCTTCGTTGACCAGTCAACTGTTGACTGTGCAGATGACTGGGCCCACATGTCAGCCTTTGTTACACAATTCTGGGTACACAGAAGTGTACCCATAGCATTTAATATTTAAATGTTTTCGAATTAAATTAAATCCAGAGAATTAGAGAATCATTTAAAAACTTTGAAAATCATATAAAATAATCTGCAACTCGGATGAAAATAATTTATATATGAAAATCGATTAGAAAAATATGACGAATCCGGATATGCAATCCGTTCATCTGTCACATGCCCCTAGCATGCTGAACATGGAACCGTCCCCTCTCTTTCTTCTGTCCAGAAAATGCCAAACATCGGGAAAACACCTCCAGATGTTTTTCATCTTCGTCTGCAACGTGTAGTACCGAGTTAGAACACCCCTAGCCCTGCATACTATTATGTCATGCATAGTGTTGCACTTGTTTGCTTTATATTCATTATTTCTTCCCCCTCTTCTCTCTGGTAGATGCCGAGACTGACGCTGCTGCCGGATATGACTACGCCCTTGACGTCCAGCCACTTGCAGCAGAGCTTCTAGGCAAGCAAACCCCCCTTGATCATTCCGATATCACCCATTCCATTCTCTCTCATGCTTGCATTAGATTTTGCTGCTGTACTTGATTGCTCCTATTCTGATACATAGCCTACTTTTGTAACCTGCTCTTGTATCTTACCTGCTTATCATAAACTGCTTAGTATAGGTTGGTTAGTGATCCACCAGTGATCCCTCACCTTGTCCCAGTTGCCCCCGCTTTATGTTTGATGACTCGATCAACGTGATCGACGTTCAGGGCCCGACACATCACATCACACCCCCCTTAGTTTTACGACTCTACAGAGCTACTATCGAGTGCCGAGGGTGGTACCTCGTATAACACTTCTGATGTTAACTCTGTAGTGTAGCTAATCGGTCATGGTTTTCCAGGGTGATTCCTCCTTCACCACTCCCGATAACGACTCTGTCGTGCAACCCCTCAAGTGTGGACCATCGAGGGTGATTCCTCCAAGTCCACCTTGATGGTTACATCGAGTGGGAAACTGGGAATCCATCGAGGGTGATTTCTCGGGTTTCCTCCTTGCTGTTTTGGACACACGGTTACTTTGACTTTACCACAGAACCATGTTACTAAAGTCGAGTCGGCCCTAAGGGGTACCCGTGAGTTGATGTGTAGTCGGGTTGACCTGGAGGGTACCCGCGAGATTTCTACGTGGCACGGCCGGGCATTCCGGGCCCTTGCCGTAAGTCCATGAGACGAGGCGACGGGGTCACATGATCGTGAGTCTCTGCTCGTTACCGCGCGCTCCCAAGACACTAACGGTTTGGATATGTGATCCGAGTAGGCCTCTGGCCTTTTTGCACTAACCACCACGCGGGAATAAGTATGGGCACTCTGCATCGTATGTATCAACCGAAAGCTCTTCGGACGACAGCGACTGAGCGGGGCGCGCCCGGGTGGCCCGCGTAAGCACCTGCCTTGTATAAGGAGGTAGCCAGGACTGACATCGGCCGCGTACGCAACATGCAGGATGTTGGAAATATGCCCTAGAGGCAATAATAAAATGGTTATTATTATATTTCCTTGTTCATGATAATTGTCTATTGTTCATGATATAATTGTATTAACCGGAAACCGTAATACATGTGTGAATACATAGACCACAGCATGTCCCTAGTGAGCCTCTAGTTGACTAGCTCGTTGATCAATAGATGGTTGTGGTTTCCTGACCATGGACATTGGATGTCGTTGATAACGGGATCACATCATTAGGAGAATGATGTGATGGACAAGACCCAATCCTAAGCATAGCACAAGATCGTGTAGTTCGTTTGCTAGAGCTTTTCTAATGTCAAGTATCATTTCCTTAGACCATGAGATTGTGCAACTCCCGGATACCGTAGGAATGCTTTGGGTGTATCAAACGTCACAACGTAATTGGGTGACCATAAAGGTGCACTACAGGTATCTCCGAAAGTGTCTGTTGGGTTGGCACGAATCGAGACTGGGATTTGTCACTCCGTATGACGGAGAGGTATCTCTGGGCCCACTCTGTAATGCATCATCATAATGAGCTCAATGTGACTAAGGAGTTAGCGACGGGATCATGCGTTATGGAACGAGTAAAAAGACTTGCCGGTAACGAGATTGAACAAGGTATAGGGATACCGACGATCGAATCTCGGGCAAGTAACATACCGATGGACAAAGGGAATTGTATACGGGATTGATTGAATCCCCGACATCGTGGTTCATCCGATGAGATCATCGTGGAACATGTGGGAGCCAATATGGGTATCCAGATCCTGCTATTGGTTATTGGCCGGAGAGGTGTCTCGGTCATGTCTTCATGGTTCCCGAACCCGTAGGGTCTACACACTTAAGGTTCCGTGACGCTAGAGTTTTAATGGGAATTGTATGTGGTTACCGAAAGTTGTTTGGAGTCTCGGATGAGATCCCGGACGTCACCAGGAGTTCTGGAATGGTCCGGAGGTAAAGATTTATATATGGGAAGTCCTATTTTGGCCACCGAAAAATGTTCGGGATTTTTCGGTATTGTACCGGGAAGGTTCTAGAAGGTTCTAGAGTGAGGCCCACCTGCATGGGGGGACCCACATGAACGTGGGTAGTGGGGGAAAGGCGCCACACCCCTGTTCAAGGCGCACCAAGATCCCCCCTTAGAAGGAATAAGATCATATCCCGAAGGGATAAGATCAAGATCCCTAAAAAGGGGGGATAACAATCGGTGGGGAAGGGAAAGGATGGGATTTCTTTCCTCCCACCTTTGCCAACGCCCCAATGGACTTGGAGGGCAAGAAACCAGCCCCCTCCACCCCTATATATAGTGGGGAGGTGCATGGGAGCTGCACCCTTCCCCTGGCGCAGCCCTCCCCCCCCCCCAACTCCTCCTCCTCCTCCGTAGTGCTTGGCGAAGCCCTGCCGGAGAACCGCAAGCTCCACCACCACGCCGTCATGCTGCCGGAGCTCTCCCTCAACTTATCCTCTCCCCTTGCTAGAGCAAGAAGGAGGAGACGTCCCCGGGCTGTACGTGTGTTGAACACGGAGGCACCGTCCGTTCGGCGCTTGAATCGGATCTTCCGCGATTTGAATCGCCGCGAGTACGACTCCATCAACCGCGTTCTTGTAACGCTTCCGCTTAGCGATCTTCAAGGGTATGAAGATGCACTCCCTCTCACTTGTTGCTAGCATCTCCTAGATTGATCTTGGTGACACGTAGGAAAATTTTGAATTATTACTACGTTCCCCAACAGTGGTATCAGAGCTAGGTCTATGCGTAGATTCTATGCACTAGTAGAACACAAGTAGTTGTGGGCGATGATTTGTTCAATTTGCTTACTGTTACTAGTCCTATCTTGATTCGACGGCATTGTGGGATGAAGCGGCCCGGACCGACCTTACACGTACGCTTACGTGAGCAGGTTCCACCGAATGACATGCACTTGTTGCATAAGGTGGCTAGTGGGTGTCTGTCTCTCCCACTTTAGTCAGATCGGATTCAATGAAGAGGGTCCTTATGAAGGGTAAATAGCAATTGGCATATCACCGTTGTGGCTTTTGCGTAGGTAAGAAACGTTCTTGCTAGAAACCCATAGCAGCCACGTAAAACATGCACCAACAATTAGAGGGCGTCTAACTTGTTTTTGCAGGTTATGCTATGTGATGTGATATGGCCAAAAGGATGTGATGAATTATATATGTGATGTATGAGATTGATCATGTTCTTGTAATAGGAATCACGACTTGCATGTCGATGAGTATGACAACCGGCAGGAGCCATAGGAGTTGTCTTAATTTATTGTATGACCTGCGTGTCAATGAAAACGCCATGTAATTACTTTACTTTATTGCTAACCGTTAGCCATAGTAGTAGAAGTAATAGTTGGCGAGACAACTTCATGAAGACACGATGATGGAGATCATGATGATGGAGATCATGGTGTCATGCCGGTGACGATGGTGATCATGCCGCGCCTCGAAGATGGAGATCAAAAGCGCAAGATGATATTGGCCATATCATGTCACTTTATGATTTGCATGTGATGTTTATCATGTTTACATCTTATTTGCTTAGAACGACGATAGCATAAATAAGATGATCCCTCACTAAAAAAATTCAAGAAATGTGTTCCCCCTAAGTGTGCACCGTTGCGAAGGTTCGTTGTTTCGAAGCACCACGTGATGATCGGGTGTGATAGATTCTAATGTTCGCATACAACGGGTGTAAGCCAGATTTACACATGCAAAACACTTAGGTTGACTTGACGAGCCTAGCATGTACAGACATGGCCTCGGAACACGAGAGACCGAAAGGTCGAACATGAGTCGTATAGTAGATGCGATCAACATGGAGATGTTCACCGTTGATGACTAGTCCGTCTCACGTGATGATCAGACATGGCCTAGTCGATTCGGATCATGTATCACTTAGATGACTAGAGGGATGTCTATCTGAGTGGGAGTTCATTAAATAATTTGATCAGATGAACTTAATTATCATGAACTTAGTCTAAAGTTGTATTTACAATCTATCTTGTAGATCCAATGGCCCACGCTAATGTTGCCCTCAACTTTAACGCGTTCCTAGAGAAAACCAAGCTGAAAGACGATGGTAGCAACTATACGGACTGGGTCCGTAACTTGAGGATCGTCCTCATAGCTGCCAAGAAAGCATATGTCCTTGAAGCACCGCTAGGTGACGCACCCATTTTCCCAGCAACTCAAGACGTTATGAACGCCTGGTAGTCGCGTAGTGATGATTACTCCCTGGTTTAGTGCGGCATGCTTTACAGCTTAGAACTGGGGCTCCAAAAGCGTTTTGAGCAACAAGAAGCATATGAGATGTTCCAAGAGCTGAAAATGGTTTTCCAAGCTCATGCCTAGGTCGAGAGATATGAAGTCTCCGACAAGTTCTACAGTTGTAAGATGGAGGAAAACAGTTCTGTCAGCGAACATATACTCAAAATGTCTGGGTTGCACAACCGCTTGTCTCAGCTGGGAGTTGATCTTCCAGATGACTCGGTCATTGACAGGATCCTCCAGTCGCTTCCACCTAGCTACAATAGCTTTGTGATGAACTACAATATGCAAGGGATGGAGAATTCCATTCCTGAGTTATATTCAATGCTGAAATCAGCGGAGGTGGAAATAAAAACGGAACATCAAGTGTTGATGGTGAATAGGACCACTAGTTTCAAGAAAGGCAAGGGTAAGAAGGACGGCAAGGGAGTTGCCGTGCCCGGTAAGTCAGTTGCCAGGAAGAAGCCAAAGAATGGACCCAAGCCGAAGACTAAGTGCTTTTATTGCAAGGGAAATGGTCACTGGAAGCGGAACTGCCCCAAGTACTTAGCGGATAAGAAGGCTGGCAACGCCAAAGGTATATATGATATACATGTTATTGATGTGTACCTTACCAGCGCTCGTAGTAGCTCCTGGGTATTTGATACCGGTGCGGTTGCTCACATTTGTAACTCAAAACAGGAGCTGCGGAATAAGCGGAGACTGGCGAAGGACGAGGTGACGATGCACGTCGGGAATGGTTCCAAGGTCGATGTGATCGCCGTCAGCACGCTACCTCTACATTTACCTTCGGGATTAGTTTTAAACCTCAATAATTGTTATTTAGTGCTAGCTTTGAGCATGAACATTGTATCTGGATCTTGTTTAATGCGAGATGGCTACTCATTTAAATCCGAGAATAATGGTTGTTCTATTTATATGAGAGATATGTTTTATGGTCATGCCCCACTGGTCAATGGTTTATTTTTATTGAATCTCGAACGTGATGTTACACATATTCATAGTGTGAATGCCAAAAGATGTAAGGTTGATAATGATAGTCTCACATACTTGTGGCACTGCAGCCTTGGTCACATTGGTGTCAAACGCATGAAGAAACTCCATGCAGATGGACTTTTGGAGTCTCTTGATTATGAATCATTTGACACGTGCGAACCATGCCTCATGGGCAAAATGACCAAGACTCCGTTCTCCGGAACAATGGAGCGAGCAACCAACTTGTTGGAAATAATACATACTGATGTATGCGGTCCAATGAGCATTGAGGCTCGCGGTGGCTATCGTTATGTTCTCACCCTCACTGATGACTTAAGTAGATATGGGTATGTCTACTTAATGAAACACAAGTCTGAGACCTTTGAAAAGTTTAAGGATTTTCAGAGCGAGGTAGAGAATCAATGTGACAAGAAAATAAAGTTCTTACAATCAGATCGTGGAGGAGAATACTTGAGTCACGAGTTTGGCACGCACTTAAGGAAATGTGGAATTGTTTCACAACTCACGCCACCTGGAACACCTCAGCGTAATGGTGTGTCCGAACATTGTAATCGCACTCTATTGGATATGGTGCGATCTATGATGTCTCTTACCGATCTACCGCTATCATTTTGGGGTTATGCTTTAGAGACTGCCGCATTCACTTTAAATAGGGCACCATATAAATCCGTTGATACGACACTGTATGAATTATGGTTTGGGAAGAAACCTAAGCTGTCGTTTATGAAAGTTTGGGGATGCAATGCTTATGTCAAGAAACTTCAACCTAAAAAGCTCGAACCCAAATCGAAAAAAGCGTCTTCATAGGATACCCTAAGGAAACTATTGGGTATACCTTCTACCTCAGATCCGAAGGCAAGATCTTTGTTGCCAAGAATGGATCCTTTTTGGTGAAAGAGTTTCTCTTGAAAGAAGTAAGTGGGAGGAAAGTGGAACTTGACGAGGTACCCCCTCTTGAACCGGAGAGTAGCACAGCTCAGGAGGATGTTTCTGTGGTGCCTGCACCGACTAGAGAGGAAGTTAATGATGATGATCATGAAACTTCGGGTCAAGTTGCTACTGAACTTCATAGGTCCACGAGGACACGTTCCGCACCAGAGTGGTACGGCAACCCTGTCCTGGAAATCATGTTGTTAGACAACGGTGAACCTTCGAACTATGAAGAAGCGATGGCGGGCCCGGATTCCAACAAATGGCTTGAAGCCATGAAATCCGAGATAGGATCCATGTATGAAAACAAAGTATGGACTTTGACGGACTTGCCCGATGATAGGCAAGCCATAGAGAATAAGTGGATCTTTAAGAAGAAGACTGACGCGGATGGTAATGTGACCGTCTATAAGGCTCGGCTTGTCGCTAAGGGTTATCGACAAGTTCAAGGGGTTGACTACGATGAGACCTTCTCACCCGTAGCGAAGCTGAAGTCCGTCCGAATCATGTTAGCAATTGTCGCATTCTATGATTATGAGATCTGGCAAATGGACGTCAAAACGGCATTCCTTAACGGTTTCCTTAAGGAAGAATTGTATATGATGCAGCCGGAAGGTTTTGTCGATCCTAAGAATGCTGACAAAGTATGCAAGCTCCAGCGCTCCATCTATGGGCTGGTGCAAGCATCTCGGAGTTGGAACATTCGCTTTGATGAAATGATCAAAGCGTTTGGGTTTATACAGACTTATGGAGAAGCCTGTATTTACAAGAAAGTGAGTGGGAGCTCTGTAGCATTTCTCATATTATATGTGGATGACATACTGTTGATGGGAAATGATATAGAACTTTTGGAAAGCATAAAGGCCTACTTGAATAAGTGTTTTTCAATGAAGGACCTTGGAGAAGCTGCTTACATATTAGGCATCAAGATCTATAGAGATAGATCAAGACGCCTCATTGGTCTTTCACAAAGCACATACCTTGACAAGATATTAAAGAAGTTCAATATGGATCAGTCCAAGAAGGGGTTCTTGCCTGTATTGCAAGGTGTGAGATTGAGCGCAACTCAACGCCCGACCTCGGCACAAGAAAGAGAAAAGATGAGTGTCATCCCCTATGCCTCAGCCATAGGCTCTATTATGTATGCCATGCTGTGTACCAGACCTGATGTGAACCTTGCCATAAGTTTGGTAGGGAGGTACCAAAGTGATCCCGGAATGGAACACTGGACAACGGTCAAGAATATCCTGAAGTACCTGAAAAGGACTAAGGATATGTTTCTCATTTATGGAGGTGCCGAAGAGCTCATCGTAAAGGGTTACATTGATGCTAGCTTTGACACAGATCTGGATGACTCCAAGTCACAAACCGGATAAGTGTACATTTTGAATGGTGGGGCAGTCAGCTAGTGCAGTTGCAAGCAAAGCGTCGTGGCGGGATCTACATGTGAAGCGGAGTACATAGCTGCTTCGGAAGCAGCTTAGGAAGGAGTCTGGATGAAGGAGTTTATCATCGACCTAGGAGTGATTCCCAATGCGTAGGGCCCGATGACTCTCTTCTGTGACAACACTGGAGCTATTGCCATTGCCAAGGAGCCCAGGTTTCACAGGAAGACCAAGCACATCAAGCACCGCTTCAACTCCATTCGTGAATATATTCAAGATGGAGACATAGATATTTGTAAAGTACATACGGATCTGAATGTCGCTGATCTGTTAACTAAACCTCTTCCACGAGCAAAGCATGATCAACACCAGAACTCTATGGGTGTTCGATTCATCACAATGTAACTAGATTATTGACTCTAGTGCAAGTGGGAGACTGTTGGAAATATGCCCTAGAGGCAATAATAAAATGGTTATTATTATATTTCCTTGTTCATGATAATTGTCTATTGTTCATGCTATAATTGTATTAACCGGAAACCGTAATACATGTGTGAATACATAGACCACAGCATGTCCCTAGTGAGCCTCTAGTTGACTAGCTCGTTGATCAATAGATGGTTGTGGTTTCCTGACCATGGACATTGGATGTCGTTGATAACGGGATCACATCATTAGGAGAATGATGTGATGGACAAGACCCAATCTTAAGCATAGCACAAGATCGTGTAGTTCGTTTGCTAGAGCTTTTCTAATGTCAAGTATCATTTCCTTAGACCATGAGATTGTGCAACTCCCAGATACCGTAGGAATGCTTTGGGTGTATCAAACGTCACAACGTAACTGGGTGACCATAAAGGTGCACTACAGGTATCTCCGAAAGTGTCTGTTGGGTTGGCACGAATCGAGACTGGGATTTGTCACTCCATATGACGGAGAGGTATCTCTGGTGCCACTCGGTAATGCATCATCATAATGAGCTCAATGTGACTAAGGAGTTAGCCACAGGATCATGCGTTACGGAACGAGTAAAGAGACTTGCCGGTAATGAGATTGAACAAGGTATAGGGATACCGATGATCGAATCTCGGGCAAGTAACATATCGATGGACAAAGGGAATTGTATACGGGATTGATTGAATCCCCGACATCATGGTTCATCCGATGAGATCATCATGGAACATGTGGGAGCCAATATGGGTATCCAGATCCCGCTATTGGTTATTGGCCGGAGAGGTGTCTCGGTCATGTCTGCATGGTTCCCGAACCCGTAGGGTCTACACACTTAAGGTTCCGTGATGCTAGAGTTGTAATGGGAATTGTATGTGGTTACCGAAAGTTGTTCGGAGTCTCAGATGAGATCCCGAACGTCACCAGGAGTTCTGGAATGGTCCGGAGGTAAAGATTTATATATGGGAAGTCCTATTTTGGCCACCGGAAAATGTTCGGGATTTTTCGGTATTGTACCGGGAAGGTTCTAGAAGGTTCTAGAGTGAGGCCCACCTGCATGGGGGGACCCACATGAACGTGGGTAGTGGGGGCAAGGCCCCACACCCCTGGTCAAGGCGCACCAAGATCCCCCCTTAGAAGGAATAAGACCATATCCCGAAGGGATAAGATCAAGATCCCTAAAAAGGGGGGATAACAATCGGTGGGGAAGGGAAAGGATGGGATTTCTTTCCTCCCACCTTTGCCAACGCCCCAATGGACTTGGAGGGCAAGAAACCAGCCCCCTCCACCCCTATATATAGTGGGGAGGTGCATGGGAGCTGCACCCTTCCCTTGGCGCAACCCTCCCCCCCACCCAATTCCTCCTCCTCCTCCGTAGTGCTTGGCGAAGCCCTGTCGGAGAACCGCAAGCTCCACCACCACGCCGTCATGCTGCCGGAGCTCTCCCTCAACTTCTCCTCTCCCCTTGCTAGATCAATAAGGAGGAGACATCCCTGGGCTGTACGTGTGTTGAACGCGGAGGCATCGTCCGTTCGTCGCTTGAATCGGATCTTCCGCGATTTGAATCGCCGCGAGTACGAGTCCATCAACCGCGTTCTTGTAACGCTTCTGCTTAGCGATCTTCAAGGGTATGAAGATGCACTCCCTCTCACTTGTTGCAAGCATCTCCTAGATTGATCTTGGTGACACGTAGGAAATTTTTGAATTATTACTATGTTCCCCAACACAGGAGTGCAAAGGGAGATGGGCCCAAGACCCCTGCGCGCTTAGGATGTAGACCGGCATGCTGGCCTCTCTGTTGAGCCTAGGTAGGACCGTGGTGTGTTGATCGACCGATGCCGGTCATGACATGATGGTGTGTCCGGCCGGAGTTGATTGAGCGTGTTGGGTAAGTTTGTGCACCCCTGCAGGGAAGATTGATCTATTCGAATAGCCGTGTCCACGGTAACGAACGCTCGGAGTTGTATCCCGATCGATACAACTAGAATTGGATGCTGAGCCATGAAATGGATATGATGGCTCCGGGATTGCTTTCTCGCAGGGAGTCGATGAAGTGATCTCTGGGCGATGTTACAACATACTTACTACTATTATAATATGTTACTCTTATCTCTTCTGATGCTGCAAGATGCTTGAAGATGCTAGTCTTCGATAGGCTAGGCTTTCCCCTTCTCTTCTGGCATTCTGCAGTTCAGTCCATAGATACAGCCCATTCCTTTGATACAGATGCATACTTAGTTTAGATCTGATGTAAGTCTTGCGAGTACTTCGGATGAGTACTCACGGTTGCTTTGCTACCTTTTCCCCCCTACTTTCTTCTTTTCAGATGTTGCGATCAGATGATGGAGCCCAGGAGCCAGATGATCCCGCCGACGACTACTACTAGCCCAACAGAGCCTACTTCTACATGGAGACCGCCGACGACCAGGAGTAGTTAGGAGGCTCCCAGGCAGGTGGCCTTGCCTTTTCAATCGTTGTTGCTTAAGGCAAACTTGACTTATGGTTGTACTCAGATATGTTGCTACCGCTGACTCGTTTGTATTCAAGTTGATGTATTCGAGCCCTCGAGGCCCCTGGCTTGTAATATAAACCTTGTATTATTTTAATTTGTGTCTAGAGTTGTGTTGTGATATCTTCCCATGAGTCCCTGATCTTGATCGTACACATTTGCGTGTATGATTAGTGTACGATTGAATCGGGGGCGTCACAAGTTGGTATCAGAGCCGACTACCTATAGGTAGCCCCCTTTCCAACTCCTTGGCCGAAGTTGAGTCTAGTGTTTGAAAAACTTTTACTAACATTGTTGTGTGGCTTACGGGCCCACATCACAATTGGGTGGTATTAGGATCTTTTATTCCTCGTCTTTTCTCTGGGATTCTGATCTCTCTTCTATTCGGGTTAAAGATTTTGCTAACTCTAACTTTAGTTTCTTGCAAATACTTCCTCCCGGAGAGCCTTTCATTCCAGATGATCGCCTGCATCATCAGAAGATTCTGAAGATACTGTTCAAAGTTTTCCCTAGACCCTTGTACCCTCCGCCTTTCAATTCCCTACCATGGATATATCCATATGGATAACAACATACACTCGTCGTTCTTACAATCATTCCCCGTTGATCTTGTTATTACAAGATACCCCGAAGCATTTTACCATGTGTAGGAACGAAGTATGTCTACCAGAGGGGGGTGAATGGGAGTTTTAAAATTTCTTCAGAAATCTCAAAACTCTTGGAACCCAGCAGCAGAACGAATGAAAAACAAACTACAGCAAGCTAAAACTAAGTACCGAATGGAAACTAAATATGCATCGAGACAAAACACATGAAGGAAAACATGTCGATTATAAACATGGGTAGAAGATATAACCAGTGGTGCTCGATGGCGACAGGATATTTGTTCGACCAGTTCGTCCTTCTGCACAAGGACTACGTCTGGTTGGAGGGGTTGTGACTTAACACACAAGATAAACTCTCTTCACCCTATCCTCCTCGACAATTGGTTCATCAACCAATGCCGATCACTCATGGTAGATACTTGAAGGCGATCTCCGAACCTTTACAGACTTCTTCTGCGAGAACCACAATCACTCTTGGTCTCTGAAGAAATTGACACCTAACCGTCTAATTCTTCCACTATCTAATTCTTCAGCTCTAGGGGTTTTCTCTCGGTGGATTTTAAACTCAAATCGCTTAGAGAGGGGGTTGCTCAACAATCTTCTCAGAATCAAATGGAGCAGCCGCCGGACAAAGCCGGCGTGGTGTGGCTATTTATAGCCGCAACCTTCCCAGATGGGAAATGACCATTTTGAACAAGCGGTCCAGCCAATGGCCAACCGACACGTTTCACAACGGTCGGATTTGGGAGCAACGGTAACATTACTTGAGGAACAAGTAATGCTAACACCTCAGTCTGAGACAAATCTCTCGCAGCGAAGAAGATCACAGTCTCTTGCTGGCAAGTATTTGCTCGGAACACAAAGAGATTTCTCTCACAACTTTCATAGGATTTGGGTTTAGCATCAGAGAATCAAAGTTTCGAATGCTAGACCCCTCTTAATAGTACGGTGGTCCTATGACTCAACGAAAAGAAGAAGAACAATGAAATAAATGCTACGTCTTCACTTTGTCTTCATTCTCCTCGGACACAGTCATTTTCCTTGGAGAGACACCGAACCAATTGCTTCACTTCAGCAATTTTTAGGGGTCACTCTTGTTAACATCATCTTCGGTGATAACCTTCGCTGCACTGCAGGGAGATTATCTTCGTCGTTTGCATCAAACTCCTCGTGATCTCAGGGACCTATTACTCTGTGTGCACTAGCAAACACATAAGTCCCATACTGCTTATGTCAACAAACTCCAAAACATAAGGGGCCTATCATTGCACCAACAATCTCCCCTTTTTGGACAGCTGTTGACAAAACAGATAATCATCAAAGTGAAGATAGATAAGAGAAAAGTAATTTGAACAAGAGTGAATTAGCGTTACTTGGCTCGATGATGAAATATACTCCCCCTAGATGTATGCAGGGTAACTGAAATGAGATAAAATTCTTCTGCAATTCATTGAAGTATAAAGAGGATATTTCAGTCATTCGAGATAATGATTCACACTGATGATATAATCCATCAAGATTGCAGTGCAATCATTCATAACTTCTGATAATAATTCCACCTGCAAAACAAATGCTTCGAGAGAAATAGTGCAGCAGGCGGGGTTATTAACATTACAACACAGAAGTTTTACATCATGGCACAGATAGTCTTTGAAGCATAAGTTTCAAATCTCAAATGAAACCAAACCAACGGAACGCAAAAGGCAAATCTATCGAAACTCGATGTAATTCTCCCTCTTTTTGTCAACTAGTGTCAAAAAGGTGATGAATAACATGAGTGAAAAAGTTTTGAACTTGATTCACTCAGTGGCATCGCCAGAAGAGCTGTCCGAGGAGGTTTCTGATTCTGAAGTGACGGGAAGATCTTCATCGGTAGAAGCAGTAGATTTCCCTTTAGGAATAGTAGCTTGATGCTGAGATGATGAAGGCACATTTGGATCAGCTTCTTGAGTCAGACATGACAGCACATTTCCTTCAGCTGGTTTTTCCGTCGGAGAGGTAGCTTCAGATTCTTCAAGCAGCTTGCGAAGGTTAATATGCAGCAGATCTGTAGTCGGCTCTCGAGCAGGTAGAGGAGGAGTGCTTCGTAGTTGATAATCTTCAACTGAGAGGCCTTTGTCGATGTACGCATAGAGCTCTTTGAGATCAGCATCCCGGAGTTGCTTCTTGGAGAAGAACTTCCGAAGTAATTTGCAAAGCCTTTTCTTGTTCTCAGCAGCGATCAGATGTGTGATTCTTTTTTGGTTATTAATGGCATTCAGCTCGGCAGCAAGGTGCTATTTTTCTTGTCGATCTTCAGCAATATGCTTAAGCAGCAGCTGTTGTGTGCGCAAACTGACTTCCAGCTGTGATGGAGGTTGATGAGTAATCATTCAGTAGTGCTTTGGCAGACGTGGCCCATCGAATCCTTTGTGATAATCTTGAGGGCTTGACTCAGGTACTTTACCCGAAGATATTTCTTGCATGACTTGCAGGGTGTCGCGTACCGGAGGTATAAAGCTCTTGTGACTCACTTTTGCCAAATATTCGGTTTTCATGGAATAATCAACCACCTTCTGAATCCATGGGGCATAGACCTTGAGGGTTTTCGGATACTCAGCAGAATCCTTCAAAATGTTCAGAAACATATCCTCAACATCAAAGATAAATCCTTCAGAGATGGCGTAGATTGTATTCTGAAGAACATCTGAGATTGTACCATTAGTGTTCATCCCGGCCAGAGGGAAAATTGTATAGGAGAGCATATGATAGAGAGTTTGGATCTCGAAGGTTAAGTGGTCTGGCTTGGGAGGACCATTGTAGTCACGAATCTTTTCTCTGTCCATTGTGCACTTGAACATGTCATCTGAAATGGCGTCAATGTTATGCACACAGATTTCAGTTTTGTCGTGCTCAAACCGAGGGAAATGAAAGTGCGAGACAAAATCCCTGGAGGTACACTTGATGCGTTGGCCTTCTGTCATCCATTCCATGATCCACTTGGAACTATCAAATTCATCACCAGATATGTATAGTGTTGCATAGAACTGCAGGATAATCTTTCAGTTCCAAGGGTGTTCGAATGTAAACACATTGGTGAGACAAAAGTCTTCCACATTTTGCAGCAGCTGATCAAAACAACCAATGCTGTTCATAGCAGCTATGTCTGGGAACTCATGAGGAAAAAATTTCTTGCTATCATAGAGAATCCTAGAATAAAAGATGGCCTGTTCCTGAGTCCAGAAACGAGGTGATTCAGATGTGCGTAGCCCATTGTAAGGACTTTCTCAAAAGAATTTAGGGTGCGTATTCCGATTGAATAGCGGCCCTTTGGCACCAGCACCTGCCTTGAACAACGGCAGTTCTTCACGAAGGAAAGGATATTTCAGTTCATCCTCGACTAAAATCACTTCATCTCCATATATCACGGAGTTGGTATGACGAGCAAAAATTGATTTGTGTCTGGACGGTCCATCATCTGAGATTCTTGTCGCTGTGTTGATTGAAATTTGCAGTTGAGAGGGAGCAGATTCTACAATAGGTGGCTCTGAGGTAGAATCAGGCACAGGAGTCTGTTGAGGTTGTTCATCGGGAGTCGGCTATTGAGCAGAGGGAGGAACCAAAACATTTGGTTCATCTCAAGCTAGAGAGTCTTAAGGCTCAGACTGAGGAATTTCACCTTCTTCGGATACATGCGGCTGAGAGGGAATTTCCTCATGAACAAGGTGGGCCACAAGCACTGGTTTAGCTGGCCTTGGCATTGTAGGAGCATCTGTTACTTGATCATTCGCTGGCGAGGGAATTGCTTGCTCCGGTGCGTTTTCCTTCTGTGCCTCAGCTTTAGGAGACTTTTCTTTCGTAGGAGGAGGAGCATTCTTCTTCGCAATTTTCTTTTTCTTCTTCTGTTTCTGCTGAGCAGATTGATCAACATGCCCTTTGACAAGATCATTATAGCCAGTGTCTTGTGCTTGATGGTCGAGGTAGATCTTTCGAACAATATTATCCAGATCTGAATGAAATCCCAATCTTCTGTTTCGAAGGATAGTCAAGGCTTGATTGACATCCATGTATGATTCTTCAAGTTGCTTGATGACAAACTTGGAAGTTGTAGCTTTCATTCGGTTATCAAGCTCATTAAGTTGGGTAGTGAGGGAATTGATCTCAACATAATCTTCTCTCATATCTTGAACAAGATCAGAAGCTTGAGTAACGACTTTAGGAGGGATCGGCAAAGATGCTACTTCACCATCGAATAAGTTTTCCACAAATTTGTCAAGCTACTCCATGATGAACATGTGATTGAAATAATGAGGAGCATCCGTTTGGACATCAGTCTGTGCAACAGGAGAAGTTTGCACTGGATTTTGCTCGGTTGGAGGCATAGACGCCAATGGTTGTGTCTGGGTGGGAGCAAATTAAGCAGCCTTTTCTTTCAGAATATCAGCTCGAGGAGCACTTTGCTCGGTAGAAGTAGCTGTGATTTTCTTCACCTTTGGTGTTGGAATTTGTTCGCCTGGCTTAGCTATGCTTACTGGAGCATCAACAACCAAATCTTGCATGTTTATTGCCTCAGGATGAGGGGTTGTATTCACGTGATCCACCATAGTGACAGTGGTACGAGGAGTTTTTCTCTTCATGATGATCTTCTTTGGAGGCGCTATAGGAACTGTGCGTGCTCGAAGATCAGGCAGTGTCGTTGAAGTTGTGATGTTCACTTGCTCGGAGAGAGAAGCTTGAACTTCTTCCCTTGTAAGTGGAGGATCATCTTGATTGTAGGAATCACTTTCATCATTTCTATCAACTGGTTCAGCCGGCCTTTTCTTTGGCGCGCTCTTTTTCTTTAATGCAGCAGAGCTGGGATCATGTTTGTGCTTCGAACGCCCTTCTGATTTTCCTTCAGCCTTTTTCTTTTCGGCGTCAGATTTGATAAGACGATGATTTTCTTCTTCTCAAGCTCTATCCTTTTCTACCTTCTTAGCTCTCTTTTCAGCATTCTTCAGGCGCTTAGCCTTTTCATCGGGATAAGAGTCGAGAGTATTAAGAGATGACTCAAGAGCAGTTGGTGGTGGTGGCGGTCTCTCCTAGGGATCACTTGCTCGGACAAGGACAATTTCACGACAGTCACCCCACGTAGGATGGAAGGCAAAGTTCTTCGCATACCGAGGATGAATCATTTCATAATTGAACCACTTGCATACCCAGTGACGTCGAATCTTCTGCAGACGCCTTCTCTTTTCTGTTGCTGATTCTCCCGGAACAGTGTTGTAATTATCATGAGAGATATATTGAGCTGAATTTGTGAATGGTTGCCTACCACCTTTCTTTTTCTTTGGAGCATCTTCTTCTTGCTCATCTGCATTTTGTTCGGATCTCTTTCGTTTGCTGGATGATGGGCCTACCATTGGGCCCTTGGCATTTGGAGCCTTTGATTCATCTGCCGTACCCAGAACCGCCTCTTCTTCATTGGCCATGCTCATTGGTCAAGTAGAATCTTCAACAGATTGCATATTCCTGTGAATAAGAATAGATTCAAGGGAAAATGGGGACATGGTTACAAATGCTCACAACGAAGATTTTTTCGAATGAAAACATTTTGAAGAAGAATTAGATGCAGACTTTGAGAGATGTTTCGAATGAAAGAAACATATAGAACAAACTAGTAGGTCCGAAGAATATACTCGTCAGCGTGCTAGGCATTCCATTCGAGCGAAACATAACACAAACCCTAGATTTGAACTATTCAGATGAGAGGGACAACTGCAAACCACATCCACACTGGTAAAGGTAAAACCCTAGATCTAAGATATGCGGTAAAATCGAAGAAAAATGACCGCAGACGAACTCAAACATGAAGGACGGAGGCCCGAGTTCGAACTGCACGTACCCTAGCTCGATGGCGTGCAGCAGCTACGGCGGCGCGGGGAAGAAGATGGCCCCCGGCGGCGAGGAAAGATACCGGTGACCACTTTCCGGCAGTGAAGCGACGAAGGAGTTGTTCGCGTCGAGCTCAAGGTGGAGCGCTGCGACGAGGGTTTCGGAGGCGACGGAGGAGAGGAGAAAGAAAAGTGAACTGGAAGAGGGGGCGGTGCGGTTTTTATGCGTGTAGCGACCCGACCCAAATGGATCAAGTCTCTGTGCTTAAGTGTCATCCCTGGATCGGTATGCTGACACACACAGTACTCGAGGATTTATAACAGAGGTAAATCACATGTATAAAGTAACATAAATACTATTACCTCAATCCATATAGCGGAAGTAACAACAAGGTTGTGGAGTTCCCAACAACGCCAACGGCAAAGTTGAGTGTAGACGTCGTAACCCTAACGTATCACTTACTCGTCGTAAGAATTCCTGCAACATGAGACGTTGCAGCCATGTAGGTCAGTACATTGAATGTACTAGCAAATTCACACCATAGGATAATGATGAACAATATCTATCACTACATGCATATTTGGCTGGTGGAGGCTCTAAGTTTAATTTTGCACAAAGCCAATTTTTCCCTACAACAAAGGAATATATTTTATTTACTACTGAGTTTGTTGAAAACATTGAGAAGGTAACCCCAACTCAATCCCAATTAAAAGTTAACAACCCAATCAAATTAATTAAGTAATGTGATGAGATCAAATCAATAATTTAAGTACCAGATACTCAAGATGTCCATAACCGGGGACACGGCTAATCATGATTAGTTTGTACACTCTGCAGAGGTTTGCGCACTTTTCCACACAAGACTCGATCTCCTTCGTTGGATTTCTCGCACTACATGGTGTTTGAGAAACGGATGACCGAGACACAGTCTTTCAAAAGCATTAATTCTTTCGACGGGTAAACCGTACCACCTACATCCCCTACATCTGCTAGTTTACCACTGAAAGAGGTCACACAACATACTCAACTATGCCAGAGCCCATAATGGCTTGTGGCTGCACACGAAAGTTTCTAGCTTGAATAATCTTATGATCCCTTTGAGCCTGGGTGGCAAACCATAGGATGATCACACGGTAACCCCGGGATCTTCTAGGACAACACTGGATTCCCCAGGTGTCCGGGCAAGCCACTGGTATCCCCAGGGTGCCCCAAACCATTCCACCCAGATGTGTATTAAAGTAGCCACCTTAAGTTAAACCTTAGTTAACAATAACTCTCACATCTTTCATGAATTCTCTCAAACCAAACCACGTCTACGAGCATAGCATAGCAAAGTAAGCATAATGTAATAACTCCCAAGGTTTGAATATAAGACAATAGGTTCTACCTCATCAACTACTTCCCAGTACCCACATGTTATCAAACCCTAACCATGCAGTGTTTGAGGATTGAAACTAATGCATAAAACTGGGTAATAAAGGGGTATGGTCAAAGTGTGAACTTGCCTGTACTATTGATGAAGATCCTTCGCACTCATAATTCCTGATAGTCCTACTCGTCACACTCCGTTCAATCTATTGTAAGCAAGCAATTGCATACATAAGCACCCAAGCATAAAATTCGAAGAAAAGATCTCGAAAAACTTCGAAAACAAGCAATTAACTCTTGCAACAGAAAACAATTTCTAACAGTACCAAAATTGGGTGGATTTGGTCTTATTAGAAAGTTTAGATCAAGAGCTTCAATTAGCAAAAAGAATCAATTAAATCGGAGTTACGAAACTCAAGTTATGAACAAAAGAATTTCAAATTCAAATCTGTTTGAAACCAATTTTTAAACTTCTCAAAAATATGTTTAAGTTGATTATCTAGATAGAGGGGATCATAACGAAGAAGTGGGTGTTGGTTTCGTTGGATTTGGACAAACGAGTAAAAAGTTGTGAATGTTTGAAGGACAGGGACTAATCTATAAAGAAAATAATCACAGATAGGTCCCTAGATGAAAATAAAAGAAAAAGAAAAATCTAACGAACGAACGTTCACTACAGAAGCTTATTAGACGAAAACTGTTCGCTACAACAGCTAACCTAGCAAACATCCGCTAAATAACCCAACTAAATAAATAAACCGGCTTTAAAAGAAAACCGTAAGCTGAAAAAAAACCTGATCGGACCGGGGTTCGGTTTATACCGGTCCACGGCGGTTCGGCGGGAAAAACCGACGGCGACGAACGGCGACAGCGGCGTTGGACGGCGTCGGCGGGAAGCGGCAGCAGCGGCGGGAGGCGGCTCGGCTACGGCGGCAGACGATGGCGGCAGTAGGCGGCAGCGGCGGCTCGGCTTGGGGTGTCGAGGGGCCGGGGCGGCGTATTTATAGGAGGAGGGGGGCGACGGCGGCTTGGAGGAGGGGCAAGACGAGGAGTCCGGGGCGGACACGAACGCCGAGGTCGGCGGTGGGAGCAACCGTGGCGGCGGCTGACTCCGAGCGGAGCTCGGGGACGAGCGGGCGAGTGGCGTGGGCCGGCTGGGCTTCGGCCCAGTTCGGTCCGAGAGAAGTTTTTTTTAAACAAATTTGCAGACAACAAAAATAAGAATAAACAATAAATAATAAAAATGATATATAGGCATATTATATATCAAAATTTTCAGAAAAAGATTTCCTAAAAGATGAACATATTTTCAGCGGCAAATAAATTCCACAAAAATTTAAATAAAGCAAACAGTGCTACTGGTTCATTTAAAAATCAAATAAAAATATTTTGAAATACCAAAATAATTTCAAATTTATTTCTCTCCGTTTTTCTACTGTAGGGAATCATTTTACCTATTTTCCATATATTTATTTTTGGAGAAAAAAATTTGAATAAACCCAAATAACTCCAAATTGAAAATGGTTTTCAAAATACCATCAAAGGGACTTTAAATTTTGATTCTTTGAAACTTCCAACTCATATTTCATACGATTTGAAGAAGTCATTTATCTTCTCTCATGAAAATCATTGAGTTGCATAAAGTTTCTGAATTTGCAATATTTTCAAATGAAATTCAAATCTTTTCGAAACCCCTTTTAAAATAGAAGAAGTCATGTTATCTTCACTCTAGGGTTTGTAATGAAATAGATTTGAATTCAAGGAGATCATAAATGCAAGGTGAAAGTTTTGGGAAAGTCATTTTATTCCCTCTCATTTAACTTTCAAAAAGTTTCAAATTACACTCAATTTCACACAAACAACCACACCACAATCAAACAAACAATCAAAACTATCTATTTAATATAACATTCCAAAATTTAGAATTTTGGGATGTTACAAACCTACCACCCTTAAAATGAATCTCGTCCTCGAGATTCAGAGAGGCTAGAAAGAAATAGGTTAGGTTCGGGGGTCTCTTCAAAAATCCATCGATTGTCACGAAGGTCTGGGGTGCTACCACCCTTAGAAACATCGTTACGGTTCCATCAAAACTCATATACTCCATCCTTATTGTTGACAGGGTCAGTCTTCTGTGATCCTCGAAAAAATTCCTACTCTGGCTCTTCCGGTAGTGGCATAACCTTTTCCTCAATCCTTGTATCCTTGCATCATGGTAATTAAGGTTCTTCGGAGACTGGGTCTTCTTTAGCTGACAGGTCTGGCGCCAATACTAAACAACTATCGATATCTCATGGTGGTCATCAAACAATTTGACTGGGTCCCTGCAGAAAACGGGTCTGGGCTTCATTCTCACCGTATGACCTACGATTGGCAACAGCTGCCTTGTACAAGGGAAAATTGTCATACCATTCTAAGGTTTAAACAAGGTTTTGATCGTCGTCTCTCTACTATGGGTAAGTCACTCAGATTTACCATCCCATATAGCAAGGCGAATAATAAGAGTAAGTCGGTATGGTGATCAATCCATCCCGCACCCAAATCATTACCTTGTATATGGTTTAGCGAATCTCGCATTCTAACACTCGGTCATCCTCACAAGCATTGCAGAATTTCTCTTGTCGACAAACCAAGTTCGGATAAATCCATTGATTCTGCAAGCCAAATGAACATCTATCATTTCTTCGCATCTCTCAGGTTTTGCGTTACTCCTATAAGATCGTCTGTTGATAAAGTCGTATCTTCTTCCAGGGTTTTTCCTTCAGCAAGAGTGTGCTTGCTTCTTGGCAGGTCCTGGAGCCTGTGGGTCATGGGCTCACCTCCTCACGTTTATAGCTTCAACTCATATTGGGGTTATAATTGCTCCTTATTACCAACATTATACTTCCTTTATATCCAATAGTACTTCATCCCTTCATATTCTTGGGGTATCCCACATATCGAGATAAAACTCGTACTTACTTTGTCCGAAGTCCACTTCGTGGAATATCATTATCTTTTCCAGGGGTCAAGGGTCCTCACAGGGTACTACCACCCTTGAAATGCACAAATTCTTCCATAGACCATATTTCTCATATCCTCGAAAATGGTCAAAATCTTTCTTCATAGAGTAACAACTCATAAAATCCAATCGGTACCAACGATGCTAACTTTATTGATTCTCAAATTATTACAATCTCCTGCATTTCCATTACATGCCTCAACTCAATACCTCAATATAAAAGAATTGTTCCCACTACTACTACTATATTTCCTTGTTGCAAACTCAACTATTTAGCACAAGTCTCCTTCTCATTGGGACAATCTCTGGCAAAGTGCCATGCTTCATTACAGCAGAAACATATTACTTCTGACAAGTCTCATGGTTTCCTAGTGATTACATAGCCTCCTTGGGTCCTCGGCTTCCTTTTTGGGCATTCGCTAAAGTAGTGCCCTGAATCTTTGCACCTAAAACATATGATATGACTTAGGTCCTTCTTTGTAGAAATTTGGTTGTTCTTGGAGTCCAATCTATTTCTCTTCGTGGACTTTTCCGTGCCAATCAGGGCTTCTATCTCTTGTGGGTCATACTCTACTTCCACTGTCGGGAATTCTACTAGATCCTCCTTCGGACAATTCTGGGATATGTGTCCTTCTTCTCCACATGAATAGCATGACTTGGTGCAGAGTTTAATTGGGTCTTCTTCAGGTGTGTCCTCCACCTCTTCCTTCATCACAGGTTCTTCTAAAATTTCCATGAGGGGTCCTTTCATTGCTTCTTTCTTCTGCTGGATGGTTCGTTGTACTATGGGGTAAATGTGACACTGAGCAGGGTAGTGGGTAGTCCCTTCACACAAGAAACAAGTAATCTGCCTAGTTGGGCATTCTTCAGCTGGGTGAATTTCTTCACAATGAGGGCATTCATTCTTGTGTTCTTTATGGTTGTGTCCTGTTTCTCCATAGAGCTTGCATGCACAAGGTTTCTTCATATCATTTTCATAAGGCTTCAACTTCTGGGACACAAGCCGAGACTTTAGCAGAGTCAACTTAAATTCTTTCCAAGTGGTTACTCTTTGCCATCCATTGATGGTTTGGTACATCCTCCACCAAGTAGCAGCACCTCTTTCAAAGCACTGAAGGGCATGCTGGGTCATATCCTTTCCGGCTATAGGGTTGTTCGTCATGTGATCTTCCATGTTCTGAATCCATCGGTCCGTCTCCAATTGAGTCATTGTTCCAGAAAATATGAGTTCATCTCCATTCATCCTCTATTGGTTCCAAGGGTTTGGGGTGGGATAAGAGAGATAGAGGGGGATACACACAATGCAAACAATAGTTTTGAAAAGATAGATTTTATTTTGTGGCTGTAGGAAAAACATCAAACAAAATGACAGCTCACAATCGTCGCATCTAACGTAAGTATATAACAGGGGTTTGGTCTTCTAAAGGTCAATAAATCTTCAAAGTCGCCAAACTCTTCAAGTCTTGTTCATGTCTTCGATGGCTTCTTCTGATCGTGCTTGTCCTTCTTAAGTTCTTTTGCCAGATCTTCTCTGTCGACGCGAAGTCTCTCGTGACATCCTTTAATATTTCTGGAGTTGCGTTCCAAACTTCTGGGTTTCAACATCCTTGGCATGAACCATGGTCCTACTGTCCTTCAGTTCCTAATGAATCTCTGGTATCTCGAGGTTTTGCTCCTCCAGCTTGGCTACTTTCAGCCTCTGGGTCCTGAGTTCTTCACGAAATGCTTCCTTGTCAAAAACGGCTTCCTGAAGGTCCATCTTAAATTTTTTGATGTAATGCTCCAGATCATGTCGATACACCAGCTAAGGTTAAACTTCATCTTTTGCTGATAGATGCTCCATTAGTCCTTTTGTCATCCAATCCTTCCGATGAAATGCATGCTTAACTCAGCACGGCGACAATAGCATAAGCGGGCGATAGCATCATGGATAGCCCTGTTTATGCCCATGTCATTGCCATGAGCTATCATTCCATAGTTGATATCTCCTGCCTTAGGGTTTTCTTGACAAAAACTTTGAGTTTTAACGCTCCATGTTCCGGTCTTTCTCCGACACACCTTGATCTCGGGTATTGACAGCTTCAATAGTCTGACAAGTTCCATAAGGGTAGCCTTCCTAGGTCATACCAATCTGGAAATTCTACAGAAACTTCATCTTTGGAGTCTTCAACCGTTGTAGTTTCCATTATTATAATGCACGGTAAAATCCTCTTCGTTCCGAAGTGGTCTTAGTTGTCCGTTATCTTGTACTTCTTGGATTGGTCTCATCAGTCGAACCTTCGTGTGGTCAAGAGGGGAAAGGGTATAGTCTAACTACTTGAGGTGAGAGGAAATACTTAGTAAAGCTTAGAAAAGAAGAGAGGTAAAAGATCTTTTTGAAAATAAAGTTTTAGAGAAAAACTTTCCTATGGGCTTGCCAGTTTCTAGGGGTCACGTCCTACAGTCAACATGTGCTCTGATACCATCTTGTAGCGACCCGACCCAAATGGATCAAGTCTATGTGCTTAAGTGTCATCCCTGGATCGGTGTGCTGACACACATAGTACTCGAGGATTTATAACAGAGGTAAATCACATGTATAAAGTAACATAAATACTATTACCTCAATCCATATAGCGGAAGTAACAACAAGGTTGTGGAGTTCCCAACAACGCCAACGACAAAGTTGAGTGTAGACGTCGTAACCCTAACGTATCACTTACTCGTCGTAAGAATTCCTGCAACATGAGACGTTGCAGCCATGTAGGTCAGTACATTGAATGTACTAGCAAATTCACACCATAGGATAATGATGAATAATATCTATCACTACATGCATATTTGGCTGGTGGAGGCTCTAAGTTTAATTTTGCACAAAGCCAATTTTTCCCTACAACAAAGGAATATATTTTATTTACTACCGAGTTTGTTGAAAACATTGAGAAGGTAACCCCAATTCAATCCCAATTAAAAGTTAACAACCCAATCAAATTAATTAAGTAATGTGATGAGATCAAATCAATAATTTAAGTACCAGATACTCAAGATGTCCATAACCGGGGACACGGGTAATCATGATTAGTTTGTACACTCCGTAGAGGTTTGCGCACTTTTCCCCACAAGACTCGATCTCCTCCGTTGGATTTCTCGCACTACATGGTGTTTGAGAAACAGATGACCGAGACACAGTCTTTCAAAAGCATTAATTCTTTCGACGGGTAAACCGTACCACCTACATCCCCTACATCTGCTAGTTTACCACTGAAAGAGGTCACACAACATACTCAACTATGCCAGAGCCCATAATGGCTTGTGGCTGCACATGGAAGTTTCTAGCTTGAATAATCTTATGATCCCTTTGAGCCTGGGTGGCAAACCATAGGATGATCACACGGTAACCCCGGGATCTCCTAGGACAACACTGGATTCCCCAGGTGTCCGGGCAAGCCACTGGTATCCCCAGGGTGCCCCAAACCATTCCACCCAAATGTGTATTAAAGTAGCCACCTTAAGTTAAACCTTAGTTAACAATAACTCTCACATCTTTCATGAATTCTCTCAAACCAAACCACGTCTACGAGCATAGCATAGCAAAGTAAGCATAACGTAATAACTCCCAAGGTATGAATATAAGACAATAGGTTCTACCTCATCAACTACTTCCCAGTACCCACATGTTATCAAACCCTAACCATGCAGTGTTTGAGGATTGAAACTAATGCATAAAACTGGGTAATAAAGGGGTATGATCAAAGTGTGAACTTGCCTGTACTATTGATGAAGATCCTTCACACTCATAATTCCTGATAGTTCTACTCGTCACACTCCGTTCAATCTATCGTAAGCAAGCAATTGCATACATAAGCACCCAAGCATAAAATTCAAAGAAAAGATCTCGGAAAACTTCGAAAACAAGCAATTAACTCTTGCAACAGAAAACAATTTCTAACAGTACCAAAATTGGGTGGATTTGGTCTTATCAGAAAGTTTAGATCAAGAGCCTCAATTGGCAAAAAGAATCAATTAAATCGGAGTTACGAAACTCAAGTTATGAACAAAAGAAGTTCAAATTCAAATCTGTTTGAAACCAATTTTTAAAGTTCTCAAAAATATGTTTAAGTTGATTATTTGATAGAGGGGATCATAACGAAGAAGTGGGCGTTGGTTTCGTTGGATTTGGACAAACGAGTAAAAAGTTGTGAACGTTTGAAGGACAGGGACTAATCTGTAAAGAAAATAATCACAGATAGGTCCCTGAACGAAAATAAAAGAAAAAAAATAAATCTAACGAACGAACGTTCACTACAGAAGCTTATTAGACAAAAACCGTTCGCTACTACAGCTAACCTAGCGAACATCCGCTAAATAACCCAACTAAATAAATAAACCGGCTTTAAAAGAAAACCGTAAGCTGAAAAAAAAACCGGATCGGACCGGGGTTCGGTTTATACCGGTCCACGGCGGTTCGGCGGGAAAAACCGACGGCGACGAACGGCGACAGCGGCATTGGACGGCGTCGGCGGGAAGCGGCAGCAGCGGCGGGAGGCGGCGCGGCTACGGCGGCAGACGGCGGCGCGGGCAGCGGCGGCGGCGGCGTCGGCGGCGGGAGCAAGCTGCGGCGGCGGCAGTAGGCGGCAGCGGCGGCTCGGCTTGGGGTGTCGAGGGGCCGGGGCGGCGTATTTATAGGAGGAGGGGGGGGGGGGACGGGGGGCGACGGCGGCCTTGGGAGAGGGGCAAGCCGAGGAGTCCGGGGCGGACACGAACGCCGAGGTCGGCGGTGGGAGCAACCGTGGCGGCGGCTGACTCCGAGCGGTCCGAGAGAAGTTTTTTTTAAACAAATTTGCAGACAACAAAAATAAGAATAAACAATAAATAATAAAAATGATATATAGGCATATTATATATCAAAATTTTCAGAAAAAGATTTCCTAAAAGATGAACATATTTTCAGCGGCAAATAAATTCCACAAAAATTTTAATAAAGCAAACAGTGCTACTGGTTCATTTAAAAATCAAATAAAAATATTTTGAAATACCAAAATAATTTCAAATTTATTTCTCTCCATTTTTCTACTATAGGGAATCATTTTACCCTATTTTCCATATATTTTATTTTTGGAGAAAAATAATTTGAATAAAACCCAAATAACTCCAAATTGAAAATGGTTTTCAAAATACCATCAAAGGGACTTTAAATTTTGATTCTTTGAAACTTCCAACTCATATTTCATACGATTTGAAGAAGTCATTTTATCTTCTCTCATGAAAATCACTGAGTTGCATAAAGTTTCTGAATTTGCAATATTTTCAAATGAAATTCAAATCTTTTCGAAACCCCTTTTAAAATAGAAGAAGTCATGTTGTCTTCACTCTAGGGTTTGTAATGAAATAGATTTGAATTCAAGGAGATCATAAATGCAAGGTGAAATTTTTGTGAAAGTTATTTTATTCCCTCTCATTTAACTTCCAAAAAGTTTCAAATTCCACTCAATTTCACACAAACAATCACACCACAATCAAACAAACAATCAAAACTATCTATTTAATATAACATTCCAAAATTTAGAATGTTGGGATGTTACAATGCGAATGGAAATAACCACACACGGTGAGACTGATCGAACGGCCTCTATTCAGAGACTATTGCGATTCAACAGACAAGATGCGGTGGCAGTTGATGGATTGCACGTGGCAACCGTCATAAAAGATCATGGTCCTGACTTCGGCGGGAAACCCCAAATTTTGGACAGCTTTCGCCAAAATAGATTAATGTTCGGACCTAATCTTAATCGTAGTCAAGGACACCAGATAAAGTTTCGCTCCAGATGAAATTGAGCATTTGTAACGGAACAGCATAGACTGGAAGAGATAGAATAGAGAGAAAACAGGGTCCTAGGCATTTTAGTCAGACAAAGATACACAAACCTCTGAACGAATAGCTATGAGAGAAATGCATTTGGACTAACACAAAAACTTCGATCGAGAAGGAACTCAACGAATGAAAATTGTGGTGGCGTAACCCATCGTATAAGAACTGTATGACCCCGAGTGTTGCACAATTATCATGGCACCCGGTTAGTCTAGTTCTTCGTTAGTGTATTCACTCTGAGAAAGAAATTTTCACTTTGTCAAAATTTTCAAACTCTTCGAGTGTTATGCACCCATTCCTTCAAAGATGTGGAAGTGTTAGCACGGGTGCCGAGACCAGCTTACTGCACGTTTGCGAAGTCCAGGATATTTAGCTCACACTGTAACGCACAAAATCTTTTCTCATCGATAGGCTTGGTGAAAATATCAGCGAGATTGTATTCGGTCTTGACATGATTGATGACAATATCTTCTCGAGCAACATGATCGCGAATGAAATGATGTCTGATGGCAATATGCTTTGTGCGAGAATGCTGCACAGGATTATGTGCAATTTTGATGGCACTCTCATTGTCACTGTATAGAGATATATTCTTGACCTTGATGCCATAATCCTTCAATGTCTACTTCATCCACAATAACTGAGTGCAACAAGCGCCAGCAACAATATATTCGGCCTCAGCCATAGAAAGAGATACACAATTCTACTACCTTGACGACCAACATACCAAAGATCTACCGAGGAAATGGCATGTCCCCAAAGTAGATTTCCTGTCAACCAAGTCACCAGCCCAATCTGAGTCTGAATATCCAACGAGATCAAACTGTGCTCCCTTAGGATACCATAAACCTAAGGTGGGGGTATGAGCCAAATATCTCAGAATGCGCTTGACCGCTTGGTGATGCGATTCTTTCGGTGCAGCTTGATAGCAGGCACACATGCAAATACTCAACATAATGTAAGGTCTGGATGCACATAGGTAAAGAAGAGAACCAATCATCGAACAATAAGCTTTCTGATCATAATCCTTACCATACACATCTGCATCCAGCTTACCATTCGTGGGCATAGGAGTTTTATAGCCCTTCATTTTGGAATCTTGCATTTTGAACTTCTTTAGGAATTCTTTCAGATATTTCTCCTGAGATATGAAAATTCCATTTGCCTATTGACGAATTTGTAATCCGAGAAAGAACTTGAGTTCACCCATCATAGACATTTGATATTTATCGGACATCATTTTCCCGAACTCTAAGCTGCAAGCATTGTTAGTATAGCCGAAAATAATATCATCCACATAGATTTGACATACAAAAAGATCATTATCAACAGCATGAGTGAAAAGTGTGGGATCAGTGGATCCTGGCTTGAACCCTTTGTCGAGCAAAAACTTCTTCAAAGTGTCATACCAAGCTCAAGGGACTTGCTTCAGCCCATATAAGGCTTTCTTAGCCCTAAAAACTTTGTTAGGAAACTCAGGGTGTTCAAAGCCAGGTGGCTATCTAACATAAACTTCCTCATCAATTTCACCATTGAGGAAAGCACTTTTCACATCCATTTGATAAAGCAAGATATCATTGTAATTGGCATAAGCGAGAAGAATATGAATTGCCTCAAGGCGTACAACAGGAGCATATGTTTCACCGAAATCAATACCTTCTACCTGTGTGTACCCTTGAGCAACAAGACGTGCTTTGTTTCTCACCACAATGCCATTTTCATCTTTCTTATTGCGAAAAATCCACTTAGTGCCGATGATATTGTGCTTCTTAGGATTCGGTTTGTCAACCAATTCCCAAACATCATTCAGTTCGAATTGCACCAACTCCTCTTGCATTGCATTCATCCAATCTGGATCATTCATGGCTTCTTCATACTTGGTAGGTTCTGCCAATGAAACAAAGGAGAAACTGCCACAGTAGTTAGCCAAACGAGTGCGAGAACGAGTTGTGGGTCGATAACCTGGATTCTCAAGTTCATCGAGAATTAATGAAGGATCAAATCGATTAGCCACTGGAGGATGAGCATTTTCTTTGTGATGATCATCATTGATACGTCTCCAACGTATCTATAATTTTTGATTGTTCCATGCTATTATATTATCTGTTTTGGATGTTTTACATGCATTAATATGCTATTTTATATTATTTTTGGGACTAACCTATTAACCTAGAGCCCAGTGCCAGTTCCTGTTTTTTCCCTGTTTTTGAGTTTCGCAGAAAAGGAATACAAAACGGAGTCCAAATGGAATAAAACTTTCGCGATGATCTTTCTTGGACCAAAAGGAAACCATAGGACTTGGAGTGCAAGTCAGAGAAGCCACGAGGCGGCCACAAGGACGGAGGGCACGCCCCCCACCCTTGTGGGCCCCTCGTGAGTCTCCTGACCTAATTCTTTTGCCTATATATACTCTTATATGCCCAAACCACCAGAGGCATCCACGAAAAGACTTTTCCACCGCCGCAACCTTCTGTACCCGTGAGATCCCATCTAGGGGCCTTTTTCGGCGTCCTGCCGGAGGGGGATTCGATCACGGAGGGCTTCTACATCAACACCATTGCCCTTCCGATGAAGCGTGAGTAGTTTACCTCAGACCTACGGGTCCATAGCTAGTAGCTAGATGGCTTCTTCTCTCTCTTTGATTCTCAATACCACGTTCTCCTCGATGTTCTTGGAGATCTATTCGATGTAATACTTTTTTTGTGGTGTGTTTGCCGAGATTCGATGAATTGTGGATTTATGATCAGCTTATCTATGAATATTATTTGAATCTTCTCTGAATTCTTTTATGCATGATTTGATATCTTTGCAAGTCTCTTCGAACTATCGATTTGGTTTGGCCAACTAGATTGGTTTTTCTTGCAATGGGAGAAGTGCTTAGCTTTGGGTTCAATCTTGCGGTGTCCTTTCCCAGTGACAGTAGGGGCAGCAAGGCACGTATTGTATTGTTGCCATCGAGGATAAAAAGATGGGGTTTTCATCATATTGCTTGAGTTAATTCCTCTACATCATGTCATCTTTCTTAATGCGTTACTCTGTTCTTTATGAACTTAATACTCTAGATGCAGGCAGGAGTCGGTCGATGTGTGGAGTAATAGTAGTAGATGCAGAATCGTTTCGGTCTACTTGACACGGACGTGATGCCTATATTCATGATCATTGCCTTAGATATCATCATAACTTTGCGCTTTTCTATCAATTGCTCGGCAGTAATTTGTTCACCCACCGTATTATTTTCTATCTTGAGAGAAGCCTCTAGTGAAACCTATGGCCCCCGAGTCTATTTTCCTTCATACAATCTTCTACTTTCCAATCTAAGAGTTTCCGATCTACTATTTTGCAATCTTTTACTTTCCAATCTATAAAACAAAAATACCGAAAATATTTACTTTACCGTTTATCTATCTTTATCAGATCTCACTTTTGCAAGTTACCGTGAAGGGATTGACAACCCCTTATTGCATTGGGTGCAAGTTTGGTGTTTGTTTGTGCAGATATTCGGTGACTTGCGTGTTGTCTCCTACTAGATTGATACCTTGGTTCTCAAAACTGAGGGAAATACTTACTCTACTTTGCTGCATCACCCTTTTCTCTTCAAGGGAAAAACCAACGCAAGCTCAAGAAGTAGCAAGAAGAATTTCTGGCGCCGTTGCCGGGGAGATCTACACCAAGTCAAGACATACCAAGTACCCATCATAAACTCTCATCTCTCGCATTACATTATTTGCCATTCGCCTCTCGTTTTCCTCTCCCCCACTTCTAAAACAATTTTAGAAAAGTTTGCCTTTTCTTCGCCTCTCTCTTTGCCTTTTCTCCACCCCTTTTTCGTTTGTCTTCTTCGCTTGCCTTCGGTTTATTCGATTTGTTAGATTTGTTGCTGCCACCATGTCTGAAATTGGGGAGGTTAGCGCTAGAAAGGATAGTAGTAACGATGGGGGAAACTTTGATGCTTTTGCTAATACTAATCTTCATGAAGAATCTACTACCTTGCACACTAAAAAACTTCGCATAGGCAGCGGCAATATTATTGGAAAAGGGGTTATTCAAGATTTATTTACTTGTGCCGGTGCGCTTCCCACTTTGGGAGGATCTATTCTCCATAAAACTAGTAGTCTCGCGGATGCTATATCTTTGCTCATAGTTGAACTTGAAAGACAATTTGTTCATATGCATCCATCCATTCAAAGGATTTTCCTAGAGTTTTCTAATATTGAGCATTCTTCTATTAAGCGCGCCGCTACTATATTCCTAGCACATGAGTTTAGATTTATTATGAAAGAAGCTAGTGAAATTTTTGCGCATTATAAGGTAGATGGTGGTCGTCCCCCCATAGAAGGAATTCTTTTTAATCAAGAGGACATAATGCGTTTACGATCTCTAGATCCTGTTGCTTATAATGAAAATTTAAGAAAGAGAGTCCCTACCGATGTTTTAGTTGATAAGATTTCTGAGCTTAATGATAATTTTGCTATACAAAACAACGGATTAGGTTTCTCTCTTGGACACAAGCTCATGACTTTTTGCCAAAAGAATGCTTATAATGATGAGTTGGTTATACAATATGAGGGGCCGAAGGAGGAACCTATTCCTCCCGAAAATGATCTTGGGGATTCTTACCCTATTAAATTTAGCCCTTTCGATTACTTTTGCTTACCACAAAGCAAACTTGCTGCTAAGCGAAGGGAGTATGAGATGATTTTTCGAGATTTGCCTTATTACTATTACGATTATACTTAGATCTATTCCTGTTTTTATGCCTAGCTAAGGGCGTTAAACAATAGCGCTTGTTGGGAGGCAACCCAATTTTATTTTTGTTTTTGCTTTTTAGATTCTGTTTTGCAATAAATAATTCATCTATCCTCTGTTTAGATGTGGTTTTATGTTTTAATTAGTGTTTGTGCCAAGTAAGACCTTTGGGATAGCTTACGGTGATAGTTGATTTGATCTTGCTGAAAAACAGAAACTTTTGCGCCCAGGAAAATAATTTTTATAATTCACAGAAGAGTGATTTTCAGTTGATTCTTTTTGAAGAAGATTAATAAACAAATTGCTTAGGTCGTCCTAATTTTTCAGAATTTTTGGAGTTACAGAAGTATTCGAGATTTCCAGATTGCTACAGACTGTTCTGTTTTTGACAGATTCTGTTTTCTATGTGTTGTTTGCATATTTTGATGAATCTATGGGTAATATAGGGGGGTATGAACCATGGAAAAGTTGAATACATTATATATTACACCAGTATAAATAAAGAATGAGTTCACAACAGTAACAAAAGTGGTGATTTATTTTCTTATACTAACGGAGCTTATGAGATTTTCTGTTGAGTTTTGTGTTGTGAAGTTTTCAAGTTTTGGGTAAGGATTTGATGTATTATGGAATAAGGAGTGGCAAGAGCCTAAGCTTGGGGATGCCCAAGGCACCCAAAGGTAATATTCAAGGACAACCAAGAGCCTAAGCTTGGGGATGCCCCGGAAGGCATCCCCTCTTTCGTCTTCGTCTATCGGTAACTTTACTTGAGGCTATATTTTTATTCACCACATGATATGTGTTTTGCTTGGAGCGTCTTGTATGATTTGAGTCTTTGCCTTTTAGTTTGCCACAATCACCCTTGCTGTACACACCTTTTGAGAGAGACACACATGAATCGTGATTTATTAGAATACTCTTTGTGCTTCACTTATATCTTTTGAGCTAGGCAATTTTGCTCTAGTGCTTCACTTACATCTTTTTAGAGCACGGCGGTGGCTTTATTTTATAGAAATTGATGAACTCTTATGCTTCACTTATATTATTTGAGAGTCTTTAAAACAGCATGGTAATTTTCTTTGGTTATAAATTTAGTCCTAATATGATAGGCATCCAAGAGGGATATAATAAAAACTTCCATATAAAGTGCATTGAATACTATGAGAAGTTTGATTCCTTATGATTGTTTTGAGATGTAAAGATGGTGATATTAGAGTCATGCTAGTGAGTAGTTGTGAATTGGAGAAATACTTGTGTTAAGGTTTGTGAGTCCCGTAGCATGCACGTATGGTGAACCGTTATGTAACGAAGTTGGAGCATGAGATATTTTTTGATTGTCATCCTTTGTGTGGAAGTCGGGATCGCGCGATGGTTAACTCCTACCAACCCTTCCCCTAGGAGCATGCGTCTAGTACTTTGTTTCGATGACTAATAGATTTTTGCAATAAGTATGTGAGTTCTTTATGACTAATGTTGAGTCCATGGATTATATGCACTCTCACCCTTCCACCTTTGCTAGCCTCTCTAGTGCCGCGCAATTTTCGCCGGTACCATAAACCCACCATATACCTTCCTCAAAACAGCCACCATACCTACCTATTATGGCATTTCCATAGCCATTCTGAGATATATTGCCATGCAACTTTCCACCGTTCTGTTTATTATGACACGCATCATCATTGTCATATTGCTTTGCATGATCATGTAGTTGACATCGTATTTGTGGCAAAGCCACCATTCATAATTCTTTCATACATGTCACTCTTGATTCATTGCACATCCCGGTACACCGCCGGAGGCATTCATATAGAGTCATATTTTGTTCTAGTATCGAGTTGTAATTTTTGAGTTGTAAGTAAATAGAAGTATGATGATTTTCATTATTAGAGCATTGTCCCATGTGAGAAAAAAAAGGAAGAAAGAAAAAAAAGAAAAAAGAGGAAAGAAAAAAAAGAGAAAAGAAAAAAAAGAGAAAAGAAAAAAAGAAGAAAGAGAAAAAAAAGAAAAAAAAAGAGAGAAAAAGAGAGAAGGGGCAATGTTACTATCCTTTTTTCCATACTTGTGCTTCAAAGTAGCACCATGATCTTCATGATAGAGAGTCTCCTATGTTGTCACTTTTATATACTAGTGGGAATTTTTCATTATAGAACTTGGCTTGTATATTCCAACGATGGGCTTCCTCATATTGCCCTAGGTCTTCATGAGCAAGCAAGTTGGATGCACACCCACTTAGTTTTCTTTTTTGAGCTTTCATAAACTTATAGCTCTAGTGCATCCATTGCATGGCAATCCCTACTCACTCACATTGATATCTATTGATGGGCATCTCCATAGCTCGTTGATATGCCTAGTTGATGTGAGACTATCTCCCTCTTTTTGTCTTCTCCACAACCACCTTCTATTCCACCTATAGTGCTATGTCCATGCCTCACGCTCATGTATTGCGTGAAAGTTGAAAATGTTTGAGAATACTAAAGTATGAAACAATTGCTTGGCTAAAACCAGGGTTGTGCATGATTTGAGTATTTTGTGTGATGAAGATGGAGCATAGCCAGACTATATGATTTTGTAGGGATAAGCTTTCTTTGGCCATGTTATTTTGAGAAGACATAATTATCTTGTTAGTATGCTTGAAGTATTATTGTTTTTATGTCAATA
Source organism: Thinopyrum elongatum (assembly GCA_011799875.1). Taxonomy (NCBI): domain Eukaryota; kingdom Viridiplantae; phylum Streptophyta; class Magnoliopsida; order Poales; family Poaceae; genus Thinopyrum; species Thinopyrum elongatum. Next base: position 150,619,236 of record CM022301.1, read on the forward strand.
TTAAACTTTTGTTTTGAATCATACGGATCTGAACATTCATGCCACAATAAAGAAATTACATGGATAAATATGTTAGGTAGCATTCCACATCAAAAATTCTGTTTTTATCATTTACCTACTCGAGGACGAGCAGGAATTAAGCTTGGGGATGCTTGATACGTCTCCAACGTATCTATAATTTTTTATTGTTCCATGCTATTATATTATCTGTTTTGGATGTTTTATATGCATTAATATGCTATTTTATATTATTTTTGGGACTAACCTATTAACCTAGAGCCCAGTGCCAGTTCCTGATTTTTCCCTGTTTTTGAGTTTCGCAGAAAAGGAATACCAAATGGAGTCCAAACGGAATAAAACTTTCACGATGATCTTTCTTGGACCAAAAGATAACCAGAGGACTTGGAGTGCAAGTCAGAGAAGCCACGAGGCGGCCACAATGACGGAGGGCGCACCCCCCACCCTTGTGGGCCCCTCGTGCATCTCCTGACCTAATTCTTTCGCCTATATATACTCTTATATGCCCAAACCACCAGAGGCATCCATGAAAAGACTTTTCCACCGCCGCAACCTTCTGTACCCGTGAGATCCCATCTAGGGGCCTTTTCCGGCGCCCTGCCGGAGGGGGATTCGATCATGGAGGGCTTCTACATCAACACCATTGCCCTTTCGATGAAGCGTGAGTAGTTTACCTCAGACCTACGGGTCCATAGCTAGTAGCTAGATGGCTTCTTCTCTCTCTTTGATTCTCAATACCACGTTCTCCTTGATGTTCTTGGAGATCTATTCGATGTAATACTTTTTTTGCGGTGTGTTTGCCGAGATCCGATGAATTGTGGAATTATGATTAGCTTATCTATTAATATTATTTGACCCTAAATTCTTTTATGCATGATTTGATATCTTTGCAAGTCTCTTCGAACTATCGATTTGGTTTGGCCAACTAGATTGGTTTTTCTTGCAATGGGAGAAGTGCTTAGCTTTGGGTTCAATCTTGCGGTGTCCTTTCCCAGTGACAGTAGGGGCAGCAAGGCACGTATTGTATTGTTGCCATCGAGGATAAAAAGATGGGGTTTTCATCATATTGCTTGAGTTAATTCCTCTACATCATGTCATCTTTCTTAATGCTTTACTCTTTTCTTCATGAATTTAATACTCTAGATGCAGGCAGGAGTCGGTCGATGTGTGGAGTAATAGTAGTAGATGCAGAATCGTTTCGGTCTACTTGACACGAACGTGATGCCTATATTCATGATCATTGCCTTAGATATCGTCATAACTTTGCGCTTTTCTATCAATTGCTCGGCAGTAATTTGTTCACCCACCGTATTATTTTCTATCTTGAGAGAAGCCTCTAGTGAAACCTGTGACGCCCCCAGCTCAATCGTGCACTAATCATACACGCAAATGCACATGATCAAGCCTAAGGACTCACGGGAAGATATCACAACACAACTCTAAAACATTAATAAAGTCATACAAGCTTTATATTACAAGCCAGGGGCCTCGAGGGCTCGAATACATATTCTTGCGTACAAGCGTCAGCGGAAGCATCAGATATCTGAGTACAGATATGAAACAGAAACAGAAAGGCCTTTAGAAAGGCGGGGCAAAATAAAACACTACGATCGAAAGGCGTAGGCCTCCTGCCTGGGACCCTCCGATCCTACTCCTGGTCGTCAGTCAACTCGTAGTAGTATCCATCCTCTGGGTAGTAGTAGTAGTCGATCGACAGGGCATCTGTCTCTGGGGCTCCGTCATCTTGGTCACGTCAAACTGATATGGGGAGAAAAGGAAAACAAAGCAACCGTGAGTACTCAGAAGTACTCAGCAAGCAAGGATCTACACTACATATGCAATATTTTCAAAGGGAGGCTGTATATGTGGACTGGGCTGCAGAAATGCCAGAATAGAGAGGAGGCCTAGTCCTATCGAAGACTAGCATCTTCAGAGGTGTTGCAGCATTAGAAGAGTGTAGACAGTACCATATAATGTAGCAGTATCATTAAGTCTCAACCTCACCCAGAGATCCTTTCTCGACTCCCTGCGAGAAAGCAATCCCAGAGCCATACAGTCATCAACCTCGTTCGGAGATCCCTTCTTGACTCCCTGCGAGAAGAAATCCCAGAGCCATAGTATCCAATTCTATTTGTATCAATCGGGATACAACTCCGAGTGTCCTTTACCGTAGGACCGGCTATTGATAGAAGTTTTCTTCCCTGCAGGGGTGCACCAACTTACCCAACACGCTCAATTAACTCCGGTCGGACACACTTTCCTGGGTCATGCCTGGCCTCGGCCAAACGATACATCGCAACCCTACCTACAGCTCAGCAGAGAGGTCCCCGCCGGTCTACATCCTAAGCGCTCAGGGGTCTTGGGCCATCGCCCTGTGCACTCCGGGTCGTTGCGAGCAGGGTGAAGCCAGGCACCAGGAGGGTGCCGGTCCGTCCCGGCCGCAAGGCTGAACTAGACGTCTGACAAAGCTTTTGGCTGATGCTACGATGCAGAACGCCCATACTATGCCCACGTGATGGTTAGTGCTATCAGGCCAGAGGCCTGCTCGGATCAAATATCCAAATCGTTAGTGGACTAGGGCTTGCGGTAACGAGCAGAGACTCACGAAAGATGTGACCCCGTTGCCCCGTCTCGAGGACTCGTGGCAAGGGCCATGAATGCCCGGCCACACTTCGTATTCACCACTCGGGCACCACACAGGCACCCGTCTTCACAACACTCGCCTCTCAGGCGCACGCGGGTACCCCTCAGGGTCGACCCGCCTATCCAAGTAACAGTGTAAAGTCCAAGTATCCGTGTGTCCATAACATCAGAGGAATCCGAGGTATCACCCTCGTTGAATTCCCACTCGATGTATCCGTCAAGGTGAACTCGGAGGAATCACCCTCGATGGGTTCACACTTGATGTGTTGCACGACAGCGTCGTTACCGAAAGTGGTGAAGGAGGAATCACCCTCGATGACCACGACCAAATAGCTACTTTACAGAGTTAACATCAGAAGTGCTACAAGAGGTTTCACCCTCGGCACTCGATAGTAACGCTGCAATGTCGTTACAACTAGGGGGGGGGGGGGGTGATGTGCGGAGTCGGGGCCTGGTCTTCAATTCCCGTTGATCGGGTCTTCGGATAATCCAGCGGGGCAGTCGGGATAAGTGGGGTCACTGATAGGTCTCTACCCAGCCTATACTAAGCAGTTTAGGATATGCAGGTAATTATCAACAGCAGGTTACAATAAACAGGCTATGCATCAGAATAGGTAAAGTCGTAGCAGCAGCAATTCTAATGCAAGCATGAGAAAATAGAATGGGTGATATCGGTATGCTCAAGGGGGGGGCTTGCCTGGTTGCTCGGCGGCAAGGGCAAGGTCGTCAATGGTGGCGTCGGGCTCTGGAGCTGCGTCGGTCTCGGGGACAACGTCGGGGTCTAACGAGAGAGAAGAGGGGGAGGAAACAATAAATACAGAGCAAACAAGAGCATGTCATGTCAATAAGCAGAGCTAGCGGTGTTCTATCGTAGTGCTAGGTAATCCCGGCAAAGGGGAAAAACGTCCGGGAAAGTATTCCCAATGTCCGGCTTTTCGGACAGACGAAAAGAGGGGAACGGTTGCATGTTCGGATAGTTAGGGACGTGTGACGGACGAACGGACCGCGTATTCGGATTCGTCTCGTCGTTCTGAGCAACTTTCATGTACAAAGTTTTTCGATCTGAGCTACGGATTATTTAGTATGATTTTCTAAAGTTTTATTCATTTTCTGAATTATCTAAATTACTAAATTCGCAGAAATCGATTTATGACGTCAGGCTTACATCATCATTACGTCAGTGGTCAGCGGACCAGCTGACCGGTCAACGGGGCCCCTGGGGGTCCCACTGGCAGTGACTGGGCGTTGCCCAGTCAGCATTTGACTGGGTCAACGGGACCCAGGGGGCCCAGTGGCAGCGGCTGTGGGGTGGTCCACGTGGACATCCACATCTGCGTCGCCGGCAACGGCGCCGGAGATGGCTCCGGCGACCATATTTAGCGGCGGCGCGCTCGGGAATGGCTGGAAATCGGCTACGGTTGGCCAAATCAAACGCCGCGACCCGCATTCGATCGCCAGCGCACGCGCGCATCCACCGGGGTGGTAAACGGAGGCCGGGACGAACCGCAGCGATGGCGGCATCCATTCTAGCGGCGGCCGGAGTACGGTAAGCTCGGGGTCGATCCCAGGGGCTCGCCCGAGATGAACTACTGTGCATACGCGATGCTTGGGCTCTCCGGAAACACGGCGTTGGCGACGGCTTAGCACAGGGTGGACGAGGGCGTGAGCCACGAGCTCCAAGGCGGAAACAGGAGCACGGCAATGGCGACAGCTAGCTACGGCTCGTGCTCACGCAAGATGGAGGAAGGGGAGGATGCGGAGCTCACCGAGGAGCGTACGGAGTGCTCGTTGATCGGTTTAGAAGCAGCAGAGCAGGGGATCGACGAGACGAAGTTTCGATGGCCGCGGGCGTTGACGAAGACGATGAGGTGTTGGCACTGCTCCCCGAGACGAAGCAGAGCAGCAGCTTGACGGGGATGAGGGCTCCAGAGCTTCTGGACAAGACGCGGGGACGAGCGGCTGCCGGTGTTCGCGTGGCCTACGATGGCGAGGCCATGGCGCCACCCGGACGATAGGAATGGAGAGGACGACGAGGGGGGGGGGGGGATGGAGAAGGGGTGCCAGGGAAACCCGGGGGGGGGGTGCAGAGCGTCGCCTAATCATCACGCAGCGCGGGGCGCGCTGTCGTCCAGAGAGAGGGGGGGGGCCAGTGCACGCGCACGGGGTGTTCGACACCGAACGGGAGGAGCAGTGCAGGGGTGAGGGAAAGGTGCTGCGCGGGCTGGGCCGGCTTTGTAGGCTAGAGCCCAGGTGGTGGTGGGCTCTTTTCTTTTTCTTTTCTTTTCTGTTTTCCTTTTCCTTTACTGTTTTGCCTTTTAATTTCATTCCAAAAGAATTTTGTAAAATATGAGACTGGCCCCAATAAATATGGTGCATTTTATGCCACTGCAATAAAATGGTTTTGAGTCCAAAGGTTTTCATTTGGGATTTTATTTAATTAAGAAGGTAGTAAATAGTGATGTTTTGCTACTGTTAGAGTCACTTAATTTGTTTATTAAATGTTGGTTACAATTTTAGAATTGCCTCTGGAATATTTGTTATTTAATGAACATTTTAGTTTCTATGTTGAACAACTTTTATTTTCCACTTTAGTTTTAATTTGAATCTTGAGTTAGGAGCTGAATGCAAATGATGATTAGGCACTGATAATCATGATGACATGGCATAATTAAAAGGGTGATTACTGTAGTTTAATACATGGGGTGTTACAAATCTCCTCTACTAACAAGAATTCTCGTCCCGAGAATTAAGAGGTAGAAGGAAAAAGTTCGGGGTATTCCGCATGAAGATTATCCTCGCGTTCCCAAGTGGCTTCATCTTCAGTATGATTTGACCACTGCACTTTGAGGAACTTGGTAACCTTCTGACGGGTCCGACGTTCAGCTTCATCGAGAATGCGGATCGGATTCTCCTTATAAGATAGGTCATCTTGCAATTCAAGCACCTCGTGATCCACTGCTCGGTGCGGAGATTCCTTGAAGCATTTACGAAGTTGCGACACATGGAATACGTCGTGGATATGAGAGAATTGCGGCGGCAACTCCAATTTATATGCCACCTGACCACGTCTAGCAATAATGCGAAAAGGACCAATGTAGCGTGGAGCTAGCTTGCCCTTGATTCCAAAATGGTGTGTGCCCTTCATAGGAGTGACACGCAGATAAGCTTGATCACCAGGTTGATAAGTCAAACCCCATCGTTTGCGATCGTAGTTGCTCTTCTGGCAGTCCTGAGCCGCCTTGAGATTTTCCCGGACAATACGGACTTGTTCTTCGGCGTGTTGAATAATATCCGGACCCACGAGTGGTCGTTCCCCAGTTTCTGACCAATTCAGAGGGGTTCGACACTTATGTCCATATAGAACTTCAAAGGGAGCCATTTTCAAACTGGCTTGATAGCTGTTGTTATAAGAGAACTCGGCATACGGGAGAGATTCTTCCCACTTCTTGCCGAATGAAATAACACAAGCCCGAAGCATGTCTTCAAGCACTTGGTTGACTCGCTCGACTTGGACTTGGGATTGAGGATGATAAGTTGAACTCCAGGTAATATGAGTTCCCATAGCTTCTTGGAAACTTTCCCAGAATTTGGAAGTGAAAAGGCCGCCACGGTCCGAACTGATCTCCTTCGGAATACCGTGGAGTGATACAATTCTGGAGATATACAACTCTGCTAACTGGCTAGCAATGATAGTCTCTTTGACAGGCAGAAAGTGTGCAACTTTGGAGAGTTGGTCGACGACGACAAGAATAGCATCATGACCCTTCTGTGACCTCGGAAGTCCTGTAACGAAATCCATCTGAACCTTATCCCATTTCCATAAAGGAATAGGAAGTGGTTGCAGAATTCCAGCTGGTTTCTGATGTTCTGCTTTAACGCGACGACACACATCACATTCGGCAACATAACGAGCAATGTCCTGCTTCATTCTAGACCACCAGTACTTTTGATGGAGATCACGATACATCTTGGTGCTACCCGGATGAATAGACAGCGGGGTATCATGTGCCTCCTTCATGACCTTGTCGGTCATAAGCTCGAAGCGAGGTACGACAATGCGGTTTCTGAAATACAAGGTTCCATCTTCAGACAGCGAGAAATCCCTGTACTTTTCAAGGTGAAGATTTTTCTTCATGAGATCAATTTCAGCATCTTTAGCTTGCGCATCCTTAACAGCTTTCTCAAGATCTGGTTGTATCACAAGGTTATTAAGAGAACCCTGTGGGACAATACGCAGATTCAGCTTGCGCAGTTCTTCAAAAAGACAAGGTTGAGCTCGCCTAACCATAAGGTTGTTGCAATAGGACTTGCGGCTTAAGGCATCAGCCATCACGTTAGCCTTGCCAGGGGTATAGGAAATACCCAAATCATAGTCCGCAATGGCCTCCATCCATCTTTGCTGACGGAGATTTAGAGATGGTTGAGTGAACAAGTACTTCAGACTTTTATGATCCGTGTATATCTCACAACGATTACCGAGGAGGTAATGTCACCACAACTGCAGTGCATAGATGACAGCAGCTAGTTCTAGATCATGTACCGGATAATTCTCTTCATGTGGGCGCAACTGTCGAGAGCCATAGGCAATCACTTTACGCTCTTGCATTAGGACACAACCTAATCCTTCACGGGATGCGTCACAATAAATCACGAAGTCTTTGCGTGTATCTGGAGGAGATAGTACTGGGGCAGATGTTAGCTTGTCTTTGAGTGTTTGAAAGCTTTCCTGACATTTTTCGGTCCATTCAAACTTACCGCCCTTGTGAAGCAGATCAGTCAGGGGCTTAGCAATCTTAGAAAAATTCTCAACAAACCGACGGCAATAGCTTGCAAGGCCAAGAAAACTTCTCACTTGCTTGACGTTCTTCGGAGGAGTCCAGTCTAGAATAGCCTGAACTCGTTCTGGGTTAACGGCAATGCCATCTTTGGAAATCACATGACCAAGGTAAGTTACTTCAGAAAGCCAGAATTCACATTTGGAGTATTTTGCATACAACTGGTGTTCTCGGAGCCTTTCCAGTTCAAGACGGAGGTGTTCGGCATGTTCTTCCTTATTCTTTGAATAGACCAGAATATCATCTAGATAAACCACGACGAACTTGTCGAGGTAATCCATGAAGATGTAATTCATCAGACGGGAGAATGTGGCTGGAGCATTTGTTAAGCCAAATGACATGACAGTGTACTCGTAGGAGCCATAACGAGTAACAAATGCAGTCTTGGGAATATCCTCTTCACGAACACGGATCTGATGATAACCCAACCTCAAATCAAGTTTAGAGAATACCGATGATCCAGCAAGTTGATCATACAAATCATTGATCCGAGGAAGCGGATATTTGTTCTGGATGGTGGCTTGGTTAATGGGTCGATAATCCTGAACCAATCGGTTAGTTCCATCCTTCTTCTTAACGAAGAGTGAAGGTGCTCCCCAAGCGGAGGAACTGGGGTGGATGAAGCCCTTCTTAAGTGACGTGTCGATTTCCTCCTTAAGTTCAAGAAGGTGGTACGGAGGCATTTTATAAGGACGCTTCGCAATAGGGGTAGTGCCAGGCTTCAAGTCGATGACAAACTCGACAGCTCTAGCAGGGGGTACTCCTGGAAGTTCTTCTGGAAAGACATCTTGAAAATCACGAACAACTGGAACATTCTCGATGCCTTCAAGAGGTGAAGCGTTCAATGCATTCAGAACATATATCTAGCTCTCAGCATCCTGAGCTATTCGAGCTGAGTATTGTACTTTCTGGCCAGAAGGGTGAGTGAGCCGGACTGATTCAGTGGCACAGTCAATCAAAGCTTTATAAGGCTTCAACCAGTCGATACCCAGAATAATGTCTATGTTGGAGGTCTTGAGAGCAATGAGTGAAACGGGGAACATCAATCCTCCGATCACAATGTGGTTACCGTGGCTTACCCTGGTAGTTTGCCAATTAGCCCCGGGTGACTGAATTACCAAAGGGGTGGACATCTTCTCGAAAGGGATATCATGACTTTGTGCAAAACTTTCGGACATGAAGGAGTGCGATGCTCCAGAATCAAAGAGTACTGAAGCTGGGTTTGAATTCACTAGAAGGGTGCCCATCACAATTTTGGGGTCCTGTCGAGCTTCTTCAGTCTTGACATGGTTAACATGAACAAGCCGACTAGCAGGTGGTCTGGCATTACGATTTCTGCTAGGATGGTTTCGTCAGCCCTTTTTACGGTCAACAGAACAACGTGATGAATTCTGCGGCTGAACCTGAGGACAGTTGAAAGCACGATGCCCTGGCTGTCCACACTTGCGGCATAAACCATCATTATGGGGAGGAGCTTCAACATTGGGTTGTCCACCCTGAATCGTCAGTTGCCTCGGTGGTGTAGGCAGACGAGGTGTAACATAAGATGGCCTGGGTACAGGGACAGGTCGGTGATGAACATTGTGTGGGATCCAGACTCGACGTTTCTAAACAAGCTAACTCAAGGTTGAGCCAGCTTCATGAGTGCGCTTGAGCGACTCCTGGTACTTAGTCAGAGCTGTTTCAACTTGGAAAGATTTGCTGACAAGCGTTGCAAAGTCTGTGAAATCGTGGACAGCAAGTGCAAGGTTTATATCAGTACGTAGTCCTTCACGGATTTTCTCCTGCTTGCGAGTGTCAGTGTCGACGTCATCCTCAGCATAGCGGGACAGTTCAAGGAATTTCCTCTGATATTCATCCACAGTCATTGTGCCCTGTGAGAGTTTGCGGAACTCCTGCTTCTTTTGGTCCATCAGACCTTGAGGAATGTACCGTGCATGAAAAGCTGACTGAAATTCCTGCAAAGTGGTTACTGTTTCAGCAGGCAACATACCCTTGTGGCTTTCCCACCATTGAGCAGCTGGGCCCTTCAGGTGGAATGTCGCAAAGGTGACGTAACTGCCAGGAGCAACATTAGTTGATTCCATCTCAAATGGGATGTCTCGAAGCCAATCATCAGCATCCATAGGATTGGTGGAGTTGCGGAAAACAGATGGGTTGAGGCGCACAAATTTTGCCAGAGTTATTGGAGCATTCTGTTGCTGAGCATTCTGGTTTGGAAATTGAGCCATTAGTCCGGTCATAAACTGCTGCATCATTGCGGCAATATAAGGTGGAGGTGGAGGATCGTCAGCCATCCTGCCAAATCAACAGGGGCAGTTTAGCAAGAAGAACTGCAGGTGTATGGAATGATTCATGAAGTAACACGCACAACAGAAGGAGGTGCAGTAGATACTTCATCATATTCGCACCAGACATTCGAATCCGCACATAGCCTCGATTACAATCCGGCAATAGGACAGCTGAAAGGGGAAGGCTAGACAACTAGGCGGCGCGCAGGCATGCGGCAAGGAAGTACACAATGGGACATAGCAAAGGCTACATCAACGTCGGAGAAAACTATTGGAGCGAGGAATCTGCAAGTGACAAAACAGGGTGCCCTCGATAAGAGGATCCTGCAAGCAGAACCTGGCCCGCAATCTTGAAGGGGGGGGGGGAATTTCAGAACACGGGGTGGATGTGATCACGAGAACCTAATGTTGGAGTTAGTAAAATTTTAACCCGAATAGAAGAGAGGTCAGAGTCCTAGAGTATAGACGAGGAATAAAAGATACTAATACCACCCAATTGGCGACGTGGGCCCGTAAGCCACACAGCCAAGTTAGTAAATTAGTTTTTCGGTTTCTAGACTCAACTTCGGCCAAGGAGTTGGAAAGGGGGTTCCTACAGGCAGTCGGCTCTGATACCAACTTGTGACGCCCCCAGCTCAATCGTGCACTAATCATACACGCAAATGCACACGATCAAGCCTAAGGACTCACGGGAAGATATCACAACACAACTCTTAAACATAAATAAAGTCATACAAGCTTTATATTACAAGCCAGGGGCCTCGAGGGCTCGAATACATAAGCTTGCATACAAGCGTCAGCGGAAGCATCAGATATCTGAGTACAGATATGAAACAGAAACAGAAAGGCCTTTAGAAAGGCGGGGCAAAATAAAACACTACGATCGAAAGGCGTAGGCCTCCTGCCTGGGACCCTCCGATCCTACTCCTGGTCGTTAGTCAACTCGTAGTAGTATCCATCCTCTGGGTAGTAGTAGTAGTCGATCGACGGGGCATCTGTCTCAGGGGCTCCGTGATCTTGGTCACGTCAAACTGATATGGGGAGAAAAGGAAAACAAAGCAACCGTGAGTACTCAGAAGTACTCAGCAAGCAAGGATCTATAGTACATATGCAACATTTTCAAAGGGAGGCTGTATATGTGGACTGGGCTGCAGAAATGCCAGAATAGAGAGGAGGCCTAGTCCTATCGAAGACTAGCATCTTCAGAGGTCTTGCAGCATTAGAAGAGTGTAGACAGTACCATATAATGTAGTAGTATCATTAAGTCTCAACCTCACCCAGAGATCCTTTCTCGACTCCCTGCGAGAAAGCAATCCCAGAGCCATACAGTCATCAACCTCGTTCGGAGATCCCTTCTCGACTCCCTGCGAGAAGCAATCCCAGAGCCATAGTATCCAATTCTATTTGTATCAATCGGGATACAACTCCGAGTGTCCTTTACCGTAGGACCGGCTATCGATAGAAGTTTTCTTCCCTACAGGGGTGCACCAACTTACCCAACATGCTCGATTAACTCTGGCAGGACACACTTTCTTGGGTCATGCCCGGCCTCGGCCAAACGATACATCACAACCCTACCTACAGCTCAGCAGAGAGGTCCCCGCCGGTCTACATCCTAAGCGCTCAGGGGTCTTGGGCCATCGCCCTGTGCACTCCGGGTCGTTGCGAGCAGGGTGAAGCCAGGCACCAGGAGGGTGCCGGTCCGTCCCGGCCGCAAGGCTGAACTAGACGTCTGACAGAGCTTTCGGCTGATGCTACGATGCAGAACGCCCATACTATGCCCACGTGATGGTTAGTGCTATCAGGCCAGAGGCCTGCTCGGATCAAATATCCAAATCGTTAGTGGACTAGGGCTTGCGGTAACGAGCAGAGACTCACGAAATATGTGACACCGTCGCCCCGTCTCGAGGACTCGCGGCAAGGGCCATGAATGCCCGGCCACGGCTCGTATTGACCACTCGGGCACCACACAGGCACCCGTCTTCACAACACTCGCCTCTCAGGCGCACGCGGGTACCCCTCAGGGTCGACCCGCCTATCCAAGTAACAGTGTAAAGTCCAAGTATCCGTGTGTCCATAACATCAGAGGAATCCGAGGTATCACCCTCGTTGAATTCCCACTCGATGTATCCGTCAATGTGAACTCGGAGGAATCACCCTCGATGGGTTCACACTTGATGTGTTGCACGACAGCGTCGTTACCGGAAGTGGTGAAGGAGGAATCACCCTCGATGACCATGACCAAATAGCTACTCTACAGAGTTAACATCAGAAGTGCTACAAGAGGTTTCACCCTCGGCACTCGATAGTAACGCTGCAGTGTCGTTACAACTAAGGGGGGGTGATGTGCGGTGTCGGGGCCTGGTCTTCAATTCCCGTTGATCGGGTCTTCGGATAATCCAGTGGGGCAGTCGGGATAAGTGGGGTCACTGATAGGTCTCTACCCAGCCTATACTAAGCAGTTTAGGATATGCAGGTAATTATCAACAGCAGGTTACAACAAACAGGCTATGCATCAGAATAGGTAAAGCAGTAGCAGCAACAATTCTAATGCAAGCATGAGAAAATAGAATGGGTGATATCGGTATGCTCAAGGGGGGGCCTTGCCTGGTTGCTCGGCGGCAAGGGCAAGGTCGTCAATGGTGGCGTCGGGCTCCGGAGCTGCGTCGGTCTCGGGGACGATGTCAGGGTCTAATGAGAGAGAAGAAGGGGAGGAAACAATAAATATAGAGCAAAGAAGAGCATGTCACGTCAATAAGCAGAGCTAGCGGTGTTCTATCGTAGTGCTAGGTAATCCCGGCGAAGGGGAAAAACGTGCGGGAAAGTATTCCCAGTGTCCGGCTTTTCGGACAGACGAAAAGAGGGGAACGGTTGCATGTTCGGATAGTTAGGGACGTGTGACGGACAAACAGACCGCGTATTCGGATTCGTCTCGTCGTTCTGAGCAACTTTCATGTACAAAGTTTTTTGATCTGAGCTATGGATTATTTAATATGATTTTCTAAAATTTGATTCATTTTCTGAATTATCTATATTACTAAATTCATAGAAATCAATTTATGACGTCAGGCTTACGTCATCATTACGTCAGTGGTCAGCGGACCAGCTGACCGGTCAACGGGGCCCCTGGGGGTCCCACTGGCAGTGACTGGGCGTTGCCCAGTCAGCATTTGACTGGGTCAATGGGACCCAGGGGGCCCAGTGGCAGCGGCTGTGGGGTGGTCCACGTGGACATCCACGTCAGCGTCGCCGGCAACGGCGCCGGAGATGGCTCCGGCGACCATATTTAGCGGCGGCGCGCTCGGGAATGGCCGGAAATCGGCTACGGTTGGCCAAATCAAACGCCGCGACCCGCATTCGATCGCCAGTGCACGCGCGCATCCACCGGGGTGGTAAACGGAGGCCGGGACGAACCGCAGCGATGGCGGCATCCATTCTAGCGGCGGCCAGAATACGGTAAGCTCGGGATCGAGCCCAGGGGCTCACCCGAGATGAACTACTGTGCATACGCGATGCTTGGGCTCTCCGGAAACACGGCGTAGGCGACGGCTTAGCACAGGGTGGACGAGGGCGTGAGCCACGAGCTCCAAGGCGGAAACAGGAGCACGGCAATGGCGACAGCTAGCTACGGCTCGTGCTCGCGCAAGATGGAGGAAGGGGAGGATGCGGAGCTCACCGAGGAGCGTACGGAGTGCTCGTTGATCGGTTTAGAAGCAGCAGAGCAGGGGATCGACGCGACAAAGTTTCGGTGGCCGCGGGCGTTGACGGAGACGATGAGGTGTTGGCGCTGCTCCCTGAGACGAAGCAGAGCAGCAGCTTGACGGAGATGAGGGCTCCAGAGCTTCTGGACAAGACGCGGGGATGAGCGGTTGCCGGTGGTCGCGTGGCCTATGATGGCGAGGCCATGGCGCCGCCCGGATGAGAGGAATGGAGAGGACGAGCGAGGGGGGAGGATGGAGAAGGGGTGCCAGGGGGAACCCGGGGGGAGGGGTGCAGGGCGTCGCCTTAATCATCACAGCGAGCGCGGGGCGCGCTGTCATCCAGAGAGAGGGAGGGGCCAGTGCACGCGCACGGGGTGTTCGACAGTGAACGGGGAGAAGCAGTGCGGGGGTGAGGGAAAGGCGCTGCGCGGGCTGGGCCGGCTCTGTAGGCTAGAGCCCAGGTGGTGGTGGGCTCTTTTCTTTTTCTTTTCTTTTCTGTTTTCCTTTTTCTTTACTGTTTTGCCTTTTAATTTCATTCCAAAAGACTTTTGTAAAATATGAGACTGGCCCCAATAAATATGGTGCATTTTATGCCACTGCAATAAAATGGTTTTGAGTCCAAAGGTTTTCATTTGGGATTTTATTTAATTAAGAAGGTAGTAAATAATGCTGTTTTGCTACTGTTAGAGTCACTTAATTTGTTTATTAAATGTTGGTTACAATTTTAGAATTGCCTCTGGAATATTTGTTATTTAATGAACATTTTAGTTTCTATGTTGAACAACTTTTATTTTCCACTTTAGTTTTAATTTGAATCTTGAGTTAGGAGCTGAATGCAAATGATGATTAGGCACTGATAATCATGATGACATGGCATAATCAAAAGGGTGATTACTGTAGTTTAATACATGGGGTGTTACAAAACCTATGGCCCCCGGGTCTATTTTCCATCATACATTCTTCTACTTTCCAATCTACGAGTTTCCGATCTACTATTTTGCAATCTTTTACTTTCCAATCTATAAAACAAAAATACCCAAAATATTTACTTTACCGTTTATCTATCTTTATCAGATCTCACTTTTGCAAGTAACCGTGAAGGGATTGACACCCCCTTATCGCGTTGGGTGCAAGTTTGGTGTTTGTTTGTGTAGGTAATCGGTGACTTGCATGTTGTCTCCTACTAGATTGATACCTTGGTTCTCAAAACTAGGGGAAATACTTACTCTACTTTGCTGCATCACCCTTTCCTCTTCAAGGGAACAACCAACGCAAGCTCAAGAAGTAGCAATCATCATTTTCATCAGTATCAACATTTGTATCATCATTCCCTTCGGGATTGCCATTTTGATCGGCATCTGGAATTTGATTGCCATTTGCATTCGGAGTGGCATTTGCTTCGGCAGTGGCTTGACGAGTTCTGCTTCGAGTCATGGGGGCATCATCATCAGAGGATTCATGTGCATTTCCTTCAACAGGCTTCACGTTCCCAATAGCCATTTGTCGAATAGCATCAGAAATCGGTGGTTCATCTATCACATTTGGCAGATGCTCCTTTTGGGAGCCGTTAGATTCATCAAACCGCACACTTACCGTTTCCATAACTTTCCTGTGGTGAGAGTTATATACGTGATAGGTGTGCGAGTTTGAGCCATAACCAAGAAGAAAACCTTCATGTGCCTTAGGTGCAAACTTGGAAGAATGATTCATATCAAGAATGTAGCAAGGTGCATCAAAAACACGTAAATAAGAAACATTCGGTTTCTTGCTAGTGATAAGCTCATATGAAGTTTTCTTATGGAACTTGTGAAGATAAACACTATTGATAACATGACAAGCAGTGTTAATGGCATCAACCCAGAAGTGAATAGGAGTTTTATACTCACTCAACATTGTTCTCGCCATTTCGATGAGAGTTCTATTCTTTCGCTCAACAACTCCATTTTGTTGGGGACTGTATGTGGCAGAGAACTCATGAGTAATACCATTTTCATCGAGAAATTCATCGATGTGAGTATTTTTTAACTCAGTTCCATTGTCACTTCTGACATGCTTAATTCGCACATCATATTCATTCTGGGCCTTTTTGGCGAAGCTTTTGAAGATATCTTGGGTGCAGGTTTTGTCTTCGAGAAAGAATATCCAAGTGTATTGAGAGAAGTTATCAACAATAACTAGACCATAGTGACTGCCACCGAAACTTGCATAATTCCGAGGACCGAATAAATCCATGTGAAGAATTTCCAGAGGTATTGTTGTGGTCATAATAATCTTTGATGAGTGATGCTTCTTGGCTAATTTACCAGCCTCACATGCAGCACAGAGACGATTCTTGTCGAATTTTACATCAGGAATGCCACGAAGATGATTTTTCTTCACCAGGGTCTGCAAATTTCTCATACCTGCATGACCAAGCCTTCGGTGCCACAGCCAACCTTCGGTTGCTTTTGCAAGCAAACAAGTTTGGACTGAGGGACCCTTAGAGAAATCCACAATATATAGATCACCTTTTCTAATTCCCTCAAAGACGAAGTAATTGTCAGAGGCCATGAAAACAATGCACTTGGAAATGGAAAATAGAACTAGCATTCCTAGATCACATAGCTTGCCAACTGACATGAGGTTGAATCCAAGAGACTGAACAAGTAAAACATCATCAATGGACTTGTCTTTGGAAATAACAATTTTACCTAGCCCAATTACCTTTCCTTTGTTGTTGTCGCCAAAGGTGATATACTTCAGAGGTGAAGCAGTTAAGTTGGGGTCGACAAACAATGAATTGTCTCTGGTCATATGACTAGTGCATCCACTATCCATTATCCATTCGGTACACCCGGAGACATAGTCCTGCAGAAGAATTAGGCTTTCTTAACCACCCACATCTTTGCAGGTGGCTTCGAAACAATAGAGCGAGTAGGATATGATTTCTTTCGGTAAACATAGTTGTTACTCAATGAAGTGTGAGCATAGTTGAAAGAATAAGCATTGAAATTCCTTCCAAATGAATGAGCATAGTGATTGTATGAAGTATGCATATACTCATTCTGTCGAACCCTTTCTGGATGCATGGTTAGTCGAGAAGTAATAGGCAGAGCATCGATAGTTTTCTTAGGCACCCAAATTGCTTTCTTTGGGGGGGCCATTCCTGCAGTTAGTTCCAACATAGCAAGCAACAACCTCACCATCTTGATTTTTGAACAGCTTATAGTTGTCCAGAGAATCATCATCAGGATATTCAGGTATGGGAGAGCTATATCCCGAAAGTAATGTTGGATCGAGCGTTTTGCTCTTTGTAGGAACCCACACAGCGCGAGGATATTGATGAGGTTCCCAGTATGAACCATTTTCATTCAGTTTTGTTTCGAAACCGATACCTTCCTTTCTGGGATTTTTGTGAAGAATGGATTTCTTCAGAACATCACAAAGGGTTTGATGCCCTTTAAGAGATTTGAACATTCCTGTCTGAAGAAGATCCATCAACCTAGCATTTTCATCAAAAACAGAACCATTTTCCTCGACCGAGGGGTTAGCATTCGTAGATGATTCAGCATTTGATTCAACATTGGTTCGTTCAAGGCATTTTAAGTAGGGTGGAACAAACACTTCAGGTTTCTCTTTAAGTTGTTGGGTGAGAAGAGAATTTTCCCTGATCAAATCCTCATGTGCCTCTCTCAGCGCCTTGAGTTCCTGTTTCCTTTTCAGGTAATCATAGGTCAATCTTTCATGGTCGGCTGAGAGAAATTCATGACGATTTGACAGTTCTTCCATTCGTGACTGGAGAGTAGAATACTCTTCGGTCAATGACTGATTTTTCTCCATCTCCTCAACCAACCACCCTTTAGATTTCCTGAGGGTTTTCTCAATTTTCTCAAGAGAGTTTTGTTGAATATTAGCAATTTTTATCAACTTAGCATGGTCATCCTCATCAGAAGAATATTGATCACTGGAGTGAACCTTGTGATTTTTGGAGGATACCTTTTCTTTCGAGGCCTTGGCCATGAAGAAGTAGGCAGGAGTTTCATCGTCGCTTGACGGATTCCCGAAGAAGTTTGTCGTAGGGGATGAAGAATATGCTATGCCAGCCATGCCAGAGTTGGAATCCTCATCGGATTCATCAACTTCTTCGGAGTCTGACGATTCTTCTTCATCAAAATCCATTTCCTTGCTGATGTACGCCTTGGCCTTGTGAGAGTTATTCTTGCAGTTGGAGGAGGACTTGGAAGGGTTCCTTGATGAAGATCTTGACGAAGATTTTGAGGTGGAGCTATCCTTCTTCTTAAAGAACTTCTTCGTTTTCTTCTCATCATCAGAGTCGTAGTTCTTGCTCTTGCTTTTGCCTCGATAGTTGCCAGAATCATATCTTCCACTAGCATGAATTTCAGCTTCCCAGAGAGGGCAATCCGAAATGAAGTGTCCAGGCTTTTTGCACTTGAAGTAGGTGTATTCTCCAGCAGGTTTTGATGAAGATTTTGAACCACCAGAGTTGCTTGAACCTTTCTTCTGGAACTGGCTCTTCATGTGAAGACGCTGGAATATTTTCATGATCAATGCCAGATCCTTCCCGAGCCTTTCTGGGTCATCTGAATCTTCTTCGGCATTTCCATCAGATGAAGAATCAGCCACAGCCTTGAGAGCATGATTTTTGCATTGACTTGAGCCATAGAGATCTCTTTTCTCTTCTTCTTGTTCTTCGTGAGTGTTCAATCTTTCCATGATGTCAGCAGAGTCAAGGGATTTGAAATCAGAATGTTCACGAATCATCAAGACAAGAGTGTCGAATGAACTGTCAAGTGATCAGAGCAGTTTCTTCACAACTTCATGGTCAGTGATGTCTTTGGCGCCGAGACCTTGAAGCTCATTTGCAATGTCACTGATGCGGTCAAAGGTTTGCTGACAGCTTTCATTTCCAATGCGCTTGAAACGATTGAATTTCGCTTGAAGAGTATGAATTCGAGCTTCTTTCTGAGTTGAAACTCCTTCATTGATCTTCTCAAGGACATCCCACAAATCCTTCGCAGTTTCACACTGACGATACCGAAGAAATTGTGCTCGAGAGAGATGGCCACCAATTTCATCTTTGGCTTGAGCATGCATCTGAATGAGTTTCTTCTCTTTGTCAGTGGGGGCTTGAGGTATTGCAACGGTGAACCCCAACTACACCACATTCCACATATCATCATCTATTGCTCGGAGATGGATGTTCATCTTCTCCTTCCAGAAGGGATAGTCTGTCCCATCGAATATGGGAATCTTGAGATGCGACTTGTAGCTCACTGAAGACATACTTAAACTCCAAGGTTGTTAGACCAAAATGAGCAGAGTCAAGGAGTACCTTGCTCAGATACCAATTGTAGGAATGAAGTATGTCTACCAGGGGGGGTGAATGGGAGTTTTAAAATTTCTTCAGAAATCTCAAAACTATCGGAACCCAGTAGAGGAACGAATGAAAAACAAACTACAGCGAGCTAAAACGAGCTAGAACTAAGTACCGAATGGAAACTAAACATGCATCAAGACAAAACACATGAAGGAAAACATGTCGAATATAAACATGGGTAGAAGATATAACCAGTGGTGCTCGATGGCGACATGATATTTGTTTGACCAGTTCATCCTTCTGCACAAGGACTACGTCTTGTTGGAGGGGTTGTGACTTATCACGGAAGATAAACTCTCTTCACCCTATTCTCCTCGACAATTGGTTTGTCAACCAATGCCGATCACTCATGGTAGATACTTAAAGGCAATCTCCGAACCTTTACAGACTTCTTCTTCGAGAACCACAATCACTCTTGGTCTCTGAAGAAATTGACACCTAACCGTCTAGAGAGTTTGCAACTCTCAAGAGTAATAGGCGGAGCGTACTAGACTTAGATTCTAGTGAAGTTGAACCACTATCTAATTCTTCGGCTCTAGGGGTTTTCTCTCAGTGGATTTTAAACTCAAATCACTCAGAGAGGAGGTTGCTCAACAATCTTCTCAGAATCAAACGGAGCAGCTACCGGACAAAGCCGGCTTGGGGTGGCTATTTATAGCCGCAGCCTTCCCGGATGGGAAATGACCATTTTGGACAAGCGGTCCAGCCAATGGCCAACCGACACGTTTCACAACGGTCGGATTTGGGAGCAACGGTAACATTACTTGAGGAACAAGTAATGCTAACTCCTCGGTCTGAGACAAATCTCTCACAGCGAAGAAGATCACAGTCTCTTGTTGGTAAGCATTTGCTCGGAACACAAAGAGATTTCTCTCACAACTTTCATAGGATTTGGGTTTAGCATCAGAGAATCAAAGTTTCGAACGCTACACCCTCTTAATAGTATGGTGGTCCTATGACTCAACAAAAAGAAGAAGAACAACGAAATAAATGCTACGTCTTCACTTCGTCTTCATTCTCCTCGAACACAATCATTTTCCTCGGACAGACATCATACCAATTGCTTCACTTCAGCAATTTTTAGGGGTCACTCTTGTTAACATCATCTTTGGTGATAACCTTCGCTGCACTGCAGGGAGATTATCTTCGTCATTTGCATCAAACTCCTCGTGATCTCAGGGACCTGTTACTCTGTGTGCACTAGCAAACACATAAGTCCCATACTGTTTATGTCAACAAACTCCAAAACATAAGGGGCCTATCATTGCACCAACACCATGTTCTGAGAATCCATTGTGTTTGCTGTCTTGCAGCTCCATTTCTGCATGAATACTAATACGAATAATTCCTCACACTTACTGAGGATTCGTTCATCCCCAGTTGTTCATGTGTTTTGCAAAATACTTCATAATGCTATTCGATCTTTCGAAAATCTGCTATAGCCTATTGCTATCGAAATATTTGCCTGCTTGCATTACGGGTAATTCCATATGCAAAGCAGTATTCATTGACGTCCTTTGTCTTTATCATCTTGGGTCCATTGATTCAATGTGTGCAAATGCACACAATCATCAGTTGATCCTTATAAATTATCTTTCCGTCTCAGATGTCTTTCCAAACATGAGCTGGTTCTCGGCAAATCAAACCTTGATTTATTGTCATTCTAATTCTATTCAACTTACATATCTTATGATCAGAGCATCTTCTTCTGATCCCCCATTCTGAAAATCTTAATTCCTTTGTATTTAGGCTTTGAAATTATTTAGATGTTTCTATAATCTGATGCCTTTGCTTTTTCTTCTTTTGGTTCAGTGCCGACACTCACATCAGATCCTTTGTTGGATTATCATCCGACAGTGGCCTTCATAGTCAATAACCTTGTGAGTTCTTCCCCTGATACATAATGCCTTTGGTAAATTCTATTACCTGCTTTTGTCAACCATGCTCTGCTTTCGAGCTTGTGTTATTTACTCCTGAAGTTTGTGGTATGTGTTCCTAAGATGCCCCGATGGGTTGAACCTATGCCTTTGCTAATCTGTGTGAACCCGGAAACTTCTACGGGGCATACTCTATTGGTGTTATGCCAGTTAAAATTTCGATGCTACAACTTCATCGAAAGTGAGAAGTGAATGAAAGATTATGCATTGGAGAAGTGGGATTCGACCTTGAACTTTGTGTTCATGCCCATGGACACGATGTAGATCCTATCATGGAAGCTTCTTGTAGTAATAAATATTTCCTTGATGTAATATCATCTAGTATCTGTGAATTGATCCTTTGCAATCGTGGTTCCGACCATATTTTCTCCTTGATTCCATTTCCCAGACGAGTTAAAGTAATTTCCTTCTACAGATCAATAAGCTTGCTCAACCTCTATTTGGATCTACCTTCGAGTATTACCCCCTGGTATCTCGAGGATATCACGTCTTTGCACTACATCTTATGAATTTCTAATGAAGTAGTACCTTTCACTGTCATAGTAACTCCACGGGTTCTGGGATGTCATCAACCGAGAACACCGAATAGTGAATCGAATCAACACTGTGATTCAGTACTCCTAGTACTTTGTTGTTGAGAAGTTTAATACTCCATCACGTCATTCCTAGCCTGATCGGCTACATCATCATCGTGCTAATTCAACTGTGCTACTTGGTCCTTCTTCCCGGAGCACAATTTTCAACAATGAGCTAATCTTATGTCGATCTTCCTCGTCATATCGTTTTGCCTTGAACAACAAGCTTGATTCCGAGTTTGTGTCATATCCATGGTTCTAATAACCTTTCGCTTCATCATTCCTTTTGCTTCATGACGTCGTTGATCGGTTACATCTTCATGAAACCTCTCGATAAAAGGTGTCATAATCATCAGCAATATTTCGACTTCTTCCAAGATATGAATAGAATTCATGATGCGAAATATCATCCTTGCCCTTCGGTGAATTGTTGCTGAGCCTATCAGCCACATCCTCGTCTTTTCCATGATGAAATTATATGATTTATTTTATAAGTTGTTTTCGATGGATCCTTTGTGTATCCAAAGTCTGACCTTTACCTGAAAACCATGCCAATGCTAGCCTAAAGCATGACTATGGTACTCAAACATCAACAAGAACATTGGAAGCTTAATGCTAAATGTTTCTTGATCAATTATCCAAACACCATTGTATGTGTAACATCATGAATTCCCTCGCACCTTCACCTAATTGGTTACCCACTTGCTGTCTTGTCATGGATGGGAAAGAAATACTCTTGATATTCAGGTATAAACACATTTTCCTTTCCATTGTTTTGATTAACCTTTCTTGTAATCTAAATTATCTGAGGAGTGATAATTCCCTGCTTATGTAAACACCTCGGTGTACGACCCTGTTAGAAGACCCTTGTTGATAACATTCCGGTAACCGCCGGTGGTCGAGAACTTTACCTATTGGTCCGCCTCATTTCAACGAGTAGGAAAATGGTTCTCTTCGTCCCTCGCCCTTGGTACCAAGGTTGTTGCCAACATAACTGGCAGGCTATGCTATGATATGCCTTGCTATCTTGACTGTGCAAGATGTTAGCGCCCTTTCTACTTTTTACCCACATGGTGGGCCCATAACCCACAGTTCCATAGGATCGAAACCTAACTCTTCTATACATCCCTATTTCCAAAGATTATTCATCACGCTTGGTTTCATATGTAATTCACGAGCCACCTTCCGAGGGATCATCGATTCTGGTATCAGACACAATACTTCTTACCATTGCTCTAAACACCTTTCACACTCAGTTTTAGGCATCGAACGATTGTCTATGGCTTGAAACTTCTTATTGTACCTTCTTACCTTGCTCTTGATGTTTTCTAAAGTTTCAATTTCGAGAGATACCTTCTGCCACATTCCCTGAGTTTTCTACCAGGTAATCAACCTCTCAAAGGTCCGTTCTTCCGAAGCTACCCCTTATCCTTTTTGTAAGTACGACAGAATTCCTGAAGAAAGGATGGCAACTTCATCATGATGTCCTAAAGCAGATAAATGAAGACATCAATGTAATGGATCGACCTCTTCAAGAAGAGCAACCAAGACCGAGAAGATCCGTTAGAATTTCGTAACCAGAACTTCCCCCCTCACTCTACCTCTTAAATCTCAGGACGAGATTTCTTGTAGTGGAGGAGATTTGTAACACCCCAGTGTCATGCTACAATGACCTCACACTAATGGTGCCATGTAATCAAGTTTAACCAAGCCAAATTGCCACTTGATAAAATCAAAGCCAGTTTCAAATTTAAAATAAAGTCAAATAAATTATTTCTTCAAATAGTACAACTAAAATGTTCACAATATTCTATAAATTCCCCTAATCTTTTTCATGTTGAAACCAACCTCATTTGAATTCCCAAAATGCCCTTGGGAATTAATTTTGTATTCCAGCAGCAATTAAATTGGCCTTTTCAATTTCTAAAAATTGTTAGACAACCCCTTTTGACCCCAAACTTTTTGTTCCATCTCAAGTTATTGTGTTAGAATTATGTGCCAAGTTTTGCTCAAAACAAAAATCTTCTGGTACTAAAAGAAAATACAAAACAATAAATAAAGTAGAAATAAAAAATAGAAATGTAAACAACTACTGCTGGACTGGGCTGTAAGTGCACAGTGCACGGCCCAGCCCAGCAGCCGGTCGTCTTCAACCCTGTTCACAGGGGGCGCGGTGGACGCCATCGACGCGTCCGTGTTGTGGATCCGCCACGGGGCAGCCATCCAGAGCCCTCCTAGCTCTCCTATAGGACGCCGTCGGCCCCCCTGCAAACCCAAGGCTGCCACTTCCGCCTCAAAGCATCGCCTTCTTCTTCCCCACGCAGAACCGAGCCGCCGTCGCCATGCCTCACTGCGCCCGCATGCCCACCGTCCTCCCCGGAGCTGGGGATCGTGTCCAGCCGCTCCGCCGAGGCCGCCTTCATCGTCTACACCAGCAGCTGGAGGCAGGGAAGCCCCATCGACGTCGCCCGCGAACCGTCTTCTCCAACTACGGCCGCCACTGGTCACCTCGATTTGCCGCGTCTAGTGCTTCCCTGCTACTTCTTGAGCTTGCGTTGGTTTTTCCCTTGAAGAGGAAAGGATGATGCATCAAAGTAGAGATAAGTATTTCCCTCAGTTAAGAACCAAGGTATCAAATCCAATAGGAGATACAAGCAAGTCCCCAATCTATGCACCTGCACAAACAATCAAACATCTTGCACCCAACGCGATAATGGGGTTGTCAATCCCTTCACGGTCACTTGCAAGGATGAGATCTGATAGAGATAGATTTAAAAGATTACTAAAAGGTAAAACAAAATAAAAGTAAATAAATTGCAGCAAGCTATTTTTGGGGTTTTTTGGTTTATAGATCTGAAAATATATGATGGAAAATAGACCCGGGGGCCATAGGTTTCACTAGAGGCTTCTCTCTTGAAGGCCAATAATACGGTGGGTGACCAAATTACTGTCGAGCAATTGATAGAAAAGCGCAAAGTTATGACGATATCCAAGGCAATGATTATGCATATAGGCATCACGTCCGTGTCAAGTAGACCGAAATGATTCTGCATCTACTACTATTACTCCACACATCGACCGCTATCCAGCATGCATCTAGAGTATTAAGTTCATAAAGAACGAAGTAACGCCTTAAGTAAGATGACATGATGTAGAGGGATAAACTCAAGCAATATGATGAAAACCCCATCTTTTTACCCTTGATGGCAACAATACAAATACGTGCCTCGCTACCCCTACTTTTTCACTGGGTGAGGACACCGCAAGATTGAACCCAAAACTAAGCACCTCTCCCATTGCAAGAAGAACCAATCTAGTTGGCCGAACCAAACTGATAATTCAAAGAGAAATACAAAGATATCAAATCATGCATATAAGACTTCAGAGAAGATTCAAATAATATTCATAGATAAGCTAATCATAAATCCATAATTCATCGAATCTCGACAAACACACCGCAAAAGAATATTACATCGGATAGATCTCCAAGAACATCGAGGAGAACATGGTATTGAGAATCAAAGAGAGAGAAGAAGCCATCTAGCTACTAGCTATGGACCCGCAGGTCTGTGGTAAACTACTCACGCTGCATCGGAAGGGCAATAGAGTTGATGTAGAAGCCCTTCATGATCGAATCCCCCTCCGGCAGGATGCTGGAAAAGGCCCCAAGATGGGATCTCATGGGTACAGAAGGTTACGGCGGCGGAAAAGTATTTTGGTGGACGCTTCTGGTCGTTTGGGAATATTTCTGAATTTATAGGCCAAAGATTAGGGTTGGAGGACTCCCATGGGGCCCACAAGCCAGGGGGCGCGCCCCTCCTAGGGTGCGCCCTGAGGGCTTGTGGAGCCCTCGGGACTCTTCCGACTTCCTCTCCAAGTCCTACGTGTGTCTTCTGGTCCAAGAAAAATCATCATAAAGTTTTATTCCGTTTGGACTCCGTTTGATATTCCTTTTCTGTAAAACTCAAAAACAAGGAAAAAACAGAAACTGGCACTAGGCTCTAGGTTAATAAGTTAGTCCCAAAAATAATATAAAATAGCATATTAATGCATATAAAACATCCAAAACAGATAATATAATAGGATGGAACAATAAAAAATTATAGATACGTTGGAGATGTATCAAGCATCCCCAAGCTTAATTCCTGCTCGTCCTTGAGTAGGTAAATGATAAAAATGATAATTTTTGATGTGGAATGCTACCTAACATATTTATCCATGTAATTTTCTTTATTGTGGCATGAATATTCAGATCCATAAGGTTCAAAACAAAAGTTTAATGTTGACATAAAAACAATAATACTTCAAGCATACTAATAAAGCAATCATGTCTTCTCAAAATAACATGGTCAAAGAAAGTTATCCCTACAAAATCATATAGTCTGGCTATGCTCCATCTTCATCACACAAAGTATTAAATCATGCACAACCCCGATGACAAGCCAAGCAATTGTTTCATACTTTTGATGTTCTCAAACTTTTTTAACTTTCACGCAATAAATGAGCGTGAGCCATGGATATAGCACTATAGGTGGAATAGAATATGGTGGTTGTGGAGAAGACAAAAAGAAGGAGATAGTCTCACATCAACTAGGCGTATCAACGGGCTATGGAGATGCCCATCAATAGATATCAATGTGAGTGAGTAGGGATTGCCATGCAACGGATGCACTAGAGCTATAAGTTTATGAAAGCTCAAAAAGAAACTAAGTGGGTGTGCATCCAACTCGCTTGCTCACGAAGACCTAGGGAAATTTGAGGAAGCCCATCATTGGAATATACAAGCCAAGTTCTATAATGAAAAATTCCCACTAGTATATGAAAGTGACAACGTAGGAGACTCTCTATCATGAAGATCATGGTGCTACTTTGAAGCACAAGTGTGGTAAAAGGATAGTAGCATTGCCCCTTCTCTCTTTTCTCTCATTTTTTTGTTTGGGCTTCTTTGGCCTCTGTTAGTTTTTGTAAAGTCCGGAGACTCATCCCAACTTGTGAGGGAATCATAGCTTCCATCATCCTTTCCTCACATGGGACAATGCTCTAATAATGATGATCATCACACTTTTATTTACTTACAACTCGATACTTAGAACAAAAATATGAATCTATATGAATGCCTCCGACAGTGTATCGGGATGTGCAACGATCTAGCATAGCAATGACATCAAAAAACGGACAAGCCATGAAAACATCATGCTAGCTATCTTACGATCATGCAAAGCAATATGACAATGATGGAGTGTGTCATAATAAAACGGAAAGGTGGAAGTTGCATGGCAATATATCTCGGAATATCTATGGAAATGCCATAATAGGTAGGTATGGTGGCTGTTTTGAGGAAGGGTATATGGTGGGTGTAGTGCACCGGCGAAAGTTGCGCGGTACTAGAGAGGCTAGCAATGGTGGAAGGGTGAGAGTGCGTATCATCCATGGACTCAACATTACTCATAAAGAACTCACATACTTATTGCAAAAGTCTATTAGCTATCGAAACAAAGTACTACACACATGCTCCTAGGGGGATATATTGGTAGGAAAAGACCATCGCTCGTCCCCGACCGCCACTCATAAGGAAGATAATAAATAAATAAATCATGCTCCGACTTCATCACATAACGGTTCACCATACATGCATGCTACAGGAGTCATAAACTTTAACACAAGTATTTCTACCAATCCACAATTACTCACTAGCGTGACTCTAATATCACCATCTTTATATCTCAAAACAATCATATGGAATCAAACTTCTCATAGTATTCAATGCTCTTTATATGAAAGTTTTTATTATAGGGATAATTAGATTTATGCCCCTAGTTGTGTCCCACTCGTCTGTTTTACCCCTAGTTCCCAAAAGTCACCGGTTTTGTCCAAGTCACTTTGCTCCTCTTATGCTTTTGCCCTTTGAACGTTTGACCGTCAGTTTGAAAACTTCATAACTAATTCATACTAAATCAGAAAAATGCAAATAAGATACCAAAATGTTCAGAAAAACATCACCTATATGTCAGTGTCATTTGCATTCATGAAAAAAGTGTTGGAAAGTGCACATCCGAGTTTTAGCTCTTTTGATACCACCATGAATAGTAAAATCTAAAAAAATTCAAAAAAATATGGTGGCAAAGAACGAAAAATGTTCTAAGTGCTTGCCAAGTTTCATCAGGGAACGATGTTCGTGGAAGTTGTGGCAAAAAAATAATCTATTTTGGAGTGCTGATTGTTTTTTTTGCCGCGGCACCCACGAATGTTATTCCTTGATGAAACTTGGCAGACACTTAAAACATTTGTCATTCTTTGCCACCAATTTTTTGTGAATTTTTTAAACTTTTTTAAATTTTACTATTCATGGTGGTAGCATAAGAGCTAAAACTCGGATGGGCACTTTCCAACACTTCTTTCATGAATGCAAATGACACTCACATATAGGTGATGTTTTTCCGAACATTTTGGTATCTTATTTGCATTTTTCTGATTTAATATGAATTAGTTATGAAGTTTTCAAACTGACGGTCAAACGGTCAAAGGGCAAAAGCATAAGAGGAGCAAAGTGACTTGGACAGAACCGGTGACTTTTGGGAACTAGGGGTAAAAGAGACGAGTGGGACACAACTAGGGGCGTAAATCTAATTATCCCTTTATTATATCCCTCTTGGATGCCCATCATATTAGGACTAAATTCATAACCTATGCAAATTACCATGCTGTTTAGAGAGAATCTCAAAATAATATAAGTGAAGCAAGAGAATTCAATAATTTCTATAAAATAAAGCCACCGCCGTGCTCTAAAAAGATATAAGTGAAGCACTAGAGCAAAATTGCCTAGCTCAAAAGATATAAGTGAAGCACATAGAGTATTCTAATAAATTCATGATTCATGTGTGTCCCTCTCAAAAGGTGTGTACATCAAGGATGATTGTGTCAAACTAAAAATCAAAGACTCATATCATACAAGACGCTCCAAGCAAAACACATATCATGTGGTGAATAAAAATATAGCCTCAAGTAAATTTACCGATAGACGAAGACGAAAGAGGGGATGCCATCCGGGGCATCCCCAAGCTTAGATGCTTGGTTGTCCTTGAATATTACCTTGGGGTGCCTTGGGAATCCCCAAGCTTAGGCTCTTGCCACTCCTTATTCCATAGTCCATCAAATCTTTACCCAAAACTTGAAAACTTCACAACACAAAACTCAACAGAAAACTCATGAGATCCAATAGTATAAGAAAATAAATCACCACGTTTTGGTACTGTTGTGAACTCATTATTTATTTATATTTGTGTAATATCTACTGTATTCCAACTTATCCATGGTTCATACCCCCCGATACTACCCATAGATTCATTAAAATAAGCAAACAACACATAGAAAATAGAATCTGTCAAAAACAGAACAGTCTGCGAAGATCTGAATTGTTCTAATACTTCTGTAACTCCAAAATTTCTGAAAATTAAGGAAAACATAGGAAATTTGTATATAAATCTTGTTTAAAAAGTTAAGGGTTTTTCCACGCTCCCATGAATTTAAACAATTCTGTTACTAGACGCAAAAGTTTCTTTTTTTCAGCAACATCAAATCAACTATCACCGTAAGCCATCCCAAAGGTCTTACTTGGCTCAAACACTAATTAAAACACCAAAACACAATTACTACAGAGGTAATAATGTGTATTTCTTGAAAAACAGAACC
This sequence comes from Thinopyrum elongatum, assembly GCA_011799875.1. Taxonomy (NCBI): domain Eukaryota; kingdom Viridiplantae; phylum Streptophyta; class Magnoliopsida; order Poales; family Poaceae; genus Thinopyrum; species Thinopyrum elongatum. The sequence goes on from CM022301.1 coordinate 150,648,302, forward strand.
AAAAACATAAAAATAAAATTGGGTTGCCTCCCAACAGCGCTATTGTTTAACGCCCCTAGCTAGGCATAAAACATAGATCTAGGTATTGTCATCTTTGGTATGCAACTCCTCAATTCCACACTTATAACCCTTAGGAGATTCTTTGGTTTTATCAATAATCACACTCCTAGGCAAGAAATCAAGAAATTCACTTCTGGCAATTGGTTCCTTAATAATATTAATAAAGCTAGGGTGAACACTTATCATCTTAAGATCCTCGTTCCCTTTACTAGAAGATTCACCCTTATTTTTAGGAACATTAATAAACTTAGTAACTTTAGTAGGAGGAATATTTGGAGTAGTTTTAACATAGGCAAAAGCGGATCCCAAGTTGGTAATAATATCTTCTAGCTTGCCAATTCTAGAAGAATCTTGATCTATCTTTTCATTAACTATGGGTTCCTTTTCCCTAAGATTCTTTAAAGTAACTCCTACCTTAGATCCATATTGAGTGATATGATTATGAATCTTTTTATCCAAATTTTCAACAAGCTCTACGGTAGCAATTTTATTCTCAATAATATCAAGCCTTTGCATCACATGTTCCAAAGTTAGAATTGTTTCATTAACCATGAGTGGTGGTGAGCCTACCAAATCTATCATAGCATTATAAGCATCCAAAGTATGGCTCCCCAAGAAATTTCCCACGGTGATGGTATCTAGAACATATCTATTCCAAGGAGTAACACCCACATAAAAATTATGGAGGAGAACAGTAGTAGCTTGCTTACGAGTAGATCTATTTTGAGCATTGCAAATTCTATACCAAGCATCTTCCAAATTTTCTCCTTCTTTTTGCTTAAAATTGAGAACCTCACTCTCCGTGGTACTAACCATGGTAGAAGGACTAGCCATGATAGTAAAACAAATGAACTAGTGCACGCGCAATCAAAAAGCAAACGAAAAGACGAACGGAAAAAGGGCGAATAAAAAGGCAAATCTTTTTGTATTTTTCTGAAAATCGTTTTAGAAGTGGGGGAGAGGAAAACGAGAGGCAAATGGCAAATAATGTAATGCAAGAGATGAGAGTTTATGGTGGGTACTTGGTAGGCTTGATGTAGATCTCCCCGGCAACGGCGCCAAAAATTGTTCCTGCTACTTCTTGAGCTTGCGTTGGTTTTTCCCTTGAAGAGGAAAGGGTGATGCAGCAAAGTAGAGATAAGTATTTCCCTCAGTTAAGAACCAAGGTATCAAATCCAATAGGAGATACAAGCAAGTCCCCAATCTATGCACCTGCACAAACAATCAAACACTTGCACCCAACGCGATAAAGGGGTTGTCAATCCCTTCACGGTCACTTGCAAGGATGAGATCTGATAGAGATAGATATAAAAGATTACTAAAACGTAAAACAAAATAAAAGTAAATAAATTGCAGAAAGGTATTTTTGGTATTTTTGGTTTATAGATCTAAAAATATATGATGGAAAATAGACCCGGGGGCCATAGGTTTCACTAGAGGCTTCTCTCTTGAAGGCAAATAATACGGTGGGTGAACAAATTACTGTTGAGCAATTGATAGAAAAGCACAAAGTTATGACGATATCCAAGGCAATGATTATGCATATAGGCATCACGTCTGTCGGCGTACGACACCTATGGGATCGTGTGGATCCCTTTTACGGTTCGGTAGGGAGAGAGGTATGCACAAAGAGCAAATCCAACGATCAACGTGAGGGGATTTTTATCCAGGTTCGGGCCGCTGAGAAGCGTAATACCCTACTCCTGCTTTGGTTTATTATGGGTGTTTAAGCCCAAGCTCCAGGAGCGCTTGCAGTGAATAGTATGTTCGAGCAGCAGCTACGCATGCAGAATGGGCCAGAGAGTCCTCCCCCGGTAGCTACGCCTTGGGCCTCCTTTTATACGTCCAAGGGGTCACCAACAGTGGCATACAGTACATACAAGAGGTGTAAAGTTGCTACAGTATTTACATGTTTATCACTGACGACTTAGGACAAACGCATTAAATGCTCCATTTAGGTGTCCGTTTAGGTGTCCCTTACTTTCTTGGGGATGGAAAAAGGGCCCGTCCCATCAGCACCACTTAAGCCCGTCCACCACTAGTGCCATGACACACATCCAGGAGGACAAAACCCAAATGACAGGCTGGCCGCTGCGCTGGAGCAGTGGCAGGGTGGCGGAGTCTTGCCGGGGCTTCGCAAGCCATCCCGGCAAGTATCTTGCCGGGAATCCAGCCTTTGGTCTTCTGTCTTCTGGTCACCGGTTTGAATGCCTCCTTGATGGTCTTGCACTTGCTTCCAGCTGTCCCCCGACAGGCCTTGCCGCTGGTATGGCTACAACCGTCCGTGCACAAGTATGGGGTACTAAAGGACCCAAACTTTAGTACACCGACAAGAGCCCCTGGGCCTAGGCCATACACGGGTGGGAGGCGTTGTTGGGCTAGGCCCAAACAGTGCACGGGCACGCGTGGCAGGAGTTAGCTGCGTAATTATCTCATTTACCGCGCTTCCCCACGGCGCGTATTGAATGCGTGATGTGGGATACGTGCGCGGAATGACCGCAGTAAAACACGCTTGCAAAGGCACATTCACATTGATTAGAAAGGAGGCAGCTCCGTGCCTTCCCAATAAAAAGGAATCCGCAGAGGCGCCATTCATTTACCTTTCATCCTTTCCAATCTGGAAACCGCCGTCGCCTTCTTCCTCGAACTCAAAGCAGAGCCTTTCCCATCCATCCGCCGCCTCCACTCTCTCATCGCCCTCGGCCCCTGCTTCCTCGGTCGCCATGCTGCCCAAAGCGAGTAAGGGCAAAGAGGTGAAAGTCGTCGATTCAGGTGCGCAGGCGGAGGAAAGCGAGCTGGTGAAGATGCAGAAGGAGCACGTCGTCTTCGCCCCGACGCTCGACGCGAGCACCCTGAAGGATCGGTATCTGTGTATGTGGGGGAGGGAGACGAAGGCTCATCCCGCTACTCGTGTAAACCCAGCTTCCTCCGAGGGTGGCCCAGATAAATTCCCTTTCTTTGCCGCATACTTTTATTGTGGGCTCTACCCTCCGTTTTCTGATTTCTTCATCGACATCATGTACACATACGGCTTCCGTCTCTTGGATTTCATGCCAAATGCCGTGACATGCATGTCAGTCTTCGCCCATCTCTGTGAAAATTTCACTGAAGTAGTCCCCAGCACAGCCCTCTTTCGCCACTATTTCATTCCCCGTATCGAAAAAGGAGACGCCCTTTCCGGTTCTATCGCCTGGATTCCAAGGGCATGGAATAAAGAGATATACCCAGAAGGGCTCTACCGTATGAAGTGGGAAGAATGGCAGGGCGAATGGTGCTGGATTAAGGAGAAAGATCCCCAGCCTTTCTGTTTGCCCCGACAAATGAAAGTGGTCCGCGGCAATGACTGGAGCGCTCTCGATCCCGAAGATGAGAAGCTCACAATCGCAATTACCAGGATCCACCGTCTCAGGGTTGCCGGGCTCACAATAGAAATGGTTGGCACTGATTTCCTTCGCCGCCGCATCGCCCCTCTGCATAACAAAGGGAGACCAGCCTGGGAGTTTTCGAATGCGGCAGATATCATGAGGCTGCATCCTGGTTTGAACAACAACTTGACGATCATGCAGCACATAGCTCTCTGCCACAAACTGTTCAGGCCCGGCGGGAAATATAAGTTGCCGGCGAGCGTAATTCCTCTGTGCAACAACTCCGCTCTGACCTCAATCATCGCCATGATGCCGGCGTGTAATGCTCATGGCCTTGACGGAACTTGGGTTGAGCCATCCGCAGAGCAAGCACAGGGGTTCTTTGACAATCTGTCGAAAAGAGCCATCCGAGAAGAGACAAATCTCATCCGCCCCACTACTGACGAAGAAGTGGCGTATATCGTCAGCAGGGCGGAAGAGGCAAATCTTGCTGTGGAGGTCGGCAGCGCTGGCTTTGTGGAAGGGGAGACCAGCGAAGAAGAAGTGATGTCAGAGGAAAATCTTGCCGGGCAAGGTGAGACTGCCGGGGAGCAGAGCGGCACAGCTGCCGGGAGCCCTTCTGTCGAAGACGCAACCGAGGAGCCCCCAGCTCCAGGGAAGAAGAAGCGTGTTCTTCGGAAAGCCGTCTCTGGCGTCCCAACACATCAGCCTTCCTCAAGCGGTGAGGTTTCCGACAAGGGGGCGGCCGGCAAGGCTGCGCGGCGGCAAGAAGCTCAACATCAACCCACGCGACGTATGAGACGCACGACCGCGGCAACAACTGGAGCGGCGGGGGCGTCTCATACGACAGCACCAACAGCCGGAGCAGCAGGATCACATCAACCTACCGCTTCTGCCGCAGCCAAGTGACCCAGGACCACTCCTCCACTCTCTCGCACGGACACTGTAGTGGAGGTCGACTTCGACATCTCCGCTTTTAGCCCGGAAAGAGAAGAGTAAGGGCCATGCCGGATCTTTTAACTTCTGAGTTCCTGGTTTGCTTAACTCATTTGTCTTGCTTTGGCCTGTCTCCACAGAGATACGAAAACATTGGCGCAAAGGATGGCGAAGAAGGCTAAGACTTCAACGGACGATGAGCCTTCGGCAAGCACCGTAGGCACACCAGAGCCCATGGTCATCAGCCCGGAGCTCAGCCCTCAACGCAGTCCCCAACTCAGCCCCCAGCGTGAGTCCACTACTCATTTTCCGCTGGCGAGCATTGAGATGTTTATCCTTGCTACTAACATCACCGGGATTGCAGGAGAAGAACGGCAACAAAGAGAGCCACTGGAGGCCATTCCCGACATGCCGCCCCCATCAACCGCGCCGCCCAGAGATGAATCTCCGGCAAGGGCTTCCACTGGCGAGCCTATTCGTGTTGAAGAGGAGCCAGCAAGCACGGGCACTGGCAGTCCTACATCGGCAACAAATGTTGCCGGGAAAGGAGAAACCACGTCTCAACAGCTCGACACAGGTAAACCACTTGCCTCTGAGTACTTGTCATTCTTTCTTTATTTTTGTCTTCTTGAACTTCAACTTTAGTCTCATCTTGTTTCCCTTCCCCGGTCTTTAGATCTTCCTTCGATGGAACAAATGGATGTTGATATCGTCATCGAGGAGACCGCCAAGGATGCTACCACCGAGGTCGACAAGGTCACTGCTGACGAATCCGCCAAGGTCGCATAGGAAGAAACTGCCAAGGGGTCTGCTAAGAGGGCCGGCAAGGAGACCGGTGACTATACTGATGGCATTCCTGCCACAGGAGCGCCTAGCGCTACACTGGTCACGGAGCCCCCAGTTGCCGGTGAGGCGGTTGTCGAAGATCAACCATCAACATCTGATGTCCCCCCGTCAAGCAGATACCTTAAGGTTGGCGACAACCTGTTCGTCAGCATACCAGGGACGGCAAGCACTGGGGTGCCAACCGAAGGGGAAATTTTCGATGAAGACGTCATCATCGCTGCCGGACTTGAGATCGTTGACGAGCCACGCGCCAGCAGCAACAAGTCCAAGGAAGAACAGCTCCTCCAAACCATGAGCGACAACTTTCAAAAGCTCCAGGCGCTTCACGCACCCGAAAGGAGAAATTAGACTCCAGGGCAGCAGTTATTGAAGCAGCGGAGGCAGATTTCCAGAAGCACATCGAGGAAACGCAAGTCTGGTACGCTGAGGCCTTCCAGGAGCTGTTGGCTAGCCAGGAACAACTGAGTCAAAGTTGGAGGGAGTTCCTATTAAAGCAGTCCAACACCGAGAAGGCACAGGAAGAGGCCGCGCAGCGGGCCGCTGCAGAGGAAGCTTGCTTAACAGAACGCCGCGTCGGGCTCGATGCTCATGAAGAGGACCTTTCCACTCGCGAGGAGGCACTTGCCGCCAAGCTCCGCAGCAAGGACGAGGAGATCGAAAAGCTCGTCGTGCAGCGAACCCAGGAGCTGGAGCAGAAACACAAGGAGACGCCCGAAGCTCTGGCCATAGATCACGCCGGCAAGTTGAAGGAGGCCATCGATGCCGCCGAAGCTGCAGAGGCCACCAAGAACGAGCTGGGTGATAAAGTAAAGAGGCTGGAGGCGGATCTCGAGGATCATGGCAAGGATCTCTCGTCGCTCAAAGCCGACAGAGAGAAGACTCTCTACAACTTGGCGGAGATGCAAACCTCCATGTCCGACAAGATCAAAAAAACTCACCTCAGCCAATAAATCCATCGCAGATCTGAAACTGAAGCTGACCACGCCGGAGAAGTCCCTGGAGGATGGCAAGGCTCGCGAGAAGGCCTTGATCAAGGACCTCCGGAATGAGAAGGACCTGCTCAAGAGCGCCGCCGCCACTTATAATGATTTTGAGAAAGGTGTGAAGATCTGGACCGAGCGCCTTGTTGACGTCGTGGAAAGGCTTGCAGCAGAACTGTCCACCATGGGCCTGCAGAACTTCAACTACTCTTTCGACGATAGGGTGTCTCCGAGCGCCAAGATGACCATGTTCTTCGAGAGTGTCGTTGATGCCCTGAAGCTGCTCCATTCCGAACGAGCAACCCATCTGGCCAACGAATCCCGCAAACTCTGCCGGGCTGTCCTCCTCAAGGTGCTCATCAAAGTGGTGCACAAGAACCCTGGCATCAATCTCACCAACGTTCTCGACAGCTTGCCGGAGAATGTTGACCTCGAGGCACTCAAAGAGCTTGTCGCGCCCATCGTCGACAAGGTGAGCCAAGTCAAGAGGGTCGAAGGCCAACGCAGGGACTAGCCACTTTGCTTCATCTTTTCCGCCACCATTCCATGCCAAAGACAATTTCATCTTAGGTTAGAATCGTGGCGACTATCAATGTAATGTAACTTGCTATGTTTTGGATGAATGCACGCTATTTCTCTTGTCAGATTTCTTTCTGTATGGTGCATGCCCTACGCTTATTGGAAAACTTGCCGGCGCGCGCACCCTTGCCGCGAGCGCTTTGAGGAACGGATCCTTAGCAGCCTGCTGGAGGTGTCGCTACCAGCAAGATACCTTGACATTTTTAGTGCAGCCACCTAAGCTGTTGAGCGGACTCGAAACAGAGTAAGGGCGCAACCGATCACGACAAGGTTCCTTCGCGTGCAGGTTTTCCATACAAAAGCCGAAATCATTCAAGGAAAATAACCTCAAAGTAAAAAAAAATCACTTAAAGTTCTGCAACTTAGCTTTTTGTTGCTGTGCTCCTTTCTGCAAGATGTCAACTTTGAACGTCGCCTGTCGGTATCCATACCATCACTCCCCCCTGCAAACTTGCACGCGAGGGAACCTTCTATCCTTTGAGAAAAAGAAAGAAGGGAAAACAAGGATATGGAACCTTGGCGGTTCGTTAACGCTTACCGGAAGCAAGTGTAATACAATATCTCAGACAAGCATGCATATATATTAACATGAAAATTGAGAGGAATTGTAAAACACTTAAGCTTATTCAACTATGCACAGGGTCTGCACCTGGCTTTGTACAAAGGATCATATGCCTTGCCGGCAAAACTCGTACAAAAGGTGGTTGCCGGGAGATCCGGCAACCACGCCTTATGGGTAGAACTTACGAAGATGTTCGATATTCTAGGAATTGCTTACTGGAATGCCATCCTCGGTCTCCAGGCGGACTGCGCCAGGCCTGGTGACTCGTACTACCCGATAAGGGCCTTCCCACTTCGGCGTCAACTTATTAGAATTCTTGGCCGACTGAACGCGCTGAAGAACAATGTCGCCTTCCTCAAGACTTCGGGCATGAACCTTGCGGCTATGGTAGCAGCGCAAGGCTTGCTGGTAGCGTGCAGCTCGTACAGCAGCCTGAAGACGATCTTCCTCAAGGAGCGTAGCGTCATCTTGCCGCAGCTGCTCTTGCTCAAGCTCATCATAAGCGAGCACTCGAGGTGACCCGTATATGAGTTCCGTGGGGAGAACTGCTTCTGCCCCACACACTAGGGAGAAGGGTGTCTGGCCAGTGGCTCGATTTGGTGTTGTTCTGATTGACCAAAGAACCTCCGGCAGCTCATCAAACCAGCGTCTTCCGCACTTTTTCAGCTCGTCGAAAGTCCTTGTCTTGAGACCTCGCAACACTTCAGCATTTGCCCTTTACTCTTGGCCGTTGCTTCTCGGATGAGCAACAGAAGCAAAACAAATTTTGCTGCCAAGGTCTTGGATGTATTGCATGAAGGTGTGGCCGTGAACTATGTGCCGTTGTCAATGATGATCCTGTTTGGCACACCAAAATGGCAAACTAGTCCTTTGAAGAACTTGACGGCTGATTGTGCTATCACCTTTCTCACTGCTTCCACTTCTGGCCACTTTGTGAACTTGTTGATTGCGATGTACAAGTACTCAAAGCCCCCAGTAGCACGGGAAAAAGGGCCCAATATGTCGAGCCCCCAGACCGAAAATGGCCAGGAAAGAGGGATTGTCTGAAGAGCCTGAGCTGGCTGATGCAATTTCTTTGAATGGAACTTGCACGCTTCACACTTGGTTACTAGTGCAGTTGCATCCTGGAGGGCATTGGGCCAAAAGAAACCTTGCCGGAATGCCTTACCGACAAGAGCCCTTGAGCCTATGTGGGAGCCACATATGCCTCCATGTATCTCTGCTAACAGCTCCAGTCCATCTTCCCGAGGAATGCACTTCAATTTCATGCCGTTCGGTCTCTTTCTGTACAGGACATTGTCCACGAATTGGTACATACTAGACCGACGGGCTACTTTCTCTGCTTCTTCCTGTTCTTCGGGGAGTTCCCCTGTTTGGAGGAACTGGACGATGTGATGTGCCCATGCTGGAGCCTGAGGCTCGACAGCAAGGACTAAAGGCATGTCTTCTATCACGGGCGCGTTTGTCTCTACGGCAAGGGCTCGAGGCCCTGCCGGAGCCTGTTGCTCCCCGACAAGCTTGGCGTTGTTCCCGGCAACTTCCTTGCCGGCGGCTTCTGGGAGCTCTGCGGGAAAGTACTGGCCAGAATTCAACCTCCTTCGTTTATCTTGCCTCGCTGATGGTGTTACGGATGGCTGAGTCAACCAGAGCACAAAAGTACCTGGTTCCACAGATAACTTGAGGGCATCACGCTTTGACAGGTCGTCAGCAATGTTGTTCTCTGCTCGAGGAACATGCTCTGTCTGCAGACCGTCAAAGTGCTCCTCCAATTTCCTCACTTCATCTATGTATGCTTCCATCAATGGTCTCTGATAGTCTTTGTTCACTTGCTTGATGACAAGCTGTGAATCACCTCTGACGATGAGCTTTTAATTCCAAGGCCCGCCACGATCCTGAGACCGGCAAGCAGCCCTTCATATTCTGCAGTGTTGTTTGTTGATCTCTCTCGGGGAAAGTGCATCTGAATTACATATTTGAGGTGCTCTCCGGTGGGTGCGACAAGCAGCACGCCAGCACTGATGCCTTGCAGCGAGAAAGCCCCATCAAAATACATAATCCACTCTCGATCGTTTATTGTGGGTGTTTAAGCCCACGCTCCAGGAGCGCTTGCGGTGAACAGTATGTTCGAGCAGCAGCTACACATGCAGAATGGGCCAGAGAGTCCTCCCCCTGTAGCTACGCCTTGGGCCTCCTTTTATACATCCAAGGGGTCACCAACAGTGGCGTACAGTACATACAAGAGGTGTAAAGTTGCTACAGTGTTTACATGTTTATCACTGACGACTTAGGACAAACGCATTAAATGCTCCGTTTAGGTGTCCCTTACTTTCTTGGGGATGGAAAAAGGGCCCGTCCCATCAGCACCGCTTAAGCTCGTCCACCACTAGTGCCATGACACACATCCAGGAGGACAAAACCCAAATGACAGGCTGGTCACTATGCTGGAGTGGTGGTAGGGTGGCGGGATCTTGCTGGGTGCGAGTCTTGCCGGGTCTTCGCAAGCCATCCTGGCAAGGATCTTGCCGGGGATCCGGCCTTTGGGCTTCTGTCTTCTGGTCACTGGTTTGAATGCCTTCTTGATAGTCTTGCACTTGCTTCTAGCTGTCCCCCGGCAGGCCTTGCCGCTGGTATGGCTACAACCGTCCGTGCACAAGTATGGGGTACTAAAAGGACCCAAACTTTAGTACACCGACAGGAGCCCCCGGGCCTAGGCCATACACAGGTGCGAGACGTTGTTGGGCTAGGCCCAAACAGTGCACGGGCACGCGTGGCAGGAGTTAGCTATCGTAATTATCTCATTTACCGCGCTTCCCCACAGTGCATATTGAATGCACGACGCGGGATATGTGCGCGGAACGACAGCTGTAGCAGTGCGCTCGCGAAATCGCATTCACATTGATTAGAAAGGAGGCAGCCCCGCGCCTTCCGCTTAAAAAGGAATCCGCAGTGGCGCCGTTCATTTACCTTTCATCCTTTCCAATCTGGAAACCGCCGTCGCCTTCTTCCTCGAACTCAAAGCAGAGCCCCTCCCATCCATCCGCCGCCTCCACTCTCTCATCGCCCTTGGCCCCTGCTTCCTCAGTCGCCATGACGCCCAAAGCGAGCAAGGGCAAAGAGGTGAAAGCCGTCGATTCGGGTGTGCAGGCGGAGGAGAGCAAGCTGGTGAAGATGCAGAAGGAGCACATCGTCTTCGCCCCGACGCTCGACGCGAGCGCCCTGAAGGATCGGTATCTGTGCATGTGGGGGAGGGAGACGAAGGCTCATCCCGCTACTCACGTAAACCCAGCTTCCTCCGAGGGTGACCCAGATAAATTCCCTTTCTTTGCCGCCTACTTTTATTGCGGGCTCTGCCCTCCGTTTTCTGATTTCTTCATCGACATCATGTACACATACGGCTTCTGTCTCTTAGATTTCACACCGAATGCCGTGACATGCATGTCAGTCTTCGCCCATCTCTGTGAAAATTTCACCAGAGTAATCCCCAGCACAGCCCTCTTTCGCCACTATTTCATTCCCCGTATCGAAAAAGGAGATACCCTTTCCGGTTCTATCGCCTGGATTCCAAGGGCATGGAATAAAGAGATATACCCAGAAGGGCTCTACTGTACGAAGTGGGAAGAATGGCGGGGCGAATGGTGCTGGATTAAGGAGAAAGATTCCCAGCCTTTCTGTTTGCCCCGACAAACGAAAGTGGTCCGCGGCAATGACTGGAGCGCTCTCGATCCCGAAGATGAGAAGCTCACAATTGCAATTACCTGGAGCCACCGTCTCAAGGCTGCCGGGCTCACAATAGAAATGGTTGGCGCTGATTTCCTTCGCCGTGGCATCGCCCCTCTGCATAACAAAGGGAGACCAGCCTGGGAGTTTCGGAATGCGGCAGATATCATGAGGCTGTGTCCTGGTTTGAACAACAACTTGACGATCATGCAGCACAGAGCTCTTTGCCACAAACTGTTCAGGCCCGGCAGGAAATATAAGTTGTCGGCGAGCGTAATTCCTCCCTTCCCCCCCGGATCCAGATCGGCCCCTGCCCCGCGCCCGACGCCGTCGCCGCCTGCCGTCTCCGGACCGCCTCGCCGGAGCTGCCCCGCCGTCGTCCCCATCCTCCTCCTCGACCCCCCCGCTGCCCTGACCCTACGCGCCTCGGTGAGGCCCCGGCCGCCTCTCTCCCCCTCGCCCCGCACTCAACGCGTGCGCATGCGCGCTCATCGCCCCGTTCACCGCGCCTCCCCTGCCGTCGCCTGGCCCATGCGCCCCCGCGCTGCTCCGCCTCGCGCTCACCACGGCCCCAGCACGCATGCCTCGCCGCAGCCCGCGCCACTCACCCCGCGCCGTCGCCTCTCTCTCCCTGCGCCTGGTTCGCGCATTGGCCTCCCCCTGCACGTCCCGAGCCACGCCCCGACGCCTCCCGTGCGCGCGTTGCACCCCCGCTGCCCGCGCCGCAGCTCGCACCGCCGCACCCCTGGCCTCCGTTGCCCGGCACCCAGCCTCCCCTCGTGCTCGCGGGCCGCGCCTGGCCACGCCCAGCGCCCGCCGCACCCTGCGCCCGCACCCGCCAACGGCCGCACGGGCCACTGACAGCTGGGCCCCGCCCCATGTGTCTATGACACAGGGGCCCCACTGCCCAGAACGAAAATGAAAATAAATAATAAAAGTAAAAATAAAATTAATAGTTAATTAATTAATTAGTGAATTAATTAAGTTAATTAATTCTATTCAATTAATCTAATTAATTAGTTAGTTTAATTAAACAGTAATTAGATTAGTTAAACCCTAATTAACCTAAACAGAGTATGACAGGTGGGACCCACACGTCAGTTTGACTAGGTCAACTGTAGTGTTGACTGCTGATGTCAGCATGATGTCATGCTGACATCATCTGGTACTATTTTGGATAATGCTGGATTAAATGATTAAATAAATTCCAGAAAATAATTAAAACTTTAGAAAATCATAGTAAATAATCCGTAGCTCAGATCGAAAAACTTTGTACATGAAAGTTGCTCAGAACGACGAGACGAATTCGAATACACAGTCCGTTTGTCCGCCAAACGTCCCTAACTATCCGAACATGGAACAGTCCCCCTCCGGCCATTTGTCTGACAAATGCCCGGAACCGGGAAAACATTCCCGGATGGATTCCCCCTTCCTCGGTGACGTGCAACCATACGTTAGGACACACCCGACACTGCATATTGTCATGTCGTACATTGTGTTGCTCATGTTTGCTGTGTATTTATACTGTTTCCTCCCCCTCTTCTCTCTCGTTAGACCCCGACGCAGTTCCCGGTACCGACGCAGCTCCGGAGCCCAACGCCACTGTTGACGACCCCTCCTTCTTGCCAGAGCAACCAGGCAAGCACCCCCCCTTGAGCATACCGATATCGCCTATTCTTTCTCTCTCATGCTTGCATTAGAATTGCTGCTGCTACTGCTTTACCTATTCTGATGCATAGCCTGTTTATTGTAACCTGCTATTGAAACCTTACCTGCTTATCCTAAACTGTCTAGTATAGGCTGGGTAGAGACCTATCATTGACCCCACTTGTCCTGACTGCCCCGCTGGATTATCAGAAGACCCGATCAACGGGATCGAAGACAGACCAGGCACCGCACATCACCCCCCCTAGTTGTACGCCACTACTGGGTTACTATCGAGTGCCGAGGGTGATACCTCGTCAGCACTTCTGATGATAATCTGGTAGGTTAGTTCATCGGTTGTGGCTACCGAGGGTGATTCCTCCTTCACCACTTCCGAATATGACGCCGTCGTACAACACCTCAAGTGTGGACCCATTGAGGGTGATTCCTCCGAGTTCACCTTGACGGATACATCGAGTAGGAATCCAACGAGGGTGATACCTCAGATTCCACTGATGTTATGGACACACGGATACTTGGACGGTACTATTGTTACTTGGAAAGGCGGGTCGACCCTGAGGGGTACCCGCGTGTGATGTGAAGACGGGTTGCCTGGATGGTGCCCGAGTGATGAATATGAGGCGTGGCCGGGCATTCTTGGCCCTTGCCGCAAGTCCTTGAGATGGGGCAACGGGGTCACATCGATCGTGAGTCTCTGCTCGTTACCGCACTACCAACACCCTACGATTTGGATATTTGATCTGAGTGGGCCTCTGGCCCGATAGCACTAACCATCACGCGGGAAAAGTTATGGGCACTCTACATCGTAGCATCAGCCGAAAGCTCTGTCAGACGTCCAGTTCAGCAGTGTGGCATGGAGTGATTGGCGCCATTCACGACAGAGGTGGTGCTTGGATCTGAGCCATGTGCGCAACGACCCGGAGGGCGAGGTGCGATGGCCCAAGACCCCCTTGCGCTTAGGATGTAGACCGGCGGGGACCTCTCTGCTGAGCTCTAGGTAGGGCTGCGGTGTGTCGTTTGGGCGAGGCTGGGCATGACCCGGAAAAGTGTGTTCGGCTGGAGTTAAGCGAGCGTGGTGGGTAAGTTGGTGCACGCCTGCAGGGAAGAACTAATCTATGCATAGCCGGATCCTCGGTAACGGACACTCGGAGTTGTATCCCGATCGATACAACTAGTATTGGATACTTTGGCTCTGGGATTGCTTCTCGCAGGGAGTCGAGAAGGGATCTCCGGACGAGGTCGATGATTGTATGGCTCTGGGATTGCTTTCTCGTAGGGAGTCGAGAAAGGATCTCTGGCTGAGGTTGAGACTTAATGATACTACTATTTTATACTGTACTAATCTACACTCTTCTAATGCTGCAAGACCGCTGAAGATGCTAGTCTTTGATAGGACTAGGCTTTCCTCTCTATTCTGGCATTTCTGCAGCCCAGTCCTCATATACAGCCACTCTTTGATAATGTTGCATATGTAGTGTAGATCCTTGCTTGCTGAGTACTTCGGATGAGTACTCACGGTTGCTTTGCTTTCTTTTTCTCCCCATATCATTTTGTCATGACCAGATGACGGAGCCCCTGAGACAGCTGCCTCCGCTGACGATCGCTGCTATTACCCCGAGGATGGATGCTACTACGAGTTGGCTGACGACCAGGAGTAGGATCAGAGGGTCCCAGGCAGGAGGCCTGCGCCTTTCGATCGTAGTGTTTTATTTTGCCCCACCTATCTAAAGGCATTTCTGTTTCTCTTTTAATATCTGTACTCAGATATCTGATGCTTCCGCTGATGCTTGTATGCCATCGAGCTATGTATTCGAGCCCTCGAGGCCCTGGCTTGTAATATAAAGCTTGTATGACTTTATTTATATTTTAGAGTTGTGTTGTGATATATTCCCGTGAGTCCTTAGGCTTGATCGTGTGCATTTGCGTATATGATTAGTGCACAATTGAGCCGGGGGCGTCACAATAGCTTTCTTTACCGTTGATATTTTGAAAGACACGATTGTTTGTTGGGATGCCTGAGTATTAATGTCTTTATGTCAAATTATAGACTATTGCTTTGAATCACTTATGTCTTAATATTCATGCCATGATTAGACATATGATCAAGATTATGGTAGGTAGCATTCCACATCAAAAATTATCTTTTTTATCATTTACCTACTCGAGGACGAGTAGGAATTAAGCTTGGGGATGCTGATACGTCTCCGTCATATCTATAATTTTTTATTGTTTCATGCCAATATTATACAACTTTCACATATTTTTGGCAACATTTTATATGATTTATTGGCTAACCTATTGATTCAGTGCCCAGTGCCAGTTCCTATTTGTTGCATGTTTTTTGTTTCGCAGAAAATCCATATCAAACGAAGTCCAAACGCAATAAAAATTTACGGAGAATTATTTTGGAATATATGTGATTTTTGGGACTTGGAATCAACGCAAATGGGGGCCCACATCCCCCACAAGACACCAAGGCGCGCCCTGGTGGGTTGTGCCCTCCTCGGATGTCGGTTGGAGCTCTACTTCGGGCGCAAGGAAGCTTATATCTGGAAAAAAATCGTGTTAAAATCTCAGCGCAATCGGAGTTATGGATCTCCGGGAATATAAGAAATGGTTTTCGGCCAGATCTGGGGAGCGCGAAACAGAAGAGAACAGAGAGGGAGATCCAATAAAGGAGGGGCTCCCGCCCCTCCGCTGCCATGGAGTCCATGGAGCAGAGGGGGAACTCTCCTCCCATCTAGGGGGGAGGCCAAGGAAGAAGAAGAAGGAGGGGGGCTCTCTCCCCCTCTCTCCCGATGGCGCCGGAGTGCCGCCGGGGCAAGGATCGTGACGGTGATCTACATCAACAATCTTGCTACTGTCAACACCAACTTTCTTCCCCTCTATGCAGAGGTGTAACACCCCTTCTCCCCGCTGTAATCTCTACTTAAACATGGTGCTCAACTCCATATATTATTTCCTACTGATCTATGGTTATCCTATGATCTTTGAGTTGATCCATTTTGTCCTATGGGTTAATCATGATCTTGGTTGGTATGATTGTATATTTTATTTATGGTGCTGTCCTACGGTGCCCTTCGTCTCTCACAAACATGAGGGATCCTCGCTGTAGGGTGTTGCAATATGTTCATAGTTTGCTTATTGTCGGTGTTGTGGGGGTGACAGCAGCCTAAACGCGGATAAGTGGGTTATGGCGTATGGGAGTAAAGAGGACTTGATACTTAATGCTATGGTTGGGTTTCATGACCTTAATGATCTTTAGTAGTTGCAGATGCTTGCTAGGGGTCCAATCGTAAGTGCATATGATCCAAGTAGAGAAAGTATGTTAGCTCATGCCTCTCCCTCGTGTAAAATTGCAAGAATGATTACCGGTACTTGTTATCGATTGCCTAGGGACAAATGACTTTCTTGTTGACAAAAGCTATCCACTTTTATTGCCTTGCAATTTTTATTCGTAGTTTTATTCTTGCAAAATAGTTTCATACTTGTTCTAGGTAAAGCAAACGTCAAGTGTGCGTAGAGTTGTATCGGTGGTCGATAGAACTTGAGGGAATATTTGTTCTGCCTTTAGCTCCTCGTTGGGTTCGACACTTATTTATCGAAGAAGGCTACAAACGATCCCCTATACTTGTGGGTTATCAGGCTACCAAAAGATCCTAGGCAAACACCACATGTTGGAGGATCCATGACAATATAACTTCTATGCAAATATACCCAAACATAACTCATTACGTTGTCTTCCTTGTCCAACTTCAACTAATTTGCTCAAGTTTGAAAATAATTGATGGGTCTTCAAAATCATAGAAGATGTCCAAGATAATATATTTTTATGTGAAAGTTCTCTTCCTTATACTAATCATTCATGAATTGCTTGTATGACCAATATTGTGATTGTCAAGCTTCAAAAGATTTCACTTTCTAAACCCAATGTGAAGCTACTACTAGGCATGATATAAACATATAATTTCAACTTCATGATATTCAATTCATTTAATAATTTACTCATAGGATATAAGTGAAGCACAAGAGTACATGACAAACTACTCCAAAAAGATACAAGTGAAGATCAAGCGAGTAGTTAAGTAAATGGGTAGCTATTTGAGGACTCTCTCTTATTTAAAACTTTCAGATCTAAGTATTTTATTAAAACAGCAAGAAAAAAAAATAAAATGACATTCCAAGAATAGCACACATCATGTGAAGAAGCAAAAACTTAGGTTCAACCGATACTAACCGATAATTGTTGATGAAGAAAGGTGGGATGCCTATCGGGCATCCCCAAGCTTAGATGCTTGAGACTTCTTAAAATATTATCTTGGGATGCCTTGGGCATCCCCAAGCTTGAGATTTTGTGTCTCCTTAATTCCTTTTATATCACGGTTTCCCTAAATCTTAAAAACTTCATCCACACAAAACTCAACAAGAACTTGTGAGATAAGTTAGTATAAATCAATGCAAAAACCTTATCATTACCTACTGTGGCATATCACTAAAATTATTATTTAACATTTCATACTAAATGCCTCTGCATATTTAATAGTCATATCCTCAAATAGAATCATTAAACAAGCAAACATATGCAAACAATGCAAACATAACAGCAATCTGCCAAAACAGGACAGTCTGTAAAGGATGCAAGAGTCTTCATGCTTCTCTAACTCCAAAAATTCTCAAAATTTATCACACTGTAGAAAATTTATCAGAGCTTATTGTGCAAAAAGTTTCAACATTTTATCACATTCTGACTTTTCTCGGGAATTTTTACAACAGCGGTAAACTTTCTGTTTTGAAACAGCAACAAATAGACTTGCAAAATAAGCATGGTAAAGGCTATCCTTGACATTTTTATTGAAATAAAAGATATAAAACATTATTCTAAATAACAGAAAGAAAATCCTAATAAAATAAAATGACGGTCCAAGCAAAACACATATCATGTGACGAATAAAAATATAGCCCCAAGTAAGGTTACCGATAATGTTGGAGACGAAATAGGGGATGCCTTCCGGGGCATCCCCAAGCTTAGTTGCTTGGATCTTCCTTGAATATTACCTTGGGGTGCTTTGGGCATCCCAAAGCTTAGGGTCTTGTCACTCCTTATTCTCCTCATATCGATATCTCACCGAAAACATGAAAACTTCAATCACACAAAACTTAACGGAACTTTGTGAGATGGGTTAGTTTGACAAAGACAAATCATTCACTTGGGTACTGTCAAGATAAAATTCATAATTGTTTCCACATAATTCCTAATTTACTCTACAATTTCCACAATTTTTATTAAGCAATATAAGCCATAGAAACTATAAAACAAGCAAACTATGTATTGAAAACAGAATCTGTCAAAAACAGAACAGTACGTAAAGATCTGAATTTTAGTCAGACTTATGCAACTCGAAAAATTCTGAAAATTTAGTACAACCCAGAAAATTTGTAGACCAAACAACTGTAAAACATTAAGAGTTTTTCGACGCTCCAGTGAACTTAAACAATTCTGTTACTGGGCACAAAAATTTCTATTTTTGCACAGAATCAAGTCAACTATCATCCACACTATCCCAAAGGCTTTACTTGGCACTTTATTGAAATAAAAGCTATAAAACATGATTAATACAGTAGCCTAATAATGTGAACACACAAAAACAGTAGGGGTAAATGTTGGGTTGTCTCCCAACAAGCGCTTTTCTTTGATGCCTTTTAGCTAGGCATGATGATTTCAATGATGCTCACATAAAAGATAAGAATTGAAACACAAAGAGAGCATCATGAAGCATATGACTAGCACATTTAAGTCTAACCCACTTCCTATGCATAGGGATTTTGTGAGCAAACAACTTATGGGAACAAGAATCAACTAGCATAGGAAGGCAAAACAAACAAAACTTCAAGATTTTCAGTACATAGAGAGGAAACTTGATATTATTGCAATATGTAAAAGCATATGTTCCCCTCTCATAATAATTTTAAGTAGCATCATGAATGAATTCAACAATATAGCTATCACATAAAGCATTCTTTTCATGATCCACATGCATACAAAATTTATTACTCTCCACATAAGTAAATTTATTCTCATCAATTGTAGTGGGAGTAAACTCAACAAAATAACTATCATGGGATTGAAAATTAAAATCATGATGACAAGTTTCATGGTTATAATTATTTAATATAGCATACATGTCATCACCATAAACATCATAGATAGCAACTTTGTTATCATAGTCAATTGAAACCTCTTCCAAAATATTGGATTCATCAATTAATATATTCATGACCTCTCCAAATCCACTTTTATCATTATAATAATCATAAATAGGAGGCATGCAATCATCATAATAAATATTCTCATCAAAACTTGGGGGACTAAAAATATCATCTTCATAAAACATAACATCCCCAAGCTTATGGCTTTGCATATCATTAGCATCATGGATATTCAGAGAATTCATACTAGCAACATTGCAATCATGCTCATCATTCAAAGATTTTTTGTCAAACATTTTATAGAATTTTTCCTCTATCAATTGAGCACAATTTTCCTCTCCATTATTTTCACAAAAGACATTATAAAGATGAACAATATGATGCAACCTCAATTCCATTTTTTTGTAGTTTTGTTTTATAAACCAAACTAGTGATAAAACAAGAAACTAAAAGATTCAATTGCAAGATCGAAAGATATTACTTCATGCACTCACCTCCCCGGCAATGGCGCCAGAAAAGAGCTTGATGTCTACTACACAACTTGTTCTTGTAGACTCGTGTTGGGCCTCCAAGCGTAGAGTTTTGTAGGATAGTAGCAAATTTTGCTCAAGTGGATGACCTAAGGTTTATCAATCCATGGGAGGTGTAGGATGAAGATGGTCTCTCTCAAACAACCCTGCAACCAAATAATAAAAAGTCTCCAGTGTCCCCAACACACCAAATACAATGGTAATTTGTGTAGGTGCACTAGTTCAGTGAAGAGATGTTGATACAAGCGTACTAATGATAGTAGATATTGATTTTTGCAATAGGAACAATAAAAAACAGCAAGGTAGCAATTGATAAAACGGAGCACAAACGGTATTGCAATGCTTGAAAATGAGGCCTAGGGTCCATACTTTCGCTAGTGCAGTCTCTCAACAATGCAAATCTAATTGGATCATATAACCATCCCTCAACGTGTGATGAAGAATCACTCCAAAGTTCTTATCTAGCGGAGAACATAAGAAGAAATTGTTTGTAGGGTACGAAACCACCTCAAAGCTATTCATTCTGATCAATCTATCCTAGAGTTCATACTAAAATAACACCAAGCTATTCTTTCCGATCGGTCTAACCAAGAGTTCGTACTAAAATAACACCATATAATACACATTAACCAACTCTAATGTCACCTAGATACTCCAATGTCACCGCGAGTATCCGTAAGTTGATTATGCGATATGCATCAAACAATTTCAGATTCATAATACTCAATCCAACACAAAGAACCTCAAAGACTGCCCCAAGATTTCTACTGGAGAAACAAAGATGAGAACGTGCATCAACCCGTATTCATAGATTACCCCAATGTCACCTCGAGAATCCATGAGTTGAGTGCCAAAACATATATCAAGTGAATTAATATAATACCCCATTGTCACCACGGGTATTCATATGCAAGACATATATCAAGTGCTCTCAAATCCATAAAAATATTCAGTCTGATAAAACGAAATCTCAAAGGGAAAACCCAATTCATCACAATAAGATAGAGAGGGGAAAACACCATATGATCCAACTATATTAACAAAGCCCGCGATACATCAAGATCATTCCATCTCAAGAACACTAGAGAGAGAGAGAGATTAAACACATAGCTATGGGTACAAACTCTCAGCCCCGAGGGTGGACTACTCCCTCCTCATCATGGTGGCCGCCGGGATGATGAAGATGGCCACCGGTGATGATTTCCCCCTCCGGCGGAGTGCCGGAACGAGGTCTAGATTGGTTTTTTTTGTGGCTATAGAGGCTTGCGGTGGCGGAACTTCTGATCTAGGGTTACCCCGAGGGTTTTTGGAATATTTGGGAATTTATAGGGCGAAGAGGCGATGCGGGAGGCCACCGAGGTGGGCACAACCCACCTGAGCGCGCCTGGGCCCCCAGGCGCGCCCTGGTGGGTTGTGCTCTCCTCGGAGCTCCCCTCTGGTACTTCTTTGGCCCACCGGGTGTCTTCTGGTCCAGAAAAAATCTCCAAAAAGTTTCGCTGTGTTTGGACTCCGTTTGGTATTGATTTTTGCGATGTAAAAAACAAGCAAAAAACAGCAACTGGCACTGGGCACTATGTCAATAGGTTAGTCCCAAAAAATGATATAAAGTTGCTATAAAATGATTGTAAAACATCCAAGATTGCTAATATAACAGCATGATTACTTCATAAATTATAGATACGTTTGAGACGTATCAAGGCTGTCGGGCATGCACGCGTTCGCGACGCCGAATTTTACTACCAGCTCGTCAAGTGGGTTTCCCGCTTAGAAGCCGAAGCTTCGGTGGACCACGCCGGCTTGGAAAGGGCCAACACGTGCGAGCAACGCGCCCTATCGCACCTCTGGCAAGTCTGAGGCAAGGAGGAGGACGTCGGTGCCGGCGTTTAGCGTGTACCGTAGATGGCGGCCGGCATCGTCTAGTTAGCTAAGAGTAAGTTAGTACTTGTACACTACTAGAGTATTAGTGGGAGTAGATAGTTAGCTTGGCTATGATGGTTGTCAATGTGAAAGTTTAGTACTCTATATCTGGATCAGACCTGTTACTTTGCTCCGAACATTGAACTTTCCGTTTGAACATATGGAATGGGTTGTTATTTTTTTAAATGGGATGTATTTGTCCGGCACGAGTTTAGAGGCTGACTTGTGGCCTACTAGGTTAACGCGTACACAATTAGGAGATGATTGTACGTGGAGAGGATGACAGCAGGGACCCACCAGGGTCATGGCAGTACGCAAGCAAGTGCTTCCTTATTTCAAGCCAAAAAAATGGTTCCTCCTAATGGATTTCTGACATCTGGGTCCCATGCCATTGTCAACGTAGTTAATAAACGAGAGAATTGCACAACGAGCGGCTGACACTAGGGACCCAGCAGCTCGCCCAGTTCTTTTTGTTTTTGAGACGGAAGTAGGGTGTCAACTGGGATGTGCGGGGCACTTTGGCCTGTCTAGCCAACCATTTATTTTATGTTTACCACAAGACCAGCCCAGTAGTTTTTTTTCTTCTAAAAATGGCTAGCCCAGTTTTTTTGTTCTTTTGCAGAATACCCAACCGAGACTTACTTGCTTTTGTCAGCCCTGCTGGGCTGCAAATCTTTCAAGACGAGGAGAGTTTCATTCGGCTTGCCCAGAAAATGGGCTATCACTAATGAGCAATGGGCTGTACATTTTTAAAACACATCAAACCGGCAATTAGTTTCAATTTTTTTTTCATTTTGAGATTTTAAATTCCATTGATTTTCATGCGTGGACAATTATTTGAATTTTATATTGATGTAAATTTATTTTTCAAATTAGTTTGAATGTGACTCAAAATTTTGGGTTTAAAAACAGTTCGGACCGCACTGAAATATGCAAAATTTCATAGAATTTTTTAACCGTGGCCACAATATTGGCTGTAATGCTAACAAAAAAAATATGGGCTCCAAAAAAATCCTTAAGAATTAGCAAATGGGCTGTAAATTATTAGAAATAATGGCAGATGGGCTGTATGCTGTTTTCCACAGATTTGAGGCTGACTTGTGCGCCTACTATAGGTTGACGCGTACGCTTTCCTAAAAAAAAGGTTGACGCGCACGCAAGGCCGTGTCAACATAGTCAACACACGAGAGCAGTGACTGTTGGATGTCCATCCAACGGCCGCCGTGCTTCTTCAATCTCTTCTCTTCCTGCTTCAGCCGATCAAACTAGCGCCGGCGGGACTGCCTGCTCCCTTCTCCCGTGGCGGGCTATGCTGCCGCGCAGGCCGCACCGCCCCACCCTACTCCATCGCTAGCCAGGCCATTCCTCTACTCACCCAGACCTCCTATTATTTTCTGGCGATGGCAGCCCAACCAGTAAACCCTCATACTCCCCACCGCGTGGGCAACAACTGTCGAGTCTTCCCCGGCTCCGGGTCATTCCCTTCCTAGGCCTCGCCGTCGTCCACCGCCCTGGTGCTCTCGACGCGGCGTGGTCAACGTGGTCAACGAACGACATCCATCGGAAGAGGACTGTACATGGAGAGGCTGACAGCTGGGTCCACGGCCGCATGCAAGGAAGTGCCTCCTTATTACGCGCAAAATAATGATTCCTCCACCTGACAGCAGGGACCCACCGGAAGGGCCTCTGTATTTCACAAAAAAAAATGTTCCTCCCGCTGACAGCTGGGACCCACCAGCTATATCTTCGCACGCAAGGAGCGCCTCCTTATTACGCACAAAAAAATGAATACTCCCCCTGCTAGCTGGGACCCACCATAGTTGGAGGCTGACTTGTGGGCCTACTAAGTTGACGCGGACGGGGGGCTTTGTCAACTTAGTCAATATGAACGATTCTAGCTCCAGTAACCGTACGATGTCCATCCCACGGCCGTAGTGCTTCTTCAACCTCTGGTCTTCTTGCTCCAGCCGCCCAAACCAGTGCCGGTCGTGCCGCCTGCTCCTGCCTCCCGTGGCCGGCTCTGCTGCCGCGCAGGCCTCACCGCCCCACCCTACTCCCATCATTGGCCTGGCCATCCCTGTACTCACCCAGACCTCATGTTATTCTCCGGCGACGGAAGCCTCACACTGCAGCCCAACCAGTAAACCCTTGTACTCCCCTCCGCGTGGGAAACAACTGTCGAGTCTTCCCCGGCTTCGGGTCATTCCCTTCCTAGGCCTCGCCGTCGTCCACCGCCTTGGTGCTCTCGCTGCGGCGTGGTCAACATGGTTAACGAACGACTTACATCGGAAGAGGACTGTACGTGGAGAGGCTGACAGCTGGGTCCACGGCCGCAGCAAGGAAGTGCCTCCTTATTACGCGCAAAATAATGATTCCTCCACCTGACAGCGGGGACCTACCGGAAGGGCCTCTGTATTTTGGCTTAGCTGTATTTTGCAAAAAAAAAATGTTCCCCCCTGACAGCTGGGACCCACCAGCTATATCTTCGGACGCAAGGAAGTGCCTCCATATTAGGCGTGAGTCATCCCCCTGACAGCTCGGACCCACCATCAATAACTTCGCATGCAAGGAAGTGCCTCCTTATCCTCCCTGACAGCCGGGACCCACCTGGTCGAAGCGTACGTAGCGTTGTCATTCTGGTCGCGAACGTGTACGTACATACTGGTCGATTGGTCTCTCTACAACGATGAACCATGGCCGAGCAAGCAGCGGCACATGTAGTAGTAGAGCCCCCAACGTAGCAGTTCAGGCAGTCCCTTCTAAACCGTGTACACGTACATACAACTACATGCCAAAAAATACGGCCATGTATGTACATACGGTCGGGGTCTCAAACACCTACTCGTGCATACGTACGGCCAGGGCTCGTGTACTTGGAGAGGCAACGGGCGGCAGCAACGGTGTCCTGTTCATCGGGCAGCCAACCAGCTGGGTCGGAACGAAGAAACAGCGTCTTGTTCATCGGGAGGCAACAGACTAGGTTGGAATGCATCCTATTCAATGGGAGCCAACCGGCTTGGAAAACGGGGTCTGGCGTACCGCAGTACGGAGGAAACGGCCTTCTGTTTGACCGGCTATGGTCGAAACGGCATCCTGTTCATCAGGAGGGGTGTTACATACCGCAAAACGGAGGAAACGGACTTGTATTGGAGCGCTACGGTCGAAACGGGGGTCCTGTTCATCGGGAGGGGTGTGGCGTACCGCAAAACGGGACTCCACGGGCTACTGTTCACCCACCATCGACTTCCTTCAGCCTTCACCTGCACTGTTCATCCACAGCATCTTCCTCCTGCCTCCACCAACTACTGTTCATCCACGGGCTACTGTTCATCCAGCCCTCCACCGGCTACTGTTCAACCAGCCCTCCACGTGGTCCTGTTCATCCACCTCCAACCAACTCGGCTGTGGCGGCCTCCTCTCGGGGTCCTGTTCATCCAGCGGCAACGGCCTACTACCATGGGGTCCTGTTCATCCAAACCCCACCGGGAACTGTTCATCCATCCCCAACCACGTACGTCTCGACTCGTTCAACCAACCCCCACATTCACTGTTCATCAAGAGGTAGCAGGTTCGATTGGCTTCAGTAAGCAGCAGCAACAATCAATCGATCGGGTTCAGTTAGCAGCAGTAGCGAAGGAATCGCTCGGGTTCAGTTAACAGCCAAGGGATCGATCGCTTGGGTTCAGTAATGTAGCTAGTGCAAACGCCTCGCTCGGGTTCAGTTAGAGCCCAACGCCTCGGACACACGTGCGTACATACGTATACGAGAGAAACGCGCATCGCTCGGCCCCGACCACCCACCGTAACCGGGAACTCCCCAAAATTTTCCTCGCCCTCGCTTCTACCTTGATTTTTTCCGTCATGGACGGCCCAAAGAATGTCATGCAGGTGCGTCTCCGGCCCGCCCAGGACGAAAAGCCCATTTTCTGTCATAATTTTTTGTCATAGAAGTAGGAGCCCACCACATCTATGATGATACCGGGTTTTGTCACAATTATCGTCATAGAAGTGTCATAAGCATGACAGAAGAAAAATTCGTTTGGGCCTCACAGATGTGTCTTTTTTCTGTAGTGTTCTCTATGGCTTATACCACCCGATACAATCCATAGTTCCATCAATACAAGCAAAACAATGCATTAAAAAACAGAATCTGTCAAAAACAGAATAGTCTGTAGCAAGCTGAATATTAACTATACTTCTGTAACTCCAAAAATTCTGAAACATTAGGAAAAAATAAAAAATTTGCGTGGAAGTATTGTGTAAAAATTTCAGAATTTTTGCAGGTTCCAGTAAAAAATGTAAATTCACGCACTAAGGCAAAAGTTTCTGTTTTTGCACCGCACACACCAAACAAGCAATCTAAACATCCTAAAGGTAAATCTTGGTACATTATTTTTATAATACCATGGATTTTTACAAGGGGATGATTATTTTTGTTAAAAAAATTCTGTAATCAAGGTTTACAAAGTTTCCATGGGCATGAACAAAGTTCAAGGCTAGCTCCCACTTTAACAATGCTCGTTTTTTCACTTTCGCTTTTCTTTTTGAAAAGTTTTGAGTTCCCCTCTATATTTTTTGTTTTTAAACTTTATAAAAGCACACAACAGAATAAAATGACTCTCTAAAACTTCCGGGTTGTCTCCTTGGTAGCGCTTTCTTTAAAGCCATTAAGCTGGGCATAAAGTGCTCAAGTAATTGATCCACCCGGATCCCAAGGTATATCAATGCCAATTTTAAGTAACAATGACTTGTAATTTAGTAGTGAGCACAAAAGCAACCTATATCATGCAATGACGAAGTCTAACTCTCTTCCTATGTATCAGCATGTCATAAAAGAACAATCCATGCACATCAAGTAAAGGCCAATGCATAGTATAAATAGTTTCTTGCAATTTTATCGTATTGGAAACATAGAGATGTGGAGATGTAGTTCCACTCTCATAATAATTGCAATTAGGAGCAGCAAGCACATGCATATTATATTCATCAAATCATCATGTGCAATGGTAAAATGCAACCCATCAATATAATCCTTAATAAGTGCAAACTTCTCCGATATAGTGTAGTTAGGAGAATTGAAAACAATAATAGGACTGTCATGTGTGGGTGCAATAGAAACAATTTCATGTTTAACATAAGGAACTATAGCAAGTTCATCTCAATAAGCATAGTTCATATTGGCATCATGGCCACAAGCATAGCAAGCATCAATTTCATCAAAAAGGGATATTTCAAACGAATCAACGGGATCATAACAATTATCATAGCATTCATCCTTCAGTAAGAATGAAGGGACATTAAACAATGTATGGGATAAGGAGTTACTCTCATTAGAAGGTGGGCATGGGTGATCAATCCGCTCTTCCTCCTTTTGTTCTTCGCTGTCCTCCTCATCTTTTTCATCTAATGAGCTCACAATTTCAACAATTTCTTCTTCCATAGATTCCTGCAAAATATTAGTCTCTTCTTGGACAACGGAGACTTTCTCAATAAATGCATCAATATCGGCATTGTATTTATAATTCTCATAGCAATATTTAAGTATAGCAAAATTTTCAAGTCTATAAACAACATCATCAAAATCTTCATACTTTTCAAACAAAGATTCAATTTCATAAGCACCCTTAAAAGCAACAGATTCTTCTATTCTCTCCCCATCATAGTAATCATATATACCGTTAGCATAAGAAGCCAAGGTTTCACTATCATTAAATTCACATAAATAGGGAAGGTGTGGAGCCTTCATCGTAGAGCAGCAAGTATAATCATATATCAAGCATAAATCCCAAGCATACCATTGCAAACAATCAATTTGATCCCATAAGAGTGTCGGGGAACACAGACAGGGGTATATGTTTTCCCCTGACTGTGCACGGACGGCAAGCCAACAAGCTAGAAGATAAGATTACAAGGCCAAGATCATACCAAACAAGGAGATTCAATTCCTTTGAAGGATCCAAGTGCAAGTCAAGAAGGCCAATACGAGCCATAGGAACTAGGCATCGCTAAGGGAAGAGCCTACCTTGCCGGGCAGGCGAGCCTGGCAGGGTTGGGTTTTGCCCCGGAAGCAAGCTCCCAGATCATCCCGGCAGGCCTGCCGGGGCTGGCGGAGGCAAGCCACTCCACCGCTCCACCTCACAAGAGACGCAAGTCAGTAATCGAAGCGGTGTCAAGCTCCAAGGTGGCTGAGTGGCTGCTTTCTGGCACATGGCAGCCACTTCCTATAGCAAACACCACCATATGACACCCGTCCTAAGATGTGTCAAGAAAGCAGGCGCGAAGCTGGCAAAACAGCCCGGCAGGGCTTGCCGGGCAAGCTGTGATGTGACACAGATCGACACATTTAATGCGCTCTGTCAGCCTACAGAGTTAGGTATGATAGCACTGTTAGCTATCTAATCAGTACGCAAAGACTGATTTGCCACTGTGGTGACCCCTTAAGCTATAAAAGGAGGCCCATGGTGACCGTAGAAAGGGTTGAATCCTCGCGTATCCATACACGCATAGCCACTCTCACCCCCAGAGCAACCTTGCCAGGCGAGTGTGCTACGTTTCACCACCATTATCCACCATCAATCCACCAAAGCAGGAGTAGGGTTTTACGCCTCACGGCGGCCAGAACCAGGGTAAAGACTGCCCGTGTGATCTCTGTCGTGCTGCGCGACGCTTCTCCGCTCTTTGTGCAACGTGTCCATCCCCCCGCCGAACCAAAAGGGGCCGATGGCCCCATAGGTGGTCGTGGTTTCCCACGACATCTTTGGCGCGCCAGGTAGGGGGATCACTTGCGCGAAACCGAGGGCGCCGGCAGCGCATCGTCTCCATTGCTGCCCCGCCGAAGCTTTTGGCGTCGGTGGGGGCTCATGAAGATATGAAGACAGAGTGGGAGAGCGGGGCCATCCCCGCACCTGCTTTGTTTGTCATCTTGTTCCACCGCGGTCGCAGCCGCGGTGAAGATCGGCGCTGACGGTGGAATGCGTTCCCCCCCCCAGGCGACCGAGGCAGCGCGACCACCGATCGATCGCCGTCCAGGGGAGAGGGGCAAGGCGCATGGGAACGAGGTACCTCTTTTCATCTCTCTCCCTCTTTGTCAATCGAGCTGTTCTGACCCTGGCATCATCAATGTCGATGAGTACCACGCGGCACTCGGTTTAGCGTTTACCCTGCTTAGGGAAATCCTGAGTAAAACGCCGGTACGAATCCATTGTTCGATACCCCGGCAGGTATGCTCCGGCAAGGCCGTCCGCACTGATGGGACTTTTGTGCCAGCCACTGTCGGATTGTTCGAGAAGAGTGGAGGAGAGAAGAAGGGGCCGGGAAAGCCCGGCACCATATCCTGCCGCCGCCAGACGCGTTTGACGTATGTTGGTCCCTGCCGGGAACCAGAGAGTTATTCGCTGGCCTCCGTCTTTTCGGGTATTGCGAGCACACCAAATGCATGCAACTGGAAAGGATGGGGAGGAGCAAGAACAAAAGCTAAGTCCAAGCAATCATTTCCTTTTGATGAATCCTAGATTTTTGCATCCATTTATCCCTCGCTTTTAGTAAGTGTTAGTACTATGAAATCCTTCGTGTGATGGAACCTTGGCTAGTTCTTTGTCTGCACCCTCGTTCTGTCCCGAGCCCTGCTCACAGAACGAGCAGCTGCATCGAGAGCTACCGAGGAAAAACTTGTCAGGATGCATCCACGCCAAGATGAATGTTAAGGGCCGGACCCTTACGACAATCGCGGCAATATGATACCGGCAAGCAACCAGAACATGCACAGGGACTAATCGTACGAACGCGAGCATATAAACTCAGAGGGATAAACATGCGTTTAAAATTAAGCAGGGGACACCAGTCCCACGCAAATGTAAACAGTACGACATCTAAACACAAAACATACATCATGTTTTGTTACAGGATAGCACGATGACAGGAATAGCTCGGAGTCAAGCCCGACGACTGCGTGAAGCGCCGTTGGGATGTGAAGGGCCCTGGCGGCCAGAGGGGCAGCTTTCTCTTTGGCAGCTGGGACATTAGCTGTAACACCCCAAAAATATTTTCTGAATTTTTGAAATCTTTCCTTTAAAAATAAAATGCTTTGAAAATCATTTTTTTTATCATATTACTTTTCTACCATTTGAAAACCCTTTCAAATTTTAATTTGGTTTCAAATTTTCTTTAATGATTCTATTTTGAAAGGTTTAAAATTATTTGGATAATTAATTTGGAGGTTTTCAAACAGTTTCATTTAGAAAAGTTTTTGGGAGTGATTTAAAATTTATCAAAGGAAATGGCCCTTTTCACTTCCCTCTAACCCTTCTAAAATTCATCCAACAAATTTTCTTCCACTCCAATTTCTTCCCACAAGTCACCCACATCATCTAGGACAGTATCCAACTCTCCTACCCCACAAAAATAATTTTCACAATTCAAATAAAATTCCAAAGTTGGAATTCATATTTTCCACCATTCCTTTGGTTTACAAAGGAACCACAATTTCCACAAGGTTTCTACCTCCACCAAAATTATCTCAGCAAATAGATGGTACCCACAACCCATTTCACCAAAAACCTTGGGGTCCAAAGTTCAAAATTTTCAAAATTCATACAGTTGAAATTTGGACCAAAAATCATTTTCTTGCTCAAAACCAAATCTAAACTTCTGCAAAAATTCTGAAACTTGGTCAAGCCCTCTCATTTGCATCAACACATCACCACAAAAATTGCCACAAATTCTAAAAATCCCTAGCACTCTCTGCCATAGGATTATAGGAGTATCTATGCACTGTTCATAGCTGAATAAGTTTCAGTTAACTGAATTTGTCTTTTAGTGGCAGAGACGATCGGTGCCGTGCACCCCTCCCCTTCCTTCTCCTTCACGGCGACGCCAAGGTTCATCAATGCCTCGTCCTTCTTGGCCCACTCTGCAGTCTCTCCTCGCCGGTGAGCTGGCGGCTAGCCGGTGCAACCCCCTGCACCATGCTCATCCGCGGCGGACCGAGAGGAGTCGCCTCGGCCACCGACCTCCATTACTGCGCCGCAGCTTCCCCGCCTACCTCCTGGCCACGCGTAGCTCCCCTCCGCGTCCTCGCACACCGTCTGCATCGTCCAATCTCTCCTTGGCCCGCTGGCAGTCGCCGGAACCAGGACAGCATCGCCGCACCGTACGGGAGCTCCGCTAAGGGATAAGCTCAAGGAGCTCAAGCCCGTCCACGCCAAGCCTTTCGGAGTTCTCCACCGCCCTCATTACTCCCCCGCCGCCCTTGACCACCGCCCAAACCTACCTCGCCGACCACCGTAACTCCGGCGTGATCTGAACCTCGCCGGACCGCCTCGGATCGCCTATAAAAGGCCCTCTCGAGCTCCGTTCTCCTCACCCATCGCCTCCACCACCTCCCAATCGCCCCTATGCCACTTCCCTAACCTCGAGGAGGTCTGCTTCCTCCTTTCCGGTCACCGCTCCGCCGCCTCTGTTCCCGATCGGCTCGACGCCGTTACGCCACCACCACAGCTCAAACTTCACTAGTAGCTATCTAATCCACCAAACAATCGATCCCGCGCTCCAATTCCATTCCCCGAGCTCTCTCCGGCGAAATCCCAACACCACCGAACCGCCGTCCGCCGCCGTTCTGCTACTCTCCGGCGACCACCACCACCAACCCCCGATGCGGTACATCATCCTGGACACGTCCCCACCATCGCCAGCTGCTGGAACCCCAGCGATCATCGCCGGCGACCGTCGTTACCTCTCTGTCTCGCGCGCGATCGGGTTCAAATTTGAACCTGACGGGTGGACCCCACCCCGCGCGCTCTTTTTTTCTTTTTCTCTGTTTAAATCGAAGACATATTTCCTGTTTTACGCTTCCCATGCTGAAAGGCGTATTCGTGCCCGAAGCGTTTTCTTTATAAACGCACAGGGACTGGATTTTTACAGAAACACCCCTGGTTTTGAAAGTTTAATAACTTCTCAACCACAACTCTGTTTGGGTTGAATCTTTTTTTGAAATTCTTATTTTTCTCTCTAGTTTTTTTAGTATTTATTTAAAAATGTTTTGAGACAACTTTTTGCACTGTTGTCAAATTTTTAATTTGAGTTGAATTTGAATATTTTCAGAAAAAGAAGAGGGAAATCTTGCCGAGAATTTCGAAGGGTTTTCACCTGACTACTTGGGACAAGGCAAGCATTATTGAACTTGGGATATGGTGATTGCATTTGCATTTGCATGTTTGCATCGGTTGGAATTGCACACATATATCACAAGTGCATGCATGTTTGGTCATATCACTTCTTATGCTTGTTTTGCACTTCACTCAAACAAGGAAACTTACTGACTTGGTATAGCTGTGAGATATTCAGGAGTATGTCTCCTGCCTTGGACGTGCCGGTGAGCACGGGCCATTATATTTGACACGGTGGTGTCACATGACGTATGTGGAATATACCGGTGAAGATAATTAACACCTCCTGAGTCGGCCTAGATCGAGTCTTGTTCCGTTACACCTAGCTGAATCCCGTGCTGCCACGAGTCCTTCCGCAAGGAAGGTACGACTGAGTAAGTTATTAACCCCTGTCCAGGTACACACCGTACAGAGGGCCACGATGAGGGTTTCCAGGGCCTTGGACTAAATCCTGTCATCGGGTCAGGGGGCATGGGTGTTTCCGGTTGTAAACGAGAGGGGGGCACCCCTTGGAATCCGCGCTTATTAATAGTGATCCCATGTAGGACGTTGGTCTCTCCGTCTTAGAGTTTTTCTTGAATGATGCTTTGGGTGATTCCTGGCATCCAGAAAGTTAATCTGGTGTTTGCTGGTCAGGTGTGTTTTCAACCCAAAGACCGTAATGGGAATTAGTCAGTGTCACGGTACTGACTAAAGAAATCCTTTACTTGTGGGTAAAGAGTACACCCTCTGCAGAGTTTAAACCTATTCGAATAGCCGTTGTCCACGGTCAAGGGCGTTAGCTGGGTGGGTCAAGTATCGGTCCCGGTGTCGGTCTCCGGAGGAAATAATTTTAATATGCCTAAAATATTTTGCAGGATAATTATTGACACCCTGTTGCTACCATGAATATTTTATGCTTGTTAAATATTATTATGGTTATGCATAATATTGAGGACTAACCTGTTTCTCTTATTTTGAATTTTCTTGAGTGTCTCAGGGGCTGGCTAGACTACCCCGGGCACTCGATTTTATTTTCAAGACCTCTCGTGGCGTCTCTCGAGTTAACATGCGGTTTATCCCGCCACTACTCTTCTGGACACCCGATTGGCATTTCTCTTCAAGTCCGACCGTGGCGTCACTTGACACCCGACTGGCATTTCTCGTCAAGTCCGACCGTGGCGTCACTTGACACCCGACTGGCATTTCTTTTATTTTGCTGAGTGTCACTTGGGCTGGCTAGACTACCCGTGGCATTCTTTTGTTTAATTTCTAATAAGTTTGATCATGACTAACATGATATGTTCACGTTCATATCATTTATTTGTCATGATTTAACTTTCAGTTAGCATGAGCATATGCATCCATTATATCTTCTGTTCGTAATGTTTGCGAGTACATTCCAACGTACTCACTGGCTTGTCCCTGGCTATTTACTTGGCCAGACTTGGAGGAGGACGAGCTTGTGGAGCAGGATTGCGCTAGCGAGCTCGACGCTTAGAGGAGTCCCAGTCAGTTAACCTGTGAGATAGGAGTCTACCACATGTATCTTCCGCTGAGCTTCCGCTACACAAATAAAATAGTCAAGCCTCACTCTGACGCTTGGCTCTATGTTATTGTACTAAGTATTGTATCACCACCACACCACTGTCATATTCCGCCACTGCCATATATTGGCAAGTTTGTAATAATGTTGTTGAGCTCTCAGACTCAACCCTGTGTAATATTATCTTGTACTGGTTATCTGTATCAAGGAAGTCCACCAGTTGTGTTGATCTTGGAGCTGGTGTGACTTAGGGCTATTCTGGGATTTATTCACAGAAATGGGCCCGACAGACCTTGGTACCAGAGCCAGGCTGACTGTAGGAAGCCCTAGGCACGATCGCTAGCACTCGAGTCAGTACTAACATTTTTAGCATGCATCTCATGCATTGTAGCATTTTCCCATGGTCATCATATGCACATGATATGACTATTTGGATTTTTGTCTACTGATGTAGATGTCTGGCGGCAACTGCCCATCCCAGATTTTCGCCAATGAGCCTGCGGGATTTTCCCGTCTTCTTACCATCATCGCTAGAGATGCGATGAGATCTCCGAGCCGTCCAGAGTACACCGTTTTTCCTGACAGGATCACAGACACTCTGACTATGTACCAGGCTTCGGTATATATTCGGGGTGGAAGTACCTTGTCTTTCCACAACTACCGTTTTATGGGGAGTCATGCCCTCTGAGAGGCATGCTATCCAGATGGCCGCCCGTGAGGCTATTGCTCGTCTCAGGGACATCTTGCCTGTTATGCAGACCCGTCCCTATCACTACCTTCCGTGCCATGTTCCTTATACCAACCATTATGCTTTTTCCTGCACTGCAGGAGAAAGGGATGAGGCGATCGAGCCCCTTGTCCAGTATATCATGGCACTAGAGTTGGTCTTCACCGCACTGGTGGACGACCATCTTGCTGCACGAATGGACTTGGCTCGTGCGAGGATCCCTCGCAGGAGTGAGTTCCGTTCACCTTCACCACGTGCCCCTCGTATTCTGACTCCACCACACTATTCTCCTACTCAGCCCGCGGTTCAGCACTTATCCCTGAGTGATGAGGCTAGTCGCTTGGCTGCTCCTGTTCCAACCAGAGCTCCACTGTCGACGCGCACGGTGCCACCTCAGACAGGCGTAGCATCAACCTCTACCCGACTGGAGACCATTCCAGAGGAGGAGGAGGTTGAGTCTCGTGGACCACAGCTGGGACTCACCCTCAGCGGAGCTTACAGTGTCTCAGACACCCCGTGAGGACAGATCGAGCGTCAGCACCGTAGTAGTCTTTTTATGATGACGTGGTTGTAAGATATTTATTTTCTGTTTCTTCTTCTTCTTCTTTTTTGTAAGATGGCGAGTAACAGACTCGGACCACAGCACGTTGAGAGGATGAAGTAGTATTCTAGTTGAATAAGTGGTCTTGTAGTATACAGTTTTTGCAAGCATCTTGTATAATTAAGTCATGCTTGTATAATTAAATCCTGCATGTATGATATAACCTGTTGTACTTGCATCCTGGGGGGAGATTTATTTTCAGTCTCTTAAAAATTTCAAGACTTTGGGTCCTGGAGGAAAGTTGTGACTGCACATCGCTCAGAAGGGCCTCCGCCTTTCGTACTTCCTCCTTGAGAGCCTCCATCTCCTTGGTGCTCCCGGCAAGCTCCTCGGTCAGCTTAGTCACTTGGCGATCAAGGTCAGTCCTGGCAGTGAATGCGGCAGCAAGATCATCAGTGAGTTTCTTCAGTCGAGCACCAGAGTCAGTTGTGAGGGCGTCCAGGGCAGCTTTGTGCTTGTCCTCCAACTCCTTAGTGCGTTGCTGCATGAGGGCTTCCAGGTCGTCATCTTTGGCGCGAAGGGTGGCTCCAAGCTTCTCCTCCCGGAGAGAAATCTCTTGCTCTCTAGCGTCCAGACGTGCCTTGTGATCCGCCAGGCGCACTTCACGGGCCATGACGTCTTCCCTCGCCATCAGAAACGCCTCCTGCTGCCTCTTAAGTGCCTGGAACTGCTTGCCGTGCCATTTGCGCAATTCCAGACACTTGTCCTTCAGCTTCTGGTCCACTTTGTTGGCGGACTCGTGTTGCTCTTTGAGCGCCTGCCACTTCTGGTCATGTCGGGCCCGCATTTCTTTGATGCCTGCCGCCACAGACTCCAGGAAGGACAAATCCATTGCAACGGCAACAGAATCACCCAATTCTTCAACCCCTTGGTGCAGCGACACCAGGATTCGCTAGAGCTCTTCATCAAGCTCCGCGTTCATCGATGCCGACGGGCCGGGGGCTCCAATCCCGGGCAGCACCAACGCCAGCGCCAACTGGCTTGAGGGGGATGACGAGGTCCCCACCATGGGCCCAAAGGAGGGAAGGGGATTGTCGGGGTACGACACCTATGGGATCCAAAGGGACCCCTTTACGATTCGGCGGGGGGAGAGGTATACGCAAAGAGCAGAACCAACGATCGACACGGGAAGATTTTACCCAGGTTCGGGCCGCTGATCAGCGTAAAACCCTACTCCTGCCTTGTGTTCTTATTAGTGTTCTGGAGCCCAGCCTTCAGGAGCGCTCGCTGTGAACAGTACGTTCAAAGAGCAGCTACGCATGCAGAATGGGCCAGAAGTCCTCCTCCCCTGTAGCAGTTGCCTTGGGCCTCCTTTTATACGCTCAAAGGGGTCACCACAGTGGCAAAATGTACATACATTGAGGTGTAAAGTAGCTACAGGGTAATCATACCTAACCCCTGACGGACTAGGACGAACGCATTTATTGCACTGTGAGGTGTCCGTTTAGGTGTCCTTACTTTCTTGGGGATGGAAAAAGGGGCCATCCCATCAGCACCGCTTAAGCTCTCCTCCATTGGCGCGTCGCCACGCATCCAAAGAAGGACCCAGAATGTCGGGTTTTGTCGCTGTGCTAGAGCGGTGGCACAACAACAAAACCTTGCCGGGTGTCAAGCCTTGCCGGGCGCCAAGCCTTGCCGGGTGCCAAGCCTTGCCGGGCGCCGAGCCTTGCTGGGCACCGATCCTTGCCGGGCTCCGCAGGCCACTCCGGCAAGATCTTGCCGGGGAAGCTGGCCTTCGGATTCCAGCTCTCCTTATATGCTGATCCTCAGATCTCTGACTGGATGGTTTCTTTGATGGCTTGAATTAACCTCGAACTGTTCCCCGGCAAGCCTTGCCGCGAGGATGGCTACAACTGCCCGTGCACAAGTACGGGGTACTAGTGGCCCAATACTTAGTACACCGACAAGAGCCCCCGGGCCTAGGCCATACATGAGTGTGAGGCGTTGTTGGGCTAGGCCCAAACAGTGCACGGGCACGCGTGGCAGGGGATTAACTGCTCGTAAATATCCCGTTTACTGTGCCCCCCACTACGCGCGGCGTGGGGAGCGTGCCTCAAAGGCTGCAAGTGCGACGCGCCTATAGAGGCGCATTCACATTGGGGGGTAAAAGAGGCGGCCCCGCTCCTTCCCCATAAAAAGGAGAAGCCATAGAGGCACAAGCCTATTTACCCCCTTCCTCTTCTCAATCTGGCCATCACCATCGCCTTCCTCCTCTCAAGCTCAGAGCGACGCTTTTCCCCTTCCGCCCGCTGCTTCCACGCTCGCCTCGTCTCCGGCCTCCGCCCTCATAGCCGCCATGCCGCCCAAGACCAGCAAGAGCAAGAGCAAGGAGGCGAAAGCCGATGTTCCGGAGAGCGAACTGGTGAAGATGCGGAAGAAGTATGTCGTCTTTGCCCCATCGCTCGATGTAGAAGCTCTGAAGAGGCGGTACCAATGCATGTGGGCGAAGGAGACGCAAGCTCACCCCGCCACACGCGTGATTCCAAGTTCTTGTTCCAAAAGTGGGTCGGACAGATACCCTTTCTTCGCTGCGTATTTCTATTGCGGGCTCTGGCCCCCATTTTTCAACTTCTTCAATGATATCATGTACACATACGGCTTTCATCTTCTCGATTTCACACCGAATGCGGTACTGTGCATGTCCATCTTTGCCCATCTTTGTGAAAACTTTGCCGGAGTGATTCCCAACACTACTCTTTTTCGCCATTACTTCTTCCCCCGCATCCAAAAAGTAGAGGCCCTCTCTGGTTCTATCGCCTGGATTCCAAGAGCTTGGAATAAGGAAATATATCCAGAAGGAGTTTACCGTGAAAAGTGGGATGAATGGCGGGCTGAATGGTGCTGGATCAAGGAAGCAGATCCCCATCCGTTTTGTCTTCCCCGGCAATAGAAGGTGGTCCGCAGCAGCGGTTGGAGCAGTCTTGCCGCTAATGACGAAAAGCTCGCAATCGCCACCACCAGGATTCTTCGCCTGAAAGCTGCCGGGCTGACAATGGAAATGATTGGCTTCGACTTCCTCCGCCGCTGCATCGCCCCCTTGCAGAACAGGGGAAGGCCAGCTTGGGAATACCGAAACATGGCAGATATTATGAGATTGCGCCCTGGGTTGAATAATAATCTGACCACTATGCAGCTTGGCGCTCTCCGTCAAAAACTATTCCAGTGCGAAGACAAGCATCGGCTGCCGGCAAGGATTGTCCCTTTGTGAAACAACTCCGCCTTGGGGTCAATCATCGCCTTCATGCCGATGTTCAACGCCCACGGTCTTGACGCGACTTGGGCCGAGCCAACCGAGGAGGAAGCATAGAAGTTTTTTGACAACTTGACGGAGAGACCCGTCCGACAAGAGGCAGATTTCATCCGAGCCACCACCGACCAAGAAATAGCTTACATTGCTACTAAGGTGGAGGAGGCAAATCTTACCGCGGAGGCCGGCAGCGTTGGCTTCACAGAATGGGAAACCAGCGACGCAGAGGTAGTAGTGGAGGTAAAACCTGCCAGGAAGGATAAAGCTGCCGGGGAACAGAGCAGCACAGCCGCTGAGAGCTTGTCCGACGAGGACACGGCCGAAGAAGAACCGCAAGAAGAGCTTCCAGCCCCGAAGAAGATGAAGCATGTTCTTCGGAAGGCTGCATCTGGCATCCCGGCAAGCCAGCCTTCTTCGAGCGGCGAGGCTCCCGGCAAGACTGCACCGCGGCAAGGGGTTCGTCAACAACCTGCGCGGTGCGCGAGACCCACACCAGCGGCCACTGCTGGGGCGGCAGGGGTGTCTCGCACTACCGCACCGGAAGCTGCCCCGGCGCCTGCCACAGCCAAGCGACCTAGGACCCCTCCTCCGCCTCCCCACTCAGACATGGCAGCGGAGGCCAATTTCGACATCTCCGGCTTTAGTCCGGAGTGAGAAGAAGAAGAGTGAGTACTTTGCCACATCCTTTATATTCCAATCTTGGATCGATCTTACTGACTTGCTCGCATTGTCTCTGCAGTGATGCAGAAACCTTGCTGGAGACGATGGCGAAGAGGACAAAGACTTCCACGGGCGACGAGCCCCCGGAAGGCTCCACGAGCGTGCCAGAAACCGTCGTCGTCAGCCCGGAGCCCAGTCCTCAATGCAGCCCCAGCACAGCCCCCAGCGTAAGTTCACTGTTCTTTTTCCGCTGGCGGGTGCTCAGGCTTCCATTCTTGTCGCTGATATCTTTGGGCTCGCAGGAGAAGAATGGCAACAGGGAGAGCCGTCGGAAGACATCCCCATCGTGCCACCTCCATCAACCACGCCACCCATAAGCACATCCCCGGCAAGAGATCCTACCGACGAGCCCGTCCTAACTGAGGAGGAGCCGGCAAGCATGGACATCGGCAACCCTCCCCCGGCAACCGAAGTTGCCGGGAGGGGCGAGGCCACCTCTCAACAGCTCAACGCAGGTAATTGATTGCCTCAGAACGCTTGTTACTCTTTCCCTTATCTCTCTGTCTTTAATCGCTTCAACTTCAATCTTGATCTTATTCTGTTCTCCTCCTTCGTCCTTCAGAGTTCCCTGTGATGGAACACATGGATGTCGACGTTGTCATCGAGGAGACCGCCAGGGACGCCGCTGCCGAAGCAGACAGGATCACTGCCAGCGAGGCCGCCAAGGATGACACTATCGAGGCTGGTGGTGCTCTTGACGGGGAGGCCGCCAAGACTACACAGGAGGAACCCGCCAAGGAACCTACTGAAGGGGGCGACAGGGAGGCTGATGACCGTACTGATGGCATTCCTGCCACAGGAGCGCCAGGCGCTGCACCAGCCACGGAGCCCCCTGCCACTGGTGAGGCGGTCGCTGAAGACCAACCGTCAACATCTGAAGGCCCCTCATCTAGCAAATACCTCAAGGTTGGCGAGAACCTGTTTGTCAACTTGTCGGGGACGGCAAGCATTGGGGCACCAGCCGAAGGAGAAGTTTTTGACGAAGAAATCATCGCTGCTGCTGGGCTCGAGGTTGTTGACGATCCCAGCGCTAGCAGCGGCAAATCTAAAGAGGATCAGCTCCTTCAGGCCATGGGCGAGAATTTCCGCAAGCTCCAGGCTCTCCACCGCGCCCAGAAAGATAAAGCGGATTCCAGAATGGCAGTTGTCGAGGCGGCTGAGGCAGATTTCCAGAGGCGCGTCGAATAAATGCAAACCTGGTACGCCGAGGCCCTCCAAGAGCTGACTGCTAGCCGGGAACAGGTGAGCCAACTGTGGACAGAGATCCTCCTGAAGCAATTTGATATGGAGAAGGCGCAGGATGAAGCTACTCAAAGGATTGCTGCTGAAGATGCCCTCCTGACGGGGTGCTGCGTTGCTCTTGATGCTCATGAGGAAGATCTCACCGCACGTGAGCAGGCGCTCGCCGCCAAGCTTCGCAGCAAAGATGAAGATATCGAGAAGCTTGTCGCGCTGTTGACCCAGGAGCTGGAGCAAAAACATAAAGAGGCGCTCGAAGGTCTGACTGCAAGTCATGTCGGCAAGCTCAAGGAGGCCGTCGATGCTGCCGAAGCTGCAGAGGCCGCCAAGAACGAGCTGAGCGACAAGGTAAAGAAGCTGGAAGTAGATCTCGAAGAGCACGGCAAGGAGCTCTCGACGCTCAAAGGTGATAGGGAAAAAACCCTCCACTCCTTGGCGGAGATGCAAGTTGCCCTGTCCAACAAAACCAAGCAGCTCTCCTCTGCGACTGATGCTATTGCAGTTCTGGAATTGAAGCTGACCACGTTGCAGAAGTCTCTCGAGGCCGGCAAGGCCCGTGAGAAGGCTTTACTCAAGGATCTCCAAGGAGAGAGGAACCTGCTCAAGAGCGCTGCCGCCGCCCAAATCGATTACGAGAAGGGGGTGGAGATCTGGACTGGACGTCTCATCACCGCTGCGGAGAAGCTTATGGCAGAACTGTCAACCATGGGCCTGTCGAACTTCAGGTATTCTTCCGAGGAAAGGATATCTTCAAGTGCCAGGTTGACGATGTTCTTTGAAAGCATCATCGACGCCTTGAGGGTGCTCCAGTCTAGCCGGGCGACCCAATTGGCCAATGAGACTCGCCGGCTTTGCCGGGCCGTCCTTCGCAAGGTGCTTATCAAGGTGGTGCACAACAATCCCGGCATCGACCTCTCCAACGCGCTCGGTCACCTGCCAAGGGACGCAAATGTCAAGGCGCTTGAAGAACTTATCGCGCCTATCCTTGAGAAGGTGGACTCCATCAAAAGGATCGAAGGCCAGCGCAGGGATTAAGTGCTACGCCTTTTCTTGCCGTCATAATTCCATGTAAAAGACAATTAAGTCTCAAGTTAGAATTGCGGCAACTCATGAATGTAATATAACTCGCCTATGTTTAGGTTCATGCTTGCTATTTTCCTTGTCTGATTCCTTTATGTATGGAGTTCACCCTACGCTTACTGAAAAACTTGCCGGCGCGCAACCTCCGCGAGCGCTGGGTGCGGGACTTCAGCAGCCTGCTGGAGGCGCAGCGGCCGGCAAGACTCCTTGACGTTCTCAGTGCAGCCACTTAAATCATTGAGCGGACTCAAAACAAAATAAGGGCGCAACTGATTACAACAAGGGTTCCTTCGCGTGTAGATTTTCCATACAAGAGTCGGAATCGTCCAAGGAAATAACTTTGCAATAAAGGAAACTTGCTCTAAGTTTTTAGAACTTAGCTTTCTGTCACTGTCCTTCCCCCGGCAAGCGTCGATTCCGAACGTCGCCAGCTGGTACTCATATCTCCCTCCCCCTCCCGGCAAATGTGCACGCGAGGAATCCTTCTGTCTTTTAAAAAGAAAGAAGAGAAAATAAAGACATGAAACCTTGGCGGTTCGTTAGAACTTACCGGGAGTGGGTGTTATACAACATCTTAGACAAACATGCATATATAAATATGAACATGGGAATCAATAAGGGAATGTACAACACTTAAATTTATTCATCTGCGCTCAGGGTCTGCGCCTGGCTTTGTACAAAGGATCACATGCTTTGCCGGCAAGACTTGTACAAAAGGGTGGTTGCCGGGAGCCCCCAGCAACCGCGCCTTATGGGTGGAACTTGCGAAGATGTTCGATATTCCAGGAATTGCTCACTGGAACGCCATCCTCGGTCTCCAAGCGGACAGCGCTGGGCCTGGTGACTCGTACTACCCGATAAGGGCCTTCCCACTTTGGCGTCAACTTGTTTGAATTCTTGGCGGACTGAATCCGCCGAAGAACAAGGTCGCCTTCCTCAAGGCTTCGGGCATGAACTTTGCGGCTATGGTAGCGGCGCAAAGCTTGCTGGTAGCGTGCAGCTCGCACAACAGCCTGAAGATGATTCTCCTCAAGGAGCACAGCGTCATCTTGCCGCAGTTGCTCTTGCTCAAGCTCATCATAAGCGAGCACTCGTGGTGATCCATACGTGAGTTCCGTGGGGAGAATTGCTTCCGCTCCGTAGACCAGAGCGAAGGGCATCTGGCCGGTGGCTCGATTTGGTGTCGTTCTGATTGACCAAAGAACCGCCGGCAACTCATCAATCCAGCGTCTTCCGCACTTTTTCAGCCTGTCAAAAGTCCTGGTCCTGAGACCGCGCAGCACTTCAGCATTAGCCCTCTCTGCTTGGCCGTTGCTTCTTGGGTGAGCAATAGAGGCAAAACAAATTTTGCCACCAAGATCTTGGACGTACTGCATGAAGGTGCGACTTGTGAACTGCGTGCCGTTATCGGTGATGATCCTGTTGGGTACACCGAAAAGGCAAACTATCCCTTTAAAGAACTTGACGGCTGATTGTGTTGTCAGCTTCCTCACTGCTTCCACTTCCGGCCACTTTGTGAACTTGTCGATAGCAATGTACAAGTACTCAAAGCCCCCGGTAGCACGGGGGAAAGGGCCCAGTATGTCGAGCCCCCAGACCGAAAATGGCCAGGAGAGAGGGATTGTCTGAAGAGCTTGAGCTGGTTGATGTGATTTCTTCGAATGAAACTGGCATGCTTCACACTTGGTGACTAGTGCAGTTGCATCCTGGAGAGCGGTGGGCCAAAAGAAACCCTGCCGGAATGCTTTCCCGGCAAGTGCTATTGACCCTATGTGAGAACCACATATGCCTCCATGTATCTCTGCCAACAGCTCTAGCCCATCCTCCCGAGGAATGCACTTCAATTTCACACCGTTTGGTCTCTTTCTGTACAGGACGTCATCGACGAACTTGTACATAACAGACCGACGGGCTACTCTTTCTGCTTCTTCATGTTCCTCCGGGAGTTCTCCTATCTGAAGGAAATGGAGAATGTGCTGCGCCCATGCTGGAGCCTGAGGCTCGACGGCTAGGACTAAAGGCATCTCCTCTGCCGGAGGAATGTTTGTCTCGACAGCAAGGGCCTGAGGCCCTGCCGGAGCCTGTTGTTCCCCGGCAGGCATGTCGATCCCGGCAACTTCCTTGCCGGCGGCTCCGGGGAGCTCTGCCGGGAAGTACTGACTAGAGTTCAACTTTCTTCTCTTTTCCTGCCACATCGATGGCGCGACGGATGGTTGAGTCAATTGGAGCACAAAAGTTCCTGGTTCCACAGGCAACTTGAGGGCGGCATGCTTTGACAGGTCGTCAGCAACACTGTTCTCGGCACAAGGAACGTGCTCCATTTGCAGACCGTCAAAGCGCTCTTCCATTTTCCTCACTTCATCCACGTAGGCTTGCATCAATGGACTTTGATAACTCTTGTTAACTTGCCTGACGACAAGTTGTGAATCGCCTTTGATGACGAGCTTTTTGATACCAAGGTCTGCCGCGATCCTGAGACCGGCAAGCAAACCCTCGTATTCTGCAGTGTTGTTGGTCGAACTCTCCCGGGGAAAATGCATTTGGACTACGTACTTGAGGTGCTCTCCGGTGGGTGCGACAAGCAGCACGCCAGCACTGGCGCCTTGCAGCGAGAAAGCCCCATCAAAGTACATAACCCATTGCTGATTAATTTCCTTGCCGGGAAGAGTTGTTTCCTGAACCTCTTCGTCCGGCGTTGGGGTCCATTCTGCAATGAACTCCGCCAAGGCCCTGCTCTGAATCGTCGAAGTGCTTTCAAACTTGAGGCCAAAGCTCGACAACTCCAACGCCCACTCCACGATCCTACCGGTTGCTTCTGGATTTTGCAAAATCCGTTGCAACGGAAAGCGAGTGACGACGGTGATTTCATGTGCTTGAAAATAATGGCGCAGCTTCCTCGAGGCCATAAGAAGGCCGAAAAGCAACTTCTGCACACCAGAATATCTTGACCTAGCCCCTTGTAAAAGAGAGCTAACAAAATAAACTGGGCGCTGCACCAC
Source organism: Thinopyrum elongatum (assembly GCA_011799875.1). Taxonomy (NCBI): domain Eukaryota; kingdom Viridiplantae; phylum Streptophyta; class Magnoliopsida; order Poales; family Poaceae; genus Thinopyrum; species Thinopyrum elongatum. Next base: position 150,691,967 of record CM022301.1, read on the forward strand.
CTTCTTATTCTGCACTGGTTCTTCTGTTTGCGCAGATCCTGTCTTGCCAGGATCAACCCTTGCCGGGGAAGATCTTGCCGCGTCACCTGGCGGTCCTGCCGCTGGTGTTGTTTCCTCATCAGCCTCTCTCTGCGCCACTAGCGCAGCACTAACCACTTGATTTGTTGCTGCCAGATACAACAGCAACGGCTCTTGTGGTTTAGGCGCGACTAGCGTCGGCGGAGAGGAAAGGTATTTCTTCAAATCTTGCAGCGCAGCCTCCGCCTCCGAAGTCCATTTCATTGGACCTGCCTTCTTCAAAATTTTGAAAAAGGGCAGGGCGTGCTCAGCAGATTTGGAAATAAACCTGCTTAGAGCAGCAACACAGCCGGCAAGATGACGCACATCCTTGACGCGTCTCGGCGCTTCAATTTGCTCAATAGCTTTGATCTTGTCGGGGTTCGCTTCGATTCCCCGGCAAGATACAAAGAATCCGAGGAGCTTGCTGGAAGGAACACCGAACACGCACTTCTCAGGATTGAGCTTCAAGTTGATCTTGCGCAAATTTGCAAATGTTTCTTCTAAATCTTGAATGAGCGTCGCTTTGTCTTTGGTTTTGACCACTATATCATCCATATATGCCTCCATATTTCTATGGAGTTGAGGCTCAAAACCAATTTGGATTGCTCTCGCAAATGTTGAACCAGCACTTTTCAACCTAAAAGGCATTCGTATGAAACAATACGTACCACATGGGGTGATAAATGCGGTCTTCTCTTCATCTTCTTTTGCCATAAAAATCTGATGATACCCCGAATAGGCATCAAGGAAGGACAGGAGATCACAACCAGCGGTGGAATCCACAATCTGGTCGATACGCGGCAAGGGAAAGGGATCTTTTGGACAGGCTTTATTGATATCTGTATAATCGATACAAAGCCTCCATTTCCCATTCGCCTTCCGCACTACAACCAGATTGGCCAACTAGGTTGGATGAAGCACTCCTTTGACCAATCCTGCCGCCTCCAGCTTTCTGATTTCTTTGGCAATGAATTCTTGCCGTTCCAAGGCTTGCTTCCTCACCCTTTGCTTGACGGGCCACGCATGGGGACAGACAGCAAGGTGGTGCTCAATTACTTTCCTGGGAACACCGGGGATGTCAGATGGTTGCCATGCAAACACATCGACATTCGCCCGCAGGAAAGCAACGAGCGCGCTTTCCTATTTGTCATCTAGGGTGGAACTTATGGTGAAAGTTCCCCCCGTTCCGTCCTCCCTGACGGGCACCTTCTTGGTCTCCGGCGAAGCAGCCTTGGATTTCTTGTTCTTGCCGGTGGAACTCTCTGGTGCACCCTCGACGGAAGCGCAGCACTCCGAGGAGGTGCGCTTGCCGGAGTTCGCGCCAAGGTTCTTGCCGGTCTTCTTCTTCCCCCCAGGAGTTCCAGCGGCAGGAGCAGGTGCCTTGATGGCAGGTGCTGCAACTGCTTCCCGGTAAAGTTGGTCGGCACAGATGAGCGCATCCTTCTTATCAGAATGGATAGTGATGATGCTCAACGGCCCAGGCATCTTCAGAACGTTGTACGCATAGTGTGATGCCGCCATGAACTTAGCCAGCGCTGGCCGACCAAGGATCCCATTGTATGACATAGGGATCTTGGCGACATCAAACACCACCTTCTCGGTCCTGTAGTTGAGCTCGCTACCAAATGTCACCGGCAGCGTAATCTTGCCCTTGGGCTGGGTTCTTCCCGGATTGACCCCTTGAAATGTACCCGTTTCTTCGAGGTCCTCGTCAGGAATTTGGAGCTTCTTGAGCACATCCGGTGAGATTAGGTTTAGCCCGGCCCCACCGTCAACTAGCATTTTCGTCACCTTGAGGTTGCGAATTGTTGGCGAGACCAACAATGGCAAGCACCCGACCGCAGTTGTGCGATCAGGGTGATCCTCGGCATCGAAAATGATAGGTGTGTTGGACCACTTCAGGGGCCTACATGCATCTGGTGATGGCTCTGTTGCATTAACTTCCCGCACCCACTGTTTGAGTCGATGGTGGGAAGAATGCAGCGAGGCACCTCCATCGATACACATGGCCTCTGTAGCTTTCTGGAATTCTTGCTCACTGGACTCATCATCTTCTTCATCATCATCTTCTTCTTTGTCTCGGCCCCGAGCGGGCCTATCCTTTTGTTGCTTGGCCTTGTTGCGGCGCCCCCCTCGGCCACCGCGCTTCTTGCCGGATCCGTCAGCACCATCTTGGGCCTTCTCCTTGTCTCGCCTTTCATATTCGGCCCTCTGTTTCTCGGCAAGCTGTTCAACTTGCCGGCAGTTCTGGAGATCGTGGCCCTTGGTGCGATGGATCTTGCAATACTGCTTGCCGGAGTTCTCCGACTTGTCGGCAGCCGCCAAGGCCTGACAGGAAGGGCACTCGGCAAGATCCTAGCGGGGGTCACCAACCTTGGCCTTTTTGGCAGCGCCGGGGTTGTCGGATTCCTCGACAGCAAGCACGGCCTTGCCTCCGCGGTTCCTGTTCCGCCGCCAGCCTTTCCTTGACGGGGCCGCGGCATCTTCTTCTTCAGATTCGCCTGCCGTGCCAACAGCCTCGCCAGGGAGTTTCCTCCCCTCTTCAGCTCGAGCGCATTTATCGGCTAGAGCGTAAAGCTCGGCAATACTCTTGACTTTGTTCATTGCCAGCTCTTCCCGCATTCTGCGGTTACGCACGTTCTGGTGAAACGCGCTAATGACAGCGGCAGGGTGAATGTCAGGAATATTGTACTGCACTCGGCTGAACCTCTGCATAAACTTGCGTAGGGACTCGCCCTCCCTCTGAGGGATGATATGCAAATCACTCTCTTGGCCAGGAGCTTGGTGGCCTCCAACAAAGGCGCCAACAAACTGATGGCACAGATCTGACCAGGAAGAAATAGAATTCTCCGGCAGATGCATCAACCACGACCTGACGTTGGGTTTGAGCACCAACGAGAAGTAGTCGGCAAGTATCTTATCGTCTCAGCCCCCGGCAGCCTGCACCGCAATGGTGTAGATGCTCAGGAACTCCGAGGGATGGGTCTTACCGTCATATTTCTCCGGGATCTCTGGCTTAAAGGTTCGGGAATCGGTCCACTGGACTTGCCGCAGCTCACGGGTAAACGCCGGAGTCCCTACCTCATAAGGCAAGTCTCCTACGTCCCTTGTCGCAGGCTCGTCGACAGCCGGCCCTGCGCGCTTATCAGACTGATAGCACGCTTCCCGTCGCCGCTCGATGGTAGTTCGATCATCCTCCTTGCCTCGTTCGTGGAGAACTTGACGCTGATTGCGGCGCATCCGTGGATCGGATGACGCCGTGGAAACTTCTTCACGGCGGTCGACCTGCTGGGTTGTCGGCCGCCGCTGGTGCCGCGGAGGGGAGTGCACTGTGGTTGCACCACCTCCGGTTTTCTCCACATCGGCTCGCGCCGGATCGATGGGCCTTCGCTGCGAGGGCCCTGCCTCTTGCGGTCCATCTTTGTTGGCGAAGCCGATAAGGCTCTGCATAGTAGCTCGCCACTCCTCCATCTTCTCCGGGGCAGGAGGAAAATCGAGGAGCAGCTGCGCACGTGCCAAGGCTTCCGCTGGCGTAGGCGGCGGCGACAGGTGCGAGGTACGTGAGGTGCTCTGACTCCTAACCATATTAGAAGGAGCACCACCACGGTCACGCGACCGCGCGCCACCTCCGCCAGCAGCTCGGTGTGCATGCTGGTCCCGCGCATCTTGGGATCGATGCGCAGAAATCTTTTCATGGGGACGCCCTGAACCACCAGCGCCATGACGTCCTCATCGTGCATGACCTGGGTAGGTCGTGATGCTTGCGCCGGCGCGAGAGCTCCAGCAGGCGCCCTCCGATCTCTGGAATTCGTTGTGCCACCCGTAGGCAACACATCGCCGTCTCTAGATCCAGCGGTGTGCAGGTTGCCACTGCCACTGCGAACGATGCCGCTCGCCTGGCTCGGGTCACCAGAACGCCGTGGGGGTTCTAGTCCTCTTCCTTCTACACCCACGCCGTCGCCCGTACGTGAAGACATAGGCAAAACGGACATGGACGGTTGTGCCATTGCGGCGCTCTTCTTCTTGGGCGACATGATGATGAAGAAACTGAGGCGCCAATCACTAGATCAGGTTCACGCAACCTTCAATCCCCCTACCTGGCGCGCCAAAGATGTCGGGGTACGACACCTATGGGATCCAAAGGGACCCCTTTACGATTCGGTGGGGGGAGAGGTATACGCAAAGAGCAGAACCAACGATCGACGCGGGAAGATTTTACCCAGGTTCGGGCCGCTGATCAGCGTAAAACCCTTCTCCTGCCTTGTGTTCTTATTAGTGTTCTTGAGCCCAGCCTTCAGGAGCGCTCGCTGTGAACAGTACGTTCAAAGAGTAGCTACGCATGCAGAATGGGCCAGAAGTCCTCCTCCCCTGTAGCAGTTGCCTTGGGCCTCCTTTTATACGCTCAAAGGGGTCACCACAGTGGCAAAATGTACATACATTGAGGTGTAAAGTAGCTACAGGGTAATCATACCTAACCCCTGACGGACTAGGACGAACGCATTTAATGCACCGTGAGGTGTCCGTTTAGGTGTCCTTACTTTCTTGGGGATGGAAAAAGGGGCCATCCCATCAGCACCGCTTAAGCTCTCCTCCATTGGCGCGTCGCCACGCATCCAAAGAAGGACCCAGAATGTTGGGTTTTGTCGCTGTGCTAGAGTGGTGGCACAACAACAAAACCTTGCCGGGTGTCTAGCCCTGCCGGGCGCCAAGCCTTGCCGGGCGCCGAGCCTTGCTGGGCACCGATCCTTGCCGGGCTCCGCAGGCCACTCCGGCAAGATCTTGCCGGGGAAGCTGGCCTTCGGATTCCAGCTCTCCTTATATGCTGATCCTCAGATCTCTGACTGGATGGTTTCTTTGATGGCTTGAATTAACCTCGAACTGTTCCCCGGCAAGCCTTTCCGCGAGGATGGCTACAACTGCCCGTGCACAAGTACGGGGTACTAGTGGCCCAATACTTAGTACACCGACAGGGATCCATGGTTCGGAGGGGAATCTTCCCCTTGACCACCACTCCCACCTCTGGGGCACTTTCAGAAGTATGTTCCGCCACCGCCAGAAGATCTTGAATACTCCCGGCAACGGAGCCCTGTCCCTCCGCGGTGGCAATCTCGGCAGCTTCGTCCGCGGCAGCTCTCCCTATACTGGCCACCTCTTCCAGCAGTTCTGGCTCTTCGGCCTAGAGGACTGCGGATGAAAGGACAAGCGAAAAAAAAGACAGGCAGAAGCTTTAGATTACCGGGATAAAGGGAGAATGGATACATAAGGGAAAGAAAGAGAAGAGTTGAAGTACCCGGAGAAGCCTGCCGGGTAGGGGCCTCAACTTCACCGGCAGCATCAGCTGCCGTGCCATGAACTCCACCCCCTCCCGCGGTGGCCACGACAACACTCTGTGCGGGGTCATCCACGGAGGGTCTTGCCAGCGGTCCTTTGGCTGGGTTAGCAGGAGGAACCAGCCCTCCACTTTCAGGCTGGGGGCCGGGCTGGGGGCTCGGTGCGGGATCCTCCATATGGCTCCCCACCAAATCCGAGCTCTCCACAGTCTTCGGCGACCCAGCATGCTGGAGCCTCTTCAACCGATGGATGAGGGTCTCCGTTTCCTCCTCCTCCACCCTGCCAACGACAGCAAAACAAAAGGTCAGCCAGCAAAGACAATCAAGTACACAAAAGTTATCACGGAGGGAAATCTTACTTACTCCGCATCAATGAGCATGGAGCTCAAGTCAAATTCCATGGGCGGCGGGGATGCTCTGCCTCTCTTTTGAGATGGAGGGGCGGAGCTTTCCGGCAGCCCTAAACCCTACTGAAGCGCTGGGGGCTCTGATGAAGACGAGCTCTGCGAAGAGCTCGAGCCAGAATGAGAGCTGGAATCACCCTCCACATCCACCGATTGCTTGGCGGGAGAAGCTTTGATCCCGGCAAGGCGAGGAGACTGGCGGCACACCACGTCTGGCTTGGTATTTCTGGTGGTGGTCTTCTTCACCTTCTTGGCAGCAGGTGCTGGATTTGGGGGTGCCATTCCCCGGCTAGCAGCACGCCTGCGGGGACGCTGATCCAAAATCGACTCAGAGGCTTGAGGACCAGCTGCGAGCCACTCCGCTTCGGGCTCCACTGCCTCAGCAGCCTCCTCCCTCTAGAGCTCTGCTACCACAGTAGCTAGAGCCTCAAGCCCGGAAAACTCATCCCCGACAAGATCTTCCCCGGCAACCTCTTCCGTGCCCTGCGCCTTGCTACCATCATGAGAAGAACTCTCATCCTCAGCTTTTCCCTTCCCAACCTTTGCAGCCCTTGCCATTGCAGCAATTCAGGCAGCTTTGTCCTCCTCAATCCTCCTCTTGATAAATGCTGCTTCCACGGAGGAGGTGTGTTTGTACATGTTGGTCTCCACTCTGACAGCCCTCTCTGTCAGGGTGTTGGACCATTTGAGTTCTTTGTCAAGAGTGGGCAACCGCCAATCACTTGCCACCCCATGAGCATTGCAATCCAGCATCCACTTCAAGATCTGGCCCCGGGCCGAATTGACATTTAGAGGGATAACGGTTGCCGGGAGCTTGAACAGCTTGAAGCAACCGAACAACTGGTCACACAGCCAGGCATGGCCATAAACAGACAAGTTGTTGGCCAGGCCCGGAAGCAGTCTCATCCTGTCTCTAGCATCGCCATACAACCAGACGAATCTGTCCCTCTTCGGCAGTGGCGAGATGCGACGAAGGAGAAAATCTGCCCCCACATGCTCAATGGTTAGCCCGGCAGCTTACAGGCGGGTGATCCTTTTTATTGCCCGGCGAAGCCTATCATTGGTGAGTCCGAATGCTCTCCATTCCTTGCTGCGCTCGACACACACTGTCCGTGCTTCACAGAACTCTGGGGCTTCCACATCCTGAATCCAGCACCAGTCTCCTCTCCACTCATCCCACCGCTCATGCTGCAGACCTGGGATATAATCCCAAGACTTCCTTGCCACCCGTGGCATCCAGCTGATGTTCCTGGAGCAGTGAAATTTGTTCTCCACCCGCGGGACAAAGTAATGCCTGAACAGATCAACATTGGGGGCGACTCCAACAAAATTTTCACACAAATGAGCAAAGATGGCCATGGTCGCCATTGCATTTGGCGTGAAGTCCAGGAGGTGGAATCCATAAATCGTCATCATCGCCTCAAAGAAATCATAAAAAGGGGGCAGAGGCCGCAGATGAAATATGCGCAGAAGAATCGGTATGAATTTGGCTGATCTTCTTCCCCCTCTGCCAGAACATTGGGCGCGTCGTGCCCTTTCGGGACTTCCCTCCCCCACAGGTACCCGTACCTTGCCTGCAGGACCGAGCCGTCCAGGTTCGACAGAAAGAAGATGACATCTCCCCTCTGCTTCATGTCCAGGTCCGCCGCCCTCTTGCTTCCCTCGGCGACCACCTCCTTCGTCGCGGCCGTCTGCTTCCCTTTTGCTGCTGTTTTCTTCTCCATTCCCGTGGACGCCGGTGCGAACGGGGGAAGGAATCAGGCAGAAGAATGGCGGTGGGCGAGGGAGAGAAGGAGGGGCGGTTCTTTGGCTTGCAGAGGAAGATGATGGGAGGGCAGGACAGGCGACAAGTGAACCGTACCATTCCGTGTTTTCCTATCTTAAGGGGAAAAGACATGGAGCGGGGACGCAACACTCCAGAAGTTACCGTTTTACATTAACTACAACAGTCCCACGACCCCGCGACTCGTAGTAATTACGCGAAGTGGACGTTGGATTGACTGGTCATCATGATGAACCATGATGCTAGCAACCCTTTTCAGCCACGTGTCCATGCACTGGTTTAGGGCCTAACACAACGTGCCCAGCGACACGTATTGCTTAGGCCCGGGGGCTTATGTCGGGGAACACAGACAGGGGTATATGTTTTCCCCTGACTGTGCACGGACGGCAAGCCAACAAGCTCGAAGATAAGATTACAAGGCCAAGATCATACCAAACAAGGAGAATCAATTCCTTTGAAGGATCCAAGTGCAAGTCAAGAAGGCCAAGATGAGCAGAGGAACGAGGCATCGCTAAGGGAAGAGCCTACCTTGCCGGGCAGGCGAGCCTGGCAGGGTTGGGTTTTGCCTCGGAAGCAAGCTCCTAGATCGTCCCGGCAGGCCTGTCGGGGCTGGCGGAGGCAAGCCACTCCACTGCTCCACCTCACAAGCGACGCAAGTCAGTAATCGAAGTGATGTCAAGCTCCAAGGTGGCTGAGTGGCTGCTTTCTGCCACATGGTAGCCACTTCCTATAGCAAACACCACCATATGACACCCATCCTGAGACGTGTCAAGCAAGCAGGCGCGAAGCTGGCAAAACAGCCCGGCAGGGCTTGCTGGGCAAGCTGTGATGTGACACAGAGCGGCGCATTTAATGCGCTCTGTCAGCCTACAGAGTTAGGTATGATAGCACTGTTATCTATCTAATCAGTACATAAAGACTGATTTGCCACTATGGTGACCCCTTAAGCTATAAAAGGAGGCCCATGGCGACCGTAGAAAGGGTTGAATCCTCGCATATCCATACGCACGTAGCCACTCTCACCCCCAGAGAAACCTTGCCGGGCGAGTGTGCTACGTTTCACCACCATTATCCACCATCAATCCACCAAAGCAGGAGTAGGGTTTTACGCCTCACGGTGGCCCGAACCTGGGTAAAGACTGCCCGTGTGATCTCTGCCATGCTGCGCGACGCTTCTCCGCTCTTTGTGCAACGTGTCCATCCCCCCGCCGAACCAAAAGGGGCTGATGGCCCCATAGGTGGCCGTGGTTTCCCACGACAAAGAGTTTTCCTTTTGAGTCAAGCGATAATCCCTAAAGTATTCACGTTGATCCAACGTGTCTCCCATTATCAAGTTGAATGTGGTTTTCTCAGGATTATCAAAGTAGTGTTTAATATTTTCCACATAACGAGCATTGAGGGTTTTAGGAGGTTTCCCATCTCGATGAGTAGCAAGGGCAACTAATTTTTTTGGTATTTCGTGTTCCATATCCATTGCTAAATATTTAAAACAACTTAGAACAGAAAATAAAATCTACTTAGTGATAAAGCAAACAAGCACACATGAGAATATTCACCCCACGAAGGTCTTGATAACCCACAAGTATAGGGGATCAATTGTAGCTTTTTCGATAAATAAGAGTGCCGAACCCAACGAGGAGCTAAAGGTTGGATTTATATTCCCTTCAAATTCTATCGACCATGGATACAACTCTACGCACACTTACGTTCGCTTTACCTAGAGCAAGTATGAAACTATTTTGTAGGTGATAGGATAGGTTTGCAAGAATAAAACTAGATGTACTTAGCAAGAATAAAACTACGAGTAATTTGCAAGATAATAAAAGTTAGTTGTTTAGTAGAAATCTTTTGTAACACAAGAAAGTTATTTTTCCCTAGGCAATCGATAACTAGACCGGTAATCACTATTGCAATTTTATATGAGGGAGAGGCATGAGCTAACATACTTTCCGTACTTGGATCATATGCACTTACGATTGGAAATCTAGCAAGCATTCACAACTACCAAAGATCATTAAGGTAAAACCAAACCATAGCATTAAGTATCAAGTCCTATTTACTCCCATACGCAACAACCCCCTTACTCGGGTATAAGCTTCTGTCACTCTCGCCACCCACCATAAGAGAATCATGAACGTATTGCAACACCCTACAGCGGGAATCCCTCATGCTTGCGCGACACGAAGGGCACCATAGGACAACACCAAAATAAAAAATACAACTCAAACCAATCACGATCATCAATCAACCCATAGGACAAAACAAATCTACTCAAACATCATAGGATGGCAACATATCATTGGATAATAATATGAAGCATGAAGCACCATGTTTAGGTAGAGATTACAGCATGGAGAAGAGGTGTTACACCACTGTATAGAGGGGGGAGAGTTGGTGTTGATGGCGGCGAAGTTGTTGGTGTAGATCTCTGTCACGATGGTTGCCCCGGCGGCGTTCTGACGCCACCGGGAGAGAGGGGGAGAGAGCCCCCTCCTTCTTCTTATTCCTTGGCCTCCCCCTAGATGGGAGGAGAGTTCCCCCTCTGGTCCATGGCCGCCATGGCGGCACAGGGGCAGGAGCCCCTCCGAGATTGGATCTCTCTCTCTCTGTTCTCTTCTGTTTCGCGTTTCTGTTTTCTGGTCGAAAACCGTTTCTTAAATTCCCAGAGATCTGTAACTCCGATCGGGCTGAAATTTTCACACAACTTTTTCCCGATATTATCTTTCTTGCGGCGAAAGAAGGGGGTCAACCAACCTATGAGGGTCTCACTACCCACCACGGCGCGCCCTACCCCTCTGGGCGCACCCTGGTTGGTAGTTGGGCCCTCGAGCATCATCTTGCATTGATTCTTCTTCCCAAAAATCACATATATTCCAAAATAAATCTCCATAAATTTTTATCGCGTTTGGACTTTGTTTGATATGGATATTTCACGAAACAAAAAACATGCAACAAACAGGAACTGGCACTGGGCACTGGATCAATATGTTAGTCCAAAAAATAATATAAAATGTTGCCAAAAGTATATAAAAGTTGTAGAATATTGGCATGAAACAATTAAAACTTATAGATACGACGGAGACGTATCAATTCTGAAGTAATTGTTCACACCGACCATGCTGCTATTAAATATCTTATGGAAAAGAAAGATGCTAAACCTAGACTCATTAGGTGGGTTCTTTTGCTACAAGAATTGACCTGCATATTATTGATAGAAAAGGAGCTGAGAATCCCGTAGCTGATAACTTGTCTCTAATAGAAAATGTTCTTGATAACCCACTGCCTATTGATGATAGTTTTCCTGATGAACAATTAGCTGTTATAAATGCTTCTCGTAATACTCCTTGGTATGTATGCTAATTACATTGTTGCTAAATGTATACCACCTAGTTTCACTTACCAACAAAAGAAAAACTTTTTCTTTGATTTGAGACATTACTTCTAGGATGACCCACATCTTTATAAAGGAGTAGATGGTATTATTAGACGCTATATACCTGAGCATGAACAAGAACAAATCCTACGGAAGTGTCATTCCGAGGCATACGGAGGACACCATGCCGGAGACAGAACTGCACATAAGGTGTTACAATCTGGTTTTTATTGGCCTACTCTCTTCAAGTATGCATGTAAGTTTGTCTTATCATGTGATGAATGTCAAAGAATTGGTAATATTAGTAGACGTCAGGAAATGCCTATGAATTACTCACTTGTTATTGAACAATTTGATGTTTGGGGATTTGATTATATGGGACATTTTCCTTCCTCTAATGGGTATACTCATATTCTAGTTGTTGTTGATTACGTCACTAAGTGGGTAGAAGCTATTCCAACTAGTAGTGTTGATCATAACACATCTATTAAAATGCTTAAAGAAGTTATTTTTTCAAGGTTTGGAGTCCCTAGATATTTAATGACTGATGGTGGTTCACATTTTATTCATGGTGCATTCCGTAAACTCCTTGCTAAATATGATGTCAACCATAGAATTGCATCACTCTATCATCCTCAGTCTAGTGGTCAAGTTGAATTGAGCAATAGAGATATAAAGCTAATTTTGCAAAAGACAGTCAAATAGATCTAGAAAGAACTGGTCTAAGAAACTTGATGATGCATTGTGGACATATAGAACCGCTTATAAAAATCCTATGGGTATGTCCCCTTATAAAATGGTTTATGGAAAAGCATCTCATTTACCTCTTGAGTTTGAACATAAAGCTTATTGGGCAATTAAAGAACTTAACTATGATTTCAAACTTGCCAGTGAAAAGAGGATATTTGATATTAGTTCTTTAGATGAGTGGAGGATGCAAGTCTATGAAAATGCTAAGTTATTTAAGGAAAAGGTTAAAAGATGGCACGATAGAAGAATCCAAAAATGGGAATTCAAAGTAGGAGATCAAGTTTTATTATACAACTCTCATTTAAGATTCTTTGCAGGAAAGCTTCTCTCTAAATGGGAAGGATCGTATATCATTGAAGAAGTTTATCGTTCCGGAGCTATCAAGATAAACAACGCCGAAGGCACTAATCCGAAGGTGGTTAATGGGCAAAGAATTAAGCATTATATCTCAGGTACGCCCATTAATGTTGAAACTAATATTATCCAAACTATGATACCGGATGAGCACATAAGGGAAACCTTCCGGAACACTCTAGAGCCCTAAAAAAGGGGTAGGTACGTGGTATAGTAAGGAAACCGACTCCAAAAGTTCCATAAAAGTACTTTCTATCCATTTTGGAATATTTAAAAAATTAGGAAAATAATAAACAGTCCGAAGAGTGCACGAGGGAGCGACAAGCCCGAGGGGCGCACCCTACCCCCCTGGGCGCGCCTCCTAGGCTTGTGGCCCCGTCGTGGACTTTCCTGACTCAATTTTTCTTCCATGTTACTTGTCCTACACGAAAAAAATTCATTATATATATATATACTTCCTGATGTTTTGACCACCGTATCGCAGGGATATCCTCTGTTCTTGTTTCGTGCTGTTTTTCTGATAGATCTGAAAGTATGTCGTCCCAAGATTCCGTTGGAGAGAGCCATGTTTCCCTTGTTGCTACATAACCAAGAGCCTATGATGATGATCACTATGGGTGGTCAAACAATGAGGAGGTTGAAGCTGACTTAAAGAGGCTGGATTCCATGGAGCAGGAAGAAACCTCTTGACCACAATTCGGAGTCACACATGTGGATCACGGGGGATCGAGCTTGCCGGACACAGTTTAACCTCCCAACGCTTAATTTATTTCTTATCGTAACCTGAAAAAGAGTGTTGCTTCATATCCTTTAGTCAGGAAACACCCCTGGGTGGATGGTGCATTAACCGTAACCTGGAAGCTCAGGAAGGAAATTATGGATCTTAAGCACCATGTTAATAAGCTTGAAGAGTAAAATCGCATCCTCAGAGACATCATCACCAAGAACATCCCCGGGCCATCACCAAAGGAGACTTGAGTACACAGGTATGGGCACTCCCCTTGGCTTTTGCCAAGCTTGGGGGAGGTGCCCCGGTATCATATCACCACCACTTTTATCGTCATTATCTATCTTAGTACGATCCTTAGTTATTTTGTGATTTAGAAGAATAAAGTTTTAGTATGATCTATTTTCGAGTGCTTGCTTAGTGGTCTATCTATCTAAGTAATCGTATGTGAGATATATAATAAAGAGTAGTTTGAGTTTTGCTTTGCTTTCTTGTTTCAATCTTAGCAATGAAAAATAAAAGAATAAAAGATCATATGCTACTCCCATGGGGAGTAATGACTTCACATAAAAGAAGTATAGTTGATAAAATTTGTTGGAAGTTGACAAGCTTAACATTGGTCATTGGTGCAATCCATGAAAAAGTAATAAAGGAAGACAGGTGTCACATATAAATATACTATCTCGGACATCTTTTATGATTGTAAGCCCCCATCAAATATTCTATACCAATTAGTTGACGTTGGACAAGGAAGACAACGTAATGAGTTATGGTTGTTTACATTCACATAGAAGTTATATTGTTATGGATCTTCTAACATCTGGTGCTTGTCTAGGATCTTTTTCTAGCCAAAAATTCGCACTAAGTAGAGATACTACTTGTGCATCCAAAAACCTTAAACCCAGTTTCATGTCATGAGAGTCCACCATATCTACCTATGGATTAAATAAGATCCTTCAAGTAAGTTGTCATCGGTGCAAAAGCAATAAAAATTGCTCATAAATATGTATGATCTTTTATTGTAAGGGAAAGTAAGCTTTGTACGATCTTGTGATGGTGAAGAAATAAAAGCGAGAGACTGCATAATAAAGGTTGCTATCACAAGGGGCAATATGAAGTGAGGTTCCTTTAAATTAAGAGTTTTCATATACAAAAACGAAAAGTGCATGACAACCTCTACTTCCCTCTGTGAAGGGCCTATCTTTTACTTTCATGTATTTACTTTTATGCAAGAGTCAATAGTGTTTATCCCTATTTCTCTCTATGTATTCTTTAGTGGCAAGCATCATGTGGTAGATAGATCCAGACATATATATCCAGTTGGATGTAGGTGATCATGAGTTATTATTGTTGGCATTACCCTTGAGGTAAATAAGTTGGGAGGCGAAATCATAAGCCCCTATCTTTCTATGTGTCTGACTAAGACTTTTGCTCTATAAATATGCCTTGAGTGTCAGCAACCATAGAAGACTATATGATGGTTGAGTATGTGAACTTGCTAAACAAAGCTCTTACATAGACTCTTTCTAAAAGTATGATGGATTGTGATTGTTTCAATGACTGAGAACATAGTTTGTTAGTTTCCAATAAAGTTTATGTTTCATAATTTAGCTTGTGAATGAATTGTTACTCTAGCATGAGAAGTTTTATGATGATATATTGTTGTTATGATAATGACCATGATGCTTCCATGTTCGTATTTTATTTTATCGACACCTCTTTCTCTAAACATGTGGTCATGATAATCGATTTTGGCTTTCGCTTGAAGACAAGCGAGGTCTAAGCTTGGGGGAGTTGATACGTCCATTTTGCATCATGTTTTTATGTTGATATTTATTGCATTATGGACTATTATTTCACTTTATAATATAATTCTTATGCCTTTTCTCTCTTATTTTGCAAGTTTCACATGAAGAGGGAGATTGCCGGCAGCTGGAATTATGGACCGGAAAGGGTTATATCGGAGGCACTCTTTCTGAACAACTCCAAATGAGCTAAAAATTGACGGAGACTTATTTTGGAATATACTAAAATTATTGGCGAAAGAAATACCAGAGGGGGACCCACCAGGCAGCCACAAGCCTAGGGGGCACGCCCTACCCCCTAGGCGCGCCCCCCGAGCTTGTGGCGCCTTGGCAGGCCTTCGGGGCCCATCTTCTACTATATGGTGCCATTTGACCTAAAAAATCAGAAGAAAGGTTTTAGGATGAAGTGTCGCCATCTCGAGGCGGAACCTAGGCAGGAGCACTTTTGCTCTCCGGCAGAGAGATTCCGCCGGGGAAACTTCCCTCCGAGAGGGGGAAATCGAAGCCATCATCATCACCAATGATCCTCTCATCGTGGGAGAACCAATCTTCATCAACATCTTCACCAGCACCGTCTCATCTCAAACCCTAGTTCATGTCTTGTATTCAATCTTTGTCTCAAAACCTCATATTGGTACTTGTGGGTTACTAGTAGTGTTGATTACATCTTGCAGTTGATGCTAGTTGGTTTATTTGCTGGAAGATTATATGTTCAAATCCTTGATGCTATTCAATACCCCTATGATCTTGAGCATGAATACGATTTGTGAGTAGTTAATTTTGTTCTTGAGGACATGGGAGAAGTTTTGTCATAAGTAATCATGTGAATTTGGTATTCGTTCGATATTTTGATGATGTGTATGTTGTTGCTTCCTTTAGTGGTGTCGTGTGAACGTCGACTACATGACACTTCACCATCTTTGGGCCAAAGGGAATGCATTGTGGATTAGTAATTAGATGATGGGTTGCTAGAGTGACAGAAGCTTAAACCCATGTTTATGCGCTATTCCGTAAGGGGCCGATTTGGATCCATATGTTTCATGCTATGGTTAGATTTATCTTAATTCTTCTTTTGTAGTTGCGGATGCTTGCGAGAGGGGGTAATCATAAGTGGGAGGCTTGTTCAAGTAAGAACAACACCCAAGCACCGGTCCACCCACATATCAAATTATCAAAGTAACGATCGCGAATCAAACAAACATGATGAAAGTGACTAGATGAAATTCCCGTGTGTCCTCAAGAATTCTTTGCTTATTATAAGAGACTGTTCCGGCCTGTCCTTTGCTACAAAAAGAATTGGGCTACCTTTCTGCACCTTTGTTACCGTTACTACTTATTGCTCGTTACAAATTACCTTGCTATCAAACCATCTGTTACCAACAATTTTAGTGCTTGCAAAAAACACCTTGCTGAAAACCACTTGTCATTTCCTTCTGCTCCTCATTGGGTTCGACACTCTTACTTATCGAAAGGACTATGATTGATCCCCTATACTTGTGGGTCATCACTCCCCGCTGCTCTCCGCCCAATTCCCACTCTTTTCTCCCACCCTTTCCTTCCCTCCGCCGCTGACGCATGGAACCGTCAGAGAACCTGTCGGAGATGGAGGCGGCGGAGGTGCCGAAGGATCTGAGCATCACACTCGCCCGGAAGATCAGCTCGGAGACGCGGCATAATAGTCGCGTCAAAGCAAAGGCCACAAAGGAATAGAAGATGAGGAAGCATCTGGCTGTCGGTGGGCTTGGTGGTGACGATGGGCGTGGCGGACGGGGTTGACGGGGCGGTCGGCAAGGCTATTGCGGACGCCGCCAGACGGGCGCACCCACAATACAGACGATGCAGTGGCCGGAGCCTTACAAGCCTCCGTACTACTATGCCGCCAAGAAGCTCGCAAACCCTGCCGGTATGGTTCCTTACATCATCGACGTTAATGCATCGCCGCTCTTCTCCGGGTATTGTTCGCCGTTGCCATCGCTCGTTCGGGCGAGGAGGGCGGTTGGAGAGCAGATGGGTGCCCGCGCGTTGTTTGCTGCAATGCCGAGAGCGGGGGAGCCGGTGTACAACATGAACAGGGAGATGCTCGATATCATCCACGACGGAGGCGAGGGAGGAGGAGGGGGCTACGAGGACGGGCAGGTGGAAGACTCGGATCCCACCTAGTCGGGCAACTACCAGCAGCAACGGTCCTACACCCAGACGGCCACGCAACAGTCCTACACCCAGACCGGCGATGGCACACAACAACATCTGCATTGGACCGCCGGAGAGCAGCATTCAGATGGGGGGAGGAGGGGGAGGAGGAGGAGGACGGCGATGACGATGATCCGGATGATACAGCCGGTGATCCGAAGAAGAAGGGTAGAGGAGAAAGCTTTAACATTTGGGAGGATGAGCTACTCTGCGATGCATGGTTGGCCACTGGCCTCGATCATGTCCTTCGCACAGAGCAAAAGGGCACAGCCTTTTGGAGGAACATTGACATATGGTTCCATAGCACAAGCATTTCGTGCCCTACTCTGATGTGTTGATCCGCAATCATAAGTGGAAGTCCCTCAACCATTGATGGTACACCATCCAAGAGGCCGTCTCCAAGTATTGTAGGCACTTTAAGCATCTCATCGCACGGTGGCCGAGCGGTGCACAAATCACCGAGCAAGTAAGTTGATCACTAGCCGGATATGCTTTAGTTTTGTTGGGCACTAGCTGGATATGCTTTAGTTTTGTTGATCACTAGCCGGATATGCTCTAGTTTTGTTGATCACTAGCCGGATATGCTTTAGTTTTGTTGATCACTAGCCGGATATGCTCTAGTTTTATTGATCACTAGCCGGATATGCTCTAGTTTTGTTGATCACTAGCCGGATATGCTCTAGTTTTGTTGATCACTAGCCAGATATGCTTTAGTTTTGTTGATCACTAGCCGGACATGTATTGTTTGTTGCTCACTAGACGGATATGCATTGTTTCTCTTTTGTAGCCTACTCATTCTTGTGTGGTGTACAAGAAGTTGGAGAAGAAGTCCTTCACCGTCATACATTGTTGGTTGAAGTTGAATGGGCAACCAAAGTGGAACCTTTTCATTGCCAAGACCGTCACCCAAGCCAACGACGAAAAAACCGGTGACCTTACCGACCCAGCCCAAGAACCGCCGAAGAAGGTTAGAAGAAATTCACGGGCAAGAAGAGGAGAGGGCGAAGCGATAAGCTGACGGAGAGGTTCGAGGAGATCTTGGCGAAGAAGTAAGAGGCATGCATGAGTCACTCGGACATCAAGGAGGAGCGTAAGGCGGAGAGGTTCAAGCAGTTGATGGATGCAACAGATAAGAAGATCAAGCTCGAAGAGAGGAGGACCATGATTGAGGAGAGGAAGGCGGCGCTCGAGGAGAAGAAGGCCAAGCTCGAGGAAAAGAGGGTGAAGATCACCGCCAATGCGAAGGATGCCGAGATGTTGATCTTGAAAATTGACTCTTTGGATGTCGACACTAGAATTATCATGCAATCCGTTCACTATCAGATGCTAGAGTAGCAGAAAGATTAGTTGGCGGCGGCACAAGAAGAGGACACGGCGGAGGGGGAGGTGGACGCGGATGCTGCCTACACGGCGACGATGTCACCTCCTTGATCGGGAAGCATTTTGCTGGGATGGCCGGTCCGGCAGGGCAGAAATGCACGGACTACCAGACTTATGTTCTTTTGGATTTGGGAATGTAAAAACTAAGCATATTTTCCTCCTTTTGGTTATGATCGGGGATGCGATCCGGTGCGGGTGTGATCCGGCGCATTGTGTAGATCAGCGTAGATTTGAATTTGAATTTGCTGGCGGACAGAATGCGGCTACGGTTGGATACCGACCTCCCGCATCTGTGTCCGCGGACTGGCCCCCCTTTCGGCGGATGGATGCGGGAGGTTTTTTGTAGGTTGTCGTTGGAGATGCACTTAGGTTCTATGGACAACCGTGATTCCTAAAGTAATTGTGTTCCCTCAAGATATCTGCACCTGTCATGTCACAGGTCCATCGGTTTACACAATCCTCTATCTACTTCATGTGTGGCCTAAGAGTTGAACATCTCCAACTACACCAATGGATTGAATGTCTCCAATCACTAAATTACCGCATAGGTAAATAAGCAACATGAAGCAACACATATAAATAGATGAAACATATCAAACAACCACTTACTAATCAACCGACGCATATCCAACAATTACTCAAATAACATCACATAAAGAGGGGTTCAAGTGTTCTTGATGTTGCTTCATGTCTCTGTGATGGGTTGTAATAACACTTGGTTGCCCCAGCGGTGGCCCATGGACGCGCCCCACCGGCGGTGGTTCCCTTCCGGTCTCCCTCTTGGTTGCCCCAATGGTGCGTTCTTGATGTGGCGGCCGCTGGACTTGGAGATGAGAATGATGATTGACAAACGATGAAGGCAGCGGCTAGGGTTGATGGTGTTTATATAAGAGCTCTCCCTATGCCTCTTCCCTTGATGTGGCTTCTCTCCTTTGATCCAAGCGCTCTAGATGAGCCCAATCCTCTACCAAATCACCCCTTGAAGGCCAAGGAAGTCGTGGAACAAACAGGGACAAAATCCACGAAGAATCCCATCATGAGAGGAAACTTTTAGTGCTGTCTAGAGTCCAAACGGGTGCTCAAACGACTGCACGCGGTGGTATGAAACGCCGTCTTTCCTGTTGATTTCTTCTGTTGCCTCCCTTCGGTAAAATGGTCGTCATTTCTTTATACGAACTCAGAATTTGACGTTCTTGGCCTCGTTGGATTCGTATGAACGACATCGATCCATATCTGGTTCTAGATCTTGATTTGGAGCACTTTGAATTTTTTTTGAAAATTTTCACCTTCGAAATGGCTAAGTCTGGGTCCTGGATGTCCACCGTTTGAACTCCTTTCATTGTGGTAAGTGCTTGGGAGTCCATGTCACCTACAAGACACACAAAGACAAAGAAAACTAATAAAACCAACTAAGAATAAAGATTATGCAATGCTCATGATGAAAAGGATAAAAACTGGAAATCATGCATATGGACATATAATTGGCTCGATGGAACATGATATGACTTGATATACAAAGATAATGTGCAACAAATGAGCTCTAGATGCGTAAAATATGGAGCTATCGGTAGATAAATAAAAAGGAAAGTAAAATAAAAAGTATAAAATTGCAGCAAGGTATTTTTTGTTTTATTAATATGATTAAAGTAGACCCCGGGGCCATAGTTTTCACTAGAGGCTTCTCTCTCAAAACAATTGCATACTGCGGGTAGACAAATTAATGTTGGGCAATTGATAGAAAAGTGCGTAGTTATGATGTTATTCATGGCAATGATCACATATATAGGCATCACGTCTGTGACAAAGTAGACCGACTCCTGCCTACATCTACTACTATTACTCCACCAATCGACCGCTATCCAGCATGCATCTATGGTATTAAGTTCATAACAAACAGAGTAACGCCTTAAGCAAGATGACATGATGTAGAAAAAGTAAACTCATGCAATATGAATAAACCTCATCGTTTTATCCTTATTGGAAACAATAAAATACGGGCCTCGCTACCCCTTCTGTCATGAGGTGAGGACACCGCAAGATTGAAACCATTACAAAGCACCTCTCCCACTGAAGATAAATCAATCTAGTTGGCCAAACCAAACGGATAGAGTGGAGAGAATTACAAAGCTATCATAATCATGCATAATAAAGTTCAAAAAAGACTCAATTATTTTCAATGAATAATCTGATCATAAACTCATAATTCATTGGATCCCAACAAACACACCGCAAAAGAAGGTTACATCGGATAGAACTCCCAGAAGATCGAGGAGAACATTGTATTGAGGATCAAAGAGAGAGAAGAAGCCATCTGGCTGAAAGCATATGTTATATCCCAGAGGGGGGTGAATGGGAGATTTTTATAAATTCATCAAACTTTGAAGAATTTGACAAAGATTAGAGTGAAGAAATAGAAACGCAAAGGAAACTAAGTCATCACAGAATCAGAGTACATGCAATCAAGATACGTAAGAGTGAAGAACATGCAATCATATAGTCATACAAGCATGAGGAATATGAACTGAGGAAATGAAATATTGCTTGATGAAAATCTTCAGTTCTAATTCGATAGATGGTAGGTCACAAATTCTTCAGCAGCAGAATAATGTAAGAGAGGGTTGAGGAATTTGAAACCAGGTTGGCTCAATGAAGACAATGCAATTTGTTAGACCAGTTCCAGTTGCTGCATCAACTTTATGTCTGGTTGAGGCAGTTGAGTCGCAACTTAGAGAACACACAGTCCTCACCGTATTCCTGTTGAGCTAAGGCCCGCAGACCTCGCCCAATCACTCATGGCAAGTCTTCAAGGTAGACCTCCAAAACCTTTACAGAACTGTTCACCGGCACACCACAATGACTCTTAGTGTACTCAGAACTTGACGCCTAACCGTCTGGAAGAATGACAGTCTTCAAAGGTAAGATGTGTTAGATCACACAGATCAATCTCTTCAGTGATGCTCAATCACTTTGGCTCTGGGTTTTTCCTCACTTAGGATTCTCTCAAAATCATCAGAGGATGGTTATGACAAGTGTCAATTTCTCTTGGAGTAGCCAACCAACAAGTGGTTGTGGGGGGCGGCTATTTATAGCCAGGGGCAACCCGACATGAATTGTCATAAATGCCCTTCTCTGATTTGACCTTTGTCAGGATAAGGATCCACTCGACAGCTGGCACGCGGCGCAACAACGGTCAGAATTTGAACCCTCAAACTCGTCGGGGCACTCAATTTCCTCACTTTTAGGCAGATCGCACTAGCGAACTCCTAACTCCTCAACCTGACCAAATTCGTCAGCGACCAGATGAACTTCGTCACTGTCACTAGCAAATGTGTCAGCTATTTCGGAGATTTCCAAAGGCCTCACTTGAAGCGGCTTTTGTGTATTGGTTTGAGTAAGTTTGAGCATCACTTTGGAAATGTGAAATATGTTTCACCTTGACCCCCTTTAACAGTACGGTTTTTCCTATGACTAAAATAAGAAGAAAGAAACTACGAAAACCAAAGTCTTCAAGCTTCAAAGTCTTCACATCAATTTCTTCAGAGGCCGTACCAATTTCATCATCAATTTCTTCACTTGAAGAAATCCATTTTTAGGGGTCCTCTTCCATGTGTTAAACCAAATCTTCAGGGACTATATTACCTGTGTGTACTCACAAACACATTAGTTCCTCAACCTATTTGTCTTCAATACTCCAAAACCACTAAGGGGGCACTTGATGCACTTACAATCTCCCCCTTTTGGTGATTGATGAAAAATTGGATAGGTTTCAACGGGAGTAAAGATAATTGAGGTGTAAGTATAGAGTTTGAAGAAATTGGTTACAAGATATTGAGGAACTCCCCCTGAAGATGTGCATATGTGGAATTTGCTTTGGATTGCAAATGCACATGTCAGGTTGAAATTGTGGAGATCTCCCCCTATATCTTGGAATCCAATTATGCATGATCATAAGATATTTGAGGAACATGAATGCATGATGAAAATTGGTGTCTGACAAAATTGTGCATGCATGAGCAGATATATTTAAGATCAAAGCATGCGTATCAAATGTAGCAAAAAGAGTCAGACGACCAACAGTTATTAAGTTACAACTCATCAAAGAGCACAACCAGAAAAGTTCAAGAGTTGCAACTTACGCAAAAACAGCCCATATAGTGACCCGCTTGAACACTAACTCAAACTTCTCCCCCTTTGTCATCAAATTACCAAAAGGAGACAAAGCTGAGGACTAACACCCCTGAAGAATATCATGGAGAAATCGAGGGAGCGCCAGCATTTTCGGGGTCGCATGGTGCAGAAGGACCAGCCGCAGTGTCTTCAACAACTTCATTTTCGTCAGTTGTGCGTGATGAAGACTCTGAACTAGGCATCAGAGGAGGAACTTGGGTTTTCTTGAACTTCCTCCTTGGCGGTTCAGCCCAGTCAAATTTCATTTGAAATTCCATGGCAGCAAGTTCATCATCTGATTTGAGATGTGAGAGGATGGCCCATGATCTGTCAAAGATCTCATGCAGATAGTAGCGGTTTTTGCACACTGCGTTATGCGTCACAGTCATGTTGGCTTGTACAACAGCAAATTGACGCTTAACCCAGCGATGATTCTTGTCAACTTTCTGATGAAGACTAATAAGCAACTCATGGTCAGTCATGAAACATGGTGCTTCAGGTGAAGTGGATGGCTTTGAAGCTTTTGCTGCAGTATCCTGGCTGGCAGATTCATCAGCTATGGAGCTGGAAATAGGTTGATGAAATTTTCCATCGAGGGGATGAATTCCTTCATCAATGACACTCTTGCCATTGCCAGGTACTGTGGACAGGGTGCTTTGAAGAATCTCAACTTTAGGCAAATAGCTCAAGTGATTTTGATGATCGGCCATGTAGTGAATTGAAGACCGAGATCTGATGAATCTCATAATCCATGGTGCATACGGCTTGAATTCAAAAGGAGACTGAGCCACAGTGACCAAAGTCCTCAGGAAGAAATAATAAATATTGACAGGAGTTCCATGAATGATGTGAAACATCAAGTTCTTCATAACCCCCACAACTTCTTCAGTGTTGGAATTGTGGCCTTTGATCGGTCTGAGGGTTTTTGCCAAAATACGATAGACGGTCTTCGGCACATAAAGCAAATCCTTCACTAAGAAGGTTGTCCTTGGAGCATTTCCTTCAGCCATTGGCTTCATCAACACTTGCATCAGATGGTTGGGCAGCTTAGGTTCTTTATATATTTTCTTCGCACCATCTTGGGGTGGATCAACTAGAAGAGCACGAAGTAATTCATCAATCGGTGCTTTGTAGTGAGTGTCTTCACTCATCCAGTCCAGAGCCCAAGTTGCAGTGTCGTCAGCATTGCCAGAGAAATGTGCAGTTGCATAGAATTGAAGAATGAGCTCTTCATTCCAGTCGCAGATGTCAGTGCAGAAGTTCAGTAGTTTGGCATCATGAAGAATATCCAAAACTGGCCGGAAACAATGAATTGATTCCATATCCACGTGAGGAATATGGTGATGTGGGAAAACTTTGTTCTTGTCAAATAGAGTGAAGCATAGAAGTTCATTCGCGTTCTAGTCCAGAACCTCAAACACCTGAGTTTGGCCGAGTCATAGGGTGACTCGCCAATGAAGAAATTCTTCTCTTCAAAGAATTTGGCACTATCAAACTTTGGACGCTTGAGGCCTTTGCCAAATTTGGGCATCACGAGAATGGGTTGAAGATTTTGCCTTTTAGTTCTGACATCAAACACTGGTCATGGAGACCCGGTTGAATCATTAGGATCAGTGACAGCAAGTGATTTTGCAATTTCATCAGCTGTGGCTGTTGGAACTGTATCAGTGTCAGCTGAGGGAACTGAATCTGCACGAGGTGGAGATGTATTGATGACATCAACATCAGGGTCATCATGAGCAATATCATCAGTAGCTGCAGCTGGTATTTCTTCAAGAATATTGTGGAGTGATGGTTGTTGTTCATCAGAGCTAGTTTGTATTTCTTCAGTGCACGCAGGCGACTGAGGCTCTCGAGTGAGGGGAGTGGTGAGGGGTGAATTTGGGTGAGCTGCTTCCCAAAATTCGTCATGGATTGGAGGAGTTGTCTCACCATCAATATCCACATCCTCCTCATGTTCTTCACTCAGCGGAAGTATGTTAGACTTAAATGTGTTTGTAACATGTATTACGATGCTCTCTTTGTGTTTCAATTCTTGTCTTTCATGCGAGCATCATCAAAATTATCAATGCCTAGCTAGGGGCATAAAACGATAGCGCTTGCTGGGAGGCAACCCAATGAATAAAATTTATTTTTGCCTTTTTTATTTGTGTTCTTCAGTGTTTGCACAATTATGCCTCTGTTATGATTGTGATTTTTGTGTTTTAATTAGTGTTTGTGCCAAGTGAAGCCTTTAGGATAGCTTTAGGTGATAGTTGATTTGATCCTGTTGAAAAACAGAAACTTTTGTGTCCAGTAAAAGAATTGTTAAAATTCACAGAAGTGATGAAAAATTATGAATGTTTTACACAAGATTGATATAAAAATTTCCTTTGTTATCCTAATTTTTTAGAATTTTTGGAGTTGCATAAGTATGAGTAAAATTCGAGTCTTTATAGACTGTTTTGTTTTTGATAGATTCTGTTTTTGTTGCATTGTGTGCTTATTTTGATGAATCTATGGATTGTATCGGGGGGTATAAGCCATGGTAAAGTTAGAATACATTAGGTATAATGCAATAACAAAATATGAATGGGTTTTAAACAGTACTTAAAGCAAATATTGGTTTTTTTATACTAACGGATCTCACGAAGGTTTTGCTAAGTTTTGTGTGATTGAAGTTTTCAAGTTTTGGGTGAGATCTCGATGGATGAAGGAATAAGGAGTGAAAAGAGCCTAATCTTGGGGATGCCCATGGCACCCCAAGATAATATTCAAAGAGAACCAAGCAACTAAGCTTGGGGATGCCCCGGAAGGCATCCCCTCTTTCTTCTAACAACCATCGGTAATTTTACTTGGAGCTATATTTTTATTCGTCACATATCATGAGTTTTGCTTGGAGCGTCTTGTATTATATGAGTCTTTGCTTGTTTAGCTTTTTAGTTTGTCACAATTATCTTTGCTGGACAGACCTATTTGAGAGAGCCAAAATTATCCTATGATTTGTTGGAATTGCTCTAGTGCTTCACTTATATCTTTCTGAGCACGGTGGTGCTTTAATTTTTGAAGAAATACTCTCATGCTTCACTTAGATTTATTTGAGAGTTAGTAAATTTTTTGAAGAAATTCTCTCATGCTTCACTTATATTATTTTGATAGACAAATTTTTTTATGCTCATGTTCTTCACTTAAATTTGTTTGAGCTTGTCAAAAGCAATGGCAATATATGAAATTAGTCCCAAAGTGATAGATATTCAAGAGGGATATAATAAAAACTTTCATGAAGATCATTGGACAAAAAAAACTTGATTCTTTGTAATAGTTTTGAGATATGATGATAGTAATATATGAGTCATGTTGGTGAGTAATTATGCTTTAGTAAGAATATTGGTGTTAAGGTTTGTGATTCCCTATGCAAGCACGAAAGTCAATAGTTATGCAATGAAATTACATCCTACTTGTGGTGCATTATTCGGTGTTAGTTATGCTTAATGCTCGTTTATGAGAATTTTTGTTTCTTGGTTGGTTGCTTCTCAATCTATTTGGTAGCCTTTCTTTGTACTAAGTGGGAATACTACTTGTGCATCCAAAATCCTTAAACCCAGTTATGCCATATGAGTCCACCATACCTACCAATATGCGGTATTTTTGTGTCGTTCTAAGTAAATTTGTATGTGCCAACTCTAATTTTCAAAATGAATTTCCTTTTTGTGTGCCTTTACCGCTCATGAAGCGGGAGGGGGTGGCCAATATTTTTCCATGCTAGATGTCTTATTCTGAAGATGAGTGTTTATTCACTTGTCATTGCACGAGAGAGTGGCGGTAATAGGGATGCCTAGTCCCGAAATGAAAAAGAAATTTACTTTATGTTGTCAAATAATAAATTCCTTGGAAAGTGTTGGTATGGAAGGCACCCATGGATATGGCTAGCCATGGATTGTGAAAGAATGGTGGAAAAAGGAATAAACTTTATTTTATGTTTGGGAACCACCTATGATGTACCTAGCATGGAAAGTATTGGGAATTACTCGGTCGTTTTCGTTGACGGGAAAAGCATGCCTCTCAAAATATTTTCTCTCTCAATTTAAGCTTTGAGCTCTGGCACCTCTACAAATCACTGCTTCCCTCTGCGAAGGGCCTGTCTATTTACTTTTATGCATTTTTTATTTTTTATTTGAGTCTCCATCTTCTCTTATAAAGCACCAACTAGGGAGCACTATGATCATACTTGTGCATTGGATGTAGCTAATATTCAAGTGTGTTTCGTGAATGGATCAATGATTGAGTATGATGGGCTAGGGATAACTTTCTTTAGTGTTGATATTTTGAAAGACATGGTTGCTTGTTGATATCCTTGAGTATTGAAGTCTTCATGTCAAATATAGGTTATTGCTTTGAACCATCTAAAAGACCAAATGTCCATGCTACAAAAGAAAAGAATATGTGATGAACATGTTAGGCAGCATTCCACATAAAAAATTCTATTTTTATCATTTACCTACTAGAGGACGAGCAGGAATTAAGCTTGGGGATGTTGATACGTCTCCAACGTATCTATAATTTTTTATTGTTCCATGCTGCTATATTATCATTCTGGGATGTTTTACCTTCATTTACCTATTATGAATGCTTTTCCTTTCAAAGATAAAGGGAAAACCTTCTTCTTAGCTTCATCTCCGGATAAACCTGCAAGCTTAAATAATCCACAAATTTCATCCACATATATCAAATGCATATCAGGATGTTCTGTTCCATCTCCTGCATAAGGATTAGCTAGCAGTTGTTCTATCATACCTGAAGGAATTTCTTAAGCAATATTATCATTAGGTGCAGTAGGTTAAGGGGCAAATAATTGTGCTTCCGGTCGAGGTGAAGATACCCCGAACAAACCCCTCAAAGGATGGTTTTCCATAGTAACAAGTGACAATAAATTTCAGCACGTAGTATAAATTTTTCCTTACCGATTTCCACTTACCAAGAGCGCTTCACTCCCCGACAACGGCGCCAGAAAAGAGTCTTGATGACCCACAAGTATAGGGGATCAATCTTAGTCCTTTCAATATGTAAGAGTGTCGAACCTAACGAGGAGCAGAAGGAAATGACAAGTGGTTTTCTGCAAGGTAATTTCTGGAAGCACTGAAATTGTCGGTAATAGGTAGTATGATAGCAAGATAATTTGTAACAAGCAAGTAACGGTAATGGTAAATAAAGAACAGCAAGGTAGCCCAATCCTTTTGTGGCAAAGGATAGGCCAAAATGGTCTCTTATAATAAGCAAAGTGTTCTTGAGGGCACACGGGAATTTCATCTAGTCACTTTCATCATGTTGGTTTGATTTGCGTTCGCTACTTTGATAATTTGATATGTGGGTGGACCGGTGCTTGGGTGTTGTTCTTACTTGAACAAGCATCCCACTTATGATTAACCCCCTCACAAGCATCCGTAATTACGAGAAAAAGTATTAAGATAAAATCTAAACATAGCATTAAACATATGGATCCAAATAAATCCCTTATGAAGTAGCGCTTAAACTAGAGTTTAAGCTTTTGTCACTCTAGCAACCCATCATCTAATAACTACTCCACAATGAATTCCCTTAGGCCCAAAGATGGTGAAGTGCCATGTAGTCGACGTTCACATGACACCACTAAAGGAATCACAACATACATATCATCAAAATATCAAACACATATCAAATTCACATGATTACTTGCAACGTGATTTCTCCCGTGGCCTCAAGAACTAAACTAACTACTCAGAAATGATATTCATGCTCAAGATGATAGGGGTATTAAATAGCATAATGGATCTGAACATATATTCTTCCACCAAATAAACCATATAGTAATCAACTACAAGATGTAATCAACACTACTAGTCACCCACAGGTACCAATCTGAGGTTCCGGTACAAAGAGATGAACTAGGGTTTGAGAGGTGATGGTGCTATTGAAAATGTTGATGGAGGTTGGCCTCCCAAAGATGAGAGGGTTTTTGGTGATGACGATGGCTTCGATTTCCCCCTCCGGGAGGGAAGTTCCCCCGGCAGAATCGCTCCACCGGAGGGCGAAAGTGCTCCTGCCCAAGTTCCGCCTCGAGACGGCGGCGCTCCGTCCCGAAAGTCCTCTCCTTATTTTCTGTAGGTCAAAAGACCTTAAATACCAGAAGATGGGCACCGGAGGTGGGTTGGGCTGGTCACAACCCACCAGGGCGCGCCTGGGGGGCCTGGCGCGCTCTGGTGTCTTGTGGTCACCTGGTGGCCCCCCTCCTGTAGTTATTTGCTCCAGTATTTTTTATATATTCCAACATAATTCTCCGTAAATTTTCAGATCATTTGGAGATGTGCAGAATAGGTATCTCTGACATAGCTTTTTCAGATCCAGAATTCCAGCTGCCGGTATTCTCCCTCTTTGTATGAACCTTGCATATTATGAGAGAAAAGGCATTAGAATTACTCCATAAAGCATTATTATGCATAAAAACATTGTAAATAACAGAAAGAAAACATGATGCAAAATGGACGTATCAACTCCCCCAAGTTTAGACCTCGCTTGTCCTCAAGCGAAAGCCGATATCGAAAATCATGTCCACAAGTTTAGAGAGAGAGGTGTCGATAAAAACAAAATATGGACATAGTAGCATCATGCTTATTATTATAACAGCAACAAACTTTATCATATAACTTCTCATGAATAAGTGACAATTCATCACAACATCGAAGTAGAAAGCATAAACTTTATTGAAAACCAACAAACTATGTTCTCAGTCAATTTTGCAACTACAATTCATCATATTTTCAGGAAGGGTCAAGTATAGGAGCCGTTAGGCAAGTCCACATACTCAACCATCATTTAATCTTCTATGATTGCTAACACTCACCGCATATACATGAGCAAAAAGTTTCAACCGGACACATAGAAAGATAGGGGCTTATAGTTTCGCCTCCCAACTCGTTCACCTCAAGGGTGATGTCAACAATAATAACTCATGATCACTCACATTCAACTGGATATATGTGCCTAGATCTTTCTTCACCACATGATGCTTGCAAAAAGAGAAAATAAAAAGGAATAGGGAAGAATACTTTGACTCTTGCATAAAAAGTAAATACATAAAGTAAAAGATAGGCCCTTCGAAGAGGGAAGCAGAGGTTGTCATGCGCTTTTTGGTTTGCATGCTCAATCTCTTAGTGTAAAAGAACGTCATGTTATATTGCCCCTTATAATAGCAACATTTATTATGCAGTCTGTCACTTTTATTACTTTGCCATCACAAGTTCGTACAATGCTAAATTTTCTCTTACACTAAATGATCAAACACATTTAGAAGCAATTTTTATTGCCTTATTGCACCGATGACAACTTACTTGAAGGATCTTACTCAATCCATAGGTAGGTATGGTGGACTCTCGAAACATGAGTTTGGGTTTAAGGTTTTTGGGTGCACAAGTAGTATCTCTACTTGGTGCGGATTTTTTGGCTAGCAAAGATATTGAGCAAGCACCACATGTTGAAGGATCTATGACAATATAACTTCTAGGTGAATATGAACAAACATAAATCATTATGTTGTCTTCCTTGTCCAACATCAACAATTTTGGCATATAATATTTAATGGGGGCTCACAATCATAAAAGATATCCAAGATAGTGTATTTGCATGTGAATCTTCTCTTCCCTTATTAATTCTTTCATGAATTGCATCATTGACCAATGCTATGTTTGTCAACTTCCAACAAATTTTACCACTTATACTTTTCCTTATGTGATGTCATTACTTACCATAAGATTAGCATATGACACTGGTACCGTAAGGTGCTATACAAACGGTTTTTAACCCCTTTCCACGATGGCATTTGGAACCGTCGCCAAGTGAGTGTGTGCGATAGGGGGGTCCTTCCCACACGACCCAGAAACCGTCGGGGATGGGCGAGCGGCTACTGACGATCGCCATAGAATAAACGTATGAGAAGCCGCCCCAGTCCCACACGTTACATCTCGACGTTATGTTTCTGATCAGAGAGACATCCCAAACGATTACGCCGCTATAGTCGTGTGAAAAAGATGGACATCAACATTTAATCTACCGATATGTTTGTGATAGGTACGTTATCGCACACGGTTCAAGAATGTAAAATGTGTGCGGTGCCTCTACTAACGCCAACGTGTCCATTTTCATAACTGTGTGCGATTGGTATTCCTATCACACACGCACACTGGTTTGAAACATTTGCCGTATTACCATGAATCGCACACGCATATGAGACGAAACCGTGTGTGCGTCCGTCGGGCATCGCAAATGTTTCACGTCAAAGAACCGTCTGTTCTCTTTTTTTCATCACACGCGCTGTTTTCTTTCTAACCGTGTGCACATTATTTTATTCGCTCCTGTATATTTTTATTTTTCCCTGTAATTTATTATTCAAATTGGAAATTTTGAAATATGACGTGCAATTCAAATTCTCAGCACAATGGTTCAACAACAAATCCATAAATAAAATTGTCAGTACAATATGTTCAGTAATTACAGGATTAGATAGCAATTAACTATGATGAACCACAATATTTAGAGGCGGTAAAGGTGAAGAGACAAGTGTAAATCATTTTGACTGCAGATGGCGTTGAAGAAGCGGAATGCCCATAATGTGCCTTCCTGCATGCCATAGGCACGAACAACTTTTGTCCAACCCCTTGTGACGATCGCCCGCCCATCCTTCACCGCCTTCAGGAAGACTTCTAGAGCATTATCATGGTAGCATGAATTATATACTTCAACCTTAGTTGCCTCCACTCCGGTCATGTAGTTTGCAAGGTAATCATCAGTAAATAGCTTCGGAAACCACTGAAAAGAGAAAAATATCACATACTGAGGTCTAATAGAGTAACTTGTTGTGGGCAGGGGGAAAAGGCAACACATTCATCCTAAAGTTCACTGTTGTATTGGACAAAGTGTAAATAAAGAGCTTAATTCCCATCACCCATTTCTTTCGCCTAACAATCTTTCTTAGTTTCCTCACTTGACGCTTGTTCATGAATATCTCATTGCCCCATACGCAAAAGGGATCGAAGCGTGGATCAGTACCACTCATATATGTACCTACAAGCAACCAGTAAATGTTAGAAGCTAAACTGAGATTGCACAAATGATGTAAAATACAACTACCTACATTCCTAAGTACAAGTATTTTTAGAGATTTCAATATGAACTACATACGAATGTATATAGAATTATAGATATAGTTTAGATTAGAATCTAGATTCACTCATTTTGCTCCTTGTGTAGTCTATATTGGAATCTCTAAAAATACTTATATTTAGGAACAGATGGTGTATAAGACATGGGATGCAGCTAACCTCGACGACAAATAACAGCATCGCCCATTGTAGCCCTGTGTAAGTACATGGAAAGACAATGTTAACTACAACAGGGTTAACATCCACCAAAAATAGCAAATGGTAATAAAACGGCAGCATCTGTAGTGATATCTTCATTGCGAAAGAGTAGCACGGTAGCAAAGGGACAGATTAAAAAATGGATACAGCTGTTAATTGCAACAGGCTTAACAGCATCCTAAGTCATGTTTTGTAAGTTTGTAGCCATTGAAATACAACTGTTTAAAAATGGATACAACTGTTAATTGCAACAGGCTTAATGGCCATTGAAACCGGTACTGATAAAAATGCAATTGGCAGAGTTAAACATCACAAGGCAGGTGCTACCAGAGCAGATAATGGCTCAGTTGTCTATAAAAAGGTAGGGAAAATAACTAAAATGTGTTAGGCATGTTTACTACAGCATGCTTAATACATCGACCGTACAAAACATAGCCATTAATTGCAACTGGTATTGGTAAGATTGAACTGGTGAGTTCATACTTGGTAAGTCCTGAGAGGTAGTTGCTGGGGCACTTCATCTTGGCCAGAGCCCGCCCAAAGTCAGCGGAGGCGAGCTCTTCCTCCGGGTCGAAGCGTGGATCAGTGCCGCCGACGTGTGTACCTACAAGAAGCAAGTAAATGTTAGAAGCCAAACTGCAATTGCACAAATGATGTAAAATACTGTAAGACATGGGATGCAGCTAACCTCGATGGCAAACAATATCATCGCCCATTATGGCCCTACGTAAGTACATGGAAAGGCATGTTAAGTACAACAGGGTTAGCATCCACCAAAAATAGCAAATGGGCAGCATCTCTAGTATATCTTCATTGCGGAGAGTTGCATGGTAGCAAAAGGACAGATTAAAAAATGGATACAACTGTTAATTGCAACAGGCTTAATAGCATCCTAAGTCATGTTTTGTAAGTTTGTAGCCATTGAAATACAACTATTTAAAAATGGATTCAATTGTTAATTGCAACAGGCTTAATAGCCATTGAAATTGGTACTAATAAAAATGCAATTGGCTGAGTTAAACATCACAAGGCAGGTGCTGCCAGAGCAGAGAATGGCCCAGTTATCTATAAAAAGGTAGGGAAAGTAGCAAAAACGTGTTAGGCATGTTTACTACATCATGCTTAATACATCGACCGTACAAAACATAGCCATTAATTGCAACTGGTATTGGTAAGATTGAACTGGTGAGTACATACTTAGTAAGTCCTGAGAGGTAGTTGCTGGGGCACTTCATCTTGGCCAGAGCCCGCCCAAAGTCAGTAGCGACAGAGGCGAGCTGTTCCTCCGGGTCGAAGCGTGGATCAGTGCCACTGACATGTGTACCTACAGGCAACCAGTAAATGGTAGAAGTTAAACTGCAATTGCACAAATGATGTGAAATACTGTAAGACATGGGATGCAGCTAACCTCGACGGCAAACAACAGCATCGGCCGTTATGACCCTGCGTAAGTACATGGACATGCATGTTAAGTACAACAGGGTTAGCATCCACCAAAAATAGCAAATGGGCAGCATCTCTAGTGATATCCTGAGTCATGTATTGTAAGTTTGTTGCTGGTATTGGTGAAATTGAGTTGGACAGTTAATACTTGAACATCACATAGTGTGCAGTACTGAAATAAACAAGGCACGAACATGCTTAATACATCAACCATACAAAACATAGCCATTGCAAGTGGTATTGGTAAGATTTAGCTGGTCAGATCATACCTGTTAAGTCCTGGGGGATAGTCGCTGGGGCACTTCATCTGGGCCATAGCCTGCACCATGTCGGCGGCGATGGAGGCGAGGTGTTCCTCTGGGTCAACACGCACAGCGGCCATCGCGCCATGGACTGCCATCAGCTCCTCGACCTCCACGTGATATGTGGTTGGGCTTGCGCGGCGATGCTCTAGAGGTAGGGCGGTGGGGATTTGGAGGCATGAGGATGTTTCGCAGGCACCATTTAAGCAATCAGGCTGGGGCCGTGATAGAGATCGGTGGGTTACCTGACTGGATCCGAGCAGAACATAGATGTGGTTGAAGTTGTGGTTGCGGCGGCGGCGGTTTGAGCTGCCGGTAGCGGGAGGCGGGGGGGGGGGGGGGAGGGGGGAGATACTGAGGAAATTTGATGGGTGGGGATGTGGTTGGAGGAATAAATTCTGAAATCGCGCGCCTAATGAAAATTTCGCTGCAAAACATGAAACTAGGGCGGGGGAAACACACAACACAAACGAAGCGCGTAAATACTCGTGTGCAAGAAAATAGAAAATTGGCAGATCCCGTCTCCAAAAAAATGTACACGTGTAGTTGATTTTTTCGGTCAATGGTACGCCTGGTTTATTAGGAAACATCGCATAGGTAACTGACTTATGGATCATTAACGCAAAAAAAAACGCACACGGGTACGCCATAGAAACCATGTGTTTTGTGATCTTCTAATGATTCTTATATCTATCAGCATCTCCAACCGCACCTAATTTCAAAAATCTCTTTCATTGTATCAGGATTATTCAATGTACATGAACGAGGCAAGGTGACACCCGATGAGCAATCATCGGTTTATGAAATGCAATCAAGTGTCAACCTGCCTCGCTTGCGTAGCCAGATTTGATCCTATGCAACAAGAGAGAAGCTTGCTGCCATCCGCCGATGCGGCAATTTAAGCTGGTGTGCGGCCAACTCGCGCGACGAGGTGGGACTAAAAACCAGCTGCGGCCAGCTCTAGTCTCCTCCGGTGGCTGCGGGCGGATGTTTCGGTAGTATTTGGGGCCGGGGTGCGGCTACAAAACTTCAGTGAACACACGCTAATCAATGCTCAAAGCCCTCAAAGGATGCTCTTACCGACATTGTACGTTAATACTACAAACTTAAAGTACTACTGGTAATTTGCTCTATGACTACGGCCGACACACGCACTAACTACTTCTCACATGCTGCCATCAGGGCATGCTGGCTAGACGCCGGCGTTCTTATTTCTTGCGGTGGTGGGACTCTCTTTTCTTGACTGCTTTCTGCCTTTTCCGCTCCTTATGTGCGGCTTTGGCCGCCTCTAGATCCATCGCCCATTCGGCCATGGCAGCCTCAAAGTCCGCCCACGTAACCGTGTGGCCGGCGGCGGCGATGAACTCGGCGTGGCAAGATGCCATCGCTTCCTTACCATGTGTGCGGTCGCGGGCGGCGAGGAACGCGGCGCGGCGGGATGCCATCGCTTCCTTACTAGTTACTGTGCGTCGTGGTGCCATGAACGACGCTTGGAGAGAGCTCTGGGACGGAGGGGCCGGGCAGCCGTACAGTGCTGTGGTTTTTAAGAGCTCAACGACAAATGACAAAGGAAATTTGGCTTCCCTTACAATTTTGCTTGTTCATTATCACACACAGTTCATCTCCGTTGCTTCCAGAAACAGTGTGCGCTGAGCCTATTGTGTGTTGCATTATGATTGGCCGGAACCCCAGCCACGCAGATCACGCGTGTGCACCGTAGGATGCGCCGCGATCGAACGGCAATCACCCCCCTTAGTTTTATGACTCTGCAAAGCTACTATCGAGTGCCGAGGGTGATCCTCATATAGCACTTCTGATGTTAACTCTGTAGTGTAGCTAATCAGTCATGGTCTTCGAGGGTGATTCCTCCTTCACCACTCCCGATAACGACTCTGTCATGCAACCCCTCAAGTGTGGACCATCGAGGGTGATTCCTCCAGGTCCACCTTGATGGTTACATCGAGTGGGAATCCATCGAGGGTGATTCCTCGGGTTTCCCCCTTGCTGTTTTGGACACACAGTTACTTTGACTTTACCACAGAACCATGTTACTGAAGTCAGGTCAGCCCTGAGGGGTACCCGCGAGTTGATGTGTAGTTGGGTTGACCTGGAGGGTACCCGCGAGATTTCTACGTGGCACGACCGGGAATTTCGGGCCCTTGCCGTAAGTCCATGAGACGGGGCGACGGGGTCACATGATCGTGAGTCTCTGCTCGTTACCGCGCGCTCCCAAGACACTAACAGTTTGGATATGTGATCCAAGTAGGCCTCTGGCCTTTTCACACTAACCACCACGCGGTAATAAGTATGGGCACTCTGCGTCGTATGTATCGGCCGAAAGCTCTTCGAACGTCAGCGACTGAGCGGCGCGCGCCCGGGTGGCCCACCTAAGCACCTGCCTTGTATCAAGAGGTTGCTAGGACTGACACTGGCCGCGTACGCAACATGCAGGAGTGCAAAGGGCGATGGGCCCAATACCCCTACGCGCTTAGGATGTAGACCGGCGTGCTGGCCTCTCTGTTGAGCCTAGGCAGGACTGCGGTGTGTTGATCGGCCGAGGCCGGTCATGACCTGATGGTGTGTCCGGCCGGAGTTGATCGAGCGTGTTGGGTAAGTTTGTGCACCCCTGCAGGGAAGATTAATATATTCGAATAGCCGTGTCCATGGTAACAGATGCTCGGAGTTGTATCCCGATCGATACAACTAGAACTGGATGCTGAGGCATGAAATGGATATGATGGCTCCGAGATTGCTTTATCGCAGGGAGTTGAGGAAGTGATCTCTGGGTGATGTTACAACATACTTACTACTATTATAATATGTTACTCTTATCTCTTCTGATGCTGCAGGATGCTTGAAGATGCTAGTCTTTGATAGGCTAGGCTTTCCCCTTCTCTTCTGGCATTCTGCTGGTCAGTCCACAGATACAACCCATTCCTTTGATACAGATGCATACTTAGTTTAGATCTGATGTAAGTCTTGCGAGTACTTCAGATGAGTACTCACGGTTGCTTTGCTAGCTTTCCCCCGCTACTTTCTTCTTTCCGGATGTTGCAATCAGATGATGGAGCCCAGGAGCCAGCTGATCCCGCCGACGATTACTACTACCCCGATGGAGCCAACTTCTACATGGAGACCACGACGACCAGGAGTAGTTAGGAGGCTCTCAGGCAGGAGGCCTTGCCTTTTCGATCGTTTTTTCTTTTGTGCTAGCCTTCTTAAGGAAAACTTGTATAACTTATGTCTGTACTCAGATATGTTGCTTCCGCTGACTTGTTTGTATTTGAGCTGATGTATTCAAGCCCCAGATGCCCCTGGCTTGTAATATAAAACTTGTATTATTTTAATTTGTGTCTAGAGTTGTGTTGTGATATCTTTCTGTGAGTCCCTGATCTTGATCATACGCATTTGCGTGTATCATTAGTGTACGACTGAATCGGAGGCATCACAGAGGTGACCGCATAACAGTGGTGGTTGTGGCGTTCGTGGCAGCTCTGGCATGTTCCGGTTCTACAAGCATCATGGTGGGGGCTCACAGTGGTGGCATGGGTCATTGGCACGATCGTTGTGGCTCTGGCAGCGACGGTTGGCGTTTGACAGCGGAGTGCGAGTGGTGGTGGCATCCTCCCTTCTCCATGGTCCGAGCTAGGGCCACACAGACTACAAGCGCGATGACGGTGGCTCTGACCTAGGGCTCATTCTTGGAGCGGTCATTGGCGGATTAATACAAGATTTAATCCTTGCAAGTAACAAGTTCAAGGGGATTGACAACCCTCTTACCCGCGTTGGGTGCAAGTATTTGTTTTTGTGTGTGCAGGTGTTGTTCACTAGGGTTTGTGTGATTCTCCTATTGGTTCGATAACATTGGTTCTCACTGAGGAAAATCCCAACGCAACTCACAAGTAGCAGAAAGGATTTCTGGCACCGTTGCCGGGGAGACATCATCAAATCACTACAAGTACCTTCACCCAAACTATCATTTACTTGGTCTACTGTTTATTTGCCTCTCTTTTTCATCTTCCTCCACTTCTCTAAAAAATCAAAAACACAAAAAATATTTTACTTTGTTAGTTTGCTCGTTTGCTTGCTTTGTCACTATGTCTCAAGAAAATACCAATAATAATGATTTTATTAGTACTCCAATTGCTACTCCCGCCACCAGTGCGGAGTCATATGATATTAATGCTGCTTTGCTAAATCTTGTTATGAAAGAACAATTTTGTGGAAATCCTAATGAGGATGTTGCATCCCATCTTAATACCTTCGTTGAATTATGTGATATGCAAAAGAAAAAAGATGTGGATAATGATACTATTAAGTTGAAATTATTTCCTTTCTTGCTAAGAGATCATGCTAAAAATTGGTTTTCATCCTTACCTCAAAATAGTACTGATTCATGGGAAAAGTCTAAGGATGTTTTTATTGATAAGTATTTTCCTCCCGCTATGATTATTTCTCTTAGAAATCAAATTATGAACTTTAGGCAAGTTGAGGAAAAACATGTTGCACAATCTTGGGAGAGGATGAAATTAATGATTAAAAATTGTCCCACTCATGGATTAAGCTTATGGATGATAATACAAAACTTTTATGCGGGACTAAACTTTGTTTCTAGAAATCTTCTGGACTCTGCTGCACGTGCTACCTTTATGGGAATTTGATACGTCTCCAACGTATCTATAATTTTTGATTGTTTCATGCTATTATATTACCAATCTTGGATATTTTATATGCAGTTTTATGCTATTTTATATCATTTTTGGAAACTAACCTATTAATCCAGTGCCTAGTGCCAGTTGCTATTTTCTGCTTGTTTTTGGTTTTCTAGAAAATCGGTACCAAACGGAGTCCAAACGCTATGAGACTTTTTGACTTTTTTTTCTGGACATAAGAGACCATGGAAGCTTCAGGAGGAGACCAGATGCGAAGCGAGGAGACGGTAAGGCCACAGGGCGCGCCGCGTTATCTTGTGGGCCCCATTTGGCTCCGCCTGACCTAATTCCACTTTTATAAATTCTCAAATATTGGGAAACCAACACAGAGCCGCCCGAAACACTTTTTCCGCCGCCGCAAGCTTCTGTTCTTCTGTGATCCCATCTGGAGGCCTTTTCCGGTACTCTGCCAGAGGGGGAATCGATCACGGAGGGCTTCTACATCATCCTTGCTACCTTCCGATGACGCGTCAGTAGTTCACCATAGACCAACATGTTCATAGTTAGTAGCCAGTGTAAGTGCGTCAAGTGCCCTCTTAGTGGTTTTGGAGTATTGAAAACAAATAGGTTGAGGAACTAATGTGTTTGTGAGTATACACATGTAATATAGTCCCTGAAGATTTGGTTAACACATGGAAGACGACCCCTAAAAATGGATTTCTTCAAGTGAATAAATTGATGATGAAATTTGTACGGCCTTTGAAGAAATTGATGTGAAGACTTTGAAGCTTGAAGACTTTGGTTTTCGTAGTTTCTTTCTTCTTATTTGAGTCATAGGAAAAACCATACTATTAAAGGGGGTCAAGGTGAAACATATTTCACATTTCCAAAGTGATGCTCAAACTTACTCCAACCTATACACAAAATCCGCTTCGAGTGAAGCCTTTGGAAATCTCCGGAACAGCTGACACATTTGCTAGCGACAGTGACGAAGTTCATCTGGTCACTGACGAACTTGGTCAGGCTGAGGAGTTAGGAGTTCACAAGTGCGATCTGCCTAAAAATGAGGAAATTGAGTGCCCGACGAATTTGAGAGTTCAAATTCTGACCGTTGCTGCGCCGCATGCCAGCTGTCGAGTGGATCCTTATCCTGACAATGGTCGAATCAGAGAAGGGCATTTATGGCAATTCATGTCGGGTTGCCCCTGGCTATAAATAGCCCCCCACAACCACTTGTTGGTTGGCTGCTCCGAGAGAAATTGACACTTGTCATAAGAGAGCAACCCATCCTCCGATGATTTTGAGAGAATCCTAACTGAGGAAAAACCCAGAGCCAAAGTGATTGAGCATCACTAAAGAGATTG
This sequence comes from Thinopyrum elongatum, assembly GCA_011799875.1. NCBI lineage: Eukaryota > Viridiplantae > Streptophyta > Magnoliopsida > Poales > Poaceae > Thinopyrum > Thinopyrum elongatum. Next base: position 150,731,419 of record CM022301.1, read on the forward strand.
ATTTGTGTGATCTGACGCATGTTACCTTTGAAGACTGTCATTCTTCCAGACAGTCAGGCATCAAGTTCTGAGTACACCAAGAGTCATTGTGGTGTGCCGGTGAACAAGTATGTGAAGGTTTTGGAAGTCTACCTTGAAGACTTACCACGAGTAATTGGGCGAGGTCTGCGGGCCTTATCTCAAGAGGAATACGGTGAGGACTATCTGTCCTCTGAGTTGCGACTCAGCCACCTCAACCAGATGTACAGTTAATGCAGCAACTGGAACTGGTCTACCAAATTGCATTTTCTTCACCGAGCCAACCTGGTTGAAATTCCTCAACCCTCTCTTACATTATCCCGCTGCTGAAGATTTGTGATCTACTATCTGACGAATTTGAACTAAAGATTTTCATCAAGCAATATTTCATTTCCTCAGTTCATATTCCTCATGCTTGTATGACTGTATGATTGCATGTTCTTCACTCTTGCGTATCCTGATTGCATGTACTCTGATTCTGTGATGACTTAGTTTCCTTTGCTTTTCTATTTCTTCACTTTGATCTTTGTCAAATTCTTCAGAGTTTGACGAATTTCTAAAAATCTCCCATTCACCCCCCTCTGGAAGATAACTTGCGCTTTCAATTGGTATCAGAGCAAGGTACTCCCTTGTTCTATGTGATTTTGGTTTAACTACCTGGAATTTTAGTTATGTCAACCGCTGGTATGATCAATGTTTCTGTTGCATGCCCCATCTTCAATGGCACAGACTATCCTTACTAGAAGAACAAGATGCACATGCATCTTGAGGCAATTGGCAATGATCTCTGGTTCGTCATTGAGAATGGTGTTCCCATTGTTGCCCCGAGCATCAATGCTGCTGATGTGAAGAGATTCAAGCAACTCAACTCTCAAGCGAAGAACATCGTATGTGGACATCTCAACAAAGGATAGCATGGCCGAGCGAGTGCTCTGGAAACAGTGAAGCTTATCTAGGATAGGCTTTCCAAGGTCAATGAAGGCGTTTCCACTCAACGTGACTCACGTGTTGATGTGCTCCGCAATCTCCTCAACTGCTTTAGAAGACTCGACAATGAGAATGTTCAGCAAACTTTCGATTGCCTTGCTGATATCTCCAATGAGCTACAAGCACTAGGTGCTGCTGACATCACTGATCACGAGGTAGTGAAGAAATTGCTGAGATATCTTGACAGCTCCTTTGACACCTTGGCCCTGATGATTTAAGAGCGTCCAGATTAAAAGTCACTTGATCCAGCTGATATTCTTGAGAGACTCAATACTCATGAATTTCAGCAAGCTGAGAAGAGAGATATGTATGGTCCCAGCTATGGATGATCTCGTGCTTTGAAGGCAAAGGCTAAATCCAAGGCAATTTCTTCATCTGAAGAAGAAGAAGTGTCGGAATACAACACTGATGGCACTGAGGAAATTCAGAGAGAACTGGCTATGCTTGTGAGGAAGTTTCAGAAGTTCTCCAAGAGGAACCGCTTCAAAAAATCTTCAAAGTATGACTCAAAGAACACTGAAGCTTCTGCTCAAGACTACGACAAAAGAACATGTCACAAGTGCAAAAAGGGTGGTCATTACATCGCTGATTGTCCTCTCTGGAAAAAGGGCTCAAAGAAGAAAAGGTCTAGCAAGGATGACGACTCTGATGACAAGAAGAAAAAGTCATCAAAATCTTCATCAAAGTCCTCAGCAAAGAAGAAAAGTACCTCCGGCAAGGCTCGCACTTTCATTGGGAAGGAAATGGATTCTGAGGAATAATCTGAGGAAGCTACGGAATCTGAGGAAGAATCTGACTTTGGGGTTGCAAGCTTGGCCCTCGCTACGGAGTTCGTCAGCAAGTCCATCTTCGACCATGAAGAAAAAAGTGACTCCACCAACACTGAAGACTGTGCTGATGACTACACTCCCACCTAGTTCTTCATGGCAAGGGGTTCCAAGGTAACCTCACGAGAAGCTTACTTTAATACCTAAAGTGATGATGACTCTGAATGTGAAGCAAAACCTATCTATAAGAAACTTGCTAAAATTGCAACTGAACAACAAAATGCTATGGAGAAGATTAAAAAATTGCTAGACAAAAGTGATGATCTGTTAGATGAGGAAATGGATCACAGTCAAGGTCTATCTGAGGATCTCAGACGCCTAAAGTCACAATATGACGAACTTGAAATTCGTCATGTGGCCCTCTTAGCTGAACACGAGAATCTGTCCTATGAATTTCTTCAAAGGAAACAAGATCTAGAGAAGCTGAGAGCGTCTCATGATGATCTTCAGAAAGACAATGATTCATTGCTCACTCAATAGATCAGCGCTTCTCAGGAAGAATTTGTTGCTTCATGTTTAAAATACCTTGAACGTGATAATGCAAATTCTTCAGCTGAATGTTCAAATGCTTCAACTTCTGCTATATCTTCAACTGTCTCTGTAGTTTCAATTCCCTCATCTGAGGAGACCACTAGTGTCACTGACGAAAATGTAGGTATGAAGGAATTGTACGTCACAGGCATGTACAAAAGCCTCAAAGGGCACCAAACTCTTTGTGATGTGCTCAAGAAGCAGATTCTGAATAGGAACCCTAGGAAAGAGGGTATTGCTTTTGAGAGAAAGCTGAACGCAGATGGATCTTATTGGAAACATGGGCAGTATCCCAAAACCACATGGGTTGCTGCAAAAGGACTTCCAGTTGATCCATCCACTCTATCTGGCTACAATTGTGATACTCCACATTCTTCTGATGAGTCATTTGACTCCAACTATAAGCTATTAAAAAATCAGAATGGTGAAGTATTTGCTAGATTTGTTGGTACTAACTACAGGAATGGTCCCCTAGTGAATAAAATCTGGGTGCCCAAAAGTTTTCTTCAAAATCTTCAGGTGAATGCCATCATGACACCACCAAAGAAGAGGAACAACCCCAGGGCAAATTCTTCACCTGGACCAAAGTCTTCAAATGGACGCAAACTAACTCATGCTCGTACTAACACTTCTATGCAGGGAAACAGACAGCGATCTCATGAATATGTGCATTATTCTTCAAATCACTATGTGCACAATCTGCTAAGAATTTCTTTGCATATTCCTATGAGTACCACACTTCTCGTGTGAAGAGAAATGCATATTCTTCAATGCCTAAGTTTTCTATCAATGCATTGTGTTACATTGCTTCTCAGCCACCCATTCAGATGTGGGTGGTTAAGAAGAAGAACTAATCTCTTCTGCAGGGTCAGGTCTTCAGACACAATAAATGTCTGAGGAATTTGTTAAAGACTTGACATAATGCTTGTTGGGATGCAAGCTAATCATGATGAAATGAAGTCATCATTTCACACATCCCTTTGCTGCTAGTATATGCTTATTGATGAAATTCTTTAACGAAGTTGATCATCATATTCTTCACCTGAAGTATATGAATTTGTAAGTGAGACTAATGCTTCTACAGGATGATACTCCAAAAGCTACTGAATGGGTTCTGGACAGTGGCTGCACCAATCACATGACTGGTGATAGGAATCTCCTCACCAATGCTCCCCTTACTCCGTCTCATCTGAAGCATATCACCTACGCTGACAAAGGAAAAAGCAAGGTATTGGGTCTACGTAAGGTTGCTACCTCAAAGGATCGACACATGGAAAAGGTGATGCTTGTCGAGTTCCTAGGATACAACCTCATGTCTGTCTCAATGCTTTGTGATCTTGATATGATTGTCATCTTTGGCAAATTTAGATGCATTGTGCTAATGGAATCTGACAAGTCCAAAATCTTTGAAGGTTTTAGGAGAGGTGATTTGTATATTGTAGATTTCTCTCTAGGTCCTCAACCGACCATGTGTCTAATGGCAAAAGCTTCAGAGTGCTGGTTGTGGCATCGACGACATGGACATGCTGGAATGAGGAATTTGAGCACACTCATCAAGAAGAAGCACATCATTGGCATCGAGGGCGTCAAATTCATCAAAGATCACCTTTGTGGTGCTTGTGAGGCTGGAAAGATGACCAGATCCAAGCACTCCGCGAAGACAATCATGACCACTACTCGTCCCTTTGAATTACTTCATATGGATCTCTTTGGTCCTACTCATTATGCTACACTAACCAATGTAGCATCACTCTACGGATTCGTCATAGTTGATGATTATTCTCGTTACACCTGGGTGCATATCATTACCTTCAAGACTGAAGTGTAGGGTGTCTTCAGATGATTTGGTAATCATGCCATGATGAATTATGGCATCAAGATCAAGCATATCAGAAGCGACAACGGCACCGGGTTCAAGAACACAAGCCTTGATGACTATCTTGATGAACTTGGTATTACTCATGAGCTATCTGCTCCTTATACTCCTCAGTAGAATGGAATTGTTGAACGCAAGAACAGGACACTCATTGAGATGGCCTGCACTATGCTTGATGAATATAAGACACCTCGTCGATGGTGGCCTGAAGCAATTGATACTGCTTGTCACATCATCAATTGGGTATAGCTTTATGAATTCCTCAAGAAGACTTCATATGAGCTCCTCACTGGCAAAAAAACCCAATGTAAGTTATTTCAAAGTCTTCGGTGCTAAGTGCTAGATTAGAGATCCACATCACAATTCCATATTTGCACCGAAAGCTCGTGAGGGTTTTATGCTTGGTTACGGAAAGGACTCGCACGCCTACAGAGTCTTCAACACCTATCACAACAAGGTTGTTGAAACTGTAGATATGCGGTTTGATGAAACTAATAGCTCGCAAAAAGAGCACTTGCCTCCTATGCTAGATGAAATGCCTCGTGAGGAATCTATCAAGTTGATGGGCACTGGTGAAATTGTGACCAGTGAAGAAATAGCTGAAGAAGAAGTGATCATTTCCCGTCCTGAAGAAACTTCTGCTCTTGAAGGAAATGACTCTAAGGAAAATGCTCAACCACAAGGCCCTCGTCTAGCTCATCCACGAGTGGCAAATGAAGTGCAGATTGAGAAGATCCTCAACAATATCGATGCACCTGGTCCCCTCACTTGCTCAAGAGCTTCACATGTAGCTAACTTTTGTGGGCATTTTGCATTCGTTTCTATCACCTAGCCCACCAAAGTTGATGAAGCATTTCTGGAGCGTGAGTGGATGATACTTCCATTTTGCATCATGTTTTCTTACTGTTATTTATAATGTTTTTATGCATAATAATGCCTTAAGGAGTAATTCTAATGCCTTTTCTCTTATAATATGCAAGGTTCATACAAAGAGGGAGAATACCGACAGCTGGAATTCTGGACCTGAAAAAGCTACGTCAGAGATACCTATTCTGCACATCTCCAAATGAGCTGAAAATTTACGGAGAATTATTTTGGAATATATAAAAATACTGGAGCAAATAACTACCGGAGGTGGGCCACCTGGTGACCACAAGACACCAGGGCGCACCAGGCCCCCCAGGCGCACCCTGGTGGGTTGTGGCCAGCCCAGCCCACCTCCAGTGCCCATCTTATGGTATTTAACGTCTTTTGACCTAGAGAAAATAAGGAGAGGACTTTCGGGATGCAGCGCCGCCTTCTCAAAGCAGAACTTGGGCAGGAGCAATTTTTCCCTCTGATGGAGTGATTCCGCCGGGGGAACTTCCCTCGCGGAGGGGGAAATCGAAGCCATCGTCATCACCAACAACCCTCTTATCTTTGGGAGGCCAATCACCATCAATATCTTCAAAAGCACCATCACCTCTCAAACCCTAGTTCATCTCTTGTGTTCAATCTTTGTACCGGAACCTCAGATTGGTACCTGTGGGTGACTAGTAGTGTTGATTACATCTTGTAGTTGATTACTATATGGTTTATTTGGTGGAAGATTATATGTTCAGATCCATTATGATATTTAATACCCCTCTGATCTTGAGCATGAATATCATTTGTGAGTAGTTACTTTAGCTCTTGAGGCCACGGGAGAAATCACGTTGCAAGTAATCATGTGAATTTGATATGTGTTCGATATGTATGTTGTGATTCCCTTAATGGTGTCATGTGAACGTTGACTACATGGCACTTCACCATCTTTGGGCCTAAGGGAATGCATTGTGGAGTAGTTATTAGATGATGGGTTGCTAGAGTGACAAAAGCTTAAACCCTACTTTATGCGCTACTTCGTAAGGGACCGATTTGGATCCATATGTTTAATGCTATGGTTAGATTTTATCTTAATAATTTTTCTCATAGTTGCAGATGCTTGAGAGGGGGTTAATCATAAGTGGGAGGCTTTTTCAAGTAAGAACAACACCCAAGCACCGGTCCACCCACATATCAAATTATCAAAGTAGCGAACGCAAATCAAACCAACATGATGAAAGTGACTAGATGAAATTCTCGTGTGCCCTCAAGAACGCTTTGCTTATTATAAGAGACCGTTTTGGCCTGTCCTTTGCCACAAAAGTATTGGGCTACCTTGCTGCACTTTATTTACCATTACCGTTACTTGCTTGTTACAAATTATCTTGTTATCAAACTACCTACTACCGACAACTTCAGTGCTTGGAGAAATTACCTTGCTGAAAACCACTTGTCATTTCCTTCTGCTCCTCGTTGGGTTCGACACTCTTACTTATTGAAAGGACTACGATTGATCACCTATACTTGTGGGTCATCAAGACTCTTTTCTGGTGTCGTTGTCGGGGAGTGAAGCCCTCTTGGTAAGTGGAAATCGGTAAGGAAAAATTTATACTACGTGCTGAAATTTATTGTCACTTGTTACTATGGAAAACCATCCTTTGAGGGGTTTATTCGAGATATCTTCACCTCGACCAGAAGCACAATTAGTTGCCCCTCAACCTACTGCACCTACCAAAAATATTGGTTATAAAAATTCCTTCGGGTATGATAGAACAACTGCTAGCTAATCCTTATGCAGGACATGGAACAGAACATCCTGATATGCATTTGATATATGTGGATGAAATTTGTGAATTATTTAAGCTTGGAGGTTTATCCAGAGATGAAGCTAAGAATAAGGTTTTCCCTTTATCTTTGAAGGGAAAAGCTTTGATAATAGGTTAGTCCCAAAAAATGATATAAAGTTGCTATAAAATGAAGGTAAAACATCCAAGAATGATAATATAACAGCATGGAACAATAAAAAATTATAGATACGTTGGAGACGTATCAGCATCCCCAAGCTTAATTCCTGCTCATCCTCGAGTTGGTAAATGATAAAAACATAATTTTTGATGTGGAATGCTGCCTAACATGTTCATAACATATTCTTTTCTTTTGTAGCATGGACATTTGGACTTTTAGATGGTTCAAAGCAATAGCCTATATTTGGCATGAAGACTTCAATACTCAAGCATATCAACAAGCAACCATGTCTTTCAAAATATCAACACTAAATAAAGTTATCCCTAGCCCATCATGCTCAATCATAGATCCTTTCACGAAACACACTCGAATATTAGCTACATCCAATGCACAAGTATGATCATAGTGCTCCCTAGTTGCTGCTTTATAAGAGAAGATGGAGACTCAAATAAAAATAAAAATTGCATAAAATTAAATAGATAGGCCCTTCACAGAGGGAAACAGAGATTTGTAGAGGTGCCAGAGCTCAAAGCTTAAATTGAGAGAGAAAATATTTTGAGAGGCATGCTTTTCCCGTCAACGAAAACTGGCTATAGAATGGTAATTTATTTAGAAAATTAAATAAAGCTTCTAGAAAAGATCATTACCCTTTGCCTTTTATTGATCAAATGCTAGAAAGATTATCTAAGCACACACACTTTTGTTTTCTTGATGGATATTCTGGTTTCTCTCAAATACCTGGGTCGCAACCTGATCAAGAAAAAACCACTTTTACTTACCCTTTTGGAACCTATGCTTATAGACGTATGCATTTTGGTTTATGTAATGCACCTGCTACCTTTCAAAGATGTATGACTGCTATATTCTCTGATTTTTGTGAAAAGATTGTTGAGGTTTTCATGGATGATTTTTTCGTTTATGGAACTTCTTTTGATGATTGCTTAAGCAATCTTGATCGAGTTTTGCAGAGATGCAAACAAACTAATCTTGTCTTGAATTGGGATAAGTGCCATGTTATGGTTAATGAAGGCATTGTCTTGGGGCATAACATTTCTGAATGAGGTATTGAGGTGGATAAAGATAAAGTTGATGCAATTGAGAAAATGCCATGTCCTAAAGATATTAAAGGTATTCATAGTTTTCTTGGTCATGCTGGTTTCTATAGGAGATTTATTAAAGACTTCTCTAAAATTTCTAGGCCTCTTACTAATCTTTTACAAAAGGATGTTCCATTTTTTTATGATGATTGTGTAGAAGACTTTGAAACACTTCAGAAAGCCTTAATTTCTGCACCTATTGTTCAACCACATGTTTGGAACTTGCCTTTTGAAATTATGTGTGATGCTAGTGATTATGCTATTGGTGCTATTCTAGGACAAAGAGTTGACAAGAAATTAAATGTTATCCATTATGCTAGAAAAACTCTAGACAGTGCCCAAATAAATTATGCTACTATTGAAAAACAATTTTTAGCAGTTGTGTTTGTTTGTGATAAATTCAGATCTTACATTGTTGATTCCAAAGTAATTGTTCACACTGATCATGCTGCTATAAAATATCTTATGGAAAATAAAGATGCTAAACCTAGACTCATTAGGTGGGTTCTCTTGCTACAAGAATTTGATTTGCATATCACTGATAGGAAAGGACCTCAGAACCCTGTAGCTGATAACTTCTCTAGGTTAGAGAATGTTCTTGATGACCCACTACCTATAGATAATAGCTTTCCTGATGAACAATTAGCTGTAATAAATGCTTCTCATAACACTCCTTGGTATGATGACTACGCAAACTACATTGTTGCTAAATTTATACCACCTAGTTTCACATACCAACAAAAGAAAAAAATTCTTCTATGATTTAAGACATTACTTTTGGGATGACCCACATCTTTATAAAGAAGAAGTAGATGGTATTATTAGACGTTGTGTACCTGAGCATGAGCAGGAACAAATCCTACGAAAATGTCATTCCGAAGCATATGGAGGACATCGTGCAGGAGATAGAACTGCACATAAGGTACTATAATCTGGTTTTTATTGGCCTACTCTTTTCAAGGATGCCCGTAAGTTTGTTTTATCTTGTGATGAATGCTATAGAATAGGTAATTTCAGTAAGTGTTAGGAAATGCCTATGAATTATCCACTTGTTGTTGAACCATTTGATGTTTGGGGTTTTGATTATATGGGACCTTTTCCTTCATCTAACGGGTATACACATATTTTGGTTGCTGTTGATTATGTTCTAAGTGGGTAGAAGCTATTCCAACTAGTAGTGCTGATCATAACACCTCCATTAAAATGCTTAAAGAAGTTATTTTCCCATGGTTTGGAGTCCCTAGATATCTAATGACTGATGGTGGTTCACACTTTATTCATGGTGCTTTACGTAAAATGCTTGCTAAATATGATGTTAACCATAGGATTGCATCACCCAATCATCCTCAATCTAATGGTCAAGTTGAACTTAGCAATAGAGAAATAAAATTAATATTACAAAAAACTATCAATAGGTCCCAAAATAATTGGTCTAAGAAACTGGATGATGCACTTTGGGCATATAGAAGAACTTATAAAAATCCTATGGGTATGTCTCCTTATAAAATGGTTTATGGAAAAGCTTGCCATTTGCCTCTTGAGTTGGAACACAAAACATATTGGGCAATTAAGGAACTCAATTATGATTTCAAACTTGCCGGTGAAAAGAGGTTATTTGATATTAGCTCACTAGATGAATGGAGAACCCAAGCTTATGAAAATGCAAAGCTATTTAAAGAAAAAGTTAAAAGATGGCACGAAAAAGGAATCCAAAAGCGGGAATTCAAAGTTGGAGAATATGTTCTTTTGTACTACTCTCGTTTTAGATTTTTTTGCAGGAAAACTTCTTTCCAAATGGGAAGGACCATACATTAACGAAGAGGTTTATCATTCTGGAGCCATCAAGATTAATAATGCCGAAGGTACTAACCCGAAGGTGGTCAATGGGCAAAGAATTAAACACTATATCTCAGGTACGCCTATTAATATTGAAAGCAATATTATCCAAACCATGACACCGGAGGAACACATAAAAGAAACCTTCCAGAACACTCCAGAACCCTAAAAAAGAGGAGGTACGTGATACGGTAAGTAAACGGACTCCAAAAAATCCGCAAAAATATTTTCTGTCAGTTTTGGAATATTAGAAAAAATAGGAAAATAAGAAACAACCAGGAAGGCAACCGAGGTGGGCATGATACACCTGGGTGCGCCTGCCCTTCCTGGCATGCCCTGGTGGGTTGTGCTCCCCTTGGGTACCTTCCCGACTCTGTTTTCCTTCCATATTGCTTGTTTCCCAAGATAAAAAATCTTTATATATACCCCTGAAGGATTTGACCACCGTACCGCAGAAAAATCCTCTGTTCTTATTTCGTGCTGTTTGCTCGTCAGACCTAGATCTCCATGGCTCCACCAAGCTCCTCCAAGGACAAGTTCTTCAAGAGGGTCATCAACCCGTACTTGTCGGAGGTGATGAAGCACCCTCAAGCCATTGAGATGCGTGAGGGGGTGCTCCACATCCGGGATGTTCAGGGGCCCAAGAGGACAGGAAGCGTGGAGGCCAGGATCGAGGTGGTGGAACAAGACATCTTCAAGTGCTAAGGGATGGTGGAACGTGGACTCAGCGCCAATCACTCCATGATCACGGAATTCACCCGTGATCACATGGTGGATGGCCGGTCCATGAAGGACATCGTCTTCACCTTCAACGAGCAAATCAATTTTCTGCAAAGCCAAATCTATGATCTTCAAAACCAAGTTTTTGAGTATGAAGCAAGGTTTAAAGGTATGAATTTAGCTGCCAGTTGTAGGACTCGGGAGACTCGTGTATCCTCTTTTCATGGAGAACCCTTGCCCTGGAAGCCGGAGGACAAACCTACTACCTCATCACCACCACCACCATCATCTTAACCAGCAAAGGAGACTTGAGTACACTGGTATGGGCACTCCCTTGGCTTGTGCCAAGCCTGGGGGAGGTGCCCAGGTATCATATCACCATCACTTTTATTACCTTTACCTATTTTTAGTTCGATCTTTAGTTATTTTGTGATTTAGTTGAATAAAAGTTTAGTATGATCTGTTTTTGAGTTCTAGTTTCGTGATCTATTTATCTATGTAATCAAGTGAGAGTTATATAATAAAGTTTAGTTTGAGTTTTTGCCTCTTTACTTCTTTGTTTCAATCAAAATAAAAAGAAATAAATGAAAAAGATCACACTACTGCAGGATGCTGCTAACGCGACACTACGATTAGAGACCCTTTGACGAAGCTGTGTGCGATGCATTAATCGCAAATGGTGATGTAAAAAAACTGTCAAAAAAGATGAAAACGTTTGCGATGGCGGAGCCATCAAACATGGTTCTGATTTTAGTTGCGTGTGCGATGCAGGGCACACGGTTGATCCATTCGAACTATTTGCGATGAGGAAGAACAACAGAAACGGGCAGCCATATCAATGTGTGTGCGATAAATGGCATACAGTTTGCTCCGATGAACTATTTGCTCTTAGGGAGTGCAACAGAAATGGTTAGCCAGATCAAGGTGTGTGTGATATACGGCATACGGTTCACTCGGATGAACTGTTTTCGATTAGGGAACACAACAGAAACGGTTCAACTTACAAGATTTGTGTGATATGCGGCATACAGTTCACATGGATGAACTATTTGCGATGAGCCAAAAGAACACAAATGAGTCGTGTAAACAAGATGTGTGTGATACGCGGCAAACAGCCGACTCGGATGAACTGTTTGCGATGAGAAATTACAAAACAGACGGTTAATATAGTTAGTTCGTGTGCGATTCTGTGTGTACAAAAAACTTTGAAAAATGCAAACTAGTTGCTTGCGGTGGCTAGGAGTATTGCACACGATGCGTCTGCGAGTACTCGTGTGCGATGATTAGTAAGTTACACATACGTTTCCTTATGTTAACACGTGTGTGAATTTGCAATATGGACAGTTAATATGCAAATGCCTTCTGGACATCGGGCACACGCTTAAACTCAATGAACTATGTATGATACTAATACTTTCCATGAAAATTTAAGAACTTGGCTAACAGCATTTGAGTAACATATATATAGTGGTTACACTATTCGACAAAAGGAGGATCTTCGTAACACGGTTTTGACAACCATATGGTCCATATCTACATACTTAACATAGTAATAACTATCACATTTTAAGAGGCTGAGGGCCAACAACCAAATGGTCCATATCTACATACTTAACATAGTAACAGCTAGCACCTTTTAAGAGGCTGAGGGCCAACAACCACAACTATCCACTGGAAGAAGCTTAATCACGGCGACTTGGCATCTCGTCAATGAAAAGGAAGAGCCCTCCTGTGCCTTGGTAGAGCATGAGTAGAACAGTGTCTCCAATTTTCCAATATGGATGCATTGCCACGATAAACGAGAACTTGTTAATTTGAATGGTTCCATTTCTGTGGGAAATGCAGTACCTTGCAATCACTTTGGCGTTATTAGCAGGCACAAGTGTAATTCGACCACACCGGGAAATCGATCCAGGAACTGCTACAGCGGGCAATTTCTGTTGAAATGTAGAATAAAAACCAATTGTAACATATCGTTGAAGATATATATAGTTTATGAGCATCAACATTAAAATAAGACTTTTTACCAGCGTTTTGTGCACACAATTGTTCTTGTTCAATGTGTGCACCATAGGTATAATTAATCCCATCCAAAATCCAGCATTCATACGCAGTGCTATCTCTGTCAGATTATCAACAAAGTTTATGACATGCTTCAAGTCCTTCCAGTGAAATTTGGTATGCTTAGTAACATACAGATCATTCACTATGCATCCAACATATCCTGCTTAAAAGGTGGAAAGGTATTATTTATTTAGAATATGGTAGAAGAATATATAGTGCGCATAAATTGGTAAATAGAATTTGTTACTGCCTAGGAACGAAGTCAGAAAATGAAATCACAATTGGTTGCTTAAATAGTGATCAATTAGTCAGAAAAAATACCCCGATTTTGCTAAGTAATATGCCAGCATGGAGAAAGTTGAAAGGGCACTAACCTTGATCAAACTTTGATCGGCTGATGACGTTGGGGAAGTAAACATCCATGTTAATTAGACCAGGTTGTGGTGCACGCACTAGAATTTTATTGCCAACTTTCAGTTCATAACACTTAGACATTTTTCTCCAAAGGTACGCATCAAAATAGGAGTGACCATATTTATCAAGTTTTACGCTAACCGTCATTGTAAATCCATGCTGCGTTGTCAATATGACATCCATGGAGTCATCAACAAAGTAAAGCCCAAGATTTCCTTCTACTCCTGTTCTTGCAAAGCAAGGGATGTACTACTTGAAATGAAAATTAAGATCGTAAATTAGATATATTGAAATAACAGAGCAAGATGCAAATATGGGAGTAACTGATAGAACAGATCAATATATAGATGAAAGCAAAGTACAAAAATATATAATTAAAAATAGATAATGTAACAAAGATTTGATGCAAATATGAGAGTAACTGAATGAACAATACATCATATATTTGCCTAATATAGGGGGGGGGATCGGCTTCGACATCTAGGCTGCACGTGGCACCGTACCTTTTATCCAAATGTAGCAACAGACGGTATATGTTCACAAATTTAGGCCATGCCGACCGTGGTAGGTTGAGATTGAACATACCGAGCGCTCCCTGAAGTCATCCGGAATGGTGAGATAGAACTTTTTGTTTCTGACTGGCTGCGACCACACTTGCCCGATTTGTGCTCGCACTGTCGACACATGAATGAACATCCACGAATCAGCTAGAACAAAAATTAATCCACGGCAATTTCCGCCGGTTGATTAACAGCGACGGACGGACTGCGATAAGAGATGTGTGAATATTTTTGCTAAGTTGATTACCTTCTCCATGAGAAAAATCCCCGGCCCAATCCCGCAGAAAACCCCAATCGACCAGAGTCTAGAATGTCGGTGCAGATAGGCGGTGGAAAGTGGTAGGGGCGAAATCCCGTGCCGTTTGGAGTGCGACCTCCGCCCGCCGACAACAGCCGTCGAGCTTAGGGTGGCCATCGCGATAGAAGTTGATGAGGTGCAGAGTTGCGGAGGAGTCCGCGGTGAGTGGGTGGGGACGAAGTGGGCGAGGGTTTTCTTTTTCCTTTTGCATGTGTGGGTGAACACACATGGTTCACAGAGGCGACAGAGATTAATCGTGTGCGATAGCAAATCACTGAGATTGAATGGGAATCCAAATTTCCTTTGTCCTTTGTCCATGAGTTTTTTTCTACGATGAACATAAACCCTGCAAATCACCGTGTTCAAATTTGGCACTTTTTCGGGTTCATTTACAATATTTAGGGGATTATGTGCATTTTCTAGGCATTAATGCACATAATTCAAATTCAAACAATCGGTGCATGAAAAGGTGCACGAGAACGGTCTGGAAAACCATGATCATGCTATTTAGTAAATTCTCATGCCTTTTACAAGGAATGGGCAGATATTTCAAGGAAATGTGTTTACTGGGTACTATACAAAAATGAAATACATGCTTGGAAAACATGACGCCTGGCGTGGTGCCATGGTATGGCCTCACCATGCCCTGGTAAAAATTTGAGAATGTTTGTCTTATGTTGTCATGCACGCCATTCATAAATCGAACCATCACCGAGGAAATTTCATGGTTTCGAGGGGGAAATCAGCAAGATTAAAGGGGCCAAGAATCCAAATTTCCTTCCTAGCTTGTCATTCAGTTTTTTCTACAATCAACATAACCCCTCGAATGCAACGTGTTCAAATTTGGCATTTTTTCGGGCTCATTTACCATATTAGGGGATTATGTGCATTTTCTAGGCATTAATCCACATAATTCAAATTCGAACAATTGATGCATGAAAAGGTGCACAAGAACGGTCTGGAAAAACCATACTCATGGTATTTAGTAAATTCTCAAGCCTTTTACAAGGAATGGGCAGAGATTTCAAGGGAATGCGTGGCAATAGTCAACCATAAACGCGTCATTTAATGGGTTATCAACTATAGAAAAATGAAATATGTGCTTGAAAAACATGACGCCTGGCATGGTGCCATGGTATGGCCTCACCATGCCTGGTTAAAAGCTGAGAAGGTTTTATTTATGTCATCATGCACGCCCTTCATAAATCAAACCATCACCGAGGAAGTTCCATGCTTTCGAGAGGGAAATCACCAAGATTGAAGAGGAATCCAAATTTCCGTCCTAGTTTGTCATTCAGTTTTTTGCCAATGATCAACCTACCGCCTCAAATGCAACATGTTCAAATTTGACATTTTTTTGGGCTCATTTACCATATTTAGGGGATTATTTGCATTTTCTAGGCATTAATACACAGTACAATCGGTGCATGAAAAGGTGCAGAAGAACGGTCTGGAAAACCATGCTCGTGCTATTTAGTACATTCTCATGCCTTTTACAAGGAATGGGTAGATATTTCAAGGAAATGTGTGGCAATAGTCAACCATAAACGCGTCGTTTACTGGGTTAACAACTATACAAAAATGAAATACATGCTTGGAAAACATGACGCCTGGCGTGGTGCCATGGTATGGCCTCACCGTGCCCTGGTAAAAATTTGAGAATGTTTTCCTTATGTCGTATGCACGCCTTTCATAAATCAAACCATCACCGACGAAGTTTCATGGTTTCGCACAAGATTGAAGGGGGATCCAAATTTCCTTTGTCCTTTGTCCATGAGTTTTTTTTCTACGATGAACATACACCCTACAAATCACTATATTCAAATTTGGCACTTTTCCGGGTTCATTTACCATATTTAGGGGATTATGTGCATTTTCTAGGCATTAATGCACAGAATTCAAGTTCAAACAATCGGTGCATGAAAGGGTGCACAAGAACAGCCTGGAAAACCATGCTCATGCCATTTAGTAAATTCTCATGCCTTTTACAAGGAATGGGCAAATATTTCGATGAAATGTGTGGCAATAGTCAACCACAAATGTTTGTTTATTGGGTTTTCAACTATAGAAAAAATGAAATAAATGCTTGGAAAACATGACGCCTGGCATGGTGCCATGGTATGGCCTCACCATGCCCTGGTAAAAATTTGAGAAGGTTTGGCTTATGTCATCATGGACGCCCTTCATAAATCGAACCATCACCGAGGAAGTTCCATGCTTTCGAGAGGGAAATCACCAAGATTGAAGGGGAATCCAAATTTTCTTTGTTCTTTGCCCTGGAGTTTTTTTCTACGACGAACATACACCCTGCAAATCACCGTGTTCAAATTTGGCATTTTCCAGGCTCATTTACCATATTTAGGGGATTATGTGCATTTTCTAGGCATTTAGCGCATATAAATCTAATCCAACTACAGCTGCACAGGTGTGATGTGAGGGACATGTGTCGGCCCCTGGACGTCGATCATGTTGATCGAGTCATCGAACATAAAGCGGGGGCAACTGGGACAAGATGAGGGGTCACTGGTGGATCACTAACCAACCTATACTAAGCAGTTTAGGATAAGCAGGTAAGGTACAAGAGTAGGTTACAAAAGAAGGCTATTCATCAGAATAGGAGCAATCAAGTACAGTAGCAAAATCTAATGCAAGCATGATAGAGAATGGAAAGGGCGATATCGGAATGATCAAGGGGGGTTTGCTTACCTGGAAGCTCTGCTGCAAGTGGCTGGACGTCAAGGGCATAGTCGTATCCGGCAGTAGCATCGATCTCGGTGTCTACCACAGAGAAGAGGGGGAAGAAACAATGAATATAAAGCAAACAAGTGCAACACTATGCATGGCATAACAGTATGCAGGGCTAGGGGTGTTCTAACTTGGTACTACACGTTGCAGACGAAGATGAAAAACATCTGGAGGGGTTTTCCAGGCGTTTGGCATTTTTTAGACAGAAGAAAGAGAGGGGACGGTTCCATGTTCAGCATGCTAGGGGCATGTGACAAATGAACGGATTGCATATCCGGATTCGTCTTATTTTTCTAATCGATTTTCATATATAAATTATTTTCATCCGAGTTACGGATTATTTTATATGACTTTCAACGTTTTTAAATGATTTTCTAATTCTCTGGATTTAGTTTAATTCAAAAACATTTAAATATTAAATGCTATGGGTACACTTCTATATACCCAGAATTTTGCAACAGAGGGTGACATGTTGGCCCAGTCAACTGCACAGTCAGCAATTGACTGGTCAATGAAGACTGGTCAAAGGAGTTGATGACCCACAAGTATAGGGGATCTATCATAGTCCTTTCGATAAGTAAGAGTGTCGAACCCAACGAGGAGCAGAAGGAAATGACAAGCGGTTTTCGGCAAAGTATTCTCTGCAAGTACTGAAATTATTGGTAACAGATAGTTTTGTGATAAGATAATTCATAACGGGTAACAACTAACAAGTGTAACAAAATTGCAGCAAGGTGGCCCAATCCTTTTTGTAACAAAGGATAATCCTGGACAAACTCTTATATAAAGCAAGGCACTCCCGAAGACACATGGGAATTATTGTCAAGTTAGTTTTCATCATGCTCATATGATTCGCATTCGTTACATTGATAATTTGATATGTGGGTGGACCGGTGCTTGGGTGCTGTCCTTACTTGGACAAGCCTCCCACTTACGATTAACCCCTCTCGCAAGCATCCGCAACTACGAAAGAAGAATTAAGATAAATCTAACCATAGCATTAAACATGTGGATTCAAATCAGCCCCTTACGAAGCAACGCGTAAACTAGGGTTTAAGCTTCTATCACTCTAGCAACCCATCATCTACTTATTACTTCCCAATGCCCTCCCCTAGGCCCAAATCATGGTGAAGTGTCATGTAGTCGACGTTCACATAACACCACAAGAGGAAAGACAACATACATCTCATCAAAATATCAAACGAATACCAAATTCACATGATTACTTATCACAAGACTTCTCCCATGTCCTGAGGAACAAACGTAACTACTCACAAAGCATATTCATGTTCAAGATCAGAGGGGTATTGAATATCATTAAGGATCTGAACATATGATCTTCCACCAAATAAACCAACTAGGATCAACTACAAGGAGTAATAAACACTACTAGCAACCCACAGGTACCAATCTGAGGTTTTGAGACAAAGATTGAATACAAGATATGAACTAGGGTTTGAGGGGAGATGGTGCTGGTGAATATGTTGATGAAGATTGACCCTCCCTCGATGAGAGGATCGTTGGTGATGACGATGGCTTCGATTTCCCCCTCTCGGAGGGAAGTTTCCCTGGCAGAATAGCTCCGTCGGAGCCCTAGATTACTTCTGCCCAGGTTCTGCCTCAAGACGGCGGTGCTTCATCCCGAAAGCTTCCTTATGACTTTTTCCAGGTAAAAACCCTTCATATAGCAGAAGATGGACACCAAAGACCTGCCAGGAGGCCCACAAGCCCTAGGGGCACGCCCTGGGGGGTAGGGCACGCTCCCCGGGCTTGTGGCCACCTGGTGGTTCCCCTCTGGTATTTTCTTCACCCAATAATTCTTATATATTCCAAAATAATTCTCCGTAAATTTTCAGGACTTTTGGAGTTGTGCAGAATAGGTCTCTCAGATTTACTCCTTTCCGGTCCAGAATTCCAGCTGCCGGCATTCTCCCTCTTCATGTAAATCTTGTAAAATAAGAGAGAAAAGGCATAAGTATTGTACCATAATGTGTAATAATAGCCTATAATGCAATAAATATCAACATAAAAGCATGATGCAAAATGGACGTATCAACTCCCCCAAGCTTAGATTGTCGGATTCAGGGCTCCGCAGACCCAAGAAGGTTCGAACTCTGGGGCGTGTGCGAAGAACTCAACCTCTCAAGCCTGCAACCTCGTCGCCCTACGGCCTAGCTCGAGGAACAAGGAAGAAGATGAACATGGCAGTTTACCCAGGTTCAGGCCACCTTGCGGTGTAATACCCTACTCCTGCTTTGTGGTGGATTGGCCTCACGAGGGGCCGAGGATGAACAAGTACAGAGGATGAACAACCTCATGAGGGCTCGGGGGTGAGAATGAGTCGACCCCTTCTACGGTGGTGGATAACCTATATTTATAGTGGCCTTGGTCCTCTTCCCTCGAAACTTGGGCGGGAAGGGATCCCACAATGGCCAATTTGAAAGGGGACAAGTAGTACATCTTATCCTAACGAAAGGTGGTCTTCGCCTGCAAAGCTTCTGGCGTGACACTGCGGTGGGCTCGGTGATGACATCCATCCTACCATCCTGGTGGTCTTGGTCTCATCGCACAGGAATGGGAACCTTTGCCTGAGTCCTCGGGAACCCACGCCTGCGCTTGCCTCCTTAGCACCAAACAGGAAACTGTCTTCTCTGCGCCCGCTGGCGCCCGCCTGGCCTTGGTCGTCATGGCTTGCGTCATCGCAACCTCATGAGGTTTGGGCACCTGCATAGGAATCTCCGCTGCTCAGGAGGCAGCCTGGGGAGGCCGCTCCCTCGGGAGGTCTTGGCGTCATCTGCCTCCCGAGGGTCTTGTCTTGGTAGTCTTGTAGATGGGCCGTACCAGGTCGTCGATGAAGCCACGCCATGGGCCACAGGCAGGCAAGTCTGGATACCCTGGTTCCCAGAACGCCGACAGTAGCCCCCGGGCCCAAGGAGCACTCGGACTTGGCTTCGAGGCGAAGCCAAAGGGCAAGGGCGAAGCTCCGTGGGCCCCAATTGCCTGCGGACCAGGCTGATGCATGGCACTTGATGGGACATGGGCATCTCCACTTCCCCATGCCGCCTCGGCAACTGCTCGATTTGACAACTGCCTGGTGCATGCACCTTAGTCATCATTGCCCTGCTGTGCGCTTTCCTTCTGCTCCTCCTCCTCCTCGCGAACTTGTGCCTTCTTCGCCAGACTCGATGACAGCTCGAACCCATCTCGCCGCCATGGCTCCCCGGAAGAAGAAGGGCAAAACCCCTGCGGCCTCGGAGCCCTCGCCAGGGCCGGGGCCAGCGCTGGACCAGTCCACGGTGATCAACCAGGAGGGGCTGGACAAGGTCTAACACGCCATCATCATCGATTCCAATGAGTGGAAGGAAACGAAGGTCTGGCCCGCCTCCCGGGCTCTGGCCGACATGGAGGCCACAGAGATCCCCCTTCATCTCCACGCTCTCTTTACCGGCCTGCTGCCTCCATTCTCCGATTTCTTCAATGCCGTGCTCTCGCACTACCAGATCCATGCGCTGCATCTGGATCCCGGATCCATCATCCTCCTCTCCGCTTTCGCCTTCTTGTGCGAGGCCTTCGTGGGAATTTCCCCGTCCGTGGCCTTGCTCCGCCATTTCTTCTCACTCCACCTGGTCGACAGTGGGCAGCGCTCGGGGTGCGTGTCGCTTCGGTCGGTGGCGGCTACTGCAGGCTCTGGCATCGACTTCATGCTCTGCCCAGATGTGAGGGGGTTCCGGAAGCAGTGGGTGTATGTGGATGCCACCGCGCGCAACCCCCTGCTCCTCATCCCATCGGCGCCAGCGGAGCCGAGCTCCAGCTGAGGGCACGTGGAGCTCGTTGACCCGTGTCTCACCCGCATCTTGTCCAGGCTAGGCAAGCTGACGGAGGTAGGGTGACGACAGCGATGGTGGTGAGGGAGTTCATTCGGCGGCGCATCGCTCCGCTCCAGTGCCATACTCGCCCAATGTGGGCCTTCACCGGCCCTGACGACCCCATGAGGCTCCAGGTGCCTTCGCTCCCCTCCAACACGTTGCGCGTGGTGCTCCAGGTCCTGACTGGTGAGGTGCCCGCCATGATTCCTACTGAGGGACGTCCTTTGTACAACTGCTCAAATGGGAGGGCTTTCGCTGAGAAGATGCCCTTCTTCGATGAGTGGGGGCTGCTCCCCGAGGGCCACGAGGGGCCTTGCAACAACCCCCTCTTGGTGACTCCCACACACGGAGGCCCCGAGGTGCACGCTATCGAGGTGGTTGTGGGGGAGCAGTCACCGCCCGACGCTCCTGAGGTGGCCGCTGAGGAGCGGGCGCCACCATATGCTCCTGAGGTGGCCATTGGAGAGCGGGCGCCCGCGGATACCGCCGCTGTCTCCACCGCGAAAGGCTACGCGCTGGCCCCCAGCAAGTCTCCTATCGGTCTTCGGGCATCCTGCAAGAGGAAGGGGCTCGGGAGCCGCTGCGGCCCTGCCCCGAGGGTCCTAAAAAAGAGGAAGTGGATAGCCGTGGACGAGTAAGTACCTTGCCCTCCTTGACCTTCACATATCGCGTCTTCTTCTGACTTTTGCCCCTCAGGATCTCTCCTGTTGCGGGAGTGAGCGCGTCCCGAGCGCGACCTCCGGAGGCCTCCGGTCCGGTCACGACCCTAGGCCTCATGAGCCGGGCGGTCGCGCGCGAGGTGGCGTCTGTACACGAGCTGAGGCCACCCCTAGGGGGCCACAGGCCTGCACTCCCGACGTCCTTCTTCTGACTGACCTCTAGGGCATGGAGGCTATGCCGAGGGCTCCCCCACTGGTTTTCGTTGGCGGCTGGGCGACCCGTGCGACGGCTCCATCTTCAAGTAGCGGGGCAAGCCCGCACCGTGACCTGCTGCAAGCCGGGAGAGCGGTCGAAGGAGCTCTAGCCCCAGTCCCCCGCCGGAGTCAGGGGAGTCATCGCGCGCCTGTCCAGCTGACCAGGGCACGGAGGAAGGGCCCGGCCGAGCATTGGAGCTCGCACGCGGGCGCAGTGCCATCCGTCGTGACCTCCTCCAGGAAGCGACGAACGCGCTAGTCCCTCTTGGGACGGAGCTTGCTGACATCGACAAACGTCTCGAGCCGGAGGGCCTTCGCCTGGCGTGCGAATAGCGCCAACTGAAATTCGCCATCAACCTTGGCCGCTTGCAGAGGAGTCCCTTGCGGTGTCACGAGAGGCTTGTGACCACGCCCTGGAGGAGGCCCGAGCTGCGGATCATCGTCGTGAGGCGGCCGAGGAGCGCGAGAGGGAGCTTCAGGCCTGAAACGCCACCCTTGCGTGGCAGGTTCAGGCGCGCAGAGCCGGCCTCGCGGCGCCGTCAGGCGGGGCCCCCACGGACGAGACAGGACTCCGGGCATGCGAGGACGCGCTGGCGCTCGAGGCATTGGAGCACAGCCTGGAGTGCGAATGACTGGAGGTGATGGAGCACCAGGTGGCCGTCGCGGAGGATGCCCTTGCTTCCTGGGAGGCGACGGCCCGGAAGGAGGCTGACGAGAGGGTGGCCGGAGTTTGCAAGGCCCTTGCCGACGAGTACCGCCAGAAGCTGGAGCGCCAAGAGGCTCGCTTCCGCCTGCAGTGCGATGAGCTGAGGGGTGAGGCTGATGGCTTCAAGGGAAAGCTAGCCGCGGCGGAACGTCACGAGCGAGCGGCGGTGGAAGCCCACGCCACGACTGCGGCTGAGCTATCCTTTCTTTACACGCAGGTGGAGGGCCTCACTTCTCTTGTGGCGAAGGCCTCAGACGAAGCAGAGCGGGCCCGAGGACTGCAGCACACACGCTCCAAGATGTTTCAGGACCTCGAGCATAGGGCCAACCGGGCCCTGAGCAACCTTTGCGATGAGAGCATTGCCAGCCCCCTCGTCGCCGATGATGCCGGCTATCTTGGCTTCTTCACTAGGATTGTGGAGCGCCTCGAAGGTGGAGCTGCGAGGGCGCGTCAACTCGTCAAGGAGAAGAGCCGCGACCTTCTCACGCGCGTCGTCTCACGCATCTTCAGCCATCTCCTCCGATCTGATCCTGACTTCGACTTTAGGGCTGTGACAGCCCCAGTACCTGAGGTGATCGAAAGCACCCTGGCGGACTGGGTGGACAACCATGTGGAGGACTTGATGGCGGAGCTCACCCCTGCCAACGACGATGGCCCGCCTGCGATCGAGGAGGGTGGGGCCGACAACACCGACGGTGGTGGTGACGATGCTGATGACGCGTCTTCCTAGGCCATTCTTCCCCTGCTTCTCTGCTAAGATTTTGGTTATAACCCCGCGGGGTCATGAAAGCATTTTTTGGAGAGGGTTCTCCTATGATGTATGAAACAATGATATGCCTTTTAAATTATTTTCGGAGATATGCCGCCGTGAGCTAGGAGGCTCTTGACTGGAGTAGTTGGTATGACTTAGCTTTTGGTGTTTGCGATCTTGGACAAGTTCTTGTATCGCAGAGATGTGCTTCTCCTGAGACGGGCCCTCCGGAGCCCCCAGTCCGCGAAGCCCCAGGAGGGGCTTGCGAGAGCTTCGGGTGTCCCGATGTGCCCCTGCCGGGCGTCGAGCTTCGCGAGAGCATGAGAGGCGCCTGGCACTGAGTGCTCCCAAGGCCAAGAGCTGAATACTCCTGAGGCCAAGAGCGGAGTGCTGGGCATGGTGCGTGCCTGCTGGCTCGCTTGAGAGCGCCGCGCGAGGAGCCAGGCGCCAAAGCTTTGGCGAGGTGTGCGCACGGGCGGACCCGTGGCAATTGCGTCCTCGGCCCCGAGGGGGCCCTGATGCCATTGGGGCTAGCTCAGATGCGCACGCCGTATCCAGCCCCCGCTCGTGGGGCGCTCGGGAGGGGACAACAAGCAGCAACCATGCCTCCCAAAACACAAATAGGAGAAAAAGGGAAACACCGCGAATCAAAAAAATTCCCCCCTCCCTTTTTTCTTTTTAGTAAATGCACAAAACTTCGAATTTCATTCAAAAACAGCAAACCGGGTTACAGAAGAGAGCACAAAGAAAAGACCACCGCGTTCGGCATCTACACTAGTCTTCTCATCAGCGTGGAGCTCAGTGCTTCCGCTGGGCGTGGGCATAGTCATTGGAGGACAGTGTCGTCTGCCAGCGCGGAGCATGGTGCTTCCACTTGGGCGTGGGCGGGAGCGCCCGTGATGCTCAGGGGCAGCACTCAGGAGACTCCGGGGCGTATACAACCCCAACTCATTATTACGTGAGAGTGTCACGAGCGGAGACTTGAGGGGCACTCCTTGCTCCCTCGGCGGGGACCCCGCCCCACGCATACCCTGGCCACCGTTGGGGCGTCCGGAAGCCAGGACAGGACCAAGGGGCAAGGGGATACGCGGGCGGTAGGAGGGTGGCCGCGGGTCCTTGACCGGGGGAGGTCTCGTCGGCGCCTTCCCCGGGGAAGACCCCGCTTCCAGGTTGCACGCGCCACCGCGGGGATGGTGCCACGCGCCTCGTGGCGCGGGGGGAGCCCTGGCACCGGGCTCCCTAGCCGCGCGCGGGGCGTGTCTTCGCGTGGCCCCCTGGCGCGCCCTGCCTGCCCAAGATGGGGCCGGCGCCTGGGGGTGCACCGTCGTAGCACAATTTACCTGCGATCCAAGGTTAGCGCGACACATTCCAAAGATATGGGTTGTAACCGGTGGCCGTTGCTGTCGAAGGTGCCGGCGAGGCGTCGGGTTGGCTCGCAAGGGGTCTCGGTCCCGTGTGGCCTTGGCGATCCCGACGTCCAGGCCGATGAGGGGAACGTGCATGGGCTTCTCCTTCGCTAGTACAATGAGCCCATCGATGGTGGCATAGAGGCACCAGGGGCCATCGTCCTGAGGCTAGCCCCTAGTCCCTCCGCTCTGCTGCCCACCATCCTTGGTGCCTGGTCATGCCGACCGGGGGGTGGTCCTTCGATGCGGCTCCGGGAGGGGCCGCCTACCCCGGCCACACTCCGGGGAAACGCATCTTGGGTCGGGTAGGCGGTGTCGTGTGCTAGACCACCACCGCGAGACCCTCCGGACTCCCTCTGGAAGGGCGAGCAGACATGGCGGGGGCAGGCGCGAACCCCTGGCGGCGTCCGTGACGTAGGCAGGATGCAGAAAGGTGTTGCACCCTCGCAGGCGGCATCGAGCAGCTCGGCGACCCGGCCGAGCAAGGCATCATGGCTGCCTTCTGCTAACCTGCATCGCAGCAACTTGTGCGCCACGAGGAGCTTGGCTCGCGTGTTCGCCTGCTCCTGGCGAGCGCACAGGGACGACGCCACGGCATAACCGGAAGATCGCACAGTTGCGGCGCCGCACGAGAGAGGGCGGGGGAGGCCCGTGCTGCCGACGGTTGGCGACACCGGCGGCCGCGCTGGCCGCAGGGAGCATGGGGTGACAAGCTCCGCAACCAGAGGGCGCCGCCTGGGAGGCATGAGTGGCCCACTGCTCAGCGCAAGCTCAGGGAGCCTCCGCCATGGGAGCGACGGAGCGGAAGTGGAGCAGAGATGGAAGGACTTTGACACGCCCCTACCTGGCGCGCCAAATGTCGAATTCAGGGCTCCGCAGACCCAAGAAGGTTCAAACTTTGGGGCCTGTGCGAAGAACTCAACCTCTCAAGCCTGCCAACTCGTCGCCCTATGGCCTAGCTCGAGGAATAAGGAAGAAGATGAACACGGCAGTTTACCCAGGTCCGGGCCACCTTGCGGTGTAATACCCTACTCCTGCTTTGTGGTGGATTGGCCTCACGAGGGGCTGAGGATGAACAAGTACAGAGGATGAACACCCTCATGAGGGCTCGGGGGTGAGAATGAGTCGACCCCTTCTACGGTGGTGGCTAACCTATATTTATAGTGGCCTTGGTCCTCTTCCCTTGAAACTTGGGTGGGAAGGGATCCCACAACGGCCAATTTGAAAGGGGACAAGTAGTACATCTTATCCTGACGAAAGGTGGTCTTCGCCTGCAAAGCTTCTGGCGTGACGCTGCGGTGGGCTCAGTGATGACATCCGTCCTGCCGTCCTGGTGGTCTTGGTCTCGTTGCACAGGAATGGAAACCTTTGCCTGAGTCCTCGGGAACCCACGCCTGCGCTTGCCTCCTTAGCACCAAAGAGGAAACTATCTTCTCTGTGCCCGCTGGCGCCCGCCTGGCCTTGGTCATCATGGCTTGCATCATCGCAACCTCATGAGGTTTGGGCACCTGCATAGGAATCTCCGCTCCTCAGGAGGTAGCCTGGGAGGCAGCTCCCTCGGGAGGTCTTGGCGTCGTCTGCCTCATGAGGCTTGGCCTCTCGCGAGGGTCTTGTCTTGGTAGTCTTGTAGATGGGCCGTACCAGGCCGTCGATGAAGCCGCGCCATGGGCCGCACGCAGGCAAGTATGGGTACCCTGGTTCCCAGAACGCCGACATAGACCTCGCTTGTCCTCAAGCGAAAGCCGAAATCGATAATCATGACCACATGTTTCGAGATAGAGGTGTCGATAAAATAAAATACGAACATGGGGGCATCATGATCATCTTTAGAACAACAACATATATTGTCATATAATTTCTTATGCCAAAGTAACAATTCGTTCACAAGGTAAAGTATGAATCAAAAACTTTATTGAAAACCAACAAACTATGATCTTGGTCATTGAAACAATTGCAACTTATCATAACATCGGAAAGAGTCAATATAAGAGCTTTTGTTTAGCAAGTTCACATACTCAACCATCATTTAATATTTCGTAATTGCTAACACTCACGCGATACTTATGAGATCAAAGTTTCAATCAAACACATAGGAAGATAGGGGCTTATAGTTTCGCCTCCGAACCATTTACCTCAAGGGTAACGTCAACAATAATAATTTATGAATACCTACATCCGAGTGGATATATATATATATCTGGATCTTCCCCAATATATAGTGCTTGCCAAAAGGAAAAAGTATAAAAAGGAGAGGTGATGATCACCATGACTCTTGTATAAAGGTAGAAGGTAAAAGTGAAAGATAGGCCCTTCGCAGAGGGAAGCAGAGGTTGTTATGCGCTTTTATGGTTGGATGCACAAAATCTTAATGCAAAAGAACGTCACTTTATAGGGTCATTTACATTTCAGCCCCTAACTTGAACCACCTACTCACATTTGCCCCTGATTTTGAAGTGTGCTCAAATTTGCCCCTCTTCCGTTAAGTGCGATTATAGAAATGCACTTCCATACATTTTCCGTCCGGTCAAAGGCCTTTGACCGTTAGATTTTTCTATATGCGCACTTAACGGTCAAAGGCCTTTGACCAGACGAAAAGTGTACGGAAGGGCATTTCTATAACCGCACTTAACGGAAGAGGGGCAAATTTGATCACACTTCAGAATTAGGGGCAAATTTGAGTAGTGGGTTCCAATTAAGGGCACAAATGTAATTGTCCCCACTTTATATTGCTGCTTGTGATAAAGAACTTTATTATGCAGTCCATCGCTTTTATTTCTTCCATATCACAAGTTCGTATAAAGCTTATTTTCCTCACACTAAAAGATCATACATATTTAGAGAGCAATTTTTATTGCTTGCACCGATGACAACTTACTTGAAGGATCTTACTCAATCTAAAGGTAGGTATGGTGGACTCTCATGGCAAAACTGGGTTAAGAGATTTTGGATGCACAAGTAGTATCTCTACTTGGTGCAGAAGATTTGGCTAGCATAGGATGAGAAGCAAGATCAACATGTTTGAGGATCCATGACAATATAACTTCTATTCGGATATAAGGAAACATAAGCCATTATGTTGTCTTCCTTGTCCGGCATCAACCTTTTAGCATATAATATTTTAATGAGTGCTCACAATCACAAAAGATGTCCAAGATAGTGTATTTATATGTCAGACCTATCTTTCTTTATTACTTCCTATTAATTGCAACAATGACCAAAACTATGTTTGTCAACTCCCAACAAATTTCATGCGACATACTTCTTATATGTGAAGTCATCACTCCCCATAAGATCATTATATAATCTTTTTATTTCTTTTATTCTTTATTTCTTTTTCTCATGATCATAGGAAAAAGCAAAGCCCTCAACTCAAAACTAATCTTTATTATATAACTTTCAGACTCGATTACATAGAAGGAACACAAAGCAAAACTCAAAGCTAGATCATACTAAAAACTTTATGCTACTAAACCAAGATATAGCCAAAAGGATCGAACTAAGAAAAATAATAAAGGTAAAGATGTGATGGTGATATGATACTGGGGCACCTCCCCCAAGCTTGGCACTAGCCAAGGGGAGTGCCCATACCCATGTACTCAAGTCTCTTTCTTCGGAGGTGGTGATGATGGAGTTGTTGATGTATCTGTCAGTTTTATCAAGACACCCTTTAGGACCTGCAATTCTTGGAGTACACGTTGGAGCATATTTGCATTGTTCTGAATTTCCTCCAAAAGATGCTTATTTTTAGGCCACCAAGAACCTTTCCATGCATCACTTTCCCTTGGACAGGATATATCCCAATTGGAGGGAATATGTGCACGAGGAGTATTCTCCACTCTATAGTTATGAACCAAATTATGAAAGTTGTTACGATGTAACCTGTGCAAGGGCCTCTTGGGGGTAAGCCCTTCTCGTATCTCTTGGCCTTCATGGTTGCTTGTAGTCCCTATTGCTTGATGGGGATTTGGAATAGTCGAGATGCCAGCCAGAGTACCTCTCTCTAAGGCAGGGGACTGAACCTCAAGCGAATCTCCTCCATCCTCCTCCATCGTGACTTCCTCGGCACCATCCCTCCTGAATTCCATCTGCATCAACCAAGCATCATCTTCCACATTGTTGGAGGAGTAAGAAGAAATGATGCCCGGCCTTGAAAACTCTGGCAGAAAAACAGCTTGAAACAAGAACATGGGATATTGCCGTGGTACGGTGGTCAAAACCTTATTATATAATGAATTTTTACCGACCAAAAGAAGTATACTGCAAGAAAACGGAGTCTGGAGGGCACACGAGGTGGCCACAAGCCTGAGAGGTGCACCCAGGGGGTAGGGCGCGCCCCCAAGGCTTGTCGCCTCCTCGTGCACTTTTTGGACTACTTTTTATTTTCCTAATTTTTTAAATATTCCAAAACGGAGTAAAATTGCTTTTGGGAAAGTTTTGGAGTCGGTTTTCTTACCGTATCACACACCTATTCCTTTTCGGAGGTTTGGAACGTTCTGGAAAGTTTTCCTTATGTACTCCTCCGGTGTTATAGTATTAATAATATTGGTTTCAACATTTATGGGAGTACCTGAGATATAATGTTTGATTCTTTGCCCGTTTACCACCTTCGGGTTAGTGCCTTCAGCGTTGTTGATCTTGATGGCACCGAAATGACAAACTTCCTTGATAATGTAAGGCCCTTCCCATTTAGAGAGAAGTTTTCCTGCAAAAAATCTTAAACGAGAATTGTATAGCAAGACATGGTCACCGACATTGAATTCACGCTTTTGTTTCCTTTTGTCATGCCATCTTTTAACTTTTTCTTTAAACAGCTTGGCATTCTCATAGGCTTGGGTTCTCCACTCATCAAGTGAGCTACTGTCAAATAACCTCTTCTCACCAGCAAGTTTGAAATCATAGTTGAGCTCTTTAATTGCCCAATAAGCTTTATGTTCTAGTTCGAGAGGTATGTGACATGCTTTTCCATAAACCATTTTATATGGAGACATACCCATAGGATTCTTATAAGCAGTTCTATAAGCCCATAATGCATCATCAAGTTTCTTAGACCAATTATTTCTAGATCTATTAACAGTCTTTTGCAAGATCAATTTTATTTCTCTATTACTCAATTCTACTTGACCACTAGACTGAGGGTGATATGGAGATGCAATTCTATGGTTAACATCATACTTAGCAAGCAATTTGCGGAAGGCACCATGAATAAAGTGTGAACCACCATCAGTCATTAGATATCTAAGGACAACAAACCTCGGGAAAATAACTTCTTTAAGCATTTTAATGGAGGTGTTATGATCAGCACTACTAGTTGGAATAGCTTCTACCCACTTAGTAACATAATCAACAGCAACCAAAATATGTGTATACCCATTAGAGGAAGGAAAAGGTCCCATATAATCAAATCCCCAAACATCAAATGGTTCAATAACAAGTGAATAGTTCATAGGCATTTCCTGTCGTCTACTAATATTACCAATTCTTTGACATTCATCACAAGACAAGACAAACTTACGATCATCCTTAGAAAGAGTAGGCCAATAAAAACCAGATTGTAATACCTTGTGTGCAGTTCTATCTCCAGCTTGGTGTCCTCCGTAGGCCTCAGAGTGACACTTGCGTAGGATCTGTTCATGTTCATGCTCAGGTACACAACATCTAATAACACCATCTACTCCATGTTTATAAAGGTGTGGGTCATCCCAAAAGTAATGTCTTAAATCATAGAAAAACTTTTCTTTTGTTCGTATGTGAAACTAGGTGGTATAAATTTAGCAACAATATAATTAGCATAGTCTGCATACCATGGAGTACTATGAGAAGCATTTATGACAGCTAATTGTTCATCGGGAAAGCTATCATCAATAGGTAATGGGTCATCAAGAATATTTTCTAACCTAGACAAGTTGTCTGCTACGGGGTTCTCAGCTCCCTTTCTATCAATAATATGTAAATCAAATTCTTGCAGCAAGAGAACCCATCTAATAAGTCTAGGTTTAGCATCTTTCTTTTCCATAAGAGATTTAATAGCAGCATGATCAGTGTGAACAGTTACCTTAGAATCAACAATATAAGACCTGAACTTGTCACAAGCAAATACAACTGCTAAAAATTCTTTTTCAGTAGTAGCATAATTTCTTTGAGCACTATCTAGAGTTTTACTAGCATAATGGATAACATTTAATTTCTTATCAACTCTTTGTCCTAGAACATCACCAACAGCATAATCGCTAGCATCACACATAATTTCAAAGGGTAGGTTCCAATCAGGTGGTTGAACAATAGGTGCAGAGATTAAGGCTTTCTTAAGTATTTCAAATGCTTCTACACAATCATCATCAAAAACAAATGGAACATCTTTTTGCAAGAGATTAGTAAGAGGCCTAGAAATTTTAGAGAAGTCTTTAATAAATCTCCTATAGAAACCAGCATGACCAAGAGAACTTCTTATACCTTTGATATCTTTAGGACACGGCATTTTTTCAATAGCATCAACTTTAGCTTTATCAACTTCAATACCTCTTTCGGAGATTTTATGCCCCAAGACAATACCTTCATTAACCATAAAGTGGCACTTCTCCCAATTCAAGACAAGATTAGTTTCTTGACATCTCTGCAAAACTCAATCAAGGTTGCTTAAGCAATCATCAAAAGAAGTTCCGTATACGGAGAAATCATCCATGAAAACCTCAACAATCTTTTCATAAAAGTCAGAGAATATAGCAGTCATACATCTTTAAAAAGGTAGCAGGTGCATTGCATAAACCAAAAGGCATACGTCTATAAGCAAAGGTACCAAAAGGGCAAGTAAAAGTAGTTTTTTCTTGATCCTCTTGTGATACAGGTATTTAGGAGAAACCAGAATAACCATCTAGAAAGCAAAAATGTGTATGTTTTGATAGTCTTTCTAGCATTTGATCAATGAATGGCATTGTTGGCGTACGACACCTATGGGATCGTGTGGATCCCTTTACGGTTCGGCAGGGAGAGTGGTATGCACAAAGAGCAGATCTAACGATCAATGCAAGGGGATTTTTACCCAGGTTCGGGCCGCTGAGAAGCGTAATACCCTACGACTGCTTTAGTTTATTGTGGATGTTTAAGCCCAAGCTCCAGGAGTGCTAGCAATGAACAGTACATTCGAGCAGCAGCTACACATGCAGAATGGGCCAGAGAGCGTCCTCCTCCCTGTAGCTACGCCTTGGGCCTCCTTTTATATGTCCAAGGGGTCACCAACAGTGGCGTTCAGTACATACATTGAGGTGTAAAGTAGCTACAGTGTTTACATACTTATCACAAATGATTTAGGACAAACGCATTAAATGCTCTGTTTAGGTGTCCTTACTTTCTTGGGGATGGAAAAAGGGGCCGGCCCATCAGCACCGCTTAAGCCCGTTCACCACTTGAACCATGCCACGCATCCAAGAGGACAAAACCCAAATGACAGGCTGGTCACTGCGCTGGAGCGGTGGCAGGGTGGCAGAACCTTGCCGGGTGCGGATCTTGCCGGGTCTTCGTTGGCCATCCCGGCAAGGATCTTGCTGGGAGCCAAGCCTTCGGTCTTCTGTCTTCTGATCATTGGCCTGAATACTTACTTGATAATCTTGCATTTGCTTCCAGCTGTCCTCCGGCAAGCCTTGCCGCTGGTACGGCTTCAACTGCCCGTGCACAAGTATGGGTACTAAAGGACCCAAACTTTAGTACACCGATAGGAGCCCCCGGGCCTAGGCCATACACGGGTGTGAGGCAATGTTGGGCTAGGCCCAAACATTGCACGGGCACGCATGGCAGGAGTTAGCTGTTATTATCTTGTTTACCGCGCTTCCCCATGGCGCGTAATAAATGCGCGATGTGGGAACGTGTGGAACAACCACAGTAACAGTGCACTCACGAAAGCGCATTTACATTGATTAGAAAGGAGGCAGCCCCACGCCTTCCCCATAAAAAGGAATCCGCAGAGGCGCCGCTCATTTACCTCCCATCCTTTCCAATCTGGAAACCGCCGCCGTCTTCTTCCTCAAACTCAAAGCAGAACCTCTCTCATCCATCCGCCGCCTCCACGCCCTCATCATCCTCGGTCTCTGCTTCCACAACCACCATGCCGCCCAAAGCAAGCAAGGGTAAAGAGGTGAAAGCCGTCGAGGAGAGCGAGCTGGTGAAGATGCGGAAGGAACACGTCGTCTTTGCCCCGACGCTCGATGCGAGCGCTCTGAAGGACCAGTTCCTGTGCATGTGGGGGAGGGAGATGAAAGCTCACCCCGCCACTCGCGTGAATCCTGCTTCCTCCATGGGCGGCCTAGATAAATTTCATTTCTTTGTCGCGTTCTTCTATTGCGGGCTCTGCCCTCCATTTTCTGATTTCTTCAACGACATCATGTACACATACGGCTTCCGTCTCTTGGATTTCACGCTGAATGTCGTGACATGTATGTCAGTCTTCGCCCATCTCTGCGAAAACTTTGCCGGAATAATCCCCAGCACATCCCTCTTTTGCCACTATTTCATTCCCCGGATCGAGAAAGGAGAGGCCCTTTTCGGTTCTATCAGCTGGATTCCAAGGGCCTGGAATAAGGAGATATACCCAGAAGGGCTCTACCGTAGCAAGTGGGAAGAATGGCAGGGCGAATGGTGCTGGATCAAGGAGGAGGATTTCCAACCTTTCTGTCTGCCCCGACAAACGAGAGTGGTCCGCGGCAATAACTGGAGTTCCCTCGATCCTGAAGATGAAAAGCTCACAATTGCAATTACCAGAATCCACCGTCTCAAGGCTGCCGGGCTGACAATAGAAATGGTTGGCGCTGATTTTCTTCGCCGCCGCATCGCCCCTCTGCATAACAAAGGGAGGCCAGCCTGGGAATTTTGGAATGTGGCAGATATCATGAGGCTGCGTCTAGGTTTGAACAACAACTTGACGGTTATGCAGCACACAGCTCTCTGCCACAAACTGTTTAGGCCCGACGGGAAATTCAAGTTGCCGGCGAACATAATTCCTTTGTGCAACAATTCTGCTTTGACCTCAATCATCGCCATGATGCCGGCGTGCAACGCCCATGGCCTTGACGGAACTTGGGTCGAACCATCTGCAGAGCGCGCACAGGCGTTCTTCGACAACCTGTCGGAGAGAGCCATTCGGGAAGAGACAAATCTTATCCGCCCCACCACTGATGAAGAGGTGGCGTATATCGCCAGCAGGGCGGAAGAGGCAAATCTTGCCGCGGAGGCTGACAACGTTGGCTTCATGGAAGAGGAGGCCAGCAAAGAAGAAGTAATGTCTGAAGTGGACCTTGCCGGGCGGGATGAAGCTGCTGGGGAACAGAGCGACATGGCTGCCGAGGGCCCTTCTGGCGAGGACACAGCTGAGGAACAGCTGCACGAGGAGCCCCCAGCTCCAGAGAAGAAGAAACACGTTCTTCGGAAAGCTGCCTCTGGCGTCCCAGCAAATCAACCCTCCTCGAGCGGTGAGGTTCCTGGCAAGAAGGTGGCCGGCAAGGCTGCGCAGCGCAAGAAGCTCAACAGCAACCAGTGCGGCGCACGAGACGCACGGCCGCGGCAACAACTGGAGCGGCGGGGGTGTCTCATACAACAGCACCGGCAGCCAGAGCGGCAGGATCACATCAATCCACCACTCCCGCCATAGCTAAGCGACCCAGGACCCCTCCCCCACCTCCTTGCACGGACACTGTAGAGGAGGTCGACTTCGACCTTTCCGCTTTTAGTCCGGAGAGAGAAGAGTAAGGGTCCTGTCGTATCTCTTAATTTCTGAGTTTCTGATTTTGCTTAATTCACTTGTCTTGCTTTGGGTTGTCTCCGCAGGTGTCGGTATACTAAGTATTGGGCCACTAGTACCCCGTACTTGTGCACGGGCAGTTGTAGCCATCCTCGCGGCAAGGCTTGCCGGGATCGGCTCGAGGTCGATTCAAGTCATCAGGGAAATCATCAAGTCAGAGATCTGAGGATCAGCAGATAAGCAGAGCTGGAATCCGAAGGCCAGCTTCCCCCGGCAAGATCCTTGCCGGGATGGCCTTTGGGGCCCGGCAAGACTTGGCGCCCAGCAAGGCTTGGCGCCCGGCAAGGCTTGGCGCCCGGCAAGGCTTGGCGTCCGGCAAGGCTTGGCGCCCGGCAAGATTCGGCGCCTAGCGAGATTCTGCCACTGTGCCACCGCTTCGGCACAGTAACATGCTTGACATTCTGGGTCCTTCTCTGGATGCGTGGCGACGCGCCAGTGGAGGAGAGCTTAAGCGGTGCTGATGGGATGGCCCCTTTTTCCATCCCCAAGAAAGTGAGGACACCTAAACGGACACCTCACGGTGCATTAAATGCGCTTGTCCTAATCCGTCAGGGGTTAGGTATGATACCCTGTAGTTACTTTACACCTCAATGTATGTACATTTTGCCACTGTGGAGACCCCTTTGAGCATATAAAAGGAGGCCCAAGGCAACTGCTACAGGGGAGGAGAACTTCTGGCCCATTCTGCATGCGTAGCTGCTCTTTGAACGTACTGTTCATTGCGAGCGCTCCTGAAGGCTGGGCTCAAGAACATCAATAAGAACACAAAGCAGGAGTAGGGTTTTACGCTGATCAGCGGCCCGAACCTGGGTAAAAACTTCCCACGTCGATCATTGGTTCTGCTCTTTGCGTATACCTCTCCCCCCGCCGAATCGTAAAGGGGTCTCTCGGGACCCCATAGGTGTCATACGCATACAGCAGGGATACAGAAACATTGGCGCAAAGGATGGCGAAGAGGGCAAAGACTTCAACGGGTGACGAGCCCCCGGCAAGCACCGTGGATGCGCCAGAGCTCATCGTCATCAGCCCGAAGCTCAGTCCTCCTCGCAGCCCCCAACCCAGCCCCCAGCATGAGTACACAACTCATTTTTCTGCTGGCGGGTGTAGAGATGTTCTGTCTTTGTTATTGACATCGCCAGGCCTTACAGGAGAAGAACGGCAACAGGAAGAGCTATCGGAGACCGTCCCTGACATGCCTCCTCCGTCAACCACGCCGCCCAGGGTAAATCCCCGGCAAGGGCTTCCACCGGCGAGCCCATTCGCGTCGAAGAGGAGCCGGCAAGCACGGGCACTGGTAGTCCTACATCGGCAACCAATGTTGCCAGAAAAGGAGAACCCACCTCTCGACAGCTCAACATAGGTAAACCACTTGCTTCTGAGTACTTGTTATTCTTTCTTTATTTTTGTCTTCTTGAGCTTCAACCTCGGTCTCATCTTGTTTCTTTCCCTGGTCTTCAGATCTTCCCTTGATGGAACAAATGGATGTTGACATCGTCATCGAAGAGACCGCCAAGGATGCAGCCGCCGAGGCCGACAAGATTGCTGCTGACGAAGCCGTTAAGGACGCACAGGAAGAAGCCGCCAAAAGGTCTGTTGAGAAGACCAACAAGGAGACCAGTGACCATACTGATGGCGTTCCTGCCACAGGAGCGCCTGGCGCTACACCAGTCACGGAGTCCCCACTTGCCGATGAGACGGTTGTCGAGGACCAACCATCAACGTCCGAGGCTCCCCCGTCAAGTAGATACCTTAAGGTTGGCGACAACCTATTCGTCAGCATACCAGGGACGGCAAGCATTGGGGTGCCAGCTGAAGGGGAAATTTTTGATGAGGATGTCATCACTGTTGCTGGGCTCAAAATTGTTGACAAGCCACGTGCCAGCAGCAGCGGGTTCGAGGAAGAACAGCTCCTCCAAGCCATAAGCAACAACTTTCAGAAGCTCTAGGCCCTTTACCGTGCCCGGAAAGAAAAACTGGACTCCAAGGCAGCAATTACTGAAGCAGCAGAAGTAGATTTCCAGAAGCGCGTCAAGCAAATGCAAGTCTGGTACACTGAGGCTTTCCAGGAACTGATGACTAGCCAGGAACAACTGAGCCAGAGTTGGAACGAGTTCCTCCTGAAGCAGTCTGACGCTGAGAAGGCACAAGAAGAGGCCGCACAGCGGGCCGCTGCAGAGGAAGCTCGCTTAACACAACTCCGTGTTGGGCTTGATGCTCAGGAAGAAGAACTTGCTGCTCGTAAGAAGGCACTTGCCGCCAAGCTCCGCGGCAAGGACGAGGAGATCGAATAACTTGTCGCGCAGCGGACCCAGGAGCTGGAGCAGAAACACAAGGAGACGCTCGAAGCTCTGACTGTAGATCACGCCGGCAAGTTAAAGGAAGCCATCGATGCTGCTGAAGCTGCAGAGGCCGCCAAGAACAAGCTGGATGATAGAGTAAAGAGGCTAGAAGCGGACCTCGAGGAACATGGCAAGGAGCTCTCGACACTCAAAGCCGACAGAGAGAAGACTCTCTATAGCTTGGCGGAGATGCAAACCTCCATGTCCGACAAGATCAAAGAGTTCACCACAGCCAAAGAATCCATCGCTGATCTGACTCTGAAACTGACCACGCTGGAGAAATCCCTGGAGGACAGCAAGGCTCGAGAAAAAGCTTTGATCAAGGACCTCCAGAACGAGAAGGACCTGCTCAATAGCGCTGCCGCCTCTTATAATGACTTTGAGAAGGGCGTGAAGGTCTAGACTGAGCGCCTTGTCGACATCGCGGAGAGGCTTGAAGCAGAGCCGTCCAGCATGGGCCTACGGAACTTTAACTACTCCTCCGACGACAGGGTGTCTCCGAGTGCCAAGCTGACCATGTTCTTCGAGGGTGTCGTCGATGCCTTGAAGCTGCTCTGTTCTGAGCGGGCAACCCATCTGGCGAACGAATCCCGCAAACTCTGTCGGGCCATCCTCCTCAAGGTGCTCATCAAAGTGGTGCACAAGAATCCCGGCATCTACCTCACCAACGTTCTCGACAGCTTGCCGGAGGATGCCAATCTCGAGGCACTCAAAAAGCTTGTCGCGCCCATCGTCGACAAGGTTAGCCAAGTCAAGAGGGTCGAAGGCTAGCACAGGGACTAGCCACTTCGCTTCATCTTCCCCGCCACCATTCCATGTCAAAGACAATTTCATCTTTAATTAGAAACGTGGCAATCATCAATGTAATATAACTTGCTCTGTTTTGGATGAATGCATGCTATTTCCCTTGTCAGATTTCTTTCTGTATGGTGCGTGCCCTACGCTTATTGGAAACTTGCCGGTGCATGTGTCCTGCCGCGAGCGCTAGATGTGGGTCTTTAGCAGCCTACTGGAGGTTTCGTAACCGGCAAGATATCCTTGACGTTTTCAGTGCAGCCACCTAAACTATTGAGCGGACTCGAAACAGAGTAAGGGCGCAACCGATCACGACAAGGTTCCTTCGCGTGCAGGTTTTCCATACAAAAGCCAAAATCGTTCAAGGAAAATGGCCTTTAAGTAAAAACAAATTCACTTAAAGTTCTGCAACTTAGCTTTTCGTTACTGTATTCCTTCCGGCAAGATGTCAACCTTGAATGTCGCCTATTGGTATCCATACCATCACTCCCCCCGGCAAAGTTGCACGCGAAGGAGCCTTCTATCCTTTGAGAAAAAGAAAGAAGAGAAAACAAGGATATAGAACCTTGGCGGGTTGTTAACACTTACCGGGAGTAAGTGTAACACAATATCTCAGACAAACAAGCATATAGAATAACATGAAAATCGACAGGAATTGTAAAACACTTAAGTTTATTCGACTTTGCACAGGGTCTGTGCCTGGCTTTGTACAAAGGATCACATGCCTTGTTGGCAAAACTCGTACAAAAGGGGTTGCCGGGAGGCCCGGCAACCGCGCCTTATGGATAGAACTTACCAAGATGTTCGATATTCCAGGAATTGCTCACTGGTATGCCATCCTCGGTCTCCAGGCGGACAACACCAGGCCTAGTGACTCATACTACCTGATAAGGGCCTTCCCACTTCGGCATCAACTTGTTGGAATTCTTGGCCAACTGAACACGCCGAAGAACAAGGTCACCTTCCTCAAGACTTCGGGCATGAACCTTGCGGCTATGGTAGCGGCGCAAGGCTTGCTGGTAGCATGCAGCTCGCACAGCAGCCTGAAGACGATCCTCCTCAAGGAGTGTGGCGTCATCTTGCCGCAACTGCTCTTGCTCAAGCTCATCATAAGCGAGCGCTCAAGGTGACTCATATATGAGTTCCGTGGGGAGAACTGCTTCTGCCCCGTACACTAGGGAGAAGGGTGTCTGGCCAGTGGCTCGATTTGGTGTCATTCTGATTGACCAAAGAACCGCCGGCAACTCATCAATCCAGTGTCTTCCGCACTTTTTCAGCTTGTCAAAAGTCCTTG
The DNA here is from genome assembly GCA_011799875.1 of Thinopyrum elongatum. Lineage (NCBI taxonomy): Eukaryota > Viridiplantae > Streptophyta > Magnoliopsida > Poales > Poaceae > Thinopyrum > Thinopyrum elongatum. The sequence goes on from CM022301.1 coordinate 150,770,055, forward strand.
TCTTGAGTCCTCGCAACACTTCAGCATTTGCCCTTTCTATTTGGCCATTGCTTCTCGGATGAGCAACAGAAGCAAAACAGATTTTGCTGCCAAGGTCTTGGACATATTGCATGAAGGTGTGGCTCGTGAACTGTGTGCCGTTGTCGGTGATGACCCTGTTTGGCACACCAAAACGGCAAACTAGTCCTTTGAAGAACTTGACGGCTGATTGTGCTGTCACCTTTCTCACTGCTTCCACTTCTGGCCACTTTGTGAACTTGTCGACTGCGACGTACAAGTACTCAAAGCCCCCGGTAGCATAGGGAAAAGGGCCCAATATATCGAGCCCCCAGACCGAAAATGGCCAGGAAAGAGGTATTGTCTGAAGAGCCTGAGCTGGCTGATGCAATTTCTTCGAATGAAACTGGCATGCTTCACACTTGGTTACTAGTGCAGTTGCATCCTGGAGGGCAGTGGGCCAAAAGAAACCTTGCCGGAATGCCTTACCGACAAGAGCCCTTGAACCTATGTGGGAGCCACATATGCCTCCATGTATCTCTGCCAACAGCTCTAGTCCATCTTCCCGAGGAATACACTTCAATTTCACACCGTTTGGTCTTTTTCTGTACAGGACGTCATCCACGAACTGGTACATACTAGACCGACGGGCTACTTTCTCCGCTTCTTCCTGCTCTTCGGGAAGTTCCCCTATTTGGAGGAACTGGACGATGTGTTGCGCCCATGCCGGAGCCTGAGGCTCGACAACAAGAACTAAAGGCATATCTTCTGCCACAGGAGCGTTTGTCTCGACGGCAAGGACCTGAGGCCTCACCGGAGCCTGTTGCTTCCCGGCAAGCTTGTCGTTGTTCCCGGCAGCTTCCTTGCCGGTGGCTTCTAGGAGCTCTGCCAGAAAGTACTTGCCGGAACTCAACTTCCGTCGCTTATGTTGCCTTGCCGATGGTGTTAAGGATGGCTGAGTCAACTGGAGCACAAAAGTACCTGGTTCCACAGGTAACTTAAGGGCGGCACGCTTTGACAGGTCATCAGCAATGTCGTTCTCCGCTCGAGGAACATGCTCTGTCTATAGACCGTCAAAGTGCCCCTCCAATTTCCTCACTTTATCTACATATGCTTCCATCAACGGGCTCTGATAATCTTTATTCACCTGCTTGACGACAAGCTGTGAATCACCTCTGACGATGAGCTTCTTAATTCCAAGATCCGCCGCGATCCTGAGACCGGCAAGCAGCCCTTTGTATTCCACAGTATTGTTTGTTGATCTCTCCCGGGGAAAGTGCATCTGAATTACATATTTGAGGTGCTCTCCGGTGGGTGCGACAAGCAGCATGCCAGCACCGGTGCCTTGCAGCGAGAAAGCCCCGTCAAAATACATCCAGTCTTGATCTGTTTCCTTACCGGGAAGAGTTGTTTCTTGACCTTCTTTGTCTGGCGTTGGGGTCCATTCCGCAATGAACTCCGCCAAGGCTCTGCTCTGAATTGTTGAAGTGCTTTCAAACTTGAGATCAAAGCATGACAATTCCAATGCCCACTCCACAATCCTGCCGGTCGCATCTGGATTTCGTAAAATCCGCTGCAACGGGAAGCGAGTGACGATGGTAATCTCATGTGCTTGGAAATAATGGCGCAGCTTCCTCGAGGCCATAAGGAGTCCGAAGAGCAATTTTTGTACACCAGAATATCTTGACCTAGCCCCCTGCAAAAGGGAGCTGACAAAATAAATTGGGCGCTGCACCAACTTCTTCCCTTGCGCTGCTTCATTCAACTCTGCAAATCCGGCCTTGTCGGCACCAGACCTTGCCGGAGAAGACCCCAGCTCGTCACTTGTCGGGCTTGCCGTTGCCGCTGCTTCTTCATCAGTTTCTCTCTGCGCTACCAACGCAGCACTAACCACTTGATTCGTTGCCGCTAAGTATAGCAGCAATGGCTCTCGTGGTTTAGGTGCGACTAGTATCGGCGGAGATGAGAGGTACTTCTTCAAATCCTGCAGCACTGCCTCTGCTTCCGGAGTCCATTTCATTGGACCTACCTTCTTCAAAATTTTGAAAAAGGGTAGGGTGCGCTCTGTAGATTTGGAGATGAACCTGCTCAGAGCAGCAATGCAGCCGGCAATTCGACGCACATCTTTGACGCGTCTTGGTGCTTCAATCTGCTCAATCGCCTTGATCTTGTCGAGATTCGCTTTGATCCCATGCTGAGACACAAAGAACCCGAGAAGCTTGCCGGATGGAACGCCAAACACACACTTCTCGGGATTGAGCTTTAGATTGATCTTGCGCAGATTTGCAAATGTCTCTTCCAAATCTTGTATGAGCGTTGCTTTGTCCTTGGTTTTAACCACTATGTCATCCATATAAGCTTCCATATTTCTATGCAGCTGGGGCTCAAAACCAATCTAGACCGCTCTTGCAAATGTTGAACCAGCACTTTTCAACCCGAAAGGCATACGTAAGAAACAATACACACCACACGGGGTGATAAATGTGGTTTTCTCTTCATCTTCCCTTGCCATGAAAATCTGATGATACCCTGAATAGGCGTCAAGAAACGACAGCAGATCGCAGCCGGCAGTGGAGTCCACAATCTGGTTGATGCGCGGCAAGGGGAAAGGATCTTTTGGATAGGCTTTATTGATATCTGTATAGTCAATACACAGCCTCCATTTTCCATTCGCCTTGCGCACTACAACCGGATTGGCTAACCACGTCGGATGGAGCACTCCTCTGACCAGACCTGCCGCTTCCAACTTCCTGATTTCTTCGGCAATAAATTCTTGCCATTCCAAAGACTGCTTCCAAACCTTTTGCTTGACGGGCCGTGCATGAGGATAGACAGCAAGATGGTGCTCAATTACTTCCCTGGGAACACCGGGGATATCAGATGGTTGCCATGCAAACACATCGATATTCGCCCGCAGGAAAGCAACGAGCGTGCTTTCCTATTTGTCATCGAGGGTGGAACTTATGGTAAAAGTTCCTCCCGTACCATCCTCCTTGACGGGCACCTTCTTGGTTTCTGGTGGAGCTGCCTTGGATTTCTTGCTCTTGCCGGTGGAGCTCTCTGGCACATCCTCGACGGGAGCGCAGCACTCCGAGGAGGTGCGCTTGCCGGAGTGTGTGCTAGAGGTCTTGCCGGTCTTCTTCTTCCCCCCAGGAGCTTCAGCGACAGGAGCAAGTTCCTTGGCGGTAGATGCTGCAACTGCCTCCCGGTAGAGTTGGTCGGCACAGATAAGCGCATCCTTCTTGTCAGAGTTAACAGTGATGACGCTCATCGGCCCGGGCATCTTCAAAACATTGTAGGCGTAGTGTGAGGCCGCCATGAATTTGGCCAGCGCCAGACGGCCCAGAATCCCATTATACGGCAACAGAATCTTGGCGACGTCGAAAATGATCTTTTCTGTTCTATAGTTTAGCTCGCTGCCAAATGTCACCGGCAATGTGATCTTGCCCTTTGGTTGGCTCCTTCCTGGATTGATCCCTTGAAACGTGTTTGTTTCCTCGAGATCTTCGTCAGGAATTGGCAACCTCTTGATCATGCTAGGCGAGATCAGGTTCAAACCGGCCCCACCGTCAACTAACATTTTTGTCACCTTGAGGTTGCGAATCGTTGGTGAAACCAACAATGGCAAACACCCGACCGCGGTTGTGCGATCAGGGTGATCCTCAACGTAAAAAATGATAGGCGTGTTGGACCATTTCAGGGGCTTCCGAGCATCTACCGACGGCTCCGCTGCATTAATCTCTCGCACCCACAGTTTAAGTTGGCGGTGAGAAGAATGCAGCGAGGCACCTCCGTCAAGGCACATAGCTTCGGTAGCCTTTTGAAACTCCTGCTCGCAGGAGTCATCGTCTTCTTCGTTGTCATCTTCACCCCCCCTTCCTTGTCGCGGCCTCGAGCAGGCCTCTCCTTCTGTTGCTTAGCCTTGCCGCGGCGACCTCCTCGGCCACCGCATTTCTTGCCAGACCCTTCAGCACCATCTTGGGCTCTCTCCTTGTCTCGCCTTTCATATTCAGCTTTCTGCCTCTCAACAAGTTGTTCAACTTGTCGGCAGTTCTGGAGATCATGGCCCTTAGTGCGATGGATCTTGCAGTATTGCTTGTAAGAGCCCTCTGGCTTGTCGGTAGCCGCTAAGGCCTGATAGGAGGGACACCCGGCAACATCCTTGCCGGGGCCATCAACCTTGGCCTTCTTGGCAGCGCCGGGGTTGCCAGATTCCTCGACAACAAGCACAGCCTTACCCTTACGCTTCCTATTTCGCCGTCGACCTTTTCTTGCCGGGGCGGCGGCATCTTCATCTTCAGAGTAGACTCTCGCGCCGGCGTCCTCGCCGGGGAGTCTCCTTCCCTCTTCAGCCCGAGCACATTTGTCTGCCAGAGCATAGAGCTCAGTAATATCCCTGACTTTGGTCATCACCAGCTCCTCCCACATCTTGCGGTTGCGCATGTTCTGATGAAATGCGCTAATAACAGCGGCGGGATGAACGTCTGTGATATTGTACTGTACGCGGCTGAACCTCTGTATGTACTTGTGCAAGGGCTCGCCCTCCTTCTGGGGGATGAGATGTAAATCGCTTGCCTGGCCAGGAACTTGGTGGCCTCCGACAAAGGCGCCAACAAACTGATGACACAGGTCTGACCAGGAAGAAATAGAATTCTCTAGCAAATGCATCAACCACGACCTAACATTGGGCTTAAGCACCAACGGGAAGTAGTTGGTGAGTATCTTGTCGTCTCAAGCTCCGGCAGCCTACACCACGATGGTGTAGATGCTCAGGAACTCCGACGGGTGAGTTTTGCCGTCGTATTTCTCCGGGACCTCCGGCTTGAATGTTCGGGAATTGGGCCACTGGACTCGCCGCAGCTCACGGGTAAACGCTGGACACCCCACCTCATATGGCAGGTCACCAGGATTCCCTGGCGCAGGCTTGTCGACAGCAGGCACTGCGCGCCTATCAGATTGATGGCGCGCTTCCCGTCGCCGCTCGATGGTAGTTCGAGCGTCTTCTTTGCTTCGCTCCCGAAGAACTTGACGTTGATCGTGGCGCATTCGCGGATCGGACGACGCCGTGGAATTGCCATCACAGATGTCGGTCCGCCGAGCAAGCGACCGCTGTTGTCGTCGTGGAGGAGAATGCATCATAGTCGTCCCACCTCCAGTCTTTTCGCCATCGGCACGCGTCGGCTTGACGGACCGCCGCCGTGAAGGCTCTGCCTGCTGCGGTCCATCTCCGTTGGCAAAGCCGATGAGGCTCTGAATAGCAGCTCTCCATTCTTCGAGTTTCTCCGGAGCGGGAGGAAAATCCAGAAGCAGCTGCGCTCGCGCCAACGCTTTTGCTGGTGTAGGCGGCGGCGAGACGTGCGAGGTACGTGAGGTGCTCTGACTCCTAACTGTGTTAGAAGGAGCTCCATCATGATCCCGCGGCCGCACCGCGCTTCCACCAGCATCTTGGCATGCATGTTGGTCGCGCGCATCTCGGGAGTGATGCGTGATACGTCTCCAACGTATCTATAATTTTTTATTGTTCCATGCTTTTATATTATCATTCTTGGATGTTTTACAATCATTTTATATCATTTTTTGGTACTAACCTATTGACATAGTGCCCAGTGCCAGTTGCTGTTTTCTACATGTTTTTTACATCGTAGGAAATCAATACCAAACGGAGTCCAAACGCAGCGAAACTTTTTGTGGATTTTTTTGGACCAGAAGACATCCAGTGGGCCGGAGAAGCACCTGGGGGGTGCTCCGAGGGGAGCACAACCCACTAGGGCACGCCTGGAGGCCCAGGCGCGCCCAGGTGGGTTGTGCCCACCTCGGGGGCCTCCCGCACCGCCTCTTTGCTCTATAAATACCCCAATATTCCAGAAACCCTAGGGGAGTCGACGAAAATCAATTCCAGTCGCCGCAAGTTCCAGAACCACCAGATCCAATCTAGACACCATCACGGAGGGGTTCATCATCCTCATTGGTGCCTCTCCGATGATGCGTGAGTAGTTCATTATAGACCTTCGGGTCCGTAGTTAGTAGCTAGATGGCTTTCTCTCTCTCGTTTGATTCTCAATACAATGGTCTCTTGGAGATCCATATGATATAACTCTTTTTTGCGGTGTGTTTGTTGGGATCCGATGAACTTTGAGTTTATGATCAGATCTATCTTTTTATCCATGAAAGTTATTTGAGTCTTCTTTGATCTCTTATATGGATGATTGCTTATAGCCTCGTATTTCTTCTCCGATATTTGGGTTTTGTTTGGCCAACTTGATCTATTTATCTTGCAATGGGAAGAGGTGCTTTGTGATGGGTTCGATCTTACGGTGCTTGATCCCAGTGACAAAAAGGGAAACGACACATATGTATCGTTGCCATTAAGGATAACAAGATGGGGTCTATTTCTACATAAATAGATTTTGTCAACATCATGTCATCGTTCTTATTGCATTACTCCATTTCTCCATGAACTTAATACACTAGATGCATGCTGGATAGTGGTCGATGTGTGGAGTAATAGTAGTAGATGCAGGCAGGAGTCGGTCTACTAATCTTGGACGTGATGCCTATATAATGATCATTGCCTGGATATCGTCATGAGTATTTGAAGTTCTATCAATTGCCCAACAGTAATTTGTTTCCACCGTTTGCTATTTTTCTCGAGAGAAGCCACTAGTGAAAACTACGGCCCCCGGGTCTCTTCTTTAATATATTTGCCTTCAAGATCTATTTTGCTATTCGCTCTTTTATTTATTTGCAACTTTTATTTTCAGATCTATTAATCCAAAAACCCAAAAATACCTCGCTGAATTTTATTTGCTTTTATTTGCATCTTTCAATCTACTACAATTTTATCTATCTCGTTACCCGAAAGGGATTGACAACCCCTTTAACACGTCGGGTTGCAAGTATTTGTTCTTTGTGTGCAGGAGCTGTTTACGTGGTGTTGCGTGGTTCTCCTACTGGTTTGATAACCTTGGTCTCATCACTAAGGGAAATACCTACCGTCGCTGTGCTGCATCATCCCTCCCTCTCTGGGGAAAACCGACGTAGTTCTAGCAGACATCAATGCGCAGGGGCCTTTCCTTGGGGACGCCTAGAACCACCGACGTCACGACGCTGTTCGTCGCGCGCGACCTGAGAAGGCCGCAGCGCATGCGCCGGCGCGGGTGTCTTGGAAGGCGCCGTCCCGTCCCTGGAGTTCGCCGCGCCACCCGTAGGCAGCACAACTCTGTCCTTAGATCTGGTGGCACGCGGGTCGTTGTCGCCGCTGCGAACAACGCTGCTCGCCTGGCTTTGTCCGCAAGAACATCGTGGAAGTACAAGACCTCCACCTCCTCCACCTGCGTCCATGCCGTCACCTGTCCATGAAGGCACGGGAAAACCAGACGCAGATGGACTAGCCGCCGCCAAACCCTTCTTCTTGGGGGCCATGGCGATGAAAACGATCAAGAAACTGACGCGCTGATCACTAGATCAGGTTTGCGCAACCTCTCCCCCCTACCTGGTGCGCCAAAGATGTCGGCGTACGACACCTATGGGATCACGTGGATCCCTTTACGGTTCGGCAGGGAGAGTGGTATGCACAAAGAGCAGATCTAACGATCAACGCAAGGGGATTTTTACCCAGGTTCGGGCCACTGAGAAGCGTAATACCCTACTCCTGCTTTAGTTTATTGTGGATGTTTAAGCCCAAGCTCCAGGAGCGCTAGCAATGAACAGTACGTTCGAGCAGCAGCTACGCATGCAGAATGGGCCAAAGAGCGTCCTCCTCCCTGTAGCTACGCCTTGGGCCTCCTTTTATATGTCCAAGGGGTCACCAACAGTGGCGTTCAGTACATACATTGAGGTGTAAAGTAGCTACAGTGTTTACATACTTATCACAAACGATTTAGGACAAACACATTAAATGCTTTGTTTAGGTGTTCGTTTAGGTGTCCTTTCTTTCTTAGGGACGAAAAAAGGGGCTGTCCCATCAGCACCACTTAAACCCGTTCACCACTTGAACCATGCCATGCATCCAGGAGTACAAAACCCAAATGACAGGCTGGTCACTACGCTGGAGCGGTGGCAGGGTGGCAGAACCTTGCCGGGTGCGGATCTTGCCGGGTCTTCGCTGGCCATCCCGGCAAGGATCTTGCCGGGAGCCAAGCCTTCGGTCTTCTGTCTTCTGATCATTGGCCTGAATACTTCCTTGATAATCTTGCATTTGCTTCCAGCTATCCTCCAGCAAGCCTTGTCGCTGGTACGGCTTCAACTGCCCGTGCACAAGTATGGGGTACCAAAGGACCCAAACTTTAGTACACCGATAGGCATCTAGAAACCAGAATTACCATTCTATAACTTGTAACAATTCTTTGGGAATCAATTCATTCTTATCATTAGGAACAACAGTAATACCTACCTTCTTAGGGACACAATGAACATGACTTACCCATCTACTACCAGCAATAGGATAGATTATACCTGCTTCCAGAAGCTTTAATATTTCATTTCTTACCACTTCTTTCATCTTAGGATTCAACCACCGCTGGTGATCAACGACTGGTTTAGCATCAGGTTCCATATTAATTTTGTGCTGACATAGAGTTGGACTAATGCCCTTAAGGTCATCCAGAGTATATCCAATAGCGGCACGGTGCTTCCTCAAAGCTTTCAATAATTTCTTTTAATCATGCTCTGAAAGGTTACCACTAATAATAACAGGATATATCTTATTTTCATTGAGATAAGCATATTTCGAAGTATCAGGTATTTGTTTAAGCTCAAACACAGGATCACTCTTGGGTGGTGGAAGGGGGAAACAGGGGAGCGGTGTGGGGGTTAGGGTTTCCAGTGCTCTAGGGGCGAGGCCATATAGGCCAGGGGGTGGGAGTGGGCCGGCCTGGCTGGGCCGTGGCCCAGTTGGGCCGGGGGGGTTTGTTTTTCTTTTTATTTTTGTTTTGTTTTTCTTTTGTCTTTTTCTTTTTATTTATTTTCTTTTCTCTCATTTACTGTTTTGCAAATAGGTAGTCCACCATATGTCTTTAGCAAAATATGTGACTTGTACCATTAAATGTTATGCATTACCTACTACTGACAAAAATTGGTTTGGAGACAAATGGAGTTCACACAAATTTTGTACTAAATAAAATGTGTTAAACCTTGCTGTTTTGGTACTGTTTGAGTCCTCTAATTAATTTATTAATTGTTGGTTTCAATTTTAGAATGGTCTCTGATTTACTTGCTATTTAATGAACAATTTAGTTTCTATTTTGAATAACTTTTATCCTCCACTTTAATTTAATTTGAATTTTGAATTAGGAGTTGAAATGCAATATGATGCAAATGATGATTTGGCACTGTTAATCATGCTGACTTGTCATTATCAAAAGTGATTACTATGGCTAATGACATGGGGTGTTACAATTCTCCTCATCTATCAAGAATTCTCGTCCCGAGAATTAAGAGGAAGACTGGAAGAAAGCGGGGTGTTCTTCGCGAAGACGATCCTCGTGTTCCCAAGTGGCTTCATCTTCAGAATGATTAGACCACTGCACTTTGAGGAACTTGGTAACCTTCTGACGGGTCCGACGTTCAGATTCATCGAGAATGCGGACCGGATGCTCCTTATAAGATAGGTCATCTTGCAATTCGAGCATCTCGTGATCCACTTCGCGGTGCGTAGATTCCTTGAAGCAACAACGAAGTTGCGACACATGGAAGACGTCGTGGATATGAGACAATTGCGGTGGCAACTCCAATTTATATGCCACTTGACCACGTCTTGCAACAATGCAGAAAGGACCAATGTAGCATGGAGCTAACTTGCCCTTGATTCTGAAGCAGTGAGTGCCCTTCATAGGGGTGACACGCAGATAAGCTTGATCACCTGGTTGATAAGTCAAGCCCCATCGTTTGCGATCATAGTTGCTCTTCTGGCGGTCCTGAGCCGCCTTGAGGTTTTCTCGAACGATGCGGACTTGTTCTTCGGCGTGTTGAATAATGTCTGGTCCCATGAGTGGTCGTTCCCCAATTTCTAACCAATTCAGAGGGGTTCGACACTAACGTCCATAAAGTACTTCGAAGGGAGCCATTTTCAAGCTGGCTTGATAGCTGTTATTATATGAGAATTCCGCATAAGGAAGAGATTCTTCCCACTTCTTGCCGAACGATATAAGACAAGATCGAAGCATGTCTTCAAGCACTTGATTAACTCGCTCGACTTGGCCTTGGGATTGAGGGTGATAAGCTAAACTCCAGGTAATATGAGTTCCCATAGCTTCTTGGAAACTTTCCCAGAACTTTGAGGTGAAAAGCCCACCACGGTCCGAACTGATCTCCTTTGGAATACCGTGTAGGGAAACAATTCTGGAGATATATAACTCTGCTAACTGACTAGCAGTGATAGTTTCCTTGATGGGCGGAAAGTGTGCAACTTTATAGAGTTGGTCGACGACGACAAGAATAGCATCGTGTCCCTTCTGTGACCTGGGAAGGCCAGTAATGAAATCCATCTGAACCTTATCCCATTTCCATAGAGGAATAGGAAGTGGTTGCGGAATTCCAGCAGGCTTCTGATGTTCTGCTTTAACGCGACGACACGCATCACATTCAGCAACATATCAAGCAATATCCTGCTTCATTTTAGACCACCAATACCTTTGACGGAGATCACGATACATCTTGGTGCTACCCGGATGAATAGACAGTGGTGTATCATGTGCCTCCTTCATGACCTTATCAGTCATGAGCTCGAAGCGAGGTACCACAATGCGGTCTCTGAAATACAAGGTTCCATCTTCAAATAGCGAGAAATCCCTGTACTTTTCTAGGTGAAGGTCTTTCTTCATCAGATCAATTTCAGCATCTTTAGCTTGCGCATTCTCAATAGCTTTCTCAAGATCTGGTTGTATCACAAGGTTATTAAGAGAACCCTGTGGAACAATAAGCAGATTCAGCTTGCGCAGTTCTTCAAAAAGACGAGGTTGAGCTCGCCTAACCATGAGGTTGTCGCAATAGGACTTGTGGCTTAAGGCATCAGCCATCACGTTAGCCTTGCCAGGGGTATAAGAAATACCCAAATCATAGTCCGCAATGCCCTCCATCCATCTTTGCTGACGGAGGTTTAGAGATGGCTGAGTGAACAAGTACTTCAGACTTTTATGATCCGTGTAGATCTCACATCGATTACCGAGGAGGTAATGTCGCCACAACTGCAGTGCATAGATGACAGCAGCTAGTTCTAGATCACATACCGGATAATTCTCTTCATGTGGGCGCAACTGACGAGAGCCATAGGCAATCACTTTACGCTCTTGCATTAGGACACAGCCTAACCCTTCACGGGATGCGTCACAATAAATCACGAAGTCTGTGCGAGAATCTGGTGGAGCAAGTACTGGGGTAGATGTCAGCTTGTCTTTGAGTGTTTGAAAACTTTCTTGACATTTGTCTGTCCACTCAAACTTAATGCCCTTGTGAAGCAGATCAGTCAAAGGCTTAGCAATCTTAGAAAAGTTCTCAACAAATCGACGGCAATAGCTTGCAAGGCTGAGAAAACTTCTCACTTGCTTGACGTTCTTCGGAGGAGTCCAGTCAAGAATAGCCTGAACCCGCTCCGGGTTAACAGCAATTCCATCCTTGGAAATCACATGACCAAGGTAGGTTACTTCAGAAAGCCAGAATTCGCATTTGGAATACTTGGCATACAGCTGGTGTTCTCGGAGCCTTTGCAGTACCAGACAAAGGTGTTCGGCATGTTCTTCTTTATTCTTTGAATAGACCAGAATATCATCTAGATATACCACGACAAATTTGTCAAGATAATCCATGAAGATGTAATTCATTAACCGGGAGAAGGTAGCTGGAGCATTAGTCAAGCCGAAAGACATGACAGTGTACTCATAAGAACCATAACAAGTAACAAATGCAGTCTTGGGAATATCCTCTTCACGAACACGGATCTGATGATAACCCAACCTCAAGTCAAGTTTAGAAAACACCGATGACCCAGCAAGTTGATCATACAAATCATTGATCCGAGGAAGCGGATATTTGTTCTGGATGGTGGCTTGGTTAATCGGCCGATAATCCTGAACCAATCGGATAGTTCCATCCTTCTTCTTAACAAAGAGTGAAGGTGCTCCCCAAGCAGAGGAACTGGGGCGGATGAAACCCTTCTTAAGTGACTTGTCGATTTCCTCCTTAAGCTCAAGAAGGTGGTGCGGAGGAATTTTATAAGGACATTTCGCAATAGGAGTCGTGCCTGGTTTCAAGTCGATGACAAACTCGACAGCTCTAGCAGGGGGTATTCGTGGAAGTTCTTCTAGAAAGACATCTTGAAAATCATGAACAACTGGAATGTTCTCGATGCCTTCAAGAGGTGAAGCATTCAATGCATTCAGAACATAAATCTGAGCTTCGGCGTCCTGAACTGTTCGAGCTGAGTATCTGACTGTCTGGCTGGAAGGGTGTGTGATGCGGACTGATTCAGTGGCACAGTTAATCAAAGCTTTATGAGGTTTCAACCAGTGCATACCCAGAATAATGTCTATGTTGGAGGTCTTGAGAGCAATGAGAGAAACGGGGAACATCAATCCTCCAATCACAATGTGGTTACCGTGGCTTACCATGGTAGTTTGCCAATTAGCCCCAGGTGACTGGATTACTAATGGAGTGGACATCTCCTCGAAAGGTATATCATGGCTTCGCGCAAAACTTTCGGACATGAAGGAGTGCAATGCTCCAGAATCAAAGAGGACTGAAGCTGGGATTGAATTCACTAGAAGGGTGCCCATCACAATCTTGGGGTCCTGTCGAGCTTCTTCAATGTCGACTTGGTTGACATGAACAAGCTGATTAGCAGGTGGTCTGGTTTCAACATTCCTGGAAGGATGTTTTCGACGGCTCTTCCTGCAACCAACAGAAGGACGTGATGCGTGTTGAGGCTGACTCTGACGGCAGTTGATAGTACGGTGCCCTGGCTGTCCACACTGGTGGCACAAACCATCATTATGGGAAGAAACATCAACATTGGGCTGTCCACTTGCAATGTTCAGTTGTCTTGGTGGTGCAGGCAAACGAGGTGTAGCATAAGATGGCCTGGGTACAGGGGCAGGTCGGTGATGGACATTGTGTGGGATCCAGACTCGACGTTTCCGAACAGGCTGACCCGAGGATGAGCCAACATCACGAGTGCGCTTGAGCGACTCCTGGTACTTAGCCAGAGCAGTTTCAACTTGGAAAGATTGGCTGACAAGCGTTGCGAAGTCTGTGCAATCATAGACAGCAAGTGCAAGGTTTATATCAGTACGTCAGTGCAAACGTCATCTTCAGCATAGCGGGACAATTCAAGGAATTTTCTCTAATATTCATCCACAGTCATTGTGCCCTGTATGAGTTTTTGAAACTCCTGCTTCTTCTGGTCCATCAGACCTTGAGGAATGTACCATGCACGAAAGGCTGACTAAAATTCCTGCCAAGTGGTTTTAGTCTCTGCAGGCAACATACCCTTGTGACTTTCCCACCATTGAGCAGCTGAACCCCTCAGGTGATACGTCGCAAAGGTGACGTAATTGTCAGGGGTAACATTAGCTGACTTCATCTGAAAGGCAATGTCGCGGAGCCAATCATCAGCATCCATTGGATTAGTCGAGCTGCGAAAAGTGGACGGATTGAGGCGCATGAATTCTGGCAGAGTTATTGGAGCAGACTGTTGCTGAGCATTCTGAGTTGGGAATTGAGCCATTAGTCTGGTCATAAACTGACAGTTGAGTTCAAACTGCTGACGGTTGAGTTCAAACTGCTGCATCATTGCGGCAATATAAGGTGGAGGCGGAGGATCGTCAGCCATCCTGCCAATTTAACAGGGGTAGTTTAGCAAGAAAAACTACATGTGTAAGAGGTCATTCACAATGTAACATGAGTTATGAACAAGAAGGCATCAGGTGCATATTAGTAGTCATTAAAGACATACAGAACGATGCATGGAATTGAACACAAATGGCGGTAGGAGTTCGGAAATGCACGCGGCTAGACAAGCTAGGCGGCGCGCAGGCACGCGGTAAGGAAGTACACAACGAGACATAGCAAAGGCTACATCAACGTCGGAGAAAACTATTGAAGCGAGGGATCTGCAAGTGACAACACAGGGTGCCCTCGATAAAAGGATCCTGTAAGCAGAACCTGGCCCACAATCTTGAAGGAAGGGGGAAAATTTCAGAACACCGGGTGGATGTGATAACGAGAACCTAATGTTGGAGAGTAACATTTTAACCCGAATAGAAGAGAGTTTAGAGTCCCAGAGTAAAGACGAGGAATAAAAGATCCTAATACCACCCAATTGGCGACGTGGGCCCGTAAGCCACACAGCCAAGTTAGTAAAACAGTTTTCGGTTACTAGACTCAACTTCGGCCAAGGAGTTGGAATGGGGGAACCTACAGGCAGTTGGCTCTGATACCAACTTGTGACGCCCCCGGCTCAATCATGCACTAATCATACACGCAAATGCACATGATCAAGCCTAAGGACTCATGGGAAGATATCACAACACAACTCTAAAATATAAATAAAGTCATACAAGCTTTATATTACAAGCCAGGGCCTCGAGGGCTCGAATACATAGCTCGATGGTATACAAGCGTCAGCAGAAGCATCAGATATCTAAGTACAGATATTAAAAGAGAAACAGAAATGCCTTTAGATAGGCGGGGCAAAATAAAACACTACGATCGAAAGGCGCAGGCCTCCTGCCTGGGACCCTCCGATCCTACTCCTGGTCGTCAGCCAACTCGTAGTAGCATCCATCCTCGGGGTAATAGCAGCGATCATCGGCGGAGGCAGCTGTCTCAGGGGCTCCATCATCTGGTCACGACAAACTGATATGGGGAGAAAAAGAAAGCAAAGCAACCGTGAGTACTCATCCGAAGTACTCAGCAAGCAAGGATCTACACTACATATGCAACATTATCAAAGAGTGGCTGTATATGTGGACTGGGCTGCAGAAATGCCAGAATAGAGAGGAAAGCCTAGTCCTATCGAAGACTAGCATCTTCATCGGTCTTGTAGCATTAGAAGAGTGTAGATTAGTACAGTATAAAATAGTAGTATCATTAAGTCTCAACCTCAGCCAGTGATCCTTTCTCGACTCCCTGCGAGAAAGCAATCCCAGAGCCATACAGTCATCAACCTCGTCCGGAGATCCCTTCTCGACTCCCTGCGAGAAGCAATCCCAGAGCCATAGTATCCAATACTAGTTGTATCGATCGGGATACAACTCCGAGTGTCCATTACCGAGGATCCTGCTATGCATAGATTAGTTCTTCCCTGCAGGGGTGCACCAACTTACCCACCACGCTTGCTTAACTCCGGCCGGACACACTTTTCCGGGTCATGCCCGGCCTCGGCCAAACGACACACCGCAACCCTACCTAGAGCTCAGCAGAGAGGTCCCCGCCGGTCTACATCCTAAGCGCAAGCGGGTCTTGGGCCATCGCCCCTCGCCCTCCGGGTCGTTGCGCACATGGCTCAGATCCAAGTACCACCTCTGTCGTGAATGGTGCCAATCACTCCATGCCGCACTGCTAAACTGGACGTCTGACAGAGCTTTCGGCTGATGCTACGATGTAGAGTGCCCATAACTTTTCCCGCGTGATGGTTAGTGCTATCGGGTTAGAGGCCCACTCAGATCAAATATCCAAATCATAGGGTGTTGGTAGTGCGGTAACGAGCAGAGACTCACGATCGATGTGACCCCGTCGCCCCGTCTCGAGGACGTGCGGCAAGGGCCAAGAATGCCCGACCACGCCTCGTATTCATCACTCGGGCACCATCCAGGCAACCCGTCTTCACATCACACGCGGGTACCCCTCAGGGTCGACCCGCCTTTCCAAGTAACAATAGTATCGTCCAAGTATCCGTGTGTCCATAACATCAGGGGAATCCGAGGTATCACCCTTGTTGGATTCCTACTCGATGTATCCGTCAAGGTGAACTCGGAGGAATCACCCTCAATGGGTCCACACTTGAGGTGTTGTACGACGGCGTCGTTTTTGGAAGTGGTGAAGGAGGAATCACCCTCGGTAGCCACAACCGATGAACTAACCTACCAGATTATCATCAGAAGTGTTGACGAGGTATCACCCTCGGCACTCGATAGTAACCCAGTAGTGGCATACAACTAGGGGGGTGATGTGCGGTGCCTGGTCTATCTTCGATCCCGTTGATCGGGTGTTCTGATAATCCAGCGGGGCAGTCGGGACAAGTGGGGTCACTGATAGGTCTCTACCCAGCCTATACTAGACAGTTTAGGATAAGCAGGTAAGGTTTCAATAGCAGGTTACAATAAACAGGCTATGCATCAGAATAGGTAAAGCAGTAGCAGCAGCAATTCTAATGCAAGCATGAGAGAGAAAGAGTAGGCGATATCGGTATGCTCAAGGGGGCTGCTTGCCTGGTTGCTCTGGCAAGAAGGAGGGGTCGTCAACAGTGGCATCAGGCTCCGGAGCTGCGTCGGTACCGGGAACTGCATCGGGGTCTAACGAGAGAGAAGAGGGGGAGGAAACAGTATAAATACACAGCAAACATGAGCAACACAATGTACGACATGACAATATGCAGTGCCGGGTGTGTCCTAACGTATGGTTGCACGTCACCGAGGAAGGGGGAATCCATCCTGGAATGTTTTCCCGGTTCCGGGCATTTGTCTGACAAATGACCGGAGGGGGACGGTTCCATGTTCGGATAGTTAGGGACGTGTGGCGGACGAACGGACTGCGTATTCGAATTTGTCTCGTTGTTCTGAGCAACTTTCATGTACAAAGTTTTTCGATCTGAGCTACGGATTATTTACTATGATTTTCTGAAGTTTTAATTATTTTCTGGAATTTATTTAATCATTTAATCCAGCATTATCCAAAACAGTACCAGATGACATCAGCATGACATCATGCTGATGTCAGCAGTCAACAGTACAGTTGACCTAGTCAAACTGACGTGTGGGTCCCACCTGTCATACTCTGTTTAGGTTAATTAGGGTTTAACTAATCTAATTACTTATTAATTAAACTAACTAATTAATTAGATTAATTAAACAGAATTAATTAACTTAATTAATTCACTAATTAATTAATTAACTAATTAACTATTAATTTTATTTTTACTTTTATTATTTATTTTCATTTTCGTTCTGGGCAGTGGGGCCCGTGTGTCATAGACACATGGGGCGGGGCCCAGCTGTCAGTGGCCCGTGCGGCCGTTAGCGGGCGCGGGCGCAGGGCGCGGCGGGCGCTGGGCGTGGCCAGGCGCGGCCCGCGAGCGTGAGGGGCGGCTGGGTGCCGGGCAACGGAGGCCAGGGGGGTGCAGCGGTGCGAGCTACGGCGCGGGTAGCGGGGGTGCAGCGCGTGCACGGGAGGCGTCGGGGCGTGGCCCGGGACGTGCAGGGGGAGGCCGATGCGCGAACCGGGCGCAGGGAGGAAGAGGCGACGGCGCGGGGCGAGCGGCGCTGGCTGCGGCGAGGCATGCATGCTGGGGCCGCGGTGAGCGCGAGGCGGAGCAGCGCGGGGGCGCATGGGCCAGGCGACGGCAGGGGAGGCGCGGTGAACGGGGCGACGACGCGGGGCGCAACGAGCGCGCGCGCGCACGCGGTGAGTGCGGGACGAGGGAGAGAGAGGCGGCCGGGGCCTCACCGAGGCGCGTAGGTTCAGGGCAGCGGGGGGGGGGGGTCGAGGAGGAGGACGGGGACGACGACGGGGCAGCTCCGGCGAGGCGGTCCGGTGACGGCAGGCGGCGACGGCGTCGGGCGCGGGGCAGCGCCCGATCTGGATCGGGGGGAAGGGGGAAGCAGGGGAGCGGGGTGGGGGTTAGGGTTTCCGGTGCTCTGGGGCGAGGCCATATAGGCCAGGGGGTGGGAGTGGGCCGGCCTGGCTGAGCCGTGGCCCAGTTGGGCCGGGGGGGTTTTGCTTTTCTTTTTATTTTTGTTTTGTTTTTCTTTTCTCTTTTTCTTTTTATTTATTTTCTTTTCTCTCATTTACTGTTTTGCAAATAGTTAGGCCAGCATATGACTTTAGCAAAATATGTGACTTGTACCATTAAATGTTATGCATTACCTACTATTGACAAAAATTGGTTTGGAGACAAATGGAGTTCACACAAATTTTGTATTAAATAAAATGTGTTAAACCTTGTTGTTTTGGTACTGTTTGAGTCCTCTAATTAATTTATTAATTGTTGGTTTCAATTTTAGAATGGTCTCTGATTTACTTGCTATTTAATGAACAATTTAGTTTCTGTTTTGAATAACTTTTATCCTCCACTTTAATTTAATTTGAATTTTGAATTAGGAGTTGAAATGCAATATGATGCAAATGATGATTTGGCACTGTTAATCATGTTGACTTGTCATTATCAAAAGTGATTACTGTGGCTAATGACATGGGGTGTTACAGCTATCCCTACAAAATCATATAGTCTCGCCATGCTCTGTCTTCTTAACACAAAGTATTTATCATGCACAACCCCGATGACAAGCCGAGCAATTGGTTCGTACATTTTAACGCGCTTAAGCTTTTTCAACCCTCACGCAATACATGAGCGCAAGCCATGGATATAGCACTATAGGTGGAATAGAGTATGATGATAGGGGTAAATATTGAGAAGACAAAAAAGTAAGAAAGTCTTACATCGACGCGGCTAACCAACGGGCTATGGAGATGCCCATCAATTGATATCAACGTGAGGAGTAGGGATTGCCATGCAACGAATGCACTAAGAGTTATAAGTGTATGAAAGCTCAACATGAAAACTAAGTGGGTGTGCATCTAATCCTATAATGAAAATTTCCCACTAGTATATGAAAGTGACAACATATGAGGCTCTCTATATGAAAAACATGGTGCTACTTTGAAGCACAAGTGTGCAACTAGCATGCCCCTTCTCTCTTTGTTTTCCTTTTATTTTCTTTTTCTTTTTCTTTTTTTTCTTTTCTCTCATTGTCCGGAGTCTCATCCCGACTTGTGGGGGAATCATAGTCTCCATCATCCTTTCCTCACTGGGGCAATGCTCTAAAAATGAATAATGATGATCATCACACTTCTATTTACTTATAACTCAAAAGAAATAAAAATTACAACTCGATACCTATAACGAAGTATGACTCTATATGAATGCCTCTGGCAGTGTACCAGGATGTGCAATGATCTAGCGTAACATGTATGAAAAATGATGAACGGTGGCTGAGCCACAACTGCT
The DNA here is from genome assembly GCA_011799875.1 of Thinopyrum elongatum. NCBI lineage: Eukaryota > Viridiplantae > Streptophyta > Magnoliopsida > Poales > Poaceae > Thinopyrum > Thinopyrum elongatum. The sequence goes on from CM022301.1 coordinate 150,789,268, forward strand.
ATGTCAGCTATATGATCATGCAAAGCAATATGACAATGAATGCTCAAGTCATCAAAAAAGAAGCGGTGGAAGTTGCATGGCAATATATCTCAGAATGGCTATGGAAAGGCCATAATAGGTAGGTATGGTGGCTGTTTTGAGGAAGATATAATAAGCCTTATGTGTGATAGAGCGTATCATATCATGGGGTTTGGATGCACCTGCGAAGTTTGCACCACATCTCAAGGTGAGAAAGGGCAATGCACGGTACCGTAGAGGCTAGCAGATTGCGAAAAGGTAAGAGTGCGTATAATCCATGGACTCACATTAGTCATAAAGAACTCATATACTTATTGCAAAATTTTATTAGCCCTCGAAGCAAAGTACTACTACGCATGCCCCTAGGGGGATAGATTGGTAGGAAAAGACCATCACTCGTCCCCGACCGCCACTCATAAGGAAGACAATCAATAATAAATCATGCTCCAACTTTATAGCATAACGAGAGACTATACGTGCATGCTTCGGGAATCACAAACCTTAAGACCAATATTCTTACTAACCACAACCGTTTACTAGTACCTCCCACATATTACCATCTCTATATCACAAAACTATTGCAAGGAATCAAACATATAATATTCAGTGATCCATAAGTTTTATGTAGGATTTTATGACTAACCATGCAATTGACCAATTCCTGTTAACTCTGTAAATAGGTATAAGTAAAGCAAGAAATTTTAATTCTTTCTACAAATGACCATGCTCTAATAAGTATAAGTGAAGAAAAAGAGCATTCTACAAATAACGGTTTTCTATGTGAAGAGAAACAGGCAATCCAAACTTCAAATGATATAAGTGAAGCACATGAAGCATTCTATAAAGCCACACTCAAAAGATATAAGTGAAGTGCAATGAGCATTCTATAAATCAACCATGGACTATCTCATACCAGCATGGTGCATAAAAGAAAAGTGAAAAATAAACACAAAAGACGCTCCAAGATTTACACATATCACGTGAACGAAACGAAGATGAAAGCATACCGATACTTGTTGAAGAAAGATGGGATGCCTTCCGGGGCATACCCAAGCTTAGACGCTTGAGTCTCCTTGAATATTTACTTGGGGTGCCTTGGTCATCCCCAATCTTGAGCTCTTGCCTCTCCTCCTTCTTCTTATATCGAGACCTCCTCGATCTTTGATCACTTCATCCACACAAAACTTAACCGAACTTTTAGTGGCGGGGTTAGTGAATATGGCAGTCAAATCCCATCATGTACTGCTATAAAATTATTGTATAATTATAATAAAACATTACCCACTGTATGCTATCACAATTCTATGGCCCCAAGTCAAAGGGGGCTCAACAAGATTTCAAACATACGCAAATAATGAAGCTATAACAGCAATCTATGAAAACAGGACAGTCTGTAAATAACTGAACATTAACCATACTTATGTAACTCTAAAAATTCTGAAAAATTAGGAAAAAATAAAAACTTTGTGTAGAAATACTGTTCAAAAAGTTTCATAAGCTTTTGACATTCCGGTAAAAAATGTAAAATCATGCACTACAGCCAAAGTTTCTGTTTCTGCACCGCACATACCAACAAGCAATCTATTCATCCTAAAGGCAAATCTTGGCACATTATTTTTATAATACAATGGATTTGTACAAGGGGATAATTATTTTTGTTGAAATTTTTATGTAGTTAAGATTCACAAAGTTTTCATGGGCATGAACAAAGTTCAAGGCTAGCTCCCACTTTCACCATGCTCGTCCCTCTCACATTCACTTTTCTTTTTGTGAAGTTTTAAGTTCCCCTCTATATTTTTTTTGTTTTAAACTTTATAAAAGCACTCAACAAAATAAAATGACTCTCTAAAACTTTTGGGTTGTCTCCCTGGCAGTGCTTTCTTTAAAGCCATCAAGCTAGGCATAAAGTGCTCGAGTAATGAATCCACCCGGATCCCAAGGTATATCAAAGCCAATTTTAATTAACAATGATTTGGCATTTAGTAGTGATCACAAAGCAACATATATCATGCAATGACGAAGTCTAACTCTCTTCCTATGCATCGGCATGTCATACAAGAACAATTCATGCACATCAAGTAAAGTCCAATACATAGCATAAGCAGTTTCTTGCAATTTTATCGTGTTGGAAACATAGAGAGGTGGAGATATAGTTCCTCTCTCATAATAATTGCAAGTAGGAGCAGCAAGCACATGCATATTATATTCATCAAAATTATCATGTGCAACGGTAAAAGGCAACCCATCAATGTAATCCTTAATAAGTGCAAACTTCTCCGATATAGTGTAGTTGGGAGAATTCAAAAAGATAATAGGACTATTATGCATGGGTGCAATAGCAGCAATTTCATTCTTAACATAAGGAACTATAGCAAGTTCATCTCCATAAGCACAATTCATATTGGAATCTTGGCCACAATCATAGAAAACATCAAGTTCATCAAAAAGGGATATTTCAAAAGAATCAATGGGATCATAGCAATTATCATAGCATTCATCTTTCGGTAAGCACGAAGGGACATTAAACAATGTATGAGTTGAAGAGTTACTCTCATTAGAAGGTGGGCACGGGTAGCTAATCCACTCTTCCTCCTTTTGTTCTTCACTCTCCTCATCATCTTTTTCATCCAAAGAGCTCATAGTTTCATCAATTTCTTCTTCCATAGACTCCTGCAAAATATTAGTCTCTTCTTGGACAGCGGAGACTTTCTCAATAAATATATCAATATCGGAATTGTATTTATAATTTTCATAGCAATATTTAAGGATGGCAAAATTTTCAGGTCTATAAACATCATCATCAAAAGCTTCATACTTTAAAAACAAAGATTCAATTTCATAAGCACCCTTAAAAGCAACAAATTCTTCTATTCGTTCCACATCATAATAATCATATCTACCATTGGCATAAGAAGCCAAGCTTTCATTATCATTAAATTTGCATGAAAAGGGAAGGTGTGGAGCATTCATCCTAGAGCAACTAGTATACTCATATCTCTGGCATAAATTCCAAGCATACCAATGCAACATATCAATTTGATCCCATAATAATTTCCCTTTTGTGTCAAGCGATAATCCCTAAAGTATTCGCGTTGATCCAACGTGTCTCCCATTATCAAGTTGAATGGGGTTTCCTCAGGATTATCAAAGTAGTGCATAATATTTTTAACATAATGAGCATCGAGGGTTTTAGGAGGTTCCCCATCTCCACGAGTAGCAAGTACCACTAATTTTTTTGGTATTTCGTGTTCCATATCCATAACTAAAGATAGAGAACAACTTAGAACAGGAAATAAAAACTACTTAGTGATAAAGCAAACAAGCACACACGAGAATATTCACCCCACGCTATTGCTCCCCAGCAACGGCGCCAGAAAAAGGTCTTGATAACCCACAAGTATAGGGGATCATTTGTAGCCTTCTTCGATAAATAAGAGTGCCGAACCCAACGAGGAGCTAAAGGCAGAACAAATATTCCCTCAAGTTCTATCAACCACCGATACAACTCTACGCACACTTGATGTTTGCTTTACCTAGAACAAGTATGAAACTATTTTGCAAGAATAAAACTACGAATAAAAATTGCAAGGCAATAAAAGTGGATAGCTTTTGTCAACAAGAAAGTCATTTGTCCCTAGGCAATCGATAACAAGTATCGGTAATCATTCTTGCAATTTCACACGAGGAAGAGGCGTGAGCTAACATACTTTCTCTACTTGGATCATATGCACTTATGATTGGACCCCTAGCAAGCATCCGCAACTACTAAAGAACATTAAGGTCGTGAAACCCAACCATAGCATTAAGTATCAAGTCCTCTTTACTCCCATACGTCATAACCCACTTATCCGCGTTTAGGCTGCTGTCACCCCCGCAACACCGACAATAAGCAAACCATGAACATATTGCAACACCCTACAGCGAGGATCCCTCATGTTTGCGCGAGACGGAGGGCACCGTAGGACAGCACCATAAATAAAATATACAATCATACCAACCAAGATCATGATTAACCCATAGGACAAAACGGATCTACTCAAACATCATAGGATATAGATCAATAGGAGATAATATATGGAGTTGAGCACCATGTTTAAGTAGAGATTACAGTGGGGAGAAGGGGTGTTACACCGCTGCATAGAGGGGGAGAAAGTTGGTGTTGATGGTAGCAAGATTGTTGATGTAGATCGTCGTCACGATCCATGCCCCGGCGGCACTCCGGCGCCACCGGGAGAGAGGGAGAGAGAGCCCCCCTCCTTCTTCTTCTTCTTCTTCCTTGGCCTCCCCCCTAGATGGGAGGAGAGTTCCCCCTCTGGTCCATGGCCTCCATGGCGGCGGAGGGGCGGGAGCCCCTCCAAGATTGGATCTCCCTCTCTGTTCTCTTCTGTTTCACGCTCCCCAGATCTGGCCAAAAACCGTTTCTTATATTCCCGGAGATCCGTAACTCCGATTGCGCTGAGATTTTGACACAATTTTTTTCCGGATATAAGCTTCCTTGCGCCCGAAGTAGAGCTCCAACCGACATCTGAGGAGGGCACAACCCACCAGGGCGCGCCTGGCCCCTGGGGCGCGCCCTGGTGTCTTGTGGGGGTTGTGGACCCCCATTTGCATTGATTCCAAGTCCCAAAAGTCACATATATTCCAAAATAATTCTCCGTAATTTTTTATCCTGTTTGGACTTTGTTTGATATGAATTTTCTGCGAAACAAAAAACATGCAACAAACAGGAACTGGCACTGGGCACTTTATCAATAGGTTAGTCCAATAAATCATATAAAATGTTGCCAAAAATATGTGAAAGTTGTATAATATTAGCATGAAACAATCAAAAATTATAGATACGATGGAGATGTATCATAGCCAAAAATTCGTACTAAGTAGAGATACTACTTGTGCATCCAAAAACCCTTAAACCCAGTTTCTTGCCATGAGTGTCCACCATACCTACCTATGGATTGAATAAGATACCTCAAGTAAGTTGTCATCGGTGCATAAAGCAATAAAAATTGCTCCTAAATATGTTTGATCTTTTATTGTAAGGGAAAATTGAGCGTTGTACAAACTTGTGATGGCAAAGTAATAAAAGTGACGGACTGCATAATAAAGGTTGCTATCATAAGGGGCAATATAACGTGACGTTCCTTTGCATTAAGAGCTTGGGAATCCAAATAAAAAGCGCATGACAACCTCTGCTTCCCTCTGCGAAGGGCCTATCTTTTACTTTTCAGTATTTACTTTTATGCAAAGAGTCAATAGTATACATCCTCATTCAACCTCAATTATTCTCTAGTTGACAAGCATCATGTGGTGGGGAAAGATCTAGGCACATATGACCAGTCAAATATATTTGATCATGAATTATTATTGTTGACAATTATCTCTATGATAAATGAGTTGGGAGGCAAAATATTAAGCCCCTATCTTTCTCTGTGTTCGATGGATGCCATTTGTTCTAAGAATATGCTTTGAGTACTAGCAATCATTGAAGACTATATGATGATTGAGTATGTGGAGCTCTTACTTGGACTTTGTTGAATAAGTTGAATTGTAATTGCTTGGTGACTGAGAACATAGGTTGTTGAGTTTCAAGAGAATTCATTGTTTGAACCTTAGCATGTGAATTGGTTGCTACTTTACCATGATGAGTTTTATGAGAAAGAGTTGATGTTATGATGCTAGGAAAAGTGATTAAAATTATCATTGATCAAACTTATGCACTTTGCTAGCATTCACACTTCATAAATTATTTCTTTTATCATTTACCTACTCGAGGACGAGTGGGAATTAAGCTTGGGGATGCTGATATATCTCCAACGTATCTATAACTTATGAAGTATTCATGCTGTTATATTATCATTCTTGGATGTTTTACAATCATTTTATAGCAACTTTATATCATTTTTTGGGACTAACCTATTGACATAGCGCCCAGTGCCAGTTGCTGTTTTTTACTTGTTTTTTACATCGCGGAAAATCAATACCAAACAGAGTCCAAACACAGCGAAACTTTTTGGAGATTTTTTCTGGACCAGAAGACACCCGGTGGGCCAAAGAAGTACCAGAGGGGAGCTCCGAGGAGAGCACAACCCACCAGGGCGCGCCCGGGGGCCCAGGCGCGCCGAGGTGGGTTGTGCCCACCTCGGTGGCCTCCCGCACCGCCTCTTTGCCCTATAAATTCCCAAATATTCCAAAAACCCTCGGGGTAACCCTAGATCAGATGTTCCGCCACCGCAAGCCTCTGTAGCTACGAAAAACCAATCTAGACCCTGTTCCGGCACTCCGCCGGAGGGGGAAATCATCACCGGTGGCCATCTTCATCATCTCGGCGGCCACCATGATGAGGAGGGAGTAGTCCACCCTCGGGGCTGAGGGTTTGTACCAGTAGCTATGTGTTTAATCTCTCTCTCTCTCTCTCTCTCGTGTTCTTGAGATGGAACGATCTTGATGCATCGCGGGCTTTGTTAATATAGTTGGATCATATGGTGTTTTCCCCTCTCTATCTTGTTGTGATGAATTGGGTTTTCCCTTTGAGATTTCCTTTTATCGGATTGAATATTTTTATGGATTTGAGAGCACTTGATATATGTCTTGCATATGAATACCCGTGGTGACAAAGGGGTATTATATTGATTCACTTGATATATGTTTTGGCACTCAACTCGCGGATTCCCGAGGTGACATTGGGGTAATCTATGCATAGGGGTTGATGCACGTTCTCGTCTTTGTTTCTCCAGTAGAAATCTTGGGGCACTCTTTGAGGTTCTTTGTGTTGGATTGAGTATTATGAATTTGAAATTGTTTGATGCATATCGCATAATCAACTCACGGATACTCGCGGTGACATTGGAGTATCTAGGTGACATTAGAGTTGGTTGATGTGTATCATATGGTGTTATTTTAGTATGAACTCTTGGTTAGATCGATCGGAAAGAATAGCTTGGTGTTATTTTAGTACAAACTCTAGGATAGATTGATCGGAAAGAATAGCTTTGAGGTGGTTTCGTACCCTACAAACAATTTCTTCTTATGTCTCCGCTAGATAAGAACTTTGGAGTGATTCTTCATCACATGTTGAGGGATGGTTATATGATCCAATTAGATTAGCATTGTTGAGAGATTGCACTAGCGAAAGTACGGACCCTAGGCCTCATTTTCAAGCATTGCAATACCGTTTGTGCTCCGTTTTATCAATTGCTACCTTGCTGTTTTTTATTGTTCCTATCGCAAAAATCAATATCTACTATCATTACTACGCTTGTATCACCATCTCTTCACCGAACTAGTGCACCTATACAAATTACCATTGTATTTGGTGTGTTGGGGACACAAGAGACTTTTTATTATTTGGTTGCAGGGTTGTTGGAGAGAGACCATCTTCATCCTACACCTCCCACGGATTGATAAACCTTAGGTCATCCAATTGAGGGAAATTTGCTATTGTCCTACAAAATTCTATGCTTGGAGGCCCAACACGAGTCTACAAGAATAAGTTGTGTAGTAGACATCAAGCCTCCAGGGCTATTTGCCGGGCGCTGGCCTCCACGTAGTCGGCCCAGTTGCGGGTGCTCCGCTCGCGACTCAGAGCGTCGGTGTGCTGCTGCTCCATGCCCCGCTGGCGGCGCAAATCGATGATACGCTGCTCCTCCGCCAGGCGGTCGCGCTCCAACAAATCCTCATACTCCGCATTGCCATCTAAAGACCGATAGAATGCCTCCTCCCTCCGTCTGCCTTCCGGTGAAAAACCGAACAATAGTTCCGGTGGTGATCACCTCCGGCGTCGCCTATTGCGGACAAGCGGGACGGATGTGGCGAGAGCGAGGGCAAGTGGCGAGTGACGTCGAGGTGGTGGGTTCTTATGAGTTGGGTGATGGTGCCACCGGAGAACGCCAGGAACCAGTAATTATAGGCGGAAGGTAGGTGAACCAGCGTGTCGTGGGAAATGCGACGGTCATCGAAATTCAATGCATAAGCAGGCATGGCTTAGCGTGCCAGCTTGCCGTGGAAAACTAGAAAAACTGAAATTATGACTGTGCCATCCCGTCCCGTCAGTGGTGTGTCTCGTCCATGCTGGGTCGCATGTCGGCATGACGGTCAAACGAGTGCACTCGATTCATCCAGATGAGGTACATGCGTGATCCGCTGGTTATTCGCATAGGATCGAGTCGGTCGGATAGTGTACGTGTAGGATCGCAATAACTAATGAACGTTCGCTGGGAGATAAGGCATTTGTGAACGTTTTTGCTGGCAGTTTCTTCAGATTTGCATGGCATTTTCTTCAGAACAACATGTCATTTTCTTCAGACGTAGGCATTTTTATTCAAAAAACTTCCACCTTCGGATCTTGCGTCGCAACTAAAACTTCTAGGAGTGTATTAGTAGGCTAGCTAGTGATCGATCAGTAACTTGTAAACACTGAGCGAACAGAAATAAAAAATTGCTAGTAACTTGTGAACACTGAGCACACAGAAATAAGGATCATGATGTGCACAGTAGTAAGAGCCGATCCGTTCGAAATGTTCACACGAGACTCATAGGCCTGGCATTGTAATATGTTCACATTAGTAGCCCAAATTCACAACCAACTAGTATGATTCCCATACATAAGATCAACATGTTAATGCATCTCAATGATTCATAGATCATATACAAATATGTAGCTCCAAAAGCAAAGATCTAGAAAAAACATCTATTCTTGCTACTAACATGGATGCTTCTCTGGGCCCACATTCAGTACAGAGTGAAAGACAAATTTGTTTGTGAAGTCTACATTTCCTCTTGCAAACGTAAGTGGTTTCACCAACAGCTGGAACCATGAGAATGAACCACACATGATGGAGGAACATCCACTGCAATATGATTTTGTCTTCTCTTGATCACACGACGGGACTATTTTCGGAATACAAACTTTAACTTCGACAAAATGATGCCCATTGTATAATTAGACCAAAGCAATGAAGCACCTAGTGTTGGCCAATAAATAGTACAGTACTACTTTTGTGCAGTCCATGAAGTGACTATCCAATCTTTCTGTGTCTATTTTCAAATGGCACTGTATGCAGTGACTATACTATTCTCTTGTGCAGTTCCACCAAAATTGAGGTCACTTTGTTTGTTTGCCAAATAGCAACGGGCAGACATCTGTCTGCACAAATATCAAGCAGCTAGTAAACATATACCTCACCTTGTATTTTTGGTTTAAACACGTCTCTTCTAGTCATTTCCCCTTACCATCTGTCATGTTTTACACTGGAGAATTTGATACTGTCATGTTTTGCCCTGGACAATTTCATACTGAATTGATTTGCTGGTACAGAGCAGAAATATAGCGCCTATTCTTCATTAGACCAAAGATATCCATGTTCGCAGTGATGGAAGAGGTGAAATTGATACAACCAAAATTGAGCATCCTATCATTGAATCATGTCCTGCACCTCCAATGTAGGTCCACCCTGCCAATAAATTCACATGCAAACCACTAATATTACTATCTAATGACAGTACAAAAAGAGTAGCAAGATAGTAGCAAACCATGTACCTTCATAATGAACAGCTCATAGTGCCACCAATTGGATATACCGGTGTGGAAGAAAACATGCTCATAATGTTGAACCATTTGGACTTTTTGTGCAGTTCCACTAAAATCGAGCATCCCTGTTTGCACAGATATTGAAAGTGTGATTACTATAAAAGTGGCACTAGTTGAAGCATAGACTCACAAATAAAAGCATTCCAATTTCTTAATGGGAAAAGGTAGCAAGACTGTTTCTAACCACCTGTTTGAAGGAATAAATAAGGCAACAACGACTGATGTTAGGAAGGCATACATAGTATTTTCTGAAAGATTGAACCATTCCTGACCTTTCCTCTTCTTTTAAGCATATTCTGTGCAGTTCAACTAAAATAAAATGCCATCACCACCTTGACAATTCAATGACACTGTACAAAAAGCAATGACTTACCATTACATCATGATGGCAGGTATGTAATCGATAGGCATTAGAGACAAACATGCAGACCTCCTCCGATAACATAATGAACATTAATTTTAACAAAGGTGTGACCAGCTTTACAGGCATAATTTGAGTGAACTCTACACCCTCTGTTCCTTAATATAAGACATTTTCGTAGTTCAATGTAAAGTACCCAAACATCTAGTATTTAGAAAAACAGGTAGTAGTTTTCTTGAGCACATATCTGGGAAAGCTTGCCACACCTTATATATGTCCATACGCTAATGTAACACCATTCGAATAGTACAAATATACACTAATCCAATGGCTAGTGCAACAGTAGAGTAGTTTTTTATTACGGGGTACAGTACAATGGTTTTACTGAACAGATTTCCATAAGCTAGCACTGGAAGATTTCTATAAGCATTAACTATACAAAATGTAAAGGTAACAAGTTTCAACATTGGTATACTAGCTGTGCAACAGCATTAAACCAAATACAAAAGTCTGAAGGTAACTAGCATTATTAACTAATGACAGTATAAAAAAATTGCAAACCATGTACCTTCAAGGTAAATATCATTTCGAACTCGAGAGGACTTGAAAAATTGCTATCCCAATCTTGATAATCAATCAAACATAAAAACTTGATCAACCGAATCAAGAAAACAGCCGGAGGAGGAGGTGCCCACTCTTGACCTTTCCTCTTCTCTTCATAATTTTTTGTGCAGTTTAACCAAAATAAAATGACATCAGCACCTTGGCATTTTGGTGACACTTTACAGAAAAATTGACTTATCTCATGAAAGTGAGGTATGTAATCTATAAGCATTAACAGTGCAAAAATCTGAAGGTAGTAACAAGTTTCATCGTTGGTATACTGGCTGTGCAACAGCATTAGAATGCCTTAGCTGAAAAATCTTTAATACATCCACAATCAACAGCTAACCATGAAATAATCCAGTGACATTAAACGGCATTGCTTAAATTTATCGGTGGCATTAGACTGAGTGCAGCATTAGTTAAATGTGGCATCACTTTAGCAGTAGCATTGCTTGACTTTACCGGTGGCGTTATACTAACAGCAAAAAAGTGGCAATAAGAGCATGGGAGGCCCATTCGAACAGTGGGCGCACCAGTACGATGTACCTCCTCGGACGCATAGAGTGGTGAGGGAGGGATGGTTGCCCAGAGCAACAAATATCCAGGCAGCATATGTGGATTACGTCCCATTTTTGTTCTCTTTAGCCACCTTTTTCCTATGTGAGGACAACAAACCGATCGACCTGGTCATTCTCTATTGCGTTGTCATGCCTTTCTACCCTTTTTGAACCAAGAGACACGAGACTCGTTCCTTAGCTAATGATTTTCCCCTTTTCAACCTAGATGCGGGTTTGATACCTAGTCTCTTCGACAGTACTTTCTCCCTTCCTTTCCTTATTCAACCCAGACATGGGTTAGTCTGCATGAAGTAGGGTTTCCTTTAATAGTGCAAATTAAGGTTTTCGTCTGCGTGACCAGCAGAGCAGAGGATAGCAAATTGGGGAGATGGTGGAGTGGAAAAAGATCCACATGCAGGGACGTGGCAGATGGGGGCAATAGAACAAGGGCATGGTTCAAAAAGAGGTAGCATACATGAGGGTCGGCGACGAGTGCGTCAATGCTGCACGTCCTTTTCTTCCCTGGCGGACGGGATCCTGGCGGATCTGTGACCACCGGTGAGGAGGCAGAGAGAGGGGCCACCGTCGTCTTTTTTAGATCTGGAGAGAGGGTGATAGTGTGAGAAGCAAGTGGGAAGCCCTTAGCAAGCAAGCGCTAAGCTCCAGCCTATATATCTTTTTTGATACTAGTACTAGAGGTGGAGTAGTGGTAGAGTAGTGTTTATTTTCTTTGCATACAGTACCAATCAGTTGTGCTTCAAAACTGAACGGCACACCATTAATTAAAAAAATAAAGTCGAGAAATAATGCGGCACCTCGGGCCAACGCGGCCAGATCGCATTTTGCACGAGAAATGACACACCATGTTTCGATGACATGTGGTCCCGTTCCAACATGTCAGTGAGACGACGGCGAGTCCTTTTGTACAATTTCTGAATGGACGTCTATGTAGGCCAGGGCGACTCTTCCTGTACCGTGGCAACCGTCCACCGCCTCTTCACCTTTCCCTCTCGATTTGGAACTGCTGTCGCACGCTCTTCCTCCCTCCATTTGCCTTCACCCTTCATTCTGCCATTGTTCGATCGTCTTCTCCATGGAGGGAACAGGCCGAAAACGACCCCGTTATTCTTGCCCCAATCTGAAAGATGACGTGGTGGAGGAACTCATTGATCGGTGCGACGTCATCACCTCGGCTAGCATGGCAGGTTCGTTCAAGACCATTCTCGACTCAACAAATAACATCATTACAAAGAACCCAAGGGTTCAGGAGCGGTTTGATCTCCCCTATCTTCTTCGCCATGACCCTGCTCGCTGGCGCGGGGACGACGGAAGCCTCGCCTTGTGCAAGTTGATGCCGCTTGATAATGATACGTGTGATGTTAAGATGCCATCGCTTAAGGGTAAGGCCTGGGCAGGCACAAATGGAGATTGGGTTGTTTATATTGGGTACAACTGCGAGTGGGAACTTGTGAATGTGTACACTTGTCATCGGGTTCCACTTCCAAAAATCTCAGAGTGCCCTGAGGTTGAGCACACAGATGATCTACGTAGGTTCAAATATGATCATGGTGATTGTCGTCTATAGAAGATAGCAATTTGTCGAGTTCCCAACCGCTCTTGGAATTACACGAACTATCATGTTGTTGCTATCTTCGACAAGCTTGTTGCCATCCTTACTTCCACGCCTCGATGGATATTGCTCAAAAATCAATTTCTGTACACGGATGAGTACTGTGATGCAATTCAATACAAGAGTCTTGTGTTTGCTGCCACCACTCATGGCATTGTTTTTGCATGGAATCCTTATTGCTTTGGTACGTTTGTCTTCCACCGTAATTAGAATTGTTTCATCCACGTGCATGCGAGTTAGTATCCCCATACTAATTAACCTTCTTGTGTTTCCAAGGTCCTGTGAACATTCCACCACCTATACTTGAAAAAATTTATAACCAAGGGGGAGATGACGATGGTGATGATCACGAGCATGAGGACGAGCAGGACCTACATACTCAGTGGCGCCTGGCAACTTATTTCGATGGATCACCTCTTCTTGTATGTATACAGGGCACTGCTGATGTTACTAAGGAAACAGGTGTTGTCTCCCATGGTCGCACTCTCCGGACCTATTCCAACATTCGTTGCAGGGTATTCGGGATGGATACTAGTGTGCTAGCGCCAGCACCTTCTGCCTGGTTCCGTATTGATAGTCTTGGAGAAAACTCGCTCTTCCTTGGACAAAACTATCCAATGATGGTGAAAGGCGATCCAGCTGCTGTTGGCACAACGTTACTACCATTTATGAGAAGCAACTATATCTATACCTCAGACATTGCTATGGTTCCCTACCCTGGCTATCACAATATGCGTCCTGATATAGGCCGCTTCAGCCTGGATGATGAGTCCTGCGTTGGTCTCGATATTGACAATAGCTGGCCCTTCCCAGAGGCTTACCTATGGTTCAAAGCAAGCGTTTCCAACGCCGAGGATTGGTTGAGCTGAAGTTCATTTCATTGCTTGTTATTTGTTGTGTGATAAAAACTTTAGTATTTACTAGAGTGTTTTGTTGGAAATAATCTATAATCCAACATGTATCCTCATTTGTCGTTGTGTGTTGATGACTTGTTGTATGTAATGAATGGTACATTTGCATATGCATGTCATAAACTCAATTTATGAATGGTTTTCGAGTCACTTCTTGGAGTGTGAGTACCGTAGTAGTATATCTAGCATCCGGTTATATGAAGTTGCCACATCACATAGAGCCAACCTAATAGTGGGGTATGCTAGTACAATAGTTAGTCCTAGTAGTAGTATACCATCAACTAGAGCTAGGTGTCGCACGGAGGCCGAGAAATATGGTGATAGGATGAGGTGGGCTTGTACATATGATGTAGGCACAGGTCTTGCCGTGTTTCCTACTCCTCCGGTCTAATTGTGGAGAAGATTTGGTTGAGTTCTTCCTCCTTTTGCCGACCCGTGGGACATCGAGCATCCAGGTCGTGTCATGCAAGAAAATGGAGTGCTAGTTGAAGGTAGGAGTACGTGTCGTGCATCTTGGGTTAAACTGTAAATAGAATCTTACACTTGAGTAACTCCAAAAGTGGCCACCTAAGATCTTTATTGGATTTGTTTTTCATCACCAACACCTCGAGGTGAAAGATGTGCAGGTTCAGTGGGTCTTCTTGCGTTTTCACTGACATGTGGGACCGAATGTGAGCAAACAGATGATGGGCACACTCCGCGCGTCTGCTGGCTGGCTGAGATGAGAGAGACGAGGGCTGAGCAGGGCTCCAGGAAATTTCGCGACAATGTGAGTACTAGTACTAGTGGTGTACCGTATGGCCTAGTGGTGTTCGCTCTACGTAACCAGCACCTCGATTAATAGTGGGGTGGCATGGGCCATAACTAGCATTAACGTCTAGCAGTACGGCACATGCCACCCATACGAGTCCCATCTGACACCAATTTTCTTGGACTCCGTGCTACAACTATCTCTTCTCCCTTCTGTTTTCTCTAGCTCAGCCATCGCGCGGTGGGCGGGGTGGAGGTTTGATGATAGTCGGTTTGCTCAACTGCGGTCCCACTTGTAAGTGAAAATGCAACATAGCACGAATTCCCCCTTGAGCGCATGCCGGACGAACCGTGTGGGGGTGCGACACGAACACGGCAGGCTTTTCCTTCTTTTTTTTTTGAGGAACCAGCAGGAGCACTACCTTTTTCTTATAGAAGGGATGGCAAAAAGACGCAATTTACAGAGGGGAGAGGCTTTTCCTTTTGAACTTGTAACTTGTAAATTTTGGTTCTGCTCCTTGGCGCGACTGATAGATAGAAATAACGATTTTCCCTAGAGTAATAAGAAGTTTGGTTCTGGCACGGTTCGTGCATGGTACGTACGAAAATTATGAAGTTGATGCGAAAGGTAAGATAATTACAATATACTACTACATGGAATTGACGGAAAGATAAACATACACACGGATCCATCAACGACAGCCTCACGCCCTAGTGCGCCGGGTCACCAACCAACGTGTGAGGAGCAGCGGCGTTGGCGGCGAGCTCAATGTGCTTCTGAACAATGTCGTCCAAGGCTGCCCTGCGGTCCAAGAAGGTCATCGTCCTATCGTCCTCCTCTTGCATGTAGTAGTCCTTGTGCACGATTTGCTCGTAGACATGGGTGATTATGTCGATGGTGTCTTGCTGCGCCAGGTGCTGCGCGGCGAGCGCGACCTCGAGGTGGACATTCGCCGGAGCAACGGCGGGCAGTCGCAGGGCCACTAGTGCGTCGAAGAGGTTGTCACCATAGAGGCCGTTGAGGGTGGCGGGCATCGCAGAGCCTGGGCGCGTGGGCTGGAGGCATACGTCAAGGTCATCCGCGAGCTTCTTGACGATGGTGAACTTGTCGAGGAAGCCAATGAGGACCTCGTCGAACAAGGAGATGAAGCTGTCGTCCAAGAGGCCTCTCGCCCTGGCGGCCTCAAGCACGACCTGGAGACGTTCCTCGGTGCCGGGCCGCAGGCCGGCGTCGTGGACCATCTGGCACAGCCGGTTGATGCTCGCGCTCATCGCCTTCATGGGTCTAGCTTCTAGTCAACTGATCTTGCAATTGGAGTGATCACTCTTGCCCTTGGTTAGGGTGCGTAGGTGCGTAGGATTTCGTAGATTGGACTGGCGGGGAGCCTTTATATGAGAAGTGCAGACTGCGTTGCATTCACGTGTGTGTTGGCCATCTACTCCTCGGCCCTCCCTCCGTGCCGGTGCAGTATAGTCATCTCACCGAGACCAAGTTGGGGCAAAATGAGAGAACTTTGATGTTTACTAGTTTATTGGTCCCCTTTGCATTTTACGCCAAGTTTTGACCTTTGATTTAACTAATAAAATGTTAATGCATGTAACCAAAAATAATATCATTGGAAACTATGTTCAAATACGAATCCAATGATACAATTTTTGGTGACATGCATCATTATTATGTTAGTTAAATCTATGGTCAAAATTTGGCACAAAATACTAAGGGGACCAATAAACCAGGACAGAGGTAGGAGTAGTATTTTGTAATTAATGTCATTGCATAAAGAGAATTGAGCACTGCATGTTGTGCTAAGTAGTCTCAAGCCATTGAATGCATACGCATCCCACGTCTCCTATTGGGTGATTTCTTTTTTTGTGGCAAAAAACAGGGAACGAGGTGGGTAGTTAATGCACCGCGCCTAAAAGTTTTGGGATTATTTGGTTTTCGTAACGTGAGTAATGCACCAGTACGGAGGGAGTACAATAGTAGTCTTTGATTGCAATTTTTTCTTGGTAGCTTACCAAGCTGACCGCTCGGTGAGTACGATAGTAGTCTGATTGATGAGATTTCAGATTTGAGCCATTTACCGGAAGGGAGAGTGTATAATATCATCGGGAACTACGTTCAAAACCGAATAAAACAATACTCCATGTATTTATTTACAAAGGGAGTAGTATATTTTTTGTGACATGCATTACTAGATATTGCTAGTCAAATACTAAATCCAGACGGAGGTGGTAGTTGATACGTCTCCAACGTATCTATAATTTTTTATTGTTCCATGCTATTATATTATCTATTTTGGATGTTTTATATGTATTAATATGCTATTTTATATTATTTTTGGGACTAACCGATTAACCTAGAGCCCAGTGCCAGTTTCTGTTTTTCCTTGTTTTTGAGTTTCGCAGAAAAGGAATACCAAACGGAGTCCAAACGGAATAAAACTTTCGCGATGATCTTTCTTGGACCAGAAGGAAACCAGGAGACTTGGAGATGAAGTCGGAGGAGCCACGAGGCGGCCACAAGGACGGAGGGCGCGCCCCCCACCCTTGTGGGCCCCTCGTGCACCTCCTGACCTAATTCTTTCGCCTATATATACTCTTATATGCCCAAACAACCAGAGGCATCCATGAAAATACTTTTCCACCGCCGCCACCTTCTATACCCGTGAGATCCCATCTAGGGGCCTTTTCCGGCGTCCTGCCGGAGGGGGATTCAATCACGGAGGGCTTCTACATCAACACCATTGCCATTCCGATGAAGCGTGAGTAGTTTACCTCAGACCTACGGGTCCATAGCTAGTAGCTAGATGGCTTCTTCTCTCTCTTTGATTCTCAATACCATGTTCTCCTCGATGTTCTTGGAGATCTATTCGATGTAATACTTTTTTGCGGTGTGTTTGCCGAGATCCGATGAATTGTGGATTTATGATCAGCTTATCTATGAATATTATTTGAATCTTCTCTGAATTCTTATATGCATGATTTGATATGTTTGTAATTCTCTTCGAACTATCGGTTTGGTTTGGCCAACTAGATTGGTTTTTCTTGCAATGGGAGAAGTGCTTAGCTTTGGGTTCAATCTTGCAGTGTCCTTTCCCAGTGACAGTAGGGGCAGCAAGGCACGTATTGTATTGTTGCCATCGAGGATAAAAAGATGGGGTTTTCATCATATTGCTTGAGTTAATTCCTCTACATCATGTCATCTTGCTTAATGCGTTACTCCGTTCTTTATGAACTTAATACTCTAGATGCATGCTGGATAGCGGTCGATGTGTGGAGTAATAGTAGTAGATGCAGAATCATTTCGGTCTACTTGACACAGACGTGATGCCTATATTCATGATCATTGCCTTAGATATCTTCATAACTTTGCGCTTTTCTATTAATTGCTCGGCACTAATTTGTTCACCCACCGTAATATTTTCTATCTTGAGAGAAGCCTCTAGTGAAACCTATGGCCCCCGGGTCTATTTTCCATCATATTACTTTCCGATCTACTATTTTGCAATCTTTTATTTTCAGATCTATAAACCAAAAAACCCAAAAATATTTACTTTATCTTTTGTTTAGTTTTACCTATCTCTATCAGATCTCACTTTTGCAAATAACCATGAAGGGATTGACAACCCCTTTATCGCGTTGGGTGCAAGTTGTTTGATTGTTTGTGCAGGTATTCGGTGATTTGTGTGTTGTCTCCTACTGGATTGATACCTTGGTTCTCAAATTGAGGGAAATACTTATCTCTACTTTGCTGCATCACCCTTTCCTCTTCAAGGGAAAAACCAACGCAAGCTCAAGAAGTAGCAGGAAGAATTTCTGGCGCCGTTGCCGGGGAGATCTATGCCAAGTCAAGCCATACCAAGTACCCATCATAAACTCTCATCTCTCGCATTACATTATTCATCATTCACCTCTCGTTTTCCTCTCCCCCACTTCTAAAATGATTTTCGAAAAGATTTGCCTTTTTCTTCGCCCCTCTCTTTGCCTTTTCTTCGCCCCTCTTTCGTTCGTCTTCTTCGTTTGCTTTTTGTGTGCTCGTGTTTGGATTGTTTGCTTTATCATGATGGCTCAAGAGAATACCAAATTGTGTGATTTTTCCAACACCAATAACAATGATTTTATTAGTACTCCAATTGCTCCCGCTACTAATGCGGAATCTTGTGAAATTAATGCCGCTTTGCTGAATCTTGGTATGAAAGATCAATTTTCTGGCCTTCCTAGTGAAGATGCCGCATCCCATCTAAACAATTTCGTTGATTTGTGTGATATGCAAAAGCAAAAAGATGTGGATAATGATATTGTTAAATTGAAGCTATTTCCGTTCTCACTTCGAGATCGTGCTAAAACTTGGTTTTCATCTTTACCTAAAAATAGTATTGATTCATGGAATAAGTGTAAAAATGCTTTTATTTCCAAGTATTTTCCTCCCGCTAAGATCATCTCCCTTAGGAACGATATTATGAATTTTAAGCAACTTGATCATGAGCATGTTGGACAATCTTGGGAGAGAATGAAATTGATGATACGAAATTGCCCTACTCATGGTTTGAATTTGTGGATGATTATACAAAAAATTTATGCCGGATTGAATTTTGCTTCTAGAAATCTTTTAGATTCGGCCGCGGGAGGCACTTTTATGGAAATTACTCTAGGAGAAGCTACTAAACTTCTAGATAATATTATGGTTAATTATTCTCAATGGCATACCGAAAGATCTTCCACTAGTAAAAAAGTGCATGCAATTGAAGAGATTAATGTTTTGAGTGGAAAGATGGATGAACTTATGAAATTATTTGCTAGCAAGAGTGCTTCTTTGGATCCTAATGATATGCCTCTGTCTACCTTGATTGAAAATAATAATGAATCTTTGGATGTGAATTTTGTTGGTAGGAACAATTTTGGTAATAACGCGTATAGAGGTAATTTTAATCCTAGGCCGTTTCCTAGTCATTCCTACAACAATTCTTATGGAAATTATAATAAGATCCCCTCTGATTTTGAGAATAGTGTTAAAGAATTTATGAGTTCGCAAAAGAATTTCAATGCTTTGATTGAAGAAAAATTGCTTAAGATTGATGATTTGGCCAGGAACATGCATAGAATTTCTCTTGATGTTGACTCTTTGAAATTTAGATCTATTCCACCCAAGCATGATATCAATGAGTCTCTCAAAGCTATGAGAATTTCCATTGATGAGTGCAAAGAAAGAACCGCTAAGATGCGTGCTAAAAAAGATTGCATTGTAAAAACATGTTCTTCTAGTTTTTGTAAAAATAATGATGAAGATCTTAAAGTGATTGATGTGACTCCTATTGAATCTTTGTTTTCCAATATAAATCTTAATAAAGATGGGACAGGAGATGAGTCAACTTTAGTTAAAAGGCGTCCCAATGATTCGGAGTTTTTAGATCTTGATGCAAAAATTGATAAAAGTGGGATTGGAGAGGTCAAAACTTTAAGTATCAATGAACCCACTCTTTTGGATTTCAAGAAATTTAATTATGATAATTGTTCTTTAATAGATTGTATTTCCTTGTTGCAATTCGTGTTGAATTCTCCTCATGCTTATAAACAAAACAAAGCTTTTACTAAACATATCGTTGATGCTATGATGCAATCTTTTGAAGAAAAGCTTGAATTGGAAGTTTCTATCCCTAGAAAACTTTATGATGAGTGGGAACCTACTATCAAGATTAAGATTAAAGATCATGAATGCCATGCTTTGTGTGATTTGGGTGCTAGTGTTTCCACGATTCCAAAAACTTTATGCGATGTGTTAGGTTTTCGTGAATTTGATGATTGTTCTTTAAATTTGCATCTCGCGGATTCCACCATTAAGAAACCTATGGGAAGGATAAATGATGTTCTTATTGTTGCAAATAGGAATTATGTGCCTGTAGATTTCATTGTCCTTGATATAGATTGCAATCCTACATGTCCTATTATTCTTGGTAGACCTTTCCTTCGAACGATTGGAGCAATTATTGATATGAAAGAAGGAAACATTAGATTTCAATTTCTATTAAGGAAGGGAATTGAACAATTTTCAAGAAAGAAAATTAAATTTCCTTATGAATATATTATGAGAGCCACTTATGGATTGCATACCAAAGATGATAATACCTAGATCTATTCTTGTTTTTATGCCTAGCTAAGGGCGTTAAACAATAGCGCTTGTTGGGAGGCAACCCAATTTTATTTTAGTTCTTTACTTTTTGGTTCTGTTTTGTAATAAATAATTCATCTAGACTCTGGTTAGATGTGGTTTTATGTTTTAATTAGTGTTTGTGCCAAGTAAAACCTTTGGGATGGCTTATGGTGATAGTTGATTTGATCTTGCTGAAAAATAGAAAATTTTGCGTCCAGTCTCAGAATTTTAATAATTCAATGGAGAATAGAAAAACCATGAATTTTTTATACAAGATTTATATACAAATTTCCTATGTTTTCGTAATTTTTCAGAATTTTTTGAGTTACATAAGTATTAGAACAATTTGGATCTTCGCAGACTATTCTGTTTTTGACAGATTCTGTTTTCTTTGTGTTGTTTGCTTATTTTGATGAATCTATGGGTAGTATCGGGTGGTATGAACCATGGAAAAGTTGGAATACAGTAGATATTACACCAATATAAATAAAGAATGAGCTCACAACAGTACCAAAGTGGTGATTTACTTTCTTATAGTAACGGAGCTTATGAGATTTTCTGTTGAGTTTTGTGTTGTGAAGTTTTCAAGTTTTGGGTAAGGATTTGATGGACTATGGAATAAGGAGTGGCAAGTGCCTAAGCTTGGGGATGCCCAAGGCAACCCAAGGTAATATTTAAGGACAACCAAGAGCCTAAGCTTGGGGATGCCCCGCAAGGCATCCCCTCTTTCGTCTTCGTCTATCGGTAACTTTACTTGAGGCTATATTTTTATTCACCACATGATATGTGTTTTGCTTGGAGCGTCTTGTATGATTTGAGTCTTTGCTTTTTAGTTTGCCACAATAATCCTTGCTGTACACACCTTTTTATAGGGACACGCATGAATCGTGATTTATTAGAATACTCCATATGCTTCACTTATATCTTTTGAGCTAGGCAATTTTGCTCTAGTGCTTCACTTATATCTTTTTAGAGCACGGCGGTGGTTTTATTTTATAGAAATTATTGAACTCTCATGCTTCACTTATATTATTTTGAGAGTATTTAAACAGCATGGTAATTTTCTTTGGTTATAAATTTAGTCCTAATATGATAGGCATCCAAGAGGGATATAATAAAAACTTTCATATAAAGTGCATTGAATACTATGAGAAGTTTGATTCCTTATGATTGTTTTGAGATATAAAGATGGTGATATTAGAGTCATGCTAGTGAGTAGTTGTGGATTTGAGAAATACTTGTGTTAAGGTTTGTGATTCCCGTAGCATGCACATATGGTGAACCGTTATGTGATGAAGTCGGAGCATGATTTATTTATTGATTGTCTTCCTTATGAGTGGCGGTCGGGGACGAGCGATGGTCTTTTCCTACCAATCTATCCCCCTAGGAGCATGCGCGTAGTACTTTGTTTCGATAACTAATAGATTTTTGCAATAAGTATGTGAGTTCTTTATGACTAATGTTGAGTCCATGGATTATACGCACTCTCACCCTTCCACCATTGCTAGCCTCTCTAGTGCCGCGCAACTTTCGCCGGTACCATACACCCACCATATACCTTCCTCAAAACAGCCACCATACCTACCTATTATGGCATTTCCGTAGCAATTCAGAGATATATTGCCATGCAACTTTCCACCGTTCCGTTTATTATGACACGTTCCATCATTGTCATATTGCTTTGCATGATCATGTAGTTGACATCGTATTCGTGGCACAGCCACCGTTCATAATTCTTTCATACATGTCACTCTTGATTCATTGCACATCCCGGTACACCGCCGGAGGCATTCATATAGAGTCATATTTTGTTCTAAGTACTGAGTTGTAATTCTTGAGTTGTAAGTAAATAAAAGTGTGATGATCTTCATTATTAGAGCATTGTCCCATGTGAGGAGAAGGACGATGGAGACTATGATTCCCCCACAAGTCGGGATGAGACTCTGGACGAAAAATAAAAAATAAAAGAGGCAAAAAAAAGAGAAAAAAATGAGAGAAGGCCCAAAAAAAATGAGAGAAAAGAGAGAAGGGGCAATGTTACTATCCTTTTACCACACTTGTGCTTCAAAGTAGCACCATGATCTTCATGATAGAGAGTCTCCTATGTTGTCACTTTCATATACTAGTGGGAATTTTCATTATAGAACTTGGCTTGTATATTCCAATGATGGGCTTCCTCAAATTGCCCTAGGTCTTTGTGAGCAAGCGAGTTGGATGCACACCCACTTAGTTTCTTTTTTAAGCTTTCATAAACTTATAGCTCCAGTGCATCCGTTGCATAGCAATCCCTACTCACTCACATTGATATCTATTGATGGGCATCTCCATAGCCCGTTAATACGCCTAGTTGATGTGAGACTATCTCCTTCTTTTTGTCTTCTCCACAACCACCTTCTATTCCACCTATAGTGATATATCCATGGCTCATGCTCATGTATTGCGTGAAAGTTGAAAAAGTTTGAGAACATCAAAAGTATGAAACAATTGCTTGGCTTGTCATCGGGGTTGTGCATGATTTAAATATTTTGTGTGATGAAGATGGAGCATAGCCAGACTATATGATTTCGTAGGGATAAGCTTTCTTTGGCCATGTTATTTTGAGAAGACATAATTATCTTGTTAGTATGCTTGAAGTATTATTGTTTTTATGTCAATATTGAACTTTTGTTTTGAATCATACAGATCTGAACATTCATGCCACAATAAAGAAATTACATGGATAAAAATGCTAGGTAGCATTCCACATCAAAAATTCTGTTTTTATCATTTACCTACTCGAGGACGAGCAGGAATTAAGCTTGGGGATGCTTGATACGTCTCCAACGTATCTATAATTTTTGATTGTTCCATGCTATTATATTATCTGTTTTGGATGTTTTATATGCATTAATATGCTATTTTATATTATTTTTGGGACTAACCTATTAACCTAGAGCCCAGTGCCAGTTTCTATTTTTTCCTTGTTTTTGAGTTTGCAGAAAAGGAATACCAAACGGAGTCCAAACGGAATAAAACTTTCGTGATGATCTTTCTTGGACCAGAAGGAAATCAGGAGACTTGGAGATGAAGTCGGAGGAGCCACGAGGCGGCCACAAGGACGGAGGGCGCGCCCAGGGGGGTAGGGCGCGCCCCCCACCCTTGTGGGCCCCTCATGCACCTCCTGACCTAGTTCTTTCGCCTATATATAATCTTATATGCCCAAACCACCAGAGGCATCCACGAAAATACTTTTCCACCGCCGCAACCTTCTGTACCCGTGAGATCCCATCTAGGGGCCTTTTTCGGCGTCCTGCCGGAGGGGGATTCGATCACAGAGGGCTTCTACATCAACACCATTGCCCTTCCGATGAAGCATGAGTAGTTTACCTCAGACCTATGGGTCCATAGCTAGTAGCTAGATGGCTTCTTCTCTCTCTTTCATTCTCAATACCATGTTCTCCTCGATGTTCTTGGAGATCTATTCGATGTAATACTTTTTTGCGGTGTGTTTGCTGAGATCTGATGAATTGTGGATTTATGATCAGCTTATCAATGAATATTATTTGAATCTTCTCTGAATTCTTATATGCATGATTTGATATGTTTGTAATTCTCTTCGAACTATCGGTTTGGTTTGGCCAACTAGATTGGTTTTTCTTGCAATGGGAGAAGTGCTTAGCTTTGGGTTCAATCTTGCGGTGTCCTTTCCCAGTGACAGTAGGGGCAGCAAGGCACGTATTGTATTGTTGCCATCGAGGATTAAAAGATGGGGTTTTCATCATATTGCTTGAGTTAATTCCTCTACATCATGTCATCTTGCTTAATGCGTTACTCCGTTCTTTATGAACTTAATACTCTAGATGCCTGCTGGATAGCGGTCGATGTGTGGAGTAATAGTAGTAGATGCAGAATCGTTTCGGTCTACTTGACACGGACGTGATGCCTATATTCATGATCATTGCCTTAGATATCGTCATAACTTTGCGATTTTCTATTAATTGCTTGGCAGTAATTTGTTCACCCACCGTAATATTTTCTATCTTGAGAGAAGCCTCTAGTGAAACCTATGGACCCCGGGTCTTTTTTCCATCATATTACTTTCCGATCTACTATTTTGCAATCTTTTATTTTTAGATCTATAAACCAAAAAACCCAAAAATATTTACTTTATCTTTTGTTTAGTTTTACCTATCTCTATCAGATCTCACTTTTGCAAATAACCGTGAAGGGATTGACAACCCCTTTATCGCGTTGGGTGCAAGTTGTTTGATTGTTTGTGCAGGTATTCGGTGATTTGTGCGTTGTCTCCTACTGGATTGATACCTTGGTTCTCAAACTGAGGGAAATACTTATCTCTACTTTGCTGCATCACCCTTTCCTCTTCAAGGGAAAAACCAACATAAGCTGAAGAAGTAGCAGTAGTACTACTAAATCCAGACGATGGTGCTAGTACTAGTAGTAGTACTACCAATGTAGTAGTACTGTACTACCCGTTGGTCAAATTATTACGTGCTGCTCCTCACAGTGAAGTGACAAGACCCTGCGCCGGAGATGACACCTGAGTGTAGGCGCCGTGTTCGGCATACCAAAGTCAGCCTCACCGTGTGCAGTCACTATCATCATGGCTGTAGAGCTAGCCTGCTTACAACTAGCCATGTTCGACATAATTTCCCGTGCGTTGCCACGAGTATCTCTACTCTTTTCTTATACGAGTAAGATGCCCGTGCATTGCACGGACACCAAGATTGGGGGTGGACGGCGCCGGCAGCGGCCATCACGCCAACTTGTTCCATGGCCTTCTAGATGTGGTGGGGAAGAGATAAGGCTGATTGTGAGAGACAAGGAGTTGTTTGTAAATAGGGAAAAAGTGCGGGCATCTTTTCACAAAACTGCAGTAGTTTGCTTTGTATGCATCAGATCTAGATCCGACGGCTATTGGTGAAAGATGGCAGGCACACCATCATCACCAACTCAGGACCTTTTTGATTCACAGGATTTTGAAAATGCGGGAACGGGAAAAGTATAGGATTTGAGTGTCATGCCAACTTGAATCCTATAGGATTAGCAAGGAGCGTTTGATTTCACGGGAAAAGCAAAGGAATTGTAAAAAGAGGTTAGAGTGGATGTTAGATTTCCTATGAAATGTAGTAAAAAAGATTCCATTGGAAAAAATCCTATGGGATTCAATCCTATGAATCAAAGGACAAACGTAGGAAAAATTTCAAAGGATTTCAATCCTCCAAAAATCCTATACAATTCCCTTGAATCAAAGGAGCCCTCGGGTTTTTATAGGAGTAGTATAGAGAAATAGAGAAACTCTTATAAAAAACCGAGTTGGTGATGATGGTGTGCCTGCCATCCTGCAATATAGACCGTCCGATCTATATCTGACGGATAGAAAGCAAACTATGGCAATTTTGTAAAAAGATACCCGCACCCCTCTCCACATTTGCAGATAAGGCCTTCCCTCGTTCATCTTCGTCTCCCACAAGATAAACAGCTCGTATAAATGCATCTTGATGTTCCGTGCAACGCATGGGCCTCTTGCTGGTAATAATAAATATTGTACTCGAGTAATGGGTATATCGTTGCCGCACCTATGCACGCGAACATTTATCCTAACATAGTACCTCCTATTGGATAGTCGTAATATTACAAGTTTCAAACTGATATTACAAATGCTAGGAGTAATGCTGCACCTACAAAGAGGGAATTATTAGGAAGTTTACGTAAGAACTTTCGTTACTTTAGGTGGATGCAGCATTATCATACAAACTAAAATCCACTGCCCTGACAAGTCACTAATGGGCAAATAAATTTTTTAGTCTCTGGCGACTTGATGTTTCAAAAACAAATTCAGCTTCTACGGAGACTTTGTCATTTAGGCTTAGACGCTTGCGGTGATCAGCATGCCATTCATTGTTGCACCAGAGAACGCCAAACCTCATTACCTTGAGCACACTTGCCTCCAGAACAAAGAACCTAGCCAATTTAATCTCAGATGTGTTGCCTCGGTAGTCGATCAAATCAATTTCTGTAAGATGGACATCAAGGCATTTGATGAGATTGTTATAGTGCAGCACATTTTTCACTTTCGGGACTTTTTTATCTGCAAAAGAAGAGAACATATTAGAGCAGCTGGCTGTATAAGATTGCCGTGTCATCAAGAGGTACCAATATCATTTGCTCATACGATAGGGTTGGCTCTAAGGCTAATGATATTTTTTTCACTCTCTCTCTCTCTCTTTCTCTTTCCTCTCATTCACCTAGGAGCACGTGAAGAGCTTGCACATTTGTTGCCTTCCACTATGTGGCCGATGCCATATTTCTCAAAAGTATGCCACATAATACGCATCGATGTCAAATCAAACGATTTTGGCACCGCTCTAGCAATGTGAGAGAGTTGGCACCGCTGTGCACACAGACCCACATGTATAAACAAATCAATCAAACCAACTACACCAGCCTCTCCCTCTCCCAAGCAAGTGTTTTTTTATTGCCTCATTCTTCTCCCTCTCCCACGCAAGTGTTTTTTCATTGCATGAGTTAATTTGGCACCGGAGTAAAGTAGGTGATCCAGATTGGGGCACCAGGTGAGCAATGGAGGGCATCAATGCCAAATGCATCAGAAGTGAATTTGGCACGTGTTTTGGCCTACATAGTGGAGGGCAGTTATAGCCCACTTTTGTACTACCTCGTATTTAGTGTAAAATTTTGACCATAGATTTACCTAAGAAAATGCCAATGCATGTCACCAAAAATTATACCATTTGAAATTATGTTCAAATACGAATCCAACGATATAATTTTTAGTGACATGCATTAACATTTTGTCAGTTAAATCTATGGTCAAATTTTGATACTACAAAATACGAAGTGTAAACCAGGATGGAGGTAGTACTTGCTCTTAGGCTAACCATAGAGTTACTAGTCTAAGTTACTTTCCACTATGACTAGCCTAGGCTACTAGTACAACAAAAAAATGATGCACGTGATCACGTGAGACAAAATACTAAAAACATTTCTTTCGGTGTAGTGCGTAGATGCAGTTTTGAACACTACACTTGTCATCTTAATTTGGGAAAATTACGAAAAAATTGAGCTACATTGTGATTACCGTTTACTAATACGAAAGAAGTTTCACCTCGATGAGTAGCTTCTCCGTGCACGGAAAGCACGTAAGGAATCCAACAACTTGATCCAGATTGGGGTCGATAGATTTTATTGCCAAGATCTTCACTGTGCGCACAGACTGGGTCAAGCTTGTGGGAATCATTTTATGGATGACAGTCGTAAATACATCAAGAAGAAATTTAAAAATGTGAATTTCAAGAAGACGGAGAAGAAGATGAGTGTTGTACCTGAACGATTACGGATCCAATAAAGAGTTCGGAGAATTTGGCAGACAAGTACACCAACGCTGTCAATTTCGGCGCGTCAATGACCCTGATTTTTGTTGGACCTTCTAGATCAGATACAAGCAATCTCTAAAGGAAAGGCGCATTCTCAATGACCATAATGTGGAACAGCTGGAGTGATCTCTTCCCAATTGATGTCTTATTGCGGGGCCAGCAAGACACATAAATCCATCGGAGATTCATTGAGGTGATGTGGAGGCTAATGAACCCGTGGATCTGCCGAAGACGAAGCTACTCGAGCGTAGTACAGCTGCGGAGCAGGTGCTCCATAGCCTTCTTTGAGATGCCAACGTCAAAGAGGTCGAGCCGCTTGAGTTGAGGGAGAAGAAGGGTGGGCGCGACATTAATCTGGGGAAAATAGCAGGAGCTGAAGCTGGCGCGGCGCAGTGTTGGCGTGAGGCGGAGCGTGGACGTCGACAGAGAGCGACATCGTCCAGCTTCAAACCTGAGCTCCTCGAGCTGATCTAGGGCGGGGGATAAGAACCACTCGTCGAACTTGGCTTGGACCTTGCAGTTGGTACTGAACATGCGGATGTCAAGGTGTCTGGCTGGCCCAGGGTGCGATGAAAGGATCTTGGAGACTGCGGCCATGCATTTGTAATTCCCGTCGCAGAGGCAGCTGTCGACGGTGAGGTTGAGGGGGAAGCGGCGCCAGAGGGGGCGCCACCATCGGGAGAGCAGGGTGGTCCGCACGACAGATATGGTGGGGAGGAGGCCGATGATGACGAGCAGCATGTCATAGGGGAGGCTGCTGATGAAGTCCAGGCTCGCCGGATGCGGTTTTGGCACGAGCCGCCTCCGCTTGTTGGCTGCCTCGCCGTCCATCTCAGCCGGCGGCGACGCTGGTGTACACGTCTGCTGGTGTGTATTGTGTGTTGGGTGTGCGCGAGTGCGTCCTTGTGTGCATGCCGCCGCGCAGTGGTGAAGTGTGCACGAGTGCGTCCTTCACGCGGAAGAAGTGTGCCCTCAATTTACTAGCGTGCGGGGTGCTACCGTGAGTGGTTTCAACTTTGTTTACTTCACCGCGTGTCAGATGGGCCTCTAGTTTACTTATTTTCACCCACTGCCACATGGGCCAGCACACGAAGATAGAGAACACGAGCTGACAAGGCAGCATGTGGACTGGTTGACCAGTCAACTAAATAATATACGGAGCTATATGCTGACACTGTGATCGTATAATCCCTCGGTAAAGAGAGATCGAGTGAGAGGGGAGGCCTGTGAGAGATAGTAGAGAGAGAAAGAGTTACTCCCTCCGTTCGATAATGTAGTGCCTATATTTTTTTGAAGTCAAACTTTTGAAACTTTGACCTAGTTTATAAAGAAATTACTTATATCTACAATACCAAAGATAAATGATAGTATGAAGTAAGTACATGTTGTGATGAATCTAATGATCGTTCCAGGTGTAAATTTTTTTCTCCACATATACCTGGTCAAAATTTTCTGAGGTTTGACTTTTCAAAACATCCATATGTTTATGGACGTGAGAGAGTACCTAACTAGAGAGAGTGTGTGTGTGTGTGTGTGAAATAGAAAGAGTGAGTGAAAAAAGTGTGTATGTGCGTGTGTGAAAGAGACATGGACAACACACGATAAAGTAGAGAAAACGTGTGTATGTCTTATGCAAACATATCACACATGCATCTTCGACAGCGGAAGCGAGGTGAGGAGATAGTGTGTGGTTGTTTGTAACCGAGAGAGAAAGACCCCTAGCACGTGGCCAAGAGAGGTCTGACAAACAAGGGAGAGAGGTCGAGAGAGACGTATGGAGAAAATGCAGGCATGGGGAGGAGAGAGTGTGTGTTTGTGACAGAGAGATCCCCTGGAGATCGTGATGGGACTACATGGGTGGGAGATCGAGTGGCAAGGTGTGTGCGCGATAGAAGATACCCCGAGAGATATCGAGATAGATGTATGGATGGAAGGAGACAATAAGTGTGTTCCTGATGGATAGTGAGAGATAGTCATACTTAGGGGGGAGTGTGTGTGCCTATGATGGAGTGATGGATTATGGTACTTAGGGGGGTGCGTGTCACGTAGAGAGAGAACAAGGGCAGAGAGTGTTAGATGGGTCTATGTAGCGCGAGCGAGATATGTGTATGTGTGAACCAGGGAGATACAAAGTTTGAGAGAGATAGAGGAGCCCTGAGACGACTGAGTGGTGCATCGGATAGCTGAGAGGGGGAAAGAGATACTCCATTTGTTCAATAATGCAATGCATACAAATTTTGTAGAAGTAAAACTTTGGAAACTTTGACCAGGTTTACGCAAATATTATTTATATCTACAATACCAAAGATACATCATACGAAACTATATCTCATGATGAATCTAATGATATATGTTTGTCGTTCTGGATGTAAATGTTTTTCTCCACGTACCTGGTCAAACTTTGTGATGTTTGACTTTTCAATAAATCTATATGCTATGGACCGAAGAGAGTACCTAAGTCAAGAGAGATCAAGTGCGTGTGAAGGAGAATGAGTGAGTGTGCAAAAAGAGTGTGTGTGTGGACAACAAACGATAAAATAGAGAGAGAGTGTGTGTTCGTTTCTTATGCAAACATATCACGCATGCATCTCCGAGATAGAAAAGCAAGGTGAGGAGATACACGAAGATAGCTAGTGCGTGATTGTTTGCAACGGGGAGAGACACCCCTATAGCACATGTCCAATAGAGGTCTGGCCAACAAGAGACAGAGGTCGAGAGGGACGCATGGAGAAGATGGACGCATGGGGAGGGAGAGAGGGTGTGTTTGTGATAGAGAGATCCCCTCGAGATCGTGAGGGGACTATATGGGTGGGAGATCGAGGGACGAGGTGTATGTGCAATAGAAAGATGCCCCAAGAGAAATCGAGATAGACCAAGTGAGGAAAAGAGACAATGCATATGTTTGTGATGGAGACTAAGAATTAGTCATATACATAGGAGGGACTGCGTGTGCCTACAATTAAGTGAGAGACAATCATACTTAGCTAGGCGTGAGATTGTGTGTGTGTGTGTGCATGTGAGATGGAGAGAGAATGAGGGAGAGAGAGAGAGAGAGTTTTAGATGGGTCTATCGAGTGCGAGTGAGATATGCATGTGTATGTGTGACCCAGGGAGACGGAGAGCTTGAGAGAGAGAGGGAAGAGCTCTGAGACGGCAGAGTGGTGTGTGAGAGAGTTACGGGCAATGAGCTAGGGAATTTGTGTGCGTACGATGAGTGCACCCTAGATATTTAGCTTGGACTAGAGAATCATACATTGTGTGCCAGAGAGACCTATACATGGAGTGTGCATGCGAACTAGAAAGACCCCGCCCCCCCCCCCACACACACACACAGAGAGAGAGAGAGAGGGAGAGGGACCGACAAGGTTTGTGTTTGGATGTGTGCGATAGAATTGAAGATTGTCGGCGAGAGAGAGAACAGGAGTCCGAGAGAGGGGGAGGTCGCATTTATGCATCAAAGACTGATATAAACCATGTTTCGATATGAATTTCCATTCAAATATTTGAATTGGAGAACATGTTGTCTACAATCCACACATGAACGGAGATATGCGTATCAAATAAGTTCATTAATTTGACTTTCAACATGTTCATGTAGTACTATAATACAACATGCTACTCAATTGAGGTGTTCAATTTTGCATTTAGTTCACTATTTTGACCTGGTGAACGAGCTATTTCATTGAATCAAGATATTTCATTTTGGGTTTGATTCCCGTTTTTGAGTGGGTCAACTATTTGTCATATAGTAAATCGTTAGCAATGAGCATGTAAAAACACATTAGTCCCGAGCATCATCTCACCATCTAAAAAAGAAGTGGCAAGCTAATATTTAAAAATTTGATTCGAATCGACTTTTTTTTGAAATGGAACACTCCGATTCCATACTTAAACTGGCTCAGCCAAATTGCTGGCCATTCGAATCGACTTGGTAAGGTAGACGTGGTTGCTCATTCTCCCAAAATTTGAACGAACCGCTAAACACCCTCTGCTCGGTGGAATTCTCCCGAGCAAATAAATGGGAGACGCGAAATTACCGGCCTATGTGGGACACGCATCAATTGGCCCATTGTACATCGAGGATAGGTTCGTAACTTCATCCAAGCGCACCTTCTCCTCGGCCGAAATGACAGGTGCCGAATAATTCATAAACCATGGGTGGCAAAACACCCTCTCCTCAGCCGAAATCGCTCGCGCCGACTAATTCAAAACACGCCCTCCTCCCCCGAAATCGCTCGCGCCCACTATTTCAAAACACGACCTCCTCGCCTGAAATCGCTCGCGCCCACTATTTGGTAGAAGCAAAGTTACTCTACTATCCCCGACCCTCAAGACATAGACCCAAGCACAGAAGCCTAAAGGCAGGGGTAGAACTGTAACTCCACCCCCCCCCCCACACACACACACACATTTCAGACAAATGCGTCCGTAAGACATGGTTCCCCCTCCCAATTCCCCATTCATACATCGTGGGCGCCAAATCACCTTCTCCCCGGAAGCTCCCTTCTCCCCAGCCGTGAAACCTCGGCCCCTCCTCCATGGCGCCCCCACCACACCAAATTCACCGCCGCCCTCCTCCCCAATGCCGGAGATGTTGTCTGTTTGCCGTCGTGCACTGGGCCGTGTGCCTCTTACTCCGTGCGGCCGGAGCTGCCTCGACGACAACCGCGTGAACCGTACCGGAGCCGATTCACCCCCGCCATTGTGCACGGCGCTGGAGCGGCTCCAACTTTGGATGCGTCCAGGACCCCGGCGCTGCTTCCCCGTAGCCGTCGACCGTCGTGACATATCTGCTTTCCTGCCGCCAGGAGCCACCGCAACCGCGTCGGCCTCACCGACTCGGTAGCTGGAGCTGCCTACTTCACCAGGCCGCAAGATAGGTCGTTGTAACACCCCCGGTGGTTAACTACAGTAATCACTTTTGATAATGACATGTCAGCAAGCTGAACAGTGCATGATCATCAGTAGCATCATATTGCATTTCAACTCCTAAGTCAAAATTCAGATTTAAACTAAAGTGGGAAATAAAAGTTGTTCAAACTGGAAAACCAAAATGTGCCTCATGTTGCAAATATTCCCATAGCATTTGTAAAAATGATTGCAACATTAGTTGAAATTGTAAAAGGACTCGAACAACTAGAAACAGCAGCAACATAGCACTATTCAATCCTTTTTCAATTTAAATAAAATCCAAACAAAAAGATATGGATCCCAAACCAATTTCTAGCAGTGACAGATAATGCACTGTAAATAATGGAGCAAGTCTCGAATTTTACAAAAGTCTTTTGGAATAAAAATAAAAGAGAAAACAGAAAAGGAAAATAAATAATATAAAAAAAAAGTAAAAAGGAAAAGCCCCCCCCCCCCTCCCCCCCCCCCCCGGACCAACTGGCCGTGGCCCAGCTGGCCACCAGGCCACCACCCAGGCCGGCCCACCCCACCCCGGCCTATAACCCCCTCCCCTCACCCCGAAACCCTAATCCCCCCCCCTCGCTCCTCTTCCCCCCCCCCCCCGATCAGAAATTCTGGATCGGGATCGAACCCCGTCGCCCGCGCCGCCTCGGCGCCCGTCGCCGGCCGGCCCGTCCCGACCGCCTCCCCGCGCCGATCTGCCTCGCTGTTCGCCTCTCTACCGCCTCCTCCACTCGACCCCTCCCCTGGATCGGACCGGGGCAGAGGCGCCCGATCCCGTCGCCGTCGCCGCGCTCCCGCCGTGCTCGCGCTGCTTCCGCCTCGCCGCCGCGCTCGGACACCGTGCCGGGACCTCGCCTCCCGTCTCCTCCCCGAATCGCCTCAGCGAGCGCTCGCACCCGTCGCCGCTGCCCGACGCCGTCGCCGACTCGGCCGCATCGTCGCCGTCGCTTCCTCGCCTCGCCATCATCCCCGTCCGGCCCCTGTGAGCCGCGCCCCTCTCCTCTCCTCTCTCCCTGACGCCGCGCCCGCACGTCGCCGCCAGTCCCGCTCGCGCACGGCCTCACACTCCCGTGCCTCGTCCCCTGCTCCGCCCCGAGCCGCCCACCGTTCGCCGTGCGCGCGCACGCCGAGCCGCGCCCAGCACCGCGCTGCCGCTCTGCGGCCGTCGCCGCGCCCCGCGCGCGCCCGCGCGCACGCACGCGCGCCCGTCACCCGCCCGTGGCCACGTGCCACTGACCGGTGGGGCCGCCCCCCTGTGCCGCTGACAGACGGGGCCAGCCCCAAAAACGTTTTAGAAAAAAATGAAAATAAGATAAAAATAATTAAATTAATTAATTAATTAATTAGTAATAAATTAAGTTAATTAATCCTGATTAGGTTAATCTAATTAGTAGTTAGTGTTAATTAAACAGTAAATATTATAACCTAATTAGCCTAATGTGAGTATGACAGGTGGGGACCCACTGGTCCTGACGTCATGCTGACGTCAGCAAGACACTGTTTGGATAATGTTTAATTTAAATAATTAATAAATTCCAGAAATTAATAAAACTTTAGAAAATCATATAAAATAATCCGTAGCTCAGATGAAATACTTTGTACATGAAAGTTGTCTAGAACGACGAGAAGAATCTGAATACGGGTCCGTTCGTCCGTGCACGCGTCCCTAACTATCCGAACTTGCAACCGTTCCCCCTTATCCTCTGTCCGATAATTCCAAAGACCCGGGAAATATATCAGATATTCTCCCGCTCCGTCTGTTACGTGTGATGCTGCGTTAGACTACCCCTCACCGTGTATCGTATTTGTCCTGCTCATGTTTGCTATATTTATTACTGTTTTCAGTCCCCCCTCTTCTCTCTCGGTAGACCCTGACACCGACGTCGTCCCCGAGACCGACGCAACTCAGGAGCCCGACGCCACCGTTGACGATCCCTCTCTCTTGCCAGAGCAACCAGGCAAGCCCCCCCCCCTTTGATCATCCCGATATCGCCCATTCTAATTTCCCATGCTTGCATTAGAATTGCTGCTACTACTGCTTTACCTATTCTGATGCATAGCCTGTTCATTGTAACCTGCTGTTGATAATTACCTACATATCCTAAACTGTTTAGTCTAGGCTGGGTAGAGACCTATCAGTGACCCCATTTATCCCGACTGCCGCGCTGGATCGTCAGAAGACCCGATCAACGGGATTGAAGACCAGGCCCCGACACCTCACATCACCCCCCCTTAGTTGTAACGACACTGCAGCGTTACTATCAAGTGCCGAGGGTGAAACCTCATGTAGCACTTCTGATGTTAACTCTGTAGAGTAGCTATTCGATCGTGGTCATCGAGGGTGATTCCTCCTTCCCCACTTCCGATACGACGCTGTCGTACAACACATCAAGTGTGAACTCATCGAGGGTGATTCCTCCTAAGTTCGACTTGACGGTTACATCGAGTGGGCATCCGTCGAGGGTGATACCTCGGATTTCCTTGATGTTATGGACACACGGTTACTGTGACTTTACTGCTGAACCTTGATAGAGACGGGTCGGCCCCGAAGGGGGACCCGAGGAAGCTACTTTTACTACAGGACTGAAGGGACAGGCGGTACCACCCAGTAGAGGTGGACCTGAGTTCCCGACAGTCTTTTACGAGACGAGTTGACCTGGATGGTGCCCGAGTGTTGAATACGAGGCGTGGCCGGGCATTCATGGCCCTTGCCGCAAGTCCTCGAGACGGGGCGACGGGGTCACATCTTTCGTGAGTCTCTGCTCGTTACCGCAAGCCCCTAGTCCTAGCGATTTGGATATTTGATCCGAGCAGGCCTCTGGTCTGATAGCACTAACCATCACGTGGGCATAGTATGGGCATTCTGCATCGTAGCATCAGCCGAAAGCTCTGTCAGACGTCCAGTTCAGCATGGCGGCACGGACGGACCGGCGCCCTCCTGGTGCCAGGCTTCTCCCTGCGCGCAACGACTCGGAGTGCACAGGGCGATGGCCCAAGACCTCTGAGCGCTTAGGATGTAGACCGACGGGGACCTCTCTGCTGAGCCGTAGGTAGGGTTGCGATGTGTCGTTTGGCCGAGGCCGGGCATGACCCAGGAAAGTGTGTCCGGCCGGAGTTAATCGAGCGTGTTGGGTAAGTTGGTGCACCCCTGCAGGGAAGAACATTTCTATCGATAGCCGGTCCTACGGTAAAGGACACTCGGAGTTGTATCCTGATTGATACAATTTAGAACTGGATACCTGTGATGAGACCTGTATATATGGCTCTGGGATTGCTTCTCGCAGGGAGTTGAGAAGGGATCTCAGGACGAGGTTGATGAATGTATGGCTCTGGGATTGCTTTCTCGCAGGGAGTCGAGAAAGGATCTCTGGGTGAGGTTGATATTATTACTGCTACATTATATGGTATTGTTCTACTCTCTTCTACTGCTGCAAGACCGCTGAAGATGCTAGTCTTCGATAGGACTAGGCCTTCTCTCTATTCTGGCATTTCTGCAGCCCAGTCCACATATACAGCCTCCCCTTGAAAATGTTGCATACGTAGTGTAGATCCTTGCTTGCTGAGTACTTCTGAGTACTCACGGTTGCTTTGTTTTCCTTTTCCTCCCCGTATCAGTTTGTCGTGACCAGAGGACGGAGCCCCCTGAGACAGATGCCCCGACGATCGCTACTACTACTACCCAGAGGATGGATACTACTACGAGTTGATTGACGACCAGGAGTAGGATCGGAGGGTCCCAGGCAGGAGGCCTGCGCCTTTCGATCGTAGTGTTTTATTTTTGCCCCGCCTTTCTAAAGGCCTTTCTGTTTCTCTTTTATATCTGTACTCAGATATCTGATGCTTCCGCTGACGCTTGTATGCCATCGAGCTATGTATTCGAGCCCTCGAGGCCCTGGCTTGTAATTATAAAGCTTGTATGACTTTATTTATGTTTTAGAGTTGTGTTGTGATATCTTCCCGTGAGTCCTTAGGCTTGATCGTGTGCATTTGCGTGTATGAACAGTGCACGATCGGGCCGGGGGCATTACAAGTTGGTATCAGAGCCGACTGCCTGTAGGAATCCCCTTTCCAACTCCTTGGCCGAAGTTGAGTCTAGTAACCGAAAATTGTTTTACTAACCTGGCTGTGTGGCTTACGGGCCCACGTCGCCAATTGGGTGGTATTAGGATCTTTTACTCCTCGACCTTTACTCTGGGACTCTGCTCTCTCTTCGATTCGGGTTAAATGATTTTACTAACTCCAGCATTAGGCTCTCGTGCTCACATCCACCCGGAGTTCTGAAATATTCCCCCCTTGCTTCAAGATTGTGGGCCAGGTTCTGCTTACAGGATCCTTTTATCGAGGGCACCCTGTGTTGTCACGTGCAGATTCCTCGCTCCAACAGTTTTCTCCGACGTGGATCTAGCCTTTGCTATGTCTCGTTGTGTACTCCCATATCGCGTGCCTGCGCGCCGCCTAGATGTCTAGCCTTTCCCTTTTCAACTGTCGTAATGCCGGATGCTAACCGAGGCTATGTGTGGCTTTGAATGTCTGGTGCGAATATGATGAAGTATCTATTGCACTTCCTTCTGTTGTGCGTGTTACTTCATAAATAATTCCATACGCCTGCAAGTTACTAGCTAAATTGCCCCTGTTGATTTGGCAGGATGGCTGACGATCCTCCACCTCCACCCTATATTGCCGCAATGATGCAGCAGTTTGAATTGAACCGTCAGCTCAACGAGAGTCTGGTAAGACGTTTGGAACGCAATGAGGCTCGTCAGGAGCCTGGACCGATCTCGCTGCCAGAATTTGTGCACCTCAACCCGTCCGTTTTCCGCAACTCCACCAATCCTATGGATGCTGATGATTGGCTCCGTGACATTGCCTTTCAGTTGAAGTCGGCCAATGTTACCCCTGACAGTTACGTCACCTATGCGACGTATCACCTGAGGGGATCAGCTGCTCAATGGTGGGAAAGCCACAGGGCTATGTTGCCTGCAGACACTGTAACCACTTGGCAGGAATTTCAGTCAGCTTTTCGTGCATGGTACATTCCTCAAGGTCTGATAGATCAGAAGAAGCAGCAGTTTCGCAAACTCACACAGGGCACAATGACTGTGGATGAATATCAGAGGAAATTTCTCGAGTTATCCCGCTATGCTGAGGATGACGTTGACACTGACGCCCGCAAGCAGGAGAAATTCCGTGAAGGACTCCGTACTGACATAAAACTCGCACTTGCAGTCCTTGATTGCACAGACTTCGCAACGCTTGTCAGCAAATCTTTCCGAATTGAAACAGCTCTGACTGAATGCCAGGAGTCGCTCAAACGCACTCGTGAAGCAGGCTCACCCTCGGGTCAGCCTGTTCAGAAACGTCGAGTGTGGATCCCGCACAATGTTCATCACCGACCTGCTCCAACACCAAGGCCGTCTTATGTTGCACCTCGTCTGCCTCCGCCGCCGAGACAACTAATGATTCAGGCTGGACACTCCAATACCATGGCTTCTCCTCAGGATGCACCACGTCTCTCGGATGGTCGTACGAAGGGCCATCGAACCCATCATTGCAGAAATCGTAAGGCCAGGATGTCTGCTGTGGACCGAGGCCAGGTCTCTCACGTCAAAATAGAAGAAGCTCGGGAGTCCCCAAAAATTGTGATGGGAACCCTTCACGTCAATTCAGTGCCAACTTCTGTTCTTTTTGATTCTGGAGCATCGCATGCTTTTGTGTCCCAACAATTTGCTCAGTTGCATGGGTTACATATGGAAAATCTGCCCACTCCTTTAGCGATTCAATCTCCGGGATCCAAGTGGCAAACCACGATGTTATGCCCCCACAACCACATCGAGATTGGAGGTCTGCTTTTTCCGGCTTCTCTCATTGTACTCGGGCCTTCCAACATAGACATCATTCTTGGTATGGATTGGTTGATTGCCCATAAAGCTTTGATTGACTGTGCTACTAAGACAGTCCAACTCACACACCCTTCTGGCCAGACAGTCAAATACTCAGCTCGAACAGTTCAGAATGCCGAGAATCAGATATATGTTCTGAATGCATTGAATGCTTCACCTCTTGAAGGCATCGAGAACGTTCCAGTTGTTCGTGATTTTCAAGATGTATTTCCAGAAGAACTTCCAGGAATACCCCCTGCTAGAGCTGTTGAGTTTGTCATTGACTTGAAACCAGGCACTACTCCTATTGCAAAGCGTCCTTATAAGATGCCTCCGCATCATCTTCTCGAGCTTAAGGAAGAAATCGACACATCACTTAAGAAAGGTTTCATCCGCCCCAGTTCCTCTGCTTGGGGAGCACCTTCGCTCTTCGTTAAGAAGAAGGATGGAACTAACCGATTGGTTCAGGATTACCGACCTATCAACCAAGCCACAATTCAGAACAAGTATCCGCTTCCTAGAATCAACGATTTGTATGATCAACTTACTGGATCATCGGTATTCTCTAAACTTGATTTGAGGTTGGGTTACCATCAGATCCGTGTTCGTGAAGAGGATATTCCCAAGACAGCATTCGTTACTCGCTATGGTTCTTATGAGTACACAGTCATGTCATTTGGCTTAACAAATGCTCCAGCCACATTCTCCCGATTGATGAATTATATCTTCATGGATTACCTCGATAAATTCGTCGTGGTATATCTGGATAATATTCTGGTATATTCGAAGAATGAAGAAGAACATGCCGAACATCTTCGCCTTGTACTGGAAAGGCTGCGTGAACACCAACTGTATGCCAAATATTCTAAATGTGAATTCTGGTTGTCTGAAGTGACATATCTTGGCCATGTGATTTCGCAAGATGGCATCACCGTTAACCCAGAACGAGTTCAGGCTATTCTTGACTGGACTCCTCCGAAGAATGTCAAGCAAGTCAGAAGTTTTCTCGGCCTTGCAAGCTATTGCCGTCGCTTTGTCGAGAATTTCTCAAAGATTGCTAAGCCTTTAACTGATCTACTTCACAAGGGCGTTAAGTTTGAATGGACAGAAAAATGTCAGGAAAGTTTTCAAACACTCAAGGACAAGCTAACTTCTGCTCCAGTTCTTGCTCCTCCAGATTCTCGCAAAGACTTTGTGATCTATTGTGACGCATCCCGTGAAGGATTAGGCTGTATCCTAATGCAAGAGCGTAAAGTGATTGCCTATGGCTCTCGTCAGTTGCGACCGCATGAAGAGAATTATCCGGTACATGATCTAGAACTAGCTGCTGTCATCTATGCACTGCAGTTGTGGCGACATTATCTCCTTGGTAATCGTTGCGAGATCTACACGGATCATAAAAGTTTGAAGTACTTGTTCACTCAACCATCTCTGAATCTCCGTCAGCAAAGATGGATGGAGACCATTGCGGACTATGACTTGGGTATTTCTTATACCCCTGGCAAGGCTAATGTGATGGCTGATGCGTTGAGCCGCAAATCCTATTGCTGCGAACTTGAGGTTCAGCTACAGCAACCACTTCTGTATGAAGGGCTTCAAAAGCTAAATCTCGAGATAGTTCCCCAAGGATACTTAAAAACCTTGGTTGTTGAACCAGACCTTGAGAAAGCTGTTAAGAATGCGCAAGCTAAAGATGCTGAAATTGATCTGATGAAGAAAGACCTTCACCTTGTAAAGTACAGGGATTTCTCGCTGTCTGAAGATGGAACCTTGTATTTCAGAGACCGCATTGTCGTACCTCGCTTCGAGCTTATGACTGACAAAGTCATGAAGGAGGCACATGATACCCCGCTGTCTATTCATCCGGGTAGCACCAAGATGTATCGTGATCTCCGTCAAAGGTACTGGTGGTCTAGAATGAAGCAAGACATTGCTCGATATGTTGCTGAATGTGATGTGTGTCGACGCGTTAAAGCAGAACATCAGAAGCCTGCTGGAATTCTGCAACCACTTCCTATTCCTTTATGGAAATGGGATAAGGTTCAGATGGATTTCGTTACAGGACTTCCCAGGTCACAGAAGGGTCACGATGCTATTCTTGTCGTCGTCGACCAACTCTCCAAAGTTGCACACTTTCTGCCTGTCAAGGAGACGATCACTGCTAGTCAGTTAGCAGAGTTATATATCTCCAGAATTGTTTCACTCCACGGTATTCCGAAAGAGATCAGTTCAGACCGTGGCAGCATATTCACCGGTCATTTCTGGGAAAGTTTCCAAAAGGCTATGGGAACTCATATTACCTGGAGTTCAGCTTATCATCCTCAATCCCAAGGCCAAGTTGAACGAGTTAATCAAGTGCTTGAAGACATGCTACGAGCTTGTGTTGTTTCTTTCGGCAAGAAGTGGGAAGAATCTCTCCCGTATGCCGAGTTCTCTTATAACAACAGTTATCAAGCCAGCTTGAAAATGGCCCCCTTTGAAGTTCTCTATGGACGTAAGTGTCGAACCCCTCTGAATTGGTCAGAAACTGGGGAACGACCGCTCGTAGGTCCAGATATTATTCAACACGCCGAAGAACAAGTCCGAATTGTCCGGGAAAATCTCAAGGCGGCTCAGGACCGCCAGAAGAGCAACTATGATCGCAAACGATGGGGTTTGACTTATCAACCTGGTGATCAAGCTTATCTTCGTGTCACTCCTATGAAAGGCACTCACCGTTTTGGAATCAAGGGCAAGTTAGCTCCCCGCTACATTGGTCCTTTCCGCATTGTTGCAAGACGTGGTCAAGTGGCATATAAATTGGAATTGCCGCCGCAATTCTCTCATATCCACGACGTCTTCCATGTGTCGCAACTTCGTAAATGCTTCAAGGAATCTCCGCACCGATCTGTGGATCACGAGATGCTTGAATTGCAAGATGATCTATCTTATAAGGAGCATCCGATCCGCATTCTCGATGAAGCTGAACGTCGAACCCGTCAGAAGGTTACCAAGTTCCTCAAAGTGCAGTGGTCAAATCATACTGAAAACGAAGTCACTTGGGAACGCGAGGATAATCTTCGTGCGGAATACCCCGAACTTTTTCCTTCTACTTCTTAATTCTCGGGACGAGAATTCTTGTTAGTAGAGGAGATTTGTAACACCCCCAGTGGTTAACTACAGTAATCACCCTTTTGATTATGCCATGTCATCATGTTTAACAGTGCATGATCATCATTTGCATCATAATGCATTTCAACTTCTAACTCAAATTCAAATTAAATTAAAGTGGAAAATAAAAGTTGTTCAAACTGGAAAACTAAAATGTGCATCTTGTTGCAAATATTCCCCTAGCATTTATAAAAATGATTGCAACATTAGTTGGAATTGTAAAAGGACTCGAACAACTAGAAACAGCAGCAACATAGCACTATTCAATCCTTTTTCAATTTAAATAAAATCCAAACAAAAAGATATGGATCCCAAACCAATTTCTAGCAGTGACAGATAATGCACTGTAAATAATGGAGCAAGTCTCGAATTTTACAAAAGTCTTTTGGAATAAAAATAAAAGAGAAAACAGAAAAGGAAAATAAATAATATAAAAAAAAAGTAAAAAGGAAAAGCCCCCCCCCGGACCAACTGGGCCGTGGCCCAGCTGGCCACCAGGCCACCACCCAGGCCGGCCCACCCCGGGCCTATAACCCCCTCCCCTCACCCCGAAACCCTAATCCCCCCCTCGCTCCTCTTCCCCCCGCGATCCAGAAATTCTGGATCGGGATCGAACCCCGTCGCCCGCGCCGCCTCGGCGCCCGTCGCCGGCCGGCCGTCCCCGACCGCCTCCCCGCGCCGATCTGCCTCGCCTGTCGCCTCTCCTACCGCCTCCTCCACTCGACCCCCCTCCCCTGGATCGGACCGGGGCAGAGGCGCCCCGATCCCGTCGCCCGTCGCCGCGCTCCCCGCCGCTGCTCGCGCTCGCTTCCGCCTCGCCGCCCGCGCTCGGACACCGTCGCCGGGACCTCGCCTCCCCGTCTCCTCCCCGAATCGCCTCAGCGAGCGCTCGCACCCGTCGCCGCTGCCCGACGCCGTCGCCGACTCGGCCGCATCGTCGCCGTCGCTTCCTCGCCTCGCCATCATCCCCGTCCGGCCCCCTGTGAGCCGCGCCCCTCTCCTCTCCTCTCTCCCTGACGCCGCGCCCGCACGTCGCCGCCAGTCCCGCTCGCGCACGGCCTCACACTTCCCCGTCGCCTCGTCCCCTGCTCCGCCCCGAGCCGCCCACCGTTCGCCGTGCGCGCGCACGCACGAGCCCGCGCCCACGCACCGCGCTGCCGCTCTGCGGCCCGTCGCCGCGCCCCGCCGCGCGCCCGCGCGCACGCACCGCGCGCCCGTCACCCGCGCCCGTGGCCACGTGCCACTGACCGGTGGGCCCTGCCCCCCTGTGCCGCTGACAGACGGGGCCCAGCCCCAAAAACGTTTTAGAAAAAAAATGAAAATAAAGATAAAAATAATTAAATTAATTAATTAATTAATTAGTTAATAAATTAAGTTAATTAATCCTGATTAGGTTAATCTAATTAAGTAGTTAGTGTTAATTAAACAGTAAATTAATTAGTTAACCTAATTAGCCTAATGTGAGTATGACAGGTGGGACCCACTGGTCCTGACGTCATGCTGACGTCAGCAAGACACTGTTTCGGATAATGTTTAATTTAAATAATTAATTAAATTCCAGAAATTAATAAAAACTTTAGAAAATCATATAAAATAATCCGTAGCTCAGATGAAAATACTTTGTACATGAAAGTTGCTCAGAACGACGAGACGAATCTGAATACGCGGTCCGTTCGTCCGTCACGCGTCCCTAACTATCCGAACTTGCAACCGTTCCCCTCTTATCCTCTGTCCGATAATTCCAAAGACCCGGGAAATATCATCAGATATTCTCCCGCTCCGTCTGTTACGTGTGATGCTGCGTTAGACTACCCCTAGCACCGTGTATCGTATTTGTCATGCTCATGTTTGCTATATATTTATACTGTTTCCTCCCCCTCTTCTCTCTCGGTAGACCCTGACACCGACGTCGTCCCCGAGACCGACGCAACTCAGGAGCCCGACGCCACCGTTGACGATCCCTCTCTCTTGCCAGAGCAACCAGGCAAGCCCCCCCCCCCTTTGATCATCCCGATATCGCCCATTCTAATTTCCCATGCTTGCATTAGAATTGCTGCTACTACTGCTTTACCTATTCTGATGCATAGCCTGTTCATTGTAACCTGCTGTTGATAATTACCTACATATCCTAAACTGTTTAGTCTAGGCTGGGTAGAGACCTATCAGTGACCCCATTTATCCCGACTGCCGCGCTGGATCGTCAGAAGACCCGATCAACGGGATTGAAGACCAGGCCCCGACACCGCACATCACCCCCCCTTAGTTGTAACGACACTGCAGCGTTACTATCAAGTGCCGAGGGTGAAACCTCATGTAGCACTTCTGATGTTAACTCTGTAGAGTAGCTATTCGATCGTGGTCATCGAGGGTGATTCCTCCTTCCCCACTTCCGATACGACGCTGTCGTACAACACATCAAGTGTGAACTCATCGAGGGTGATTCCTCCTAAGTTCGACTTGACGGTTACATCGAGTGGGCATCCGTCGAGGGTGATACCTCGGATTTCCTTGATGTTATGGACACACGGTTACTGTGACTTTACTGCTGAACCTTGATAGAGACGGGTCGGCCCCG
Source organism: Thinopyrum elongatum (assembly GCA_011799875.1). NCBI lineage: Eukaryota > Viridiplantae > Streptophyta > Magnoliopsida > Poales > Poaceae > Thinopyrum > Thinopyrum elongatum. The sequence goes on from CM022301.1 coordinate 150,833,747, forward strand.
AAGGGGGACCCGAGGAAGCTACTTTTACTACAGGACTGAAGGGACAGGCGGTACCACCCAGTAGAGGTGGACCTGAGTTCCCGACAGTCTTTTACGAGACGGGTTGACCTGGATGGTGCCCGAGTGTTGAATACGAGGCGTGGCCGGGCATTCATGGCCCTTGCCGCAAGTCCTCGAGACGGGGCGACGGGGTCACATCTTTCGTGAGTCTCTGCTCGTTACCGCAAGCCCCTAGTCCTAGCGATTTGGATATTTGATCCGAGCAGGCCTCTGGTCTGGTAGCACTAACCATCACGTGGGCATAGTATGGGCGTTCTGCATCATAGCATCAGCCGAAAGCTCTGTCAGACGTCCAGTTCAGCATGGCGGCACGGACGGACCGACGCCCTCCTGGTGCCAGGCTTCTCCCTGCGCGCAACGACTCAGAGTGCACAGGGCGATGGCCCAAGACCTCTGAGCGCTTAGGATGTAGACCGACGGGGACCTCTCTGCTGAGCCGTAGGTAGGGTTGCGATGTGTCGTTTGGCCGAGGCCGGGCATGACCCAGGAAAGTGTGTCCAGCCGGAGTTAATCGAGCGTGTTGGGTAAGTTGGTGCACCCCTGCAGGGAAGAACATTTCTATCGATAGCCGGTCCTACGGTAAAGGACACTCGGAGTTGTATCCTGATTGATACAATTTAGAACTGGATACCTGTGATGAGACCTGTATATATGGCTCTGGGATTGCTTCTCGCAGGGAGTCGAGAAGGGATCTCAGGACGAGGTTTGATGACTTTATGGCTCTGGGATTGCTTTCTCGCAGGGAGTCGAGAAAGGATCTCAGGATGAGGTTGATATTATTACTGCTACATTATATGGTATTGTTCTACTCTCTTCTACTGCTGCAAGACCGCTGAAGATGCTAGTCTTCGATAGGACTAGGCCTTCTCTCTATTCTGGCATTTCTGCAGCCCAGTCCACATATACAGCCTCCCCTTGAAAATGTTGCATACGTAGTGTAGATCCTTGCTTGCTGAGTACTTCTGAGTACTCACGGTTGCTTTGTTTTCCTTTTCCTCCCCGTATCAGTTTGTCGTGACCAGAGGACGGAGCCCCCTGAGACAGATGCCCCGACGATCGCTACTACTACTACCCAGAGGATGGATACTACTACGAGTTGATTGACGACCAGGAGTAGGATCGGAGGGTCCCAGGCAGGAGGCCTGCGCCTTTCGATCGTAGTGTTTTATTTTTGCCCCGCCTTTCTAAAGGCCTTTCTGTTTCTCTTTTATATCTGTACTCAGATATCTGATGCTTCCGCTGACGCTTGTATGCCATCGAGCTATGTATTCGAGCCCTCGAGGCCCTGGCTTGTAATTATAAAGCTTGTATGACTTTATTTATGTTTTAGAGTTGTGTTGTGATATCTTCCCGTGAGTCCTTAGGCTTGATCATGTGCATTTGCGTGTATGAACAGTGCACGATCGGGCCGGGGGCGTTACAGTCGTACACTCATCTTAAATCACTTTATTTAGGCGTCAATCGTTTGAATTTTTATTCTGGGCCAATTGATTCCCAATGGGAAGCAGCATCCCTCGAGGCGGCGGAGTTCCTAGGCTGCCGGTTGGCTGGTGTCTATCGTAAGGGTGCAGGGGCGCAAGTTCACCGCGGAAGCAGCGCTTAGGTGGCTTTCTTAGAGTTGCGTGGGTTGAAGGTACTGCTGCCGCCGGATCTGGATGACGGCGAGTTTTTGTGGATTGGTCGGCGGCGGCGCAACCACGGCAGTGCGGTGGGGCGGGGAGCGGGGTTTTGGTAGGAGCTCTCGCGACCAGGGACGGCGGAGGCAGGCTGCTCTGCCAGTGGTCGCCGGCTCTTCGGGGAAGATTCTGAACAATGTCAGCTGGGAGGCACAAGACGGCCATCAAGCCATCCGGCGTAGATCAGACAGTACCAAAATAAAATAAAATTGTGTGACCCCAATTTAGTTTTCAGACATGTGACCACTCTCGTACCTTACTGTTGATCACTTAGGGTATTTCTTCAGGTCAGAGATATGTGTCGTTCTTAACATTATGTGTTTTCTGCATATTCAGCCACATCGTCTTCCTTCTCACCGCAGCTGCTCCAACAAGGGAAGCATACACCAGAAGGGAGCTATAGTCCCCACTCAACAGTTCCCTGCATCGAATGTGCGTGCCCAACATGGACAGCCACAAAACTGCAGGGCCATCGACAAGTCAGCACATGATGCTCACTCCTATGGATGGGGGCCAGATAGGTTGTACCCTCATCTTACTTGTGTGCAACATTTATGGCTTTGTTATTCATCTAAGCATGAAAAATAGATTATCACATTTCACTGTATATTCATGCTGATCTCTTAAGAGTCTTGTTCAGGAGTTAATGTTGTTCCATAGTTCAGATAAGAGACTTGTTCTTTAGGTAACGCTATTCCATAGTTATCATCCATCAGCCAATGCTATCCCATAGGCTGGTGATTATAGTATTATACCACTTCTAGTATTACCTATGTTGTTCTTTAATACTTTTGTGTGCCATCTAGTTAATCTCGAGTACAAACAATACATATTCTGTAGCTTTCATCTGTGTTCTCCCTTTAGTTTTTGAGACCTGTTGCTGCTAGTTAAGCCCAGTCCTACTATTTATGTCATCTCCTACAGGCACTCATTACATAAATCTAACTACTAGTTGTCTTCCATGCATGTCAGATATAATTGCACACACTGATATATCCACAAGAACCGCACAGAGCAATGTAACGGCCAACAAACTTGACGTCAATGATACCCAATATGATGGAACACGTAAAGGCAGTTCTTCAGAAGACTTGCAAGAAGATGGTGAATCCTATTCACCCCACAAGGTCCTTGCTCTAACTTGGCCCGTGATATGGGTACATGATGCATATAATGTCCTGGAGTGCATCTACTCTGTTGCAATGCCATGTGCTTAGCCTGCTGATCATGCATGTAAATATGTCATGCCTTCCTGTTTTTCAGTACCTATTCCATTCATGATAACATGTTTTCACATTCAAGTACTGTCATTCTACTCCGTCACAATGCCATCTGCATAGTTTGGACATCATGCTTCTGAATATCTTATGCATTGTTATTCATTAGTATGTACTTCATCTGTCTACCATACCATGTTTTTTTACATTGAAGTGATGTTCTCGTTATCTGTTGCAATGCCATCTTAGTTTCCCAATCATACACGCATATGTTGCCTTAGTGTTTTTCTGTATGTATTCCGCTATCATACAGTTTTACATTCAACTAGTGTTTTTTACTCTGTTGTCATGTTGTATCCCTAGCTCTTACATCATACTCCCTCCGTCCGGATTACATGTCGCAGGAATGGATAAAAATGGATGTATCTAGAACTGAAAAATGCCTAGACAGATCCATTTATTTCCGGATGGAGGGAATACATGTCAATATGTCATGCCTTTCTATTCTTCAGTGCCTATTCCATCTCTCTGCCGTAGCATGTTTTATAACTGAAGCACCATTCTTCTATATAAGGCATGCAAGGGGAAGACGGCTATGTTAGAATCTGAAGGGTTACAAATAAGGTCTTTGCAAAAGATCCAAATGCCATGAGATAGTAAACCAACTCCAGTGTTCATAGATACTTCTCCAGCATAGAGAAACCCAACTCCTACTGATAATAAGCAGATTCAAGTGGCCAAAGAACTAGTCCACTCCAGTCCAGCAAAAATATGTCAACTTCATTCTAAAAAGCGTGGGTGTATCCTCACATCATGAAATTTTATAGCATTCAGATCATATTTTCTACATGTTTCTTACCCATCTCTCTTTTAGAAAAATGAGCTTAAAGGATAGAAGACTTCCTAAACTGGGATCGTGTTCGAGGAAAGTATCTTGCGGGAATTCTCTACGCTCCAATGCTGATGTAAGTACCTGTTGTATATCACTAAATTTTTACATCAGCATGTATTTTGTTAATCGACGTGAATCCAACCTTTATCTGATCTAAATTTACTTGTAGCAAAATGTATAATTAAAGGCGACAATGTTGATTTTTGTAAGGAAAACTGCCTGGTAGTTTTGCATACTGAGCTGCATGAGTGTACTATCTCATATCATGCACATTACTAAATTGTAGTGTTGTTCTGGTTGCCCAATCATTCATTGTGTCAATGTTGCTTTCCTATTACCTTACCTGGTTGATGATAGTTGTGCCATATTGTGTTAATTTGGTGTAGGATGGTGTGGTGTGGTTGCCCAAACGTTCGTTGTGTTAATGTTGCTTTCCTATTATCTGACCTGGCCAATGATAGCAATGCTAGTGTGTTAATTTGGTGCAGGCTGCTGAAGATAAGAAGACAAACTCTGAAAACAGCAAGGCAACCCCATTGTTTCTTTCCAATAAATCTAGGCCAGGTAATATGGCAATAACTCTTGATTAATCTGTTCGGTTCCCCTCCTAATTTATGTTATGATGCAGTGGTCGAGACACTCTCCACTATCAATAATACAAGCCTGCCAAAATCGCCATCTGAATCTGTTCAGTTTCCTCTGTCTCGAATCCAACAGAAAAAATGTATGTTTGTGAACCAATTACTGGCTGAAGCAATGATGGAAATCGTGGAGGAATCAGAGGTGCACATTCTTGCGCAACAACAACTGATCAATGTTTTTAGAGACAGTGTAGCAAAGAAGGAAGAAGTTGCTCACATGCTTATGGGTGTCATGCGCACTGAGGTTGCAGATTGTGAGGTTGTAAATTGTTAAGTTCTGTTCATTTATTTGCACTGGCATTAATCTTTGGTTGCCCAGTGGATGTAATTTCCTGTAATATATGCTGGATGTGCAACGTTTTTCCTTGTATGCCATACGTTTGCTTAGCGTGCCTCGCATTCCAGCTAACTGGTCGCTAGGAAGCCAAAAAAAAGCAGTGAAATTATTAGTTAGCATGAACAGTCATGGGCCCTATATGAAGGAAGCGGCCCACTGCCCTTAATGGGCTCGCAGGGGCCAAAATTCTCATAGTCCTTTGATTGATCGGTTTTGGTCCTGTCCATAATTGCTCGTCGTAATGGTCTCAAATTATATCTAGGCCGGAATCGACATTATCTAATTGGGCCTACAGACATGTTCGAACTTTAGCGGGCCCATTAAGTTAATGGGCCGTAACCAGGCCGAAAGCTCTATTGGGCCGCTATAATTGAAACGAGCCAATAGTTAATGCTCGGCCCTGTTACCTCCCAGGTCGTTAATAGGCCGACATCGAATAGGGCAATAAGTGGGCCCATTCGATTTCACGGGCCGTTAATAGGCCGATACTAAGGTCGGGCTATATATGGCCCAATTGTACTGTGGGCCTTTAGCAGGCCGAAAGAGACAGCGGGCTCATACTGGACCATGAAGAGCATGGGCCGCTAAGAGGCCGAAAGTCAGGTCAGACTGTATATAGCCCAACTGTGTTGTGGGCCTTTAGCAGGCCGAAAGAGAAACCGGGCTGGTTTTGGACCATGAAGAGCATGGGCCGTTAAGAGGCCAAAACTCAGGTCCGACTGCAAATGGCCCAACTCATTTATGGATTGTTAACAGGCTAAAAGACACACCAGGCTGGAAATTGGCCCAACACTTAAATGGGTCGCAAAAAGGCTGAAAGACGTACATCCTGAAAATTGGCCCATCCCTTGAATGGGCCGTTAACAGGCCGAAACCACATCGAGTCGATATTGAGCCCAAATATATAACGGGCTATCAACGGGCTCGAACTAATGATGGGCTACAATGGTGTAAAATAGTTAACGGGTCGAATTGGCACATCTCGTATGGGCCGTGGGCTTAAATGGACCAGAAACAAGTAGGCCCTATATGGGCCGACCTGCTAATTTTGACTCTGCCGGCCTCTTTCGCCTAAATGGGCCACTGTTGGGCCTTGCCACGTGCCAACGTATCATAGGCGCCTCCCGTACAATGAGTGGATGACATCTGTCCCAACGCTGAGCCGACACGTGGATCCTCTGGCGAATGAGAATTTTACACGTGGAAAAACCCCATTGGTCGGGGCTGTTAACGGGTTATCGGATCCAAACCGGAACCCGATAGCTTAACGGCGACCCGTTACGGTGGATGCCATGTGTCGGTTACCGTTGACGAAAACACTTCCATGACGCGCCATTTATCGTCATGGAAGTGGACACTTCTGTGATGATAATTTTGGTATTGTCATGGAACACTTCTACGACAGCACATGTATGACTATCTTGATTCTGTCATAAAATCGTCATGGATGTACATGCATGACAGAAAATGTGACCTACTGTGACAAACACGTATCATCACAGAAGTGTTTTTTTTTGTAGTGGAAGTTACAATGCAGTAGGTATAATGCAAAAATAAAATATGAATGGGTTATCAATAGTACTTAAATTAGTGATTTGTTTTATTATGCTAACGGATCTCACGGAGGTTTTGTTAAGTTTTGTGTGGATGAAGTGTTCAAAGATCAAGGAGGTCTCGATATGAGGAGAATGAGGAGAGGGAAGAGTTCAAGCTTGGGGATGCCTGAGGCACCCCAAGTAAATATTCAAGGAGACTGAAGCGTCTAAGCTTGGGGATGCCCCGGAAGGCATCCCATCTTTCTTCAACAAGTATCGGTATGTTTTGATTTTTGTTATGTTCACGTGATATGCGTAGATCTTGGAGCGTGGTGTGCTTTTTATTTTTTGTTAAATAATGCACCATGCTGGTATGAGATAGTCCTTGGTTGATTTATAGAATGCTCTTTGCACTTCACTTATATCTTTTGAGTATGGCTTTATAGAATGCTTCATGTGCTTCACTTATATCATTTGATGTTTGGATTGCCTGTTTCTCTACATATGGAAAACCGTTATTTGTAGAATGCTCTTTAGATTCACCTATATTTACTAGAGCGTGGGCAAGTCTTTTGTAGAAAGAATTAAAATCTCTTGCTTCACGTATATCTATTTAGAGAGTCAACGGGAATTGGTCATTCACATGGTTAGTCATAAAATCCTACATAAAACTTGTAGATCACTGAATATGATATGTTTGATGATGACCCACAAGTATAGGGGATCAATCGTAGTCCTTTTGGTAAGTAAGAGTGTCGAATCCAACGAGGAGCAGAAGGAAATGACAAGCGGTTTTCAGCAAGGTATTTTCTGTAGGCACTGAAATTATCGGTAACAGATAGTTTAGTAGTAAGATAATTTAGTCCCAGGTTCTGCCTCGAGACGGTGGCGCTTCATCCCGAAAGCTTTCCTATGATTTTTTCTAGGTCAAAACCCTTCATATAGCAGAAGAAGGACACTGAGGGCTGGCCAGGGGCCCACAAGCTCGGGAGGCACGCCCTGGGGGGTAGGGCGCACCCCCCAGGCTTGTGGCCACCTGGTGGGTCCCCCTCTGTTATTTCTTTGTCCAATATTTTTTATATATTCCAAAACAATTCTTTGTAAGTTTTAGGACATTTGGAATTGTGCAGAATAGGTATCTCAGATTTGCTCCTTTCCGGTCCAGAATTCCAGCTGCCGGCATTCTCCCTCTTCATGTAAACCTTGTAAAATAAGATAGAAAAGGCATAAGAATTGTATCTTAAAGTGAAATAACAGCCCATAATGCAATAAATATCAACATAAAAACATGATGCAAAATGGACGTATCAACTCCCCCAAGCTTAGACCTTGCTTGTCCTCAAGCAAGCCGAAATCGATAACATGTCCACATGTTTAGAGATAGAGGTCTCGATAAAATAAAAATAAGAACATGAGGCATCATGATCATCTCTTAGAACAACAATAACTCGTCATATAGCTTCTTATGCCAAAGTGATAATTCATTCACAAGGTAAAGTATAGACCAAAAACTTTATTGAAAACTAACAAACTATGATCTCGGTCATTGAAGCAATTGCAATTTATCATAACATCGGAAAGAGTCAATGTAAGAGCTTTTAATTAGCAAGTTCACATACTCTCATTTAATCTTTCATAATTGCTAACACTCATGCGATACTTATGAGATCAAAGCTTCAGTCAGACACATAGGAAGATAGGGGCTTATAGTTCCGCCTCCCAACCATTTACCTCAAGGGTAACGTCAACAATAATACTTTATGATTACCTACATCCGAGTGGATATGTATGTCTGGATCTTTCCCCAACACATAGTGCTTGCCAAAAAGAGAAAATATAAAAGGAGGGGTGAAGATCACCATGACTCTTGCATAAAGGTAGAAATTAAAATAAAAGATAGGCACTTCGCAGAGGGAAGCAGAGGTTGTCATGCGCTTTTTGGTTGGATTGAAGAAATCTTAATGCAATGGAACGTCACTTTATATTGCCGCTTGTGATAGAGAACTTTATTATGCAGTCCGTCGCTTTTATTTGTTCCCCATCACAAGTTCGTATAATGTTTATTTTCCTCACACTAAAATATCATACATATTTAGAGAGCAATTTTTATTGCTTGCACCGATGACAACTTACTTGAAGGATCTTACTCAATGCATAAGTAGATATAGTGGACTCTCATGGAAAAACTGGGTTAAAGGTTTATGGATGCACAAGTAGTATCTCTACTTAGTGCGGAATTTTTGGCTAGCATAGGATGAGAAGCAAGCTCAACATGTTGGAGGATCCATGACAATATAACTTCTATTCGGATATAAGGGAACATAACACATTATGTTGTCTTCCTTGTCCAACATCAACTTATTAGCATATAATATTTTAATGAGTGCTCACAATCACAAAAGATGTCCAAGATGGTGTATTTATATGTGAGACCTCTCTTTCTTTATTACTTCCTATTAATTGCAACAATGACCAATACTATGTTTGTCAACCCTCAACAAATTTCATGCATCATACTTCTTATATGTGAAGTCATCACTCCCCATAAGATTATTATATAATCTTTTATTATTTTCCTTTTATTTTACAAGATCAAAGTAAGAAATCAAAGACCTTAACTCAAGCTAATCTTTATTATATAACTCTCGCACTCGATTACATAGATAGAACACAAAGAAAAACTCAAATATTAGATCATACTAAAACTTTTATTCTACTAGATCAAGATTTAAACAAAAGGATCGAACTAAGATAAACGATAAAGATAAAGATGTGATGGTGATTCGATACCGCGGCACCTCACCCAAGTTTGGCACAAGCCAAAGGGAGTGCCCATACCCATGTACTCAAGTCTCCTTCTTTGGAGGTGGTGGTGATGTTGATGATGCAGCGGCGAGCTTCTCCAACTTATGTTTGAGGATGAACTTTTCCTCCCTCAAGTCATCATTTTCTTGCTCAAGCTTCAATATCTTTTTGCATAATGCCGCCTTGCTGTCCTCCAGAAAACGGGACGGGGTAAATTGAACCTTACATTTGCTTGATCCGTTCGGTAGGCTTGACTTCTTGAACTCCACGTGCATATCCCCTGGTTGAGGCAGGGGGACATCATCTTCCTCTGAGCTCGCATCTTTTGCCTCCTCTGGGTCGGAATCTAGCTCCTCATCCGTGGACCATAGGTAGGGATAAATCTCCCCAAAGATCTTTGGATCCGCGGCATAATGGGAAACATAGCTCTCTCGATCTGAATCTTGCGACGACATGCTTTCAGATCTGTCAGAAAAATAACTCGAAACAAAAACAGAGGATAATGTTGTAATATGGTGGTCAAAACCTTTGAGAGATTATATAATGAACTTTTACCATGCAAAACAAGTATTCTGGGGGAAAACAGAGTCCGGGAGGTACACGAGATGGCCACAAGCATGGGAGGCGTGCCCCCCAGGCTTGTCGCCTGCTCGTGCACTTTTCGGACTACTTTTTATTTTCCTAATTTTTTAAATATTCCAAAATGGAGTAAGATTGTTCTGAAAAACTTTTGGAGTCGGTTTACTTACCGTATCACATACCAATTCCTTTTCAAGGTTCTGGAGCATTCTGGAAGGTTTCCTTTATGTACTCCTCCGGTGTTATGGAATGTATAATATTAGTTCAACACTTATGGGCGTACCTGAGACATAATGTTTGATTCTTTGCCAATTCACCACCTTTGGGTTGTTGCCTTCGGCATTGTTGATCTTGATGGCACCCGAACGATAAACTTCTTCAATAATGTAAGGACCTTCCCATTTGGAGAGAAGTTTTCCTGCAAAAAATCTTAAACGAGAATTGTATAGCAAGACATGGTCACCTAAACTAAATTCCCGCTTTTGTATTCTTTTGTCATGCCATCTTTTAACCTTTTCTTTAAACAACTTGGCATTTTCATAGGCTTGGGTTCTCCATTCATCTAGTGAGCTAATGTCAAATAACCTCTTCTCACCGGCAAGTTTGAAATCATAGTTGAGCTCTTTAATTGCCCAATAAGCTTTATGTTCTAATTCAAGAGGCAAGTGACATGCTTTCCCATAATGCATCATCAAGTTTCTTAGACCAATTCTTCCAAGATCTATTAACAGTCTTTTGCAAGATCAATTTTATGTCTCTACTACTTAATTCTACTTGACCACTAGACTGAGGGTGGTATGGAGATGCAATTCTATGGTTAACATCATACTTAGCAAGCAATTTACGGAAAGCACCATGAATAAAATGTGAACCACCATATGTCATTAAATATCCAGGGACTCCAAACCTCGAGAAAATGACTTCTTTAAGCATTTTAATAGATGTGTTGTGATCAGCACTACTAGTTGGAATAGCTTCCACCCACTTAGTAACATAATCAACAACAACCAAAATATGTGTATACCCATTAGAGGAAGGAAAAGGTCCCATATAATCAAATCTCCAAACATCAAATGGTTCAATAACAAGTGACTAATTCATAGGCATTTCCTGACTTCTACTAATGTTACCAATTCTTTGACATTCATCACAAGACAAGACAAACTTCCGAGCATCTTTGAAAAGAGTGGGCCAATAAAAACCAGATTGGAATACCTTGTGTGCAGTTCTATCTCCAGCATGGTTTCCTCCGTAAGCCTCAGAGTGACACTTGCGTAGGATTTGGTGATGTTCATGCTCAGGTATACAATGTCTAATAACACCATCTACTCCTTCTTTATAAAGGTGTGGGTCATCCCAGAAGTAATGTCTTAAATCATAGAAAAACTTTTTCTTTTGTTGGTATGTGAAACTAGGTGGTATAAATTTAGCAACAATATAATTAGTATAGTTTGCATACCATGGGGTACTATGAGAAGCATTTATGATATCTAATTGTTCATTAGGAAAGCTATCATCAATAGGTAGTGGGTCATCAAGAATATTTTCTAACCTAGACAAGTTGTCTGCTACGGGGTTCTCAGCTCCCTTCCTATCAGTAATATACAAATCAAATTCTTGTAGCAAGAGAACCCACCTAATGAGTCTAGGTTTAGCATCTTTCTTTTCCATAAGGTATTTAATAGCAGCATGATCAGTGTGAATAATTACTTTAGAATCAACAATGTAAGATCTAAATTATCACAAGCGAACACAAGTGCTAAAAATTCTTTTTCAGTGGTAGCATAATTTCTTTGAGCACTGTCTAGAGTTTTGCTAGCATAATGGATAACATTTAATTTCTTATGAACTCTTTGTCCTAGAACAGCACCAACAGCATAATCACTAGCATCACACATAATTACAAAGGGTAGGTTCCAATCAGGTGGTTGAACAATAGGTGCAGAGATTAAGGCTTTCTTAAGTAGTTCAAATGCTTCTACACAATCATCATAAAAAACAAATGGAACATCATTTTGCAAAAGTTTACTGAGAGGCCTAGAAATTTTAGAGAAGTCTTTAATAAATCTCCTATAGAAACCAGCATGACCAAGGAAACTTCTTATACCTTTGATATCTTTGGGACACGACATTTTTTCAATAGCATCAACTTTAGCTTTATCAACTTCAATACCTCATTCAGAGATTTTATGCCCCAAGACAATACCTTCATTAACCATAAAGTGGCACTTCTCCCAATTCAAGACAAGATTAGTTTCTTCACATCTCTGCAAAACTCGATCAATGTTTCTTAAGCAATCATCAAAAGAAGTTCCGTAAACGAAAAAATCATCCATGAAAACCTCAACAATCTTTTCACAAAAGTCAGAGAATATAGTAGGCATACATCTTTGAAAGGTAGGAGGCGCATTACATAAACCAAAAGGCATACATCTATAAGCAAAAGTACCAAAAGGGCATGTAAAAGTAGTTTCTTCTTGATCCTCTTGTGACATAGGTATTTGGGAAAAACCAGAATATCCATCTAGAAAGCAGAAATGTGTATGTTTTGATAGTCTTTCTAGCATTTGATCAATGAAAGGTAGAGGATAATTGTCTTTAATAGTAGCTTTATGTAATTTTCTAAAATCAATTACCATTCTATAACCTGTAATAATTCTTTTTGGGATTAGTTCATTTTTATCATTAGGAACAACAGTAATACCTCCCTTTTTAGGGACACAATGAACAAGACTTACCCATCTACTATCAGCAATAGGATAGATTATACCTGCTTCCAGAAGCTTTAATATTTCATTTCTTACCACTTCTTTCATCTTTGGATTTAACCATCGCTGGTGATCAACAACTGGTTTAGCATCAGGTTCCATATTAATTTATGCTGACATAGAGTGGGACTAATGCCCTTAAGATCATCAAGAGTATATCCAATAGCGGCACGGTGCTTCCTCAGAATTTTCAATAATCTCTTTTCTTCATGCTCTGAAAGGTTAGCACTAATAATAACAGGATATATCTTCTTTTCATCAAGATAAGCATATTTCAATGTATCAGGTAATTGTTTAAGCTCAAACACAGGATCACTCTTGTTGGGTAGAAGAGGGTCTCCAAGAGTCTCAATAGGAAAATTCTGTTTCAAAACAGGCATTTGTTTAAAGAATATCTCATCTATTTCATTTCTTTCATTCATATGCATATCATTTTCATGGTCTAGCAAATATTGTTCTAAAGGATCAGTAGGAGGCACGACAATAGAAGCAAGACCAATAATTTCATCCTTACTAGGTAATTCTCAATCACGGGGTTGTCTTCGGAATTTGGAGAAATTAAACTCATGAGACACATCACCAAAACTTACACTAACAGTTTCTTTCTCACAATCTATCTTAGCATTAACAGTGTTCATGAAAGGTCTACCAAATATAATGGGACAAAAATCATATTGTGGGGAACCAAGAACTAGAAAATCAGTAGGGTATTTTATTTTCCCACATAAGACTTCAACATCTCTAACAATCCCAAGTGGTGTAATAGTATCTCTATTAGCAAGCTTAATAGTAACATCAATATCTTCTATCTCAGCAGGTGCAATATCGTTCATAATTTCTTGATATAAAGTATGTGGGTGGGTGGACCGGTGCTTGGGTGCTGTCCATACTTGGACAAGCCTACCACTTATGAATAACCCCTCTCGCAAGCATCCGCAACTACGAAAGAAGAATTAAGATAAATCTAACCATAACATGAAACATGTGGATCCAAATCAGCCCCTTACGAAGCAACGCATAAACTAGGGTTTAAGCTTCTGTCACTCTAGCAACCCATCATCTAATTATTAATTCCCAATGCCTTCCCCTAGGCCCAAATCATGGTGAAGTGTCATGTAGTCGATGTTCACATAACACCACTAGAGGAAAGACAACATACATCTCATCAAAATATCAAACGAATACCAAATTCATATGATTACTTATAACAAGACTTCTCTCATGTCCTCAGGAACAAACATAACTACTCACAAAGCATGCTCGTGTTCAAGATCAGAGGGGTATTGAATATCATTAAGGATCTGAACATATGATCTTCCACCAAATAAACCAACTAGCATCAACTACGAAGAGTAATCAACACTATTAGCAACCCACAGGTACCAATCTGAGGTTTTGAGGCAAAGATCGAATACAAGAGATGAACTAGGGTTTGAGAGGAGACGGTGCTGGTGAAGATGTTGATGAAGATTGACCCTCCCACGATGAGAGGATCGTTGGTTATGATGATGGCTTCGATTTCCCCCTCCCAGAGGGAAGTTTCCCCGGCAGAATCGCTCTGCCGGAGCCCTAGATTGCTTCTGCCCAGGTTCCACCTCAAGACGGCAGCGCTTCGTCCCGAAAGCTTCCCTATGCTTTTTTCTAGGTCAAAACCCTCCATATAGCAGAAGATGGACACCGGGGGCTGGCCAGGGGGGCCACAAGCTTTGGGGGCGCGCCCTGGGGGGTAGGGCGTGCCCCTAGGCTTGTGGCCACCTGGTAGGTCCCCCTCTATTGTTTCTTCGCCCAATATGTTTTATATATTCCAAAACAATTCTCCGTAAAGTTTCAGGACATTTGGAGTTGTGCAGAATAGGTATCTCAAATTTGCTCCTTTCTGGTCTAGAATTCCAGCTGCCGGCATTCTCCCTCTTCTTGTAAACCTTGTAAAATAAGAGAGAAAAGGCAGAAGAATTGTATCTTAAAGTGAAATAACAGCCCATAATGCAATAAATATCAACATAAAAACATGATGCAAAATGGACGTATCATTTGATTCCTTGCAATAGTTTTGCGATATAGAGATGGTAATATGTGGGAGGTACTAGTGAATGATTGTTGTTAGTAAGAATATTGATGTTAAGGTTTGTGATTCCCGAAGCATGCACGTATAGTCTCTTGTTATGCTAAGAAGTTGGAGCATGATTTATTATTGATTGTCTTCCTTATGAGTGGTCGTCGGGGACAAGCGATGGTCTTTTCCTACCAATCTATCCCCCTAGGGGCATGCGTAGTAGTACTTTGCTTCGAGGGCTAATAAAATTTCACAATAAGTATGTGAGTTCTTTATGACTAATGTGAGTCCATGGATAATACGCACTCTCACCTTTCTGCAATTTGCTAGCCTCTTCGGTACCGTGCATTGCCCTTTCTCACCTCGAGAGTTGGTGCAAACTTCATCGGTACATCCAAACCCCGTGATATGATACGCTCTATCACACATAAGCCTCATTATATCTTCCTCAAAACAGCCACCATATCTACCTATTATGGCATTTCCATAGCCATTCCGAGATATATTGCCATGCAACTTCCATCATCATCATATACATGACTTGAGTATTCATTGTTATATTGCTTTGCATGATCATAAGATAGCTAGCATGATATTTTCATGGCTTGTCCATTTTTTGATATCTTTGCCACACTAGATCATTGCACATCCTGGTACACCGCCAGAGGCATTCATATAGAGTCATATTATTCTAGATATCGAGTTGTAATATTGAGTTTTAAGTAAATAGAAGTGTGATGATCATCAGTATTCATTATTAGAGCATTGTCCCAGTGAGGAAAGTATGATGGAGACTATGATTCCCCCACAAGTCGGGATGAGACTTCAGACAAAATTAAAAAAAAAGAAGAAAAAAATAGGCCAAAAAGAGCCCAAGAAAAAAATGAAAAGAAAAAAAGGAAAAAAGAGAGAAGGGGCAATGTTACTATCCTTTCCACATTTGTGCTTCAATGTAGCACCATGTTTTTCATGTAGAGAGTCTCTTTGCTGTCACTTCCATATACTAGTGGAAATTTTTCATTATAGAACTTGGCTTGTATATTCCGATGATGGGCTTCCTCAAATACCCAAGGTTTTCGAGCAAGCAAGTTGGATGCACACCCACTTAGTTTTCATGTTGAGCTTTCATACACTTATAGCTCTTATTTCATCCATTGCATGGCAATCCCTACTCCTCGCATTGATCTCAATTGATGGGCATCTCCATAGCCCGTTGATTAGCCGTGTCGATGTGAGACTTTCTTACTTTTTTGTCTTCTCTATGTTTACCCCTGTCATCATACTCTATTCCACCCATAGTGCTATGTTCATGGCTTGCACTCATGTATTGCGTGGGGGTTGAAAAAGCTAAAGCACGTTAAAAATTATGAACCAATTTCTTGGCTTGTCATCGGGGTTGTGCATGATAAATACTTTGTGTTAAGAAGATGGAGCATGACAAGACTATATGATTTTGTAGGGATAACGTTCATTAGCATTGACATTTTGAAAGACATGATTGTTTGTTGGGATGCCTGAGTATTTAAGTCTTTATGTCAAATTATAGACTATTGGTTTGAATCACTCGTGTCTTAATATTCATGCCATGATTAGATTACATGATCAAGATTATGCCAGGTAGCATTCCACATAAAAAATATATTTTTTATCATTTACCTACTCGAGGACGAGCAAGAATTAAGCTTGGGGATGTTGATACTTGATGACCCACAAGTATAGGGGGTCAATCATAGTCCTTTCAATAAGTAAGAGTGTCGAACCCAACGAGAAGCAGAAGGAAACGAAAAGTGGTTTTCAGCGGGGTATTTTCTACAGGCACTGAAATTGTCGGTAACAGATAGTTTGATAACAAGATAATTTGTAACGAGCAAGTAATAGTAATGGTAACAAAAGTGTAGCAAGGTAGCCCAATCCTTTTCGTAGCAAAGGACAGGCCAAAATGGTCTCTTATAATAAGCAAAGCGTTCTTGAGAACACATGGGAATTTCATCTAGTCACTTTCATCATGTTTGTTTGATTCGTGTTCGCTACTTTGATAATATGATATGTGGGTGGACCCGTGCTTGGGTGCTGTTCTAACTTGAACAAGCCTCCCACTTATGATTAACCCCTCTCGCAAGCATCTGCAACTATGAAAAAAGAATTAAGATAAAATCTAACCATAGCATTAAACATATGGATCCAAATCAGCCCCTTACGGAATAGCGCATAAACTAGGGTTTAAGCTTCTGTCACTCTAGCAACCCATCATCTAATAACTACTCCACAATGCATTCCCTTAGGCCCAAAGATGGTGAAGTGTCATGTAGTCGATGTTCACATAACACCACTAACGGAATCACAACATACATATCATCAAAATATCGAACGAATACCAAATTCACATGATTACTTATAACAAGACTTCTCCCATGTCCTCAAGAACAAAAGTAACTACTCACAAAACATATTCATGCTCAAGATCAAAGGGGTATTGAATTGCATAATAGATCTGAACATATAATCCTCCACCAAATAAACCATCTAGCATCAACTACGAGATGTAATCAACACTACTAGTCACCCACAGGTACCAATCTGAGGTTTTGAGACAAAGGTTGAACACAAGAGATGAACTAGGGTTTGGAGATGAGATGGTGCTGTTGAAGATGTTGATGAAGATTGGCCCTCCCATGATGAGAGGGTTGTTGGTGATGACGATGGCTTCGATCTCCCCCTCCTGGAGGGAAGTATCCCCGGTAGAATCGCTCCGTTGGAGAGCAAAAGTGCTCCTGCCCAGGTTCCGCCTCGAGACGGCAGCGCTCCGCCCCGAAAGTCCTCTCCTTATTTTTTCTAGGGTAAATGGCCTTATGTACTAGAAGATGGGCACCAGAAGTGAGCCAGGGGGCCCACTACCCACTAGGGCGCGCCAGGGGGGTAGGCGCGCCCTGGTGCCTAGTGGGCACCTGGGTGGGCCCCTTTGGTATTTCTTTTCTCCAGTATTTTTTATATATTCCAAAATAAATCTTCGTAAAATTTTAGCTCATTTGGAGATGTGCAGAATAGGTATCTCTGACGTAGCTTTTTCTGGTCCAGAATTCCAGTTGCCGGCAATCTCCCTCTTTGTATAAACCTTGCATATTATGAGAGAAAAGGCATTAGAATTACCCCCCCCCCCAAAGTGTTATAAAGAATGAAAACACTATAAATAATTGTAGGGAAACATGATGCAAAATAGACGTATCTATACGTCTCCGTCGTATATATAATTTTTGATTGTTTCATGCCAATATTCTACAACTTTTATATACTTTTGTCAACATTTTATATTATTTTGGGGACTAACATATTTATCCAGTGCCCAGTGCCAGTTCCAGTTTAGTGCATGTTTTTTGTTTCACAGAATATCCATATCAAACGAAGACCAAACGCGATAAAAATTTATGGAAATTTATTTTGGAATATATGTGATTTTCGGGAAGAAGAATCAACGCAGGACGATGCTCGAGGGTACCACTACCCACCAGGGCATGCCCAGGGGGTAGGGCATGCCATGGTGGGTAGTGAGCCCCTCGTAGGTCGGTTGACCCCCTTCTTTTGCCGCAAGAACGATAATATTAGGGGAAAATTGTGTTAAAATTTCAACCCGATCGGAGTTACGGATCTCCGAGAATTTAAGAAACGGTTTTCGGCCAGAAAACAGAAACGCGAAACAGAGGAGAACAGAGGGAGAGAGATCCAATCTCAGAGGGGCTCCTGCCCCTCCGCCGCCATGGCGGCCATGGACCAGAGGGGGAACTCTACTCCCATCTAGGGGGAGGCCAAGGAAGAAGAATAAGGAGGGGGCTCTCTCCCCCTCTCTCCCGGTGGCGCCGGAACACCGTCGGGGCAACCATCATGACGGCGATCTACACCAACAACTTCGCCGCCATCAACACCAACTCTCTCCCCCTCTATGCAGCAGTGTAACACCTATTGTCCCCGCTGCAATCTCTACCTAAACATGGTGCTTCATGCTTCATATTATTATCCAATGATGTGTTGCCATCCTATGATGTTTTAGTAGATTCGTTTTGTCCTATGGGTTGATTGATGATCGTGATTGGTTTGAGTTGTATTTTTTATTTTGGTGTTGTCCTATGGTGCCCTCCGTGTCGTGCAAGTGTGAGGGATTCCCACTGTAGGGTGTTGCAATACGTTCATGATTCCCTTATGGTGGGTGGCGAGAGTGACAGAAGCTTATACCCGAGTAAGGGGGTTGTTGCGTATGGGAGTAAAGAGGACTTGATACTTAATGCTATGGTTGGGTTTTACCTTAATGAAGTTTGGTAGTCGCGGATGCTTGCTAGAGTTCCAATCATAAGTGCATATGATCCAAGTATGGAAAGTAGGGCTGGGCATATAACCCGAAAACCGATGTACCGAACCGAAATAACCGACACCGAAGCCGAATACACCGAAACCAAAAACTTCGGTGGTACGATCGGTCTGCATGTCAAGGAAACCGAAATTAGTTCGGTCGATTCGGTTTTAGCCCTCTGTCAACCGAACTGACCGAACACCGAGTAAAAAAGAGGCCCAACCCATTTGCGCCTGCTGCTGTCACTACCGGCCTACCCTTATCCCCCGCAGCCGCACGTGTGACGAGTACCGAGGTAGCGAGCGAGTTGCGCGCTGGCTAACCCCTGCAATTTAATTCACTGGCACGTCGATTCCCGCATGGAGTTTAATGGTCGATGCTTCACCTTCCATCCCTTCTTGGCGTTCCTGATGTTGTGCATGTGAGTTGGCGTGGAGGTGGCGGCTAGCTTTGAGCTAGCAGGCAGGCAGGCAGTGCTACAGGCACTGAGTACTGCAAGTACGGCCAGAGATTCCTGCCGCTGCTGGCTTTTGCTTTTATATAAGTATATATCGGTGCTGTTCAGTCACGACCGAACACCGAACCGATTTCTCGGTGCACCGAAACCTCGGTTTGGCATTTTTTTATTAATTTTTCGGTCAGTGATTGCTCAAAACCGAACTGTTACAAAAACTGAAGAACCGCACCGATCGGTTCGGGGGAACCGAACGCCCAGTCCTAAAGGAAAGTATATTAGCTCATGCCTCTCCCTCATATAAAATTGCAATAATGATTACCGGTCTAGTTATCGATTGCCTAGGGACAAATAACTTTCTTGTGTTACAAAAGCTTTCTACTAAACAACTAACTTTTATTATCTTGCAAATTACTCGTAGTTTTATTCTTGCTAAGTACATCTAGTTTTATTCTTGCAAACCTATCCTATCACCTACAAAATAGTTTCATACTTGCTCTAGGTAAAGCGAACATTAAGTGTGCGTAGAGTTGTATCGGTGGTCGATAGAACTTGAAGGAAATATAAATCCTACCTTTAGCTCCTCATTGGGTTTGACACTCTTATTTATCAAAAAAGTTACAATTGATCCCCTATACTTGTGGGCTATTAAGAATCAACAATGTAAGATCTGAATTTATCACATGCAAACACAACTGCTAAAAAATTCTTTCTCAATAGTAGCATAATTCCGTTGAGCACTGTCTAGAGTTTTACTAGCATAATGGATAACATTTAATTTCCTGTCAACTCTTTGTCCTAGAATAGCACCAACAGGATAGTCACTAGCATCACACATAATTTCAAAAGGCAAGTTCCAATCAGATGGTTGAACAATAGGTGCAGAAGTTAAGGCTTTCATAAGTGTTTCAAAGGTTTCTACGCAATCATCATCAAATATAAATGGAACATATTTTTGAAAAATATTAGTAAGAGGCCTAGAAATTTTAGAGAAATCTTTAATGAACCTCCTATAGAAACCAACACGACCAAGGAAACTTCTTATACCTTTAATATCTTTAGGACATGGCATTTTCTCAATTGCATCAACTTTAGCTTTATCTACTTCAATACCTCGTTCAGAAATTTTATGCCCCAAGACAATACCTTCATTTACCATAAAGTGGCACTTCTCCCACTTCAAGACAAGATTAGTTCGTTCACATCTCTACAAAACTCGATCAAGGTTGCTTAAGCAATCATCAAAAGAAGTCCCTTAAATGGAAAAATCATCCATGAAAACCTCAAAAATATTTTCTAAAAAATCAGAGAATATAGCAGTCATACATCTTTGAAAAGTAGCAGGTGCATTGCATAAACCGAAAGGCATACGTCTATAAGCATAAGTTCCAAAGGGATAAGTAAAAGTAGTTTTCTCTTGATCTTCTTATGATACAGGTATTTGAGAGAAACCAGAATATCCATCAAGGAAACAAAAGTGTGTATGCTTAGACAATCTTTCTAACATCTGGTCAATAAAGGGCAGGGGGTAATGATCTTTTCTAGTAGCTTTGTTTAATTTTCTAAAATCAATTACCATCCTATAACCAGTTACAATTCTTTGTGGGATAAGCTCATTTTTATCATTAGGAACAATGGCAAAGCCTCCTTTCTTAGGGACACAATGAACAGGACTTACCCATCTACTATCAGCTATGGGATAAATTATACCTGCTTCTAGAAGCTTTAATATTTCAGTTCTTACCACATCCTTCATCATAGTATTTAATCGTCGTTGATGATCGACAGATTGTTTAACATCAGGCTCCATATTAATCTTGTGCTAACATAGAGTGGGACTAATGCCCTTAAGATCATCAAGAGTATATCCAATAGCGGCATGGTGCTTCCTCAGAATTTTAAGTAATCTCTTTTCTCCATGCTCTGAAAGGTTAGCACTAATAATAACAGGAAATATTTTCTTTTCATCAATATAAGCATATTTCAATGTATCAGGCAGTTGTTTCAATTCAAACACAGGATCACCTTTAGGTGGAGGAGGACCTCACAGAGTTTCAATAGGCAAATTATGTTTCAGGATAGGTGGTTGATCAAAGAACATCTTATCTATTTCATTTCTTCTGTTCATATGCATATTGTTTTGATGGTCTAGCAAATATTGTTCTAACGGATCAGTAGGAGGTACGGCAATAGAAGCAAGACCAATAATTTCATCCTTACTAGGCAATTATTTATCATGAGGTTGTCTACGGAACTTAGAGAAATTAAACTCATGAGATACATCACCAAAGTTAACGCTGACAGTTTCTTTAGTGCAATCAATCTTAGCATTAACGGTGTTCAAGAAAGGTCTACCAAATATAATGGGACAAAAATCATCTTGTGGAGAACCAATAACTAGAAAATCAGTAGGGTATTTTATTTTTACACACAAGACTTCAACATCTCTAACAATCCCAAGCGGTGAAATAGTATCTCTATTCGCAAGCTTTAATAGTAACATCAATATCTTCTATCTCAATAGGTGCAATATCGTTCATAATCTCTTGATATAAGGTAAACGAAATAGCACTAACACTAGCACCAAAATCACATAGGCCATGATAACAATGATCTCCTATTTTAACTGAGACAACAGGCATGCCAACAACAGGCTTATTCTTATCTTTAGGATTAGGTTTAGCAATTCTAGTAGCTTCATCACAGAAGTAAATAACATGCCCATCAATATTATCAACCAAGAGATCCTTAACCATAGCAACATTAGGTCCAACTATAATTTGTTCAGAGGGTCTAGGTGCTCTAATATTACTTTCGTTAACCACAATTGAAACTTTAGCATGTTCCTTTATCCTAACAGGAAAAGGTGGTTTCACAATATAAGCAGTAGGCACAACTGGATCAACATTGTAAATGATAGTTTCATCTTTAACTATAATGGGCTCCTCAATCTTTTCTTTAATAGGGGGATGATATTTAAACCACTTCTCCTTAGGGAGATCAACATGAGTAGCAAATGATTCACAAAAGGAGGCTACTATCTCAGAGTCAAGTCCATATTTAGTGCTAAACTGATGAAAAGCATCGGTATCCGTAAAAGATTTAACACAATCAAACTTAAGTATTATACCTGACTCTTTACCTTCAAGTTCCCAATCTTCAGAGTTGCATTTAATTCTTTCCAGAAGATCCCATCTGAATTCAATAGTTTTCTTCATAAAGGAACCAGTAGAAGAAGAATCGAGCATGGTTTGATCATCATGGGAAAGCCAAGCATAAAAATTCTGTAAGGTAATTTCTCTTGATAGCTCATGATTGGGGCATGCGTACATCATGTACTTAAGCCTCCCCCAAGATTGAGCGATGCTTTCTCCTTCACGAGGCCAAAAATTATATATATAATTCCGATCATGATGAACCAGATGCATAGGATAAAACTTTGATGAAATTCCAATTTCAATCGGTTCCAATCCCAAGCTCCAATATCATCACATAGCCTATACTTGTTGGAAATATGCCCTAGAGGCAATAATATTGTATTATTATATTTCCATTATTCATAGTTAAGAGTTTATATTCCATGCTATAACTGCTATGATCCTGGAATATGTGATTCAGTGGAAAACTCATATGCACGTGTGGAATGATAAACGGTAAACAATAGGTTCCCGGTCTCGCCTCTAAGACCGGCTCAAGTGTTGTTGGTGATCATGTTTTCCGGATCTTAGGATATCGTTAAGTGTAATGATAGTCCTAAAACAACATTGAGGGTATGATGTTAGAAGAACAATCATATTGAATCGACCCAATACTTGTCTGTTATACTATGTGATAATATCGTCTGAAATCATCTGTTATAACATGGAGTGATAGCATGTGTTTTAGTTCCTCGGACCATGAGAGTGTCTTGGTCACTTCCTACCGGACGGTGGGCTTTGGGGTTGCTCAAACATCATCTGTAACAAGGTGATCATAACGACAACTTTCAGGCACACCAGAAAGTTTGACAAGTGACCGGACAGCTCAAGAGTGGGATTTGCTCCTCCGACGATGGAGAGATATTCTTAGGGCCCTCTCGGTGTGACAGCATCCATCATTGTCTAGCCAGACACAGGTGACTACATCACGGGGATGCCGGAACACGTCAACGAGAAAGAAGAACAAAACCGATAACGGGAGCAACGGTATAGTGAGCATGGTGATGACTCTGGAGGATACCGATGCACACCGGGTTTTGTAAAGTATCGTGAAGCAAAGGGAACATCACATAATAACCAAAGGTTCACTCGAATATCATTCGTGTAATCATAGGGACCGATATGGATGTCCACGGTTCCGCTATCGGTCATTGAACGGAGGGGTTACATTCATGTCTATGGTTTACCGAACCTACGGGGTCACAAGCTTAAGGTAATCATGATCTCCTGAGTGTTAGTAGGATGGGAGTGATGAGAATATATTTGTGGAATTGTTTCATTAATATCTAGAATAGTTCTGAGAGGTTCTGGAAGTGTTTCGGGGTCACCGGAAGGGTCTCGGTGAATATCGGGTATTACCGATTAATATATATAGGTGGAAATTTTTTTTGGGGATGTTAAATTATATATATAATGCTCAGAAAATGTTTAGAACAAATATATATTTAATTTAATATCGATGGGCCTAATAAGGCCAAGTGGTGGAAGACCACTTGGGCCATAAAGGCCCAATAAGGGTGGCGCCCCCTTCTCCCCATGGAAAGGGGAGAGGGCATTTCCTATTTGGCACTGCAGGCGCCCGTTACAGTGCAATTTGCAAACGGGCGCCTGCAGCAGTCCAAACTGGGCCGGCCCATTCTTTTTTTTCCTTCCTGTTCTTCTTGTTTTGGAACGGTCAAAAAAGGTGCTGGGGTGGGGGTTCGAACTCGTAACCCTTTCGTTGTAAGCGCTCGGTTCAAGCCACCAGGCTATCCACCCTCTAGTGTTAATGTAGTTCATTTTTCCCATTTTATTTCGTTCTTCAGCTCGGTTTATTCTTTTTCTTTTTTCTCATCTTTTTTGTTTTCTTTATTGCGCGGTTTTTCTAAATTCGTGAACTTTTTCTTTAAATTTGTAAAGTTTTTTTTCGAAAATCGATGAACTTTTTCATATTTTGTTGAACTGTTTTTCAAATTCGATGAACTTTTTTGAAATTTGATGAACTTTTTCAAATTAGATGAACTTTTTTCGAATTCGATGAACTTTTTCTGAAATTCGATGAACAATTTTTCTAAATTCTATGAACTTTTTTCAAATTCGAGGAACTTTTTAAAATTTGATGAACTTTTTTCAAATTAGATGAACTTTTTTTGAATTCACCAACTTTTTCCATTTTTAGAAGTTTTCCTTTCAATTCATGGATTATACGAATGCCTTTTCAAATTGATGTTTTCTTTATTCAAAGAATTTATAGGGGGTATTAAGTAATAGCATATATTTAATGTTTGTACTGTATGAAAGATTAAAGAGCTTTGTTTTCCTCCAGTAATCAGTACACTGAGGTTGGTCCAGTGGTTAACTCTTCTGTGCATTTACTTGGATGTGATGAGTTCAATTCCTGCTTCTCCCGAATTAACCTGAAATTTTTTCCTTCGCTGTTTTGCTTCTCAGCAGCTTGTTGGGCCGGCCCAGTTCGCCTCCGTGCTGGTGCCAGCACCGCAAACCGGCGCTTACAGCACTGTATAGGAGCTCCCAGGGAGAGGGAGGCTGAATTGGAGGGGGATTCCCCCTCCCCTTGGCCGGCCGAAAAGGGGGAACTTTCCCCCCTTGTGTGGCGCCTCCTCCTCCCCTCCCAACCTATATATACTAGAGGATTTCCACACTTTTGGATACACAAGTTTTGGGTGCCTCTTCTAGTTGATCTAGTTCTAGTTCTACTTGGTCCTAGACTAATTAGAGCTAGCCCTATCCATCTCTAATCCTCATAATTAGAAGCATAGTGTGGTTCTAATCTCCTCCCTCTAATTCTCCGACGACGATTAGCTCTGGACGGCGAAGCACTGCCGGATCATGAAGACCGTACGCTTGCAACCAAGTAGAGAGGTCGTACTTTAGGTCTTCGGTTCGAGGGATCATTCGAGGGTGGTTCGCAGGATCATCATCAATGTTCGAGGGACTTCGAGCATGATCTACACCGACTCTTCTTCTTCTGCTGCACTCCGGAGTTGGTAACGATCGTTAATCCCAACCCGTTATGCATCTTCATATTGATGTTGGTGATCGTAGGTGCGATTTTTTTTTTCTACTATGTTTCCCAACAATACTATGTCAATGCCTTTCCCTTCAAAGATAAAGGGAAAACCTTCTTCTTAAATTCATCTCTGGGTAGACCTGCAAGCTTAAATAATCCACAAATCTTATCCACATAGATTAGGTGCATATCAGGATGTATTGTTTCATCTCCTGCATAAGGATTAGCTAGCAGTTTCTTTATCATACCCGAAGGAATCTCATAATAAATATTTTCAGTAGGTACAGTAGGTTGAGGAGAAACTCTTCATGCTTCTGGTCGAGGTGAAGATACCCCGAACAAACCCCTCAAAGGATTGTTTTCCATAGTAACAAGTGACAGTAAATTTCATCACGTAATATAAATGTTTCCTTACCAAATTCCACTCACCAAAGGTGCTTCACTCCCCGGCAATGGCGCCATAAAAGAGTCTTGATGACCCACAAGTATAGGGGATCAATCGTAGTCCTTTCAATAAGTAAGAGTGTCGAACCCAACGAGGAGCAGAAAGAAATGACAAGCGGTTTTCAGCAAGGTGTTTTCTGCAAGCACTGAAATTATCGGTAACAGATAGTTTGATAGCAAGGTAATTTGTAATGAGCAATAAGTAGTAATGGTAACAAAGATGCAGCAAGGTATCCCAATCCTTTTTGTAGCAAAGGACTGGCCAGAACGGTCTCTTATAATAAGCAAAGCGTTCTTGAGGACACACGGGAATTTCATCTAGTCACTTTCATCATGTTTGTTTGATTCATGTTCGTTACTTTGATAATTTGATATGTGTGTGGACCGATGCTTGGGTGCTTTTCTTACTTGAACAAGCCTCCCACTTATGATTACCCCCTCTTGCAAGTATCCGCAACTACGAAAGAAGAATTAAGATAAATCTAACCATAGCATGAAACATATGGATCCAAATCAGCCCCTTACGGAATAGCGCATAAACTAGGGTTTAAGCTTCTGTCACTCTAGCAACCCATCATATAATAACTACTCCACAATGCCTTCCCTTAGGCCCAAAGATGGTGAAGTGTCATGTAGTCGATGTTGACACGACACCACTAAAGGAAGCAACAACATACACATCATCAAAATATCGAACGAATACCAAATTCACATGATTACTTATGACAAGACTTCTCCCATGTCCTCAAGAACAAAAGTAACTACTCACAAAACATATTCATGCTCAAGATCAGAGGGGTATTGACTAGCATCAAGGTCTGAACATATAATCTTCCAGCAAATAAACCAACTAGCATCAACTACAAGATGTAATCAACACTACTAGCAACCCACAGGTACCAATCTGAGGTTTTGAGACAAAGATTGAATACAAGAGATGAACTAGGGTTTGAGATGAGATGGTGCTGGTGAAGATGTTGATGAAGATTGATCCTCCCATGATGAGAGGATCGTTGGTGATGATGATGACTTCGATTTCCCCCTCCCGGAGGGAAGTTTCCCCGGTAGAATCTCTCCGCCAGAGAGAAAAAGTGCTCCTGCCTAGGTTCCGCCTCGAGACGGCGGCCCTTCTTCCCGAAACCTTTCTTCTAAATTTTTTAGGTCAAATGGCACCATATAGGAGAAGATGGGCATCGTTGGTGAAGAATTATTTTTTAGGTCAAGCTCGGGGGGCGCGCCCCCCAGGCTTGTGGCTGCCTGGTGGGTCCCCCTCTGGTATTTATTTTGTCAATAATTTTAATATATTCCAAAATAATTCTCCGTCAATTCTCAGCTCATTTGGAGTTGTTCAGAAAAAGTGCCTCCGATATAGCCTTTCGGGTCCAGAATTCCAGTTGCCGGCAATCTCCCTCTTCATGTGAAACTTGCAAAATAAGAGAGAAAAGGCATAAGATATGTATTATAAAGTGAAATAATAGTCCATAATGAAATAAATATCAACATAAAAACATGATGCAAAATGGACGTATTAGGGAGTGGAAGAAGAGAGTGGGGGATTTTGGCACAAGTGTGGGATGCTACAAAAGCATGGGCTCGGCCTTCCTTTTGGGTGGGCCAGGGGGCGGACTGTGACGTTTCGCATGTCTAGACTCCTGCAAACCTCCCCCGTGTTTGTCTCCGGTTTGCGAGAGAAATCGTGTCCGGACCGCTCCGCGGACCGATACAGGTCAGTGTTGGATGGCTTCCGCGGACCGGACAGCGTGGTCCGGACGGTTGCGGGGGGTTTATGGGTCATCATTGGAGATGCCCTAATGCCTTCGTCCGGTCCTCAAACCACGAGGACCATAATATCTTTGCGTTAGCCGCCGCAGGTATGGATGAATAAGTAGATGAATGAGTTATCTCAATACAGCTCGTCTTGAGAGATAACTTTATGTGAGGGACCGCCCACCATCCATAGATTATCGTATCTTATGATGCACGTACTGACTTAGCCACTACATGGCATAGTCGTCAATTTTAACTCCATTATGTGCCCGTACCGAACGAGATAGTACCTAGGCAATCTCATCTAAAACATCACTTACCTCTCTTAGTTTATTTCCTTCGTTTAGTTTAGTATTTGCTTTTCTGTTCTCTTTAGCTTAGTTTAATTCTCCCTTTTTACCGTTCCTAGCAACCTACTTAACTGGGCTATTTCCAAACTCCGGTTTGGGTGTGAGCATGGTTGTGTTAGTGACGATACAGCTGCGGGGATTGTGGTGCCATCCTATTTGCTCCCTATGGGATCGACAAACCTTACTTATCACAAAATTGCTACATAGCCATGTGCACTTGTAGGACATCAAGATTTTTCTGGCGCCATGGACGGGGAGCATAGCGCTTGGCTATTACTTTCCCGTTCACATTTAGTTTACTTTTGTTTGTTGCAGAATCTGCTTATCATGTTTTCTGAGATGTCTACTCAGGAATAGAAAAAAAACCTGCAATGGAAGAGAAGAGCGACAAAATTCCACCTATGGCTATCAACAATGAGAAGATAAAAGAATGGATAGCATTACTGGAAGAATGGACACCAATTACATGCAATGAGTACTTTGTAACATGCAAAGATTGTAAAATGAAAGGGCACTGCCCACGCTTATCAATGTAAGTAAAATGTTGATCCTATACTAGCAAATTATAATAGGAGTGATAAATGGAATGCTAGTATTGAAGTTCTTTAGTTAGTACTTTATTATGGTGTCGAAGAAGTTTTACATTATATGGGAGACGCATGGATAAATGATATGGTGCTTGGTAGTGCTTATAAGAAATTGCATCCTATTCACCGTGCTTGCAGAGATAATTTCCACAATAATGCTTTGGTTATGACTATTCCAGAGAGGTTAGCCACCTCAAAAGAAATGAGCCTTTTGCAGGATTTGTGGAAGGAGGAAAAAAAGGATGAAAAAGAAGAGCCAGAAGCACCCCTAGATACATGGTTGCAAGGAATGGTAAGAGAACATTTATTTTATATTTATATATATATATATAGTAACACTATTCAGATCGTATTCTGATAACACCGCGTATATACAGGGGTGATCGGTCGTTCCCGAACTAAAAAACCCACCGAACCGATATAGCAACGCACCCCGCGTCTTCAACCTCACCCAACCCGCACGATTCCACCAGGAGGTCGCCGCCGACAACCCACCCCGCGCGCTGCAGCCCCCGCCTCCTCCCGCATGAGGCCACCCTCTCCTCCTCCAGCGCGCCTCCGCCCCCGCCTCCTCCAGCGTGAGGCCACCCCCTCCTCCTCTGGCACACCGCCGCCCCCGCCTCCTCCGGCACGAGGTCACCTGCCCACAGTCAGCCTCCTCTCCTCCCTAGGAAGCTCCCACCACCGCTGCATGTGCGTCGCCGCCGGGATCGACGCCGTCACCCTCAGCCACCTACTAAGGCACCGTCGATGGCCGCGGATCTGAGCGCTAGCCGCTAGATCCGGCGGTTGCTCACGGTGGTGCTGCTCCGACGAGCCTCCGTCTCCAAGTGCGACGCGGTCGGCCTCCTCCCTCTCGTTCCTCCTCCATACCCCGAGCACGGCGCATCCATGACGGCCTACTTCCTCCTGTCCCCTTCTCCACGGAGGTAGGCGCCTATGAAGTTCGGCCTGGCCAGCCGCGTCAGTTCGATCCCGCCGCGCCCTGCGCCCCTGCCCTGCATCCACCCCACCGGAGCGCCGCCTACCTCCGAGCCGCCGCCGTGACCCAGCTGCCCCAATCCCACTGGGCGCCACCACCAGCGACCCCTAGCCCAACCACGCGTCAGATCCATACGCCAGTGCTCCTCCAAGGCCTATTCGCCAGCGTCAGGCCCCCGAACTGGTAGCCACTCGGACGTGACCTGCAACTGTGCAGCACAAGCCATTATGCTGCTCTTTTCTCTCTCCGTGTTTGGATGCGCAAACTGCAGGCTGGTTTCCTGTTGCTGTTTCTGCCCCTCCTCTCGTGTGCATGAGCTATTGACTGGCCTGCTACTGCTCTATATCCACTTAAGGTGCATGCCAGTGTGTTGTTGAGATTAGTTAAGGCGGCATGCCTTGCTGAGATTTCAGATTAGAGAAGCAAAGTAAAATGCAACTCATGTAACTGAGAGAAGTGATATGAGTGCTCACAAGATGTCTCCATTTAGTCCTCAAAAGTGGAAGAAATGTGTTGCTGTTTTGATCTCCCTCTGTTTCTAAATTACTGAGTTTTTGTTCTGCATTCTTCAGTCATTGATGCAATGAACTGAACCTACAGGGAGCTTACGGTTGTGGTAGTTCCTAGCACAAAAAGGTACTTGTGTTGAATAATGTATGTACAAGTGGTGAAAAGGGAACAGAGGGCTGAAATAAATATTATATATTATTGAAACTTAAGTGGGCGCAAGCACAATGGAACTTGTGTTTTTCTTTTTAGCGTTTTTCATTCAGGCCATGCATTTTTCTTTTGTCGTTACCACTGCAGTGCTTCCTTAAATGATGTTATACACCAAGTTCTACTATGGATATATGCCGGTCGCGGTAAAGTTCTGCTACGCCCGCCCCTCCTCTGCCCAGTGCCGTCGTAGCTCAGCGACCCATCCCCTGCCCCTCCCTGGGGTTGCGCCGCTCCGACCTTCTTCCACAGAGTCGGTGGCGGCTCCACATTTCTCCAGCCACCAATTCTCCTCTGTGGATTATTGTAACACCCCATGTATTAAGCTACAGTAATCCCCTTTTTATTATGCCATGTCATCAGGATCAACAGTGCTTAATCATCATTTGTATCATATCTCATTTCAAATTCAAACTCAATTGGAAATTCAAACTAAAAGTGAAAATAAAAGTTGTCCAAACTCAGAAACTAAATTGTTCATTTAATAGCAAGTAAATCAGAGAAAATTCTAAAATTGAAACCAACATTATTGAAATTGGATAAGTGGCTTGAACATCCTCAAACAGTGAATGAAAACCATATTTAATAACCTATTAATAAATATAAAATAAATATGAAATGATAAATACCCCAAACTAATTTTTGGGGATAGGGTATGCTGCCCTGTGAATTATGGACCAGTTTATATATTTTACTAAATTCTTTTGGGTACCTAACTATTTGCAAAACAGAGAAAAGAGGAAAAGAAAAGAAAAGAAGAAAGCAAAAGGAAAAAGAACAGAACCCCCCCCCCCCTCTAAGCCAACAGGCCCAGCTGTCACCTGCGCGTCCCAGCCCAACTAGCTTGTCCCCTACCTCCCCCTGTTCACGCCGCTCGTTGTCGCCGCGCCCGCACGCCGCGCCCCCCCCCCCCCCCCCCCCCCCCCCCCCCCCCCCTTTCCCCTCGCTCGACGCCGCGCCGTCTCGCGCCCGCCAGAGGGGATAAGAACCCCTTCTTCACCCCCAGGACAAACCCTAGCTGCCCCCTCTCCCTTTCCCTCTCGTTCTCCCAACTCACCCGACACGGCCATGGCTCCGCCGCCATGAAACACGCGGCCACCGCCTCCGCCTCGTCGCGTGACCGGACCCGAGCGCTCCGCCACCATCCGCTACCCCACCCTGCGCTGCTGGACGGAGCTGGGAGCCTCTGCCTTGCCCGCGTCAACCTTCTCCCACCTCGGATCGCCGCCGCATGCCGGCGTCGATTCCGGCCACGTCGAGCCTTCCCCGAGCCCATTACGCACACCTGCAGCAGCGCTGTAAGCTGCCGCTCCCTCTCCCTCTCCTCGCGCCGTCGTTTGCGGCCCCTAGCGAGCTCCTCCACCATAGCCGAACGCGCCGCCGCTTAGCTCGTCGCCGGCGCTGTTCCGGCGACCAACTGGCCTCGGGCTCGTGCCCGTTGAACTCACACGCGCGCGTAGGTGCCTCCTAGCTCCTTCGTTCGACTCGCGCGCGACCGCGCTGTCATTTGCCATCGCCACTCGAGACCGGCCGCCGCCGCTACACGCCGTCTCCGGCCACGCCATCACCACCAATGCACGCGGCGTGGACCGCCCGTTCGAACGGACCAAACCTCAGCCCCGGAGATGCCCCGTACACAAATTCCGCGCGTCGCCGCCGTCTTCTATGGTCGCCGGCGATGCTCCGGCCGCCGCGCCGGCCGGCTCCGACGTGGCACGCGGGCCCCACCACCAGTGCCACTGACTACGAGCCCCACTGGGCCCCGTTGACCAGTCAGCGCTGCTGACTGGACCACCCATGTCTATGACACACGGGTCCCACCCCTTAAAACGATTTAAAATAAATAAAACCATAATTAAAATGCTAATTAACCTAATTAGCTAATTGATTAAGTTAACAGACACTGACAGTAGGCCCCCCCCCCCTAATTAACCTAACTTAGTTAAATTAACACTAATTATGCCTCTGTCTCAATGACATGTGGGCCCCACACATCAGGTTTGACTCTGGTCAGCCAGAGTTGACTGCTGACATCATCATTACATCATGTTGACGTCACCCTCGTACTGTTTTGGATAATTCGAATTTAAATAATTACAACAATTCCAGAAATCAATAAAAACTTTAGAAAATCATATCTTTTAATCCGTAACTCCGATGAAAATAATTTATATATGAAAAATGCTCAGAATTTCGAGACGGATCCGAATACGCTGTCCGTTCGTCCGCCACATGTCCCTAGCTACCCGAACATGGAACCGTTCCCCTCCGGTCATCTGTGTGACAAATGTCCGGAACCGGGAAAACATTCCCGGATGAATTCCACCTTCGCCAGTATCACCCGGCACTGCGTTAGATCACCTCTGTCACCGCGTATTGCCATGTTATGCTTTGTGCTACACTTGTTTACTCTGTATTTATTGTTTCCTCCCCCTCTTCTCTCTCGTTAGACCCCGACGTCGTCCCCGAGACCGACGCAGCTCCGGAGCCCGGCGCCACCGTTGACGACCTTGCCCTTGCCGCCGAGCAACCAGGCAAGCCAACCCCTTGAGCATACCGATATCGCCCATTCTATTTCTCATGCTTGCATTAGAACTGTTGCTGCTGCTGCTGCTTTACCTATTCTCATGCATAGCCTGTTTATTGTAACCTGCTATTGATAATTACCTGCATATCCTAAACTGCTTAGTATAGGCTGGGTAGAGACCTATCAGTGACCCCACTTATCCCGATTGCCCCGCTGGATTATCCGAAGAGCTGATCAACGGGATTGAAGACCAGGCCCCGACACCGCACATCACCCCCCCCCCTTAGTTGTAACGACACTGCAGCGTTTCTATCGAGTGTCGAGGGTGAAACCTCTTGTAGCACTTCTGATGTTAACTCTGTAGAGTAGCTATTTGGTCGCGGTCATCGAGGGTGATTCCTCCTTCACCACTTCCGGTAACGACGTTGTCGTGCAACACATCAAGTGTGAACCCATCGAGGGTGATTCCTCCGAGTTCTCCTGGACGGATACATCGAGTGGGAATCCAACGAGGGTGATACCTCGGATTCCCCTGATGTTATGGACACACGGATACTTGGACTTTACACTATTACTTGGATAGGCGGGTCGACCCTGAGGGGTACCCGCGTGCGCCTAAGAGGCGAGTGTTGTGAAGACGAGTGCCGGTGTGGTGCCCGAGTGATGAATACGAGGCGTGGCAGGGCATTCAGGGCCCTTGCCGCAAGTCCTCGAGACGGGGCGACGGGGTCACATCTTTCATGAGTCTCTGCTCGTTACCGCAAGCCCTAGTCCACTAATGATTTGGATATTTGATCCGAGCAGGCCTCTGGCCTGATAGCACTAACCATCACGTGGGCATAGTATGGGCGTTCTGCATCATAGCATCAGCCGAAAGCTCTGTCAGACGTCTAGTTCAGCCTTGCGGCCGGGACGGACCGGCACCCTCCTAGTGCCTGGCTTCACCCTGCTCGCAACGACCCGGAGTGCACAGGGCGATGGCCCAAGACCCCTGAGCACTTAGGATGTAGACCGGCGGGGACCTCTCTCCTGAGCTGCAGGTAGGGTTGCGATGTATCGTTTGGCCGAGGCCGGGCATGACCCAGGAAAGTGTGTCCGGCCGGAGTTAATCGAGCGTGTTGGGTAAGTTGGTGCACCCCTGCAGGGAAGAAAACTTCTATCGATAGCCGGTCCTACGGTAAAGGACATTCGGAGTTGTATCCTGATTGATACAATTAGAACTGGATACTTGGATACTATGGCTCTGGGATTGCTTCTCGCAGGGAGTCGAGAAGGGATCTCAGGACGAGGTTGATGACTGTATGGCTCTGGGATTGCTTTCTCGCAGGGAGTCGAGAAACGATCTCTGGGTGAGGTTGAGACATAATGATACTGCTACATTATATGGTACTGTCTACACTCTTCTAATGCTGCAAGACCTCTGAAGATGCTAGTCTTCGATAGGACTAGGCCCCCTCTCTATTCTGGCATTTCTGCAGCCCAGTCCACATATACAGCCTCCCTTTGAAAATGTTGCATATGTAGTGTAGATCCTTGCTTGCTGAGTACTTCTGAGTACTCACGGTTGCTTTGTTTTCCTTTTCTCCCCATATCAGTTTGACGTGACCAAGATGACGGAGCCCCCTGAGACAGATGCCCCGTCGATCGACTACTACTACCACCTCGAGGATGGTTACTACTGCAAGTTGGAAGACGACCAGGAGTAGGTTCGGAGGGTCCCAGGCAGGAGGCCTACGCCTTTCGATCGTAGTGTTTTATTTTGCCCCGCCTTTCTAAAGGCCTTTCTGCTTCTCTTTTAATATCTGTACTCAGATATCTGATGCTTCCGCTGACGCTTGTACGCAAGCTTATGTATTCGAGCCCTCGAGGCCCCTGGCTTGTAATATAAAGCTTGTATGACTTTATTTATGTTTTAGAGTTGTGTTGTGATATCTTCCCGTGAGTCCTTAGGCTTGATCGTGTGCATTTGCGTGTATGATTAGTGCATGATTGAGCCGGGGGCGTCACAAGTTGGTATCAGAGCCGACTGCCTGTAGGAACCCCCTTTCCAACTCCTTGGCCGAAGTTGAGTCTAGTGAACCCAAAAACTAATTTACTAACTTGGCTGTGTGGCTTACGGGCCCACATCGCCAATTGGGTGGTATTAGGATCTTTTATTCCTCGTCTAGACTCTGGGACTCTGATCTCCCTTCTCTTCGGGTTAAAATTTTACTAACTCCAACATTAGGTTCTCGTGATCACATCCACCCGGTGTTCTGAAATTCCCCCCCCCCCCCTTCCTTCAAGATTGCGGGCCAGGTTCTGCTTGCAGGATCCTCTTATCGAGGGCACCCTGTTTTGTCACCTGCAGATTCCTCGCTCCAATAGTTTTCTCCGACGTTGATGTAGCCTTTGCTATGTCTCGTTGTGTACTTCCATATCGCGTGCCTGCACGCCACCTAGTTGTCTAGCCTTCCCCTTTCAGCTGTCGTATTGACGGATACTAACCGAGGCTATGTGTGGCTTTGAATGTCTGGTGCGAATATGATGTAGTATCTATTGCACTTCCTTCTGTTGTGCGTGTTACTTCATAAATCATTCCATACACCTGCAGTTCTTCTTACTAAACTGCCCCTGTTGATTTGGCAGGATGGCTGACGATCCTCCACCTCCACCCTATATTGCCGCCATGATGCAGCAGTTTGAACTCAACCGTTAGCAGTTTGAGCTTAACCGTCAGTTTATGACCGGAATATTGGCTCAGTTCCCAAACCAGAATGCTCATCAACAGCCTACACCAATAACTCTGCCGGAATTTGTGCGCCTCAGTCCATCTGTTTTCCGCAACTCCACCAATCCTATGGATGCTGATGATTGGCTTCGTGACATCCTGTTTGAGATGGAATCAGCTAATGTTGCTCCTGACAGTTACGTCACCTTTGCGACATTCCACCTGAAGGGCCCAGCTGCTCAATGGTGGGAAAGCCACAAGGCTATGTTGCCTACAGAGACTGTAACCACTTGGCAGGAATTTCAGTCAGCTTTTCATGCACGTTACATTCCTCAAGGTCTGATGGACCAGAAGAAGCAGGAGTTCCGTAAACTCTCTCATGGTAAAATGACTGTGGATGAATATCAGAGGAAATTTCTCGAACTATCCCGCTATGCTAAAGATGATGTCGACACTGACACTCGCAAGCAGGAGAAATTCCGTGAAGGACTACGTACTGATATAAAACTTGCACTTGCTGTCCATGATTTCACAGATTTCGCAACGCTTGTCAGCAAATCTTTCCAAGTTGAAATAGCTCTGACTGAGTACCAGGAGTCGCTCAAGCGCACTCATGAAGCTGGCTCAACCTCGGGTCAGCCTGTTCAGAAACATCGAGTCTGGATTCCACACAATGTTCATCATCGGCCTGCTCCAACACCAAGGCCGTCTTATGTTGCACCTCGCCTGCCTCCACCACCGAGACAACTAATGATTCAGGGAGGATAGTCCAATGCCATGGCTTCTCCTCAGGCCGCATCACGTCCTCCTGATGGTCGTACGAAGGGCCATCGAACCCATCATTCCAGAAGTCGTAAGGCCAGGCCGCTTGCTATGGGTCGTGGCCAGGTCACTCATGTCAAAATGGGAGAAGCTCGTGAGTCACCTAAGATCGTGATGGGAACTCTGCCAGTTAATTCAGTTGCAGCCTCTGTTCTCTTTGATTCTGGGGCATCATATTCCTTTGTGTCCCAGCAATTTGCACAAATACATGGGTTAGCTATGAGCTCACTACCCACTCCATTAGAGACTATCACTCCCCGTTCCAGGTGGCAAACCAAGATGGTAAGTCACAACAATCAGATCAGAATTGAAGGGTTGATGTTCTCTGCTTCCCTTATTGCTCTTGGACCCTCCGACATAGACATCATTCTCGGTATGGACTGGTTGACAGCCCATAATGCTCTGATTGACTGTGCTACTAAGACAGTTCAACTCACACACCCTTCTGGTCAGGTGATCAGATACTCAGCCCGAATAGCTCAGGATGCTGAGAGCCAGATATATGTTCTGAATGCATTGAACGCTTCACCTCTTGAAGGCATCGAGAACGTTCCAGTTGTTCGTGATTTTCAAGACGTCTTTCCAGAAGAACTTCCAGGAATACCCCCTGCTAGAGCTGTCGAGTTTGTCATCGACTTGAAACCAGGCACAACTTCTATTGCGAAGCGTCCTTATAAAATGCCTCCGCACCACCTTCTTGAGCTTAAGGAAGAAATCGACACATCACTTAAGAAAGGTTTCATCCGCCCCAGTTCCTCTGCTTGGGGAGCACCTTCACTCTTCGTTAAGAAGAAGGATGGAACTAACCGATTGGTTCAGGATTATCGGCCCATTAACCAAGCCACAATTCAGAATAAATATCCACTTCCTCGGATCAATGATTTGTATGATCAACTTGCTGGATCATCGGTATTCTCTAAACTTGATTTGAGGTTGGGTTATCATCAGATCCGTGTTCGTGAAGAGGATATTCCCAAGACTGTGTTTGTTACTCGCTATGGCTCCTACGAGTACACTGTCATGTCATTTGGCTTAACAAATGCTCCAGCCACATTCTCCCGTCTGATGAATTACATCTTCATGGATTACCACGACAAGTTCGTCGTGGTTTATCTAGATGATATTCTGGTCTATTCAAAGAATAAGGAAGAACATGCCGAACACCTCCGTCTTGTACTGGAAAGGCTCCGAGAACACCAGTTGTATGCCAAATACTCCAAATGTGAATTCTGGCTTTCTGAAGTAACTTACCTTGGTCATGTGATTTCCAAGGATGGAATTGCTGTTAACCCAGAACGAGTTCAGGCTATTCTTGACTGGACACCTCCGAAGAACGTCAAGCAAGTGAGAAGTTTTCTTGGCCTTGCAAGCTATTGTCGTCGATTTGTCGAGAACTTTTCTAAGATTGCTAAGCCTTTGACTGATCTGCTTCACAAGGGCATTAAATTTGAATGGACAGAAAAATGTCAGGAAAGTTTTCAAACACTCAAAGACAAGCTAACATCTGCCCGAGTACTATCTCCTCCAGATACCCGCAAAGACTTTGTGATTTATTGTGATGCATCCCGTGAAGGATTAGGCTATGTCCTAATGCAAGAGCGTAAAGTGATTGCCTATGGCTCTCGTAAGTTGCGCCCACATGAAGAAAATTATCCGGTACATGATTTAGAACTAGCTGCTGTCATCTATGCACTGCAGTAGTGGCGACATTACCTTCTCGGTAATCGTTGCGAGATCTACACGGATCATAAAAGTCTGAAGTACTTGTTCACTCAGCCATCTCTAAACCTCCGTCAGCAAAGATGGATGGAGGCCATTGCGGACTATGATTTGGGTATTTCCTATACCCCTGGCAAGGCTAACATGATGGCTGATGCCTTAAGCCGCAAGTCCTATTGCGACAACCTCATGGTTAGGCGAGCTCAACCTTGTCTTTTTGAAGAACTGCGCAAGCTGAATCTGCGTATTGTTCCACAGGGTTCTCTTAATAATCTTGTGATACAACCAGATCTCAAAAAAGTTGTTAAGGATGCGCAAACTAAAGATGCTGAAGTTGATCTGATGAAGAAAAATCTTCACCTTGAAAAGTACAGGGATTTCTCACTGTCTGAAGATGGAACCTTGTATTTCAGAAACCGCATTGTCGTACCTCGCTTCGAGCTTATGACCAACAAGGTCATGAAGGAGGCACATGATACCCCGCTGTCTATTCATCCGGGTAGCACCAAGATGTATCGTGATCTTCGTCAAAGGTACTGGTGGTCTAAAATGAAGCAGGATATTGCTCGATATGTTGTTGAATGTGATGTGTGTCGTCGCGTTAAAGCAGAACATCAGAAGCCTACTGGAATTCTGCAACCACTTCCTATTCCTCTGTGGAAATGGGATAAGGTTCAGATGGATTTCATTATAGGACTTCCCAGGTCACAGAAGGGTCACGATGCTATTCTTGTCGTCGTCGACCAACTTTCTAAAGTTGCACACTTTCTGCCTGTCAAAGAGACTATCACTGCTAGCCAGTTAGCAGAGTTGTATATCTCCAGAATTGTTTCACTCTACGGTATTCCGAAGGAGATCAGTTCGGACCGTGGCGGTCTTTTCACTTCCAAATTCTGGGAAAGTTTCCAAACAGCTATGGGAACTCATATTACCTGGAGTTCAGCTTATCAACCTCAATCTCAAGGCCAAGTCGAACGAGTCAATCAAGTGCTTGAAGACATGCTGCGAGCTTGTGTTATTTCTTTCGGCAAGAAGTGGGAAGAATCTCTTCCATATGCCAAGTTCTCTTATAACAACAGCTATCAAGCCAGTTTGAAAATGGCCCCCTTCGAAGTACTCTATGGACGTAAGTGTCGAACCCCTCTGAATTGGTCAGAAACTGGGGAACGACCACTCGTGGGTCCGGATATTATTCAACACGCCGAAGAACAAGTTTGTATTGTCCGGGAAAATCTCAAGGCGGCTCAGGACCGCCAGAAGAGCAACTATGATCGCAAACGATGGGGTTTGACTTATCAACCTGGTGATCAAGCTTATTTGCGAGTCACTCCTATGAAGGGCATCCACCGTTTTGGAATCAAGGGCAAGCTAGCTCCGCGCTACATTGGTCCTTTCCGCATTGTTGCAAGACGTGGTCAGGTGGCATATAAACTGGAGTTGCCACCGCAATTCTCTCATATCCACGACGTCTTCCATGTGTCGCAACTTCGTAAATGTTTCAAGGAATCTCCGCACCGCGCAGTGGATCACGAGATGCTCGAATTGCAAGATGATCTTTCTTATAAGGAGCATCCGATCCGCATTCTCGATGAAGCTGAACGTCGAACCCGTCAGAAGGTTACCAAGTTCCTCAAAGTGCAGTGGTCAAATCATAATGAAGATGAAGCCACTTGGGAACGCGAGGATAATCTTCGTGCGGAATACCCCGAACTTTTTCCTTCTACCTCTTAATTCTCGGGACGAGAATTCTTGTTAGTAGAGGAGATTTGTAACACCCCATGTATTAAGCTACAGAAATCCCCTTTTTATTATGCCATGTCATCAGGATCAACAGTGCTTAATCATCATTTGTATCATATCTCATTTCAAATTCAAACTCAATTGGAAATTCAAACTGAAAGTGAAAATAAAAGTTGTCCAAACTCAGAAACTAAATTGTTCATTTAATAGCAAGTAAATCAGAGACAATTCTAAAATTGAAACCAACATTATTGAAATTGGATAAGTGGCTTGAACATCCTCAAACAGTGACTGAAAACCATATTTAATAACCTATTAATAAATATAAAATAAATCTGAAATGATAAATACCCCAAACTAATTTTGGGGATAGGGTATGCTGCCCTGTGAATTATGGACCAGTTTATATATTTTACAAAATTCTTTTGGGTACCTAACTATTTGCAAAACAGGAAAAGAGGAAAAGAAAAGAAAAAGAAAGGAAAAGAAAGAAAGAAAAGAAGAAGAAGAAGAAAGAAAGCAAAAGGAAAAAGAACAGAACACCCCCCCCCCCCTCTGGGCCAACAGGCCCAGCTGTCACCCGCGCGGCCCAGCCCAACTAGCTTGTCCCTACCTCCCCCTATTCAGCACGACGTTGTGCCGGCCGCACGCCGCCGCCCGCCCCCCCCCCCCCCCGCCCCTTTCCCCTCGCTCGACGCCGCGCCGTCCCGCGCCCGCCAGAGGGGATAAGAACCCCTCCTTCACCCCCAGGACAAACCCTAGCTGCCCCCTCTCCCTTTCCCTCTCGTTCTCCCAACTCACCCGACACGGCCATGGCTCCGTCGCCGTGAAACACGCGGCCACCGCCTCCGCCTCGTCGCGTGACCGGACCCGAGCGCTCCGCCACCATCCGCTACCCCACCCCACGCCGCTGGACGGAGCTGGGAGCCTCTACCTCGCCCGCATCAACCTTCTCCCTCCTCGGATCGCCGCCGCACGCCGTCGTCGATTCCGACCACGTCGAGCCTTCCCCGAGCCCATTACGCACACCTGCAGGAGCGCTGTAAGCTGCCGCTCCCTCTCCCTCTCCTCGCGCCGTCGTTTGCGGCCCCTAGCGAGCTCCTCCACCGTAGTCGAACGCACCGCCGCTTAGCTCGTCGCCGGCGCCGTTTCGGCGACCAACTGGCCTCGGGCTCGTGCCCGTTGAACTCACACGCGCGCGTAGGTGCCTCCTAGCTCCTTCGTTCGACTCGCGCGCAACCGCGCTGCCGTTTGCCATCGCCACCCGAGACCGGCCACCGCCGACGTGCTCACCGCCGCCGCTACACGCCGTCTCCGGCCACGCCACCACCACCAATGCACGCGGCGTGGACCGCCCGTTCGAACGAACCAAACCTCAGCCCCGGAGATGCCCCGTACGCAAATCCCGCGCGTCGCCGCTGTCTTCTGTGGTCG
The DNA here is from genome assembly GCA_011799875.1 of Thinopyrum elongatum. NCBI lineage: Eukaryota > Viridiplantae > Streptophyta > Magnoliopsida > Poales > Poaceae > Thinopyrum > Thinopyrum elongatum. The sequence goes on from CM022301.1 coordinate 150,875,109, forward strand.
CCAGCGATGCTCCGGCCGCCGCGCCGGCCGGCTCCGACGTGGCACGCGGGCCCCACCACTAGTGCCACTGACTACGGGCCCCACTGGGCCCCGTTGACCGGTCAGCGCTGCTGACTGGACCACCCGTGTCTATGACACGTGGGTCCCACCCCTTAAAATGATTTAAAATAGATAAAACCATAATTAAAATGATAATTAACCTAATTAGCTAATTGATTAAGTTAACAGACACTGACAGTAGCCCCCCCCTAATTAACCTAACTTAGTTAAATTAACACTAATTATGCCTCTGTCTCAATGACATGTGGGCCCCACACATCAGGTTTGACTCTGGTCAGCCAGAGTTGACTGCTGACGTCATCATTACGTCATGCTGACATCACCCTCGTACTATTTTGGATAATTCGAATTTAAATAATTACAACAATTCCAGAAATCAATAAAAACTTTAGAAAACCATATCTTTTAATCCGTAACTCCGATGAAAATAATTTATATATGAAAAATACTCAGAATTTCGAGACGGATCCGAATACGCGGTCCGTTCGTCCGCCACATGTCCCTAGCTACCCGAACATGGAACCGTTCCCCTCCGGTCATCTGTCTGACAAATGTCCGGAACCGGAAAAACATTCCCGAATGAATTCCACCTTCGCCAGTATCACCCGGCACTGCGTTAGATCACCTCTGTCACCGCGTATTGCCATGCTATGCTTTGTGCTACACTTGTTTGCTCTGTATTTATTGTTTCCTTCCCCTCTTCTCTCTCGTTAGACCCCGACGTCGTCCCCGAGACCGACGCAACTCCGGAGCCCGGCGCCACCGTTGACGACCTTGCCCTTGCCGCCGAGCAACCAGGCAAGCCCCCCCCCCCTTGAGCATACCGATATCGCCCATTCTATTTCTCATGCTTGCATTAGAACTGCTGCTGCTGCTTTACCTATTCTGATGCATAGCCTGTTTATTGTAACTTGCTGTTGATAATTACCTGCATATCCTAAACTGCTTAGTATAGGCTGGGTAGAGACCTATCAGTGACCCCACTTATCCCGATTGCCCCGCTGGATTATCCGAAGACCCGATCAACGGGATTGAAGACCAGGCCCCGACACCGCACATCACCCCCCCCCCCCTTAGTTGTAACGACACTGCAGCGTTTCTATCGAGTGCCGAGGGTGAAACCTCTTGTAGCACTTCTGATGTTAACTCTGTAGAGTAGCTATTTGGTCGTGGTCATCGAGGGTGATTCCTCCTTCACCACTTCCGGTAATGACGTTGTCGTGCAACACATCAAGTGTGAACCCATCGAGGGTGATTCCTCTGAGTTCTCCTGGACGGATACATTGAGTGGGAATCCAACGAGGGTGATACCTCGAATTCCCCTGATGTTATGGACACACGGATACTTGGACTTTACACTGTTACTTGGATAGGCGGGTCGACCCTGAGGGGCACCCGCGTGCGCCTAAGAGGCGAGTGTTGTGAAGACGGGTGCCGGTGTGGTGCCCGAGTGATGAATACGAGGCGTGGCCGGGCATTCATGGCCCTTGCCGCAAGTCCTCGAGACGGGGCGACGGGGTCACATCTTTCATAGTCTCTGCTCGTTACTGCAAGCCCTAGTCCACTAACGATTTGGATATTTGATCCGAGCAGGCCTCTGGCCTGATAGCACTAACCATCACGTGGGCATAGTATGGGCGTTCTGCATCGTAGCATCAGCCGAAAGCTCTGTCAGACGTCTAGTTCAGCCTTGCGGCCGGGACGGACCGGCACCCTCCTGGTGCCTGGCTTCACCCTGCTCGCAACGACCCGGAGTGCACAGGGCGATGGCCCAAGACCCCTGAGCGCTTAGGATGTAGACCGGCGGGGACCTCTCTGCTGAGCTGTAGGTAGGGTTGCGATGTATCGTTTGGCCGAGGCCGGGCATGACCCAGGAAAGTGTGTCCGGCCGGAGTTAATCGAGCGTGTTGGGTAAGTTGGTGCACCCCTGCAGGGAAGAAAACTTCTATCGATAGCCGGTCCTACGGTAAAGGACATTCGGAGTTGTATCCTGATTGATACAATTAGAACTGGATACTTGGATACTATGGCTCTGGGATTGCTTCTCGCAGGGAGTCGAGAAGGGATCTCAGGACGAGGTTGATGGCTGTATGGCTCTGGGATTGCTTTCTCGCAGGGAGTCGAGAAAGGATCTCTGGGTGAGGTTGAGACATAATGATACTGCTACATTTTATGGTACTGTCTACACTCTTCTAATGCTGCAAGACCTCTGAAGATGCTAGTCTTCGATAGGACTAGGCCCCCTCTCTATTCTGGCATTTCTGCAGCCCAGTCCACATATACAGCCTCCCTTTGAAAATGTTGCATATGTAGTGTAGATCCTTGCTTGCTGAGTACTCACGGTTGCTTTGTTTTCGTTTTCTCCCCATATCAGTTTGACGTGACCAAGATGACGGAGCCCCCTGAGACAGATGCCCCGTCGATCGACTACTACTACCACCCCGAGGATGGTTACTACTGTGAGTTGGAAGACGACCAGGAGTAGGTTCAGAGGGTCCCAGGCAGGAGGCCTACGCCTTTCGATCGTAGTGTTTTATTTTGCCCCGCCTTTCTAAAGGCCTTTCTGCTTCTCTTTTAATATCTGTACTCAGATATCTGATGCTTCCGCTGATGCTTGTACGCAAGCTTATGTATTCGAGCCCTCGAGGCCCCTGGCTTGTAATATAAAGCTTGTATGACTTTATTTATGTTTTAGAGTTGTGTTGTGATATCTTCCCGTGAGTCCTTAGGCTTGATCGTGTGCATTTGCGTGTATGATTAGTGCACGATTGAGCCGGGGGCATCACAATTATACCCGCGACCGTCAAACCAGAGAGTGTGTGTGTACATGCATATGGTGCGTGTTGACTGTGAATTCATGTGGTGTACTGCGTGTGTGTAACTTTTTCATTTTCAATAGCACACGAAGTTCACGTTTCAGAAATTTCTAAGTTCACATGTACCACATGCAGAAGAAATTCATAAAAAAGGACCTCATAGACCATTTTGCCGAGAATAAAAAATGCATAAAATGTCACGACACAAAAAAACAAAAGTTAGTAAGATGTAACATAGTAAGTTCGTAGAAAGTAGAATTTTTTTAATTTTGTATTGTAAGTTTAATCCTTTATACAAAAACTAGAACTTCAAATTTAAACAATGGAGCGGTTTGATGTTTATTATAAATCTAGGATTTTCCTCGTTACTAAAGAGTAAACCAAAGAAGTTCAAATTAAAAAAATTGAGTAGTCTGATGTTTATATATGAAAGAAGAAAACAAGCATCACCTAGAAAAAATTAATTATTGAAGTTTCAAATTTAATAAAATTGTAGAGTTTGGAAAAATGTTATGGTTGTACAAAAAACATTCCCCATGAACTTTCCTTAATATCTAAAAGACTAATCCAGAAGTTCAGAAAAAAAATGAGTAAGAAGTTCAACAAAAAAAGGCACTTCAAAAATCTTTATAAAAAAGGATTTTTTCCCCTTTGTTAAAAATCATAGAAGTTCAAATTAAAAAGAGGAACATTTTGAAAGTGTTTATAAAAAATGATTTTCCCCATTCTAAAAAAACTAGAAATTAAAATTAAAATATCGATGCGGTTCAATGCTAAAACAAGGATTTTCTCCGTTACTAACCAATAAAACTAAGAAGTTCAAATTTTAAAATGGTGAAGTTCAATATCTAATCAAAATTCAGCTTTTTCTCATTATTAAAAGAATAAAACCAAGAAATTCAATTTTTTAAAACAAAGAAGTTCAAAAAACTCAGATTTCCTTGTTACTAAAAGAATAAAAGCAAGAATTTCAAATTTAAAATAATGGAGCAACTCGATGTATGATTAAAAAACTCAAATTCTTCTCATTTCTAGAAAAAATGTATTTAATTCAATTCAAGAAAAAAGTTGTTTAATGTTTACTTAAAAACTTTGATTTTTTTATTTTCTAGAAATAAAACTAAGAAGTTCAAATTTAAATAACAAAGAAGTTCGAAGTTTATAAAAACTTAGAATTTACAAGGTAAAAAAATCGATGCCATTTTTTGGCATTTCGAAAACTACCCATAAATGGCAACGAATTTGAAAAAAAAATCATGAAAAAATTGCTTCTAAAACATAAGCTTTCCATCAGTATATCATACATATTATTCCCATAATATAATTTGTATGTTTTGTGTGTATCATTCAAAACAGGTCTTAGCATGTTCAAAATATGCTCTTAACCCAACATGATTTGTTAAAAAAATACTTTCCAATAGCTTTCTAATGATATCATTTGCTCAAAATCGATGAGTGCTTTAGGAGTTAGGGACAAAAAAATTAGAGATCGGTTCAAATCGAGGAATATATTAAACATTGTTTATTTAAAATTAGAGATCACTTCAAATCGAGAATAAAAAAGTAGTCAAATTTATGTTTATCTAAAAATCAAAAATAAAAACTTTACTCAAAAAATAAAAAAAACATGAAGTTCAAATTAAATAACACAGAAGTTCAAAGTATATTAAAACCTAGGATTTAGAAGCTCAAAAAACAATGCCATTTTGGGCAATTTTCCCCCAATACTAAAGATTAAAACCAAGAACTTCAATTTTAAAAAAATGGAGTAGTTCAATGTATGTAAAAAACTAAGGTTTTCTCATTACTAGAGAATAAAACCAAGATGTTCAATTGGAAAAAGCGGAGCAGTTTTGATATTTATTTGAAAAATCGGATTTTTCCAGTTACTCAAGAATAAAACCAATAAGTTCAATTTGAAATAACGAAGAAGTTCGATGTTTCTAACAAAACTCCAATCTTCACATTTCTAAAAATACACAAAAGAAGTTCAAATAAAAAAGTTAGAGCGGTTCGATGTTTATAAAAAATCAGGTTTTTTTGTTACTAAAGCCAAACAGAGAGAAGTTCAGATTGATAATTTCGAGAAGTTCACATACAACACGGTGTGCATTTGTATGAAAAAAAAGAATGAAAAAGTAAAGGCTAAAAGTTTTGTTGCTAGAAGTTCAAGTGCTCAACCCGAGAAAGTTCAAAAATTCTTGTGAGAGAGATTGAACAAAAATACGTGACAGAAGTTCAAGGTGAAAACAGCGGGAAGTTCAACTACTACACGGAATGCGTTTCAGATAAGAATATAAGAATAGAAAACTAAAAGCTTGAAAGGTTTGTTGCAAGAAGTTCACGTGCTCCTCCTAGCATAGTTGAAAAATCTTGTGCGAGACGTTCGTCGTTCATTTACAAGTTGAAAAAAAGGCAAAAACAACGTCGTTTTGCCATTTTAAAAACTACTCTCAAACGACAACGAATTTGTAACACCTGTCTAGATGAAAAACTTGCTGCTATTCATAAGCTTTCCAATGGTATATTATGTGCTACATTTCGACGAACGGTTTAAAATTTTCATGTATACCGTTTAAAACACGTTTTAATGCATTCCAAAAATTCTTTTGAACCATCGCGAGTATGAAAAACTGATCAACACGGGAAAGTTGCGTGTTTTCAATAGCTTTCCATCGGTATATCAATTGCTCAATTCCGGTAATTGGTTTGGGAGTTATAGGCAAAAAGTAGCACGTCAAAAACAGGGTGAAGTTCAAACAGAACTGCCACAGATTTTCAAGTACTTCATGCAGTGCATTTCCATTCGCGATGAAGGCAGAAATCCTGATCTCGCCATTTTCTAAATTACTTAGAAAAGGTCAGGAATTAGAGAAAACTTTACATACGAAAAAGTTTTGCATTTTCGATAGCTATCCAACGGTATATTATTTGCCCCATTCCGACAAAGTTTGCAAAAATTACGACCAAAAAACGTTTTTAACCATTTTCAAAATTGACTTAAAACCGTGAGGAATTCGGAGAAACATTATATACCAAAAAGTTTCACATTTCTTCAAGCTTTCCAACGCCATATCATTTGCTGTATTCTGACATACGGTTAAAAAATTAACTCGAAAATACAAACTCGGTGGAACTTGGACCGTTTTCTAAATTACTCTTAAATCGTTCAAAATTAGAAAAAACTTTGTACATGAAAAAGAAGCGCATTTTCATAAGCTTTCCAACGCCATATCATTTGCCTCAATTGGATTAGCCGTTTAGAAATGGCATCGAAAATACGAACTCAGCTAGTCGATTTGCGAAATTCTACGATTTTCCAAATTACTCTTTAACCATAGGGAATTAGAGAAAATGTTCTACATGTGGAAGGAGCGCATTTGCAGTAGCTTTCCAATGCCATATTATTTGCCTCATTCTGATAAACGGTTTAGAAATGCGATCGAAAATATGATTCACCTTTTTGTGTGAAAGAAAAAACGGTTTCCAAAACTGCTCTTAAACCGCTTACATTTTGCCAAAACTTTAACTTGGATCATAATACTCGTGTCCACAGCTTTCCAACGGTATATCGCAAGCCCCATTTCGACAATGTTCACGGAAGTTCAACCTAACACTGGGGGAAGTTCAGGTACTACTACCGGGACGGGTCAGGTAGTTATCAGAATATTATTCCCATCCCGTGATCAGAATAGTGTTTATGTGTGTATATATATATATATATATATACATATATATATATATATATATCGAACTAACTTGCAGCCAAGAAAAGGGGATCATGAAGAACAAATTATCATGGATGAACAAGTGTGCGTGGAAGAAGAAAACCTCACGGAAGAAGAAGTGGATGAAATCCCACCCCCACTCCAATGAGTAAACTTTTGCACACACTCAGTGAGGTCTTTGATGATGCAACTCTCAAGAAGAGCATAAAGTCTATGAATACATTGGAACTGCTAGAATTTGTAAATACATGTGCGTATATGCTATGTTCTATGTATGAAGTTTCTTGTAGATGTTGCCAGTCTCTGAAACATCTTGACTTCCAGTGCACAAAAACCTATGATGAGGTGTTAGCACATTACAACAGTAATAAGAATGCCACCGAGGAAATCATGTGGTATGTGTTAAGCACAAGTGCATGGAAATTAATTGTTGAGATCGAAGTTGTTCAAGATCGCAGGAAAGATGAAATTCTTGATTGGATATATTATGTGGTGGACAACATCAATTATTATTGTCGAGAATATCTTTCCGGTAAGAAAGATACTATCGCGCAGGAATTAGGGTATGATGATGACTCTAGTTTGGAGGAACTTGAAGCTAATGAACTTGACTTGCAAGATTGTCACCCTCTGTTCGAGACGTCCAATGTTAGCAATGGTGGTGAACTAGAGGAGGAAAATACTTTTTATTTTCCTGTGCTAATATCCAACTATGCTTTGTTGGACGATCTTCTTATGAAGGGAAACCATTAGGGAGTGATGACCAACGCACTCCAAACAAACAATTTTATGAATTATTCCTCTATGAAGGTAGCCAAGGTAATCTCTTGAAGTTTATGTATAAGTCTATAACCCTCTCATTGCAGAACTATAAGAAGACATGCCTATCTAGCTCGTGCATCGGTTCTTGTTTGAGAGCGAGAGTCTCTTTGCCTACATGATGCTGATCCACCGTAAAGCATGTACAACTCCGACCGCACTCTGTTATGAGGTGATCCAAACCCCGGTCAGAGTCAGGTCTCACGCTCGGGGTTGATATCCCTTGGGATTCCGGTGGATGACTGAATGGAGCACCGAAGCTCAGCTACATGGCTATAAAGAAAGCGCTGCTTGGGAGGCAACCCAGAAGTAAGTAGGTCTCTTTCTTAGATTTGTGTCTTTGAGTCTAGTCGCATTCATGTTTGCATTGGCACTTTTATTTTATTTTGCGTAGTTGCTATTAGATTTGGTCTTGGAATAATCTTTGTTGGTAAAAATTTAGCGTATCGGTAGCCCAATATTTTGCTGCACACCTCCTCTTATTTCTGATGGAAAAATGCTATGTTACTAACGTGAGGAGGAAGCACAAAAAATTTCGTGAAGTTTTGCAGCTCCAGGAAAAAAGACGGCGTACCATACGACCGCTCCCGGTCGTATTAATAGCACCCGTATCAGCTCGTGGCCGCGAGCAGAAGAGGCCAGAATGAAAGACGGCCTATCGTACGAGCGCTCGCGCTCATATGCGTGGTCGTATGACCTGGTGGCCACAAAGAGCGACCCTACAGAGTAAAAGACGGTGTTCTATACAAGCGCTTGCGCTCGTATCCGCGCCCGTATGAGAGGGAGATGCTAGGCAAGGACTTCCAGAGCGAAAGACGACATATCGAACGACCACACCCGGTCGTACGTGCGCTCGTATGAGGGCAATAATACCCCCATTTGATTTATTTTCGACATCTGAGGTCGATGGGGTATCTTCTAAACCAATTATTTGCTTGCTAATTTCATTTAATTACTTTCAAAGCTCCTTGACCACTAAATCTTTAGCAACCTATGTTTTCTTTTATTTTATTTTCCGGTTGGGTCCGTTCGTATACAAAATTGATGCTTTTATTTTGTGTGTTATTTTTGCAGGGACTTGAACCTTATGTGGTGATGTGTATGGTATGGTGCCAACCGTATAAAGATCCACACAAGCCACTAGGTTGCTTCCATTCGATAATCTAAACTACAAGTGCCAGGTAATGTTTTCCAGTTTGAACCTTGCCCGAATAAAATTCGCTTAGTAGTAACTGTCTCACCTTATGTGAGAACCTCTTTTTATTAGGCACTTAGGAGCTGCACACTTGAGTTTTATATTTTGTCTCACACGCACTTAATCCCAACCTAGGAGAGTCAACACTTTTAGACTTAGTTTGTTGACTTAAGCGAGGTGCATAGGTTGATGAACCGATCTTTATGAGGCAAATGTTTTTATCACTTGTGTTGCTAATCCTTTGTGCTTTAATTTTTTGAAAAACCCTAAAAGAACAAAAATATTTTGTTTTCTTTTTAGTCTGTTTTTCAGCAGGTTCTATTGGAAGGCAGCCGCCAAACCACAATGAGGAGATTGTAGAAGCAAGGTTCATGTCCATTGAAGTAGAGGTTATTTGAACCTCTTGGTAAAAGTGTCTAACCCTTGCCTTAACTCAAGCTTGGGGAGGTAACCACTTCTCGCACTCTCCCTTAAAAACTGCATTTTCTCTTTTCTTTCGCAATTTTCTCGAGTTTGGTATTGCAAAGTTCTAAGCTTGTGGAGGTTATGTTTGCATGCATATGGTCTTATGAAATGTTCATTATCATAGGGTTTTCGTGCAATCATGTGTCCCGCTGTTTTGACATGCTTGTTTTGCTCTAGTTTCACCTAGCATGATGAAATCTTGTGACCCTATGAAATACATTGCCATGTTTTTTTAACAAAAACCAATAAAGGAGTCCATTGAACTTTTGCCTTTCTTTCACCTAATAACTTAAGTTGGGGGCTCTAGTGGTGACTTGAGTAGAGATTGAGTAATTGTAGAGGCTTTTTGCTAATGAACCCAGCATATTTGATTGATCCGGGACACGCAATAGGGTTTATCTCCACCAAACTATCCCCTCAGGGTACTTAGATCTTGAGTCTTGCGCAATATGACACCACGATGATCTTGTGTAGTGTCTGAGTTCTTTATGACTAATGCGAGTTCGAAGCCTATGCGCTTTCATTTCATCTTATTTTGCTAGCCTCTACGGTACCGTGCATTGCCCACTCTCACAATGAGACTTGGCGCATACTCTGCAGGTACATCCAAACCCGTGGGAGGGCTTCCTCTTGTTCTCCTACACATAAAACACCCCATCTCCTCAAAACGGCCACCATACCTACCTACCATGGCATTTTCATAGCCATTTCGAGTATATTGCCATGCAACTTCCATTTGTTACTATTCACATGACTTGAGCATTCATTGTCATATTGCTTTGCATGATTATATAGAGCTAACATGATATTTGTGCCACAGCCACCATTCATCATTATTATACATGTTACACTAGATCATTGCACATCTTGGTACACTGCCGGAGGCATTCATATGTAGTCATCTTTTTCAGTTTATCAAGTTGTAAGTAAATATAAGTGTGATGATCATCATTATTAGAGCATCCCCATTGAGAAAAGAATGGTGGAGACCTATGAGTCCTCAAAAAAGTGGGGATGAGGTCCATGAGACAAACACAAGAGGGTGAAGTTCAACACTTTGGTTCATACAACTGAAGGTATTCTTGACTATGTTCATTCTGATTTATGGGGACCATCTCGCAAAAAGTCACTAGGTGGTGCTAGTTATATGTTGACTATTATTGATGATTACTTGAGAAAAGTTTGACCTTATTTCTTGAAGCATAAATATCAAGCATTCTCAGAATTTAAGGAGTGGATTATGATTGAAAGACAAACTGGAAAGAAGGTAAAAATACTTCGCACCCATAATGGTATGGAATTCTGTTCTAAGCAATTTGAGAATTATTGCAAGACTGAAGGCATTGTCAGACATTACACCGATCCTTATACTCCTCAACAAAACGGCGTTGCTGAGCGTATGAACAGGACCATTATTTCTAGAGCCCGTTGCATGTTGTCTAATGCAGGTTTGCATAGGCGTTTTTGGGCTGAGTCCGCTTCCACTGCTTGTTATCTCATTAATCATTCACCATCTATTGCTCTTAATAAGAAAACTCCAATTGAGGTATGGTATGGTTCACCTGCTGATTATTCACAACTAAGAGTTTTTGGTTGCACTCCTTATGCTCATGTTGATAATGGAAAGTTGGAGCCTAGGGCTATTAAGTGCATCTTTCTTGGTTATAAATCTGGTGTTAAAGGTTTTAAATTGTGAAATCCTGAAACCCAGGAGATTGTTATTAGCAGAAATGTTATCTTTAATGAATCTTCTATGTTACATGATGTTCCATCTACTAACATTCTCGTTGAGAGTGAACAGTAACCTATTGTTCAACAACCTACTGTTCAGGTGGAGCATGTTATTAATTCCAGTGATACATCCAATAAGGAAAATGTTGATGCACATGATGATGAACCCGTCGTTGATGATGAACATGTCACTTCAAACCAGCCTATTGTTCCACCCGGTTGGAATCTCGCACATGACAGAGTTAGGCGGGGTATTGATAAACCTAAAAGGTTAATTAAAGAGTGCAATATTGTTTCTTTTGCTTTATCTGTTGCAGAGGAAATTTAAGGTAATGTTGAGCCTTCTTCATATTCCGAGGCTATTATTTCTGGTGATAGTAATAAGTGGATGACTGCTATGCATGATGAGATGGAATCACTTGAAAATAATGGCACTTGGGATTTAGTAAGATTACCTAGAGAGAAGAAACCTATTCGTTGCAAGTGGGTTTTCAAAAGAAAAAAAAAAGGTGTTTCTCCTAATGATGAGGCAAGATATAAAGCAAGGTTAGTTGCTAAAGGTTATAGTCAAATTCCAGGTATTGACTACAATGAAGTCTTTTCTCCTGTTGTGAAGCATAGCTCTATTCGCATGTTACTCAGTATTGTTGCCATGCATGATCTTGAGCTTGAACAATTGGATGTATTCTTACATGGAGAATTAGAAAAGGATAATTATATGGGACAACCTGAAGGTTTTTTTATTCCTGGAAAAGAAAAGCTTGTCTGTAAGTTAAATAAATCTATTTATGGATTGAAGCAATCTCCTAGACAGTGGTACAAGAGATTTGACACTTTTATGCTCTCTCAAGGTTTCAAAAGGTCTAATTATGATAGTTGCGTTAATTTGAAAACTGCCAATGCTTCAGCTATTTATTTTCTCCTTTATGTTAATGATATGTTAATTGCTACAAAGAGTATGTCAGAGATTAATGAACTAAAGAAGCAATTGAGTAATGAATTTGAGATGAAGGATTTGGGTGCAGCAAAGAAAATACTTGGCATGGAAATATCCAGAGATAGACCGTCTGGAGAAGTATATCTAAGTCAGAAGGGATATATTGATAAAGTTCTTCGTCGTTTTAATATGCATAATGCCAAGCCGGTGAGTACTCCGTTAGCTGCACACTTCAAATTATCATCAGCCTTATGTCCTAAGTCAGATGCCGATATTGAGTACATGTCTAGTTCCCTATTCGAGTGCAGTTGGTTCACTTATGTATGCCATGGTTTGTTCTCGTCCGGAATTATCATATGCATTGAGTGTTGTCGGTAGATACATGGCTTATCCTGGAAAAGAGCATTGGAAAGCAGTTCAATGAATTTTCAGATACCTGCGAGGTACTTCTAATGCTTACTTACAGTTTGGGAAAACTAGAGATGGACTTGTTGGTTTTGTTGATTCTGATTTTGTTGGTGATCTGAATAGGAGAAGATCACTCACAGGTTATGTTTTCACCATTGGTGGTTGTGCTGTGAGTTGGAGAGCAACTTTGCAGTCCATTGTGGCTTGTTCCACCACTGATGCCGAGTATATGGCTATTTCTGAGGCATGCAAAGAAGCTATCTGGTTGAGAGGTTTGTATGCTGAGCTTTGTGGAGATTCATCTTGCCCTACCATATTTTCTGATAGTCAAAGTGCCATATGTCTTACAAAGAATCCAATGTATCATGAGAGAACAAAGCACACTGATGTCAGATTTCACTATATTCGAGATGTTATTGCTGAAGGTGATTTGAAGGTATGCAAGATAAGTACTCATGATAATCCTGCTGATATGATCATAAAGCTAGTTCCTACAAATAAGTTTGAGCTTTGCTCAGGCTTAGTTGGTGTTTCTCACTAGTCCTATGGATTTTGACGCACAAGGTGTTTATGCTGATTTGGATGGAGTTATTTACTTTCTTCGACTACTGGGGGGAATTTGGTTCAAGGTGGAGATTGTTAAATTTTGATCCAAATTCTACCGTGTTGGACTAGATGTAGTATAAATGGTGTGGGCCTTTGCGTTGGTACCGACGCGTATGAGTACAACTCGTTTACTTGTCCTCCAAGGACTCTTATGTATTGCCCCTCTTATATACCCCATGTAGTCGCACCTAAAGATGGCATGTCGTCTCGTGCTTGTAATACTTCTTCTTCATAGTGATTGCACCTTCGTGTGTCCGTGGTTTTTTACCGCAAGGGTTTCCACATTAAATTCGTGTCTCTCGTGTCTCGTTTGATCTCATTTTATCTAACAATCCATACTACACTTGTATCACCATCTCTTCGCCGAACTAGTGCATCTATACAATTTGCCATTGTATTCGGTGTGTTGGGGACACAAGAGATTTCTTGTATTTGATTGCAGGGTTGTTTGAGAGAGACCATCTTCATCCTACACCCCCATGGATTAATAAATTTTAGGCCATCCACTTGAGGGAAATTTACTAGTGTCCTACAAAACTCTGCGCTTGGAGGCCCAACGGAGTCTACAAGAATAAAGTTGTGTAGTAGACATCAGGCGTCACCGGAAGAGAGGTGGAGAGAGACCCCCTCCTTCTTCCTCTTGCTTGGCCTTCCCCTAGATGGGAGAAGGATTCCCCCTCTGGTCCTTGGCCGCCAAGGCCCCCGAGGGGCGGGAGCCCCTCTAGATTTGATCTCTCTCTCTTTTCTTCTTTGTTTCGCGGTTTGGGTTTCTGGCCAAACAACGTTTCTTATATATCCAAAGATCCGTAGCTCCAATTGGGCTGAAAGTTTAACATGATTTTTTCCCCAACATTAGCTTCCTTGTGCCCAAAGGACACCTTCAACCAACTTACGAGGAGGCCACAAGTGCTGATGGTGAGCCCTAGGTGGTGGGGGCACCCCCTGAGCTTGTGAAGCCCATGGGCCCCACCTTGCATTGATTTTTGCGCCAAAAATTCACATATATTTCATAAAAAAAACTCCATACATCTTTATCACGTTTGGACTTCGTTTGGTATGGTTTTTCTACGAAACAAAAAAACATACAACAAACAGGAACTGACACTGGGCACTAGATTAATATGTTAGTCCACAAAATAATATAAATTGTTGCCAAAAATATGTGGAAGTAGTAAGATAATGGCATGAAACAATAAAAAATTATAGATATATCGGAGACGTATCAAGGATCGCTGAGAGATCTCGAGGTCTGAGCTGAGGTCTCACATGCATTTCGTGACCCATGTTCCTTTAGATGACATTGCTCTGGAGGTCGCAATGGAGCCCTTTCATCGTGTTCATCGCCCAAACAATGTAAGCCTAGTTTCCTTCTACCAGTCCTTGGTAATAGACCAGTTATCTGATGTTCTCCTTGCGGCCTACATGCATGCTTTCGAACCTTCTCCTCGGTGCCCCCTCAACCCCGCTGACCTGCGCCAGCGGAGTTTTTATGCTCGATGCGGCCGCTACCCGACCCAAGAGTCATGCCAGTCGGGGTAGCGCCGATTCTCAAGGTGCATCGTCCTTGAAGAGACCGTGGGATGCAGAGGCCGAGTCGCTTGCCTTGTTGTCAAGGCCAGGGGCGTGAAGGCCCATAAAAAGGTATCAATGTATCTACCCCCGCAATCTCCATCGACTGTGTGCATTCCTTCTTTGATTGTAGGTCGCCTAGGCCGGCATGGCAATACTGACCTCATCCTGCCCCAATTCGTCTCCCTGTTGCGTCGGATCAGAGGGGCTGGAATCAGACTGCAGGCTGGCATCACTAATGAGATTGTCTGGGCTGCCGGAGGAGGGGCTGAATACTCGGCGCGATCGGCCTACGACATACAATTCGCAGACCGGCTGCAGACGGACCTCAAAGCACTCATCTGGAAGACGTGGGCACCGGGGCACACGAAGATGTTCAGCTGGCTGCCGCATCACAATCGTCTATGGTGCAATGACCGGCTACAGCGGCGAGGATGGGAGAACGGCTACTTTTGTGCCTTGTGCAGGAGAAACCTCGAGTCATCCGTGCATCTCTTCTGGGAGAGCCCATTTGCCAGAGAAATCTGGTCCCGGGCAGCGAAGTGGAAGGACTGCAATGCTCTTGCGCCAGAGGCACAGATCGACGGGAAGACGACGACGCAAATTGTGACGGCGATGGTGTCAAGGGCTACGCCAGGAACAAGGAGGGGGACACAGTCGATGTTGGCCATGATCCTGTGGTGCATCTGGCTGCACAGGAATGAATGCACGTTCAGAGGGAGGGCCCCAAATGCAAATGAGGTGATTAACGAAATCAAGAGTGACATGGAGCAATGGCGGCTCGCCGGAGCAACATGCTTAGGGCCCCCTTTTGGGGATCCAACGTGAGAGATAGCCATGAGGAAAGAAATTGGGAGGGAAAGGAGAAACTCCTTCCTCTCGGGCGACACCCCTCTTGTTCGGGGTCAACTCTGTAACTCTCCGACCACTTGGACAGAGAAACTTTTGTAATCTCATTCTGCTAAATCAATGATGGATCTTTCAAAAAAATGACTCCTCCGGCCATCCTTCTCCCATATCGCGAGGCGGCTTCAGCTGGTATGATTTCAGTGGGGGCCCTTAGCCAGGTTGCCGGGGAACCCGCCGAGGTCTCGGAACCTTACGGTTTGCGCATGCCTATCATCGGGGAATCGAAAAGGTACTTAGATGTGCTTGAGGACAGGGATGTTGCGTCGAGGGCCGCTGACGTTGCTAGTGGCGCGGACGAGGGAGTAGGAGGCAACGAGGCCGGTGGTGTCTCGCGGAGAGAGGGAGCGAGCTTCGTAGTCAAGCCATCGCCGAGGTTGGAGGACGCCACCATAGTTTCATCGTCAACGAGCTTTATTTCTCTCTCAAGGAGAAGCAAAGAAGGTCACAATGTGATGGAGGAGAAGACCGCCTTGCAGGAAAGCCGCGAATGTGCCCGCGCTTTGTCTAGATCCTCGTGGGAGTTGGGACAAGCAATCCAGCGTGGGATGGAGGTAAAATTCTCTTGACGGTAATGTATAATTTGTCCAGATCCTTGCGGGAGTTGGGACAGGCAATCCAGCCTGGGATGGAGCTAAAATTCTCTTGACGGTAATGTATATCCAGTAGCCCCCAAGACCGGGCTCGAGGTCCTGTATTTTGACTAGCCCTCGGGCGTACGAGCACGTCGGGTGGTTGCGAAGGCGTCCGAACAATGCGATCTCATCGGATGGCCATGGTGGCGTCAAAGGCACCGTCCACACGAATCAGTGGCGGGAGGGTATGAGGGAGGTGAGTGATATTGCGCAGCCGAAGAGAGTGAAAACTAAAGGGGGGGACTCGCCGGCAACAGCGAGTGTGTTTGGAATGGATACGGGCAGTGTACTTGGATAATAAACAGGTCGCGTGCACAACAACACTGACACGCGAGAAATCAAAGGGTCAAAAATACCAGCCAGTCAGTGAAAACTTTCTCTCCGGTTTTGTTATAGGAGGGAACCATCACTGACCAACAATTTTTAGACCCGTTTGTGATAACCATATTGCCGATCCCAAAAGTCGATAACACCGATGCCACACATGAGGCCGGTTAATGTAGATGCACATCAGTGACGCGTGGCCAATGGCCGGTCAATGATGAGGGGTTGTGTTATAAAAATGATGACGGGTCAGTAGTATGTCAGTCTGTAGTAGTGTCAAGGCACAATCCACATTTCAAGTTGTAAACAAGTATAGCATGGAGTTCTACGTGAAATTTCAACTTAACAGTCCTCACCAAAACATCGGTATACAAAAAATGTTTTAGATCCATAGACAAACTCCATGTGCCTCAAAAAATGTTTTGGAATCATAGACAAACTCCATGTGCCTCGAGAATTATTGGACTTTAACACATTATTATTTCCAATAATCCCTAGGGAAAATCTCAGAGGCCCATATGGCCCAGTCATGCATGACAAGGGGGTGCGGAAAGTTTAGTCCCACCATGCTGGTGGAGGGTGTGGAAGACCAACTTATAAGGTGGGTTGTTCCACACATCACTAAGAGTTTGAGAAGAGAGCACATGCACGGGCGCTCCTCCCTCGCCTCACACGCGCGTCATATTTTGTGATCGAGCCAAGCCACGCTAGGACCTATGCTACGTGTGCACGCTGCTTTATGTGAACAGTTTTCTCTTTGTCTCCCTAGTGGGTTAGTGCGACCTTTTCCCTTCCACTACCAAGGGATCAGTTGCAACTCGCTTCCAGACAAGACACACTTCATCTCCTACCTCCCGATTCTCATGCGCCACCTAGCACCTTCCCATCTCACTTCTCGGCGTGCATGGAGGAGTGAGACAATAAGCCTCCGAGGCCCCGTCTCTTATGATCCGATATGGGAGAGGGGCGATGAGGTTTTTGGGAAGCGCTTTCACGCGACTGTTGAACCTTCTTCACCGTGGCTACGGACGACGAGTTCCCCAACGACGACTTCTTCCCTGACGTCAACGACTTCCTCCACAACATGACGCTCGGCGATGGTGTTGCCACTGCAAACGCTTCTTCTTTCGTTGCGTCGTACGTTTTCTTATCCCTTCTCTTAGGGTTTGTGTTTGGTCTACTAGCAGTAGAAGATCAATGAGGGTATGATGCTTCTCCCTTGTGTTATTGATTGCATGCCAATTTTAACTACCTGTTGCTTGATTCGGTTATCATCTCTATCACGTTAAACCATGTTTTATCTATTGTTTTTTGGATTAAGCTTAATGGGAAATTGCTCAATTATTTAACGTTGGTCCTGCGAGACCTCTGTGGTTGCTCACCACATACTCCAACAAGAAGCAATGTTGCCTCCCATGCGGCATCAAGGCCCCGAGGAATGAGAATGATCACCATTTAGCCCAAGGATTCGACGACTCATCAGAGGGGGGTGGCCGACAAACAAGGACGTCGTAGCTCCTCCGGAAACCACCATCATTGAACTCCAGGTCCCCATCGTGCGCCTCCAGATCCATGTTGAAGGTCCTTTGCAGACAAGGGACAACAACCTCGCTGGAAGCTGGGATCAGGCGAGACGCAGAGCAAACCCGATCCATCACAAGGGACATGCCCACACCCCGAACCTTCACCACAACGGCTAGTAAAGAGGAAGAAATCTAGCAAGATAGGCCAGCTCAGTGTAGCCATGCTCTTATTTCGGGAGCAGGCGGCAAATCCCCCTCCCCCCCCCCCCCCCCCCCCTCTCCTCCTCCAGCACGGAGAAGCAAAGAGGCTTCTTGTCGGGGAGCGCCACATGTAGTATGAAGGCAGCAATGGACTGGACTCCATCGGCATAACGGCAGACGCCGTCAAGGCAAATCCTGGCCGAAGCCTCAAACCTAACGGGCTATATACATAGGAGATCCAACCTCCTCCCCCACCCTCCTGAAGAGGGAGGGCGAAGCCGGGGAGCACCTTGGAGACTCGAGGAGGGGGGGGGGGGGGGGGGGATTTAGCACGCTATAGTACGCTATAGCAAAATAGGGTCGATCTTAAAATACTCTATTAACGAGGCGTTCTACACTGATTTATTTGGCGAGCTATTCCTCATGACGCTACCACGCGCTATTTTTTTTTCCAGTGATCCTACCACGGCTAGCCGGCAGCAAGGCTACAAAGCCAAAGCCGCCTGTCCACCACAATTATTACCTGAGATCTGGTACTTAGATGCGGTGCAAAGGCTGGGAGAGTCACTCCATTATTAAAAAAAATAACTCTTTTCAGGAGGTCACTGAAACAGAACAGACGAACTGATGTTTGGGAGTTATGTGATTTATCTTTAAACTGCAGCTACTAATGACGTAAGAATGCAGGGACTTTCTGGAATTTATTTAATCATTAGCGCACAGGTATTTTCGCAGAGCAAAGTCTCACTTGTACAGTAGCATATTTTCTCCTGAAGGCCTCGAAGATTTACTATTATATCACAGTTTCTAGTAGCATAGACAACTGAGATCCACAGGGCATATTAGATGTTACGTTATACACCAACACACCATCCTGTACCGTAGCCGTCCACTGAAACCTAAAGAGAGAACAGAAGGATGGGAACCGCCGGGAATAAGATCATGAGCTTTATTCTTGCACTATTAAAACTCTATTGCTCCGACACCGATGCACGCAACATCTAAAATTATGAGAAAAATATTATTCTCTTTTTCTTGCCCTCTATCACTCTATGACTCCAATGTCAAATCTGGAGGAAAGAACTTACTCTCCACTCCGCCGCACGAAGAGACAAGCAACTGAAATGCTTCATCTTTAGTTCTGCACCACAGCTATGCATCCCTCAAGGAGTATCAGATCCCATACTCTCCATTATTCTGCTGAAGGATCATTAATGATGTATACAAAAAATATATGGGGAAGATGGATCAGGTCATGAGACACCGTAAGCGCAAGTTCTTCTGATGCCACAGACTGCACAATATCCCGCAGGCAGGCAAACACATATCTCTCATGAGAGTTTGTGGCTCGAAATCAGCAAGGAAGTCTCGACAGATGTATAATCTACCTGAATCCATCTGTTAGGAGCCCTCCCGTCATCATGTACATGGGCTGGCCCCTTGGACCAGCTAACAGGCCTGGCCCGTTCGGGAACTACCAAGACGATAAGAACCAGAGACAAGGCGACAGGAGAGGCATCCAGTGGATCACGGCACGAACGGCAGCGGCGGCTCCCCTTCTCCTCCTACTTCTGGCTTCTTCCTCCTCGTTCTTGAGCAATTCCCCTTGTATCAGTTCTTGTAACCCGAATTGGTGTTCGTGAGGAGTGAATCCATAGCAGGCTCCTTACATCTGGTATTCAGAGCCAGGCCACCACCCTTCCACCACCCAATTTTCCCCAATTTTAATTCCACACCGATTCATCCGTTCCACCGGCGACGACGCCATGCCTGCCGACTTACCACCGGAGTGGGATGCCATGTCTGCCAATGAGCAGTTGTTATGGTATCTCAAGAGATTATGTGCTAAGGCGGAGGAGATGAGCGCACTATTGGGTGTTGCAAGCGCAGGTGACCCTCCTGTGGTTACCCCGCTTGTCGATCTGGCGGCCTCAACCACGACGCACGCCGCATCGGCGCCCGTCCCCAACGTCTCCAGCTCCACCACCAAGGCCCAGGAAGTGCTCGAGGTCATCCACGACGCGCCCCCTGCCTGTGTCACGAGGGCGCATGTTACCTGTTTGACGGAATGCTCGCGCCGGGATGCCACTGCTGCCATCTTCCCCGTGCCTGCAGTCGACCACCAGCTCTCCCTCGACACCACCAACCACGTCGCCGTCGTGTCCACCCCGGTGGCGCCCTCCTCCACGGGCAAGTACGTCTTGGTGGAGGCCACCCCTGACCGCACGCCAACGAGCGCCCACGATCCTCCGTCGCTGGGCTGCCCGCAGGAGAGCGCGGCCAAGGAGTCGGGAGCCACCTCCGACGTCGCCATCGCGGAACTCACGCCTCCATCGACACCCTCCGCAGTTTCCCTCGGGCTTGCTTCTCCGGCAGTGCTCGGCGCAAATCACGGCGTCGCCGTCCTCAACATCGACGTTCTTGCTCAACCCTTGATTCCACTGGCCGCACATCTGGTCGAATCAGCGCAACCAAAGGTAATCCCGACCCTCTCGCTGCAGCCGGACGTTATCCTCCAATCAGACACACCGATGCACGTCAGGCGTTCGGCAGATTGCCTCTCCCATGAGAACTGCCGGGTGCAGCCTAGGCTCGCGCTGGGCAACAGCCCTCCGAAATGCGCGCCCCCAAGCACTATCTACCTCGGCCCTGCAGGTCACCTACCATGCCTACCACCGACTGCACACGCAGTGTGTGGTGTTCATCTTGTGGACAGAAGCCACTGTCTGCTCCAATTAGCATGGCGACAGGGAATCTGGCAGCAACCATGGCCACCGCCTATGCGAGTGAGGACCAGATACATCAGACACCTGTTCAGGCCCAAGCCATGGCCGTCTTTCAAGTTTCATTCAAATACAAGCTATCAGGAGGAGCCATGTACAGGTATACATTGTCATCCGCATGAATTCAGTTTTGGACTCGGTAGGAGGCTATACAGAGATGTGGTTTTCCCTCCGGTTTCTTGTTATGAGGTGATTTCCGTGGAAGAGCATTCCAGTTGTTTGTCAGTTGCACAGTTGCAATCTAGGCGTCCACCGGATCAGGCACCATCTGATACTAAAGCATTGAATGAATTGGCATTTCTCAATGTGGATATCTCTGCAAGTTTAAGTGTTGATGCATGGTTCAGTCTACTGGGAAAATGCATAAGGAAACTCACAGTCTGCTGCGTTATCTTCTGTGTGCGGTCCTCTTATGAACTTTGTGCTCAAGATGTACAACTGAAACTTGGGTTCAGTCAAAAAAATGTTCAGCTGAAGCCAACTTGGCCATCATTTTCATGCTATTGCCGATCAGTGCAGGTATTGAGCATGTCGGTGCATGGGATACTTTCGCTCAGGCTACCTGCAGGAGAGCGAACATCAGAGGTCTGCTGTACTAGTGCTACCTATTGTAACTTCCAGGTGACTACTTCTGTTCATGGACTCCATCTATGGAGGTTCAGGGAGCAGCCAGTACATCTGTTTAGGAGCACAAGGAACTGGGGTGCTTGCAATACGGCAAACAGTATGGGTCTTCAGTTGGTACCATTTGAGAAATTCCTGTGTGCTGCTCCAGCTAGCATAACTAAACAAGGGCGGCTAAACTCTGACGGATATAAATGGCAGTATGTAGTATTTGGCTTGTTATATGAACTAGTCTGCTATAGTGAGGCCAATGGTATTCTAAAATGTTTGAGCAGTGCGGACCTGAGAACATCCTGGAGGTATCTACCAAGTATGCAAATGAAATATTGTCACCACGAGAAGCCTGCTGGTTGGATCCCTATGGTGCCAAAAGCTAGTCCTGTTCGGAATCAACAGATAATGCAGTTACTGGGTGAGGCGAATTGGGGTGCTGTGGAGTGGTGGTCAGTGATCACTTTTGTGCAGTCATCTTATGTAGTACGTGAGCAAGATAATGTGTCGCTGGAGCTACTGTGGCCACCATTTTCACGCAACTTAAGAGCAGTACAGGTCAGGAAGGTTGCTACTTGTTTGTGGCTTGAGAAATTGTCAATGCGAAATTTTTTGAACCAAGAGGAATTTAAGAGGAGTGGACGATGCAGGCCTGAACATTTATTTGGTGTGCCAAGAGCTAGAATTCAACTTGCTGTACTAATCAGTTTGGAGTACTGTTGCTTCAAGTTTCGACCAGATTGGAAATTATGAGTCAGGCAACCTGCGCGGGAGAGAACATCAGAGGTACAAATTAAGTCTGGTCTATACTTGGAGCTACAATGGTTAGCTCTGATGGACATGCATCATACAACAGTACCCTGGGTGGTTCCTATATGTTCAATTATACAGGCTGGTGGCGATCAGATGCATCACTATATGGTACAGCAACTGGAAAGCGTGGAAATTATTATCAATTTCAGAACTATGAAACTACAGATGCCCAGTACTAAAGCTTCAGAAACTTGTGAGTGTCAGCATCTTATAGCAACTGAGATTTATCATGAATTGTGGGATTGCTTTGAGGTTCATGTTGGTAAAACATATCTGAAATCGGCTGAAGTCTGTGCTTCTGTTGTTCGCATCTTCGAATGGGGATCTTTTCAGAGTTGGGAGTTGGGGATCTATTTCAATCAGCTACCGCCTCTTGCATATTTGAGAATGGTGGACTCCAGCCCAGTCAATTTGTATATTGGTGCTAGCTATGTAGACGATTCAGTGCAGCAGTGGGTGATTGCCACCTATGCCATACAGATTGGTGATGCTCAGTGCAGATGTTTCCTTTTTCTGCTCGTCTCTGCTATATGTATATGGGAGTTCGACATGCGCAGCTACCAGATCGCCATGTCTTGGGATCCCGGAGGACTGACGATGTTCCTGTTACTGGAATTGACTCGACGAGCACAACTATGGTTCTGTGCTGCGAATGCAACTATGCCATTTTCTGTTGCCGCTCTTTGGTGCAAGTCTCAACTACGACTGCAGACAAGATGCTTGCCAGGCTGTTCAATCCTAGTTATTGGACTTTATGTCACAAACAACTTCTACATGACATCAGTTGGTGTACAAGAAGCTCTTCAAGAAGGGAGGGATGTCAGAGACGGCACTGGCTTCCTTGACAAGGTTCCTCATGGCAGCGACTACTACCTCAACCATGACCGCTTCTCTGAGCTCGTTCAAGTCCACCTCAAATATGGCTACGACCACAACAATTACCACGGCTACTCCGGCATGATCAAGGACCTTCAAGCACCCTGGGATCCTGGCGAGCTCTTCATGACAGCGGCTTGGGGGCAAGCCGCATTTCAAGAAGGGAGGGATGTTAGGAGCCCTCCCGTCATCATGTACATGGGCTGGCCCCTTGGACCAGCTAACAGGCCTGGCCCGTTCGGGAACTACCAAGACGATAAGAACCAGAGACAAGGCGATGGGAGAGGCATCCAGTGGATCACGGCACGAACGGCGGCGGCGGCTCCCCTTCTCCTCCTACTTCTGGCTTCTTCCTCCTCGTTCTTGAGCAATTCCCCTTGTATCAGTTCTTGTAACCCGAATTGGTGTTCGTGAGGAGTGAATCCATAGCAGGCTCCTTACACCATCTATCACTGGGGTCCACATGTCAGTTGCTTCTCATACGTATTAAGAAGTTCATAATAAGTTCGGGGCAGACAACATCCTTTGCAACAAGAGAAGCAGAGATTTGAGCACGAAAATTCGGTAACTGCTTTTCTTCAAGCTGTGTTCCCATCTCCTCTCCCTTCATGTGAGAACTGTATTCCTTCGTTGCTAACAAGGTACAACCAGCACTGGTAGGGCTGTCTCGTGATTCTCCAAGTAGAAACAGTACTGAGGACTGCGTGGCGCAGTGGTTGGAGTTGCCGGTGGGCACTCCACCCGCCCGAGTTCGATCCCCGTTGGGGACGAATTCCGGGTGTCTCACCTCGCGGCACTGTTCATTAGGAACAGTGTATGCGGTACTGTTCACTATGAACAGTACTGATAACTTTCGCAGGTACCTCACGACGTCTTCGAGCCACAGGTGAGGATGACGTGCCCGTCGTTCCCGGAGTCCAGGACTTCGGAAGTCTCACAAGACAGTTGGAGATATAGGTTGTAGTTCTAGTTTAGGCGCATAGTCGGGGGGTGTGTG
Organism: Thinopyrum elongatum; assembly: GCA_011799875.1. Lineage (NCBI taxonomy): Eukaryota > Viridiplantae > Streptophyta > Magnoliopsida > Poales > Poaceae > Thinopyrum > Thinopyrum elongatum. Next base: position 150,899,116 of record CM022301.1, read on the forward strand.
AGTTGTGGTGTGCGTGTGTGTGGTGTGTGTGTCTGTGCGTCCGAACAGATACTACAGCTTGTATTCTCAGTTGAGGCTAAAAAAAAAAGTAGAAACAGTACTGCCATAGGACAGTACCTGGCCAGATTTGACTTCAGATTCTAGGAGCATCAAGTTCTCATGGTGTTTGGTCCAATGGTGTCCAATCAAGCTCAAACCTCTGCTCAAGTAGAAGCCAACGACTGTGAATAAAATCGTTCATGATCCTCTGTAGGAGCTTGTCAAATCATTCATATCCTACCAGATGTGCAGTCCGTGTGACCCTGACCATGGTGGTAGCATTCCAACTAGAAAACTACAGCTATATATACCAGGGTTGGGGAGGAGAGAGATACCAACCAAGAGGGAACTGCCATTGGTTGCTTGACCCCAAGGAGGAAAGAACAAACAGTAGCAGATTTTAGCGCCTCCCAGCCTTTGTTGATGGGCCGAAGTGCAATTGCAAAATCGACTGGTCTTCTCTGGTAAGTAGCCTCTAGCATCCCTCTAAACCTGCAATAATGAAGCTTTCAATTTGGTAGATTCCAGAACGATGACATTCAAGCATTACTGTTGTCCAAAGATTGTTCATATCCTAGTGAAGAGAAACTTGAATTGCTAAATGCAACATCATTATGCTGATATGCTCCATAAAGTAACTACTTGGATTGCCATATGCAGGGAAGTTAAGAACAGGCAAAGCTCTAACCTTACGAGCCAGGTGCAGCCAACAAAAGCAAGGTCGGCAGAGACAGCACTGTGGGTGCCACACCCAAGGACAGGGATCTACTACCCCAGGGGCTTTGAGTGGGTCATGGAGGATGTCCCAAGCAGCGCAGCAACGTTCCAGCAGACATACTGGGTCAGGAGCGGCGACGCAGAGACAGCAAGCTCCCCCACGTCAACCGACGGCACAGCTGCCTTTGATAATCCATTTCTGTGAATGCATAAGAGGCCTCACACTGGAACAATCACTGATAGCAGCAGTTCTACAAGCCACCACCATTGTTGCCAGGTCGATACATAATATGATAAACCAGCTGCTCAGATTTCCAGCATGTAGGCACCGCATCCACCAAAAGATCAGTGTTAAACTCTGCATTAATCTTCTCTATTGCATTCTCATTTTCAGTTTTCACTGATTTTACTTAAATAAAAGCCGCACCTGATTGTAATTTTTGGAACATTTTGAGCTAACAGTTTTAACTCTCAACCTTGTTGGAAAAATTAGCCTACTAATTATAATCTTCAGAAAAAATAATACAGCCTTCAGTTTTGTTTCCCCTTGTAGGGAAGAAATTATGCAGGGGAGTCATGAGTTCACAACAGTGCTCAATGTTTTTATGCATATTCTATTTCAACTAGATTGTGATTAACCATATCCAGACATAATGCACTACACACACTAACTGAATTGCAGGTACTTCACAAGAGTAACAACAAACACTTGCAGGGTGCACCCAACCAAGAGAATGTTAATGGGCAATATTAGCCAAATATAAAGACCGTTATCCGAAACAAAAACAATACCATGGATTATCCTCATTCTGTTACTATGAAAACGTCCAAGATCATCAAAACATCAAAATGCTTTCAAACAACTTTCCAGGTAGACAATTGACTACAATCAAGGGGACAATGGTAACATTGCCTGTGCCAATTGTATGGTTGCAGCTATACTAGCCATAAGGACGAGACTTTTCAACAATCCCTGACGAAGCAAGCTTTGGTGCTTCATCTCCTTCAGACTTCTTCTGAAACTCGATGCCCTGAAACTGGACCCTTGAAGATCGATATTGACAACCATAAGCATTTCCAAAGCCCCATCCTAACCCAAGACCAACCCCGCATCCCCCACCTATTCACAAAGAGGAAATTCAATTCAGTACCAATTTACTCTAGATGATGTAGTTCTATATAGTAACTGATAAGCTTAGTACCGATGCCCAAGCCGAATACGTTCAGAGGCATTCCTGTAGTAGAAAAACAAGTTAAAGCATGTTATTTTCAACAGGCATAGTCAATAAGGAATAGTTACTGACGTACAATGGGACCATAACTCTTCAAAGAAAGTCTGTTCCAGTAAATTTTTCTTCAGACGTAAGCCAGTTACAAAACCTCTATTAGCTGGGTGCCTGGGACTAGTCTTGTCTACCTGTATTGGCTATGGATCATATTCTAAATTCATATGTAAAGTGTCTTACACCCCGTTTGGATGTCTGTATTGGGGCTTCGAAATGGATTTGGTATTGCAAAATTACCAATTCAGGTGTTTGGGATGCAAACGGAAACAGCAGACCGAAACAGATCGAATACAGGCATCGAATTGGTTCCACGCGCGGAGGCCTCCCATGTTTCCGAGCTATCCGGCTCCGATTTGGCCTGTAATCGACCATCCCGCAAAACAAAACGATTCGCTTCTTCTGTTTGCCCCCGCTCGACCAGCCCCGTGACGCGACACAGAGGACAGCGCCCAGGAAGCCCACCACGACGGCGCCGGTCAGGCACCTCCCATCGCCGGCCCTCCTCCTACTCCCACTCCGGCCCGCTATTCAATGCCGCCGCAACCCCTTCCCCTCCTCCCACAGTCGCGGCATCTCCTCTGCCGTCCCATCTCCTTCTCCCGTGGAGCCATGGCCTGGCCCGACCGTCCTCCGCCGCTCCTCCTCCTCGACCCCTGCTTCGGCCGCCGGCCCCCGGCGCCCCTCCTCCCATGGCGGCCGGACCACCTCCTCCTCAGCTGCCGGACCCCCTCCTCCTTAGCCACTGGATCCCCTCCTCCTATGGCTGCCAGATCCCCTTTTCTTCCCTCGTTCTTCCCCTTCCCTGGCCGCCATTGGTCAAGTTCTTCCTGTTCCCTTGGGTCAATTTAAGGTATGAGCATGGTGAATTAGTGGTTTACATGCACGTAACTGAACCATTTGTCTAGTTCGTTGGATTAAACAAAATAAACGGGAAAGCCAACATATATATGAAGTCATTTTGATGTGCTAGCTTACAGACTCTGTATCTTTGAATTTCAGTACAAACAAATGGAAGTTGCGATTGAGCGCATACAGCTGGCTTCAAGATCCCACGATCTTACAGACTGCATATTTGAATTTCATCTGTGGTTTCTAATCTGCGGCCAAAACTTACGGGCTACTAGACTGTAGAATTATTGTTGTTCATTCTCGAAAAAAAAAAGAATTATCGTTGTTGTTGCGTCGATATTTGTTGTCGTGGATTTCTAGAATATTTGATTTTCTTTTGCTATATAATCATTCAAATATAGTCACACATTTTACAAATTTTGTTTTGATGAATATACAAATGTTGCTATGCAATTCCATAGTTTGCCATCCAAACAAGATTCCGTATTGAAACCTCAGTAAAATTTCATGACCCAATTCATTTAACATCCAAACAACCGAATTCGTATTCATGTCCATTACAATTTCCTTGCTGAATTGGAATTGAAACCAATTCAATACGGAGGCCTCCAATACAGACATCCAAACACAGCATTATAGAATTGAAGCTTGGATTTTTAGCACGAAATCAGAAGAAAAAATCTGTTAAATACAATTTTGTAGTTGTTGATTTAATTTGTCAGACCAGCATACAGATTGAACTAAATTCGTGGGCACAAACCTTCTGCATATAACCTTGTGTTTCCCTGGTTAAGTAGAATATTTCTGTTCCTTCTCATGTTATATTAGGTAGAACTAGGAATGTTGTTGAGGAACCATTCCTGTGTTGTGGGGTTTAATAACTATCAACATTTGAAAGATTAGCTAGCAGTGGGTGAAAGGCCTGGCTAGGGAGCCATGGGGTTTAAAATAGATGCACCAACAATAAAATCCATCTCAAGAACAACAACAAAAAATCATCTACTCTACGCCTCTAGCTCAGGAGTCCGATGGATCTAGCTTCACTTAGGTCTCATATTTCTATAATACTGAATGTTGTGGCATGAGCATTTATATAAGATGCTTCCATGGAAACCAGGCTTCATATAATATGGAACCAACTTAGATGTTGAGGAACAAGTTCTACAGAACAAAAACATGCTTCCATGGAAAACCGGCTTCAGATAATATTGGATGCTGCGACATAAGCATTTCTGTGCGTATGACATATTATCGTATGATTTTGGTATGATGGTTGAAATCCACTTATCCACCATCCATTTTATCACATTTGTGAGCGGTGGAGATCCATCATCGTAACACAGTTGGACCAACTTCACCGCACTCAAAGCTGTTCCGTTATTTCTTTGTGACTCCAATATAACAATTAACTCCATATGGAGGTCGCATGCATCTTACTGGTTATGAAGCAGGTAAACCGATTCCCTTTTGTAGGGAGTGGGACTGCTAAACAGATATATAGGAGTACTAAACAGCGGAATCTATAAGCAAAAATCAGGATTTATTCTCCCGAATATGCTTGAACGAGAAGCGATTCCAAGTTCTCGCCCCTCCCTTAAAACTTGAGCGGTGTGAAAACCTCACAGACAATTGCGGCGAGGAAAGAAATGAATCATTCCGCACCTCCGAACCCCCATCCGACTCCGAATCCGCAGCCGACGCCGAAGCCTGCGCCGATTTCAACAGACAGAGACAAGATCAAGAAACCTAAAACGAAGCGAGCACCAAATCGCCGCAAGAATGCAAGATCCAATAGTTTTGAAGAATCACGGTCAGCCGCTTACCGAGCCCAATCCCAGGGCCACTGAAGGTGGAGACGACCATGGATGGATGCCTTCCCGTTACGCCGGTGGTGCTCCGGGGTTGGATGGGACGATGAGCGAGCCGATGGGAAAGCGGCACTTCGGTGGTCTTGACGACACGGTGACGTCAGTAATCAGTGGGCCGCGACTGCCCGGGCCAAGTTTTGGGCGGGCCCAAGGATCAGCCCGGTAGCATTTTTCCTCACATGCTACGCACACCATTAACGTTTTTCCTTCGGCTTTTTTTTCATGCTCATTTTTTCGGAAACATGAAATACGTGTCTCATTATATCATAAGATCATAGCACAGGTCAGGTAGACACCAACATGATAAAATTAAAAAGATACCAGATCGCTAGCGGTGGCGGAGCTTGGTAGAAACTGTTGGGGTCAAGGCCAAAATATGAGTGTTTGGGGTGTAAATTGCTAAAATAAAAATCTCATCTAAGCCCTCCCAAAACTTTTCTTTAGAGTTTGGTCCAAGGCTCGGGGCAGCGCCCCCGCCCTCAACATAGCTCCGTCAGTGATCACTAGCCTTTGCACAAAGGAACACCAATCAAGAAAGAAAATTACAATCAAGACCGAAGAATTCTCTGAGCTTGACCCCAGCGCCCGTCACCTGCCTCCAACACCACCACAACAACAACCAAAGGAAAATGACAGATCACCTCCTCATCCGAGCTCGACGTGGCTCCATCGCTGATATGCAGTTTTGCGGACCTCTAAGGTGGCTCACCAAAGACGGAGCTATTGTCGTTGAACGAATCAGACCGACAACACCCCGGACACGCCATCGAACTCCAGATCTGGCACGACCGCACGACTAAGATGCAGGATGAGGAAACCATACTTGCAAGCCACCAACCATAAAGCCGGCACATGATCCGTCTTCCAGATGTCGCTGATGCTGATCACTATCTACATCCGCTCATTGATTACCTCCCACGCTTCACGTCGACGCTGAAGCTAACGTCGTCGCAACGGCAAAGCCCGAGGACACAAGTCCACCACAAGGATGTCGCCACCGCCATGACATCTTCGCTTGGAGGGGCTAGTTCCGAAATCCATCACCGACCATAGAGCCGATTGCCTCGCCAGGTGAGGAAATGGAGCTTCTTTATTCAGCGCCGCCACCACTGAAGCCAAGATGTCGAACGACCCAAAACCTAAGCCACTAGGGGCCTAAAACCTAAAGCTACCGGATCTGCACGTGCGGGATCCGGCGACCCCCGCTCACCACCGACGATCGAAAGGTTGTCGGCAGAGGGGAGTCGCCGGAGGATGGCGCCGGAAAATTGACCTCTCCTGACGGCTGCTGGGGTTCCAATCGCCTGGCACCCAAGAGGAAAACGCTTCGCTGTAAGTTTTTGTTAAACTAAAAAGAGCGAAAAAATGCAAAGGCATGCAACCATCTGTGGAATTCCCTATTTGACTTATTAAGGCCATCCGCAGGAATAATGCTAGACCTACAAAAGTTTTCGGTGAGTTTACGTGGTGACTAGGAAACCAGCTGACCTAGCTATGAGAGCATCTACAGTCGGATGCCTCAAACCACCCTATACGTCCGGGTGGACGGCCCGGTCACTGACCAGTTAAAAAAAACTTAACCAAGGCGAATTCCTCACATCCAGCCCAAATCTAGGGCGGATGTGAGGAGGCTCGACCACGTCGGAACCGACAGGCCAGACCCACCTCAAATTGCACCAAAATGACAAAAGTCAGCCAAATCCATCGTTGTCCTCTCGTGCATGTCCTCTATTTTCCTTGTCCGAGCCGTCTGACAGAGCTAAATCCGGTAGATCTCGGGTGGGGGGGTGCTGAACTAAGGGTATTGAGGCGATTGTAACACGGGCACGAGTTTTTACCCAGGTTTGGGCTCCCAGGGAAGATAAAACCCTACGTCATACTTGTGTTTTATTGCTTTTGGGGCGGAGTATAAAGTACAGATGATCTACCTCGAAACCATTATGTGTTCTCTACGAGCCCTTCCCCTTGGTTTATATGGGTACCGGGGGTCAGGTGTACATCTAAGTCGGCTATGTATAAAAAGGACGAATTATAGACGACTTCTAATCATCTCGGAGTATACAGCAAGTCTTTGGGAAGTCTTCCTTTCATACGTCATGGGCTGCTTTCGACGTGGCCCACTGGTAAACCTACATGGGGTCCTTGGTCCGACCCACCAGACCGGGAGATGATGTGTTAAGAGATCCCTAGTCGGAACAACGTCAATAGCCCTGAACCGGTCTTCAAGGGGCTGTTTGGATCATGCCCGAGTTAGCCCCGCCAAAATTGGCACGCCAAAGATTTGGCGCAGGATTTTGCCGCCAGGATCTCGCCAACGCACGGGCATGGGAACTGAACGGGGCGACCAAAAAATTGGCGTGGTTCCTATTCTCTGACGCTGATCCAAACGGAACCCCTGGTGGCAGTCAACGACCAAAAAATTGGTTGGGCGAGCCGCGGCTGCAATCCAAATAGTCTGGACACACCTCAACCCATCCAAATTGTTCTTCTTGGGTCGTCGGTCTTGAAACAGATTCAGTAAATCCTCCTTTCGAAGACAACCTATAAAACGGCGATTTTGTGTAATTTGCTCTCCGCTATAGATTTATCTTACCGTTGCCTCCCACGAAGCGGATAAGGTTTTCAAACGCACGCGCTTGAGCCAATACCAGCCGTCCGACCAGTCCCCCCTAGTCCATCCGACGGCTGACGCGCACCCCACCAGTTCTACTAGTCCACCGAGGCCTCTCACTCGCACCTCATCACTTCACCACCACCACAAACCCTATCCCCATTAACCCGCTCCAAAACCCTGAGCTGCGCACCCACCGGCGATGTCGGCGACGGCCATCCGCTCCGGCGATCTCCTCGCGTTTCCCGCCGCGCTGAGGCGTGGCCCGCCCGTGGCTTCTGCCTCGGTGGTCGCGTTCCGGATGAGGGCGCCAGTCGCGGGGCGCGTGGCTGTCAGGGTTGTCGCGGCGGCGGCGGAGGGGGCGGGGGCGGAGGCGGAGGCGGAAGGGAAGACGAAGCCGAAGAAGAAGAGGGCAGCGAGCGGGATCATGAAGCCTAAGCCGATTTCTCCGGAGCTAAGGGAGTTTGTCGGAGGCGCGGCGGAGCTGCCCCGGACAGAGGCGCTCAAGATCATCTGGGCGCACATCAAAGGAAACAACCTCCAGGTAAGCCACTCCCTCCTCCTCTCTACTTCCTTGATGTTTAATTCCATTTTAGGGTTTTAGGTGTAAATGGTACTATAGCCTATAGGTATGATAGTTTTGTGCCTGCAATTTCGATGTTATTTGTTTTTTCTACCCATCTGCGTGGATTATGATAAGTAACGGTATGTTTCATGGAGTGCTGTTTGTGTCTCTAGTTTCATGGTTTGTGGATGAAGGTGTTTTTAATATCTCGGTTGGATTTGTAGCCTCAGTAATTTGTTGGTTCTTTTTCCAGATATGTTGTATAGCAAAAGGCAGGATGCAAAACCAATGCTGTCTATGGTCAAATGAATAATAGGAGGGGCTTGGGTGAGGGTTTGTGTGGGACTATTGAGTATTGACCACCATGCTGTATGTTGCGATGGGCCCAGATTTCAAGCCTGTGCTGGCAGGAAATTTGGGGTATTTGTCTGTTTTGTTCGATTTAGGGATGACCATGCAAGCAGTGAATTCATGCCCGTCCAGCATGAGAAATGCCCACGATATGAGGTCTAAAATTTGAAATATGCACCTGCAGAAAATCGATTTCATGCACACACCTGCAGCAAGATTATTAAAGAAACATCCCAAAATGAGGAACCTGTGCATGTAAGACCTTGGAATGTGGCACAATGCCCCACTCGGTTACCTGATAGGCCTGACAACTAAGCACCTTGCACATAGGTAGCTCAGTTGCCGACAGCATGCTTGTGACTGGGCACTTGATTGTGCCAAAACATTTGTGAACTTCTCATACCTTTATTTTTACCCATAATAAGGACAGGAAAATGAGGCGGTCATTACTTTGGAAACTAGTGATAACAGAAAGGATTGCAATCTTATTTTACTTCTGTTGCAAAATAAGGGACACTACTTTATCATACAGACTGTATTGCAGTACAACATTATTTAACCCTCTTGATTAACTATTAACCTATCTACAAATAGAGAAGTAAAACAGAGTTCTTGTAGAGAATTTCCACCACATTACTGTATCCGTATTTCTTGCCAATCTTGTAAAGATATGTCATATGCACGGAGGTAGTAGTTTACATAGAAGGCACATACTATTTTCAAGGAAACCACCTCACTAATGCAAGCTTTAACTTAAAAGGTTGAACCTCCCAGTCTCAGTGCTGTATGAATCATTATAACTGCCCACACACACACATATTCAAACACAGGGCCCATATTTATAACTGCCTGGACCACAAGCCAGAGATGCTATTGCTGTGAACGTGCTTACTGAACATCCATTGCTAGTACTTTCAAGTTCTGATGTGGCCTTCAATCTTGTATAATTTTATGGTCTGCATAAAAAAAAATCGGCAGTTGCCAGTGTTCTTGTAACTATTAGTGTACTTACTGTTAGGGATGCATTCTGGGGGAAGACCTGCATGTTAGTTATTCTGTATCATTAGCTTGTCCCTGGATTGTCTGTTAGTTACTTATAAGATCTTTAGTTTAACAAAAAAGTGGCCACCGTCGTACGTTCAGTCTTCCAGGTTCTTTCTTGATCAGTTCATCCCCACTCACAAATTCCCTAGTTCATAACATTACCTATTTGGATCCAAATGTTGCTTATGTATTACTTACCTTTGTGGATTGAAATGTGGTACATGTACTAACAGCACCGGAACCAAAATTAAAAATTGTCTGCTGTGGAACAGGTTTAACTGTATTGTCCCATAAGAAGATAAGCTAGTTATTATTGTTTATATATATGTATATATAAGACCATTTTTGTCGTGTTCATTGTTCAGTAAGAGACTAGAGCGGTACTGAAAAATGAAATTGGCTGCCACTAAAAAGAGACATACTAAGACAATTGGTTGTCATAGTTCTAGTTACTGCATTTGTTATTGCTCATTGGCCCTTGTATTATTTTCATTATGCAGTGCAGCTTTTTTTGGTCTTAACCTTGCAAGCAATACCTTCTGTTTCCATATAGCAGTTTTTTTTCTCCTGAATCTATGTGTTTTTGCAACCAGGATCCTGAGAACAAGAAGATAATAGTCTGCGATGAGAAACTGAAGAAGATATTTGGAGGGCGTGACCGGGTTGGGTTTCTTGAGATCTCTGGGCTCCTCAATCCCCATTTCCAGAAATGATAGGATTTATGTAGATGTTGCACTTTTTCTGTATTAGCTAAGACAGTTGTATCAGCATATTTAGCTGAACCTGGTATGGAGGGTCCGTAATTCTGGTTTGAGAATGGTACGTCTAGTATTTGCAGTAAATGGCTTTGCTGGTTTTTGGCTCGTGATCTATCTTCGGTTCATCCTTTGTGTTTACGTCCTATATTAGACCTGAATGGTGGATCGTCCCGTTCTCCCCAATCTCTGTATGCTGTTTACCCTTTTTTAGACTGCAGCCGAGAGCCGAACAATGATCTCTGATAGCCAGGGCCTACAACAAGGACCTTAAGGTATACTGTATATGATTCATTCTTTCCCTTTTGGGTCGCTGATGATTGCGCTGCTGAAACTGTCGGCTGGCATCGCTGATCTATGATTGTATCTGAGACTCTGCTTTGGCAGGATAGGAAGGATACCCAGGACCGTTTCTTGGCACAGGTTGCAAACTGAGATCAAGCCTGCCCGGGAGAGAGAACTCCGTGCTTGAGGTGGACGCCAACAGCCCGTCGCATTCTCAAGTTGCTCACTCCGTTCTGGGCATGTGGATGACAGGACAGGCGAGCTGCTTCACATGCTCCGTCCAGCTTGTGCTTCTCAACAGCTTCCATGGTACCCAGATCAAATCCTGCTTGCAGAGGGTACCAGACAGAGGCTCGCCGTTTGTCAAGGGTAAGTGGCCCTTCTACTTTTCATATAGGTTGGTGTGCTTAGACAAGTCACCTCACCTCGTCAACAACAACTAACAAACCTCTCTTACATTACATGTCCTGCTGCTCGCCCAACAAATTAACCATAAAAGTTACTCCCTCTGTCCCATAATATAAGACGTTTTTGCAAGCTAACATAAAGCTATGTTAGCTTGCAAAAACGTCTTATATTATGGGACGGAATAGTACTTGTCATCCTTGTCTCTCGGGAAATCTGGAAGGGCTCGGGTCTTTCGCAACACCGTGGTTCCGGTTGGGGTGTTAATGACCAAGATAAAAGAGGAATGCTCACTTTGAAGTCTTGCGGGTGCAAAGCATTTGTGTAATATAATACCTAGCAATTTGTATTTTGGCCTTAACTCTAAACTCCTCTCTTAATCAACGAAAATTGCTCTTTTGCCTAGGTTAAAAAAAACATGGCGCCCACATCTGGGAAAACGCATGGTGGAGTACCCTCCTCATCTGTAGTTGAATCGTTATTATTCTGGAGGCTTACTTAGGCTCAAATGATTAGCGGCTGGGTGAACGAAATAATGAATGCGGCAAAGTGATTTTAGTAGTATGATGATTCCTCTCGTCCTTTATTATCGGAAGAGATATTGTGTGATCCACCATAGTGCTGCCGCGCGATTAAACTAGTGACTAGTGCGTGTGCGCGGATGAGCACGTGGACGCAGAAGACCACATGTCGGTGAACGGTGGTCGCGTAGGAGTTAAACAAAGTTGGTGGTCACCTTTTGGCAGTACGTATATATGATGTGGCAGTTGAGAAAGACCGGTCACTGGCTTCTACTCCCTCCTTCTCAAAATAATTCCAAAATAAGTGACTAATTTTATACTAAATCAACGACACTTGCTTTAACACTGAGGGAGTGCTTATACATATATGCTATTCTAGTACACGGCAGTGCAGGTACCACGGCAACAGTCCCATGCAGTCTACCTGGACTGGACCTAGTGCGCGAGATCAGTGGCATTTTCCAGGGGCACTATCAACTCACTAAGGGCTCCTTTGATTCAAAGAAATTTTATAGAATTTCTGGAGGATTGAAATCCTTAGGATTTTTTCCTATGTTGGTCCTTTGATTCATATGATTGAATCCCATAGAAATTTTTCTCATGGATTCTTTTGTACTACATTTCATAGAAAATCTAACATCCACTCCAACTTTTTTTTACAATTCCTTTAATTTTCTTGTGCCATCAAACACTCGTTACTAATTCTATAGGATTCAAGTGGGCATGCCACTCCCATCCTATACTTTTTTTATTCCTACGTTTTCAAAATCCTACGAATCAAAGAGGCCCTAAACTACTAGTAGCTCGGTAAATTAGTCACAATTCGGGTCTACAAGTGTGACTTGTTTGTTGTGATACCAACTCTTCTTGGCTACTTTTTTCTTAATTAATAACGGAAAGTAGTGTCACTGTAGCATGGACATCGGCGATGAATCATGGCAGCATGTGCTGTTCTGGTGCTTAAGCTAGTCTACACCAAAATCCTCTCTACAACGTACACGTGTATATGATGATGGCTCGCATGACCTGCGATTCGTGTTTTATAGGGTATATGTGGTTTGTATAACCAGATATAGGGATTCGTCGTATTTCACTTGTAGCACAAGCGTATGGTCTCGTGATGTAGCAGCTGCGCAGGAGTATCTGGATCCTAGTGGTCGTTACAAAATACAACGATGACTCTACGTGAGGAGAACTCAAACTTCTTTTCTTTTAATACATTGCAATCGCAGAATTTTTTTTCTATGTAAAAAGATGCTCGCATGCACTCACCCGATGTACACATGAACCCGCTCACATTATCTATCCCTATGAGCACCTTCAAGATACTAAGTTGAAAGAGCTCAAACCTAGTGTGTTACCTAGATTGCCATACGAGCAGATGTAACTTTGTCCTCTTTCTGTTTTGAGATTGTAGATGCTCAGCGAAGTTGGTTATATATATTTGCTCTTGGTCCATTGGTTCATTTACCTAATCAACATGGTGGGGTAAACAGCTTTAGGGCTACAGGCGGGAGGTGTTGTAATTCCAAATGAACCTAACTACACTCACCAAGAAAGAGACTAGAATGCGACATTTGATTTGTCTTTCGGTGCTTGGAACCCACTTCAACATTTTCTTTCATATGGAAGCATTTTGATCAGGGGATTTGTCTTTAAAATAAATGTTGTGGTTTTAGTTCAAAGGGTGACATAAGAAACTCTCTGCCGACTTAGAATTAGCAAAATCTTTATTATCAGTGTTAAAAATGTTTTTATATTATGGAACGAAGGGAGTAAATCATATCCTGGATTGCAGGAGTTGTTGGAGCAGCAGGTGGGCAATATCACATCCTACCCAACATGCAGCAAGAGAGGAATGATACAAGATGTCTGCCACTTTCTCGCTGCCCCTCCTCTCTAATAAAAACTAAAAACCCAACGCCTCTCCACATTCAAACGCTCAAACCAAACCAGTCCAACTCCAAAACCCCTCCACTCCACGGACACCATCTCAACAAAAAAGTTGAAAGCAATCAAAGACCATCGACCAGTATCGGCGAGGAGCCGGCGCGGCAATGGGGAGCGCCACCAAGATCATGAGGACGGCGCTCCACGCCTTCTTCTCGCACTACCACCCGGCGGCCTCCGCGGCGGCGCTCCTCGCGCTCCCCTTCTCCGCCGCCGCGCTCCTCTCCCGCTCGCCCGCGGCATCCCTCCTCCCCGCGCTCTCCCTCCGCCTCCGCCGCGTCCTCGTCGCCGCGGGCTTCCCGCCGGCGTCCCAGCTCCTCTTCCTCCTCAACCACAAGCTGTCGCAGTCCGTCTTCTCCTTCCTCGCCACCTTGCCCTTCTCCCTCTCCTTCCTGCTCCTCGCCAAGGCATGCGCCGTGCGCGCCATGCAGGCGCCCCCGCCGCCGCGGAAGCAGCGCCACCACGAGCTGTCGCTTCCCGCGTCGTGCCACCGCTACCCGGCGATGGCGCGGACGCAGCTCGCCAACTTCGCGGCGCTCCTGCTCGCCAACGCGGCCGTCTTCGCCGCGCTGCTCGCGGCGTTCAATGCCGCGGAGGCGCTGCGGCTGGGCTCCGACGGCAGGGTAGTGCTGGCGCTCTCGGCCGTCGGCGTCATCGTCTACTCCGTTGCGCTCGCCAACGCCGCCGCCGTCTGCAACCTCGCCACCGTCGTCGCGGCCGCCGAGGGCCGGGGCGGCTGCCACGCGGTCCTCAAGGCGCTGCTGCTCGTCCGGGGCGACGCCGCCACCGCCGTAGCCGTGGCGCTGCCGGCCAGCCTCGCCACCACCGCCGTAGAGGGGCTGTTCCAGCTCAGAGTCATGAAGCTGTACATGATCGACGGCAGGATAAGCTCGGCCATGGTTTGCGAAGGGCTCCTGATTGCCTACATTCACTCCATGATCTGTGTTCTTGACACTGTCATCACCTTCATGGTCTACCAGACCTGCAAGGCCACCCATTATTCTCGTGATCTATTGGAGTTGGAAGAGAAAGGGGATTTCATTGCCTGAGTATCTTCAGACTTCTCCCATGATGATGGTGATGCTCATTGCTATATTTTTATATTTCTAGTTTTTTTTATCCTTTTGTTAATGCTGGTTCTGGGGACATAGGTGCTGTTAGTATAATTAGGAAGTGCATCAGGTCCATCAGATGGCTAAGGAGGTCAATCTGTAAATAATTGGAAAACTGGGGTTACGATAAAGATTTTGTTACCCAAATGAATGAATAATGTATGCACTTTTGCAGACATTATACACTTGCTTCAGAGTTTGGTTAAACTCAGCATGTCATTTGCTAATATTAATAAGGCAGTTTAATTAGTTGTTCTGGTATTGTTGACATACCTGAAGCTGAAGCAGCATCTCAGCCGCTTGGTCAAGAAAGAATGTTATTTCTGTCTAGATGAAACAATCTGCAATCTAGCAGCTTTCCACCATGAATTATCAAAGTACAAACATGTGCCAAATTTATGCCATGTCTTGACATTTTTAGAAACACAGATTTTTTTTTAAAAAAAAAAACCCACTCCAGCGCCTGCAGCTAGCTGTATTGTCTGAGGGATAAGATCCACATCCTGACACTGCCACCCAAAGTAGCCAAAACAGTTTTTGGGTCACTTTGGTAAGATCCTGACCCTACCATTTCAAGTACTTCCTGCCTTGATTCCAAAGCAAAGCAACAGGCCAAGCATGCATACTAATTCTACCACTAGTCTACTACACTACACATCCACATCGACTTGGCAGGCTTGGTGGTGAGTGAGTTGTAAAAAAAACTCAATGATACGTACTAGCAGCTTTTTGGTAACTTTTTTTTCTAGGCCCCAATCCAATCCAATGCATGCTCTCAGATCTGGGAAATATGGTAACTTCCACTTGCCATATGCAGATTCCAAGTGCCACAATGCTACAAAAACATCTTCCAATGGAAGGACCTTGGACTTTAGGTACCATTGGAGCACAGGGGTTGGTCCTGGGGGCTAGGCTACATTAACAAACGGTGGCACTAAAAGTTAGTAGGTCATACAGTACTAATAATAAAGTAGCTGAGCTTTTGGAATGACCAAATGGGAGGTGACTGCAAAGGCTTTGCTTGTGACTGTGTTCCTCACATTTAATTATGTTAGCACTTAATTTGACTAGTAAATGTGCACGTGCAACGCACGTATAAACACTTGGAAAATATATTTCCTCATTCATCCTAGTTAAGAGGCACTTATTCAAATAAAAAATTTATAAGAATATTTTGCATGGCATGAAACGACAAATGTTACGGTCTCATTCGGGAAACGGTTGTTTTGCGCCTATTGTGATGTATAGGAAAAATTAATATGGCATGAAACGATGAATGTTCATGTCTCTGACACACAAAGATACATGAAACTGGACAACTCCCTAACTAACATGGAACTGCCATTAGCCGTAAATTACAACAAAGTCACTAAATAAGCTAATCTATGTTCAATAAACCTTTCTATCCCATATTTCATAGAAAGAACTCACAACTCCCTAACTAATATGGAATTGCCATTAGCCGCAAATTACAAAGTCAATAAATAAGCTAATGTTAGTATACAATCCTAGTGAGCACCTTAATTTTTAGACTGATGAAATAGCCAATGTTCTACAAAATAAATGGATTTGGAACTACCTAGTGGGCTACAATCCTAGTAATTGAGCAATCCATGCACACTATTTATAATAAATGGATTTTGCTTGAATATAACAAACTAACTTGCCGTACAGTTCTACAATAGAAAATCCAGAACCATAGAAGTACAGGGAGATTGAAAAAGCATGCCTGACGTGTTCTTCGCAGCAGATAATTTTGGTATTTTCTTCTAAATCAAACTTACTATATGCCCTGAACTGAACCAAACTGAAGTATACTGATTAAATCTAGACTAACCACACTCTTCTAATACATCAATCAGAAAACAGTTTCAAAATATATACAAATAAGAGCATCCTGAGTAGGTTACTTGTTAGTCACAACGGACACAAATTTCAAATTTCCTTCAAGAAATAACATCATTGGTACTATGGCTTATGGTCAGTAGTGTCGCTAATGGTCGAATACATTACACTTCACTGAAAAACTTTAGAACACCGGAGCAAATACTTTTAGCAGTTTGACCTTCAGACATAATTGTCTTGAGCAAATATCCAATGTAGCACTCCGCACATGAGGAAAAAACCCACGGTTAGATACTATGCACTGGAAAAAATAATTTTGAAATACAAAGGTCTAAGAAAAAGCATGCCTGACGTGTTCTTCGCAGCAGATAATTTTGGTATTTTCTTCTAAATCAAACTTACTATATGCCCTGAACTGAACCAAACTGAAGTATACTGATTAAATCTAGACTAACCACACTCTTCTAATACATCAATCAGGAAACAGTTTCAAAATATATACAAATAAGAGCATCCTGAGCAGGTTACTTGTTAGTCACAACGGACACAAATTTCAAATTTCCTTCAAGAAATAACATCATTGGTACTATGGCTTATGGTCAGTAGTGTCGATAATGGTCGAATACATTACACTTCACTGAAAAACTTTAGAACACCGGAGCAAATACTTTTAGCAGTTTGAACTTCAGACATAATTGCCTTGAACAAATATCCAACTGTAGCACTCTGCACATGAGGAAAAAACCCACGGTTAGATACTATGCACTGGAAAAAATAAGTTTGAAATACAAAGGTCTAAGAAAAAGCATGCCTGACGTGTTCTTCGCAGCAGATAATTTTGGTATTTTCTTCTAAATCAAACTTACTATATGCCCTGAACTGAACCAAACTGAAGTATACTGATTAAATCTAGACTAACCACACTCTTCTAATACATCAATCAGGAAACAGTTTCAAAATATATACAAATAAGAGCATTCTGAGCAGGTCACTTGTTAGTCACAACGGACACAAATTTCAAATTTCCTTCAAGAAATAACATCATTGGTACTATGGCTTATGGTCAGTAGTGTCGATAATGGTCGAATACATTACACTTCACTGAAAAACTTTAGAACACCGGAGCAAATACTTTTAGCAGTTTGAACTTCAGACATAATTGTCTTGAACAAATATCCAACTGTAGCACTCTGCACATGAGGAAAAAACCCACGGTTAGATACTATGCACTGGAAAAAATAAGTTTGAAATACAAAGGTCTAAGATTTCAGAGTATTGTGTCATCTCATATGAAACTAATAATGTGGGAACAATTCCTACAAGCCTAGCACCAAGAGCAAAGATATGTGTACGAGCATAATGAGTAGAATTCAATTCTGAATATAAAGAAAAAAGCCACAAAGATGACTTTGTTTTTCATTGCCATGTGAGAATCAAGGCTTGAATCTTTCATCATTCACATCCGATGACATACAATATACTCATACAGCTCCTTGCATTAGTGTTTTTCATAATTAACAAAATGAATAAAAAGGCTAGAAATAGAGCCTTATGTATGATCAATGCAGCATACTACTAAACAATGGATCCAGAATGCACCGGAGCCAGTCTTGAAGGCAGAAAACAAAAGGCCTCTTTAAAGACCTTGAGAGAAAAAAATATCAGGGAAAGTAAAGGTTAAATATCGGACCAAAATATCCTTGGGGCCAATCCTGTATTATTATGCTGCTGCTACTACTATTATTAGTAATACAGATGGTCGAAAATGTTCTGCGGGGTCTAGCTCGAGACCTTTGCATGGCCGGAAGAGATGACCTCATGGAGGGTGGCGCCATGGAGGTTGCACCTGTACATCAGAATAGTAGACCAACTCATATTTTAGAATGAAGATGGTCCATTTGTATCTCCTATTTGGAGTTCATCTTACCAATTGGAAAAGAGGAATTCTGAGTGACATCGACATTATCTTTGTTTGAGGCATGTTTTCCTTTTAGCCGCGCAATCCGTTGCTTATTTAAGCACTCTGCCCTCTGTTCTTTGGATAGGCCGGCATACCAACTGGTGCCACTTCTTAATTTTCAGCCACCATTTACTTCTTCGAGACGATGACTCACGGATCTTGTAGATGTACAGCCTACAATAAAATAGGAGATGATTTATAAACAAGTAGTAATAGGTGCAACAATACAATCTTATATGAAGTGGATGAATATACCATCTGTATGTGTGTTGGTTATGTTGCTAAAAGCAGTACATTGCATAGACCCTAGTGAAGAAGCATGTATGTGTGCCACCGTATCATGGGTAACACTATCCCCAGCTGAAGGAATCTTCTGTTGGAGGTTTACACGACGCCGGTGCAGGGATGTTGGAGGTTTACACTATCCCCATCTGTATGTGATTTAAAATGTCAGGGTTATATATCAACATATGTAAAGATTGCCCGTCTTCAGTAGCAGACAACAAGAGGCGTACCACATCAGCGATGACGATGTCAATTTCTTTGACGAAGTTCTCCCGTCTCTTCTCGCACTCGGCAGCGGTCTGAAACAAACAGAGCAGCAACAAAAAAGGGTCAGACAAATTAAAACGCGATTTTATTTTTTTTCTTCTGAAAATCAAAGGAGGATAAGATAAGAATAAGTTGAAAGCATTCATGATTCATCCATGTCGATCCCACGGACCTTGGCGATCATGCCGACGCCCATCTCCATGGCGAGCTTAGCGAGGAAGAGGTCGTCGGCGAGGAGGCGCTCCCTGAACCCTCTGAAGCCCAGCAGCCAGCGGAGCAGCGGCGAGCGCTCCATCTCCGTGAAGCGCCGCACGATGTCGCCCGTGACGCGGCCGCCCTCCACGGCCGCGGCGAGGTCCGCCGGCAGGCTAGAGAGCTTTCTCCCCGCCTGCGCCAGCACGAATAGCGCCTCCCCCCGGTGGCCGCCCCGCTCGCCGCCGCCGCTGTTGTTGCCACCGCCGCCGTCGTTGCCGTTGTTGCCGGGGAGGGCGAGGGGGAGGAGGATGGGGAGGCGGGGGCGGGGAATGGCAAGGCGGAGGCGGAGCGGGAGGGAGCGGAGGAGGGAGAGGCGGGAGGCGGGAGGAGGAGGGGGCAAGAGGTCATGCGGGAGGAGGAGGATAGGAGCAACCGACGGGAGAGCGTGGGGCTCTCGTGGGTTTTTTTTTCTTCGAGCCTGGGGGACGGATGACGGGGGTGGATCGTGGGATTAGTGGGCTGAGCAAACCGTGGTTTGATGCTAAACATTCAGATGATTTGGATCGTTAGATCCTTTAATTGGATGGATGAGATGAATTGGTTCTTCGCCCTCTCGTGCTTTTATAGGGGTAGTAGATGCTGAAGCACAATCGTGGAAATGCGATCACACGTTGTTAAACCATCCATTTATGATCAACTAGGAAATATGCCCGTGCGTTGCAACGGGAAAAATTTAGCATACACATCTATCTCAATAATACACAAAATCAAATGACTGTCAACAAACACATAAGAGTGACTACATATGATAATAAAAATATCATATACTTTGTGGACTGCCCATACAAATATGCTTCTATTGTGTGTATGCTAATGTCATATAGATGTACTAACTTCCTCTTCTGTTGCGACATATGCAGGGTTCTCCATCGCAATTGATTCTTTGCATGGTGTGTTGCGCTTCAATTGACGGTTAACTGCAATTTGCGCTATTCTAGCTTTCTTTTGCTCTGGTTGCATATTTGTGCTCTTGCACATTTTTTTTTTGTGCTAGCTCCATATTTGCATATTTCTTCCTTCCTTGTGTGCATTTTTTTCAACTGAGTTGAATCTTTATTTGTTTTGTTTCGCTGATAGGCCTAACGTCGCTTTTTCAGCTTTTCCTGTTTTTCTTCATTGGTCATTCATGCATACCGCTCTCTATCTCTTTTATTTCTTTGTTCTTTGGCATCCAAGACTGGAGATAGCAACCCAAATTGCTTGGCTGCATGAGAGTTTTCCATGTTGTATGAATCTGTTATATTTATTAAAAAAGGAATTGATTAGATTTTGCATTAAATAGAACATATGTAGCTACTTATAAGATACTTTAATTACATTTTACCTAAGAATAAGAATATATGTGTTGTTTCTACTTTAATGTTGTACTTCAGCTCACATGGTTTCTTTTTAGAGTTGTGTAGCCATTTTGCTTTGCGGGTTTAAAGTTGATATTAGCCAACTTAGATATTCTCTATTTGTTCTCTTTGGGCCATTATTACTAAAGCAAGTTAAGATTATCATACATAGAATCCGTAAGTTTTCTCTTGTTTGTCAGTAAGTTAGATGCTTTACATTACTGCTTTAGACCAAGATAGTGCTCCCATTATAATCATTAATAAAGTAAGTTACTTTTATTTAAATAATATATTTTTCTATAGTCTGGTATCCCAAAACAAAGTTTGAAATAAGCATGAATGACTCAACCAATGTCGATGGATGTGTTGATAGTGTCATGTTTTTCTTAGATGTAATTTAGGAGATAAATAAATGATATTGAAGTAAGGACATTGGTACACACAACATTTTTTCGCCCGACCTCAGTACGGTGTTGAAGATCGGATGATAGATGCATAGTGACGAAGCATATCACATCGCCAAATTTACTTGCCTAATGAGTTACCGAAATCAGACAATAAAAATGTCCTATGCGCAACACTTTAATTGAAGTAAATTTACCTAGATGCGATTGTTCCTCCATACCAACTCCAGCGTGTCCATCTTCAAAAACGTTAAGCATCGCATCTTCTTTATGGTCTAGAACAACTTCATTGAGATCAGACTCTATAACCATGACTTGTAAATGTATGTGTTTTGGAGCCGGTGATTTATTATGCAGTCGCATATTGACGTGTGTGCGCTAACCGGTGTATATATATTAGGGAAAACGCTTGAGTTCGGCGCGGACGGTCGTGCCGCTCTCTGCGCGCACATGCACAACGACAACACATGCACCACGCGTCTGTGGTCCCACGCGCTTCACCCACGTTCTTATCTTATCCCCAGTAACCACTCGCCCAGAGAAATCCTCAAGCACTCATTCTCTCGCTCGCGTCTCGCCAGCCTCGCCGGCAACGCCTCTCGCTCGCGCCACCGCATTCTAGCTCCGGCGAGCCTCACCACCGGCGGACATCCCTCTGCTACTTTTTCTTCCTCTCCGGCGAGCTTTTTCCCGCTTTTTTCCTCCTAGCCTCATGTGTCGGCCTCCCTTTCCTACTCCCCGACGGCCCGTCTCGCCCAGGGATGGACCACGGACGGCGGCCGGTGGGAGCTGCAACCGGCAAAGCGCGGGAGTTGACCCCGGACAGCCGGGAGCTGCAACCGTAGGACGGGGGAGCTACAACCGGCCACGCCGGGGGCTGCAACTGGCGGACGGAGCTACAACTGGCAAAAGGGGGTGTGCCGATGGCCATGGGCTGCGTCGAGGCGTCACGTTCCTTTTTTTGTCCCAGGTAGGTACAAATGTTACAACCGGTGTTTTATTTGTTGGAACCATAGGTGATTTTCGCTGGAATCAGTGACTAATTTTTGCTGGGGATCTGCAATGGATGGTGCTTTTTTGCTGCCACCAGCGACGGGATTTCATGCGACCAGTGATTTTCTTTGCTGGAATCGGCGGTGTGCTTGATCCATAGCAGCGCCATGACGAATAAAAAGCTGGAACCAGCGGAATCAAATGCTACTACCGGCAAACAAAAAAGCTGGAACTGGCGGAATCAAATGCTACTACCGGCAAACAAAAAAGCTGGAACCAGCGATTCAGAAGCTCCATTGACAGTAAAAAATGTTTCAACTGGCGAACTAAAAAGCTGGAACCGGCGAAATCAAATGCTAGTACGGGAAAATTTAAAAAGGATGGTGCAGACTAAAACTGGTGAGGCAGTGGCGCAGTGCTGCGACGGCGGCGCCCACGCCGGCGCGGCGACGTGCTGGGACACACAAACAATACTAAATCCAATTCTTTTCTTGGGACTTTCCATACATGGCACGAGTGATTTCTGAGACTTACCAATTCTGACACATGCAACATAATCGGACTGGGCTGGGTCGTTTCCCTTTCCATCAAGGCATTGTGAAGCAGCATGAGCCGGTTTAATCCGGTCTCTCTCTCTCTCCTTAAACTAGATGATTAACCCGCGCTTTGCTGCGGGAATCTCAACTACCTGATATGAAACACTTTGAAGAAATTACTTGGTTATAGTAGATAGTCATTGGAAAAAAAAAGATGTGGCCAGTGTGTCAAATAAAATTGTATCTGTTCTAAAAAAATGTATCTATAATAGTTTGTCCTGTTAATTAGAAAGTGTAGTCTTCAGTACACCATTGAATAGCATGAATAATCTAGAGATGATTGCATCCATAATTCTGGAACTGAGAACGCATGCACCATCACTAAAATAAATGACACGTACAAATTGCAGTTCTCATAGAATTTCAATCACCAAGCATATGTGATATTCAGGCATATAACAAAAGATTTCTTCATGCAAGGAAAAGCAAGCAGAACCGCAGAAGTACACAGATTCAAAATTATTGGAAGGCAGCCTGCTGTGTATTTATTTTTTGATAAATTTCAACATGAGATCTAGCAGATACATAAGATAGTGTCAAAAAGGTTTGTTTTTCAACATTGACAGCAATATATGTGAGCTAGTCAGTGACAATGTTGGCCAGACGATGGTAGTCAACATAGAACAAAAGTGAGGATTCCTCTAAGAGGACGGCAAACAACAAATAAGCCAGAAAACTGATGTAAACCTTCAGCTGAAGAAATAGAGGGGGGCATACGAAGGATCAAATTGTTTGATAGACAAATTAGCTATAGGTGGATTTACGCCGCATCATTTAGTCAAATACCTGCAGGGCATGAGGAGCGTCATCAATAAACAGATTGCTGGTCATCAGATTGATAGGCATCGGCATGTATGAGTTTCAAAGTAGAAAGAAGACAAAATAAATACTTGATCACACACGCGCACAGAGAAGGACGAAGAGAAACGAAGGTACTTCTCGATTATGTACAGGGTACGCATACAGTTTGAAGCCTCGCAGTGTGCTATCGTCGCTAGTGCTTCACCAACGTTGACGCTGGTGAACACTTGAGTTCGTGCAGGCAAACCACGGATTGATGTGATGAGGTGATTTCTGATATGTGCTTGGAGCAAGGCGCAGACAACCAACTATGGCGGAGAGGACGATGTATTGGAGCAACTACGCTTAAAGATAATAGCAGTAGCTATAACGCACACATCCATCGGTTACTCTTGGTTAGCGAACATGAAGAGGCAGAACAATTATCAATGTCTATTAATTTGATCCGTGAGTGGAACAGTAGTAGTAGGAGACAAAGAGATAGAGGATCGGGTTGGATAAAAAGGAACTTAATTGTTGATCTGCCTTGATGGCGGCGGCGAGGAGGCCAGTGAGCTTCTCCGCCCCGATTCTGCTGGAACAGGGGCCGAGCAGGGGATGGCCATGTCCTGTCCGTCCGAGGCCGGCGGCACGAGGACGGTATGGAGCGAGCAAGGACATGAGGGAGCTTCTCCGACTCTCCGGCTCGAGGAGGGTTTGGAGCAGACCATCGTCGTGAGCGAGCTCTTATGGGTCTGACTGCCGGCGTGGGGAAAGATCGGGGAGAAGATGGATCTGGGAAAGGCTAGCAGTGCTTTTTTGGGATAAAGATCGGTTCTTTTTTTTTGAGAAAAACACCACAAGGGCATTTTATTATATCTGGAAAAGGTTAAGGAACACAGCCCAACCATTTACAGAAAGGTCCTTACACAAATAGAACAAAATAACGAAGACCACACAGGGACCAAACTGCAAAACCACCATCTTCATCGCAGCATCCTCCACATCCAGCGACGGCGAGGTGGCGGGGGAAAGAGAGCGGCAGCCCAGCAGCTGCCGCCAAGCCTGCAAAAGCCTTCGCCACAAGGGCTTTGAATACCGCAAGATCCACCCGCCTCTGAAGACGAGATCTGAAACCGGGAGTAAGAGCATCGGCCGGGGGGGCTCCCCGGGCACCACAGGCCACCAAACCACCACCGCTGCAGCCGAGGGAAGACGGAAGTCTCCGACGAAGACGGAGGCAAGGAAAGGCAAGATCCACCACAGCTCCTGAACAACCTCCCAGGCCCCACGACTGCGCCGGAGCGCGCGCCGTCGCGACGGCAGAGCCGGAGGAGACAAACCCGCCGCAAGGACGCCGCCGCCGCCACGCCATCCTCGCCCGGGAAACCAGCACCTCGCACGCCCTCTTCGCCTCCGACGAAGCCGCCGTCGACGAGGTGGACGAGGGGTCGAGGGGCCCCTTATTCCGCCCGGCGTCGCCGACTCCACCACAGCAGCGCCGTCGGGGCTACAAACCACAGCCCTAGCTACGCTATTTACACCGCCAGTGCGCAGATCCGGGGTCCCCCCTCCCTCCCGCCGCCTAAACGGCCGGCGGAGGGAGAGAGGACCGGCGGACTCGCCGGCGGATAGCGCACGAACTGGGAGCGCCTTCCTTTCGCCTGAAGGTTCGCGAGAGAAGGAGAAGGGAAAGGGATATTGTATATATGTGATAAAGATCGGTTCTGGGTGGGCTGAATCGAGGAAGAGAGGTCAGTAGCGGTGGTGAGCCTTTATAGTCCGTGCTTGTGGCTGGTAACTGAACGATGACGTGGCCCTTATCATGCAAGTCTATCTTGGTCAACCTGTGCTCGGTCCCTCCTGTAAGCCGGTAGCGAAACGATGACATGGATGATGTGCTGATGTGGATAGCCTGCATGTCGAGAGAAATACCATAATGGGGATGAACTATTTAGATATTATAGATTCTCTCCCATCAATTCCGAAATTTTCTCCCGATCTCTTCTCTCTCTCCCATTAATTACTTAATTCTTTGCCATAATCCCACAATTTTCTTCCGATCTCATTTTTTTTTCGGGTCAATTTTCTCCCGATCCCGGTCTTTTCTTTCCCTCAGCATATTGATATCAAATGGTAAAGGTATATAAGTTGATGGTATTTTGTGAAAGTGAGCGAGGTGGGACAATATAAAACATATGAGCCATTTATTAATATCGCCGATTGCACTTTAGGTCGGGATTTCGAATCCCAATTAGCCCATATTTTTGGCTCTCGTGGACCACATAGTTTACATGGACCCCCACGTGGGTGGGCTGAGAGGCCCATGCGGCTGACAAGTCTCACGGGGCAAATTTTTTAGTACGTACAAAGATCTGGCATATAAACGGACGGACGAAAATTTAAAACTTAATACAGACGAAAATTAGGAAGAAAGAAGTAATAGCCTCTTTATTATTAGGGAGAGATGAGAAAATGGTGCACCAACATCTTGATTATATGTTGGTATTGGTTAAACTCTGTCCAATCTTGATCCCTAACGCAGGACAAAGTCAAACAGTGAGGAGGAGAAGCAATATTATCCTTGTTCTTCACCTGGAAGGCCTTGGAGATGATATCGTCATGGAGGCAAACGAGGTTCCCACAATGGCAGCAGCGGTACACCGGTGGCCCGACCAATTCTGCCATCTCCTGCAACCAATCAGATTCACAGAATTATGTAGGAATCTAACAAGTGAGGCGCTGCACAACCAAGGGAAACCAGGTCCAATTTCTCAAGAATGAACCTCAGATCAAGAAGCCAGGTATCAAATCAAAACAAATAAAATGAAACCTCACCTACAAGTGATTCAACTAGTGCCGGGTAGACGAACAAAGACGACAGATCAATCAATCAATCGGACACGCAACAAGGGATCAGATCCGAGGGGCCGGAAGGAGAAAAGTAAGGCCTCCTTTGGTTTTGATTTGTAGCCAGTCCTGGCCATGGGCCGCCCGGCCCAAACCGGCCCGAAAAAGCCCGGCCTGACCTGGCCCGAAGCTGCTCCCGGGCCGGGCCTGGGTCTAGGTTTTGAGCCCGAAGATTAGGTCGGGCCGGGCCTGGGCCCGCTGTTTCTGCCATTTACTGAAGAGGCCCGGTGTTTTTTTTTGCTGTGACGGGCCGGGCTTGGGCCTGAAAATTAGGCCCGACGGCCGGGACGGGCCGGGCTCGGGCCTGAATTTTCTACCTCGGGCTTGGTCAGGCCCGGCCCAGAGGATGGCCAGGTCTATTTGTAACCCTTTGTTTGTAGGAATTGATCGTTCCTAAGTAGGACAGGAACCCATCCTTCACATTTCAAATGAAAATAAATAAATTAGCCTAGACCCAATGATTTTCTTTTTATTCTATGCATCAAATGGATCTCTTTCCATATAAGAATTGAGATACGTGTTATCTCACTTCCTTTGATTTTTTTCTATTCCTATGCCATTACGTAGTACTCCCCCCTTAAAGAAATATAAGAGTGGCGAACCAACCTGTGGTTGAATGGTTAGAGGGACAATGGTATCCCCAGCCCATCAGGGTTCAAATCCTGATGCTCGCATTATTCCTGGATTTATTTCAGGATTTCCGGCGATGCGCTTTCAGTGGGAGGAGACATTTCCGTCGACGACGTGGCGCCTACGGTGACTTCGTAAATCTCAAGATGATATGCCGGCTTAGTTTCTCGAAGGTGCTTATAGAGGTAGGATGTGTGTATGCGCGTATGTATGAGCGCTTGCGTCTATACTGATGTTAAAAAACAAAGAAATATAAGAGTGTTTAGATCACTGCTAATGATCTAAATGCTACTAGTGATCTAAACGCTTTTATATTTCTTTACGGAGGAAGTATGAACCAAAGGAGGCATAAGAGACGGCGAACGAAACCAAACTCAGCACAAAAACCGGGCAGCAGGAATGTCGGTGTTGCTGCCTGATGTAAAGGCTGGCCCGGTTGGGTTTTTAAAACTATGCTTGTACTAGGACTTAAGACATTGCCCCAAACTTCAAGTGAGTTCCAGATGTGACAGGGTAGTAGTACACCTACCAGCTAGAAATGGACATGATATACTTTTAGTAAGCGAGACTACCCATTGATTTCCAACAGAAATTTGGAAAAGGTCCTAGCTTGGAATTTGAGGATTCTATCATGCACGAATCTTACCCTTCTACTTAGAGCATCTCTAACTGATCCCCTATAATTTAGAGAAGCAGACGGCCGAGTATCCATTAGAGAAGTATATTTGCTCCTCTAAAAAAGTGTGGTTTCTAACCGGTCCTCCACACTTAAATCCCTAAAAAAATCAACACAGATTCTTTTATTTTTTGTCCATCGAGTTAAACTTCACTTCTCAATTATTTTATTAAATGACATCTTGGTCACATACTTCACTAGTTCTTGGCTAAGAGAACCAATCCAATGAAGACTGCAAGAAAAATTACACACTTCAATAGAAACATTGCATCCTCTCAGTCTACATTGTTGCTTTTCTCTATTGACTTCTCGAGCTTGCACACTTCTCTTTTCGCTGCCTCCTCAAACTTGGACATTGCATCCTCTTTTAGTCTCATCTCTAGCAACTAGTGCACCAACAACTTGGACATTACATCCTCTCTATTCTCATCTCTAGCAACTAGTGCACCAACATCTAGAATATTTCTCGCTATTATAGGTCAATGTACTCTTCTTCCCAATATCAAAACTTGCATCCATCCTACGTACAATTTTTAGCAAACAATGAGATTTAAATTGCAACGAATACGAAGAACAATTGTACAAAATGGCACTCACTCCGTCATTTTCACACTTTTAGGAAACCCCCGCCGGCAACAATGATCACACTTGATGACCGATGGAGGCTCGCCAACGAGCTGCTGAGCGAGGGTTGAGCCCGGCCGATGGGCTGGCGTGGCTGTGCTGGCGGTCGGTCGACGTGTTAGATGTGAGTGTCGAGAGGAGGAGGACATACCGAGAGGCGGCGCAGAGAGGTCGAGGTGTACGCGTGTCGGGCCCATGGGACCGGGCGTACCCAGGCCCGTCTGCCTACGGCCCAGGACGCGACGCATGTCAAGAACCCAATGAAGCGGCCCACCAGCAAACGTCACGAGCAAGGCTCCTCGCGAGGCCTTCGCCTCACAAGCCCCCCCCCCCCCTCGACAGGCGTCCCGAGCGTACTAGGCAGCTCCACCAAGAGCCTCACGAGGCTGCCTCCCGAGGCCCCCTCTCGGAGGCAAGCAAGTCAGGGGCTGTTCAGCCCGGTCACGCGCCCTTGAGTCTTCACGTGGGTGACGCGCGCAGCGACAAACAGTGCCAGAGACCGTGCCAACAGGCGCGGATGAGGAGGATTTCCTCTTTTGTGCTAAAGAAGCAAGACCAGTCGCCGGTTCCCAAAGCAATCCCAAAGGTTGCCCGATCAGTGCAAGAAGACCAAGACGACGTGCGCACGAGGCGGAGGTCATCACCGAGCCCACCGGCGCATCATGGACGGTGACTTTGCAGGCGAAGACCGCCTTCTGTCAGGATAGACTGCGCCCCTGTCCCCCTTCAAAATCGCCGTTGTGTGGCAACCCTTCCCACCAATGTTTTCGGGGGAAGAGGACCAAGGCAGATATAAAAGGAGGGCAGGGAGCCGCCGTAGAGGAGGTCGACCACTTGATCCTCTACCCTTGTAATCTCTTCCTCCCTCGCGAGTGCAATCCAAAACCAAGCAGGAGTAGGGTTTTACACCGCAAGGTGGCCCGAACTTGGGTAACTGTTGTGTCACCGGCCTGCTCCCGCTAGCTCGCTCTCGCCGTAGCCTTGCCGTGGTTAGCTGCAGGAAAGAGTAGGGCGGTAGGAACGAGTGCACCCCAGAGTTCGAACCTTTGGGTCCCTGGAGCCCCGATTCCGACATTTGGCGCGCCAGGTAGGGGTGCGCCGCCGTTCTTCCGCTCCGCTCTTCGCTTCGCAAGCTCCATGGTCGACGTTCGCCGCGAACGTGCCGAGCGCCGGGCGGATCGCATCGGCCAGACGTAGCCCGTGGGCCGTGCTACTTATGAGCTGCGTTCGGATTTCCTCGAAGAGGAGAGGACGATGCATTACAATAGAGATAAGTATTTCCCTCAGTTATGAAACCAAGGTTATCAATCCAGTAGGAGAACCAAGCAACACTATGTAAACAACACCTGCACACAAACAACGAATACTTGCAACCCAACACGTAGACGGTTTGCCAATCCCTCCACGGTTATGAGCAAGATTAAATTGTATAGGTTTTGATAGATAGATCTGACAAAAATAAAAAAAATACAGCAAGGTACTTTTGGTTTTAATATATGATAGAAAATAGACCCCGGGGCCATAGTTTTCACTAGAGGCTTCTCTCGAGAAAATAGCACACGGTGGGTAAACAAATTACTGTTGGGCAATTGACAGAAAAGCAAATAATTATGACGATATCCAAGGCAATGATCATGTATATAGGCATCATGTTCAAGATTAGTAGACCGACTCCTGCCTGCATCTACTGCTATTACTCCACACATGGACCGCTATCCAGCATGCATCTAGTTATTAAGTTCATGGAAAAACGGAGTAATGCTTTAAGCAAGGTGACATGATGTAGACAAGATAAACTCACGATGAACAAATACCATCTTGTTACCCTTAATAGCAACGATACATGCGTGTCATGTCTCTTTCTGTCACTGAGATTAAGCACCGCAAGATCGAACCCATCACAAAGCACCTCTTCCCATGGCAAGATAAATCAATCTAGTTGGCCAAACCAAACGAATAAATCGGAGAAGAAATACGAGGCTATAACAATCATGCATAAAGGAGTTCAGAGAAAACCCAAATAATATTCATGGATAGATCTGATCATAAACTCACAATTCATCGGATCCCAACATACACACCGCAAAAAGTCATTACATCAAATAGATCTCCAAGAACACCAAGGAGAACAATATATTGAAGATCAAAAAGAGAGAAGAAGCCATCTAGCTACTAACTACGGACCCATAGGTCTGTGGTAAACTACTCACGCATCATCGGAGGGGCAGCAAGGATGATGAAGAACCCCTCCGTGATCGTTTCCTGCTACTTCTTGAGCTTGCGTTGATTTTTCCCTTAAAGAGGAAAGGGTGATGCAGCAAAGTAGAGATACGTATTTCCCTCAGTTAAGAACCAAGGTATCAATCCAGTAGGAGGCACAAGCAAGCCTCCAATATATGCACCTGCACAAACTAACAAACACTTGCACACAATGCGAAAAAGGGGTTGTCAATCCCTTCACGGTCATGAACAAGAGTGAGATCTAAAAGAGATAGGTATAAAAGATAAATAAAAGGCAAAGTAAAGTAAATGTAAATAAAGTGCAGCAAGGTATCACTACAAAAAAAACCACTTTCCGTGATAATACGTGTTTGTCACAGTAAGTCACGTTTTCTGTCATGCATGTACATCCATGACGATTTTATGACAGAATCAAGATATTCATACCTGTGCTGTCGTAGAAGTGTTCCATCACAATACCAAAATTATCATCACGGAAGTGTCCACTTCCATGACGATAAATGGCGCGTCATGGAAGTGCTTTCATCAAGGGTAACCGACACATGGCATCCACCGTAACGGGTCGCCGTTAAGCTATTGGGTTCCGGTTTGGATCCGATAACCCGTTAACAGCCCAGACCAATGGGGATTTTCCACGTGTAAAATCATCATTGGCCGGAGGAAACACGTGTCGGCTCCTCGGTGGGCCAGATGTCGTCCATCCAATGGAGGAGACGTGCCTATGATACGTCGACACGTGGCAGGGCCCAACAGAGGCCCATATAGGTTAAAAAGGCCGGCCCAGTCAAAGGCACGTAGTATTTACTCAGGTACTAGTGGGCCAGCCCACTAACGGCCTGCTTAAACATGGCCCATTTACGGCCCAAAGCCAGATCTGGCCCGTTAATTATTCGCCGAGTATTTGGGCCCAATTACGGCCCAGTGACATTTCGGCATGTTAGAGGCCTGATGTAGACATGGGCCCATTTCAGCCCGGTGTGTCTTTCGGCCTGGGAATGGCCCGTGCTGCCCATGAGCCATATATGGTCCGATATGACATCCGGCCCACTAACGACCCGTGATCAAGGTGGCAACAGTTTAGCCCAACATTACTTTGGGTCTGTTAAAGGCTTGTCGTATAATTCGGCCCGTTGATGCCTCTACTAAGCTTTTAGCCTCTTAAAGGCCCATGATATCAGTGGGCCAACTAAGGCCCGAGATATGTTTCGGTCTGGTAATGGCCCGTCATATAACTGGACCAATAATGGCCCAGTCTACATTTCAGCCTGCTAAAGGCCCGTGGACGACTATTGAAAATTGAGGCCCAACATGCATTTCGGCCTCCTAAAGGCCCCTGGTATCTTCTGAGTCGTAATAGGCCAGCAGAATATTCAGCCTGTTAATGGCCCGAAGCTACATGGGCCCAACTAAGCGCTGGGTCCACTAAAGGCCCAACTAAACTTTGGGCCGAATGTAGGCCCGTGTAAGTTGTGGGCCTGGCGCATAGTGTGAAGGGCCCCAATGGCCTTTCAGGCCCAAGAAAGTTGCGGGCTGGCCCAATTGTGGCCCGCTAAAATGCAGACCTGTTAGAGGCGAATGTTTTGGCCCGGTCGACTACATCGAATTTTTGTCGTTTTTTAGATAGCGAATGATGGCATATACGGTAACTAGTAGGAATTAAGAACAAACCTACTCTATACAATAAAGAAATTACGGCATAGTAACTTAGAATAAACCTACAATAAAGGATTTATGGTATATTACATCCACTGGGCATCGAAGTTCGCCACCAGTGATCATAAAGCGCAACAAAGAATCAGATTACAAAAACTGGGCGCCATTGCAG
Organism: Thinopyrum elongatum; assembly: GCA_011799875.1. Lineage (NCBI taxonomy): Eukaryota > Viridiplantae > Streptophyta > Magnoliopsida > Poales > Poaceae > Thinopyrum > Thinopyrum elongatum. Next base: position 150,931,102 of record CM022301.1, read on the forward strand.
CGTAACAAAATAATACTGAACCAAGACCACTTCCAAGACAGTTCAAGAAAGGTTAGCCTTGCGCGGGAGCTACTGAGCCAGCTGCTGAGCAAGGCTGTGAGACCGGCCTAGCATGTTGGTCATAACTTCCAGGTGTAGCTGTTTAACAATGAGTTTCTCATTGGTGTTCTAAGCGATCTTCCTTAGAGATTGGACTTCAAGTCGAAATTGAGTTGCAGAATGCCTTTCTGCTTGAACTTGAGACTAAAGAAGTCGAACTGATTCAGACAGTGAATTATGTGAGCTTGTCTGACTGCTAGTCTCAAGTAACTTGAACACTGCATCAAGACATGACTTTGGGGTTGTCTCGCTATCTTCAAGATGTTTTGCCTTCTTTGCTGCAATATATGTTGGGTTTGTCTCACAGCCTTCAGCAGACTTGTGCATGCCATCAGGCATATCACCCTGAAACAAGCAGAGAGATGACATGTTTTGCACGTGTATAAACAAAGATGGTAACTGTGCTGTTAATTCCATCCAATTTCAAATTAGAAAGTAAAGAGTCAGTTCAAAATATCAATAGCATAATTTGGCATTGTTCATAATGCGGAGAGCTTCACCACACTACTGGATTACCATGTCAACAAAACAAGCATAGATGAAGGGCAAAGACAATCATTGTACTATTTTGGTTAATGTGCATGGCATGTTGTTCATATCATCAGCCACATCAGTAAAATAAAACAGGAGATGACAAGGTGCAAATGTGGGCTGCTTCACCACACACTGGATTATAGATCCACAAAAACAAGCATACATATAGGGAGTATTGAGTAATGTGCATGGTATGAATAAGGATTTTGGTTTTACAACTAAAACTTGGAACTTACAGTTGTTGCGAACATGCATTTTGATAGAAACAGCAAACTAAACAGCAGTTGAGGATAGGGAGTATGAGCAATTAAACAGCAGTTGAGGATAAAGGCTTTAGAAGGACTGACTTACATTAACAGTTAACACCGGCTTTATAATGCCCTTCTCCATGTCAATGGAAGGATAACTCAAGAAATTCAGCACAGAATCTTCTTCATAAGCATTGCCTGTACTCTATATTTTGTAGAGAGTAATTATAAATATGATAATACTGAAAGGGATAGAGGATAATGAAGATAAGATGCAGATTGGTGCTACATAATCAACTACCAATCCCTGTAAGTACAAGCGTTACAGGACATAATGTACCGACAAGAGCAATGGGCTACACTTCTGCACTGGCATTATCTGTGTATTCAACTTTTTGGTAAGATTAAATATAGATCTAATATTTTTTAGTAAATGGTGGGCGGGGGAGATAAGATGCAGAATGCTACACAATGAACTAATCCCTCCTTCCCATAATATAAGAGTGTTTTGTACACTGGTGTACTGTACAAAACGCTCTTATATTATGGGACAGAGGGAGTAGCTGTTAATGTAAGTACAATGATAGAAGACGTTCAGTCCTTACAAGAGGACTGCAGAGCTAAACCTCTTCAAAAGCATTGGGTTGATTCAAAAATTATGTAAGAGTCGATACTGATCTTATAATGTCCACCAAATGGAGGATAACGAGGCTAACATGTGCAGTGATGCTACATAATCAACCAGCTATGAAAGTAAGTATGGTCATACAGGGCAAGAGGTACTCACAAGAGCAATGCAATGTGCAATATAGTTGCGAGATTCTGTGGTCCCTTGAGAATGAATGTTCTTCTGCAAATAGTTTTCGTACAAGTGAGACGATAAGGCACATGCAGAAATGTAGTTCAAATTGTGATGTGATATCATAGACAGTACCTTACGCTGCAGACGAGACCAATGTGTAACAAGATTATTCCAGTCACTGTCTAATAAATGTAGCACCGGAAACTTTACAGAAATTTCGTTTAGAGGCTTGCCATCGAAGTGCGCTTGCCTTAGGTAGGAACGATACTTCATCAATGAGTGCTTGAAAAGCACAACCAACCCTTGTTCGTCTTGACTATCCAGTTTGGTCCTCGCCTATTTAAAAGAATGAAATCTTGTGTCTTCTGTCAGCAGAAACATATGCAGTAATTACCATGAATAAAATTAGTACATTACTTACGCGTAAGTTGCGGAGGAAGATTGGAAGTTGTTCTTTGTCTGTGGTACAATCTTTCCATGAAGGAAAGATGCGCACAAAGTTCCTGACAATAATATAAGCTTCTTCTTCTAAACTGGGAAGAAGTGGAATAGGGGTCCTATTTGCTGCAATTGGGGCTCTCTCTCATTCGAAAAGGGATTTGGCAACTGGATTTGGTGTACTCTTTGCTGGAATGGAGGTTTTGCGTCATAGAGCTGGTGCTATGTCAATTGGCATCATCATACTATTTGTTGCAGTTGGGGTCTGCTGAGTTGGGGCATCAGAGATGGCCAGTGTAGTAGGGCTAGAGTCTGCTAGAGTTGTGGCCGTGTTTTTTGGGTCTGGTGATATTGCAACTATACCTAATGGGCTATTTGATTTATCAGGTGTCACTACCTTTTCCAAATACTTTGTTCGTGCTCCTCCGTGATCAGAAATCGCCCTCTTCCTTTTGAACGTCTGATACACAAGAACAACATTTGAATGGATAAATTTGGTATGATGGTAGATGGAATATGTACTAAAAATGGATAGGCAGGGCGTATTCACATACACGATGTGTAAACTAAGCTAATGGCAGTGCAACAAAGTAGAAGCAATGCAAAGCATCAGTTGCAAGATATGTGCGACCAGTATAACCTTGGAAAGTTAGAGCAAGCACCTTGATGGGTGAATAAGATAGGGCATCTGCCTCTGACTCCTCCACTAGGGAGCTACATTAACTTAGGTCTCCCTCTAACTCAGAATCATTGTTAGGATCACATTCTGAACACGAATCTGTAGGTGGAGAGCGTTTGCATTGCATTGCATCCAGACTTGATTTCAGTCCCTTAATGCCAAATTTGACAGCCATGGCATTGTTCTGCTTTATTCTTTTCATGCGCGCAAGCTCATAATCATTATGATGCTGTTCAGTATCTGAGATTCATGAAAACATAAAAAGTAGTCAGATTATCTACGGAATGCATTGCGGATTCAACTCGAAGAGTGTCTCCCTACAAAACCCTGCGTATACAAAGTTCATCCCCCAATCGTGCTGACCAAACCACACACAGAAATACAAACCTCTTATGTCTCTATAACAGGCAGACACACATTTCAAAACTAAAGTAGGAACATTAGAATCATATCAAATTTGTATTTGAACAAATAAACTAAGGAATTGTGTTTAGCTTCAAGGGTGGAGTGCTGGTAGTGCGACACAAAGCAAGTAGGCTGATTGTATTCCATGTAAAAGATCATAGTCTATGTAAAAGGTGGATATGGCACTTTTTTTCTATACAATGCAGTGTTCATTGCCCACACATGATGGAAGAGATCACACAGAGAAATACTATTCACTCATGTCTGCGGTTCCGGTATTTTGAAACAGGGTGGTCCACCCTAAAAGAATATTGACAACAAATATGGCAAGGCAAGCATAGAGGTAGTGAATCAATCATTACTTGTGAGCTTACTAGGACAAGTATGCAGAAATGTAACTGCAGTAAGAGACCGTCTAAAATCTGAATCAAGAAGTTGGTCTAGCACTTATAGTTTGCAACTAATCGACGTGAATAATTGGATATCATATCGAATGAGTAAGAAAGACAAGTAAAATTGTCAACAAACCTGGCCTGTAGTAGTAATCTAGGTCGATGTCACTATGACCAACAATCCAACATGACTAGTGTCTGTTCCTAGGGCCGGAATTTTGAAACCCTGCGAACTTTACAGGTACTAAAGATTACTGAAATATCTGAACCATTAAGTGTAGGTAGCACTCAGTACACAACAAATCCTAATGACAGTCCTGCCTAATGAGTAATGAATCAATTAGAAAATGGGTGATGGGGAGTGGCCGCTGAGTGTTTAGGACGTATCTCAGGATAAATCGGGTTGGCTTAGTGGGCACTGCACGCCTGAGCCCTGAACGAACTGGGAAGGTAGGCACGGCGGCGCGCCCGGGCAGCGGTGACGCTGTTGGGCCAGCGGCTCCTGACCTCCTGTTAGTCCGGTGTCTCCTCCTAAAGTCATGCCATCCGGGGAAGGCAAGTCGCCGGCGAGGCAGGCGGCTGGGGGCGAGTAGAGATCAGAAGCGCAATAGAATAGAGGGGAATCGGGGTCTGGGCCGACCCAAAATCCCATGGTGGGTCGCGGCCCACCGTGGGCACCCTGTAGATCCACACCCCAGTGGCGTACATGCATTTTTGAAACTAAATTAGGAACATTTAGCTGACCAATTAAACGACTCTGTTTTAATAATATCAGATTCGTATTTGAACAACTAAGCTTGTTTAGCTTGATGGGTGGAGCAGTGCTATTATGACACGAAGCACGTAGGCTGATCGTATAGTGATCATAAAAGGGGGAAAACCGTAAGCATGATCAATTAAACCCTATTATGACTGTACCATGGCAGATTTGAAGCTGCAAACCGCAGAAATGCTACTTAGCAACTATTGTTTGCTTCGAACTAAGAACTAAATTCTAAGAGCTAAAAATAAAGTACAGTAACCAAGTTACAATCTATTTTCTGGTTGAGAGCAAAAAGTTGAGCAGATATGAAGTAGTACCACCTCTCTTGCGGTGCCGTGTAGGCATCGGGGGTGCGATGGCTGTAAGTGGCGTTGAAGCAGATCTGCGATGGTAGACGGGTGCATCGGGGGATAAGTCCCGTTGCGGTGGACGAGAAGGTTGTCGGAGCGGCCCCGGCAAGGAGGACGACGACGCCGATGAAGCGAGAGGACGAGATGCAAGGCTCCTGGTCCGTCGCCATGGATGAGAAACGTCCATCTCTAGCAATGGACGATGCGGTCTTGGTAGGTGCTCCGGCATGGTGGAGGACGACGGCGATGGATGGGGTGGCGGGCGGAGGAGGCTGGTGTGGGGATGGTGTTCAAGCGCGGACGGTGTATGAATGGGAAAATGAAAATGGATGGAGAGGTACGGGGAACCATGTTTTTGGGACGCGCCTGTCTGAAATATGGGAAAGTTACGAACTTATCCCCCGTTTAAAATTTGGACGCCTCATCGGTTGGGGATAGGACGGTAATCTCGCATCTCCCCAATATTTGCCCAGAGCTATTTCGGGCGAGGAGAGGGTGTTTTGGCGCCCACGGTTGGCACCCACGATGTATGAACGGGGCTGACAGGTAGGGCAGTTGTGTCACGTCTGAGTGAAGTTACAAACCTGCCCCTATTAAAAATATTTGCCTACATCGATTTCGGCCGAGACGAGTTTGTTTTGCCGCCCACCGTGTATGAATGGGGAAATGAAGGGAGAGACAGAGGTCTTTTGGATGAGCTTGAATCAAATGTGTTTTGCCGCCCACGTTTGGTGCCCACCGTGTCTGAATGGGCTCAGAGGCGGTCGTGTCACGTCTAATTGAAGTTACTAACCTACCCCTATTGAGAGCATTGGAAATCGGGCCGATGGATTGTCCATGTAAGGGGTAGACAGTAATTTCCATCTCACAGACACTAGCTTCGGGCAGCCGACGTGGGAGTGGATATTTTGCCGCTTCTTTCAAATTTTGGGACAATAAGCATTCACGTTTACCCTGGCAACTAAATTCGAATCCATTTTGTATTCTTATACGAATCTTTATAAATCCTATGTTTCTTTATATATCTTCAAAAGCACAACAAAGATGTATTCCACTATCATATATGAATATGATTTACAAATGCCAATACTCGAATTCAGAAGGTAGAATCCAGTTTAAGGTGAATTCGAATATTTGAAACCACTTTATGTCCAACTCAAGTGTAACATGTATGACACACGCAACATATAGTGTACTCCCATTTAGATATGTACATAAGCGACGTCTCAAGATTCAAAATACTGAGTCAATCAACCAGTAATGTACAAAACTAATAGACATATAAACACTTATAGAGTATATGGATCAATAATATAAACTAACATACATAAGCCAGGCCGCTGTACTTTTTTTTGCTAGAAGGGCATCATTTTTTAACAAAGCTAGTACATCATCTTGTCCCCTTTCAGATGCGTGCCACTTAAGGACCATCTATACTACTATTATTGTTGAATGCACATTCAACCCGATTGGCATATTTGTAGGTCTGGCATAGGATTCAAAATGAAATGTCTCAGAGTCTTATCAATTAATACAGACTCGTGCTAAAAAAAATTACAAACCAAAAAACAAAAAACAATTATTACATGATCTCTAAAACAAATGGTTTGATCGATTACATGAACAAACAACACAAAGGTTATTCAACAATGGAAAGAACATTTCACCTATGATTTACCAAGTGAGAATTTAATTTCCTTTTTTCCTTCAGGACCTTAACAATGCAGTCAGTCTCAGCTTGCTTCGTTTTGAAATCCACCAAATATTTAATGGTCGTCTTGAGTACTGCTTGTGATTGTGCTGTTTGCTTCCTCAACATGTCAACGTCATCTCTAAGTGCAGAAGCAGAATCTCTTTTTACCAATAGTTTAGCCTCTAGAGCATCAGCAGTTGGCAATTCATGATGCATGATTGGGCCGGTGCCACTGCTGTGGGATGATACAACGTCCGTGGGGACCTCGCTCTTTCATCTTGGGCTAACCTGTTTTGCCATTAAAGTTCCGATTGGATTCCAAAAAGTTGAAGTTAGCAAAACATCTCAACTGGGAGTTAGAACAGCAATCCAGTTAAACAAACAAGGAATTAAAGAGTTTCAATTGGATGCTGAAAAGTAGTTATTAACATCATTGTAACCGGTTGCAGCAGCAAAGCAGTTAAACAAACAAGTTTTGCAAAAGGTACATGTTGTGGCATTGGAGTTTCTCTTGGATCCTGAAAAGTTGAGTAGCCAGTAACGTGATTAGAGCAACCGGTTGCAGCAGCAAAGCAGTTAAACAAACAAGTTTTGCAAAAGGAACCTGTTGTGGCATTGGAGTTTCTCTTGGATACTGAAAAGTTGAGTAGTCAGTAACTTGATTAGAGCAACAAGTTACAACAGCAAACCTGTTACACAAATATATTTTCCTGCTATGCAATTAGACTTCCAATTGGATCCTGAAAACTTGAAGTTGGTAAGATGATTACAGCAACAAGTTACATCAGCAAACCTGTTACACAAATAATTTTTTGAAAATGTACCTGCTGTGCAATTGGACTTCCAATTGGATCCTGAAAAGTTGAAGTTGGTAAGATGATTACAGCAACAAGTTACAACAGCAAACCAGGTAAACAAGGAAGTTTTTGAAAACATACCTGTTATGCCAACGGAGTTTCAGTTGGATCCTACAAACTTGAATGTTAGCAATAATAAATAAAGTGTTGCAAGAGCCATAATAAACTAACACCATACTAGTAAAACTAACTAGTTTTGGCAACGTGCACATGAACTAGTAAAACTAACAGTTCTTGGCAACACATTAAAGTAACAAGTCAGTACCGTTTACCAGCAACACAAACATCTGTAAATTTCTTTGATGTAAGCAAAATGATTCTGACACACACACACACACGCACACACACACACACACACACACACACACATATATATATATATATATATATATATATATAAAAGTTAAAAAGACGTTGTCCCTCATATAAACCTGACAGTTGTCTGTCTATGAACATGCAAACATTACTAGTGCTACAAGTCATAACAGCAAACCATTTAAACAAACAGGGTACCAGAACGTAAATTACACATGAATTTTGCAGCACCCTAGAAGTACATATGACCAGCTATCTACGTGCTTAAGTAGCTACTTAAGCTTAGGCAAACAGGTAATTCTTAACAATAAGTATCAAACACATAGATAGGCGCAGTCTATAGTAGGATTAACAGGCTATGATATTATGTAATCAGTAGCAAATGAAATTAAGCCAAGCAACGTAATTGAACAATTTTGCAATCAGTGGCTAACTAAAATTCCGAGAAGCAGGTGATGACCCACAAGTATAGGGGATCAATCGTAGTCCTTTCGATAAGTAAGAGTGTCGAACCCAATGAGGAGCAGAAGGAAATGACAAGCGGTTTTCAGCAAGGTAATGTCTACAAGCACTGAAATTATAAGTAACGAGTAGTTTGGTAGCAAGATAATTTGTAACAAGCAAGTAACAGTAACAGTAACAAAAGTGCAGCAAGGTAGCCCAATCCTTTTGAGGCAAAGGACAGGCCAAAACGATCTCTTATGATAAGCAAAGCATTCTTGAGGGTACACGGGAATTTCATCTAGTCACTTTCATCATGTTGGTTTGATTTGTGTTCGCTACTTTGATAATTTGATATGTGGGTGGACCGGTGCTTAGGTGCTGTTCTTACTTGAACAAACCTCCTACTTATGATTAACCCCCTCGCAAGCATCCGCAACTACGAAAAAAGTATTAAGAATAAATCTAACCATAACATTAAACTTTTGGATCCAAATCAGTCCCTTACGGAATAGCGCATAAACTAGGGTTTAAGCTTCTGTCACTCTCGCAACCCATCATCTAATAACTACTCCACAATGCATTCCCTTAGGCCCTAATAAGGTGAAGTGCCATGTAGTCGACGTTCACATGACACCACTACGGGAATCACAACATACATATCATCAAAATATCAAACACATATCAAGTTCACATGATTACTTGCAACAAGATTTCTCCCGTGACCTCAAGAACAAAAGTAACTACTCACTAATGATAATCATGCTCAAGATCGGAGGGGTATTAAATAGCATAATGGATCTGAACATATAATCTTCCACCAAATAAACCATATAGTAATCGACTACAAGATGTAATCAACACTACTAGTCACCCACAAGTACCAATCTATACTAGTCACCCACAAGTACCAATCTATAGTTCCGGTACAATGATTGAACACAAGAGATGAACTAGGGTTTGAGAGGAGATGGTGCTGATGAAGATGTTGATGGAGATTTCCCTCCCCAAGATGGGAGAGTTGTTGGTGATGATGATGACAATGATCTCCCCCTCCGGGAGGGAAGTTCCCCCGACGGAATCGCTCCGCCGGAGGGCAAAAGTGCTCCTGCCCAAGTTCCGCCTCGAGACGGCGGCGCTTCGTCCCGAAAGTCCTCCCCTTATTTTTTTTCTAGGTTAAAATGACTTATATACCAGAAGAGGGGCACCGGAGGTGGGCCGAGGAGGGCACAACCCACCAGGGCGTGCCTGGGCTCCCTGGCGCGCCCAGGTGGGTTGTGCCCAGCTGGTGGGCCCCCTCTGGTACTTATTTGCTCCAATAATTCTTATATATTCCATAAAAATTCCTCGTGAAGTTTCAGCTCATTTGGAGTTGTGCCGAATAGGTAGCCTGATGTAGCTTTTTCAGGTCCAGATTTCCAGCTGCCGGAATTCTCCCTCTTTGTGTGAACCTTGCATATTATGAGAGAAAAGGCATTAGAATTACTCCAAAAAGCATTATTATGCATAAAAACATCATAAATAACAGTAGGAAAACATGATGCAAAATGGACGTATCAACTCCCCCAAGCTTAGACCTCGCTTGTCCTCAAACAAAAACCGAAATCGAAAAACATGTCCACATGCTTAGAGAGAGAGGTGTCGATAAAAACAAAATACGGACATAGAAGCATCATGTATATTATTATAACAGCAACAAACTTTAGCATAGAACTTTATCATAGAACTTTTATCATATAACTTCTCATGAACAAGTAACAATTCATCACAACATCGAAGTACAAAGCATAAACTCTATTAAAACCAACAAACTATGTTTTCAGTCAACTTTGCAACTACAATTCATCATCTTTTCAGGAAGGGTCACGTATCGGAGCCTTTTGGCAAGTCCACATACTCAACCATCATATAGTCTTCTATGATTGCTAACACTCACCGCATACACATGAGCAAAACGTTTCAACGGGACACATAGAAAGATAGGGGCTTATAGATTCGCCTCCCAACATACTCACCTCGAGGGTGAAGTCAACAATAATAACTCATTCTACTCATATCCAACTGGATATATGTGCGTAGATCTTTCCTCACCACATGATGCTTGCCAAAAGAGAAAATAAAAAGGAATAGAGAGAAGAACTTTGACTCTTGCATAAAAGTAAATACATAAAAGTAAAAGATAGGCCCTTCGCAGAGGGAAGCAGAGGTTGCCATGCGCTTATTTATTTGTATGCTCAATCTCTTAGTGCAAAAGAACGTCACATTATATTGCCCCTTATGATAGCAACCTTTATTATGCAGTCTGTCGCTTTTATTCTTTGCCATCACAAGTTCGTACAACGCTCAATTTTCTCTTATACTAAATGATCCAACACTTTTAGAAGCAATTTTTATTGCCCTTTTTGCACCAATGACAACTTGAAGGATCTTACTCAATCCATAGGTAGGTATGGTGGACTCTCAAAATAAGATTTGGGTTTAAATTTTTTTGGATGCACAAGTAGTATCTCTACTTAGTGCTGAATTTTTGGCTAGCAAAGATGGGGGCAAGCACCACATGTTAAAGGATCTATGACAATATAACTTCTATGTGAATATGACAAACATAAATCATTATGTTGTCTTCCTTGTCCAACGTCAACAATTTTGGCATATAATATTTTGATGGGTGCTCACAATCACAAAAGATGTCCAAGATAGTGTATTTGCATGTGAATCTTCTCTTCCCTTATTAATTCTTTCATGAATTGCATCATTGACCAATGCTATGTTTGTCAATCTCCAATAAATTTTTCTACTTATACTCTTCCTTATGTGATGTCATTACTTACCATAAAATTAGCAAATGATCTTTTTCATTTATTTTCTTTCTTTTTATTGAACATGAAAGTAAAGAAAAAAACTCAAATTAAACTTTATTATATATATCTTGCACACGATTACAAAGATAGGTCACTAAGCAAACACTCGAAAAGAAAGGATCGAACTAAACTTTTATTCATCTAAAGCAAAAGATAACTATGGATCGAACTAAGATAAGTAAAGGCAAAAAGTAGTGGAGGTGATACGATACCGGGGCACCTCCCCCAAGCTTGGCACAAGCCAAGGGGAGTGCCCATACCCGATACTCAATTTTCCTTTGGTGATGAAGAAGGAGGTGGTGGTAATGAAGTAGAGGGTTTGTCTGCCTTTTTCACCTACTTATTTCAAAGGTAAAAATTATCTATCCTTAACTCCTCATTCTCCATCTCAAGCTTTATTATCCTCTTGCATAACTCGTCCATGCTTTCATGCTTGAAACAAGGAGGGACTAGTTCATCTTCATCTTCTTCATCGGAGAACCATATATAGGGATAGGTATCCTTGAAGATATTTTTATCTAAAGGCTGATAAGAAACTGGGCACTCCTCCTTGGAATCTTGAGACGACATATTTTCAGATCTGTCAGGAAAATAGCAAGAAAAGAAGACAGAAGATTTCTCTGTGATACGGTGGTCAATAGGTTCGGGGGGTATATAAAGATTTTTTATCTTGGGAAACAAGCAAGCTGAAGAAAAACGGAGTCCGGAAGGTACCCGAGGTGGGCACAACCCACCTGGGCGCGCCTGGCCAGGCGCGCCCTGGTGTCTTGTGCCCACCAGGGGTGCCTTCCTGGTTGTTTCTTATTTTCCTAATTTTTGTTATATTCCAAAACGGACAGAAAATATTTTTGCGGATTTTTCGGAGTCCGTTTACTTACCGTATCACGTACCTCCTTTTTTTCACGATTCTGGAGTGTTCCGGAAGGTTTCCTTTATGTGTTCTTCTGGTGTCATGGTTTGGATAATATTGCTTTCAACATTAATGGGCATACCTGAGATATAATGTTTTATTCGTTGCCCATTAACAACCTTCGGGTTAGTACCTTCGGCATTATTTATCTTGATGGCTCCGGATCGATAAACCTCCTCGATAACATAGGGTCCTTCCCATTTGGAGAGGAGTTTTCCTGCAAAGAATCTAAAATGAGAGTTGTACAAAAGAACATATTCTCCAACTTTGAACTCACGCTTTTGGATTCTTTTGTCATGCCATCTTTTAACTTTTTCTTTAAATAACTTGGCATTTTCATAGGCTTGGGTTCTCCATTCATCTAGTGAGCTAATATCAAATAACCTCTTTTCACCGGCAAGTTTGAAGTCATAGTTGAGTTCTTTAATTGCCCAATATGCTTTATGTTCTAACTCAAGAGGCAAATGACAAGATTTTCCATAAACCATTTTATACGGAGACATACCCATAGGATTTTTATATGCTGTTCTATAAGCCCAAAGTGCATCATCTAACTTCTTAGACCAATTCTTTCGGGACCTATTGACAGTTTTTTGTAATATTAATTTTATTTCTCTATTGCTAAGTTCAACTTGACCACTAGACTGAGGATGATAAGGTGATGCAATTTTATGGTTAACATCATATTTAGCAAGCATTTTATGGAAAGCACCATGAATAAAGTGTGAACCACCATCAGTCATTAAATATCCAGGGACTCCAAACCTTGGGAAAATGACTTCCTTAAGCATTTTAATAGAGGTGTTGTGATCAGCACTACTAGTTGGAATAGCTTCTACCCACTTAGTAACATAATCAACAGCAACCAAAATATGTGTATACCCATTAGAGGAAGGAAAAGGTCCCATGTAATCAAATCCCCAAACATCAAATGGTTCAACAGCAAGAGAATAATTCATAGGCATTTCCTGATGCTTACCAATATTACCAATTCTTTGACATTCATCACAAGATAAAACAAACTTATGGGCATCCTTGAAGAGAGTAGGCCAATAGAAACCAGATTGCAATACCTTGTGAGCAGTTCTATCTCCCGCATGATGTCCTCCATAAGCTTCGGAGTGACATTTTCGTAGGATTTGCCCCTGTTCATGCTCAGGTACACAACGTCTAATAATACCATCTACTCCTTCTTTATAAAGATGTGGGTCATCCCAAAAGTAATGTCTTAAATCATAGAATAATTTTTTCTTTTGTTGGTATGTGAAGCTAGGTGGTATATATTTAGCAACAATATAATTGGCATATTCAGCATACCAAGGAGTGTTATGAGAAACATTTATTGCAGCTAATTATTCATCAGGAAAACTATCATTAATAGGTTGTGGGTCATCAAGAATATTTTCTAACCTAGACAAGTTATCAGCCACGGGGTTCTCAGCTCCCTTTCTATCAGTGATATGTAAATCAAATTCTTGTAACAAAAGAAGCCACCTAATGAGTCTAGGTTTAGCATCCTTCTTTTCCATAAGATATTTTATAGCAGCATGATCGGTGTGAATAGTCACTTTAGAATCGACAATGTAAGATCTAAATTTATCACAAGCAAACACAACTGCTAAAAATTCTTTTTCAGTAGTAGCATAATTTCGTTGAGCACTGTCTAGAGTTTTACTAGCATAATGAATGACATTTAATTTCTTATCGACTCTTTGTCCTAGAACAACACCAACAGCTTAATCACTAGCATCACACATAATTTCAAAAGGCAAGTTCCAATCAGGTGGTTGAACAATAGGTGCAGAAATCAAGGCTTTCTTAAGTGTTTCAAAGGCTTCTACACAATCATCATAAAAAATAAATGGAACATCCTTTTGTGAAAGATTTGTAAGAGGCCTAGAAATTTTAGAGAAGTCTTTAATAAACCTCCTATAGAAACCAGCATGACCGAGGAAACTACGGATACCTTTGATATCTTTAGGGCATGGCATTTTCTCAATTGCATCAACTTTAGCTTTATCCACCTCAATACCTCGTTTAGAAATTTTATGTCCCAAGACAATACCTTCATTAACCGTAAAGTGGCACTTCTCCCAATTCAAGACGAGATTAGTTTGCTCGCATCTCTGCAAAACTCGATAAAGGTTGCTCAAGCAATCATCAAAAGAAGTTCCATAAACGGAGAAATCATCCTTGAAAACCTCAACAATCTTTTCACAAAAATCAGAGAATATAGCCATCATACATCTTTGAAAAGTAGCAGGTGCATTGCATAAACCAAAAGGCATACGTCTATAAGCATAAGTTCCAAAAGGGCAAGTAAAGGTGGTTTTCTCTTGATCAGGTTGTGAGACGGGTATTTGAGAAAAACCAGAATATCCATCAAGAAAGCAAAAATGTGTGTGCTTTGATAGTCTTTCTAACATTTGATCAATAAAAGGCAGAGGGTAATGATCTTTTCTAGTAGCTTTATTAGTTTTCTAAAATCAATTACCATTCTGTAGCCAGTAACAATTCTTTATGGAATAAGTTCATTCTTATCATTAGGAACAACGGTAATACCTTCTTTTTAGGGACACAATGAACGGGACTTACCCATCTACTATCAGCCATGGGATAGATTATACCTGCTTCCAGAAGCTTCAGTATTTCTGTTCTTACCACTTCTTTCATTTCAGGATTTAAACGTCGTTGGTGATCAACAACGGGTTTAGCATCAGGCTCTATATTAATTCTATGCTGACAGAGAGTGGGACTAATGCCCTTTAAATCATCAAGAGTATATCCAATGGCAGCTCGGTGCTTCTTCAGAACCTTCAATAATCTTTCTTCTTCATGTTCTGAAAGGTTAGCACTAATAATAACAGGATAAATCTTTTTCTCATCAAGATAAGCATATTTCAAAGTGTCTGGCAATTGTTTTAATTCAAACACAGGATCACCTTTAGGTGGAGGAGGACCTCCTAGAGTTTCAATAGGCAAATTGTGTTTAAGCAGAGGACGTTATTCAAAGAAAATCTTATCTATTTCATTTCTTTCATGCAGATGCATATCATTTTCATGGTCTAGCAAATATTGTTCTAGTGGATCGGTAGGAGGCACAACAATAGAAGCAAGACCAATTATTTCATCCTTACTAGACAATTCTTCCTTATGATGTTTTCTACTAAACTTGGAAAAATTAAACTCATGAGACTCATTACCAAAACTAACACCGACGGTTTGTTTTTCACAATCAATTTTAGCATTGACGGTGTTCAAGAAAGGTCTACCAAAGATAATGGGACAAAAGTCATCTTGTGGGGAACCAAGAACAAGAAAATCAGTAGGGTATTTTATTTTCCCACACAAGACTTCAACATCTCTAACAATCCCAAGTGGTGTGATGGTGTCCCTATTAGCAAGTTTAATAGTAACATCTATGTCTTCTATTTCAGCGGGTGCTATATCATTCATAATTTCTTGATATAAGGTAAAAGGAATGGCACTCACGCTAGCACCTATGTCGCATAAACCATGATAACAGTGATCTCCTATTTTAACTGAGACAACATGCATGCCAACAACGGGTCTATGTTTATCCTTTTCATCGGTTTTGGCAATTCTAGCAGCTTCATCACAGAAGTAAATAACATGCCCATCTATATTTTCAACCAAGAGATCTTTAACCATAGCAACACTAGGTTCTACTTTGATTTGTTCAGCAGGTTTGGAAGTTCTAATATAACTTTTGTTGACCACAGTTGAGACTTTAGCATGTTCTTTTATCCTAATAGGGAAAGGTGGTTTTTCAATATAAGCAGTAGGCACAACTGGATCAACATTGTAAATAATAGTTTCATCTTTAGCTACTACTGGTTCTTTAATTTTTTCTTTGATAGGTGGGTGATATTTAAACCACTTCTCCTTAGGGAGGTCAACATGAGTAGCAAATGATTCACAAAAGGAGGCTACTATCTCAGAGTCAAGTCCATATTTAGTGCTAAACTTTTGAAAAGCATCGGTATTCATAAAAGATTTAACACAATCATACTTGAGCTTAATACCCGACTCTATACCTTCGTCGAGTTCCCAATCTTTAGAGTTGCATTTAATTCTTTCTAAAAGATCCCATCGGAAATCTAGTCTTCTTCATAAAGGAACCAGTACAAGAAGTATCAAGCATGGATCGATCATCATGAGAAAGCCAAGCATAAAAATTCTGAATAATAATTTCTCTTGAGAGCTCATGATTGGGGCATGAATATAACATTGAATTAAGCCTCCCCCAATCTAGAGTGATACTTTCTCCTTCACGAGGCCAAAAATTATATATGTAATTCCGATCACGATGAACTAGATGCATAGGATAATTTTTTTGGTGAAATTCCAATTTCAATCGATTCCAATTCCAAGATCCAATATCATCGCATAGCCTATACCATGCCAATGCTTTTACCTTCAAAGATAAAGGGAAAACCTTCTTCTTAGCTTCATCTCCGGGTAGACCCGCAAGCTTAAATAATCCACAAATTTCATCCACATATATCAAGTGCATATCAGGATGTTTGGTTCCATCTCCTGCATAAGGATTAGCTAGCAGTTGTTCTATCATACCCGAAGGAATTTCATAACCAATATTTTCAGTAGGCACAGTAGGTTGAGGGGTAACTAATTGTGGTTCCGGTCGAGGTGAAGATACCCCGAACAAACCCCTCAAAGGATTGTTCTCCATAGTAGCAAGTGACAATAAATTTCAGCACGTAGTAATAAATTTTCCTAACCGATTTCCACATACCAAGAGCGCTTCCCTCCCCGGAAACGGTGCCAGAAAAGAGCCTTGATGACCCACAAGTATAGGGGATCAATCGTAGTCCTTTCGATAAGTAAGAGTGTCGAACCCAACGAGGAGCAGAAGGAAATGACAAGCGGTTTTCAGCAAGGTAATGTCTGCAAGCACTGAAATTATAAGTAACGAGTAGTTTGGTAGCAAGATAATTTGTAACGAGCAAGTAACGGTAACGGTAACAAAAGTGCAGCAAGGTAGCCCAATCCTTTTGAGGCAAAGGATAGGCCAAAACGATCTCTTATGATAAGCAAAGCGTTCTTGAGGGTACATGGAAATTTCATCTAGTCACTTTCATCATGTTGGTTTGATTTGTGTTCGCTACTTTGATAATTTGATATGTGGGTGGACCGGTGCTTAGGTGCTGTTATTACTTGAACAAACCTCCTACTTATGATTAACCCCCTCGCAATCATCCGCAACTACGAGAAAAGTATTAAGAATAAATCTAACCATAGCATTAAACTTTTGGATCCAAATCAGTCCCTTACGGAATAGCGCATAAACTAGGGTTTAAGCTTCTGTCACTCTCGCAACCCATCATCTAATAACTACTCCACAATGCATTCCCTTAGGCCCTAATAAGGTGAAGTGCCATGTAGTCGACGTTCACATGACACCACTAAGGGAATCACAACATACATATCATCGAAATATCGAACACATATCAAGTTCACATGATTACTTGCAACATGATTGCTCCGTGACCTCAAGAACAAAAGTAACTACTCACTAATGATAATCATGCTCAAGATCAGAGTGGTATTAAATAGCATAATGGATCTGAACATATAATCTTCCACCAAATAAACCATATAGTAATCGACTATAAGATGTAATCAACACTACTAGTCACCCTCAAGTACCAATCTATAGTTCCGGTACAAAGATTGAACATAAGAGATGAACTAGGGTTTGAGAGGAGATGGTGCTGATGAAGATGTTGATGGAGATTGCCCTCCCCAAGATGGGACAGTTGTTGGTGATGATGATGACGATGATTTCCCCCTCCGGGGGGGGGGGGGGGGGGGGGGGAAGTTCCCCTGACGGAATCGCTCCGCCGGAGGGCAAAAGTGCTCCTGCCCAAGTTTCGCCTCAAGACGGCGGCGCTTCATCCCGAAAGTCCTCCCCTTATTTTTTTTCTAGGTCAAAATGACTTATATACCAGAAGAGGGGCACCGGAGGTGGGCCGAGGAGGGCACAACCCACCAGGGCGCGCCTGGGCTCCCTGGCGTGCCCAGGTGGGTTGTGCCCACCTTGTGGGCCCCCTCTGGTCCTTATTTGCTCCAATAATTCTTATATATTCCATAAAAATTCCTCGTGAAGTTTCAGCTCATTTGGAGTTGTGCAGAATAGGTAGCCTGACATAGCTTTTTCAGGTCCAGATTTCTAGCTGCCGGAATTCTCCCTCTTTGTGTGAACCTTGCATATTATGAGAGAAAAGGCATTAGAATTACTCCAAAAAGCATTATTATGCATAAAAACATCATAAACAACAGTAGGAAAACATGATGCAAAATGGATGTATCAGCAGGTAGCTGAACTTACGCTAGCTCTTTGTACAGGCACACTGCAACTTCTTGTTTGCTTACAAGGTTCTACGAAGGAGTCCATGGTATCAATTGCTTGGATACGCATTCCCAATACTTCTTTCTTCCCACACTGCATTGGTAAGTCGAATGGTTAATCTGATAAGATGGTGCATCCTTGATATGTTATATGAGGACGGGTTGTCAGACTAGTTGTAGCAACACACATCACACTAGCTTTTACTGTATATTTCATGCGATTACATTTGGCATATCAAGATCTAAGCAATCTAGAATAGGATGAAAAGACTGGCATCCTTCACATTATTGGCGAACTCAGTTCATAGAAACAAGCAATTCAACCATTCTGTGGGTAAATCAAAAGCGTCACTGGAATATTTTTCACTACCCCAATCATACACGCAAAAGGGGGCGACGCCACCGTAGGGGCTGGTATGGGCGGCCGCCTCGGGTGGCTGGAAAGTGCGCACCTAGTTTGAGTCGTCCAGGTTGGCCCTGGCTAGTTTTGTTCGTCCCAGCGCACGAGCAGGCAATGTAAAAAATGAAGAAAAACATTTCAATTTGGATAGGCCAATAACGTAAGTGCAAGTCAGGCCCTATAGCAGGCTCGCGGCCCAAACGAGCACCTCCCATATCGATCCACAGCAGGAAAAATCCTCAATTTGTTCGCTCCAGCCTCTAGTCTGGTTCGCTCCTAACCTAGTGGCCGCTGGACAGACCGACAGAGCACTTCCTTGCGCCCTCGTTGGATGCCGGTCGCCGGGCTTAAAGCAAATGGTAGGACAAGAAGATGAAGATCCAACCCTGGGTGTAGCCTGTAACACCCCTGTGTAATAACCTCTGTGATCATCTGCTAATAATGCCAAGTCATCCTCATTTGCAGTGCCTAGTCACATTGGTTAAAGATTCAATTCAAAACCCTCTCTGAAAATCAACTCAAATTCAAAAGTGCAAAATGAAGTTGCTCAAAACCTGTTGGAAAAATGTTCACCTTATAGCAAATATTCCAAAACTATTTGCTGTTAAGGAACACAACATCACCATCAACTCTAAATGGGCCTAATGCTTTTTAACAGAGCCAAAACAGCACTTAAAATACCCTATTCATTTTTGAATAAATTCAAAGGGTTTCCAAAAATGCCCAAACTTTTTGTGGCAGTGCTGGATATTGCATTGTACTAATGTGAGCAAGTTTCACCTTTTTGCAAACTCATTTGGTAGCTCACAAAAATGCAAAAGCTTGCTGTTGAGATAAAACAGAAAAGATAAAAGAAAGAGGCGATGTGCACTGGGCCTATGTGCACAGTGCCCCGAGCCAGCTCACCAGGCCCATCCCTCCTTCTCTCTCACCTGTGTGTCACCTCGCCCCTGGTCGCCGCGTGCCGCGCCGCCGAGGCGTCGACAGCGCGACGGCCACCGACGCCCCACCGACGAGGGGATAAGGCCCCGGCCTCGTGCGTCCCCCTGGTCCTCCCCGTTCACTCCTCCCTCTCCCCTCGCTCGCTCCTCCCCTCTCTCCCACCAGATCCGTCGAGGCCGAGCACCCTCGCCGCCGTTCTCTATCGCCACCGCGGCCACCGTCATCGCCTCGAGCCGCCGTGATGCCGTAGAGGTCCGCCATCATCCTCCACATCGTCTGGTGGCCTCAGCTGGAGCTCGGAGGCGCTGCAGCACCGGGCCTCCTCTGTTCCCTTCTCCAATCGCCGCCACTCTTCACCGGCTCCGGCGACGCCTCTGCAGCTCCTAATCTTTCAAGGACCACCGTGCGTGCCGCGAGGTGATCCCCTCTTCCTTCCCCTTCCCTTTGGTCACTCTCGTACGCACGCTAGCTGCTTCCTCCGTAGCGCCCGAACGCGCCGCTGCCTGTGCACGTCGCCAGCGTGTCTCCATCGACCATTTGGTCACGGGCTGGAGTCCAACGTGCTCGTTGCGTTGCGTAGTACCTCCCACACCCGTTAGTTCACGCGTTAGCGCGCTGCTGCTGCGTTGCGTCGATCGCCCGAAAAACACCGCCGCCTCCACTCGTCGCCGGCACAGTTCCGGCCACCTCCGAGCCCAACCGACCTCACCACGTGACGCGGCGTCAAGTACTCGTTCGAGTGCAATGAACCGCACGCGATTTGGTGCCCTGAGGCGCTTTTCCAAGCGTCTTCGGTGAGCTCACCGCCGCGGGAGGCCACTGGAGCCACTCCGGCGCCGGCCACCTATGTGGCTCGGTGGGCCCTGCCCCTGGGTCGCTGAGTAGTGGGCCCTGGGGGCCCCGTTGACGGGGTTGACCCAGTCAACGTACTGACTGGGCAGCCCCCAGCCACTGACATGTGGGCCCCCGTTTATAATTAGTCTAGTTAAACCATTTTAATTAAAAACTAATTAGTTTAGCCTAAATACCCACTGACATTTGGGGCCCACCCCTCTAATTAGTCTATTAGTTAATTTAATCCACTGTTAAGCTAACAGAGGCTGACATGTGGGTCCCACTGGACCCACAGGTCAGGTTTGACCCTGGTCAACCGACCTGTTGACTGCTGATGTCATCCCCACGTAATGCTGACATCATGATCTATTTCTGTTAAATAAATAATTCCAGAAAATACTTTAATCTTTGAAAATTCATAGAAAAAAAACCGCAGCTCGGATCGAAAAACTTTCTACATGAAAGTTGATCAGAACGATGAGACGAATCTGATCGTTCCGTATGTTTCTATGTCGGAACCCTCTACGGAGGTGAACCCGTAACTTTTAGGCTGTTTCTGGTAGATGAATAGTGCATATATACCGGTTAATATTTCCAACTTGAACCCTAAAATAACTAAAATGATTTAGACCTGTCTTTAGGCAACTCTGCACTGCACGATAGCATAGCATGCTCTGTGTTGCATATGATTGCTGTGTATTTATTTGTTTCCTCCCCCTCTTCTCTTTTGGTAGACCCCGACACCGACGCTGCTCCGGAGAACGACGACACCACTGACGACCTTGCCTTTGCCGTCGAGCAACCAGGCAAGCACCCCCCCTTTGAACATTCCGATATCGCCTATTCTCTTCTCTCTTGTGCTTGCATTAGAATTGCTGCTGCTACTGCTTACCTATTCTGATGCATAGCCTATTTATTGTAACCTGCTATTGATACCTTACCTGCTTAGTATAGGCTGGATAGAGACCCCAGTGACCCCACTTGTCCTGATTGCCCCCGCTGGATTATCAGAAGACCCGATCAGCGGGATTGAAGACCAGGCCCCGGCACCGCACATCACCCCCCTAGTTGTACGACACTGCCGGGTTACTATCGAGTGCCGAGGGTGATACCTCGTCAGCATTTCTGATGTTAACCTTGTAGGTTAGTTCATCGATTGTGGTCCTCGAGGGTGATTCCTCTTTCTCCACTCCCGGTAACGACGTTGTCATGCAACTCCTCAAGAGTGGACCTCGAGGGTGATTCCTCCTTAGTTCACCTTGACGATTACATCAGGTGGAGTTCCATCGAGGGTGATTCCTCAGGGTTCCCCCTTGGTGTTCTGGACACACGGATACTATGACTATACCACATAACCATGATACTAAAGTCGGGTCGGCCCTGAGGGGTACCCGCGCGAGCAAGTGATGCGATTGATGTGTAGTCGGGTGACCAGAGAGAGTACCCGCGAGATAATTACGAGGTGTGGCCGGGCATTCTTAGCCCTTGCCGCAAGTCCTCGAGATGGGGCGACGGGGTCACATCGATCGTGAGTCTCTGCTCGTTATCGCGCGCTCCTAATTCACTAACGGTTTGGATATTTGATCCGAGTGGGCCTCTGGCCCGATAGCACTAACCATCATGTGGGAACAGTTATGGGCACTCTGCGTCGTATGCATCAGCCGAAGCTTAATGGACGTCAGTGACTGAGCGGCGCGCGCTGGGTTGGACCGCGTTAAGCACCCTCCGTTGTACTGGAGGCTGCTAGGTCTGCTCACCGGTCGCGTACGCAACGTGCAGGAACGCCCGGGGCGATTGCCCAAGACCCCTGGGGGCATAGGTTTAGTCCGACGTGCTGACCTCTCTGTTAAGCCTAGGCCGGGTTGCGGCGTATCGTTTGGCCGAGGCCGGGCATGACCCAGTAAAGTGTGTCCGGCCGGAGTTAATAGAGCGTGGTGGGTAAGTTGGTGCACCCCTGCAGGGAAGAACTAATCTATGCATAGCCGATCATCGGTAACGGACGCTCGGAGTTGTATCCCGATCGATACAACTAGAACTGGATACTTGAGATGAGACATGGATACTAGGGCTCTGAGATTGCTTTCTCGCAGGGAGTCGAGAAAGGATCTCTGGCTGAGGTTGATACTTAACACTGCTACTACTTTATGACGTACTAATCTACACTCTTCTAATGCTGCAAGACCGCTGAAGATGCTAGTCTTCGATAGGACTAGGCCTTCTCTCTATTCTGGCATTTCTACAGCCCAGTCCACATATACAGCCTTTCTTTGAAAATGTTGCATATGTAGTGTACATCCTTGCTTGCTGAGTACTTCGGATGAGTACTCACGGTTGCTTTGCTTCCTCTTTTCCCCATATCCTTTTGATGCAACCAGACGACGGAGCCCCGGAGTCAGCTGCCCCCGCCGATGACTACTACTACCACCCCGAGGGTGGTTACTACTACGAGCTTGCCAACGACCAGGAGTAGGATCGGAGGGTCCCAGGCAGGAGGCCTGCGCCTTTCGATCGTAGCTTTTGTTTTGTCCTGCCTTTCTAAAGGCTTCTCTATTTCTGTTTCATATCTGTACTCAGATATCTGATGCTTCCGCTGACGCTTGTATGCGAGCTTATGTATTCGAGCCCTCGAGGCCCATGGCTTGTAATACAAAGCTTGTATGACTTTATTTATGTTTTATAGTTGTGTTGTGATATCTTCAAGTGAGTCCTTAGGCTTGATCATGTGCATTTGCGTGTATGATTATTGCATGATTAAGCAGTGGCGTCACAGGTTGGTATCAGAGCCGACTGCCTGTAGGAATCCCCCTTTCCAACTCCTTGGCCGAAGTTGAGTCTAGTGGTCCAAAACTGTTTTACTAACTTGGCTGTGTGGCTTACGGGCCCACGTCGGCAGTTGGGTGGTATTAGGATTTTTTATTCCTCGTCTTTACTCTGGGACTCTAATTTCTCTTCCTTTTGGGTTACAACATTAGGTTCTCGTGATCACATCCACCTGGAGTTCTGAAATTATCCCCCCTTTCATCAAGATTGTGAGCCAGGTTCTACTTTCAGGATCCTTTTATCAAGGACACCCTGTGTTGTCACTTGCAGATTCCTCGCTCCAATAGTTTCTCTGACATTGATGTAGCCTTTGCTATGTCTTGTTGTGTACTTCCTTATCGCGTGCCTGCACGCCGCCTAGCATGTCTAGCTTCTAAATTGCGCCGTTATGCTGTCCGCATGTAACCGACTCAGTGTATGGATCTGTACGTCTTAATTAACTACTGTTAAGCATCTATTACACTGCTTAATTATTGTCAAGTTACATCATGCTTGTCGCTAAACACGCGCAATTGCTTTTACTAAACTACCCCTATTGATACTTAGCAGGATGGTTAGACCAGGTGGTCGTGGTCGTGCCCCTGAACATCCACCACCGCCAGATTATATGGCCGCTATGATGCAACAATTTGAGCTTAACCGTCAGTTCATGACTGGGATTATGGCTCAGTTCCCGCATCAGAACAATCAGAACCAGGACCCTGCTACAATAACCCTGTCAGAATTTGTGCGGCTTAACCCCACTCAGTTCCGCAACACTGATAAGCCACTGGATGCTGATGACTGGATTCGCGACATCACTCACGAGATGGAGTCTGCAAATGTCTCCCCTGCCAACTTTGTGACCTTCGCATCCTTTTTCTTAAAGGGCCCTGCTACTCAATGGTGGGACACTCACAAGCGTACATTGCCTGCTGGAACAGTCATTACTTGGCCTGAGTTCCAGGCTACTTTTCGTGCCCGATATATTCCTCAAGGAATCATGGACCGGATGAGAACCCAGTTCCGCAACCTCACTCAGGGCAACAAGACTGTCGAAGCCTATCAGCGGGAATTCCTTGACCTATCCCGCTAAGCTGAAGAAGACATCGCCACAGATGCTCGTAGACAAGAGAAGTTCCGTAGTGGACTCCACCCAGACATCGAGCTTGCACTTGCTGCTCAAGACTTCACCGACTTTGCTACCCTTGTGAACAAGGCTATTCTGGTTGAGACCGCTCAGATCAAGCACAAGGATGCGTTCAAACACAACCGTGAAGCAGGCTCATCATCGGGCTCATCATCACAGAAGTGTCGTATCTGGATTCCCCACATCATGTATCGTCCAACTGCACCTGCACCAAGACCGTACCATGCTGCACCACGTCTGCCTCCTCCATGACAGAGGCAGCTTCTTCGAGGTGCACCACCCCGAGCTCCTGCAATCTGTCCAGACAGTGGACTCTGCTACAAGTGTGGCAAACCAAGTCACCTTGCTAGGAACTGTTATCAGAATCAGAAGCAACTAGCTCCGTCTCCTAATGCCCGCAACAATAATGCCAGGCCTTCTTATGGTCGTGGTCAGGCTTATCATGTCAACATGAATGAAGACCCGGACCAGCCAGCTACTGTGATGGGTACACTTCCTGTTAATTCAGTACCAGCTTCTGTTTTATTTGATTCAAGAGCATCGCATTCATTCATGTCAGCACATCTTGCACTCATGCATGACGTTAAATGTGAAATGCTACACCATACCTTAAGGGTAAACACTCCCGCGGGTCAGTGCCAAACCTCTTTGTTCAGCCCCGATGTCATAATTGATATTGAAGGATTGGAGTTTCGTGCATCTCCTATTATCCTGCACTCGTCCGAAATTGACCTTATTCTGGGAATGGACTGGTTGAAAGATCATACCGCTGCAATTTATTGCGCCACTAAAGAAGTTCAACTTCTGCATCCCTCGACTGAGATAGTGAATTACCATGTTCATATCGTTCAAAATGCCAAGGCTCAAATTTATGCCTTGAATGCGCTGAACGCTTCTCCGCTTGAGGGGATCGAAAACATTCCAGTCATTCATGATTTCCAGGATGTTTTTCCAAAATAATTTCCAGGAATACCCCCTGTTAGAGCTGTCGAGTTTGTCATCGACTTGAAACTAGGCACAAGTCCTATTGCGAAGCGTCCCTATAAGATGCCTCCGCACCACCTTCTCGAGCATAAGGAGGAAATCAACAAATCCCTCTGCAAAGGCTTTATCCGTCCAAGTTCCTCTGCCTGGGGAGCACCTTCTCTCTTTGTCAAAAAGAAAGATGGTACGAATAGGTTGGTTCAAGATTACCGTCCTATCAACTAGGCAACCATTCAGAATAAATATCCGCTTCCTCGGATCAATGACTTGTATGATCAACTTGCTAGATCATCGGTGTTTTCTAAACTCGACTTGAGGTTGGGTTATCACCAGATCCGTGTCCACAAAGAGGATATTCCCAAGACTGCATTTGTTACTCGCTATGGCTCTTATGAGTACACTGTCATGTCATTTGGTTTAACAAATGCTCCAGCCACATTCTCCTGTTTGATGAATTACATCTTCATGGATTACCTCGACAAGTTTGTCATGGTATATCTAGATGATATTCTGGTTTATTCAAAGAGTAAGGAAGAACATGTTGAACATCTTTGTCTTGTACTGGAAAGGCTCCGAGAACACCAGCTCTATGCCAAGTATTCCAAATGCGAGTTCTGGCTTTTTGAAGTAACCTACCTTGGTCATGTGATTTCCAAGGATGGAATTGCTGTTAACCCGGAGCGGGTTCAGGCTATTCTTGACTGGACTCCTCCGAAGAACGTCAAGCAAGTGAGAAGTTTTCTCGGCCTTGCAAGTTATTGCCGTCGATTTGTCAAGAATTTTTCCAAGATTGCTAAGCCTCTGACTAATCTGCTTCACAAAGGCGTTAAGTTTGAGTGGACAGACAAATGTCAGAAAAGTTTCCAGATCCTCAAGGACAAGCTAACTTCTGCTCTAGTGCTTGCTCCTCCAGATTCTCGCAAAGACTTTGTGATATATTGCGACGCCTCTCGTCAAGGATTAGGCTATGTCCTAATGCAAGAACGAAGAGTAATTGCGTATGCTTCGCGTCAACTGCGTCCGCAGGAAGAAAATTATCCAGTGCATGATCTTGAACTTGCTGCAGTGATCTATGCATTGAAGCTGTGGCGACAATACCTTCTTGGTAACCGGTGTGAGGTATATACTGATCATCAAAGCTTGAAGTATTTGTTTACTCAGCCGGATCTTAATCTCTGTCAACAGCGATGGTTGAAAACAATTACGGACTATGACTGTGGTATTTCTTATACCCCTGGCAAGGCTAATGTGATGGCTGATGCCTTAAGCTACAAGTTCTATTGTAACAACCTCATGGTTAAGCGATCTCAACCTTATCTTTATGAAGAATTGCGCAAGCTGAATCTGCATATTGTTCCCCAGGGTTCTCTTAATGACCTTGTGGTACAGCTAGATCTCAAAAAAGTTGTTAAGGATGCGCAAACTAAAGATGCTGAAATTGATCTGATGAAGAAAGATCTTCACCTAGAAAAGTACAGGGATTTCTCGCTGTCAGAAGATGGAACCTTGTATTTCCGAGACCGCATTGTGGTACCTCGCTTCGAGCTTATGACCGACAAGGTCATGAAGGAGGCACATGATACCCCGCTGTCTATTCATCCGGGTAGCACCAAGATGTATCGTGATCTTCGTCAAAGGTACTGGTGGTCTAAAATGAAGCAGGATATTGCTCGCTATGTTGCTGAATGTGACGTTTGCCGTCGCGTTAAAGCAGAACATCAGAAGCCTGCTGGGATTCTTCTACCACTTCCTATTCCTTTATGGAAATGGGATAAAGTTCAAATGGATTTCATTACTGGCCTTCCCAAGTCACAGAAGGGTCACAATGCTATTCTTGTCGTCATCGACCAACTCTCTAAGGTTGCACACTTTCTGCCTGTCAAGGAGACTATCACTGCTAGTCAGTTAGCAGAGTTGTATATCTCTAGAATTGTTTCACTCCACGGCATTCCGAAGGAGATTAGTTTGGGCCGTGGTGGTCTTTTCACCTCTAAGTTCTGGGAAAGTTTCCAAGAAGCTATGGGAACTCATATTACCTGGAGTTCAGCTTATCACCCCCAATCCCAAGGCCAAGTCGAGCGGGTCAATCAAGTGCTTGAAGACATGCTTCGAGCTTGTGTTATATCATTCGGTAAGAAGTGGGAAGAATCTCTCCCGTATGCCGAATTCTCTTATAACAACAGCTATCAAGCCAGCTTGAAAATGGCCCCCTTCGAAGTGCTGTATGGACGTAAGTGTCGAACCCCTCTGAATTGGTCAGAAACTGGGGAACGACCGCTCATGGGTCTGGATATTATCCAACACGCAGAAGAGCAAGTCCGTATAGTCCGCGAAAATCTTAAGGCGGCTCAGGACCGCCAGAAGAGCAATTATGATCGCAAGCGATGGGGCTTGATCTATCAACCTGGTGATCAAGCTTATCTTCGTGTCACTCCTATGAAGGGCACTCACCGTTTCGGAATCAAGGGCAAGTTAGCTCCACGCTACATTGGTCCTTTCCGCATTGTTGCAAGACATGGTCAGGTGGCATATAAATTGGAGTTGCCACCGCAATTCTCTCATATCCACGACGTCTTCCATGTGTCGCAACTTTGTCGTTGCTTCAAGGAATCTCCGCACCGAGCAGTGGATCATGAGATGCTCGAATTGCAAGATGACCTATCTTATAAAGAGCATCCGATCCGCATCCTCGATGAAGCTGAACGTTGAACTTGTCGGAAGACGACCAAGTTCCTGAAAGTGCAGTGGTCGAATCACACTGAAGATGAAGCCACTTGGGAATGCGAGGATCATCTTTGGGAAGAATATCCCGACCTCTTTCCTTCTACCTCCTAAATTCTCGGGACGAGAATTTCTTTTAGAGGAGGAGAATTTGTAACACCCCTGTGTAATAACCACTGTGATCATCTGCTAATAATGCCAAGTCATCCTCATTTGCAGTGCCTAGTCACATTGGTTAAAGATTCAATTCAAAACCCTCTCTGAAAATCAACTCAAATTCAAAAGTGCAAAATGAAGTTGCTCAAAACCTGTTGGAAAAATGTTCACCTTATAGCAAATATTCCAAAACTACTTGCTGTTAAGGAACACAACATCACCATCAACTCTAAATGAGCCTAATGCTTTTTAACAGAGCCAAAACAGCACTTAAAATACCCTATTCATTTTTGAATAAATTCAAAGGGTTTCCAAAAATGCCCAAACTTTTTGTGGCAGTGCTGGATATTGCATTGTACTAATGTGAGCAAGTTTCACCTTTTTGCAAACTCATTTGGTAGCTCACAAAAATGCAAAAGCTTGCTGTTGAGATAAAATAGAAAAGATAAAAGAAAGAGGCATTGTGCACTGGGCCTAAGTGCATAGTGCCCCGAGCCAGCCCACCAGGCCCATTCCTCCTTCTCTCTCACCTGCGTGTCACCTCGCCCCTGGTCGCCGCGCGCCGCGCCGCCGAGGTGTCGACAGCGCGACGGCCACCGACGCCCCACCGACGAGGGGATAAGGCCCCGGCCTCGTGCGTCCCCCCTGGTCCTCCCCGTTCACTCCTTCCTCTTCCCTCGCTCGCTCATCCCCTCTCTCCCACCAGATCCATCGAGTCCGAGCGCCCTCGCCGCCGTTCTCTGTTGCCACCGCGGCCACCGTCATCGCCTCGACCCGCCGTGATGCCGTAGAGGTCCGCCATCATCCTCCTCATCGTCTGGTGGCCTCAGCTGGAGCTCGGAGGCGCTGCAGCACCGGGCCTCCTCCGTTCCCTTCTCCGATCGCCGC
Organism: Thinopyrum elongatum; assembly: GCA_011799875.1. Lineage (NCBI taxonomy): Eukaryota > Viridiplantae > Streptophyta > Magnoliopsida > Poales > Poaceae > Thinopyrum > Thinopyrum elongatum. The sequence goes on from CM022301.1 coordinate 150,960,156, forward strand.
CGCTCTTCACCGGCTCCGGCGACGCCTCTGCAGCTCCTAATCTTTCAAGGGCCACCGTGCGTACCACGAGGTGAGCCCCTCTTCCTTCCCCTTCCCTCTGGTTGCTCTCGTACGCACGCTAGCTGCTTCCTCCGCAGTGCCCGAACGCGCCGCCGCCCGGGCACGTCGCCGGTGTGTCTCTGTCGACCATTTGGTCACGGGCTGGAGTCCAACGTGCTCGTTGCGTTGCGTAGTACCTCCCACGCCCGTTAGTTCACGCGTTAGCGCGCTGCTGCTGTGTTGCGTCGATCGCTCGAAAAACACCGTCGCCTCCACTCGTCGTCGGCGCAGTTCCGGCCACCTCCGAGCCCAACCGACCTCACCACGTGACACGGCGTCGAGTACTTGTTCGAGTGCAATGAACCGCACACGATTTGGTGCCCTGTGGCGCTTTTCTGAGCGTCTCCGGCGAGCTTGCCACCGCGGGAGTCCCCCGGAGCTACTCCGGCGCCGGCCACCTATGTGGCTCGGTGGGCCCCGCCCCTGGGTTGCTGACCAGTGGGCCCTGGGGGCCCCGTTGACTGGGTTGACCCAGTCAACGTGCTGACTGGGCAGCCCCCAGCCACTGACATGTGGGCTCCCATTTATAATTAGTCTAATTAAACTGTTTTAATAAAAAACTAATTAGTTTAGCCTAAATACCCACTGACATCTGGGGCCCACCCCTCTAATTAGTCTATTAGTTAATTTAATCAACTGTTCAGCTAACATAGGCTGTCATGTGGGTCCCACGGGACCCACAGGTCAGGTTTGACCCTGGTCAGCCGACCTGTTGACTGCTGACGTCATCCCCACGTAATGCTGACATCATGATCTATTTTCTGTTATAAAAATAATTCCAGAAAATACTTTAATCTTTGAAAATTCATAGAAAATAAACCGTAGCTCGGGTCAAAAAACTTTCTACATGAAAGTTGATCAGAACGACAAGACGAATCTGATCGTGCCGTCTGTTTCTATGTCGGAACCCTCTACGGAGGTGAACCCGCAACTTTTAGGCCGTTTTCGGTAGATAAATAGTGCATATATACCGGTTAATAATTCCAACTTGAACCCTAAAATAACTAAAATGATTTAGACCTGTCTTTAGGCAACTCTGCACTGCACGATAGCATAGCATGCTCTGTGTTGCATATGATTGCTATGTATTTATTTGTTTCCTCCCCCTCTTCTCTTTCGGTAGACCCTGACACCGACGCTGCTCCAGAGACCGACGACACCACTGACGACCTTGCCTTTGCTGCCGAGCAACCAGGCAAGTACCCCCCTTTGAACATTCCGATATCGCCTATTCTCTTCTCTCTTGTGCTTGCATTAGAATTGCTGCTCCTACTGCTTAACTATTCTGATGCATAGCCTGTTTATTGTAACCTGCTATTGATACCTTACCTGCTTATCCTAAACTGCTTAGTATAGGATGGATAGAGACCCCAGTGACCCCACTTGTCCCGATTGCCCCCGCTGGATTATCAGAAGACCCGATCAGCGGGATTGAAGACCAGGCCCCGGCACCGCACATCACCCCCCTAGTTGTACGACACTACCGGGTTACTATCGAGTGCCGAGGGTGATACCTCGTCAGCACTTCTGATGTTAACCTTGTAGGTTAGTTCATCGGTTGTGGTCCTCGAGGGTGATTCCTCTTTCTCCACTCCCAGTAACGACGTTGTCATGCAACTCCTCAAGAGTGGACCTCGAGGGTGATTCCTCCTTAGTTCACCTTGACGATTACATCAGGTGGAATTCCATCGAGGGTGATTCCTCAGGGTTCCTCCTTGGTGTTCTGGACACATGGATACTATGGCTATACCACATAACCATGATACTAAAGTCGGGTCGGCCCTGAGGGGTACCCACGCAAGCAAGTGATGCGATTGATGTGTAGTCGGGTGACCAGAGAGAGTACCTACGAGATAATTACGAGGCGTGGCCGGGCATTCTTAGCCCTTGCCGCAAGTCCTCGAGACGGGGCGACGGGGTCACATCGATCGTGAGTCTCTGCTCGTTATCGCGCGCTCCTAATTCACTAACGGTTTGGATATTTGATCCGAGTGGGCCTCTGGCCCGATAGCACTAACCATCACGTGGGAACAATTATGGGCACTCTGCGTCATATGCATCAGTCGAAGCTTAATGGACGTTAGCGACTGAGCGGGCGCGCTGGGTTGGACCATGTTAAGCACCCTCCGTTGTACTGGAGGCTGCTAGGTCTGCTCACCGGCCGCGTACGCAATGTGCACGAGCGCCCGGGGCGATGGCCCAAGACCCCTGGGGGCATAGGTTTAGTCTGGCGTGCTGACCTCTCTGTTAAGCCTAGGTCGGGTTGCGGCGTATCATTTGGCCGAGGCCGGGCATGACCCAGTAAAGTGTGTCCAGCCGGAGTTAATCGAGCGTGGTGGGTAAGTTGGTGCACCCCTGCAGGGAAGAACTAATCTATGAATAGCCGATCCTCGGTAACGGACGCTCGGAGTTGTATCCCGATCGATACAACTGGAACTGGATACTTGAGATGAGACATGGATACTAGGGCTCTGAGATTGCTTTCTCGCAGGGAGTCGAGAAAGGATCTCTGGCCGAGGTTGATACTTTACACTGCTACTACTTTATGATGTACTAATCTACACTCTTCTAATGCTGCAAGACCGCTGAAGATGCTAGTCTTCGATAGGACTAGGCCTTCTCTCTATTCTGGCATTTCTGCAGCCCAGTCCACATATACAGCCTTTCCTTGAAAATGTTGCATATGTAGTGTAGATCCTTGTTTGCTGAGTACTTCGGATGAGTACTCACGGTTGCTTTGCTTCCTCTTTTTCCCCATATCCTTTTGATGCAACCAGACGACGGAGCCCCGGAGTCAGCTGCCCCTACCGACGAATACTACTACCACCCCGAGGGTGGTTACTACTACGAGCTTGCCGACGACCAGGAGTAGGATTGGAGGGTCCCAGGCAGGAGGCCTGCGCCTTTTGATCGTAGCTTTTGTTTTGTCCCGCCTTTCTAAAGGCTTCTCTGTTTCTGTTTCATATCTGTACTCAGATATCTGATGCTTCCGCTGACGCTTGTATGCGAGCTTATGTATTCGAGCCCTCGAGGCCCATGGCTTGTAATATAAAGCTTGTATGACTTTATTTATGTTTTAGAGTTGTGTTGTCATATCTTAAAGTGAGTCCTTAGGCTTGATCATGTGCATTTGCGTGTATGATTAAGCCGGGGGCGTCACATAGCCTGTGTGGGAGGCAGCGGCGGCAGCACAGGCATGGCATCGAGCTTGCGTAAACGGACAGTCGCAGCTTGCAAGTGCAGCATGTGCAACGAGCAGGTACATCACATCCCAGATTATATCTAATTCAACTGTTCAATTTCTGGCCAATAGTTAAACCTGACGGTGTTGTAAAACTGCTTGTATGTAGGGAATCTATAAGAAAATGAAACCAATTTCTACTTATTTTATAACTCCCCCAATCAATACTGAACTGACTGAACCTGATGTGTCTAATCAAGTTTCCGATGCAAACACACAAGCTGATGTTGTTCTTGAGCCTGAAATGTCTAATGAACAGACTGCTAATGAAGGATTTGATGCAAACATTTTACATGCTCATGGTGATGAACATATAGTGTCTAATGAGGGATCTAATGCAAGCATTTTGCAAGCTCCCATTGAAGGATTTAGTGTCTAATGATGATCTGCTATGTTGAGAGAGATATAGAGATTTGCAGGAATTGATGACAAGCAAATTATAGTACATTTTGATGGCTTGAGGAAACATCGAGGCCATCTACCAGAAAGTCCCCGTATCATGACAAACTAGCATAAATACTTTTCTAATCTGTTGTTTGAAACTATTGGCATACTTGTGCAGGATAGATATATTGATATGCAGTTTGCGCACTGGTTATAGGTGCAATTACACTTGGATATTTTCGGCCAGAGAACGAATAATTCAAGTAGGTACAGTCCATGTTAGTAGTCCTTGTACACCATGTTGCATTTTGTATTTTTTGGTGCTTACATCATTTAGTGTTTTATAATCTGGAACTACTTTGGATCATTAGCTGGTTTTCAAAGTGCATGTAGCTTCACATTTCTCAAGTTATGTTGATTTCCGGAGTGCAAATGCCTTCGTATTTTTTAAGTTAAATTTTTGCCCCTGGTAACTTGAATTCGTGGATCCGCCACTTCACACAATCATACACACAGGCCAGTACGAATTAAATGAAATGCAGGGACTTACGCTAGCTCATTGTACAGGCTCACTGCAGCTCTGCTTGCGCTTGGGATGTTCCATGTACAAGTCCATGTTACCACTTGCTTGGATGTGCATGCCTTGTGCTCCTTGCATCCCCCTCTGCATTTTTGACACGGCGAATGGTTGATCAAATGAGAGGAATCGACCTTGCTGTTGTACCGGAGGACAAGTACTTACATGGTTGTACCAGCGTGCAGGGTGTACCAGATCCCGTAGTGCCGTCATGCTTTGCTAAAAAATGGTTTTGCTTGTTTCAGATGATATCTCCAGAAGAAATAAGAGTTAAAGTCAGAGTTGCATAGGCGTGTAAGCTAAGAGAGTAGTAAAAGGATATCCAAACATCGTTGGAACAATGCACAAGGGAGTGATATGTGGATACCTAGTTCGGGCCGGTGTTTGGGCATGCTCGCCTAGCTTGAGTGCGGGTCACTTCAGAGCCGTTGATGGTGATGCGCTGGCGTTGGCTGGCCGCGTACGGATGCAGATCTTGAGCGGGAGCGGAGCGCTACGATGCGGTGGACGAGGCCGTTGGTGAAGCACCAACGGCATCAGGGGGTGGAGGTACGACGATGTTCTCGGTGAAGTAGCGCCTGTGAGGTGGGAGACGGCGTCGGTGAAGCGCACCTGATGCGGTGGAAGTCGGTGTCTGTGAGGCACGTCGGCTGCGGTGGCCGATGTTGTGGGTGGACCACCCGGTGCGGTGGATGAGGGCGTAGATGAGGTAGCTCCGGTGTAGTGGTGAAGTGCGACCGTCGTCTTCGTCGTCGTCGTCCGGCACAGAGGTGGGGAAAGAGATGAGACTAAGGCGATTTGAATTTTGCCTGGGTTGGCAGCGAATTAGGGATTTGAGAGCTCTGGGTGCGGAAGGGGATGGGGGAGAAGGGAGATTTTGCAGGGCTGGAATTGCGGCAGCCAGATATTTCAATCCAAAACATGGAAGCGCGAACTTTTTTTGTCGTCAGTGTTCTATGGTTTTTGGGGAGGTGGGGTGGATGGGTGGGGGGTGGGGGGGCGGTTGGGGAGGGAGCGGGTTGGGTGCTAGCCTCCGTACGACACACACAACCACCACGACATGACCCTGGTCTGCGTGGTGCGCCTACATTTGAGAATGCAAACAAATCTTCTTTCATTGGCAAACGAATCTTGTACTATGTATTACCATGCCCGTGTTTTCCTTGCAAATAATTAGTCCTTCGAAACGAGATACTATGAATTAATTAATGAGGAGTTCTTTGAATTAGAGTGTGTTTGTCACATAGCGATCTCCAATTCTAACGTGGATTTCACATTTCACGGTATCCATGCTATTTTTTAATACAAATTCATATATATAAGATGAACACCATGGTAGTGAGAAAACTTTGGATGGATTCAAGCATATGACCACACACACACAAAATACCACAACAATCGAGTCAATATCAACTTTTCCAAACCTAGTATGGCACAAATTGGAAATAATTATGGAAGCCATATGCATGGTCCTCAATTCAAATCTTACAATGTACACTAAATTGAAACGTCAATATTAAGTCTAGTACTATCTACATTCAAATGTTATTTTTAGGCCCCCCCCCCTCGGCACACACACTACATACTTCCTCTATTGATCAATCTTCCTCTCCTAACCACCTTACAAAGCTATTGGTTTTTGCACGTTCATTCTTTCTCTCCATGTTTCGATCTCTAACTCTCACACACCCGCCATTGCACTTCATGCCAAGCTCTCTCTCTATCCCCCTCCCACCCTCTCTCGGTAGATACATGCATTGCCTATCTAGACCCCCTCCCTCTCGTGCGCACGCACGCACATTGTCTATCTAGGTCACTCTCGAGAGACCGTCTCACTCTTTCTTCCGCACTGTGGCCCACACTCGCTTAATCTCCCTCTCTTTATCTAAGTCTCGATTAACCTTGCTTTCTCTCACACACAAACGATATATCTCCCTGTTCGGGCCTCGATCGACACACTCTATACTCTCTCACACAAATTGTCTATCTAGATCAGTCTCTCCAAGCCGTTCCACTCTTTCGACCTCATGGCGGCCCACGCTCGCACAATCTCTCTCTCTCTCTCTCTATGCATGTCTCGATTGACCTCGCTCTTTCTCACACACAAACAATATATCTCCATGTTTGGGCCTAATTCGACATATTCATAGTGTATACTCTATCACATACATTGTCTATCTAGGTCACCCTCTCCAACCTGTCTCACTCTTTCGATCGCATGACGACCCACACTCGCTCAATCTCTCTCTTTATCTATGTATCGATTGACCTTGCTTCCTCCCACGCACAAACGATATATGTACCTGTCTGTGACTGGATCATCTCTCAAGCTCTCTCTTACAACCCTCACCCTTCCCAAAAGCTCAATCGGACAATATCTATCCACAGCATATATATCTTTTCAATGAATGTTGGGGCACACTCACTTTGTCTCTCTATCTATGTCTCGATTCACCTCGCTTTCTCACGCCGTCTCTTCCACACATTGAAGCTATGATACCTGTCCAACGTATCTATAATTTATGAAGTATTCATGCCATGTTTACAACAATTTTATATGGTTTTGGTATGATTTGGATGGAACTAACCCGGACTGACGCTGTTTTCAGCAGAACTACCATGGTGTTGTTTTTTGTGCAGAAATAAAAGTTCTCCAAATGCAACGAAATTTTTTGACGATTTTTTGGAACAAAAGAGGCACTAGAAGCTTCGTGGGAGGGCCAGAAGAGCCACGAGGAGGGCACAACCCACCAGGGCGCGCCAGAGGGGCCTGGCTTGCCCCGGTGGGTTGTGCTCACCTCGAGGCCCATCTTCACCTGAAACCGACGCCAAAAAATCCTATAAATAGAGAAACCATCAGAAATAACCCTTGATCAGAAGTTCCGCTGCCGCAGGCCTTTGTAGCCACGAAAAACCAATCTAGACCCCGTTCCAGCACCCTACCGGAGGAGGAAATCATCATCGGTGGCCATCTGCATCATCCAGGCGCCACCATGATGAGGAGGGAATAGTCCACCCTCGGGGCTGAGGGTTTGTACCAGTAGCTATGTGTTTAATCTCTCTCTCTCTCTCTCGTGTTCTTGAGATGTCATGATCTTGAAGTATCGCGGGCTTTGTTAATATAGTTGGATCATATTGTGTTTTCCCCTCTCTATCTTGTTGTGAATTGAGTTTTTCTTTGAGATTTCACTTTTATCGGATTGAATACTTTTATAGATTTGAGATCACTTGATGTATGTCTTGCTATGAATACCTGTGGTGATAATGGGGTATCATATTGATTCACTTGATATGTGTTTTGGCACTCAACTCGCGGATTCCCGAGGTGACAATGAGGTAATCTATGCATAGGGGTTGATGCACGTTCTCGTCTTTGTTTCTCCGATAGAAATCTTGAGGCACTCTTTGATGTTCTTTGTGTTGGATAGAGTATTATGAATCTGAAATTGTTTGATGCATATCGTATAATCAACTCATGGATACTCGCGGTGACATTGGAGTATCTAGGTGACATTAGAGTTGGTTGATGTGTATCATATGGTGTTATTTTAGTATGAACTCTTGGTTAGATCGATCGGAAAGAATATCTTGGTGTTATTTTAGTACGAACTATAGGATAGATTGATCGGAAAGAATAGCTTTGAGGTGGTTTCGTACCCTACAAACATTTTTTTCTTATGTTCTCCGCTAGATAGGAACTTTGGAGTGATTCTTCATCGCACGTTGAGGGACTGTTATATGATCCAATTATATTAGCATTGTTGAGAGATTGCACTAGCGAAAGTACGAACCCTAGGCCTCATTTTCAAGCATTGCAATACCGTTTGTGCTCCATTTTATAAATTGCTACCTTGCTGTTTTTTATTGTTCCTATTACAAAATCAATATCTACTATCATTACCACACTTGTATCACCATCTCTTCGCCGAACTAGCGCACCTATACAATTTACCATTGTATTTGGTGTGTTGGGGACACAAGAGACTTTTTATTATTTGGTTGCAGGGTTGTTTGAGAGAGACCATCTTCATCCTACACCTCCCACGGATTGATAAACCTTAGGTCATCCACCTGAGGGAAATTTGCTACTGTCCTACAAAACTCTGCGCTTCGAGGCCCAACACGAGTCTACAAGAACAAGTTGTGTAGTAGACATCAAGCTCTTCTCTGGCGCCGTTGCCGGGGAGGTGAGTGCTTGAAGGTATATCTTTAGATCTTGCAATTGAATCTTTTAGTTTCTTGTTTATCACTAGTTTTTTTTATAAAAGAAAACTACAAAAAATGGAATTGAGGTGGCCTCAAATTATTCATCTTTATCATGTCTTTCTTGAAAATGATGGAAAGAATTTTTTTGCTCAATTGATAGAAGAAGAATTCAATAAAATGTTTGGCATAAATGATGAGCATGATTGAAATGTTATTAGTATGAATTCTTTGAATATCCATTATGCTAATGATATGCAAAGCTACAAGCTTGGGGATGCTATATTTGATGAGGATGATATTTTTACTCCATCAGGTTTTGATGAGAAAATTTATTATGATGAAAGCATGCCTCCTATTTATGATGATTATATTGATGAAAGTAGGTTTGGAAGAGTGTCAACTCTAGGTACTAATGATCCGACTATTTTGGAGGGTGTTGAATCTTATTCTAATAATTATGAAAGTGTATTTGTAGGGGTCATGACTTTATTTAGTGATGAATCAACTATTTTGGAAGAGGTTTCAATTGACTATGAGAAAAAAGTTGCTATCTATGATTATTATTGTGATGACAAGTATGCTATATTGAATAATGATAACCATGAAACTTGTCATCATGATTTTAATTTTCAATCTCATGATAGTTATTTTGTTGAATTTGCTCCCACCACTATTGATGAGAAGAAATTTGCTTATGTGGAGAGTAATAAAATTTCTATGCTTATGTATCATGAAAAGAATGCTTTATGTGAGAGTTATATTGTTGAATTCATTCATGATGCCAATGAAAATTATTATGAGAGAGGAATATATGCTTCTACATATTTCAACAATGTCAAGTTTCCTCTCTATGTGTTGAAAATCTTGAAGTTATGTTTGCTTTGCCTTCCTATGCTAGTTGATTCTTGCTCCCATAAATTATTTGCTCACAAAATACCTATGCATAGGAAGTGGGTTAGGCTTAAATGTGCTAGTCATTTGCTTCATGATGCTCCCGTTATGTTTCAATTCTTTACTTTTATGTGAGCATCATTGAAATCATGATGCCTAGCTAAAAAGGCATTAAAGAAAAGCGCTTGTTAGGAGACAACCCAACACTTTTACCTACTGTTTTTGTGTGTTCACGTGATTAAGCTACTATAGTAATCATGTTTTATATGTTTTGTTTCAATAAAGTGCCAAGTAAAGCCTTTGGGATAGTGTGGATGATAGTTGACTTGATTCTGTTCAAAAAACAGAAAATTTTGCTTCCAGTAACAGAATTGTTTAAATACACTGGAACGTGATAAAATTCTGAATTTTTTAAATATGATTGATATACAAATTACCTACCTTTTTCTAATTTTTCAGAATTTTTGGAGTTACATAAGTATGGTTAGAGTACAGATTACTACAGACTGTTCTGTTTTTGACAGATTCTGTTTTCAATTTATAGTTTGCTTGTTTCCTAGTTTCTATTGCGTATATTTCTCAATATAAATTGTGGAAATGATAAGGTACAGTAGGCATTGTGTGATAAAAATTATGAATCTTGTCTTTGACAGTACCAAAGTGAATGATTTGTCTTTATCGTACTAACCTATCTCACGAAGTTCCGTTAAGTTTTGTGCGATTGAAGTTTTCAAGTTTTGGGTGAGATGTCGATATGAGAAGAATAAGGAGTGGAAAGAAACTAATCTTGGGGATTCCCAAGGCACCCCAAGGTAATATTCAAGTAAGTCCCAAGCAACTAAGCTTGGGGATGCTCCGGAAGGCATCCCCTCTTTCATCTCCAACATTATCGGTAACCTCACTTGGAGCTATATTTTCATTCATCACATGATATGTGTTTTGCTTGAAGCATCATTTTCTTTTATTTGTACTTTCTTGATTCTATTTATAATAATTTTTTGCATCTTTCATTTCAATAAAAATGTCAAAGATAGCCTTTACCATGCTTATTTTCCAAGTCTATATGTTGCTGTTTTGAAAACAGAAAGTTTTTTATCATTGTCTGAATTGTTAAAAAATGTCAGAACGTGATAAAATATTGAAATTTTTACACATTAAGCTATTACAAATTGTCTACAGTTTGGTAATTTTTCAGAATTTTTGGAGTTACATAAGTATGAATCTTCGCGCATTCTTTACAAACTGTACTGTTTTGATAGATTGCTGTTATGTTTGCATTGTTTGCATATGTTTGCTTGTTTAATGACTCTATTTGAGGATAGGACTATTAAATATGTAGAGGCATTTAGTATGCAATGTTAAATAATAATTTTAGTAATTTGCTACATTAGAGAATGATAAGGTTTTTGCATTGATTTATACTAACTTATCTCACAAGTTCTTGTTGAGTTTTGTGTGGATGAAGTTTTTAAGATTTAGGGAAACCATGATATAAAAGGAATTAAGGAGACACAAAAGCTAAATATTGGGTATGCCCAAGGCATCCCAAGATAATATTTTAAGAAGTCTTAAGTATCTAAGCTTGGGGATGCCCCGGTTGGCATCCCACCTTTCTTTATCAACAATTTTTAGTTAATATCGGTTGAGCCTAAGTTTTTGCTTGTTCACATGATGTGTGCTATTCTTGGAATGTCATTTTATTTTGTTTTGCTTGCTGTTTTAATAAAATACTTACATCTAAAAGTTTTTTAAATAAGAGAGAGTCCTCAATTAGCTACCCCTTTACTTAACTACTCGCTTGATCTTCACTTATATCTTTTTGGAGTAGTTTGTCATTTACTCTTGTGCTTCACATATATCCTGTGAGTAAATTGTTGAATGAATTGAATATCATGAATTTGAAATTACATGTTCATATTGTGCCTAGTAGTAGCTTCACATTGGGTTTAGAAAGTGAAATCTTTTGAAGCTTGACAATCACAATATTGGTCATACAAGCAATTCATGAATGATTAGTGTAAGGAAGAGAACTTTCACATGCAAATATATTATCTTGGAAATCTTCTATGATTGTGAATACCCATTAATTATTTTCAAACTTGAGCAAGTTAGTTGAAGTTGGACAATGAAGACAACGTAATGAGTTATGTTTGGGTATATTTGCATAGAAGTTATATTGTTATGGATCCTCCAACATGTGGTGTTTGCTTAGGATCTTTTACTAGCCAAAAATTCGTACTAAGTAGAGATACTACTTGTGCATCCAAAAACCATTAAACCCAGTTTCTTGCCATGAGTGTCCACCATACCTACCTATGGATTGAATAAGATCCTTCAAGTAAGTTGTCATCGGTGCAAAAAGGCAATAAAAATTGCTTCTAAATGTGTTTGATCATTTAGTGTAAGAGAAAATTAAGCGTTGTACGAACTTGTGATGGCAAAGTAATAAAAGCGACAGACTGCATAATAAAGGTTGCTGTCATGAGGGGCAATATAATGTGACATTCTTTTGCATTAAGGGATTGTGCATACAAAACCAAAAAGCGCATGACAACCTCTGCTTCCCTCTGCGAAGGGCCTATCTTTTATCTTTCAGTATTTACTTTTATGCAAAGAGTCAATAGTATGAATTCTCATTTCAACCTCAATTATTCTCTAGTTGGCTAGCATCATGTGGTGGGGAAAGTTCTAGGCACATATGACCAGTCAAATATATTTGATCATGAATTATTATTGTTGACAATTATCTCTATGATAAATGAGTTGGGAGGCGAAACATTAAGCCCCTATCTTTCTCTGTGTTTGATGGATGCCATTTGTTCTAAGAATATGCTTTCAGTACTAGCAATCATAGAAGACTATATGATGATTGAGTATGTGGAGCTCTTACTTAGATATTGTTGAATAAGTTGAATTGCAATTGTTTGGTGACTAAGAACATAGGTTGCTAAGTTTCAAGAGAATTCATTGTTTGAACCGTAATATGTGAATTGATTGCTACTTTGTCATGATGAGTTTTATGAGAAAGAGTTGTTGTTATGATGCTAGGAAAAGTGACTGAAATTATCATTGATCAAACTTATGCACTCTGCTAGCATTCACACTTCATAAATTATTTCTTTTATCATTTACCTACTCGAGGATGAGTAGGAATTAAGCTTGGGGATGCTGATACGTCTCCAACGTATCTATAATTTATGAAGTATTCATGCCATGTATACGACAATTTTATATGGTTTTGGGTATGATTTGGATGGAACTAACCCGGACTGACGTTGTTTTCAGCAGAACTACCGTGGTGTTGTTTTTTGTGCAGAAAGAAAAGTTCTCCAAATGCAACAAAACTTTTTGACGATTTTTTTGGAACAAAAGAGACACTAGAAGTTTCGTGGAAGGGCCAGAAGAGCCACGAGGAGGGCACAACCCACCAGGGCGCGCCAGAGGGGCCTGGCTTGCTCCGGTGGGTTGTGCTCACCTCAAGGCCCATCTTCGCGTGAAACCGACGCCAAAAAATCCTATAAATAGAGAAACCATCAGAAATAACCCTAGATCAGAAGTTCCGCCGCCGCAGACCTCTGTAGCCACGAAAAACCAATCTAGACCCCGTTCCGGCACCCTACCGAAGGGGAAATCATCACCGGTGGCCATCTTCATCATCCAGGCGGCCACTGAAGGAAATATGCCCTAGAGGCAATAATAAAGTTGTTATTTTATATTTCCTTATTCATGATAAAGGTTTATTATTCATGCTAGAATTGTATTGATCGGAAACTTAAATACATGTGTGAATACATAAACAAATACCGTGTCCCTAGTAAGCCTCTACTAGACTAGCTCGTTGATCAAAGATGGTTAAGGTTTCCTAACCATGGACATGTGTTGTCATTTGATAACGGGATCACATCATTCGGAGAATAATGTGATGGACAAGACCCATCCGTTAGCTTAGCATTATGATCGTTCAGTTTTATTGCTATTGCTTTCTTCATGTCAAATACATATTCCTTCGACTATGAGATTATGCAACTCCCGAATACCGGAGGAATACCTTGTGTTCTATCAAACGTCACAACATAACTGGGTGATCATAAAGATGCTCTACAGGTATCTCCGAAGGTGTTTGTTGAGTTGGCATAGATCGAGATTAGGATTTGTCACTCCGAGTATCGGAGAGGTATCTCTGGGCCCTCTCGGTAATACACATCATAAGCTTGCAAGCAAAAGTCTAAGGAGTTACTCACGAGGTGATGTATTATGAAACGAGTAAAGAGACTTGCTGGTAACAAGATTGAACTAGGTATGAAGATACCGACGATCGAATCTCGGGCAAGTAACATACCGATGGACAAAGGGAATTACGTATGTTGTCATAACAGTTCGACCGATAAAGATCTTCGTAGAATATGTAGGAGCCAATATGGGCATCCAGGTTCCGCTATTGGTTATTAACCGGAGAGGTGTCTCGGTCATGTCTACATAATTCTCGAACCCGTAGGGTCCGCACGCTTAACGTTCGTTGACGATATAGTGTTATATGAGTTATATGTTTTGGTGACCGAATGTTGTTCGGAGTCCTGGATAAGATCACGGACATGACGAGGAGTCTCGAAATGTTTGGTAGGTAAAGATTGATATATATGACGATGGTATTTGGACACCGGAAGTGTTTCGGGACGTACCGGGAAGTAATCGGGTCACCGGAAGGGGTTCCGGGCACCCCCTGGCAAGTTATGGGCCTTATGGGCCAAAGGAGGGGACAGAGCAGCCCACAAGGGGGCTGGTGCGCCCCTTCCCTTGGTTGGCCAGCCCTAGGGAAGGAAAAAGGGGAGGGCTAGCCCCTCCTGCCTTTCCCTCTCATGGGAGAAAGGAAAGGGGGCGCCACCCTCCCCTGGCTTTCCCCGCGCTCCAAATAAGGAAAGGAAGGGGGGGGGGGCGGCTTGGGAGAGACCCCAAGTAGGATTCCCCCTACTTGGGCGCCCCCCTTGGCTACTCCTCCCTCCCACCTATATATATGTGGGAGGGGGGCGCCTAGCACACAATAGACAATTGCCTAGCCGTGTGCGGCGTCCCCCTTCACAGTTTACACCCCGGTCATATTTTCGTAGTGCTTAGGCGAAGCCCGCAGGAGATCACTTCACCATCACCGTCACCATGCCGTTGTGCTTCCGGAACTCATCTACCACTTCGCCCGTCTTGCTGGATCAAGAAGGCGAGGACGTCACCGAGCTGAACGTGTGCTAAACGCGGAGGTGTCGTACGTTCGGTACTCGATCGGTTGGATCACGAAGAAAGTTCGACTACATCAACCGTGTTGTGAAATGCTTTCGCTTACGGTCAACGAGGGTATGTAGACACACTCTCCCCTCTCTTTGCTATGCATCTCCATGGATAGATCATTGTGTGTGCGTAGAATTTTTTTTGTTTTCCACGCAATGATTCCCAACAGTGGCATCAGAGCCAGGTCTATGCGTAGATGATATGCACGAGTAGAACACAAAGAAGTTGTAGGCGGTGATGTTCATACTTCTTACCACCAACATCTTATTTTGATTCGGCGGCATTGTGGGATGAAGCGGCCCGGACCAACCTTACATGTCCACGTACATGAGACCGGTTCCACCAACTGACATGCAACTAGTTTTGCATAAAGGTGGCTGGCGGGTGTCTGTTTCTCCTACTTTAGTTGAATCGAATTTGACTGCGGCCGGTCCTTGAAGAAGGTTAAAACAGCAAACTTGATAAATCACCGTTGTGTTTTTTGCCGTAGGTAAGAACGGTTCTTGCTAGAAGCCCGTAGTAGCCACGTAAAACTTGCAACAACAAAGTAGAGGACGTCTAACTTGTTTTTGCAGGGTATGTTGTGATGTGATATGGTCAAGACATGATGTGATATATGTTATTGTATGAGATGATCATGTTTTGTAATTTATCGGCAACCGGCAAGAGCCTTATGGTTGTCTCTTTATTGTATGAAATGCAAGCGCCATGTAATTGCTTTACTTTATCGCTATGCGTTAGCAGTAGTTGTAGAAGCAATAGTTGGCGAGACAACCACGACGCAACGATGGAGATCAACGTGTCGAGCCGGTGACGATGGAGATCATGACGATGCTTTGAAGATGGAGATCAAAAGCACAAGATGATGATGGCCATATCATGTCACATATTTTGATTGCATGTGATGTTTATCTTTTATGCATCTTATTTTGCTTAGAACGACGGTAGCATTATAAGATGATCCCTTCACTAAATTTCAAGATATAAGTGTTCTCCCTAAGTATGCACCGTTGCGAAAGTTCATCATTTCGAGACACCACGTGATGATCGGGTGTGATAGACTCTACGTTCACATACAACGGGTGTAAGACAGTTTTGCACATGCAAAATACTTGGGTTAAACTTGATGAGCCTAGCATGTACAGACATGGTCTCGGAACACTGGAGACCGAAAGGTTGAACGTGAGTCATATAGTAGATATGATCAACATAGAGATGTTCACCATTGATGACTGCCCCATCTCACGTGATGATCGGACTTGGGTTAGTTGATTTGGATCACGTATCACTTAGATAACTTGAGGGATGTTTATTTAAGTGGGGGTTCTTTAGTAATTTGATAAATTGAACTTAATTTATCATGAACTTAGTCCAGATAGTATTTGCAAATCTATGTTGTAGATCAATAGCTCGCGATATAGCTCCACTATTTCTGATATGTTCCTAGAGAAAACTAAGTTGAAAGATGATGGTAGCAATGATGCGGACTGGGTCCGTGATCTGAGGATTATCCTCATTGCTGCACAGAATTATGTCCTTGATGCACTGCTAGGTGATAGACCTGTTGCAGGAGCTGATGCAGACATTATGAACGTTTGACAAGCTCAATATGATGACTACTTGATAGTTTAGTGTGCCATGCTTTATGGCTTAAAATCGGGGCTTCAAAGACATTTTGAACGTCATGGAACATATAAGATGTTCCAAGAGCTGAAATTAGTATTTCAGACTCATGCACATGTCGAGAGGTATGAGACCTCTGACAAGTACTTTGCCTACAAGATGGAGGAGAATAGCTCAGCCAGTGAGCATGTGCTCAGAATGTCTGGGTACTACAATCGCTTGAATCAAGTGGGAGTTAATCTTCCAGATAAGATAGTGATTGACAAGAGTTCTCTAGTCACTATCACCAAGCTACTAGAACTTCATGATGAACTATAATGTGCAAGGGATGACGAAAATGATTCCCAAGCTCTTCGCGATGCTGAAATCGACGAAGGTAGAAATCAAGAAAGAGCATCAAGTGCTGATGGTTAACAAAACCACTAGTTTCAAGAAAAAGGGCAAGGGACAGAAAGGGAACTTCAAGAAGAACAGTAAACAAGTTGCCGCTCCCATGAAGAAGCCCAAAGCTAGACCCAAACCTGAAACTGAGTGCTTCTACTGCAAAGGAAATGGTCACTGGAAGCGGAACTGCCCCAAATACTTTGCGGATAAGAAGGATGGCAAAGTGAACAAAGGTATATTTGGTATACATGTTATTGATGTGTACTTTACTAGTGTTCATACTAGCCCTTGGGTATTTGATACCGGTTCAGTTGCTAAGATTAGTAGCTCGAAACAGGAGTTGTAAAATGAACAGAGACTGGTTAAGGGCGAGGTGACGATGTGTGTTGGAAGTGATTCCAAGGTTGACAAGATCACCATCACATACTCCCTCTACCTTCGGGATTAGTGTTGAACCTAAATAAATGTTATTTGGTGTTTGCATTGAGCATGAATATGATTGGATCATGTTTATTGCAATACGGTTATTCATTTAAGTCAGAGAATAATTGTTGTTCTGTTTACATGAATAAAAACTTTTATGGTCATAAACACAATGTGAATGGTTTATTGAATCTCGATAGTAGTGATACACATATTCCTAATAATGATGCCAAAAGATGCAAAGTTGATAATGATAGTGCAACGTACTTGTGGCACTGCCGTTTAGGTCATATTGGTGTAAAGCGCATGAAGAAACTCCATGCGGATGGACTTTTGGAATCACTTGATTATGAATCATTTGATACTTGCGAACCATGCCTCATGGGCAAGATGACTAAAACTCCGTTCTCCGGAACAATGGAGCGAGCTAATGACTTATTGGAAATAATACATATCGATGTATGCGGTCCGATGAGTATTGAAGCACGAGGCGGGTATCATTATTTTCTCACCTTCACTGATGATTTGAGTAGATATGGGTATATCTACTTGATGAAACACAAGTCTGAAACATTTGAAAAGTTCAAAGAATTTCAGAGTGAAGTTGAGACTCATCGTAACAAGAAAATAAAGTTTCTACAATCCGATCGCGGAGGCGAATATTTTAGTTACGAGTTTGGCCTTCATTTAAAACAATGTGGAATTGTTTCACAACTCATGCCACCTGGAACACCATAGCGTAATGGTGTGTCCGAATGTCGTAACCGTACTTTATTAGATATGGTGCGTTCTATGATGTCTCTTACCGATTTACCACTATCATTTTGGAGTTATGCATTAGAGACAGCTGCATTCACGTTAAATAGGGCACCGTCTAAATCCGTTGAGATGACACCATATGAACTATGGTTTGGCAAGAAACCTAAGCTGTCGTTTCTTAAAGTTTGGGGATACGACGCTTATGTCAAAAGGCTTCAGCCTGATAAGCTCGAACCTAAATCGAAAAAGTGCGTCTTCATAGGATACCCAAAGGAAACTATTGTGTACACCTTCTACCACAAATTCGAAGGCAAGATCTTTGTTGCTAAGTTTGGATCCTTTCTAGAGAAAGAGTTTATTTTGAAAGAAGTGAGTGGGAGGAAAGTAGAACTTGATAAGGTAATTGTACCTTCTCTCGAATTGGAAAGTAGCTCATCACAGAAAACCGTTCCCGTGATGCCTACATCAACTAGAGAGGAAGCTAATGATGAAGATCATGAAACTTCAGATCAAGTTACTACAGAACTTCGTAGGTCAACCAGAGCATGATCCGCACCAGAGTGGTACGATAATCCTGTTCTGGAAGTCATGTTACTAGACCAAGGCGAACCTACGAACTATGAAGAAGCTATGATGAGCCCAGATTCTGACAGATCTGAGATAGGATCCATGTATGAGAACAAAGTGTGGACTTTGGTGGATTTGCCCGATGATCGGCAAGCCATAGAGAATAAATGGATCTTCAAGAAGAAGACTGACGTTGATGGTAATGTTACTATCTACAAAGCTGGACTTGTCGCAAAAGGTTTTTGACAAGTTCAAGGGGTTGACTACGATGAGACTTTCTCACCCGTAGCGATGCTTAAGTCCGTCCGAATCATGTTAGCAATTGCCGCATTTTATGACTATGAAATCTGGCAAAATGGACGTCAAAACTGCATTCCTTAATGGATTTCTAAAAGAAGAGTTGTATATGATGCAACCAGAAGGTTTTGTCGATCCTAAAGGTGCTAACAAAGTGTGCAAGCTCCAGCGATCCATCTATGGACTAGTGCAAGCATCTCGGAGTTGGAATATGCGCTTTGATGAGGTGATCAAAGCATATGATTTTATACAGACTTACGGTGAAGCCTATATTTACAAGAAAGTGAGTGGGATCTCTGTAGCATTTCTGATATTATATGTGGATGACATATTATTGATTGGAAATGATATAGAATTTCTGGATAGCATAAAAGGATATTTGAATAAGAATTTTTCAATGAAAGACCTCGGTGAAGCTGCTTATATATTGGGCATCAAGATCTATAGGGATAGATCGAGACGCTTAATAAGACTTTCACAAAGCACATACCTTGACAAGATTTTGAAGAAGTTCAAAATGGATAAGTCAAAGAAAGGGTTCTTGCCTGTGTTACAAGGTGTGAAGTTAAGTAAGACTCAAAGCCCAACCACGACAGAAGATAGAGAGAGAATGAAAGTCATTCCCTATGCCTCAGCCATAGGTTCTATAAAGTATGCCATGCTGTGTACCAGACCTGTTGTGTGCCTTGCCAATAAATTTGGCAAGAGGGTACAAGAGTGATCCAGGAGTGGACCACTAGACAGTGGTCAAAATTATCCTTAGGTGCCTTAAAGAGGACTAAGGAAATGTTTCTCGGTTATGGAGGTGAGAAAGAGCTCGTCGTAAAGAGTTACGTCGTTGCAAGCTTTAACACTGATTCAGATGACTCTGAGTCTCAATCTGGATACGTATTGAAAGTGGGAGCAATTAGCTAGAGTAGCTCCGTGCAGAGCATTGTAGACATAGAAAATAGCAAAATACATACGGATCTGAATGTGGCAGACCCGTTGACTAAATCTCTTTCACAAGCAAAAAATTATCACACCTTAGTACTCTTTGGGTGTTAATCACATGGCGATGTGAACTAGATTAATGACTAGTAAACTCTTTGGGTGTTAGTCACATGGCGATGTGAACTATGGGTGTTAATCACATGATGATGTGAACTAGATTATTGACTCTAGTGCAAGTGGGAGACTGAAGGAAATATGCCCTAGACGCAATAATAAAGTTGTTATTTTATATTTCCTTATTCATGATAAAGGTTTATTATTCATGCTAGAATTGTATTGATCAGAAACATAAATACATGTGTGAATACATAAACAAATACTGTGTCCCTAGTAAGCCTCTACTAGACTAGCTCATTGATCAAAGATGGTTATGGTTTCCTAACCATGGACATGTGTTGTCATTTGATAACGGGGTCACATCATTAGGAGAATGATGTGATGGACAAGACCCATCCATTAGCTTAGCATTATGATCATTCAGTTTTATTGCTAGTGCTTTCTTCATGTCAAATACATATTCCGTCGACTATGAGATTATGCAACTCCCGGATACCGGAGGAATACCTTGTGTTCTATCAAATGTCACAACGTAACTGGGTGATCGTAAAGATGCTCTACAGGTATCTTCGAAGGTGTTTGTTGAGTTGGCATATATCGATATTAGGATTAACACCCATAGTTTGCAAGCAAAATACTAAGGAGTTAGTCATGAGGTGATGTATTACGGAACAAGTAAAGAGACTTGCTGGTAACGAGATTGAACTAGGTATGAAGATACCGACGATCAAATCTCGGGCAAGTAACATACCGATGGACAAAGGGAATTACGTATGTTGTCATAACGGTTCAACCAATAAAGATCTTCATAGAATATGTAGGAGCCAATATGGGCATCCAGGTTCTGCTATTGGTTATTGACCGGAGAGGTGTCTCGGTCATGTCTACATAGTTCTCGAAGCCGTAGGGTCTGCACGCTTAACGTTCGTTGACGATATAGTGTTATAAGAGTTATATGTTTTGGTGACCGAATGTTGTTCGGAGTCCCGGATGAGATCACGGACATGACGAGGAGTCTCGAAATGGTCGAGAGGTAAATATTGATATATAGGAAGATGGTATTTGGACACCGGAAGTGTTTCGGGACATACAGGGAAGTAATCGGGTCAACGGAAGGGGTTCCGGGCACCCCCCGGCAAGTTATGGGCCTTATGGGCCGAAGGAGGGGACAGACCAGCCCACAAGGGGGCTGGTGCGCCCCTTCCCATGGTTGGCCAGCCCTAGGGAAGGAAAAAGGGGAGGGCTATCCCCTCCTTCCTTTCCCTCTCATGGGAGAAAGGAAAGGGGGGGCGCCACACTCCCCTGCCTTTCCCCGCGCTCCAAATAAGGAAAGGGGGCGCGCGGCTTGGGAGAGACCCCAAGTAGGATTCCCCCTACTTGGGAGCCCACCTTGGCTACTCCTCCCTCCCTCCCACCTATATATAACAGATAATTGCCTAGCCGTGTGCGGCGTCCCCCTCCACAGTTTACACCCCCGGTCATATTTTTGTAGTGCTTAGGCGAAGCCCTGCGGAGATCACTTCAGCATCACCGTCGCCACGCCGTCGTGCTGTCGGAACTCATCTACTACTTTGCCCATCTTGCTTGATCAAGAAGGCGAGGACGTCACTGAGCTGAACATGTGCTGAACGCGGAGGTGCCGTACGTTTGGTACTCGATCGGTTGGATCGCGAAGAAAGTTCGACTACATCAACCGCATTGTGAAATGCTTCCGCTTACGGTCTACGAGGGTACGTAGACACACTCTCCCCTCTCTTTGCTATGCATCTCCATGGATAGATCATTGCGTGTGCGTAGAATTTTTTTCTTTTCCATGTAATGATTCCCAACAGGCACCATGATGAGGAGGGAGTAGTCCACCCTCGGGGCTCAGAGTTTGTACCATTAGCTATGTGTTTAATCTCTCTCTCTCTCTCGTGTTCTTGAGATGTCACGATCTTGATGTATCACGGGCTTTGTTAATATAGTTGGATCATATGGTGTTTTCCCCTCTCTATCTTGTTGTGAATTGAGTTTTCCCTTTGAGATTTCACTTTTATCGGATTGAATACTTTTATGGATTTGAGAGCACTTGATGTATGTCTTGCTATGAATACCCGTGGTGACAATGGGGTATCATATTGATTCACTTGATATGTGTTTTGGCACTCAACTCGCGGATTCCCGAGGTGACAATGGGGTAATCTATGCATAGGGGTTGATACACGTTCTCGTCTTTGTTTCCCCGATAGAAATCTTGAGGCACTGTTTGATGTTCTTTGTGTTGGATAGAATATTATGAATCTGAAATTGTTTGATCCATATCTTGTAATCAACTCACGGATACTCGCGGTGACATTGGAGTATCTAGGTGACATTAGAGTTGGTTGATGTGTATCATATGGTGTTATTTTAGTACGAACTCTTGGTTAGATCGATCGGAAAGAATATCTTGGTGTTATTTTAGTACGAACTCTAGGATAGATTGATCGGAAAGAATAGCTTTGAGGTGGTTTCGTACCCTACAAACAATTTTTTCTTATGTTCTCCGCTAGATAGGAACTTTGGAGTGATTCTTCATCGCACATTGAGGACGGTTATATGATCCAATTATATTAGCATTGTTGAGAGATTGCACTAGTGAAAGTAAGAACCCTAGGCCTCATTTTCAAGCATTGCAATACCGTTTTATCAATTTCTACCTTGCTGTTTTTTATTGTTCCTATTACAAAAATTAATATCTACTATCATTACCACACTTGTATCACCATCTCTTCGCCGAACTAGTGCACCTATACAATTTACCATTGTATTTGGTGTGTTGAGGACACAAGAGACTTTTTATTATTTGGTTGCAAGGTTGTTTGAGAGAGACCATCTTCATCCTAGACCTCCCACGGATTGATAAACCTTAGGTCATCCACTTGAGGGAAATTTGCTACTGTCCTACAAAACTCTGCGCTTGGAGGCCCAACACGTATGAGTCTACAAGAACAAGTTGTGTAGTAGACATCAAGCTCTTTTCTGGCGCCGTTGCCGGGGAGGTGAGTACTTGAAGGTATATCTTTAGATCTTGCAATTGAATATTTTATTTTCTTGTTTATCACTAGTTTGGTTTATAAAAGAAAACTACAAAAAATGGAATTGAGGTGGCTTTATATTATTCATCTTTATCATGTCTTTCTTAAAAATGATGGAAAGAATTTTTTTGCTCAATTGATAGAAGAAGAATTCAATAAAATGTTTGGCATAAATGATGAGCATGATTGCAATGTTATTAGTATGAATTCTTTCAATATCCATTATGCTAATGATATGCAAAGCTACAAGCTTGGGGATGCTATATTTGATGAGGATGATATTTTTACTCCATCAATTTTTGATGAGAAAATTTATTATGATGAAAGCATGCCTCCTATTTATGATGATTATATTGATGAAAGTAGGTTTGGAAGAGTGTCAACTCTAGGTACTAATGATCCCACTATTTTGGAGGGTGTTGAATCTTATTCTAATAATTATGAAAGTGTATTTGGAGAGGTCATGACTTTATTTAGTGATGAATCCTCTATTTTGGAAGAGGTTTCAATTGACTATGAGAAAAAAGTTGCCATCTATGATGATTATTGTGATGACAAGTATGCTATATTGAATAATGATAACCATGAAACTTGTCATCATGATTTTAATTTTCAATCTCATGATAGTTATTTTGTTGAATTTGCTCCCACCACTATTGATGAGAAGAAATTTGCTTATGTGGAGAGTAATAAAATTTCTATGCTTATGTATCATGAAAAGAATGCTTTATGTGATAGTTATATTGTTGAATTCATTCATGATGCTACTGAAAATTATTATGAGAGAGGAATATATGCTTCTGCATATTTCAACGATGTCAAGTTTCCTCTCTATGTGTTGAAAATCTTGAAGTTATGTTTGCTTTGCCTTCCTATGCTAGTTGATTCTTGCTCCCATAAATTATTTACTGACAAAATCCCTACAAACAATTTCTTCTTATGTTCTCCGCTAGATAGGAACTTTGGAGTGATTCTTCATCGCACGTTGAGGGATGGTTATATGATCCAATTATATTAGCATTATTGAGAGATTGCACTAGCGAAAGTACGGACCCTAGGCGTCATTTTCAAGCATTGCAATACCGTTTGTGCTCCATTTTATCAATTGCTACCTTGCTGTTTTTTATTGTTCTATTACAAAAATCAATGTCTACTATCATTACCATACTTGTATCACCATCTCTTCGCCAAACTAGTGCACCTATACAATTTACCATTGTATTTGGTGTCTTGGGGACACAAGAGACTTTTTATTATTTGGTTGCAGGGTTGTTTGAGAGAGACCATCTTCATCCTACACCTCCCACGGATCGATAAACCTTAGGTCATCCACTTGAGGGAAATTTGCTACTATCCTACAAAACTCTGCGCTTGGAGGCCCAACACGAGTCTACAAGAACAAGTTGTGTAGTAGACATCAAGCTACCTATCCATCCCTCGCAGAGCCGGAGCTATTTAAACTGCAAGGGGGACTCCAACCTTCGATTAATTTGTGAAGGCATTTATTCTGGTGGGTTTAGATTATATTTTTGTAACATTCGCCCCACAACTACTCCAAACACCGTTGCAACCCCCGCCCCTCCCCCAATTGTTTTCCCTCTGGCTCGGTCACCGGTCTCTCGCACGCCCTTTCTAACCTTCCACGTCGCACCATGGTATTTTTGCAAAAAAACTCTGGTGTTCTCTTTAATTATTACAAATAAGCTACAAACTACACACCCGGAGTCCACCTGTAATGGAACAAAATTTGACCCAAAAATTAAAGTGCTACAAACTACACACCGGGGGAACCAACTGTCATGGAGCAAATTTGGACCCATATCTACACCCCTATATAGTGTGCGGATAATTTTGAAAGATGGTCGTTGGATGAAGCCAATCCGATGGTGCAGAGATGGCAAATCCGAGCACTACTGGCTGTTGGATATCATCTACATTTCACCACATTCTGCCACATGTACAACCTAGAAGACTGCATGGTTGAACTTAAGCATAATGCACAAACCTCAAAACACAAGCACTTCTCCTTTGTTCTAGAATCTTCTGTATCATAATTGCCCTTTTTTTCTAAATGAATTGCCATTATTTGTTTTTACTTTATGCTCTACAATGCACAATTCCATGAATCTTAAAATATATTAACTTTTTTATAAAACTTATTGATTTTGAATGAGATGAACTATAAGAATTAAACGAACATCTACATCATGCATATATGAATCAAAGCTTACATGCTATGGTGTGGTATTTATTTATAATTTGGTTGCCAAATCTCATGCATTCAATGCATGTGTACCTTTGATGTCTACTACACATCTTTATTCTTGTAGACTCGTGTTGGGCCTCAAAGCGCAGAGTTTTATAGGACAGTAGCAATTTTCCCTCAAGTGGATGACCTAAGGTTTATCAATCCGTGGGAGGTGTAGGATGAAGATGGTCTCTCTCAAACAACCCTGCAACCAAATAACAAAGAGTCTCTTGTGTCCCCAACACACCAAATACAATGGTAATTTGTATAGGTGCACTAGTTCGGCAAAGAGATGGTGATACACGTGTAATATGGATAGTAGATATTGGTTTTTGTAGTAGGAACAATAAAAAACAGCAAGGTAGCAATTGATAAAACGGAGCACAAACGGTATTGCAATGCTTGAAAATGAGGCCTAGGATCCGTACTTTCGCTAGTGCAATCTCTCAACAATGCTCATATAATTGGATCATATAACCATCCCTCAACATGCGATGAAGAATCACTCCAAAGCTCCTATCTAACGGAGAACATAAGAAGAAATTGTTTGTAGGGTACGAAACCACCTCAAAGCTATTCTTTTCGATCAATCTATCCTAGAGTTCATACTAAAATAACACCAAGCTATTCTTTCTGATCGATCTAACCAAGAGTTCGTACTAAAATAACACCATATGATACACATCAACCAACTCTAATGTCACCTAGATACTCCAATGTCACCGCGAGTATCCATGAGTTGATTATGCGATATGCATAAAAAAAATTCAGATTCATAATACTCAATCCAACACAAAGAACCTCAAAGAGTGTCTCAAGATTTCTATCGGAGAAACAAAGACGAGAACATGCATAAACCCCTATGCATAGATTACCCCAATGTCACCTCGGGAATTCGCGAGTTGAGTGCCAAAACACATATCAAGTGAATCAATATGATACCCCATTGTCACCACGGGTATTCATAGCAAGACATACATCAAGTGCTGCCAAATCCATAAAAGTATTCAATCTGATAAAACAAAATCTCAAAGGGAAAACTCAATTCATCACAACAAGATAGAGAGGGGAAAACACCATATGATCCAACTATATTAACAAAGCCCGCGATACATCAAGATCGTGACATCTCAAGAACATGAGAGAGAGAGAGATTAAACACATAGCTACTGGTACAAACCCTCAGCCCCGAGGGTGGACTACTCCCTCCTCATCATGGTGGCTGTCGAGATGATGAAGATGGCCACCGGTGATGATTTCCCCCTCCGGCAGGGTGCCGGAATAGGGTCTAGATTGGTTTTTCATGGCTACAGAGGCTTGCGGCGGTGAAACTTCTGATCTAGGGTTACCCCGAGGGTTTTTGGAATATTTGGCAATTTATAGGGCGAAGAGGCGGTGCGGGAGGTCACCGAGGTGGGCACAACCCACCTGGGCGCGCCTGGCCCCCCAGGCGTGCCCTGGTGGGTTGTGCTCCCCTCGGAGCTCCCCTCTGGTACTTCTTTGGCCCACCGGGTCTCTTCAGGTCCAGAAAAAATCTCCAAAAAGTTTCGCTGCGTTTGGACTCCATTTGGTATTGATTTTCTGCGATGTAAAAAACAAGCAAAAAACAGCAACTGGCACTGGGCACTATGTCAATAGGTTAGTCCCAAAAAATGATATAAAGTTACTATAAAATGATTGTAAAACATCTAAGAATGATAAAATAACAGCATGAATACTTCATAAATTATACATACGTTGGAGACGTATCAGCATCCCCAAGCTTAATTCCTACTCGTCCTCGAGTAGGTAAATGATAAAAGAAATAATTTATGAAGTGTGAATGCTAGCAAAGTGCATAAGTTTGATCAATGATAATTTCAATCCCTTTTCCTAGCATCATAACACAATTCTTTCTCATAAAACTTCTCATGTTAAAGTAGCAACCAATTCACATGTTAAGGTTCAAACAATGAATTCTCTTGAAACTCAACAACCTATATTCTTAGTCACCAAACAATTGCAATTCAACTTATTCAACAGAGTCTAAGTAAGATCTCAACATACTCAATCATCATATAGTCTTCCATGATTGCTAGTACTCAAAGCATATTCTTAGAACAAATGGCATCCATTGAACACAGAGAAAGATAGGGGCTTAATGTTTCGCCTCCTAACTCATTTATCATAGAGATAATGTTCAACAATAATAAATCATGATCAAATATATTTGACTGGTCATATGTGCCTAGATCTTTCCCCACCACATGATGCTTGCCAACTAGAGAATAATTGAGGTTGAAATGATAATGCAATCTATTGACTCTTGCATAAAAGTAAATACTGAAAAGTAAAAGATAGGCCCTTCGCAGAGGGAAGCTGAGGTTGTCATGCGCTTTTTATTTGGATGCCCAAGCTCTTAATGCAAAGGAACGTCATGTTATATTGCCCCTTATGATAGAAACCTTTATTATGCTGTCCGTCGCTTTTATTACTTTGCCATCACAAGTTCGTACAACGCTCAATTTTCCCTTACAATAAAAGTTCAAACATATTTAGGAGCAATTTTTATTGCTTTATGCACCGATGACAACTTACTCGAAGGATCTTATTCAATCCATAGGTAGGTATGGTGGACAATCATGGAAATAAACTGGGTTTAAGGGTTTTTGGATGCACAAGTAGTATCTCTACTTAGTATGAATTTTTGGCTAGCAAAAGGTCCTAAGCAAACACCACATGTTGGAGGATCCATAACAATATAACTTCTATGCAAATATACCCAAACATAACTCATTATGTTGTCTTCCTTGTCCAACTTCAACTAATTTGCTCAAGTTTGAAAATAATTAATGGGTATTCACAATCATAGAAGATTTCCAAGATAATATATTTGCATGTAAAAGTTCTCTTCCTTATACTAATCATTCATGAATTGCTTGTATGAGCAATATTGTGATTGTTAAGCTTCAAAAGATTTCACTTTCTAAACCCAATGTGAAGCTACCACTAGGCATGATATGAACATATAATTTCAACTTCATGAAATTCTATTCATTCAACAATTTACTCATAGGATATAAGTGAAGCACAAGAGTAAATGACAAGCTACTACAAAAAGATAAAAGTGAAGATCAAGCGAGTAGTTAAGTAAATGGGTAGCTATTTGAGGACTCTCTCTTATTTAAAAACTTTCAGATATAAGTATTTTATTAAAACAGCAAGCAAAAAAAAAATGACATTCCAAGAATAGCACACATCATGTGAAGAAGCAAAAACTTAGGCTCAACCGAGACTAACCGATAATTGTTGATGAAGAAAGGTGGGATGCCTCCCGGGGCATCCCTAAGCTTAGATGCTTGAGACTTCTTGAAATATTATCTTGGGATGCCTTGGGCATCCCCAAGCCTGAGCTTTTGTGTCTCCTTAATTCCTTTTATATCACGGTTTCCCTAAATCTTAAAAACTTCATCCACACAAAACTCAATAAGAACTCGTGAGATACATTAGTATAAATCAATGCATAACCTTATCATTCTCTACTGTAGCAAATCAACAAAAGTTATTATTTAACATTGCATACTGAATGCCTCTGCATATTTAATAGTCCTATCCTCAAATAGAATCATTAAACATGCAAACATCTGCAAACAATGCAAACATAACAGCAATCTGCCAAAACAGGACAGTCTGTAAAGAGTGCGATATTCTTCATACTTCCCTAACTCCCAAAATTCTGAAAATTTACCACACTGTAGAAAATTTATCATAGCTTATTATGCAAAAAAACTTAACATATTATCACATTCTGACTTTTCTCGGGAATTTTTGCAACAGCGACAAACTTTCTGTTTTGAAACAGCAACTCATATACTTGCAAAATAAGCATGGTGAAAGCTATCCTTACCACTTTTATTGAAATAAAAGATGCAAAACATTATTCTAAATAACAGCAAGCAAATCCTAATAAAATAAAATGACGCTCCAAGCAAAACACATATCATGTGACGAATGAAAATATAGCTCCAAATGAGGTTATCGATAATGTTGAAGACGAAAGAGGGGATGCCTTCCAGGGCATCCCCAAGCTTAGTTGCCTGGATCTTCCTTGAATATTACCTTGGGGTGCCTTGGGAATCCCCAAGCTTAGGGTCTTGTCACTCCTTATTCTCCTCATATCGATATCTCACCCAAAACTTGAAAACTTCAATCACACAAAACTTAACGGAACTTCGTGAGATGGGTTAGTATGATAAAGACAAATCACTCAATTTGGTACTGTCAAGATAAGATTCATAATTGTTTCCACATAATGAATATTGTACTATACAATTTACACAATTTATATTAAGAAATATAAGCCATAGAAACCATAAAACAAGCAAACTATGCATTGAAAACAGAATCTGTCAAAAACAGAACAGTACGTAAAGATCTGAATTAAGGTCGTACTTCGGTAACTCCAAACATTCTGAAAATTTAGGAAAACGTAATAAATTTGTATAACCATCATCTATAATAAATTCAGAGTTTTTGGACCCTCCAGTGAATTTAAAAAATTATGTTACTGGGCGCAAAAGTTTCTGTTTTTGCACAGAATCAAGTCAACTATCATCCACACCATCCCAAAGGCTTTACTTGGCACTTTATTGAAATAAAAGTTATAAAACATGATTACTACAGTAGCCTAATCATGTGAACACACAAAAACAGTATGTAAAAGTGTTGGGTTGTCTCCCAACAAGCGCTTTTCTTTAATGCCTTTTAGCTAGGCACGATGATTTCAATGATGCTCGCATAAAAGATAAGAATTGAAACATAACAAGAGCATCATGAATCATAAGTTTCTCTCTCATAATAATTTTCAGTAGCATCATGAATAGATTAATCAATATAACCATCACATAAAACATTCTTTTCATGATCCAAAAGCATAGAAAATTTATTACTCTCCATATAAGCAATTTTATTCTCATTCACAATAGTGGGAGTATCATATGAAACTCGAATACTAAAAATTGCTTCCACATTAAAAGAGTAATGTTCAGTAAAAGGATATTCAAAATTATGACAATAATTATCACTACTTTTTATAACATAAGTATCATCACAATAATCATCATAAGTAGCAACTTTGTTCTCATCATAGATAGGAGGCATGCAATCATCATAGCAAATTTGATCATTCAAAGTAGGGGGACTAAAAAGATCATCTTTATTGAGCATATCATCCCCAAGCTTGGGACAAACATTAATTGCAGAAAATAAATTCTCAAACATGTCATTCTCATCAAATATAGCATCCCCAAGCTTGTGGCTTGACATATCATAAGCATAATCACTCTCATCATTAATAGTATGAATAGCACCAATGGTATAGCAATTGCTATCATCGTAATTTCCCAAGTTGGTGCCAAAAAGATTTCCAAGATTATAAGAAGTATCATTATCTTCCCAATCATAATTATCACAACAAGCAATAGGCATAACAAAATCATCATCAATAGTGATCTCGGACATTGTGCCATAAGACAAAGAAGCAATATCATCATCAAGTGCATCATCTTCCACGATTATTTTTGATTGATTTTCATGAGGCACAACAATAATAGGAGCAACATTATTTGGGAGAGATACCTTTTTACCTCTATTCTTTCTTCTTTTCTTCTTCTTCACCACATCATGTGTGGGTTTAATTAATTTTTTTGAGCTTCTTATTGATGAGATTGGTTGAATAGGGAGCTCCTCCTTGTCACCTATTTCGTCATGAGAGACAATAGGAGGGAAAGTGGAAATCTTTACCCTTTCATTAGTATTCCTTTTATATTCTATTGGTTTCCCCATCTTTCTATAGTTGGCAATATAAGCATTCTCATTGCAATTTACCATGCAACACATATAGATATTTTTTAGATTAGTTTCAATGTCGTCCGTGAGAATGAATACTTGAAACCACCTATTTTTATGTGTCAATTCTTCACTCCCCAAAAATAGACAAAGCTCATTGTAAAGTTCAAGGGTGATCAAATCATTACAATATTTTGCCATGATTCGATCATGAAAAAGTTTGCATTGGAAATTAAGATGACCAACCTTATTGCAAAGTTCACAAGTAATAGGACAAAAAGAACATAATTTTGTAGCAAGTTCATCTATCACTTTGAGCAAAAAATTGGTTCTATCATGTTTATGCTTCTTACAAAATCTATCTTCCCTATAAGGCACATCTTCGCAAAGTCTTTCCACTCCACAAAAATTGACATGCTTATAAGAAACATTTTTGTCATGACTTGTGCAATCATCATTAGCATTTTGGATATTCAAAGAATTCATACTAACAACATTGCAATCATGCTCATCTTTTATGCCAAACATTTTATTGAATTCCTCTTCTATCAATTGAGCACAATTTTCCTTTCCATCATTTTCACGAAAGACATTATAAAGATGAATAATATGATGCAACCTCAATTCCATTTTTTTGTAGTTTTCTTTTACGAACCAAACTGGTGATAAAATAAGAAACTAAAAGATTAAATTGCAAGATCTAAAGATATACCTTCAAGCACTCACCTTCCCGGCAACGGCGCCAGAAAAGAGCTTGATGTCTACTACGCAACTTTATTCTTGTAGACTCGTGTTGGGCCTCCAAGTGCAGAGTTTTGTAGGACAGTAGCAATTTTTCCCCAAGTGGATGACCTAAGGTTTATCAATCCGTGGAAGGTGTAGGATGAAGATGGTCTCTCTCAAACAACCCTACAACCAAATAACAAAGAGTCTCTTGTGTCCCCAACACACCAAATACAATGGTAATTTGTATAGGTGCACTAGTTCGGCGAAGAGATGGTGATACAAGTGTAATATGGATAGTAGATATTGGTTTTTGTAGTAGGAACAATAAAAAATAGCAAGGTAGCAATTGATAAAACGGAGCACAAACGGTATTGCAATGCTTGAAAATGAGGCCTAGGGTCCGTACTTTTGCTAGTGCAATCTCTCAACAATGCTAATATAATTGGATCATATAACCATCCCTCAACATGCGATGAAGAATCACTCCAAAGTTCCTATCTAACGGAGAACATGAGAAGAAATTGTTTGTAGGGTACGAAACCACCTCAAAGCTATTCTTTCCGATCAATCTATCCTAGAGTTCGTACTAAAAATAACACCAAGCTATTCTTTCCGATCGATCTAACCAAGAGTTCGTACTAAAATAACACCATATGATACACATCAACCAACTCTAATGTCACCTAGATACTCCAATGTCACCACGAGTATCCGTGAGTTGATTATGCGATATGCATCAAACAATTTCAGATTCATAATACAAAATCCAACACAAAGAACCTCAAAGAGTGCCCCAAGATTTCTACCGGAGAAACAAAGACGAGAACGTGCATCAACCCCTATGCATAGATTACCCCAATGTCACCTCGGGAATTCACGAGTTGAGTACCAAAACACATATCAAGTGAATCAATATGATACCCCATTGTCACCACGGGTATTCATAGCAAGACATACATCAAGTGCTCTCAAATCCATAAAAGTATTCGATCCGATAAAAGTGAAATCTCAAAGAAAAACTCAATTCACAACAAGATAGAGTGGAAAACACCATATGATCCAACTATATTAAC
This sequence comes from Thinopyrum elongatum, assembly GCA_011799875.1. Lineage (NCBI taxonomy): Eukaryota > Viridiplantae > Streptophyta > Magnoliopsida > Poales > Poaceae > Thinopyrum > Thinopyrum elongatum. Next base: position 150,992,866 of record CM022301.1, read on the forward strand.
AAAGCCCATGATACATCAAGATCGTGACATCTCAAGAACACGAGAGAGAGAGAGAGATAGAGAGAGAGAGAGAGATTAAACACATAGCTACTATTACAAACCCTCAGCCCCGTGGGTGGACTACTCCCTCCTCATCATGGTGGCCGCCGGGATGATGAAGATGGCCACCGGTGATGATTTCCCCCTCCGACAGGGTGCCGGAATAGGGTCTAGATTGGTTTTTCGTGGCTACAGAGGCTTGCGTCGGCGGAACTTCTGATCTAGGGTTACCCCAAGGGTTTTTGGAAGATTTGGCAATTTATAGGGCGAAGAGGCGGTGCGGGAGGTCACCGAGGTGGGAACAACCCACCTGGGCACGCCTGGGCCCCCAGGCGCGTCCTGGTGGGTTGTGCTCCCCTCGGAGCTCCCCTCTGGTACTTCTTTGGCCCACCGGGTGTCTTCTGGTCCAGAAAAAATCTCCAAAAAGTTTCGCTACGTTTGGACTCCGTTTGGTATTGATTTTCTGTGATGTAAAAACAAGCAAAAAACTGCAACTGGCACTGGGCACTATGTCAATAGGTTAGTCCCAAAAAATGATATAAAGTTACTATAAAATGATTGTAAAACATCTAAGAATGATAATATAAGAGCATAAATACTTCATAAATTATAGATACGTTGGAGACGTATCAACCTTACTAGTATAAATTAAAAATGAAAAGGACGAGGATCAAACATGCGACCAGGGCCTTCAAGCCGCACGTCAATAGGCAACATCGTAGCAACGTTTGTTGTACTCCCCTTTGTTGATATAATGTTTTTATATTACCAAAGCCTATTTAATGGATAACATGTTTTTATATTAACTTTATTACATTAGTGGTACCAGCTCGTGAGCACGTACTATTCCACTTCAGTTACTGGTGGGTTCCATGTCTGCTCTCTCTCTCTCTCTCTCTCCTCCCTTCTACGTTTGGATGCACGGGCAAACACAAAGAACGCGCGGGTGGTGTTGCCGTTGATCGTATCTGGACGTGTTCACAAGTTACGGCACCAGTTTCACGTAATACTAGTACTAGTACTATATGTAACAAGTTTAGGAACAAAAGTGGCCGTGACGGACAAGTTAGGCTAGTAGTATCTACTAACAATTAAATGCGTGGATAAATAGATGTATCGCCTAGTGCTCGAACAAGGGGACTGCTCGCGCCCTACAAGTATTTGGAACTGACTTCCCTAAAAAAATATTTGGAATTGACGTGGTATTTAATATGAAATGTTTGCGATGAGAATGAATACATGTCACTTGATGCTGTTTTATATTTATTTTGATACGGCTCTAGCAGAACATTCAATCGATCAAACCATAGATTTCATTCAGTCCGACTACAACTTTACATTCATACCACGATCGAACTGAAATAAACGGAAATAATAAATCCCAAACGTTCGAATTTTAAGCATGGCAATCCGAACATTTTTCATGGCATATTTAGATCACGCGGCGGCGGTGGAGGCATCTTGCGGCAGGAAGCGGCTCCTCTGCCGTGCTCTGTGTGTTGTCGGGCCACTGACCGGCGGCGACGGCGGCGTCTTGCACCGTTGTTGGCGTACTCCTGGACGTTGGCCCTAGCTAGCTTCCAGGAAGGCCAGAATATTCTGGACTTCGGTCTCCAGGAGCGAGTCAACTGGCGGGAGGAGGCGACTAATGTTGGTGCAAGGAAGCGGTCGACGGCGGTGATCCATGCCACTGAGGGGGGCACTGGCACCGGCGCGAGGACAGGCGTTGGCAATTGCGCGGCGGAGACATTCGTGTGCACGGGCACGCGCGTCAGTGCACGCGCAGGCGCATGCGCTGGCAGGTGCACGGGCGCGTGAAAGTTAGCGGGGACCTCGTGGAACCCCATGGCTTCAAACTCGGCAACAATGTGCGGCTCCCAGGCCATCAATGCCACGGGGATGGGCACTAGCGCAGTCGAGCCGATGGGAGCTGGAACAGGAGTGGGGACAGGCGCGGCGTCTTCCCGCAAGGCCAGTTCAAGCTCGTCCCAAATCGCCTTATGTTCTTGAGACTCCGGCTGGGTGTCTTCCTCAGGAAACTGGAAGACTAAGGGCAGACCATCGTGATGCGGCATGGCGTACGGTGAGGTCAGGCTGGTTAGAGGTAGACGACAGGAGAATTTGAGAGGAAGAGAGAAGATTGTAGCGAGACCGGGGAGTGCGGGGGTGATTTAATCTGCGGCGCCGGTGCCATTAAAGGTGGGGGCAGTTGGGACGAAGGTGGGCAGCGAAGCCTAGTCAAAGGGCTCGTCTCCAGGTGAGCCTGCGCAGCGGCCTGCTCGCACGCCTCCCGGTCAGCCGGTGCAGCGGTCTGCTCGCACACCTCCCGTCGATTCACACACTTGCTCGGACGGCACCTGCCGATGAGAAGCGGGACTCATGGCGGCACGTAGGTCTAACGCCCATGGTTTGAATAGTGAAACCGTTCGCGTTAATGTGACATGTCTTTGTTCCAAAATACCTTGGCCCTTCATTTGTGCAACTTTTCATAAGCAGCTTGTCTCAAATTGAACAAAAAAATATGACAGCCTATTTGTGCCATATCACGTGACCATGCTCAGTTTCATGAATTTCAGGTCAGTTTTGGATTTTCTGGAATTTAAAATCCAGGATTCGAAACAATATTATAACCTGCATCATGAAATAAATTTTCAAGCCATACATCTTTACTGTTGTAGATGTTAATATTTCTTAAGAAAGGATTTGGTCAAACATTTTTCTTAGTTAGACTTCAGACAAGTTATATATGCAGAGTAAAAAGATAATCCCTCCGTACCAGTGCATTCCCTAATATAGTAACTCTAGTAGGCACAAACAATGCACAAACAAAATCAACAAACGGATCTCCATTCTGTGCTCATCCTGGTGTAGTACTATTAGTACTAGGCAATGGAGTTGACGGGTGACCTTGGGTAGCGGCGACCAAGGGAATTGAACCATGCTTGGCATGGTAGGTAACGTGGGCTAGTTACTAAAGCATCCCTCCATTGTTCATCGGTTGTCATTATGGATTGGGGACATGAGGGGAATTTCCTAGGGCTGGAATTCTGGCCGCCAGATATTTCGACTCGAAACGCGGAGGCTCGAGTGGAGGTGCGAAGTTTAATATCGCAGTTCTTTTGGTTGGGGTTGGCTAATGTGCGTACCACGCACACCACCAGTAGGACACAAGCCTGGGTCAGGCTGGTACGCCGTCGGGTGCTACCATTCGAGAATGCGAAAGGAATCCTTTTTTTCAATTACCGAACGAATCTATATGTATTACAATGCCCGTATTTTCCTTGCAAATAACTGGTCATTCCAAAAGGCACGGTAATTGATTTATGATGAGTTCTTGAATTAGAGTGAGTTTGTGATATAGTGGTCTCAACGTGGATGTATGACCATGCATGTATGACACGAATTCAAAAATAAAATGTAAGCCATGCATGGTCCTCAATTCAATATTTAAAATGCACAATAAACTGAAACATGAATATTAAGTCTAGTACTATGTACATGCAAATGTTGTGTTTAGGTCTCTCCATCGACACCCCCCACCAGACATACTTCATGTATCGATCGATCTTCATTTCTTTGTTAATAGAGCTATTGGTATCCGACACACACGCGCTCATTATTTCTCTTCATGTTTCGATCTCCATTTATGTCACACCCGCCCTCACACTCTCAACAAATGTATTTCTCACACACAACCTCGTCATGCCCTCCATGACAAACCCTCCCTCTTCTCTCAAGACATGTATGTTTCCTTTGTAAAACATCTTCACCGTGCACACACACACAAAGTCTATCTAGGCCACTCTCTCGGTAACTATCTCCCTCCAGCCCTCACTGCAGCTTCACCGCACAATACCTCGGTGTATCGTCTTTAACATTCGAGTGTATGCCAGGCCACACTCCCTCGATCTCTCCCTCTATAAATGACTCGATTGACCTCGCTTTCTCGCGTCATATCTCTCACACCTAGACGCTCCCACTACACCTCTTGCATAGGCAGAGCTATGTAGATTGTCGGGGGTTAACCCCTCGACCTTAGATAAAATTGTGATGCTCTGTTTAGGATTGTTTGGATTATATTTTTTGAAAATTATATTTGTCCCCACCCTCCCAAACACCGATGGGTTGTGCACCACCCGGGAGAAAATCATGTGCCCCCACACCTTAGATGCTATATGGTGATACGAGTTCCTTGGAGCGCGTAGATCTGAGATATAGCGGCTCACAAGATGTCTTAATATTTTTACAAGAAACCTTAATGAGTTTGGGAATTGCACACAATTAGTACCAAAACTACTCAGATGCCCTTGGATCCCATATCCAACAGCCTCGAAGCTCGTATCATCGTAGCATCTATGATGAGGGAAGACCTCATATTCTCTTGTATTTAAGAATATCACGTGCTACCACACCTTAGATGCTGTGGTGATACAAGCTCCTCGGAGCCGTTGGATCTGAGATCCAACGACTCCTTGGTGGTTCGAATGTTTTTTTTGTAAAAAAGCCCCCAAAGAGTTCAGGCACAGCCCACAAGCACAAAGACTACTCAGATGCCATTGGATCTCAGATCGAACGACCTCGAAGCTCGTATCACCGTAGCATCCAAGCTGCAAGAGCACCTGATGTTTTCTCGCACGGGGGAATATGAGGTGCTCCCACACCATAGATTCTATGGTGATACGAGTTCCCGGGAGATCTAACGGCTCGCAGTAGAAGGTTTGAATGTTTTTGCATTATAGGCCTTAAAGAGTTTGGGAATTGCGCAGAAAGTACAAATATTACGCACGTGGCATTGGATCTCAGATCCAATGACCTAGATGCTCGTATCACCGTCGCGACTAATTAAGCTGCGGGGAGCACCTAATATGAGCTACTGGGAGATCCAACGGCTCACATGAGGCCTGAATGTTTTTTTGCAAAAAAACCCTTGAAGAGTTTGGAAATTGCGCATAATTACAAAGACTACTCCCAAGCCATTGGATCTCAGATCCAACGACGTAAAATCTCGTATCACCATAGCATCTAAGCTGCGGGGAGCATGTGATATTCTATGCCGCTGTCATTTTTGTTCCTAAACTTGCAAAATATGTGTAACCGGTGCCGTAACTTGTCTAACCGCGCAAAGTGGTTGTGCAAAAAAACCATCCTACACTGAAATATCGAAACAACACACGGGGGCCGCACTTGTCATTGATCAAATTTGGACCTAAAACTAACAAATCTGAAGGACAAGATTCAAACCGGCAACCTGGAATACAAAGCGTACATCGATAGCCTGAAACCGCAACGGTTGTTGGCTTTGTCGCATAAATTGATTTTATACAGTATTACGTTGAGTAGAGTAGATGGAGTGGCATGCCTGCCATCTCTCTCTCCTCTCCGTATAGTACCACCTTTAGACGCACGGGCACACAAGAAGAGCGGCGCGAGCTTGCCGTGGTGTTATTATAACTAAAAAAATGCTTGGAAAATAGATGAATCGCCTAGAACAAGAGAAGTTGTGGCTGGTCGAGACGGAGCTAACCACACCTATCCTCCGTGCCACGTTAGCATGATGAAGCTGTGTGGCTAGTGGGGTGTTTTTGACCGACTGGCTGGGTCTCGAGGTCGAACCATAGGTAGTTTGATACAGTTTATTTTTACACGCACATTTTTCCTCCGTGCCGAGACGTGGCACACCCTACCGCGCAGTTTCTGGGTCCTCCCGGGTAGTGCACGCATATTTTCTTCCTTGCCGAGACATGGGTCGCCCTACCGCGCATTTTCTGGGTTCTCCTCGGTCGTAGCGCCAAAGCAAGTAAATGAGTCATCAAATCACAAAAGCCTACCTTTCCCGTGATATTGGCTTGAACTACGTCGGTATTTCCCCAAAGAGGAAGGGATGATGCAGCACAACAACGGTAGGTATTTCCCTCAGTGATGAGACCAAGGTTATCGAACCAGTAGGAGAACCAAGCAACACTACGTAAACAGCACCTGCACACAAAGAACAAATACTTGCAACCCAACGTGTAAAAGGGGTTGTCAATCCCTTTCGGGTAACGGCGCCAGAAATTGGCAAACGGACGAGAGATAAATTGTAGTGGATTGGATAAATGGATCGCGAATAAAATAAAGTGAAGCAAAATATTTTTGGGTTTTTAGAAATATAGATCTGAATATAAAAGTGGCAAATAAATAAAAAGGCAAATAGCAAAATAGATCTGAAAATATATGATGAGAAAATAGACCCGGGGGCCGTAGATTTCACTAGTGGCTTCTCTCAAGAAAAATAGCATACGGTGGGTAAACAAATTACTGTTGGGCAATTGATAGAACTTCAAATAATTATGACGATATCCAGGCAATGATCATTATATAGGCATCACGTCCAAGATTAGTAGACCGACTCCTGCCTGCATCTACTACTATTACTCCACACATCGACCGCTATCCAGCATGCATCTAGTGTATTAAGTTCATGGAGAAACGGAGTAATGCAATAAGAACGATGACATGATGTAGACAAGATCTATTTATGTAGAAATAGACCCCATCTTGTTATCCTTAATAGCAACGATACATACGTGTCGGTTCCCCTTCTGTCACTGGGATCAAGCACCGTAAGATCGAACCCATCACAAAGCACCTCTTCCAATGGCAAGAAAAATCGATATAGTTGGCCTAACTAAACCAAAGATTCGAAGAATAAATACAAGGCTATAAGTAATCATGCATATAAGAGATCAAAAGACTCAAATAACTTTCATGGATAAAAACATAGATCTGATCATAAACTCAAAGTTACATCGGATCCCAACAAGCACACCGCAAAAAGAGTTACATCAAATAGATCTCCAAGAGACCATTGTATTGAGAATCAAAAGAGAGAGAGGAAGCCATCTAGCTACTGCCTACGGAGCCGTAGGTCTACAATGAACTACTCACGCATCATCGGAGAGGCACCAATGAGGATGATGAACCCCTCCGTGATGGTGTCTAGAGTGGATATGTGGTTTCTGGAACTTGCGGTCGCTGGAATTGATTTTCATCGACTCCCCTAGGGTTTTTGGAATATTGGGGTATTTATAGAGCAAAGAGGCAGTGCAGGAGGTGGCCGAGGTGGGCACAACCCACCTGGGCGCGCCTGGGCCCCCAGGCGCGCCCTGGTGGGTTGTGCTCCCCTCGGAGCCTCCCTCAGGTACTTTCTTGGCCCAACTTGTGTCTTCTGGTCCAAAAAAATCACCAAAAAGTTTTGCTGCATTTGGACTACGTTTGGTATTGATTTCCTGCTAAGTAAAAAACAGCAACTAGCACTGGGCACTATGTCAATAGGTTAGTCCCAAAAAATGATATAAAGTTGATATAAAATGATTGTAAAACATCCAAGAATGATAATATAACAGCATGGAACAATAAAAAATTATAGATACGTTGGAGACGTATCAGCATCCCCAAGCTTAATTCCTGCTCGTCCTTGAGTAGGTAAATGATAAAAACAGAATTTTTGATGTGGAATGCTGCCTGACATGTTCATCACATATTCTTTTCTTTGTAGCATGGACATTTGGACTTTTATATGATTCAAAGCAATAGTCTAGTTTTGACATGAAGATTTCAATACTCAAGCATATCAACAAGCAACCATGTATTTCAAAATATCAACACTAAAGCAAGTTATCCCTAGCCCATTATGCTCAATCATTGATCCATTCATGAAACACACTCGCATATTAGCTACACCCAATGCTCAAGTACGATCATAGTGCCCCTTAGTTGGTGCTTTATAAGAGAAGATGGAGACTCAAAATAAAATAAAAATTGCATAAAGTAAAAGAAAGGCCCTTCACAGAGGGAAGTAGGGATTTGTAGAGGTGCCAGAGCTCAAAGCGAAAAAGTAGAGATAAAACATTTTGGGTGGCATGCTTTTCCTGTCAACGAAAACGATCGAGTAGTTCCCAATACTTTCCATGCTAGATATATCATAGGCGGTTCCCAAACAGAAAGTAAAGTTTATTCCTTTTTCCACCATACTTTCACTTTCCATGGCTAGCCGTATCCACGAGTGCCCTCCATACCAACACTTTCCAAGGAATTTATTATTTGACAACATAAAGTAAATTCATTTTTCATTTCGGGACTGGGCATCCCTAATACCTTTGCCATACTCTCGTGCAATGACAACTGAATAAACACTCATCTTGAGAATAACACATCTAGCATGGAAATATATCAGCCACCCCCTACCGTTTCATGAGCGGTACGAGCACACAAAAGAGAAATTTATTTTGAAAATAGAGATGGCACATACAAGTTTTCTTAGAACGTCACGGAAATACCGCATATAGGGAGGTATAGTGGACTCATATGGCAAAACTGGTTTAAGGATTTTTGATGCACAGGTAGTGATCATACTTAGTGCAAATGAAGGCTAGCAAAAGATTGAGAAGCAGCCAACCAAGGAACGAAAAATCTCATAAGCGAGCATTAAGCATAACTAACGCCGAATAATGCACCACAAGTAGGATGTAATTTCATTGCATAACTATTGACTTTCGTGCTTGCATAGGGAATCACAAACCTTAACACCAATATTCTTACTAAAGCATAATTACTCATCAACATGACTCACATATTATATCAACATATCACAAAATTATTACAAGGAATCAAGTTTATTTTGTCCAATGATCTTCATGAAAGTTTTTATTATATCCCTCTTGAATATCTATCACTTTGGGACTAGTTTAATGTGTTGCTTTTGATAGCTCAAACAAATCTAAGTGAAGAACATGAGCATAAAAATTTTCTTCTCTCAAAATAATTTAAGTGAAGCAAGAGAGAATTTCTTAAAAAATTTACTAACTCTCAAATAAATCTAAGTGAAGCATGAGAGAATTTCTTCAAAAATACTAAAGCACACCGTGCTCAAAAAGATATAAGTCAAGCACTAGAGCAATTCCATAGCTCATAAAGATTTAAGTGAAGCATAGAGAGCAATTCTAACAAGTCATAGCATAATTTTGGCTCCCTCAAATAGGTGTGTCCAGCAAGGATTCATGAATTAAAATAAAAATCAAAACAAGCAAAGACTCATATCATACAAGACGCTCCAAGCAAAACTCATGATATGTGACGAATAAAAATATAGCTCCAAGTAAAATACCGATGGTCGTTAGAAGAAAGAGGGGATGCCACTCGGGCATCCCCAAGCTTAGTTGCTTGCTTATCTTTGGATAATGGCTTGGGGTGCCATGGGTCATCCCCAAGCTTAGGCTCTTCTTACTCCTTATTCCTTCATCCATCGTAATCTCACCCAAAACTTGAAAACTTCAATCACACAAAACTTAACAAAACCTTCGTGAGATCCGTTAGTATAAGAAAACCAATCTTTACTTTAAGTACTATACAAAACCCATTCAAATTTTGTTCTTACATTATATCTACTGTATTCTAACTTTACCATGGCTCATACCCCCCGATAAAAAACATAGATTCATCAAAATAAGCACACAATGCAAAGAAAACAGAATCTGTCAAAAACAGAACAGTATGTAAAGATGCGAATTGTTCTCATACTTCTGTACCTCCAAAAATTATGAAAAACTAAGACAACAGAGGCAATTTGTATATAAATCTTTTGTAAAAACTTCAGAATTTTTCGTCTCCTCTGGAAATTTTCAAAATTGTTTTACTGGATGCAAAAGTTTCTGTTTTCCAACAAGATCAAATCAACTATCACCAAAGCTATCCCAAAGGCTTTACTTGGCACAAACACTAATTAAAACAAAAAAAACACAATCATAACAGTAGCATAATTGTGCAAACACTCAATAACAGAAAGAAAAAGACAAAAATAAATTTTATTCATTGGGTTGCCTCCCAACAAGCGCTATCGTTTTACGCCCTTAGCTAGGCATAATGCAAAGATCTAAGTATTGTCATCTTTGTTTCTAGATCCATAAGATGCCATCATGATTGATTCATATGGTGGCTTAATTCTTGTTCTAGGGAAGTGTTCCATACCCTTTCTCAAAGGAAATTGGAATTTGATGTTCCCTTCTTTCATATCAATCACGGCACCTATAGTGCGCAAAAACGGTCTACCAAGAATAATGGGACAAGATGGATTGCAATCAATATCAAGAACAATAAAATCTATGGGCACATAATTCCTATTTTAAGGAATAAGAACATCATGAATTCTTCCCATAGGCTTTTTAATAGTAGAATCCGCCAAGTGCAAATTTAAAGAACATTCTTCAATATCGGTAAGACCAAGCACATCACATAAAGATTTCGGAATTGTAGAAACACTAGCACCCAAATCACATAAAGCAAAATACTCATAATTTTTAATATTGACTTTTATAGTAGGTTACCATTCATCATGTAATTTTCTAGGAATTGAAATCTCTAATTCCAACTTTTCTTCCAAAGCTTTCATCATAGCATCAACAATATGTTTAGTAAAAGCTTTATTTTGTTCATAGGCATGGGGTGAATTTATCATGGATTGCAACAAAGAAATACAATCAATCAAAGAGCAATTATCATAATTAAAGTCTTTGTAATCCAAAAGAGTGGGCACATCACTAGTTAAAGTTTTGACCTCTCCAAACCCACTTTTATCAATTTTCTCAACAAGATTTTCAACCCCCAAATTATCGGGACGCCTTCTAGCTAAAGTTGACTCTTCTTCAGTCCCTTTTTCATCAATTTTAATTTTACTAAACAAGGAATCAATAGAAGAAACACCAATCACTTTAAGATCTTCATCATTTTTATGAAAGCAATCACTGGAAAACGCTTTTTCTAAAAATTCTCTTCTAGCTCTAAGCATAGTGGTTCTTTTCTTACTTTCATCCATAGAAACATATAAAGCTTTAATTGATTCTTCAACCTTAGGCACAAAAATTTTCATCTTGAGATTTTCTACATCATGAGAAATTCTATCAACGCTTCTAGACAAATCATCAATCTTACTCAAATTTTCTTCCATCGTAGTATTAAAATTCTTTTGAGCATTGATAAATTCTTTAATATTATTCTCAAAATCAGAGGTGTTCCTATTATTATTAGAAGAAGGATTACCATTGGAATTACCATAATTATTAGAGGAATTACTAGGAAAAGTCCTAGGATTAAAATTACCTCTATAAGCATTATTATTGAAATTGTTTCGAGAGATAAAGTTCACATCTATGTCATTACTATTTTGCTCAATCAAAGTAGACAAACGCACATCATTAAAATCAATAGGAGCACTTTTATTAGCAACCAATTTCATAAGAGCATCAACTTTTTCACTCAAAGAAGAAATTTCTTCTATCGAATTAACCTTTTTACTAGTAGGAGCTCTTTCGGTATGCCATTGTGAATAATTTGCCATAATATTGTCTAGCAATTTAGTAGCTTCACCCAAAGTAATTTACATAAAAGTACCACCCGCGGCGGAATCTAAAAGATTTCAAGAAACAAAATTCAATCCCGCATAAAATTTTTGTATGATCATCCAAAGATTTAAACCATGAGTAGGACAATTTCTTAGCATCAATTTCATTCTTTCCCAAGATTGCGCAACATGTTCATGCTCAAGTTTCTTAAAATTCATTATTTGTGTCCTAAGGGAAATAATTTTCGCGGGCGGAGAATACTTAGTAATAAAAGCATCTTTGCACTTATCCCAAGAATTGATACTATTGCGAGGCAAAGAAGAAAACCAATTTTTTAACGATCTCGCAAAGAAAACGGGAATAATTTCAACTTCACAATATCATTGTCCACATCTTTTTTCTTTTGCATATCGTATAATTCCACGAATGTGTTAAGATGGGACACGGCATCTTCACTAGGAGTACCGAAAAATTGATCTTTCATGACATGATTCAACAAAGCGGCATTAATATCACAAGACTCCGCACTAGTGGCGGGAGGAGCAATCAGAGTGCTAATAAAATCATTGTTATTCGTATTGGAGAAATCACACAACTTGGTGTTCTCTTGAGTCATCATGACTCCGCAACAAGATTGCACTCAAAAACAAATCTGACGAGAAAACGGCGAATGAGAAAGAGGGCGAATAAACCAGCAAATTTTTGTGAAGTGGGGGAAAGGAAAACGAGAGGCAAATGGCAAATAATGTAAATTGCAAGGAGATGAGATTTGTGATTAGGAACCTGGTAGATGTTGATGATGTCTCCCCGGGAGCGGCGCTAGAAATTCCTTTTGATGTTGGCTTGAACTACGTCGGTATTTCCCCAAAGAGGAAAGGATGATGCAGCACGGCAACGGTAGGTATTTCCCTCAGTGATGAGACAAAGGTTATTGAACCAGTAGGAGAACCAAGCAACACTACATAAACAGCACCTGCACACAAAGAACAAATACTTGCAACCCGACGTGTTAAAGGGGTTGTCAATCCCTTTCGAGTAACGGCGCCAGAAATTGGCAAACGGACGGGAGATAAATTGTAGTAGATTGGATAAATGGATCGCGAATAAAATAAAGTGAAGCAAAATATTTTTGGGTTTTTTATAAATATAGATCTGAAAATAAAAGTAGCAAATAAATAAAAAGGCAAATAGCAAAATAGATCAGAAAATATATGATGAGAAAATAGACCCGGGGGCCGTAGATTTCACTAGTGGCTTCTCTCGAGAAAAATAGCATACGGTGGGTAAACAAATTACTATTGGGCAATTGATAGAACTTCAAATAATTATGACGATATGCAGGCAATGATCATTATATAGGCATCACGTCCAAGATTAGTAGACCAACTCCTGCCTGCATCTACTACTATTACTCCACACATCGACCGCTATCCAGCATGCATCTAGTGTATTAAGTTCATGGAGAAATGGAGTAATGCAATAAGAACGATGACATGATGTAGACAAGATCTATTTCTATAGAAATAGACCCCATCTTGTTATCCTTAATAGCAATGATACATACGTGTCGGTTCCCCTTCTGTCACTGGGATCAAGCACCGTAAGATCGAACCCATCACAAAGCACCTCTTCCCATGGCAAGAAAAATCGATCTAGTTGGCTTAACTAATAAAAGATTCAAAGAAGAAATACGAGGCTATAAGTAATCATGCATATAAGAGATCAAAAGATTCAAAAAACTTTCATGGATAAAAACATAGATCTGATCATAAACTCAAAGTTCATCGGATCCCAACAAACACACCACAAAAAGAGTTACATCAAATAGATCTCGAAGAGACCATTGTATTGAGAATCAAAAGAGAGAGAAGAAGCCATCTAGCTACTGCCTACGGACCCGTAGGTCTACAATGAACTACTCACGCACCATCGGAGAGGCACCAATGAGGATGATGAACCCCTCCGTGATGGTGTCTAGACTGGATCTGTGGTTTCTGGAACTTGCGTCGGCTGGAATTGATTTTCGTCGACTCCCCTAGGGTTTCTGGAATATTGGGGTATTTATAGAGCAAAGAGGCGGTGCGGGAGGTGGCCGAGGTGGGCACAACCCACCTGGGCGCGCCTGGGCCCCCAGGCGCGCCCTGGTGGGTTGTGCTCCCCTCGAAGCCCCCCTCATGTACTTTCTTGGCCCAACTTGTGTCTTCTGGTCCAGAAAAAATCACCAAAAAGTTTTGCTGCGTTTGGACTCTGTTTGGTATTGATTTCCTGCGAAGTAAAAAACAAGCAAAAAATAGCAACTGGCACTGGGCACTATGTCAATAGGTTAGTCCCAAAAAATGATATAAAGTTGCTATGAAATGATTGTAAAACATCCAAGAATGATAATATAACAGCATGAAACAATCAAAAATTATAGATATGTTGGAGACGTATCATCCCGCCGAGTACATCAGTGAAGCACGGTGGCTAGCTAGTTGGGCTAGTGCGAACGATTAGCTAGGCCGCCGCTACATTTGTTTTTTCACCCCTTTTTTTTCTCTCCTTGCCGGTAGGTAAATTTGAATATCCACCGCTATGTTGCACTGGTCTTTGGGTGCGGTAGGCGCGGCAGGATTTTTATTTTTTTGATTGACGGGAGCAGGCGCGGCAGCAATCAGTCATGATGACTCCGCCTGTAAAACCCACTGCTCCCTGAAGTGAAAAGTCATCGACTGGTGTTTTCCCATGGTGAAAACCGAAAGATTCACCCCGCTCCTCGGCTGGCTCCCTCTGCCTTCCCGTAGATTGCATTGCCTTTCAACAATTTCGCCCCCTTTGCTTCCTCTCCCCATTGCTTCTACCTAGTTCCATGGCAGCGCACCAGATCACAGACTCTAAGGTGAGGTGCCTGACACAGGAGCTCCATGCCAAGGATGCGGAGCTCAGGGCCAAGACGTGGAGCTCTGTGAGCTCAAGGAGGAGAGGAGTTCCATGCTCCTCCTTTATGTGCGGGAGTTCACGGAGCTTCAAAAGCGGCAGGCGTCCACCACAAAGATGCTTGAGGCATCGGCGGCGTTGCTGCAGAAAGCGGGAGATACGATAGGCGGTCAGGTGAGCCGGCTGGAGCGCGAGCGGGCCGATCGTGACGAGGTCCAGGATCGCCTCAACCACTTGCTGGATCATTTTTCCACGCACGTGTTGCGGCTGCGCGATGCCTACCATCGTGCCAGCGTGTAACACCCCGTGTGTTAAGCTACAGTAATCACCTTCTTGATTATGCCATGTCATCATGATCAACAGTGCTTACTCATCATTAGTATCATATCTCTTTTCAAATTCAAATTCAAATGGAAATTCAAACTGAAAGTGAAAATAAAAGTTGCCCAAACCCAGAAACTAAAATGTTTATTAAATGGCAAGTAATCCAGAGACAATTCTAAAATTGAAACCAACCACATTGGAGTTGGGTAAGTGACTCAATCATCCTCGAATAGTGGCTGAAAGCAATAATTAATAACCTTTTATTTAATCTAAATTAAATATGAAATTATGTTTTGCCCAAAATAGTTTTTGTTGTTAGGATATAATGCACTGCTAATTATGGACTAGGTCACACTTTTTACAAAATTCATTTAGAGCCCAAACATTTACAAAACAGAAAATAAAAATTAAAAAAGAAAAAGAAAAAGACAAAAAGAAAACAAAAGAGAAAAATAAAAAGAACCTCCCCCCCCCCACTGGGCCCCGGCCCAGCAGGCCGTCCAGGCCGCCAGGCCAGCCCACCCCGCTCCCCCTTATCCCCTCCCCCGAACCGGAAACCCTAGCCGATCCTCTCGTCCTTCCCACTCCCCCCCTCGATCTCTTCTCTCCTCCCGTCCGGATCGAGATCGGGGCAGCGAGCCCCGACCACGTCGCCGTCGCCCCTCGCCACCTCCCCGGCACCCGCCTCTCCGTCTCCTCCCGCACGGCGCGCCCCGACCCCGCGCCTACCCTTGACGCCGTCGCCTCCCCGATCCCGTCTGGATCGGGCGCCCGTCGCCCCGCGCCGTCGCCGACGCCGCCGACCACCGCCGCCTCACCCTCGTCCCCGTTGACGCCTCGCCGTCCTCAACTTCCTCCCCGCGCCCCGCTGCCTAGTCCCTAAGGCCCGCGGTGAGCCCCGCCCGCTGGGCTCCGTCCTCTCCTCCTCTCTGGCGCTCGCCGCGCACACGCGGCTCCCCCACACCCGCGCGCGCCTGCCGCTGCGCCCTGCCCGCGCCGAAGCGCGCACGCGGCTCTCGCACGCCCCGCGCCCGCTGTCGCCGCTCGCCTGCATCGCACGCGCCCGCAGCCGCCTCGCCTTGCTTGTCTCCGCCGTCGCCCGGGCCGCGTCCGCCGCTGCCAGGACCCGCTGACCCCGCGTGAGCTCGCGCCCGTCCCTACTCGCCGGCCGGCTGCCCGTGCGAGCCTTTGACTGTGGCCGCCGGCGCGACCACGCCCAGCGCCCGCTCGCCCCTGGCCGTGCCGCGCCCGCGCGCTCGCTGTGGCCTCCTGGGCCACTGCCAGGTGGGCCCAAGCCCCTGTGCCACTGACCGAACGGGCCCACGGCCCAGAACATTTAAAAATATATATTAATAATAATATATATTTATTTAATTAATTAATTAGTAAAATAACTAATTAACTTAATTAACCATGCTTAATTAGCTTAATTAACTAGGTTAGTTAAGTTAAACCTGATTAGTTAGTCTTAGTCAATGACAGTGGGGCCCACGTGTTAGTTTGACCAGTCAACGGTCAGAGTTGACCGCTGACGTCATGCTGACGTCATGATGACGCAATAAATATTTTCGAATTAAATTAAATCTGTTATTTCAAGAAATTGATTAAATCCTTATAAATTAATATAAAATAAACTGTAGCTCGGATCGAAAAACTTTGTACATGAAAGTTGCTCAGAATTTCGAGACGAATCTGAATACGCGGTCCGTTCGTCCGTCACACGTCCCTAACTATCCGAACATGGAACCGTTCCCCTCCGGTCATCTGTCTGACAAATGTTCGGAACCGGGAAAACATTCCCGGATGGATTCCCCCTTCCTCAGTGTTGTGCAACCATACGTTAGGACACACCCAGCGCTGCATATTGTCATGTCGTACATTGTGTTGCTCATGTTTGCTGTGTATTTATACTATTTCCTCCCCCTCTTCTCTCTCGTTAGACCCCGACGCAGTTCCCGGTACCGACACAGCTCCGGAGCCCGACGCCACCATTGACGACCTTGCCTCTGCCGCCGAGCAACCAGGCAAGCAAGCCCCTCTTTTGATCATCCCGATATCGCCCATTCTATTTTCTCATGCTTGCATTAGAATTGCTGCTGCTACTGCTTTACCTATTCTGATGCATAGCCTGTTATTGTAACCTGCTATTGATACCTTACCTGCTCACCCTAACTGCTTAGTATAGGCTGGGTAGAGACCTATCAGTGACCCCACTTATCCCGACTGCCCCGCTGGATAATCCGAGGACCCGATCAACGAGATTGAAGACCAGGCCCCGGCACTGCACATCACCCCCTTAGTTGTAACGACACTGTAGCGTTACTATCGAGTGCCGAGGGTGAAACCTCTTGTAGCACTTCTGATGTTAACTCTGTAGAGTAGCTATTCGGTCGTGGTCATCGAGGGTGATTCCTCCTTCACCGCTTCCGATAACGACGCTGTCGTACAACACCACAAGTGTGAACCCAGCGAGGGTGATTCCTCCGAGTTCACCTTGACGGATACATCGAGTGGGAATTCAACGAGGGTGATACCTTGGATTCCTCTGATGTTATGGACAAACGGATACTTGGACCTTGCACTGTTACTTGGATAGGCGGGTCGACCCTGAGGGGTACCCGCGTGCACCTAAGTGGCGAGTGTTGTGAAGACGGGTTGCCGGTATGGTGCCCGAGTGATGAATACGAGGCGTGGCCGGGCATTCTTGGCCCTTGCCACAAGTCCTCGAGACGGGGCGATGGGGTCACATCTTTCGTGAGTGTCTGCTCGTTACCGCACCCCCAAGGTACTAACGGTTTGGATATGTGATCTGAGTGGGCCTCTGGCCCGATAGCACTAACCATCACGTGGGCATAGTATGGGCGTTCTGCATCATAGCATCAGCTGAAAGCTCTGACAGACGTCCAGTTCAGCATTGCGGCACGGTCGGATCGTGTCAGCCACTCGAGGCGACGCTGGTATCCACCCTGTGCGCAATGACCCGGAGGGTGAGGGGCGATGGCCAAGACCCCCTTGCGCTTAGGATGTAGACCGGCGGGGACCTCTTTGCTGAGCTGTAGGTAGGGTTGCGGTGTGTCGTTTGGCCGAGGTCGGACATGACCCGGAAAAGTGTGTCCGGCCGGAGTTAAGCGAGAGTGGTGGGTAAGTTGGTGCACCCCTGCAGGGAAGAACTAATCTATGCATAGCCGGATCCTTGGTAACGGACACTCGGAGTTGTATCCCGATCGATACAATTATAACTGGATACTATGGCTCTGGGATTGCTTCTCGCAGGGAGTCGAGAAGGGATCTCAGGACGAGGTTGATGACTGTATGGCTCTGGGATTGCTTTCTCGCAGGGAGTCGAGAAAGGATCTCTGGGTGAGGTTGATGATACTACTACTTTATATTGTACTGTTCTACTCTCTTCTATTGCTGAAAGACCGCTGAAGATGCTAGTCTTTGATAGGACTAGGTTTTCCTCTCTATTCTAGCATTTCTGCAGCCCAGTCCACACATACAGCCTTCCTTTGATAATGTTGCATATGTAGTGTAGATCCTTGCTTGCTGAGTACTTCGGATGAGTACTCATGGTTGCTTGCTTTCTTTTTCCCCCATATCCATTTGATGCGACCAGATGACGGAGCCCCGGATACAGCTGCCCCCGCCGACGATCGCTACTACTACCCCGAGGGTGGATGCTACTTCGAGTTGACTGACGACCAGGAGTAGGATCGAAGGGTCCCAGGCAGGAGGCCTACGCTTTTCGATCGTAGTGTTTTTCTTTTGTCTCGCCTTCTTAAGGCCTTTCTGTGTTTTCTTCTATATCTGTACTCAGATATCTGATGCTTCCGCTGACGCTTGTACGCAAGCTTATGTATTCGAGTTCTCGAGGCCCCTGGCTTGTAATATAAAGCTTGTATGACTTTATTTATGTTTTAGAGTTGTGTTGTGATATCTTCCCGTGAGTCCTTAGGCTTGATCATGTGCATTTGCGTCTATGATTAGTGCACGATTGAGCCGGGGGCGTCACACAGCGCAACCATGCCGGCCGGCGGGCTAAACCCGTTCGACCACCCCATTGACTTCAATGAGCTGCGGCTTCCTGACCTGGTCTCTTTCTTCACCTATATCTCCGAGGAGTTGAGCCGTCTCCGCGCGGTGGTGGGGGCGGAGCTGGACAAGAAGGGGTTGCGGGCGGCCGTCGCCATTGCCGGGCGAATCCTCTCAGGGCTTCGTCACCGGAATCCATTCGTGCCATTGGACGCC
Organism: Thinopyrum elongatum; assembly: GCA_011799875.1. Classification (NCBI taxonomy): domain Eukaryota; kingdom Viridiplantae; phylum Streptophyta; class Magnoliopsida; order Poales; family Poaceae; genus Thinopyrum; species Thinopyrum elongatum. The sequence continues at coordinate 151,011,768 of CM022301.1, forward strand.
ATCTTTGGCAAGCTGGCTCCCATCGACCGGGAGCCGGCTCTGCGGGCGGTGGCACCCGGCATCACCACCGTCATGCGCCTCGAGAAGCAGAGGGACTTCGGTGGTGTTTAGGCGTCCTATGCCTGCGCATGTCTCGGCGCAACTTGACCGTTGGATCAAACTCAGACGGTGCAGATCAGCCACTGTAGCACAAAGCATGCGGGTGTGTTTTGTTGCATTCTCATCTCAACATAGTTGTTCCCTCTTCGTGCATGCTCATCTCAGCACCCCTCTTCATGCATGCTGTGCAAGCTCCTAGTGTATTTGTGTTAACCTAGTGTGGGCTCATGCACCCTTCATGCTCATATCAGATCCCATGTTCTGTGGAGTACTGTAGCACCATACTCTCCGTGCACTGTAGTCCTAGTTCTGTTAGCATTGATCTCACCGTTCATTCTCGACCGGATAGTCAAAAAAGGGGCATGTTACATTACTGTTCATATAGTTGACATGCGCACAACATCATTTTTTATCGTCATATCTTCCTACACTAGCAACAAGATTATAGTACTGACGTATGAACCACTGCACATGCCTAGTAGTAGGAGTACTGTGTAAGTTCAAGTGGCTGCCGTGTTTCGCACTCCTCCGTCGTAAGAGTGGAAACGCTTGCTGTAATCATTTTTTTTCCAGAAACAGTGGACATGCTCTACCATGCGGATCCTCCTCGACGGTTGTCGGGAACCTTGCTACTCACTTTCGCCGATGTGTGGGACATCCAGCATCGGGGTCCACTTGCCATGCACTAAATTACTCCAAACTAGAGTGCACAACTGCACGGTAGACTACACCGGTCGAAGCGCCGCAGTAATGCCCAATGAGCTGTCAAATCACAAAACTCCCACCTTTCCAGTAAGTTGGACGGACGAAGCAACCATCATTTCACTCTTCTCCCTCATCTTCCTCTCTTGAAGAAAACCCCAACTCGCTTCTCCCTCGTCTTGTTCCTCATTTCTTCATGAAAACCCTGACGCGCTTCTGCCATTGTTCTTCTCTCCCAAAGAAAGAAAGGTGAGCGCATCAATGGTGTTGCTTCTGGCCAAAGCCCAGTCTTGCAACCCCGCGACTGATCCTATAACTCCCTCTCTGTTCTTCTTTTGGGTTTGTGATTATGGTTTCTTTTCTTTTATTTCTATTTGATAGTTTCTTGATGGACCCTGGAGCACCGGCCGAAGTGATGTCTATGGCTCTGGCCAAAACTGTCGAGGCTCAGTGTACGAAGAAGCGCAAGCACCCCTCCGAGACTACCACAGACAAGCTCAAGGCCATCGCCCTGTCCAAGCCCCCCTCTCCGGGATCCCTCATTAAGCCAGTCCAGGTAATATCTCTACTTGATGATCTTTTTGGCGATCTTGATTGTGTTTTTTCATCTAAAACGCAGTAGTAGTACTAGTAGTACAACTTTCTGGGTGATCTTGCATGTGATTTTTCTGTGCCAAATGACGATTCTAAATTGCTCTTTTGACCAAAACATGCGATAGGTTGACATACATATGATTTTTGCACATAACACTGATTTCTTATAGATTACTTTCAACTACTTTATGAACATCAATGCTAGCTGTAGGAAATGCAAGATTTTAGCTCTCATGCCTTTGAAGAGAGTATAGTAGCCTCAATAACTTGTGTTATGGATATTGCAAGTAATCCCTCTGCTCTCATGCCTTTGAAGACATGTTCTAGTGTCTTCGTTCACTCATTTCTGTGCGTATATGTAGTCTTATATGGAGTAAAATATCAAAAATCATCTTATATCTCTAAATGGAGGTAGTAATAAAATATTTGGTTTCTGTTTGAATTAGAACCAGGTCCGCGGTGGAGATGAAGTTCTCAAAGTCATGCCGTATGAACTGGAAGACTTGAGGATGAGTTCTACTACTAAACTATCCAGCTGCTGTGTCCTTGTCGCCATGAGTCATGAACAAGTGTTTTCCTGTAGCATTGTTGTCAGGCGTGTTCTCAAGGGTGTACTTCACCACAACAATTTCTTAGTTGTGCCTTCGATTACGAAGGGTGTGGTTCCTGTAAAGCTTCCCGACAAATCTGATGCGGACTGTCTTCATCGTCATGTTTATGAGTGGAAAGACCACTCTGTTAGGTTCTCCAAGGTTGACGAGATGGCGATGGTGCCGGTACACATCTCTCACGAAGTCCATGGCCTAGTCAGTTATGTGAGGTACATCCCGTAGGTCGGTGGCAAGAAATAGTCTACAGAGTTTAATTAGTGCAACTTTGCTTGTCTGTAGTAAGTACTATTGTTCAGTACTTGATTTGTGTGTGTGAACCCTATATTGTTTAGTACTGCCGCTTTTGTTGTGTGGTGAGTCCTAAGAATAGTCTATGTTAATGTTTGTCCACTCAATTCAGTCTGTATATTTTGAAGTATCCAGATCATCTTTTTTGTGAGGACGGTTTATCAATTATGGTTACACTCCAATATCTGTATGCATTGCAGGGTTTATCGCACCCACCAGGATTTCCAGTCCATGGATGTTCGCTCCATACGAGTTGTCACGACCTTTGGACTGTCCTGCTTGTGGGAGTAAGCGGGGGCCCTGCATGCCACCCGTAATTGGACGATCAACCTTCAATTTAGAACTTGAACATCATGATATCCTGGTAAGGATTCACTCGTGTCACATCAAGTAAATCTTATTGATTTACTGTCATGTTTTCTTACTTTCGCTGCAATTTTACGATGCATGTTTTGCCATGTCACATTCGTTATAGAATAAACCGTTTGGTTTGCTCTATGATGGTTATTTTTGCAGGTTTCACTTCTTATGTCGTGTCAGTAACGAAGGCACTGTCCATCACTTATATTACTGGACACAATTGGATCAGTCTGTTGTCTGAGTACAATCTGAAGCCCTATGATGAACTGCAGTTTGTTTTAACAAACATGCCACAATTAGTCCTTCTCGTGTTTAAAAGAAGTGAAGAAAAAGACTGGATCCAGGTCATGGAGCCTAGCGAAGTTAGAAGCTAAAGTATGAAATCATAGCAGACCAGAGACGATCGCTGCTATCTCGCACATCGGTACCACCTTCAGCATCGGATCGAGCACCGGCACCTGCTCCGACGGCAGTGGCTCTAGCACTGACAGTGGCAGCAGCTCAGTCTGATCCACCAGAGGATTTGGCACCGACTACGTCAGCGGATCAGGTTGATCTACCGGAGGATCGGGCACCGACACGGGCTCCTACTCCGACACCGGCACCAGCTCCACAAGGAGCACCATCTCTGGCAGCAGCAGCGGCACTACCAGTCGCACCGGCATGGGCACCAGCAACAGCTCCAGCACCTGCACCAACACTTGAAGTTGCACTTGCATCTGCTCCGGCCCGTCCAGCGGCAACGGAACTAGCACTTGCACCGGCAACAGACTGGGCTGCAGTTCGCACTACATATACCAAAGTCCTTACAAAAACCGACATCTCCACCTTCTTGGTAAGCATTGGCAGCCCAAGTGCTTCGTTCTTTTTTCTTTCCATGTTGTTTCACATGATTCACTGTGTTGATCTAACTGTTTGTGTATGTCTTCTTGTTTGCAAACAGAGAATTCCTAGAGCAACAAGGGAGTCGTTCAATACTCCGGGCGACCGAGGCCAAGTTTCTCTTACCATGCGCAACCTTGGTGTGAATGAACCTGCTCAATATACCGTAAGTACAAAGGATGGTCGCATGATGATTGATCCTAAAGGATGGTCAAGGTTCAAAACTCTATCAAATCTTGCGGTAGGGAATGATGTCAAAATCGAACTTTCACGGCAAGGAGAGCTGGTCCTAATCAACTTTGAAATTCTTCAGTGGCAGCACGCAACTGCCGAACTGATCTATCCTCCTAGAGCTTTTGATGTAATAATATGGCATGGTGAAATAAGTGTCCTGTGTGTATAAGTAGTACATCAATATTATTTATCATGTAGGATATCGTGAAAGAATTGCAACTCTGATTGCTGGTTAGGAACTGTCGTTTGATTTCATTCTAACAACTGTCGTGCTTTATTTAATTTTCTGTATTCGCCTTGCGACAGCATCTAAACCCAGCGTCGTACCGATCGCTTGCAATATGAAATGCGCTGAGTTAGAACACATGGGCCCCCAAACATGCAGGCCCACCGACCTGTGGCCCAAAGTCTAGAACCGTCAGCCTATCTGGGTATTATATTCTCATCTGAACCCCCATATTATGTTATATATATTCCCCTTGATTTTCTTATGTATAAAGTTGTGATATAAAAGATTTTTTTATTTCTTTACAGAGGGAGTATCTCTCTATCAAAAATATATTTATGTGTAACTAGTTACTCCTGCCTTTCTACTTCCTTTCGCTGATATGCGGGGCATCCGGCAACGGGGTCCACGTGCCATGCACCAAATTAGAGTGCACAACTGCATGGTAGACTCACCTAGGTCGTAGCGCCACAGTAATGCCCAATGAGCCGTCAAATCACAAAAATCCCCACCTTTCCAGCAGTAGCAGTAATTTGGACGGACGAAGCAACAATATTTCACTGGGCCTGAATCCCCTTCTCCCTCGTCTTCTTGTTCAGAGAAAACCTCCTCTCGGCAATTTCTTAGGGTTTTCTCATGGAGAACCAGGTGCGAATTCTTCATCCATCCCCGATAAATCCTAGTCCCTTGGTCGCCGATAATCCTAGGATGGCAGCCGCTGCCATTGATGCATTTTTCTTCCTACTGAATCTAGTGTGTTTTATTTGCATTGCCCAAAGTGCAAGGACCCTACAGGTTTCTGCACCCTTGGCGAGACGCCACACTTGTTCCTTCTCATCCTAACACAGGATTTTAAAACGCGCACAGTATGTTCCTAGAATCCTCTTTTCTATCCGGGAGGGTTGGGGTTTTTGAACATGCTGTCGACTAATTTGGAAATTTGGATTGCTATATTTGCATAAAAGGTACTAGTACCATGGTCAACACTGACGTGAAAGAGGAAATTATTTCTAGATTTGGATAGCGAATAAATTGTGTTCTCATATTATTTTTCCTGCAGTGCATTCCTTGCTCTGCCAGAACACATGTACTCAAGATGGTCGGCCTTGCCATAACTGAATACCCCAGTTTAATGGTCACATTGAAGACAATGCCATGGATATAAGTTCCCAGTTGGGTTCATGAACCAAGAAGATCGCTGCTTTTTTTATGGCCGAACTTGGATAAACTTTCTCAAGTGTTACGGACTGAAAGTTGGCACACAAATGTTGATGGAAATAGCTGAACCTGGTCTCATCTTCACTGTGACCTTCCACCCCGACATCATTCCAGTAGTTCATCCATGTTATTTTAGTATTTGGTTCTTGCATGTTGCCTCGATTACTTCTTAATCCACCTATTCTGTCTAACTAATCACACTTTGACTTTAGAAGTAGCAACAATTTGTGATTCCCTTCTCTCACGAAGATGCTACTTCTAACTAAAATTTCTTATAATTGGTGGCATGTGTAGGTTATTACTAAGTTCAGGACACTACTCGTTTGTTATTTAATAAGAACTTGACTGTTACTGATGGCATTGAAGTTGACTGGGATGACATGCACCAGTTCCTACACTTTATTGATCGCCTTGAGGTCCTTGTGGGGCGTTTCAATGGTGGAAGGCCACGTGGAATATGTGTGCCACTGGTGCACACGTTGAACATGTCCAACTGTGTCAAGGAATGTATGGTACGAGCTGTTTTCTGTTATATATGTTGTTCATAAACTCTTGCTTATACACAGTTTTACAACTGTGATCTTCTTGAAACAGAAACTGCCCAGTTTTACTGTTCCTATATAGATGCCTGACCATGGTCGGGTCAGACTTGCGCTTGGTCACAACATGATGTTTATGTCGACCTACTCCATTTCCCTTGGAGGTGAAAAGATACTTATTCATGGGTGGTCTCAAATAATGAAGGCCCGTCCATCTTGGAGAATAGGACAGAAGGTTATGCTCATGCTTTTCCATGGCTCTGAAGTGAATATCCTATTTATTGACCACATTGCGAGATGAAGCAGCTTTCAGAAGGTTGTGGATGCGCGGGGTGGCGCCTGGGCCTTGTCCTGGGGCTTGGTGGCCTCACCCTTGGTTAACTGTAGGCAAAGTAGCACTGTTCGAGGCATGCTTTGTATGGTTGAACCTGTATAAGTACTCATACTGCTTTCAGCTATGGTTGGTAAGTGCCCCTGTTGGTTTCAGTTAAGGTTATTAAGTACTCCTCCTGCTTTTACAGTCTGTCGTGTTTCTTTAGTCTTGTCTTCCTGCAGCCGCCAAAACCAAAACAACGCCGGCGGGGTCGCCTGCTCCCGCCTCCCATGGCTGGCTGCGCCTCAGTGCATGCATTGCCGCCCCACCGTCTCCTTAATCGTTAACGCCGATGTCAGCCCCACCCCGCACCCGAACCAGTCAACCCTTGTACTCCCCTTCGCCCGCGACTTCACCGCCGCATCTTCCCCGGCTCCTGTTTGATCCCGTCCAAGGCCTCGCCGTCGACCTCCGCGTGCTTTGGTGTGCTCGCTGCGGTGCCGCCCTCTCGCGTTGTCAACATGGTCAACAAACAAGAGGAATCGGGAGAGGACTATACGTGGAGAGGATGACAGTAGGGACCCATCATGTCCATGGCCGTATGCAAGCAAGTTCCTCATTTTTTGTTATATACTCCATTGTCAGCGTATAGAAAAAGAAAATGCTTCCTCCTAGTGGTTTGCTGACATCTGGGACCCACAACATTGTCAGCGTATAGTCAATAGACAAGAGAATAGCACAAGAGCGGCTGACACCTGGGACGTAGTTGCTCGAGCAGTATTTTTTTGTTATTGTTGAGACGGAGCAGGGTTTCAACTGGGTTGTGGCCCGTCTAGCCCAGGCTTCTATTTTACGTTCACCACATGACCAACCCAACTATTTTTTTCTTTGTGAAAATGGCTAGCCCAGTTTTTATTTTCTGAAGAATACCCAATCGAGGCATACCCAACCCAGGCCTACTTATTTTTCTCCGCCCTGCTGGGCTGCAACTCTTTCAAGACGGCTGCAAATCTTAAAAGTAACATGAAATGGGCTGTAAATATAAAAAACACACGACAAATTGGCAATTACTTTCAAATTTCTGAATTTTTTCACATTTTCAGATTCCAATTTCACTAGGCTTTGACCTAATTTAAATATATCTTCAAAGTACTTTAAATCTGGCTCGACATTTTGGTATTAAAAATAGTTTGGACCCCACCGAAATATGCAAAATTTCGTTTAAATTTTTAACCCTGGCCCTCGCCAACAAAAAGAAAATGGACTGCAATAAATTGCATAAGAAGTTGCAAATGAGCTGTAAATTATTAAAAAAAAGGAAATGGGCTGACTTGTGGGCCTATTAAGTTGATGCGTATGCAAGATTTTTTTACTTATTATATACATCAACAAACGATTCTAGCAGAAGTGACCGTTGGATGTCAATCCAACGGCCGTCATGCTTCTTCAATCTCTGATCTTTTTGCTCCAGCTGCCAAATCCAGCGCCGGCGGGACCGCCTGCTCCCGCCTCCCGTGGCCGGCTGTGCTGCCGCACAGGCCTCACCGCCCCCTACTACTGCCACCGCTGGCCAGGCCATCCCTCTACTCACCCACATCCCTCCACTGCTGTGGCTGCGCCGCCTCCGGGTCATTCCCTTCCTGGGTCTCGCCATCGTCCATCGCGTTGGTGTTCTCGGCACGGTGTGGTCAACATTGTCAACAAACGATAACATCAGAAGAGGGATGTACGTGGAGAGGCTGACAGTTGGGACCCACATGGTCCATGGCCGAACGCAAGCAAGTACCTCCTTATTACGCCAAAAAAATGAATCCTCCCCATGACAGTTGAGACCCACCAGCTATATCTTCACACGGAAGGAAGTGCCTCCTTATTAAGCGAAAAAAAAAATTTGCTCCCCATGATAGGATGGGCCCACCAGATTTGGAGTCTGACTTGTGGCCCTACTAAGTTGACGCATACGCAGGGATTTGTCAACTTAGTCAACAAACGATTCTATCACCAGTGACCGTTGGATTGTTAACATCCAACGGTCGTCCTGCTTCTTCAACCTCTGATTTTCTTGCTCCAGTCGTCCAAACCACCGTGTGCTCCTGCCTCCCGTGGCCGGCTGTGCTGCCGCGCAGGCCTCACCGCCCCCTCCTACTCCCACCGCTGGCCAGGCCATCCCTCTACTCACCCACATCCCCCTGTTATTCTGCGATGACGGTAGCCTCACACCGCAGCCGAACCAGTCAACCCTCATACTACCCTCCGCGTGTTCCAGGCTTCGCGTCGTTCCCTGCCTCACCGTCGTCCACTGCCTGGGTGCTGTCCGCGCGGTGTGGTTAACGTGGTCAACGAACGACAACCATAAGAAGAGGACTGTACGCGGTGAGGCTAACAGCTGGACCCACCAGCTACATCTTCGCACGCAAGGAAGTGCCTTCTTATTACGCGCAAAAAAAAGATTCTTCCCCCTAACAGCTGGGACCCACCAGCTATATCTTCACACGCAAGGAAGTGCCTCCTTATCCTCCCTGACAGCTGGGACCCACCCGGTCGAACCGTACGTAGGGTTGTTTGTCTGGTCGCGAACGTGTACGTACATACTAGTCAATCAGTCTCTCTGCAGTGATGAACCATGGCCGAGTAAAGAGCGGCACATGTCGTACTAGAGGCGCGGACGTAGCATGTCATGCAGTCCCGTCTATATATATCATGTACACGTACATACAACCACGCTGCAAGAAAGTAAATACGGCTACGTACGTACATACGGGCGGGGTCTCTAACGCGTACAGCGACGGCGTCCTGTTCATCGGCAGCCAACCGGCTGGGTCGGAATGGAGGAAACAACGTTGTGTTCAACGGGAGGCAACCAACTGGGTCGGAATACGTCCTATTCATCGGGAGCCAACCGGCTTGGATAGAACAGCCGAAACGAGGTCTAGCGTACCGCAAAACGGAGGAAACGAACTTCTGTTTGAGCTCCTACGGTCGAAACGGGGTGTTGTTGATCCGGAGGGGTGTGGCGTACCGCAAAACGGGACTCCACGGTCTACTGTTCATCCACCGTCTACTGCCTCGCTCCAGCCTCCACGGGCTACTGTTCATCCACCATCGACTTCCTCCAGCCTCCACCTGCTACTATTCATCCACCGTGACCTTCCTCCTGCCTCCACCAGCTACTGTTCATCTAGCCTCCACCGGCTACTGTTCAACCAGCCCTCCACAGGGTCCTGTTCATCCAGCCTCCACCGGCTACTGTTCAACCAGCCCTTCACGGGGTCCTGTTCATCCATCCCCAACCGGCTCGGGTGTGGCGGCCTCCTCGATCGGGGTCCCGCTCATACTGCAGCAATGGCCTACTACTACCACAGGGTCCTATTCATCCAACCCCCGCGAGAACTGTTCATCCAACCCCCAACAACGATCACTGTTCATCAAGAGGCAGCTGGTTCGATCAGCTTCAGTTATCAGCAGTAGCGAAGGAATCACTCGGGTTCAATAATGTAGCTAGTGTAATCGCCCGGGTTCAGTAAGCGAACACCTCGCTCGGGTTCAGTTAGAGCCCAACGCCTCGCACACACGCGCGTACATGTACGAGAGAACCGCGCAAACCTCCGTGCATCGCTCGGCCCCGACCACCCATCGTAACCGGGAACTCCCCGAAATTTTCCTCGCCCTCGCTTCTACCACGATTTTTTTTTGTCATGGACGGCCCAAAGAATGTCATGCAGGGCGTCCCCAGCCCGCCCAGGACAAAAAGCCCATTTTCTGTCATGATTTTTGATCATAGAACTAGGAGCACACCACATCTATGATGATACGTGGTTTTGTCACAATTATCGTCATAGAAGTGTCATAAGCATGACAGAATTTATTTTCGTTCGGCCCATAATGTCACGGATGTCTTTTTTTGTAGTGTATTTTTGGGTTTTTTGGTTTATAGATCTGAAAATATATGATGGAAAATAGACCCAGGGGCCATAGGTTTCACTATAGGCTTCTCTCTTGAAGAAAACATACGGTGGGTAAACAAATTACTATTGAGCAATTGATAGAAAAGCGCATAATTATGAAGACATCTAAGGAAATGATCATGAATATACGCATCACGTCCGTGACAAGTAGACCGAAACGATTCTGCATCTACTACTATTACTCCACACATCGACCAACTCCTGCCTACATATAGAGTATTAAGTTCATAAGAACAGAGCAACGCTTTAAGTAAGATGACATGATGTAGAGGGATAAACTCAAGCAATATGACATAAACCCCATCTTTTTATCCTTGATGGCAACAATACAATACGTGCCTCGCTACCCCTTCTGTCACTGGGTGAGGACACCGCAAGATTGAACCCAAAACTAAGCACCTCTCCCATTGCAAGAAAAACCAATCTAGTTGGCCAAACCAAACCGATAGTTCGAAGAGAAATACAAAGATATCTTAATCATGCATAAAAGAGTTCAGAGAAGACTCAAATAATATTCATAGATAATCTGATCATAAATCCACAATTCATCGGAAATCAACAAACGCACCGCAAAAGAAGATTACATCAAATAGATCTCCAAGAACATCGAGGAGAACATTGTATTGAAGATCAAAGAGAGAGAAGAAGCCATCTAGATACTAGCTATGGACCCGTAGGTCTGTGGTAAACTACTCACGCATCATCGGAAGGGCAGCAAGGTTGGTGTAGAGGTCCTCCGTGATCGAATCCCCCTCCGGCAGAGTGCTGGAAAAGGCCCCAAGATGGGATCTCACGGGAACAGAAGCTTGCGGCGGCGGAAAAGTATTTTTGGTGTGCCCTATGGCATAGGGGGAATATTTGAGGATTTATAGTGCTGAAGGGTTAGTAGGTCCCCGAGGGGCCCACAAGCCCTGGGGGCGCGCCCCCTGGGGCGCACTCCTATGGCTTGTGGCCTCCTCGTGGGTCTTCTGGCCTCTTCTCCAAGTCTCGTGGGTTTCTTCTGGTCCAAGAAATCACCGTAAAGTTTTATTCCGTTTGGACTCCGTTTGATATTCCTTTTCTGTAAAAGTCAAAAACAAGGAAAAAATAGAAACTGACACTGGGCTCTTGGTTAATAAGTTAGTCCCAAAAATAATATAAAGTAGCATATTAATGCATATAAAACATCCAAAACAGATAATATAATAGCATGGAACAATAAAAAATTATAGATACGTTGGCGACGTATCTAGAATCCCAAAGCTTAATTCCTGCTCGTCCTCGAGTATGTAAATGATAAAAACAGAATTTTTGATGTGAAATGCTACCTAACATATCTATCAATGCAATTTTCTTTATTGTGGCATGAATGTTCACATCCATAAGATTCAAAACAAAAGTTAATATTGACATAAACACAATAATACTTCAAGCATACTAATAAAGTGATCATGTCTTCTCAAAATAACATGGCCAAAGAAAGTTATCCCTACAAAATCATATAGTCTGGCTATGCTCTATCTTCATCACACCAAAATATTTCATCATGCACAACCCGGTGACAAGACAAGCAATTGTTTCATACTTTTAATGTTCTCAAGCCTTTTCAACTTTCATGCAATACATGAGCGTGAGCCATGGATATAGCACTATAGGTGGAATAGAATATGGTGGAGGTTGTGAGGAGAAGACAAAAACGGAGAAAGTCTCACATCAACTAGGCAAATCAATGGGCTATGGAGATGCCCATCAATTGATATCGATGCATGTGAGTAGGGATTGCCATGCAATGGATGCACTAGAGCTATAAGTGTATGAAAGCTCAAAAAGAAACTAAGTGGGTGTGCATCCAACTTTCTTGCTCATGAAGACCTAGGGCAATTTGAGGAAGCCCATCATTGGAATATACAAGCCAAATTATATAATGAAAAATTCCCACTAGTATATGAATTTACAAAATAGGAGACTCTCTATCATGAAGAACATGGTGCTACTTTTAAGCACAAGTGTGGAAAAAGGATAGTAACATTGTCCCTTCTCTCTTTTCTCTCATTTTTTTGGGCTCTTTGGCCTCTTTTTTTTGCCTCTTTGTCCTCTTTTATTTTTAAGTTCGGACTCTCATCCCAACTTGTGAGGGAATCATAGCTTCCATCATCCTTTCCTCACACGAGACAATGTTCTAATAATGATCATCACACTTTTATTTACTTACAACTCAAGAATTACAACTCGATACTATAACAAAGATATGACTCTATATGAATGCCTCCGGTGGTGTACCGGGATGTGCGATGATCAAGAGTGACATGTATAAAAAATATGAATGGTGGCCAAGCACAAATACTATGCCAACTACATGATCATGCAAAGCAATATGACAATGATGGTATGTGTCATAATAAACAAAACGGTGGAAGTTGTATGGCAATATATCTTGGAATGGCTATGGAAATGCCATAATAGGTAGGTATGGTGGCTGTTTTGAGGAAGGGTATATGGTGGGTTTAATGCACTGGCAAAAGTTGCGCGGTACTAGAGAGGCTAGCAATGGTGGAAGGGTGAGAGTGCGTATAATCCATGGACTCAACATTAGTCATAAAGAACTCACATACTTATTGCAAAAAATTATTAGCCATCAAAGAAAAGTACTAATACACATGCTCCTAGGGAGATAGATTGGTAGGAAAAGACCATCGCTCATCCCTGACCGCCACTCATAAGGAAGACAATCAAAAAATAAATCATGCTCTGACTTCATCACATAACGGTTCACCATACGTGCATGCTACGGGAATCACAAACTTTAACACAAGTTTTTCTACCAATCCACAATTACTCACTAGTATGACTCTAATATCACCATCTTTATACCTCAAAACAAATGCAAGGAATCAAACTTCTCATATATTCAATGCTCTTATATGAAAGTTTTTATTATATCCCTCTTGGATGCCCATCATATTAGGACTAAATTCATAACCTAAGAAAATTACCATGCTCTTTAAAGAATCTCAAAATAATATAAGTGAAGCATGAGAGTTCATCAATTTCTATAAAATAAAACCACCGCCGTGCTCTAAAAAGATATAACTGAAGTACTGGAGCAACTACCTAGCTCAAAAGATATAAGTGAAGCACATAGAGTATTCTAATAAATTCATGATTAATGTGTGTCCCTCTCAAAAGGTGTGTACAGCAAGGATGATTGTGGCAAACTAAAAATCAAACACTCATATCATACAAGATGCTCGAAGCAAAACACATATCATGTGGTGAATAAAAATATAGCCTCAAGTAAATTTACAGATGGATTGAAGACAAAGGAGGGGATGCCATCTGGGGCATCCCCAAGCTTAGATGCTTGTTTGTCCTTGAATATTACCTTGGGGTGCCTTGGGCATCCCCAAGCTTAGGCTCTTGCCACTCCTTATTCCGTTGTCCATCAAAACTTTACCCAAAACTTGAAAACTTCACAACACAAAACTCAACAGAAAACTTGTAAGATCCGTTAGTAAAATAAAACAAATCACCACTTTAGGTACTGTTGTGAACTCATCCTAAATTTATATTGGTGTTATATCTACTGTATTCCAACTTCTTCATGGTCCATACCCCTGATACTACCCATAGATTCATCAAAATAAGCAAACAACACAAAGAAAACAGAGTCTGTCAAAAACAGAACAGTCTGTAGTAATCTGGAAACTTCGTATACTTCTGTAACTCCAAAAATTCTGAAAAATTAGTACAATCTAGGCAATTTGTATATCAATAAAGTGGAAAAATTCAGAATTTTTTGTCACTCCAGCAGGTCAGATCAATTCTGTTACTGGGCGCCAAAGTTTCTGTTTTTCAGCAGAATCAAATCAACTATCACCATGACCATCCCAAAGGTCTTACTTGGCACAAACACTAATTAAAACACTAAAACATAATTGCTACAGAGGTAATAATGTGTTTTTATTGAAAAACAGAAGCAAAAACAAAAAACACAAAATAAAAATTGGGTTGCCTCCCAACAAGCGCTATTGTTTAACGCCCCTAGCTAGGCATAAAACATAGATCTAGGTATTATCATCTTTGGTATGCAATCCATAAGTGGCCCTCATAATAGATTCATATGGCAACTTATTTTTCTTTCTTGGAAAGTGTTCCATGCCCTTCCTTAATGGAAATTGAAATCTAATGTTTCCTTCTTTCATGTCAATAATTGCACCAATCGTTCTAAGGAAAGGTCTACCAAGAATAATATGACATGTAGGATTGCAATCTATATCAAGCACAATAAAATCTACGGGCACATAATTCCTATTTGCAACAATAATAACATCATTAATCCTTCCCATAGGTTTCTTAATAGTGGAATCCGCTAGATGCAAATTCAAAGAACAATCATCAAATTTATGGAAACCGAGCACATCACATAAAGTTTTTGGAATAGTGGAAACGCTATCACCCAAATCACACAAAGCATTGCACTCATAATCTTTAATTTTAATGTTAATAGTAGGTTCCCACTCATCATAAAGCTTTCTAGGGATAGAAACTTCCAACTCAAGTTTTTCTTTAAAAGATTTCATCATAGCATCAACGATATGTTTAGTGAAAGCTTTATTTTGATTATAAGCATCAGGTGAATTAAGCATGGATTGCAACAAGGAAATACAATCTATTAAAGAGCAATTATCATAATTAAAGTCCTTGAAATCCAAAAGAGTGGGTTCATCACTACTTGAAGTTTTAACTTAGCCAATCCCACTTTTATCATTTTTTTCATTAAGATCTTCACCCTCTAAATTATTGGGACGCCTTCTAGCTAAAGTTAACTCGTCTCCAGTCCCATATTTATCAAGATTTATATTAGCAAACAAAGATTCAATAGGATTCACACCAATCACTTTAAGATATTCATCATTATTTAAAGACTCCGGTTTAGCGGCCATCTTATTTACCAAAGTGGTTTGTTTATCGGAAATTTGGCCTACTAAATTTTCAATATGAGCAAATTGAGATTTAAGACCATGTATTTCCTTAGTAACATCATCAAGCTCTTTATTAATATACTCCATCATAGTTTTTTGTTCCTTAAGTTCGTTCCTGAAGAAACTATTATGCTCGAATTGTAAGGACATGAAGCTTTTGGTATTATTTTCAATCTCTTCCAACTTTCTATAGTAAAAATCAAGGCTCTTAGGTTGAGCCATGAAGGCAAGCAAGCAATCTAGCACACAAGCAAACAAAAACCAAACAAAAAGATGAAAGGAAAGAAGGCGAATAAAAAGGCAAATATTTTTGTGTTTTTCTGAAAACATTTTAGAAGTGGGGGAGAGGAAAATGAGAGGAAAATGGCAAATAATGTAAGTGCAAGAGATGAGAGTTTATGATAGGTACTTGGCAGGCTTGATGTAGAACCTCTCCGGAAACGGCGCCAGAAATTCTTCCTGCTACTTCTTGAGCTTGCGTTGATTTTTCCCTTGAAGAGGAAAGGGTGATGCAGCAAAGTAGAGATAAGTATTTCCCTTAGTTAAGAACCAAGGTATCAATCCTGTAGGAGGCACAAGCAAGTCTCCAATATATGCACCTGCACAAACTAACAAACACTTGCACACAACACGAAAAAGGGGTTGTCAATCCCTTCACGGTCACGAACAAGACTGAGATCAAAAAGAGATAGGTATAAAAGATAAATAAAAGGCAAAATAAAGTAAAGATAAATAAAGTGCAGCAAGGTATTTTTGGGTTTTTTGGTTTATAGATCTGAAAAAATATGATAGAAAATAGACCCCGGGGCCATAGGTTTCACTAGAGGCTTCTCTCTTGAAGAAAACATACAGTGGGTAAACAAATTATTGTTGAGAAATTGATAGAAAAGCGCATAAATATGAAGACATCTAAGGCAATGATCATGAATATAGGCATCACATCTGTGACAAGTAGATCGAAATGATTCTGCAGCTACTACTATTACTCCACACATCGACCGACTCCTGCCCGAATCTAGAGTATTAAGTTCATAAGAACAGAGCAACGCTTTAAGTAAGATGACATGATATAGAGGGATAAACTCAAGCAATATGACATAAACCCCATCTTTTTATCCTTGATGGCAACAATACAATACGTGCCTCGCTACCCCTTCTGTCACTGGGTGAGGACACCGCAAGATTGAACCCAAAACTAAGCACCTCTCCCATTGCAAGAAAAACCAATCTAGTTGGCCAAACCAAACCGATAGTTCGAAGAGAAATACAAAGATATCTTAATCATGCATAAAAGAGTTCAGAGAAGACTCAAATAATATTCATAGATAATCTAATCATAAATCCATAATTCATCGGATCTCAACAAACGCACCACAAAAGAAGATTACATCGAATAGATCTCTAAGAACATCGAGGAGAACATTGTATTGAAGATCAAAGAGAGAGAAGAAGCCATCTAGCTACTAGCTACGGACCCGTAGGTCTGTGGTAAACTAATCACACATCATCGGAAGGGCAACAAGGTTGGTGTAGAGGTCCTCGGTGATCGAATCCCCCTCCGACGGAGTGCCGGAAAAGGCCGCAAGATGGGATCTGACGGGAACAGAAGCTTGCGGCGGCGGAAAAGTATTTTTGGTGTGCCCTCTAGCATAGCGGGAATATTTGAGGATTTATAGTGCCGAGATTAGGATTAGTAGGTCCCCGAGGGGCCCACAAACCCTGGGGGCTCCCCCCTGGGGCGCGCCCCTTCGCCTTGTGGCCTCCTCGTGGGACTTCTGGCCTCTTCTCCAAGTCTCGTGGGTTTCTTCTGGTCCAAGAAAAATCACTGTAAAGTTTTATTCCGTTTGGGCTCCGTTTGATATTCCTTTTTTGTAAAAGTCAAAAACAAGGAAAATATAGAAACTGGCACTGGGCTCTAGGTTAATAAGTTAATCCCAAAAATAATATAAAATAGCATATTAATGCATATAAAACATCGAAAACAGATAATATAATAGCATGGAACAATAAAATTTATAGATATGCTTGAGACGTATTATTTCCTCCTCCGGCAGAGTGTCGGAAAAGGCCTCTAGATTGGACCTCGTGGTTTTGGAACTTGCGGCGGCGAAAAAAGTATTTCGTGGACTCCCCTGACGGTTTTGGGATTTTAGAGTATTTATAGAGGCGGAGGTAGGTCAAAATGATGCTCGTGGGCCCCACTACCCACCAGGGCGCGCCGGAGGCCCCTGGCACGCCCTGGTGCCTAGTGGGCCCCACTTTCATCTTCTGGTTCCCTCTCAAAGCTTCCAAGGTCTCTTATCTCTAGAAAAAATCTCCAAAAAGTTTTGTGGCATTTGGACTTCGTTTGGCACTGATATTCTACAAAGTAAAAAACAAGCAAAAAACAACAACTGGCGCTGGGCACTAAGTTATTAGGTTAGTCCCAAAAAATGATATGAAGTTGCTTGTAAATGTATATAAAATATTCAAAATTGATAACATAATAGCATGGAACAATAAAAAATTATAGATACATTGGAGACGTGTCAAGCATCCCCAAGCTTAATTCTTGCTCGTCCTCGAGTAGGTAAATGATAAAAACAGAATTTTTGATGTGGAATGCTACCTAACATATTCATCATATACTCTTTTCTTTATAGCATGGACATTTGGACTTGAATGATTCAAAGCAATAGTCTATAATTTGACATGGAAACATCAATACTCAAGCATATCAACAAGCAATTATGTCTTTCAAAATATCAACGCAAAAGAAAGTTATCCCTAGCCCATTACGCTCAATCATTGATCCATTCATGAAACACACTCAAATATTAACTACATCCAATGCACAAGTATGACAATAGTGTTCCCTAGTTGGTGCTTTAGAAGATAAGATGGAGACTCAATAAAAATAAAAATTGCATAAAAGTAAATAGGCCCTTCGTAGAGGGAAGCATAGATTTGTAGAGGCGCCAGAGCTCATAGCTTAAATTGAGAGATAAAATTGTTTTGAGAGGCATGCTTTTCCTGTCAACGAAAATGACCAAGAATTCCCAATATCTTCCATGCTAGATAAATCACAGGCGGTTCTCAAACATAAAGTAAAGTTTATTTCCTTTCCACCATTCTTTCACAATCCATGGCTAGCCGTATCCACGGGTGCCTTCCATACCAACACTTCTCAAGGAATTTATTATCATAGTATTTTTTCATTTCGCGACTGGGCATCCCTATTACCCTCCACACTCTCGTGCAATGACAAGTGAATAAACACTCATCATGAAAATAAAATACCTAGCATGGAAAATATTGGCCACCCCCTGCCACTTCATGAGCGGTACCGGCACACAAAATGGAAATTTATTTTAAAAATTAGAGTTGGCACATACAAATTTACTTGGAATGGCATGAGAATACCACATATAGGTTGGTATGGTGGACTCATTTGGCATAATTTTGAGTTTAAGGAGTTGGATGCACAAGCAATATTTCCACTTAGTACAAGTGAAAGGCTAACAAATAGATTGAGAAGCAACCAACCAAAAAACGAAAACGGTCATAAACGAGCATTGAACATAATTAACACTGAATAATGCACCACAAGTAGGATATAATTTCATTGCATAACTATTGACTTTACGTGCATGCATAGGGAATCACAAACCTTAACACCTATATTCTTACTAAAGCATAATTACTCATGAACATGACTCACATATCACTATCTCCAAATCGCAAAACTATTGCAAGGAATCAAGTTTATAATATCCAATGATCTTCATGAATTTTCTTATTATATCCCCCTTGGATATCTATCACTTTGGGACCAAATTCATATCTCGTGCATATTACCATTACTATTCTTAACTCTCAAAAAGATCTAAGTGAAGCACGAGAGCATAAATATTTCTTCAAAATTTTCCAACTCTCAGAATAATAGAAGTGAAGCAAGAGATTTGATTTCTTTAAAATATAACCACCGTCGTGGTCAAAAATATATAAGTGAAGCACTAGAGCAACTGCCCAACTCAAAAGATTTAAGTGAAGCACATAGAGTATTCTAGTAAATCATGATATGTGTGTGGCTCTCTCAAACAAGTGTGTTCAGCAAGAATGTTGTGACAAACTAAATAATAAACAAAGAAAAGACTCATATAATATAAGACACTCCAAGCAAAACTCATGATATGTGACGAATAAAAATATAGCTCCAAGTAAAATTACCGATGGTCGTTAGAAGAAAGTGGGGATGCCTTCCGGGGCATCCCCAAGCTTAGTTGCTTGGGAGTCCTTGAATATTACCTTGGGGTGCCTTGGGCATCCCCAAGCTTAGCCTCTTGCCACTCCTTATTCCTTCATCCATCGTGATCTCACCCAAAACTTGAAAACTTCAATCACACAGAACTTAACAAAAACCTTCGTGAGATCTGTTAGTATAATAAAGCAAATCACCACTTTAAGGACTGTTGCAAACCCATTCATATTTTGTTATTGCATTATACCTACTGTATTATAACTTTACCATGGCTTATACCCCCCGATACAATCCATAGATTCATCAAAATAAGCACACAATGCAACGAAAACAGAACCTGTCAAAAACGGAACAATCTGTAGTAACCTGAACTTTGACCATACTTATGTAACTCCAAAAATTCTGAAAAATTAGGACAACATGGGAAATTTGTATGTAAATCATGTGTAAAAAATTCATAATTTAGCATGCTCCAGCAGAGCACATCAATTCTGCTACCGGACGCAAAAGTTTCTGCTAATGCACAGAATCAAATCAACTATCACCCAAATCATCCCAAAGGCTTTACTTAGCACAAACACTAATTAAAACACTAAAACACAATCATAACAATAGCATAATGTCATATTTATTTAAAAACAGAAAAGAAAACAAAAAATTAAAAGATAACTATTGGGTTGCCTCCCAACTAGCGCTATTGTTTTATGCCCCTAGCTAGGCATAATGCATAGTTTCAAGTATTGTCATCTTTGGTTTTAGTTCCATAGGTTGCCCTCATGATTGACTCATATGGTGGCTTAATTCTAGTTCTAGGGAAGTGTTCCATATCCTTCTTTAATGGAAATTGAAATTTAATATTCCCTTCTTTCATGTCAAGAACGGCACCTATAGTTCGTAAAAATGGTCTACCAAGTATTATGCGGCAAGACGGATTGCAATCAATGTCAAGTACAAGAAAATCAACAGGCACATAGTTCCTATTTGCAAGAATAAGAACATCATTAATACGGATTCTACTCAAAGGCTTTTTAATAGTAGAATCCGTCAAGTGCAAATTAAGAGAACATTCATCCATATTGGTAAAACCTAGCACATCACATAGAGATTTCGGAATTGTGGAAACACTAGTACCCAAATCACATAAAGCATTGCATTCATAATTTTTAATCTTGACTTTAATGGTGGGTTCCCTTTCATCATATAATTTTCTAGGAATTGAAATCTCTAATTCTAACTTCTCTTCTAAACCTTTCATCATTGCTTCTACAATATGTTTAGTAAAAGCTTTATTTTGTTCATATGCATTGGGTCAATTTAACATGGATTGCAACAAAAAATACACTCAATAAAAGAGCAACTATCATAATTAAAATCTTTGTAATCCAAGTGAGTGTGCACATCACTAGTTAAAGTTTTTACCTCTTCAAACCCACTTTTAGTAAATTTTTCATCAAGTTTTTCACCCTCCGAATCATGAGGACGCCTTCTAACTAAAGTTGAGTCTTCTTCAGTCCCCTTATCATAAATTTTAACATTACTAAACAAGGAATCAATAGAAGAAACACCAATCATTTTAATCTCCTCATTATTACTATCCCCTAAAGATTCCGGCTAAGCTGCCATTTGATTTACTAGTGTAGCTTGTGCATCAGAGATTTTTGCTAGCAAATTTTCAGTGTTAGCGAACTGAGATTGAAGACTAGCAACCTCTTCACTGACATGATCAAGTTGTTTCGCGATAGCATCAAGTAAAATAGAGTGTTCCCTAAGTTCTTCGGTAAAAAAATTGTTGTGCTCAAATTGCGTGGTCGTATAAGCCTTAGTATTTTCTTGATTTCTACCAATATATTAGGATAAGAAACACCATGATAATCCTCTTGAAACATTGTGACTACACAAACAAGATCACAAGCAAACAAAAGATGAAACAAGAAAAAGACAAATGAAAAATATTTTTGTATTTTTGTAAAAACTTTTTAGAAGTGGGGGAGATGAAAACGACAGGAAAATGGCAAATAAAGTAAATGCAAGGAGATGAAAGTTTACGCGTAGGTACTTGATAGATGTTGATGATGTCTCCCCGGCAACGGCGCCAGAAATTCTTCCTGCTACTTGTGAGCTGCGTTGGGATTTCCTCGAAGAGGGGAGGATGATGAAGTACAATAGAGATAAGTATTTCCCTTAGTTATGAAACCAAGGTTATCAATCCAGTAGAAGAACCAAGCAACACTATGTAAATAACACCTGCACACAAACAACAAATACTTGCAACCCAACGCGTAGATGGGTTGTCAATCCCTCAATGGTTATGAGCAAGATTAAATTGTATAGGTTTTGATAGATAGATCTGACAAAAATACAAAATGAAATAAATAAAAGAAAATTGCAGCAAGGTGTTTTTGGTTTTAATATATGATAGAAAATAGACCCGGGGGCCATAGTTTTCACTAGAGGCTTCTCTCGAGAAAATAGCATACGGTGGGTAAATAAAATTACTGTTGGGCAATTGACAGAAAAGCAAATAATTATGATGATATCCAAGGCAATGATCATGTATATAGGCATCACGTACAAGATTAGTAGACCGACTCCTGCCTGCATCTACTACTATTACTCCACACATCGACCGCTATCCAGCATGCATCTAGTGTATTAAGTTCATGGAAAAACAAAGTAATGCTTAAAGCAAGATGACATGATGTAGACAAGATAAACTCACGTATGAACAAATACCATCTTGTTACCCTTAATAGGAACGATACAGGCGCGTCATGTCTCTTTCTGTCACTGAGATTGAGCACCGCAAGATCGAACCCATCACAAAGCACCTCTTCCCATGGCAAGATAAATCAATCTAGTTGGCCAAACCAAACTAATAAATCAAAGAAGAAATACGAGGCTATAACAATCATGCATAAAAGAGTTCAGAGAAAACCCAAATAATATTCATGGATAGATCTGATCAAAAACTCACAATTCATCGGATCCCAACAAACACACCGCAAAAAGTCATTACATCAAATAGATCTCCAAGAACGCCGAGGAGAACATTGTATTGAAGATCAAAAAGAGAAGAAGCCATCTAGCTACTAACTACGAACCCATAGGTGTGTGGTAAACTACTCACGCATCATCAGAGGGGTAGCAAGGATGATGAAGAACCCCTCCGTGATCGTTTCCTCCTCCGGCAAAGTGCCGGAAAAGGCCTCGAGATTGGATCTCGTGGTTCTGGAACTTGCGACGGCGGAAAATATATTTCGTGGACTCCCCTGAGGGTTTTGAGATTTTAGAGTATTTATAGAGGCGGGGGTAGGTCCAAACGATGCTCATGGGCCCCACTACCCACTAGGGCGCGCTAGAGGCCCCTGGCGCGCCCTGGTGCCTAGTGGGCCCCACTTTCATCTTATGGTTCCCTCCAGAAGCTTCCAGGGTCTCTTATCACCAGAAAAAATTTCCAAAGAGTTTCATGGCATTTGGACTTCGTTTGATACTGATATTCTACAAAGTAAAAAACAAGCAAAAACAGCAACTGGCATTGGGCACTAAGTTAATAGGTTAGTCCCAAAAAATGATATAAAGTTGCTTGTAAATGTATATAAAACATCTAAGATTGATAATATAATAGCATGGAACAATAAAAATTTATAGATACGTTGGAGACGTATCAGGCCGCGGCAACCACAGCCGCCCAGCAGGGGCCGATTAATAATATAATAGCATGGAACAATAAAAATAATATAGATACGTTGGAGACGTATCAGGCCGCGGCAAGCGCCGCCGCCAACCTTGCTACCCACGGGCAGTAGGACTCCTCCTTGCAGCCCCTCCGTGCAGCCGGATGGCTGCACCACCACAGCCTCTTCCTCCCTCGCCCGCCGTGGGTCACCGGACGCAAAGGCCGTGCTGCTCATGGCGCGCGAGCTGCTCCGCTACCGTCTAGCTAACGCTGACTATGATGCTTGGCTTGGCCGCATCACCGAGCTCGTCAACGCCGCCGGAGACGCCCCGATGCCATCCCACTCACTCCGCCCTCCACCGTCTCGTGTCGGGGATGTGGCGCACGGCGCGCCTCCTCCACCTCCCCTGCACAGCGATCTCAATGAGCCCCGGCGTGACGCACGTGCGCGTGACCCGTCCCACAGAGCACCCCCTTCGGCCTGAGACGAGGCCAGCTGCCAGATCATCCACCGCGCGCTGCCTGATGCGTGCGTGCTCCTCGAGCAGCAGCGCCAGCTCCAAGACCGTATAGTCCAGGAGGTCGCAGCTGCCGAGCGCCAGAACCATGCCGCTCTCGCAGGTGGCGTTCCGTCAAGCGACGTGGGCTACCGGGCTTTCACCCGCGAGCTACGCCGGGTGGTTTGGCCCACAAAGTTCAAGCCGGAGCTGCCCCCACGCTATGACGGCATTCCCAATACCGCAGAGTTCCTTCAACTCTACGTGCTGAGCATCAAGGCGGTGAATGGCTACAACAAGGTTATGGCGAACTGGTTCCCCATGGCCCTCAAGGATGGCGCGCGCTCCTTGCTCATGAACCTGCCTGAATCGTCGATCTCTTCAAGGAGTGAGCTCTGCGACCAGTTCATCGCCAACTTTAAGGGCACGCACGATCTCCCCCTCACCATCAATGACCTGCACATGAGCGGCAGCACCCCGGCGAGACCCTCCGCAAGTACATCCAGTGCTTCAGCTAAGTGCGCCACAATATCGCGCGCGCCTCTGACGCGGCCATCATCTCTACATTCTCCACCGGCATCACGGACGTCAAGATGCGTGAGAAGCTCGCCATCAACGATGAACTGGACTCGATGCTGGAACTTTTCGACCCCACTGACAAGTGCGCCAAGGCTGAAGAGGGCCGCCTCTTCGTCCACAACGACCCCGACGCTACACTCAACGATAACAAGACCAAGGGCAAGGACGTCAAGCGCAAGGGCCCTGCCGTGCTTGCGACGGAGCCCGAGCAGAAGCGCGGCCGTGACCGCGACCAGCCCGAGATGGACAACCGCCCGTTCTGCGTCTACCACAGCATGCACATCCACAACACCTAAGGCTGCCATGAGCTCAAGTCGCTCTGCAACAAGTTCTTGGGCCGCCGAGGAGACCACAATGACCACGGTGCCGGCCGCGGAGGAGGCCGATGGGACAGCCGCAACGACAACAGCAACCCCTGCCAGGGCTAGCGCGACCAGCCTCGCAAGGGCGCGTGGCACCACCAGCCTCGCGAGGCGCACCCTCAAGCCAACGCAGCCCTTTTGCCGCTGCTGTCGCCGCCCAGGAGGAACGACATCAACCAGCTAGATGAAGGGGCTGGGGGCAACCAAGAGTCTCGCACGATAGCCTACATCCTCAGAGGAGTTCAGGCCCTCGCATCCAATCGCCTCTTCAAGCAGTTCTCTCACGAGGTGAACACCGCCCTCCCGAGGCCTGAAGCCGCGTGGGCCCTCAAGTGGTCACAACACGCCATCACCTTCGACTCCAAGGACCACCTCAAGTCCATTGTCGCCGCAGGTGCGCTCCCCATGTTGTGCACCCCCACCATCGGCAACATCGCAGTCACCAAGAACTTCGTCGACGGGGGCGCTGGCCTTGACATGATCTCCATCGCAACCTTTGAGACGCTCCAAGTGCCCTACGACCAGCTGATGCCGACCAGGCCCTTCTCCGGGGTGACTGATGGGTCTACCACCCCCCTGGGGCAAGTGCACCTCCCTGTCACCTTTGGCACCCGCCATAAGTACCACACTGAGCTCATCGACTGTGACATGGCGCACATTGGCCTACCATACAACACCATCCTAGGGTACCCGGCGCTCGCCAAGTTCATGGCGGCGACTCACCACAGCTACAACGTCCTCAAGATGCCCGGCTGCAGCGGCGTCATCACCATCGCTTGCGACGAAAAGGACGCGGTCTGCTCCCTCGAGCATGCCTACAGAGCCGCCGTGACCGCGCATTCGGATGGTGAGGACGCCATCAAGCCTCCTGAGGCCGCTGCAGCGAATAAGAAGCAGCCGCTCTCCCAAGACCACCCCAAGGCGAAGAAGGCGTCGGCTGATGGCAGCGGCCCAGGCCCTGCACTCGTCGTTGGCGCCTGCCTCCCTCCCACATAGGAATGCGTGCTCATCACCTCCCTTCGGGGAGGTTCAGATGTTCCCTCCTAGAAGGCATCTGACTTGCCCGACATGCTGAGGGAGGTGATTGAGCACTGCCTAGCAGTGTGCCCCAGCGCACACCTCGTCAAGCAAGGGGTATGGCGCCAGGTGCCAGAGAAGCAGGAGTTCATTGTCCAGGAAGTCTGTAAGCTGCAAGAAGCCCAAGCCATCCGCGGGGAGCGCCGCCCCATGCGGCTCGCCAGCCCGCTCGTCGTCCCCGAGCAGGGCGGCAAGATGCACATGTGTGTCGACCTCGCGAGCCTTAGCAGAGCCTGCTCTCAGGACCTCTTTTGGCCATCGCGCGTCGGCCGGGGAGCGGGCCTCGCCACCGACTACACCCACATGCCCTTTGGCCTGTTGAACGCCGGCTCCACCTTCCAAAGGCTGGCGTGGCACACAATGGAACCGTTCGAGCCCACTGCCTCTCGCGAACCCCCTGGGCGTCGGGAGCCTCTCGGCCCCTGAGCGGCGAGCTTCCGTGGCGCACCTCATCAAGCGACTCGACATCACTGTTTTGCCAGATGACTTTTTGTTTGTGCAAATTGGGGGCGCCCCACGGGCTGCATCAACCTCGAGCTGACCCATGCCAGACGCGGCAGCCATGCCATTTTTTGATCGTGTAACGAATTTGGTTATGCCCTGATGAATTTACATTGCTTGCATAATCATATGTTCGGTGCCATGCCACCATGAGAGCGCCACGCCCTTGCAATCCTTCTCCTGGCCGTCCCATGAGCGGGGGCTGGGCACGGTGTCTGTGCTCGGGTCCATCCCTGCAGTGCTGATAAATCCAAGTGATCGAGCTGTTGGGAAACGTTGCATGGAAAACAAAAAAAAATCTACACACACGCAAGATCTATCCATGGAGATGCATAGCTATGAGAGGGGGAGAGCATCTACATACCCTTGTAGATCGCTAAGCGGAAGCATTTATCAACGTGGTTGATGTAGTCGTACAGCTTCACGATCCGTCCGATCAAGCACCGAACATACGGCACCTCCGCGTTCAGCACACGTTCAGCTCGATGGCGTCCTCGCCTTCTTGATCAAACAAGAGGAGCGAAGTAATAGATGAGTTCTGGCAGCACGACGGCGTGGTGACGGTGGTGGTGAAACTATTTCCGCATGGCTTCGCCAAGCACAACGGATTTAGAGCGGAGGATGAACTAGAGGGAGGAGATTAGAACCACACTGGGCTTCTAATTATGAGGATTAGAGGTAGCTAGGGCTAGCTCTAATTAGTCAACTAGGACCAACTAGAACTAGAACTAGATCAACTAGAGGAGGCTCAAAAACTTGTGTTCTAGGGGCTAGCCCTGCTCCTCTATTTATATGTTGAGCCCTGGGGTCGTTACTTGGGGAGAGGGCCTCCCCAAAGTCAGTTTGGAACGCAAGGAAGAGTCCTTCTCGGATTCCAGGACCAGACGCCACGGTCCTCGCCGTCTGGCCGAGACACCATGGTCCTTGGCGTCTGGCCCAGGGCCAGACGCCAGGGTCCCCGGCGTCTGATCTTGTTGGTGCAATGATAGGCCCCTTATGTTTTGGAGTTTGTTGACATAACAGTATGGGACTTATGTGTTTGCTAGTGCACACAGAGAACAGGTCCCTGATGTATCGAGGAGTTTGATGCAAACGATGAAGATAATCTCCCTGCGCAGCAGTGAAGGTTATCACCGAAGATAAAGCTATCAAGAGTGACCCCTAAAAATTGCTAAAGCTTAAGCAATTGGTTCGGTGCATGTTTGTAGCAAATGACTGCGCTCGAGGAAGAATGAAGACGAAGTGAAGACATAGCATTTATTTCATTGTTCTTCTTCTTTCATTGAGTCATAGGACCACCATACTATTAAGAGGGGTGTAGCGTTCGAAGCTTTGATTCTATGATGCTAAACCCAAAACCTATGAAATCTGTGAGAGAAATCTCTTTGTGCTCCGAGCAAATACTTGCCAGCAATAGACCATGAGCCTCTTCGCTGCGAGAGATTTGCCTCGGACCGAGGAGTTAGCATTACTTGTTCCTCAAGTAATGTTACCGTTGCTCCAAAATCCAATCGTTGTGAACATGTCAGTTGGCCATTGGCTGGACCTCGTGTCCAAAATGGTCATTTCCCATCTGGGAAGGCTGCGGCTATAAATAGCCACCCCGCGCCGGCTTTGTCCGGTGGCTGCTCCGTTTGATTCTGAGAAGATTGTTGAGCAACCCACTCTCTGAGCGATTTGAATTTAAAATCCACCAAGAGAAAAAACCTAGAGCCGAAGAATTAGATAGTGGTTCAGCATCACTGGAATCTAAGTTTAGTGCGCTCTGCCTATTACTCTTGAGAGCTGCAAACTCTCTAGACGATTAGGTGTCAATTTCTTCAGAGACCAAGAGTGATTGTGGTTCTTGAAGAAGAAGTCTGTAAAGGTTTGGAGATCGCCTTCAAGTATCTACCACGAGTGATCGGCATCGGTTGACGAATCGATTGTCAAGGAGAATAGGGTGAAGAGAGTTTATCTTCCGTGTTAAGTCACAGCCCCTCCAACCAGACGTAGTCCTTGTGCAGAAGGACGAACTGGTCGAACAAATTCCGTGTCGCCTTCGAGCACCTTCGGTTACCTCTGTCACTTATGTTTACATTCGGTTGTTTTCATTCATGGGATTTACTTTGATGCATGCCTTAGTTTCCCTTCAGTTCTCTGTAGTAGTTCTTCATAGTCTATTTGTCATTTATTCTGCTGCTAGGTTCTGAGAGATTTAAGTTTTCCGAAGAAAATTTAAAACTCCCATTCACCCCCCTCTGGTAGACATACTTCGTTCCTACAATTGGTATCAAAGCAAGGTACTCCTTGACTCTGCTCATTTTAGTCTAACGACTTTGGAGTTTAAGTATGTCTTCAGTGAACTACAAGTCGCATCTCAAGATTCCCATATTCGATGGGCCGGACTATCCCTTCTGGAAGGAGAAGATGAAGATCCATCTTCCAGCAATAGATGATGATATGTGGAACGTGGTGCACATTGGATTCACTTTTGTTATTCCTCAAGCTCCTACCGACGAAGAAAAGAAGCTCATTCAACTAGATGCTCAAGCCAAAGATGAAATTGGTGGTCATCTCTCTCGAGCTCAATTCCTTCGGTATCGCCAGTGTGAGACTTCAAAGGAGCTGTGGGATGTCCTCGAGAAGATCAATGAAGGAGTTTCAACTCAGAAAGAAGCTCGAATTGATACTCTTCGAGCGAAGTTCAATCGCTTCAAGCGCATTGGAAATGAGAGCTGTCAGCAAACCTTCGACCGCCTCAGTGACATAGCAAATGAACTTCAAGGACTCGGCGCCAAAGATATCACTAACCATGAGGTTGTGAAGAAACTGCTTTGATCCCTGGACACTTCATTTGACATGCTTGTTCTGATGATTCGAGAGCATCCTGATTTCAAAAGCCTCAACTCTGCTGATGTCATGGAAAGACTGAACACTCACGAAGAACAAGAAGAAGGGAAGAGAGATTTGTATGGCTCAACTCAATGCAAAAATCATGCACTCTAAGTTGTGGTTGATTCCTCCTCCGATGGAAATGCCGAAGAAGATTCAGATGATCCAGAACGACTCAGCAAAGATCTCGCACTGATCACTATATGATTCCAACGTTTCCACAAGAAGAGCCAGTTCCAGAAAAGAAGTTCAAGAACCTCTGGGGGTTCAAAATCTTCATCAAAGCCTGCCAGAGAATACACCTGTTTCAAGTGCAAAAAGCCTGGACACTTCATTTCGGACTGCCCTCTCTGGGAAGCTGAAATCCGTGCTAGTGGGAGATATGATTCGGGCAACTATCAAGGGAAAAGCAAGAGCAAGAACTACGACTCCGATGATGAGAAGAAAACAAATAATTTCTTCAAGAAGAAAGATAGCTCCACCTCAAAATCATCGTCAAGATCTTCCTCAAAGAATCCTTCCAAGTCCTCCTCCAACCGCAAGAATACTTCTCGCAAGGCCAAGGCATATATCGGCAAGGAAATGGATTCTGAAGAAGAAGAATCGTCTGCCTCCGAAGAAGAAGATAAGTCAGACGAGGACTCCGACTCAGGCATGGCTGGTATAGCATGCGCCTCTTCTCCTGCAATGAATTTCTTCGGGAACCCGTCAAGCGACGATGAAACTCCTGCCTACTGCTTCATGGCCAAGGCTTCGAAGGAAAAGGTATCCTCCAAACATCACAAGACTCACTCCAGTGATCAATATTCTTCTGATGAGGATGGCCATGCTAAATTGATCAAAATTGCCAATATACAACAAAATTCTCTTGAGAAAATTGAGAAAACCCTCAGGAAATCTGAAGGGTTGTTGGTTGAGGAGATGGAGAAAAATCAGTCATTGATCGAAGTGTATTCCACTCATAAGTCACAAATGGATGAACTCTCAACTCGTCATGATTTTCTCTCAGCAGACCACGAAAGATTGACCTATGATTACCTGAAAAGGAAGTAGGAACTCGAGGCGCTGAGAGAGGCTCATGAGGATTTGATGAGAGAAAATTCTCTTCTCACCCAACAACTTAAAGAAAAACCTGAAGTGTTTGAGCCACCATGTTTAAAATGCATTGAACAAAATAATGCTGAATCAAATGCTGAATCATCTGTGAATGCTAACCCCTTGATCGAGGAAAATAGTTCTGTTTCTGATGAAAATGCTAGGTTGAAGGATCTTCTTCAGACAGGAATGTTCAAATCTCTCAAAGGACACCAAACCCTTTGTGATGTTCTAAAGAAATCTATTCTTCACAAAAATCCCAGAAAGGAAGGCATCCATTTTGAAAGGAAACTGAATGAAAATGGCACTTATTGGGAACCACATCAATATGCTCAAACTGTGTGGGTTCCTGCAAAGAGCAAAACGCTCGACCCAGCATTACTTTCGGGATATAAGTCTCCCATGCCTGAATATCCTAATGATGATTCCCTGAACAACTATAAGCTATTCAAAGATCAACATGGTGAGACTGTTGCTTGCTATGTTGGACCAAACAGCAGAAATGGCCCCCCAAAGAAAGCCATTTGGGTGCCGAAGAAAACTATTGATGCTCTGCCTGTTTCTACTCGTCTAACCATGCAGTCACAAAGGATTCGACAGAATGAATATATGCATACAGGATACAATCATTATGCTCATTCATCTGGAAAGAATTTCAATGCTTACTCTTTCAATTATACTCGCTCTTCATCAAGTAACAACTATGCTTATCGAAAGAAAACATATCCTGCTCGTTCATTTGTTTCGAAGCCACCTGCAAAGATGTGGGTGGTTAAGAAAGCCTAATTCTTCTGCAGGTCTATGTCTCCGGGTGCACTGAATGGATTATGGACAGTGGATGCACTAGTCATATGACCGGAGACAAGTCGTTGTTTGTCGACCCCAACTTAACTGCTTCTCCTCTGAAGTATATCACTTTTGGCGACAACAACAAAGGAAAGGTAATTAGGCTAGGTAAAATTGCTATTTCCAAGGACAAATCTATTGATGATGTGTTGCTTGTTCAATCCCTTGGATTCAATCTTATGTCAGTTGGTAAGCTATGTGATTTAGGCATGCTAGTCTTATTCTCTATCTCCAAATGCATTGTCTTCATGGCCTCTGACCATTCCTTCATCTTTGAGGGAATTAGAAAGGGTGATCTTTATATTGTGGATTTCTCTAAGGATCCCTCAATCCAAACTTGTTTGCTTGCAAAAGCAACCGAAGGATGGCTGTGGCACCGTAGACTTGGTCATGCAGGTATGAGAAATTTGCACACCCTGGTGAAGAAAAATCGTCTCCGTGGGATTCCTGATGTAAAATTCGACAAGAATCGTCTCTGTGCTGCTTATGAAGCTCGTAAATTGGCTAAGAAGTATCATTCATCAAATACAGTCATGACCACAACAAGACCACTGGAAATTCTTCATATGGATTTATTCGGTCCTCAAAATTATGCAAGCTTCGGTGGCAGTCACTATGGTCTAGTTATTGTTGATGATTTCTCTCGATACACTTGGGTATTCTTTCTCGAAGACAAGACCTGTACTCAAGATATCTTCAAAAGCTTAGCTAAGAAGGCCCAAAATGAATATGATGTGCGAATCAAGCACGTCAGAAGTGACAATGGAACTGAGTTCAAAATACTCATATTGTTGAATTCCTCGATGAACACGGTATTACTCATGAGTTCTTTGCTGCATACACTCCCCAACAAAATGGAGTTGTTGAACAAAAGAACAGAACTCTCATTGAAATGGCAAGAACTATGCTCAGTGAGTATAAAACCCCCATTCACTTCTGGGCTGATGCTATTAACACTGCTTGTCATGTTATCAATAGTGTTTATCTTCACAAGTTCCTTAAGAAAACTTCATATGAGCTTATCACTGGCACGAAACCAAATGTTTCTTATCTACGTGTTTTTGGTGCACCTTGTTACATTCTTGATATGAATCATTCCTCCAAGTTTGCACCTAAGGCAGATGAAGGTTTTCTTCTTGGCTATGGCTCAAACTCGCATACGTATCGAGTCTATAACGCTCACCACATGAAAGTTATGGAAACGGTAAATGTGCGGTTTGATGAATCTAACAGCTCCCAAAAGGAGCACCTGCCAAATGTGATAGATGAACCATTGATATCGGATGCTATTCGGCAAATGGACATTGGGAGCGTCAAGCCTGTTGAAGGAAATGCACCTGAGTCATTTGATGATGATGCTCCTATGACTCGAAGCAGAACTAGTCAAGCCACTGGTGAAGCAAATGCTTCTCCGAATGGAAATGGGAATCAAGATCCAAATGCCGATCAAAATGGCAATCCTGAAGGAAATGATGACTCAAATGCTGATGCTAATGATAATGACCATCACGAAGAAAATGCACATCCTCGTGTGGCAAATCGAGTTGATCCCTCATTAATTCTCGATGAAATTGAGTATCCAGGTTATCGACCCACAACTCGTTCTCGCACTCATTTAGCTAACTACTGTGGAAGTTTCTCCTTTGTCTCATTGGCAGAACCTACCAAGTATGAAGAAGCCATGAATGATCCAGACTAGATGAATGCCATGCAAGAGGAGTTGGTGCAATTCGAATTGAATGATGTATGGGAACTGGTTGACAAACCGAATCCCAAGAAGCACAATATCATAGCCACAAAATGGATTTTTCGTAATAAGCAAGATGAAAATGGTATTGTGGTGAGAAACAAAGAATGACTTGTTGCTCAAGGGTACACACAGGTAGAAGGTATTGATTTCGGTGAAACTTATGCTCCTGTTGAACTCCTTGAGGCAATTCACATTCTTCTCGCTTATGCAAATTACAATGACATCTTGCTATATCAAATGGATGTGAAAAGTGCTTTCCTCAATGGTGAAATTGATGAGGAAGTGTATGTTAGACAGCCACCTGGCTTTGAACACCCTGAGTATCCTAACAAAGTTTTCAGGTTGAAGAAAGCTTTATATGGGCTAAAGCAAGCCCCTCGAGCTTGGTATGACACCCTGAAGAAGTTTTTGCTCGACAAACGGTTCAAACCAGGATCCACAGATCCCACACTTTTCACTCGTGCTGTTGACAATGATTTATTCATTTGTCAAATCTATGTGGATGATATTATCTTCGGTTGTGCTAACAATGCATGCAGCTTAGAATTCGGGAAAATGATGTCCGATAAATATCAAATGTCCATGATGGGTGAACTCAAATTCTTTCTCGGACTACAAATTCGTCAACAAGCAAATGGCATTTTCATCTCTCAGGAGAAATATCTGAAAGAGTGCTTGAAGAAGTTCAAAATGCAAGATTCCAAAATGAAGGGTTATAAAACTCCAATGCCCATGAATGGTAAGCTAGATGCAGATGTGTATGGTAAGGACTATGATCAGAAAGCCTATCGTTCGATGATTGGATCTCTGCTTTACCTATGTGCATCCAGACCTGGCATTATGTTGAGTGTTTGCATGTGTGCCCGCTATCAAGCTGCACCGAAAGAATCGCATCACCAAGCGGTCAAACGCATTTTGAGATATTTGGCTCACACCCCCACCTTAGGTTTATGGTATCCTAAGGGAGCACAATTTGATCTTGTTGGATATTCAGACTCAGATTGGGCTGGTGACTTGGTTGATAGGAAATCTACTTCGGGGACATGTCATTTCCTCGGTAGATCATTGGTTTGTTGGTCTTCAAGGAAGCAGAATTGCGTATCTTTGTCTACGGCTAAGGCCGAATATATTGCTGCTGGCTCTTGTTGCACTCGGTTATTATGGATGAAGCAGACACTGAAGGATTATGGCATCAAGGTCAAGCATATCCCTCTATATTGTGATAATGAGAGTGCCATCAAAATTGCACACAACCCTGTGCAACATTCTCGCATGAAGTACATTGCCATCAGACATCATTTTATTCATGATCAGGTGGCTCGAGAGGATATTGTCATCAATCACGTCAAGACCGAAGACAATCTCGCTGATATTTTCACCAAGCCTCTCGACGAGAAAAGATTCGGTGTGTTATGGTGTGAGCTAAATATCCTAGACTTTGCAAACATGCAGTAAGATGGACTCGGCACCCGTGCTAACACTTCCACATCTTAGAAGGAATGGGTGCATAACACTCGAAGAGTTTGAAAATTTCGACAAAGTGAAATTTTCATTCTGAGAGTGAATACATTAACGAAGAACTAGACTAACTGGGTGCCACAATAATTGTGCGATGCTTGGGGTCAAAACAGTTCTTATACGGTGGGTTACGCCACCACAATTTTCTTTCGTTGGATTTCTTTTCGTTCGATGGGTTTGGTTTCTGTGCGAATTCATTTCTCTCATAGCTATTTGCTCGTGTGTTTGTGTTTTTGCCTGAGTGAAATGCCAAGGACCCTGTTTTTTCCTCTGATCTATCTCTTCCAGTCTATACTGTTCCATTGCAAATGCTCAAATTTATCTGGAATGAAACTTATCTGGTGACCTTGACCATGATTAAGATTCGATCCGAACATTAATCTATTTCGGCGAAAGCTGTCCAAAATTTGGGGTTTCCCGCCTAAGTCAGGACCACGATCTTTGACGGTTGCCACGTGCAACATATCAACTGCCAGTCCATCCTATCCCTTGAATTGCAATCGTCTCTAACTAGAGACCGTCCGATCAAAAACCTCGGTGTGCGGTTATTTTCTTTCCCCTATATAAACCGCACCGCTCCCTTCGTCCTCCTTTACCTTCTTTCTCCTTGCTCTCTCTCCACCGAAACCCTCGTCGCAGTGCTCCACCTTGAGCTCGACGCCGATGACCCCTTCGCCGCTTAGCTGCCGAAAAGAGGTCACCGGAGTCATTCCACGCCGCCGCGGAACATCTTCCTCGCACCGCCGTAGTTGCTGCACGTCACCGAGCTAGGGTACGTGTAGTTCGTACTCGGACTTCCATCCTTCATGTTTCGAGTTCGTCCACGGTTAATTTTCTCTGGATATATTGCAGTTCTTAGATCTAAGTTTTTACCTTTCTAGTGCGGATGTGGTTTGTAGTTATCCCTCGCATCCGAATCCGTCAGATCTAGGGTTTGTGTTATGCTTCATTCGAATGAAATGCCTAGCTCGCTGTCTAGTATTCTTCTTCAGACCTACTAGCTCGATCTATATGTTTCATTCTTTCGAAACATCTCTCAAAATCTACATCTGATTCTTCCTCAAAATGTTTTTGTGCGAGAAAACTTTCGCTGTGAGCATTTGTGACCCTGTCCCCATTTTCCCTCGTACCTATTCTCTTCACAGGCGAATGCAGTTTGTTGCAGATTCTGCCAAGGTACACAATATGGCTGATGATGAAGAGGCTTTCATGGGAACAGCTAATGAATCAAAATCACCAAATGCAAAGGGCCGAACGGTAGGCCCGTCATCCAGCAAGAGGAAAAGATCCGAACAAATTGCAGATGAAGAAGAGGCAGATGCTCCGAAGAAGAAGAGAGGTGGCAGGCAACCTCTCAAAAATACAGCTGAGCTTGTATCTCATGATGAGTATAACACAGTTCCCGGTGAAGATTCAACTCAGAGAAAAGGACGTGTGCAAAAGATTCGGTGTCACTCGGTAAGGAAGTGGTTTAACTACAAGATGGTTCATCCTCGCTATGCCAAGAACTTTGCTTTCCATCCCCCATGGGGTGACTGTCGCGAGATTGGGCTCATACGGGCAGGTGAACCCCAGCAAAGGCCTCCACCTCCTCCTGACGCTCATGAGTCATCCACCATGACTCCTGATTCTTATCTTGAAGAAAAGGCCAAGCGCCTCAAGAAATGTTGAAAAGCAAGCCAAGAAGGCCGCAAAAGATCAGGCCAAGTGAAAGGATCAAGATGGACCTAGAGGGAGGGGGTGAATAGGTACAATTACAAATTTTAATTCTTACTTAGCGATTTTAGGCAATAATGCGGAATAGGAAAGTGAGCCTAACAATTGCAAGTATGATTCTAAGAGCTAAGCAGGATAAACAAGTAACACAAGTATGAGTAAGCAAGCTCAATATGATATAAGTAAGTGCTAGGAGACAAGTGACCACAAGTAGAGAGTTAGGGTTAGGAATAACTGCAACTCCGGGAGACGAGGATGTATGCCGATGTTCACTTCCTTGGAGGGAAGCTACGTCACCGTTAGAGAGGTGGATGTTACCACGAAGGCACACCAACGCCACGAAGGCTCACCCTATCCTCCCTTTGAGACAACACCACGAAGGCGTTTCTCAACCACTAGTGGTAGACCTTGGGGTGGTCTCCAAACCCTCACAAACTTTTTCGGGGGTAATCACAGTGGTCGATTCCTCTCCGAAAGACTCCTACCGCCTAGGAGTCTCCAACCTCCAAGAGTAACAAGAACGTTGGGAAATGCTCAAGAACTTGCTCAAATCATGAATTCTTTTGGTGAGAAGAAGGGGAAGGAATGGATCTATCACTTGATTGGAGAACTTCTCTCAAATGTTCCCAAATCCTTTGGGGATCTAGGATTTGGTGTAGGGAATCAAGAGAGGGAGTGAGATGTGTTCTTAGAAAGCTCAAAGTGAATGGTCAACCCCATCCCGTGAGAGGGAGGAGGCTATATATAGTGATAGTGTAAAACTGACCGTTTGAGCCACATAGTGTACTGGAGCTGTCGGACGTCCGGTGAGTACCGGACGCCCGGTGACTTAGATTGGACCGGACGTCCGGCCGGGCCGCCGGTCGTCCGGTCGCTGGAAAGCCTACCAGGCCACAGAAGAGGCACGAGGCACACAGCCAGCGGACGTCCGGAAGACGCCGGTCGTCCGGTGGCCGGACATCCGGTGTGGTCGGAAATCCGCTAATCAACCTTCTATTGGGGCAGTACCGGATATCTGGAGAAGAACGGCCGTCCGGTGACCGGTCGTCCGTTGAGACCGGACATCCGCTAATTTATATTTTGTGAGGATGCACCGGACACCCGGGGAGAGCCGGATGCCCGGTCGGCTGTGAGAGGTCGGACGTCCGTAGACATTCGGACGTCCGGTGATAGCTGAACCTACTAGCTTAGAATCATACCAGTTTTTGTGCACAAGATAGAGAAAGAATTAGAGATGAAACAGAGATGCTGAGAGAGGATATTCTGTGGGTTTTGAGCAAGTTCTTTCACGAAATCCGACGATCCCTTCTTAATAGTGCGGGATCCCTATACTCAAGAACTAACCGAAAATAAAAAAGGAGCCGAAGCTTTTGTCTTTGTCTTGTATCTCTGCTCTTGAGTGATATATAAATATATATGTCCATATTCATGATCCACACACGGCCCTTGAGATATAATCCTGAGATTTACTTGATAAACATGATTAGTCCCAAAATGCATGTTGTCATCAACATCAAAATACGATTAAGGGCATGATTGCACTTTCAATCTCCCCCTTTTTGGTAGTTGATGACAACATACATGCACTTCTCAATATGTAAAAAAAAAACTTTGAATATCGAAAGGATTTGTTGTGGAGCTCCCCCTAAACATGTGCATAAATAAAATAAGCATGAAGAGAGCTCCCCCTCAATATGATACCAACACAACCAAATAGCATCACATAGCATAGGCTCCATAAAGGTTCATCACTCATAGCATAGTACATAATACTGATACAAGCTAATTATCATAGCATTACATAGATAAGTGCCTACTCCCCCTTGGCATCAAATACCCAAAAAAGGGGTCATAACATCATAAAATAGCATCATCATCATCATGAGCACCACTGCCACCAGCCTCGTCAAGGAAATCAGCCCACTCAGGACCCGAGGGAAAACCAAAGTCAGAAGGTGGTTCGTTAGGAAGACGTTCATCGTCACTTACATCGTAAACTCCGGAGTCTCTCAGACGAGCCTTCAGAGCATTCTTGGAAGTGACCATGCGAGTGACAACGTCGTGATTTTGGGAGCAATGAAAGGTAAACACCTTCATCATGGCAGAGTGAGCTTTCCCAAGAAAGCGAGCTATGCGCCCAAAGGATGCAGATCCGGAAGTAGTAGAACGAGCAGGAGGAGGAACACTAGCAGCAGATCGACGAGCAGGAGCAGAAGGGTCCTTGGGGACCCAATCATCCGCCATGTGAGGTGGAATGACCCACCGCTCATGTAAGTGAGTGCGGGCAATGGGAAACGGAGCTACACTCTCGATGAATGCCTGAAGAAAGGGAGCATGAGGAAAGGCCCGCTTGTGCTGAAAACAAGCGAGACGGATCTCATGCCACATAAAATGAGGGACATTGATCTTCCCCTTTGGAGACGCAAAGAGGCGATGCATGAGATCAATGCAGTAGCTATTGCAAGACCCCTTGTCACCCATCTTGGGATAAATGGTGCGAATGATACACTGATAGATGATGTAGAAAGGTGAGCGCCAAATGGAGACTTGGTTCAGACCCTTATGTTTCTCCTCATTAGTCATTTCACCGAGAGGTTTGAGAAGATCCGCACAGACCTCAATGCCCTTGGGCCTATGGTTTGGGTCATCCTTATGGATTTTGAACCTGGTGTCAGGAAAACCAAGGGCAGCAACAAATTGAGCATAAGATGCCGTGAGCACGGTGTCGGAGGTCATCCAAGTGACAGTGTTATTTGGACCAAAGTAACATGTGGCATAGAATTGATGAATGGCAGCTTGGTTAAAATCATGCTGAAATGCAAATGGAGCAGCAAGATTAGATGATTCGATGAGCTCAATAGCCCCCGGATATTTCAACGGATGAGCACGAATATGCTCTAAGTCAATGCATACATGCAGAGATAGACCCTTAGGAATGATGATAGTGGTAAAAATGTCTGCCTGGACATTAGTGCGAAAGCGAGCGTCTTGGGAGTCGCTATCAATAGAGAATTGGTCAATATCACGACGAAGCTTAAGATAGGAAGCTATGGGAACCTCATTGAACCTTTTAATGTAGCGGCCGTGAGGAAGTGGAGGTTCAAGAGATATGCGACGGGCATCACCTTGAGGTTGCACCGGAGGAATAGGAGGCTTGAAGGTGGGCCGACGTGTTCCCGGCTTGGGTGCAGTGGTGCGAACAGCAACATACTTGGGCAGCTCCAAATCTTCCAGCTCAACCTCATAGTCGGATTCCTCCGATGAGGAGTCGCTAGCCGAGCTGTGAGGGTGAGCGGCACGCTTCCGAGGATGATCCCGCTCTTGTGAATCACCGGAGCCACCATGACGAGACGTACAAGATGGCCCACCAGAGACCTGCTTGCGTGCGGAGCGCTTGGTCCTTGGCATCTCGACCTCGGTAGGACAAACAAGATGGGGAGGGGATCCACGGGGCGGCGCCGGAGGCCCGACGGCGAACGGGACGACCCAGCCCGCGCTGAGACGGTGAGGAGCACGGCCGGCGCGCGACCACAGCGAGGAGAGTGAGTGGCGGCGGTGGAGAAGAGATGGGGAATGGGCGATTTTAGGTATAGGAACTACTCTAAACGCACTCCGCTTTATATATGCGGGCCAGAAATTGACCGGACGACCGGTGCGGAACGGACGTCCGGGGCCTGAGAAGACCAACCAGATACGCCAGGTAGCGGACGACCGGCAAAAACGGACGTCCGACGCGATAGGACAGGGCTGAAATTAACGGAAGTCCGGACTCACCGGACGTCCGGTGTGAGGACAACAGAAAAGATTTTACGGACGTCCGGTACATACCGGACAGCCGGATGCACATAGGAATTTTTTTTCTCTTTGAGAAGAATAAGGTGCAATTATTGGTGCTAATGACAATGATAGGAAGATGATGATTTCAGTATGTAGCAAGATGCAAAGACAGAATATGAAGCAGTAAGTAACCTATGCCAACAAAAAAAAAAATACACATCGCTCAGACAGTGTTCTAATGGCAAGAGCAGTGGCTGATGCCACCATGTGTGAGTATATGTGACATGACATCGCAAAGATTTGAACTTTGGGTGCATAATCACTACTCCATCATTGAAAGCACCATAGTTAGAATAACATGATAGCTTTGAGAGTGTTTGTTCTTTTTATGCATTACATAGGGTGAGAGTACTCATGAGTTGAGTGCCTCCCCCTAAATATATGCCTACATCAAGACAAAACATGATGAAAATGCATGCATGGGTACTAGATTTCACATAATGTTGTCAAGCTCCAAGATACCAAGTTCACGCCTAAGTTGACAGAACCTTACTTCATCCAATGGTTTGGTGAAAATGTCTGCAAGTTGCATATCCGTACCTACATGAGCAATATCAATATCACCCTTCTCCACATGATCTCGCAAGAAATGATACCTAATATCAATGTGCTTGGTGCGAGTATGATCTTTGGGATTCTCAGCAATATTGATGGCACTTTCATTATCACATCGAAGAGGCACTTGTCTATAGGTGATATCGTAATCCTTCAAAGTTTGCCTCATCCATAGTAATTGAGTTGCACAACTGGCTGTTGCAATGTATTCAGCTTCGGCGGTGGAAAGAGCAACACAATTTTGTTTCTTCGAGGACCAACTTACCAAAGAGCGTCCAAGAAATTGACATGCACCGAAGGTGGACTTACGATCCACTTTGTCTCCGGCCCAATCCGCATCCGTGTACCCAATAAGATCAAACTTAGCATCCTTGGGGTACCATAGTCCCAACTTTGGGGTGTGAACAAGGTATCTAAGAATATGCTTAACCGCCTTATGATGACTTTCCCTAGGGGAAGCTTGAAATCTAGCACACATGCTTACACTAAACATGATGTCTGGTCTAGATGCACAAAGATAGAGCAATGAACCAATCATAGAGCGGTAAATAGATGGGTCGAAAGGGATACCATTTGTGTCTTCAATGAGTACAATTTTGGTTGGCATAGGTGTCTTACATGGTCTAGCATCAGACATGCCAAACTTCTCTAGAATGTCCTTGGGGTATTTTGCTTGAGACAAGAAAACTCCTTCTTGAAATTGTTGAATTTGGAATCCGAGAAAGAACTTCAAGTCCGCATTGAGTGACATTTCAAAATTCTTGGTCATGGAGGCCGCAAACTTCTTGCATAAATGAATGTTAGGAGAACCAAAAATGGTATCATCTACATAGATTTGGCATAAGATCAAATCACCCTTGTCCCTCTTAGTAAAAAGAGTGGGATCGATCACCCCTCTCACAAAACCATCATCGAGTAAAAACTTCTTAAGATGATCATACCAAGCACGAGGTGCTTGTTTGAGGCCATACAAAGCCTTATGAAGTTTATACACATAGTCTTTGTGATCGGGATCAACGAACCCAGGTGGTTGTGATACATATACTTCTTCTTGTAGAGGACCGTTAAGGAAAGCACTCTTCACATCCATTTGATGTAATGTAAAACCATTGAAAGCAGCATAAGCAAGTAAGATGCGAATGGATTCAAGACGGGCAACGGGAGCAAAGGTCTCACCAAAGTCCAAACCTTCAACTTGTGAGTACCCTTGTGCCACTAACCTTGCCTTGTTACGGATGATTACACCATTCTCATCTTGCTTGTTCTTGAAAATCCATTTTGGTCCAATGACATTGTGCTCGGTAGTTGTCCTCTCGACTAATGATCACACTTGGTTGCGTTCAAAACTGTTCAACTCTTCTTGCATAGCAACGAGCCAATCGTTGTCCATCAATGCATCTTGTACCTTGAGAGGCTCAACACTAGACACAAATGAGAAGTGAGCACAAAAGTTTGTCAAATGTTTACGAGTGACTCTACCTTCCGATATGCCGGTGAGAATTTTGTCAACATCAACACGACCGGCCACTTGAGGCATGATGGAGGTTAGGGTTTCGTGAGGTTCAACTTCATGTCCATCATCCACGTCCTCAACTAATGGATCATTAAGGTGTGGTGGAAGATCTTCTTCTTCATCTTGCATTTGTTGAGGTTCATCGTCAATGATTGCACTTTCTTGTTCTTGCCCTTGATGATGATCTTGTTCTTGACGATTATCATGAAGAGGGACTTGATCATCTTATTGTACTTGGTCTAAGGGCATTGGTTGAGCAATAGGAGCTTGTGGTGGTATGGGTGTTGAAGTAGTTTGAAGATGTGTGAAGCTTCCATCTTCTTCTTCATCATCATAAGGTTCTTGTTCCATTGGAAGAAGTGCACCAACACCCATGGTCAAGATATCTTGAGAAGAATCTTCTTCACCTACATCACTTAGATCAACTTGCTCCCCATGGGAGCCATTAAATTCATCAAACACCACGTCACAAGTTTCTACAACACATCCATTGGATTTGTTGTAGACTCTATAGGCGTGAGAGTTTGATCCATAGCCAACAAATATGCCCTCAATGGTTTTGGATTGAAATTTTCCTAACCGTTCTCTTTTGTTGAGGATGAAACATTTGCACCCAAATACGCGAAAGTACTTGACATTCGGCTTGTTCCCAGTTAGGAGCTCATATGGAGTCTTTTCCAATATAGTGCGGAGGAAGAGCCGGTTTGATGCATGGCATGCGGTGTTGACAGCCTCGGCCCAAAAACTATGTGGCGACTTGTATTCATCCAACATGGACCTAGCCATCTCCACAAGTGTACGGTTCTTCCTTTCGGCTACACCATTTTGCTGAGGAGTGTATGGAGCTGAATATTGATGCTCAATCCCTTCATCACTAAGAAATTCTTCCAAGGTATAGTTCTTGAACTAAGAGCCATTATCACTTCTTATTGCCAAGATTTCTTTGTCAAACTTGCGTTGTGCTTGCTTGGCAAAATCAATGAAGGTGATCTTCGTCTCGTCCTTGGACTTGAGGAAAAACACCCATGTATATCTTGAGTAATCATCAACGATGACAAGACCATACTTTTTCCCACCAAGACTATCCCATGAAGGTGGCCCAAAAAGATCCACACGAAGGAGCTCCAGAGGCCTTGAAGTAGACATGATATTCTTGGGTGGGTGCTTTGATTGATGTTGCTTCCCGGCTATGCATGCACTACACACACGATCTTTCTCAAAAGAGACATTGGTTAGTCCAAGGATGTGATTACCCTTTAAGAGATCTTGAAGATTTCTCATGCCGACATGGGCTAGCCGGCGATGCCATAGCCACCCCTTGTCGGCCTTGGCCATTAGACAAGTTGCATGAAATGTGCTCTCTTTCGAGAAATCAACCGTGTAAAGGTTGCCATCCAACTTTCCAACAAAGGCCACTTCGAGAGTATCTCTCTTAAAGACTTTCACATCCGTTAGTCCAAAGAGTGTATCATAACCAACAGAAGCCAATTGGCGAACAGAAAGCAAATGATATTTAAGGGATTGAACAAGCATGACATTTGCTAGAGACATGTCATTTGTGATAGCCACCTTGCCCAACCCGAGTACCTGTCCTTTTGAACCTCCACCAAACATAATGCTCATAAATGGTTGAATAGCTTCCATGAAATCGTAGAGCAACTTGCCATCTCCGGTCATATGATTTGTACATCCACTGTCGATCACCCATTTTACTCCACCGGAGAAAGCAACCTACACACAATTATGACTTGGTTAGAGGTACCCATTTTGCAATGGGACCTCTCAAATTAGTCACAAGGGTCTTAGGGACCCAAATAGCATAGAACCGGAATGCATTTCGAGGACCAATTTTTTTGCATAAACTTCTCCATCCTTAGTTTTACGAAGTACATAAGATGGAGGCATGAACTCTTTTGGCTTGTTGAGAATGGGCATGCCCCTTGTGGCCTTCCCACTAACAACCTTACCTTTCTCCTTGTGCCCTTCTCGTACAAATGATTCTTTTAGAGGAGTGGTGCACTTTTGAGAGGAAGACGTCTTCTTCTTGCTTGTGCTTGGGTCAA
This sequence comes from Thinopyrum elongatum, assembly GCA_011799875.1. Taxonomy (NCBI): domain Eukaryota; kingdom Viridiplantae; phylum Streptophyta; class Magnoliopsida; order Poales; family Poaceae; genus Thinopyrum; species Thinopyrum elongatum. The sequence goes on from CM022301.1 coordinate 151,055,459, forward strand.
ACCCGAGCCCCTCTTTGGCAAACACCTCATTGTGTTGGCTCAATACCTCATTAAGGTTCTTTTGTCCTTGAGCACATGTCATGAGACCTTTCTCGATTTGAGCCTTGAGAAAGTGATTCTCCTCAAGAATAGATGCTAGGTCACTACTAGAGTTAGTAGTACAAGCATCAATATTGATAATAGGAGAAGAGTAAGCCTTGGCAAGAGTTTCAAGATAAGTACGCTTGAGCGTCTCAAAACTCTTTGTAAGAAGGGTGAGCTCCTCTTCCTTAGTCTTGAGAGACACAGATAGAAGCTCACAATCCTTAGAGAGAGATGCGTGAGACTTCACAAGCTTACTTTTATCATTCATCAACTCTACACAAGAGTCCTTAGCCTTTTTCAAGGAGGCAAGATCTTTAGCATGAACATCAATGTTTGCACCAATTTTCAAGCATAGTTCATCATTTCGTGCTTCCTCATATTTGACTTTCCGCTCAAGGATTTCATATTTTTCCTTTTCCTCGGTTACGAGGGTTTCGAGTTCCTTAATGGTGACGGTGTGCTTACCCCCATCTCCATAAGCATACGAAACATAGTGAGCTTCTTTACTTTGAGGGAGCACATGACCTTATTTAATTTAGCAAACATGGGGTCATCTATATCATTATCATCACAATTATCCTCCGCATCAAGATACTCATCACTAGGAGTAGAAGGAGTGAAAATAGGAGGGTTTGACCATGGGGTTACCTTGACCTTTTCAGGAGAGTTTTGATCCTCTCCATCTTCTACCACGGCTTTTGCCATTAGGCACTTGTGAGCGTTGCCCTTGTAGTCTTTCATATAGTTGTAGGTGACAACATCACCACTCTTGTTGACTAGTCTCAAAGTGTTTTGAGAATCTTGGGCTACTCCGGCAACACCACTAACATCATCTGGATCAGATTCTTCATGAGCAACCATTGCTTTCCCATCTCTCTTCTTGAGCTTGGTGTTCAAAGGGTTTGGCAACTTCTTCTTGGGAAAGGTCTTGAGAAACCTTCGTTTATCTTCTCTCTTCTCATAAGGGCAATCATTTGAGAAGTGTTTGGTTTCTTCACAGTTGTAGCATTTTCTCACTTTCTTCTTCTGGAATCTTCCCTTGAATTTTCCCGCGCTAAACTTCTTGACAAAGAGAGCAATGTCTTCATATGAAGGACTCTCATAGGAGTCTATCTCATCACCATCTTCATCCTCATCATCTTCCTCTTCTTCACTTTGCTCTTCTTCATATACATGCTTGGCCTTCAATGCAAGATTGATTTTTGATGTTGAGGTACCATGCATGGCAAGATGTTTTGTAGCATTTGCCTTTGACTCTTCAAATAGTTGGAAGGTTGATATGATGTCATCCGGAGTCATTTCCTTGAATCCATGGTGTTGTATTATGTCCCACACCATTTGATGATGATATGGGGCAAGAGCATGAAGCAACTTATCCATGAGAAATCGCTTAGTCAAGTTGAATCCATCTTGAGTCTTGTCACATTCACATGACTCAATGTCGGCGGTGAGAGTCATGAGACGCTCAAGTAGTTGCTTGGGAGATTCACCTTTCTCCATACAAAAGTTTTGCAATTGACCCTTGGCAATTTCATATTGAGTAAGCCAGAGAGTGGAGGTACCGGTCTTGGTCCTCACAATGCTATCCCATAATTCCTTGGCACTTGTGATATGTATGTATGGTCTCCTTTGCTTGTCAGTAATACCTCTCCTTATGCACATGGTTGCTGTGTCGTTGAGATTCTTGTCATAAACCTCTCTTGGAGTAAGATTCTTCGGGTCAACAGCTTGGTAGCCATACTCCAAGATCTCCAACATCTCATCATTTCCATATCGAAGATGATCCTGCATAGCAACTCTCCACAAAGCAAAATCGGTAGTGTCATCAAGTAAAGGAGGTTTGCCTTGAGGGTTATACTTAGGTTTCTCTATTTGAGGTCTTGCATAAAGCCAAGGAACACTGGAGTGTTCATTACTAGGAGGTTGTTGGCCAAGTGAGGGAGTAGTCACAGCTGGCCTCGAGGCCGCACCACCAGAAACTGGTGCAAGCATCGTGGTTAGTGTGGGTATCCTCATTTGGACCAAGGCCTCAAGAGAGGCATCATGCTCCTCCTTTTGCTTAGCAAGAGCTCGTTCCAGATCCTCTGAAGTGAAGGACTTGGCTTCCGTGGAAGCCGCGCCCGTACTCTTCGGATCTGCAACAAGGGGAGTCCCATCGGGGTTCATCTCGCTCTAGGGCGGTTAAGCCACAAGAATAGAGCACAAGGCTCTGATACCAATTGAAAGGATCGAGATGGACCTAGAGGGGGGGGTGAATAGGTACAATTACAAATTTTAATTCTTACTTAGCAATTTTAGGTAATAATGCGGAATAGGAAAGTGAGCCTAACAATTGCAAGTATGATGCTAAGAACTAAGCAGGATAAACAAGTAACACAAGTATGAGTAAGCAAGCTCAATATGATATAAGTAAGTGCTAGGAGACAAGTGACCACAAGTAGAGAGTTAGGGTTAGGAATAACCGCAACTCCGGGAGACGAGGATGTATGCCGATGTTCACTTCCTTGGAGGGAAGCTACGTCACCATTAGAGAGGTGGATGTTACCACGAAGGCACACCAACGCCACGAAGGCTCACCCTATTCTCCCTTTGAGACAACACCACGAAGGCGTTTCTCAACCACTAGTGGTAGACCTTGGGGTGGTCTCCAAACCCTCACAAACTTTTCCGGGGGTAATCAAAGTGGTCGATTCCTCTCCGAAAGACTCCTACCGCCTAGGAGTCTCCAACCTCCAAGAGTAACAAGAACATTGGGAAATGCTCAAGAACTTGCTCAAATCACGAATTCTTTTGGTGAGAAGAAGGGGAAGGAGTGGATCTATCACTTGATTGGAGAACTTCTCTCAAATGTTCCCAAATCCTTTGGGGATCTAGGATTTGGTGTAGGGAATCAAGAGAGGGAGTGAGATGTGTTCTTAGAAAGCTCAAAGTGAATGGTCAACCCCATCCCGTGAGAGGGAGGAGGCTATATATAGTGATAGTGTAAAACTGACCGTTTGAGCCACACAGTGTACTGGAGCTGTCGGACGTCCGGTGAGTACCGGACGCCCGATGACTCAGATTGGACCGGACGTCCGGCCGGGCCACCGGTCGTCCGGTCGCTGGAAAGCCTACCAGGCCACAGAAGAGGCACAAGGCACACAGCCAGCGGACGTCCGAAAGACGCCGGTCGTCCGGTTGCCGGACATCCGGTGAGGTCAGAAATCCGCTAATCAACCTTCTGTTCGGGGAGTACCGAACATCTGGAGAAGAACGGCCGTCCGGTGACCGGTCGTCCATTGAGACCGGACATCCGCTAATTTATATTCTGTGAGGATGCACCGGACACCCGGGGAGAGCCGGATGCCCGGTCGGCTGTGAGAGGTCAGACGTCCGTAGACATTCGGACGTCCGGTGATAGCTGAACCTACTAGCTTAGAATCATACCAGTTTTTGTGCACAAGGTAGAGAAAGAATTAGAGATGAAACAGAGATGCTGAGAGAGGATATTCTGTGGGTTTTGAGCAAGTTCTTTCACGAAATCCGACGATCCCCTCTTAATAGTGCGGGATCCCTATACTCAAGAACAAACCGAAAATAAAAAAGGAGCCGAAGCTTTTGTCTTTGTCTTGTATCTCTGCTCTTGAGTGATATATAAATATATATGTCCATATTCATGATCCACACACGGCCCTTGAGATATAATCCTGAGATTTACTTGATAAACATGATTAGTCCCAAAATGCATGTTGTCATCAACATCAAAATACGATTAAGGGCATGATTGCACTTTCACCAAGGAAGAAGAAAATCGTTGTCTCATCTAATCAGACGTCGAGAAGAAAAAGGCTGAAGAAAAATAGAACGTCGAATGAAGATCAAGCATGATCCAAAATCTACTGCTCTGAAGAAAAAGAGCACCCCGAGAAAAAGGCATGCTAAGCCAGCTGAACCAGAAAGTGATTCTTCTGATCAAGATGGTCCTCCGCTCACTCGAGAAGAAATTGATGCAACTCTCTCCGAACAAGTGAATGTCACCACATCCACTGTTCTGCCTGATCTCTGAACGAGTGCAATCCCAACTGCATGTTCGAAGAAGAACCCACTAAAGCGGAAGACTCCTGGTACCACTGTCATAATGGTTGACAAAGTAAACACAGAACCTCATCCTGATGCAATAAACTTGCAAGATTTAGTGGTTACAGCCCCTGTTGGCACAGCTAAGCCGGGAGAAAAGCTTCCGAAAGATAAGGTGAAGCAAATCAAAGGGCTAGCTGCTAAGCAAAAGGTTCCAAGTACTGATGCTGTGAAAGAAAAGGCTGCACAATTTGCTTCGAAACTGACTCAACCACTGGCTTCTATGCCTCCGTCTGAAGTACATGTGGCACAGACTGCTCCCTCTGCTCAGCCTGCTGCACAGACTGAAGATGTCTTTGCTGCCCCACATTCTTTCGATCATCCATTCATCATGGAGCAGCTAGACAGATTTGTCGAAGATTTGTTTGATGAAGAAGTGGCATCTTTGCCAATTCCCTCTGAAGTTATTTCTCAAGTGTCTGATCTGATCCAAGATATGAGAAATGATTCGGTTGAGATCAATGACCTCACTGCACAACTTTATGAGCTTGACACTCGCATGAAGGCAACAAAGTCTAAATTTGTCATCAAGCAACTCGAAGAATCTTATGAGGATGTTAACAAAGCCCTGACAATCCTTCGGCACAGGAGATTGGGATTTCATTCATATCTGGATCAAATTGTTCACAAGATCTGCCTTGATCACCAAGCCAAAGTGACTGGTTACAATGATCTGGTCAAAGGGCACATTGATCCTTTGAAGCTGATGAAGAAGAAGATTGCGAAGAAAAATGCTCCTCCTCCTCCAGATGCTAATACACAGAGAGAAAATTCTCCTGTACAAGCAAGTCCTTCGGTTACTCATGAACCAGTTGCATGCTACTTCTTGAGCTTGCGTTAGTTTTTCCCTTGAAGAGGAAAGGGTGATGCAGCAAAGTAGAGATAAGTATTTCCCAAGGTATCAAATCCAGTTGGAGATACAAGCAAGTCCCCAATCTATGCACCTGCACAAACAATCAAACACTTGCACCCAACGCGATAAAGGGGTTGTCAATCCCTTCATGGTCACTTGCAAGGATGAGATCTGATAGAGATAGATATAAAAGATTACTAAAATGTAAAACAAAATAAAAGTAAATAAATTGCAGCAAGGTATTTTTGGGTTTTTTGGTTTATAGATCTAAAAATATATAATGGAAAATAGACCCCGGGGCCATAGATTTCACTATAGGCTTCTCTCTTGAAGGCAAATAATACGGTGGGTGAACAAATTACTGTCGAGCAATTGATAGAAAAGCGCAAAGTTATGACGATATCCAAGGCAATGATTATGCATATAGGCATCACGTTCGTGTCAAGTAGACCGAAACGGTTCTGCATCTACTACTATTACTCCACACATCGACTGCTATCCAGCATGCATCTAGAGTATTAAGTTCATAAAGAACGGAGTAACGCCTTAAGTAAGATTACATGATGTAGAGGGATAAACTCAAGTAATATGATGAAAACCCCATCCTTTTACCCTTGATGGAAACAATACAATACGTGCCTCGCTACCCCTACTTTGTTACTGGGTGAGGACACCGCAAGATTGAACCCAAAACTAAGCACCTCTCCCATTGCAAGAAGAACCAATCTAGTTGGCCAAACCAAACCGATAATTTGAAGAGAAATGCAAAGATATCAAATCATGCATATAAGAATTCAGAGAAGATTCAAATAATATTCATAGATAATCTGATCATAAATCCACAATTCATCGGATCTCGACAAACACACCACAAAAGAATATTACATCAGATAGATCTCCAAGAACATCGAGGAAAACATGGTATTGAGAATCAAAGAGAGAGAAGAAGCCATCTAGCTACTAGCTATGGACCCGTAGGTCTGAGGTAAACTACTCACGCTTCATCAGAAGGGCAATAGATTTGATGTAGAAGCCCTCCGTGATCGAATCCCCCTCCGACAGGATGCCGAAAAAGGCCCCAAGATGGGATCTCATGGGTACAGAAGGTTACGGCAGCGGAAAAGTGTTTTGGTGGACGCTTCTGGTCGTTTGGGAATATTTCTGAATTTATAGGCCAAAGATTAGCGTTGGAGGACTCCCATGGGGCCCAGATGCTAGGGGGTGCCCCCCCTAGGGTGCGCCTTGAGGGCTTGTGGAGCCCTTGGGACTCTTCTGACTTCCTCTCCAAGTCCTACGTGTGTCTTCTGGTCCAAGAAAAATCATCGTAAAGTTTTATTCTGTTTGGACTCCGCTTGATATTCCTTTTCTGTAAAACTCAAAAACAAGGAAAAAACAAAAACTGGCACTGGGCTCTAGGTTAATAAGTTAGTCCCAAAAATAATATAAAATAGCATATTAATGCATATAAAACATCCAAAATAGATAATATAATAGCATGGAACAATCAAAAATTATAGATACGTCGGAGACGTATCAAGCATCCCCAAGCTTAATTCCTACTCGTCCTCGAGTAGGTAAATGATAAAAACAGAATTTTTGATGTGGAATGCTACCTAACATATTTATCCATGTAATTTTCTTTATTGTGGCATGAATATTCAGATCCGTAAGATTCAAAACAAAAGTTTAATATTGACATAAAAATAATAATACTTCAAGCATACTAATAAAGCAATCATGTCTTCTCAAAATAACATGGCCAAAGAAAGTTATCCCTACAAAATCATATAGTCTGGCTATGCTCCATCTTCATCACACAAAGTATTAAATCATGCACAACCCCGATGACAAGCCAAGCAATTGTTTCGTACTTTTGATGTTCTCAAACTTTTTCAACTTTCACGCAATACATGAGCGTGAGCCATGGATATAGCACTATAGGTAGAATAGAATATGGTGGTTGTGGAGAAGACAAAAAGAAGGAGATAGTCTCACATCAACTAGGCATATTAACGGACTATGGACATGCCCATCAATAGATATCAATGTGAGTGAGTAGGGATTGCCATTCAACGGATGCACTAGAGCTATAAGTTTATGAAAGCTCAAAAAGAAACTAAGTGGGTGTGCATCCAACTCGCTTGCTCACGAAGACCTAGGGCAATTTGAGGAAGCCCATCATTGGAATATACAAGCCAAGTTCCATAATGAAAAATTCCCACTAGTATATGAAAGTGACAACGTAGGAGACTCTCTATCATGAAGATCATGGTGCTACTTTTAAGCACAAGTGTGGTAAAAGGATAGTAGCATTGCCCCTTCTCTCTTTTCTCTCATTTTTTTCTCTTTTTTTAATCTTTTTTTTATTTGGGCTTCTTTAGCCTCTTTTATTTTTTGTAAAGTCCGGAGACTCATCCCAACTTGTGAGGGAATCATAGCTTCGATCATCCTTTCACATGGGACAATGCTCTAATAATAATGATCATCCTTTCCTCACATGGGACAACTCAAGAATTACAACTCGATACTTAGAACAAAAAATATGACTCTATATGAATGCCTCCGGCGGTGTACCGGGATGTGCAATGATCAAGAGAGACATGTATAAAAAAATATGAACGGTGGCCTTGCCACAAATACTATGTCATCTACATGATCATGCAAAGCAATATGACAATGATGAAGCGTGTCATAATAAAACAGAATGGTGAAAGTTGCATGGCAATATATCTTGGAATGGCTATGGAAATGCCATAATAGGTAGGTATGGTGGCTGTTTTGAGGAAGGGTATATGGTGGGTGTAATGCACCGGCGAAAGTTGCGCGGTACTAGAGAGGCTAGCAATGGTGGAAGGGTGAGAGTGCGTATAATCCATGGACTCAACATTAGTCATAAAGAACTCACATACTTATTGCAAAAGTCTATTAGCTATAGAAACATAGTACTACATGCATGCTCCTAGGGGGATATATTGGTAGGAAAAGACCATCGCTTGTCCCCGACTGCCACTCATAAGGAAGACAATCAATAAATAAATCATGCTCCGACTTCATCACATAACGGCTCACCATACGTGCATGCTACGAGAATCACAAACTTTAACACAAGTATTTCTACCAATCCACAATTACTCACTAGCATGACTATAATATCACCATCTTTATATCTCAAAACAATCATAAGGAATCAAACTTCTCATAGTATTCAATGCTCTTTATATGAAAGTTTTTATTATATCCCTCTTGGATGAACATCATATTAGGACTAAATTCATAACCTATGCAAATTACCATGCTGTTTAGAGAGACTCTCAAAATAATATAAGTGAGGCATGAGAGTTCAACAATTTCTATAAAATAAAGCCAACGCCGTGCTCTAAAAAGATATAAGTGAAGCACTAGAGCAAAATTGCCTAGCTCAAAAGATATAAGTGAAGCACATAGAGTATTCTAATAAATTCACGATTCATGCGTGTCCCTCTCCAAAGGTGTGTACAAAAAGGATGATTGTGGCAAACTAAAAAGCAAAGACTCAAATCATACAAGACGCTCCAAGCAAAACACATATCATGTGGTGATTAAAAATATAGCCTCAAGTAAATTTACCGATAGACGAAGACGAAAGAGGTGATGCCATCCGGGGCATCCCCAAGCTTAGATGCTTGGTTGTCCTTCAATATTACCTTTTGGTTCCTTGGGAATCCCCAAGCTTAGGCTCTTGCCACTCCTTATTCCCTAGTCCTTCAAATCTTTACCCCAAACTTGAAAACTTCACAACACAAAACTCAACAGAAAACTCAAGAGATCCGTTAGTATATGAAAATAAATCACCACTTTTTGGTAATGTTGTGAACTCATTCTTTATTTATATTGGTGTAATATCTACTGTATTCCAACTTCTCCATGGTTCATACCCCCCGATACTATCCAAAGATTCATTAAAATAAGCAAACAACACATAAAAAACAGAACAGTCTGCGAAGATCTGAATTGTTCTAATACTTATGTAACTCCAGAAATTCTGCAAAAATTAGGACAACATGAAAAATTTGTATATCAATCTTTTGTAAAAAATTCAGGGTTTTTCCATGCTCCAGTGAATTTAAACAATTCTGTTACTGGACGCAAAATTTTCTGTTTTTCAGCAAAATCAAATCAACTATCACTGTAAGCCATCCCAAAGGTCTTACTTGGCTGAAACACTAATTAAAAAACCAAAACACAATTACTACAGAGGTTATAATGTGTATTTTCATAAAAATAGAAAATAAAAATATTGGGTTGTCTCCCAACAAGCGCTTTTCTTTAAAGCCTTTTAGCCAGGCGTTGAAAATTTTAATGATGCTCACATGAAAGATACCAATTGAAACACGAAGAGAGCATCATGTAGCATGTGAAAAACAAGTTTAAGTCTAACATACTTCCTATGCATAGGCATTTTATAAGCAAACAAATTATCAAGACAAGCAAAAACTAGCATATGCAAGGAAGAAGAAAGAAACAATAGCGATCTCAACATAACGAGAGGTAATTTAGTGACATGAAAATTTCTACAACCATATTTTCCTCTATCATAATAATTACATGTAGGATCATAATCAAATTCAACAATATAGCTATCATATAAAATTTTCTCTTCATGATCCACATGCATGCAAAGTTGATACTCTTTCAAAATAGTGGGATTTTCATCAAATAAAGTCATGACCCCTCCAAGCCCATTTTTATCAAAAATTTCATAAGATTGATCATACTCCAAAGTATTGGGAACATTATTACCTAGAGTTGACACTCTTCCAAACTCACTTTCAATATTATTGCAAACATATTCATCATGAGGCTTAGATAAATTTTCAAGATCATAAGAAGAATCACCCCAATCATGATCATTGCAATAAGTAGCGGACATAGCAAAACTAGCATCCTCAAGCTTGGGGTTTTGCATATTATTAGCACAATTGACATTAATAGAATTTATAATAACATCATTGCAATCATTCTTTTGATTCAAGGAACTATCAAGTATGGGTGCAATAACAATAATCTCATGTTTAACATAAGGAACTATAGCAAATTCATCTCCATAAATATTGGCATCATGGCCATAAGAATAACAAGCATCATGTTCATCAAGGGATATTTCAATCAAATCAACAGAATCATAATTTTCTATAGATTCATGCATATCATTATTTTCTACCAAAGCAACGGTCATTCTCTCAACATATTCCTTAACATAGGCATTATGAGCATAGTTTTCATAGCAATATTTAAGTATGTCAAAATTTTCAGATTTGTAGAGAGTAATATCATACTTTTCAATCAAAGAAGCAACTTCATAAGCACCCTTAAAAGCAACAAATTCTTCAATTTGTTCGATATCATAGTAACTATAAACACCATTTTCATAAGAAGATAACATTTCATTATCATTAAACTCACATAGGTAGGGAAGGTGTTTTTTAGGGTTCTTAGAACAACAAGTGAAATCACAAAGTTCACAAAGATTCCAAGCATAACATAGCAAACAATTTATTTGATTCCATAAGAGTCTCCCCTTTTCAGACAAACGGTGATGCACAAAATGAGCATGCTCATCTAAAGATTTTCCCTCAACTAAACTAGTTGGGGTTTCAGCACGAGCACATATGGATCGAAGATGATCCAAGTAGAAAACTTTAAGTGGATCCATAAACCTTTTTGATTCTGATTTTCAATAAACACGGGCGAATAAAAAGGCAAATATTTTTGCGTTTTTCTAAAATTGTTTTAGAAGTGGGGGAGAGGAAAACGAGAGGCAAATGGCAAATAATGTAATGCAAGAGATGAGAGTTTATTATGGGTACTTGGTAGGCTTGATGTAGATCTCCCCGGCAACGGCGCCAGAAATTATTCCTGCTACTTCTTGAGCTTGCGTTGGTTTTTCCCTTGAAGAGGAAAGGGTGATGCAGCAAAGTAGAGATAAGTATTTCCCTCAGTTAAGAACCTAGGTATCAAATCCAGTAGGAGGTCCAAGCAAGTCCCCAATCTATGCACCTGCACAACCAATCAAACACTTGCACCCAACATGATAAAGGGGTTGTCAATCCCTTCACGGTCACTTGCAAGGATGAGATCTGATAGAGATAGATATAAAAGATTACTAAAACGTAAAACAAAATAAAAGTAAATAAATTGCAGCAAGGTATTTTTGGTTTTTTTGGTTTATAGATCTGAAAATATATGATGGAAAATAGACCCGGGGGCCATAGATTTCACTAGAGGCTTCTCTCTTGAAGGCAAATAATACGGTGGGTGAACAAATTACTGTCGAGCAATTGATAGAAAAGAGCAAAGTTATGACGATATCCAAGGCAATGATTATGCATATAGGCATCACGTCCGTGTCAAGTAGACTAAAATGATTCTGCATCTACTACTATTACTCCACACATCGACCGCTATCCAGCATGCATCTAGAGTATTAAGTTCATAAAGAACGAAGTAACGCCTTAAGTAAGATGACATGATGTTGAGGGATAAACTCAAGCAATATGATGAAAGCCCCATCTTTTTACCCTTGATGGCAACAATACAATACGTGCCTCCCTACCCCTACTTTGTCACTGGGTGAGCACACCACAAGATTGAAAACAAAACTAAGCACTTCTCCCATTGCAAGAAGAACCAATCTAGTTGTCCAAACCAAATAGATAATTCGAAGAGAAATACAAAGATATCAAATCATGCATATAAGAATTCAGAGAAGATTCAAATAATTTTCATAGATAATCTGATCATAAATCCACAATTCATCGGATCTCGACAAACACACCGCAAAAGAATATTACATCGGATAGATCTCCAAGAACATCGAGGAGAACATGGTATTGTGAATCAAAGAGAGAGAAGAAGCCATCTAGCTACTAGCTATGGACCCGTAGGCCTGAGGTAAACTACTCACGCTTCATCGGAGGGGCAATAGAGTTGATGTAGAAGCCCTCCGTGATTGAATCCCCCTCCGGCAGGATGCCGGAAAAGGCCCCAAGATGGGATCTCACGGGTACAGAAGGTTACGGCGGCGGAAAAGTATTTTGGTGGATGCTTCTGGTCGTTTGGGAATATTTCTGAATTTATAGGCCAAAGATTAGGGTTGGAGGACTCCCGTGGGGCCCACAAGCCAGGCCCCCCCTAAGGGCGCGCCCTGAGGGCTTGTGGAGCCCTCAGGACTCTTTTGACTTCCTCTCCAAGTCCTACGTGTGTCTTCTGGTCCAAGAAAAATCATCGTAAAGTTTTGTTCCGTTTAGACTCCGTTTGATATTCCTTTTCTGTAAAACTCAAAAATAAGGAAAAAAAAATAGAAACTGGCACTGGGCTCTAGGTTAATAAGTTGGTCCCCAAAATAATATAAAATAGCATATTAATGCATATAAAACATCCAAAACAGATAATATAATAGCATGGAACAATAAAAAATTATAGATACGTTGGAGACGTATCATTGCACATGAGTCAACTTCGCCAAGGCCAACTGAAGTAGTGCCTGTGGCTTCTCCAGCTCAAGAAGCAAATCCTTCTCAGCACCAAGTGTCCGAAGAAGGTGAAATTCCTCGGTCTGAACGACAAGCTTCTCTTGACCGCGTTGAACCAAATGATTCGGTTCCACCCTCTGCTCCTCCAACTACATCTGAAGCAATTCCACAACAGCCCCCAATGATTGATAAAGTTTCCGCGCCTGACTAAGCCCTTGAACAAGTGAAAAATCCCTCTCCACTGAGAATCTCACTCGACACTGCACGACGAACCTCAGATGTTGATCCTTTTGCAGCAAAATCACCGTCAGCTCATCATTCAGATTCCGTCATCTATGGTGATGAAGTGCTTTATGTTGAAGATGAACTCAAGTACCCTTATCCTCACGAGCGACTGCCATTGTTTTCCATCGGCGTTGGCATCAAAGGGCCTCTATTCAACAGAAATACTCATCCAATTTTATTTCGAGAGAGTCCTTACAGTAAGCCTAGTACATCTGAATCTCCTCGGTTCTGGACACATGAACATGCAATATACTATTCATGTATTCTTTATGATAGCCTGAAGATTTTCCCTCATGAGTTCCCAGACTTTACTGCTATGAAGAACATCGGCTATTTCAATCAAATTCTACAAGACAACGAAGACTATGGTCTCACGCATGTCTTGGGCTATCAGCATCCATGGAACAGGGAGATTAGCCTTCAATTTTATGCAACTTTATATATCTCCGGAGACGAGTCAGATAGCACAAAGTAGATTATGGAATGGATGACTAAAGGAAAACGAATCAAATGCTCTGCTATGGACTTTGTATCTCACTTTCATTTCCCTCGGTTTGAACATGGCAAAACTGAGATTCGGGTTCATAACATTGATGCCATCTCTGATGAAGATTTCCGATGTACAATGGATGAAGATAAGATTCGTGACTACAATGGTCCTCCTCTGCCTGAGCACTTGACATTCGACAATCAGACGTTATATCACATTCTCACATACACCCTATGTCCGCTGGCTGGGATGAATACTGATAATGCTATCTCTAACGTTCTTCGAAACACCATCCACTACTGCAGGATGCGGCTAACGCGACACTACGATCAAAGACCCTTCAACGAAACTGTGTGCGATGCATTCATCACAAATGGTGATGTAAAAAAACTGTCAAAAAATATGCAAAACTTTTGCGATGGCAGATACATCAAACACAGTTTGGATTTTAGTTGCGTGTGCGATGCGTGGCAAACAGTTAATCCAGAAGAACTATTTGCGATGAGGCAGAACAATAGAAACAGGCAGCCAGATAAGGGTGTGTGCGATATACGGCATACTGTTCACTAGGATGAATTGTGTGTGATTAGGCAACACAATAGAAACAGTCAGCCAGATCAAGGTGTGTGCGATGGAGGGCATACAGTTCACTCGGATGAACTGTTTGCGATGAGCCAATACAACAGAAATGGTTCAACTGAACAAGATGTGTGTGATATGTGGCAAACAGGTCCGTAATCAGAAATGTGTGCAAAGACCAATAATAACATAGACGATTGCTACTAATAAGCCGTGTGATTTGCTCTGTCTACAGAAGAATAACATATATATATAACTGAAATAAACACCCAATTACATAAGTGACTATACAGTTCATTCGCACACACCTCAATAAAAAATTGCATGCATTCTAAACTAGGAGAAACGATCGTCTAGTCATCTACTTCTTGTGACGCTCCCGCCACTGCTCTGTGGCTCGATCCCTCGTCTGGGGCAGGAAGAAGACACTCCCTCATGTCAACGATCCGCATGTACATCTCGTAGCTTGTGTACGCGTCCTTGGCCGCGTACTTGACGTGTTGTTCATCCAGTTTCTCATGCCCAACACTGTGCCAGGCGTTCTTGTCCTTCTTACTCTCATCCTTCATCTTCATGTAGTAGGGGTCGATGATGGCCGAGGCGAGGTCAACCAGGGAGTTATATTTGTTGTTGTCGCTGCCCCAGACCTTGTAGTGGTCCTGGATGTTGACAAGATTCTGGCATTTCAAGCCCAAAACCTTGAGCGCTTTTAGATCATTGGTGGTGTCCACCGTAGCGAAACCGTAGTCGGAGCTGTTGATAAACCTGGAGAAATGCTCGCAAGGCCTTGTGGCCAGGTGGTATTGGTAGACAAGGACGTCATGTCGCACGCACAACTGGGCGACGGCAACCTTCTGATCATGCCCAGCACGACCGATGGTGTACTCGAGGTCGAAGCCGACCACTTGGTACTTGTCTCCACCGAGACCAGCTCGTTCGTGTACACCACCAAGAGGGCCTTCCCCCTCATGTGGGTGTCCACTACGTGATGCGTGGTGAACTGCCCGCCGTTGTCATCGTCGGCCGGTGGGAGCGCCATTGGAGCCACGGGGAGCGCCATTGGAACCGCTGGATGTCCTCTCTGTATGTGTCGTCGTGGGTGTGCTTATTGTGTCGTGTGGTGCGAGAGATGAAGGTAAATGGCCACAGGAATAAATGGGGGTCGGGCGGCCTGGATTCTCGGCGCATTCGCATGGCAGTTTTTGCAGCGGGTAACTGCATCGTGGCACCGCGCCCGGCGCAACCGCATGCACATGAATGTACGTGATCGTGCGCCGGCACCAAACACTGGCAGTGCGCGTGGAGGGAGGAGGGCAGAGCGCCCAGAGGGACGTGAGCAGAGCGCGCCGCGGCCACCTCAACCGCGAGCAACCACACGCATAGAGCAGTTGAACACGCAGGGAATGATCGCCTACAAGCCGGCCGGCAGTTGCGTCGCTGCGTAGAGAGAGGCCGTGTGCTACTACCTCCGTCTTGGTCTATTAGTCCCCTTTATATTCTGTGCCATACTTTGACCTTAAATTTAACCAACAAAATGTTAATGCATGTTATAAAAATTATATAATTAGAAACTATGTTCAAATACGAATCCAATGATATAATCTTTGGCGACATGCATTCGTATTTTATTAGTTAAATCCTACTTATAAACCAGGATGGGGGTATAGTAGGTAATTAAATCACAAACATTTTTTTATTAACCGTATGTGTATGTGTCCTTTTGTCCTGCTCTCGCACGTCTTGTCACCCCGCTGCCGCAGACGGCTTCGAGCGCAAGCTTGAGCAGCGCGCAGGGGCGTTCTTTTGGCGAAACGGCGGTGAGCCCGTTCCCGCGCAACCGCGCAGGTTCCCGCACAAGCTTCCCACCCAACTCGGTGAAATCCCCCAAAATCCCAATGCTTACCGGCCTGCTATATAAACCCTCACGGCCGGCGAGTCCTGCGTGGCATTTTCCCCTCCCTCCCTATAGCTTATCTCATCTGCTTCTCCCACAATCACTAATGGCACCGGTTCATCATCGTCGCTCAGCCACTCCGCCATCATCAGAGGACAGCTCCAGCTGGGAGGCTACACCGCAGCGGCGGCACAGTCCCTGGCTTAGTGTAGTGCGCCTGGCGTCCCTGTTGGGTGTGCGCGGAACACCCACCACATGCTCCGCCGCCGCTGCCCGTCGGCAGCTGTTGCCGGCCGCCGTTGCCGCCACACCACCGTCTGCCACCATGGCCTCTACACCACCATCGAAGGCCAGGGCCATCGCGTGCTCCACCACCGCGGCTCGAAGGTGGGAGGTGGCCGTCGTGGCCACCACCCCACTGCCGGCCACCGTGGCCATCACCCGCTCCGCCACCGCGGCCCGAAGGCTGGAGGTGGTGGTCGTGGCCGCCACCCCATCGTCGGCCTCCATGGCCGCCAGTCCACCGTCGACCGCCGGGGTCATCACCCGCTCCGCCACCGCCGCCCGAAGGCGGGAGGCGGAGGTGGAGGCCCGCACGTGCATCAGTGACCTTGCGCGCTACATCCAGTTCCTGCGGGAGGAGGAGCAGTGCCTCGTCGAGCATGCAAAGAGCCTTACCGCCGATGTGCCCACACCACACGCCGCCGCAGAGGCGAGGAATCAGGAGATCTACGAGGAGAACCACCGCTTTGAGAGGGGTCGTCTGGAGCGGCAGAGGGCGTTCGAGGTGAGCGTCGCTGAAGGTGCAGCAGCGGTAGGCACCGTATTGTAGTTGTCAAGCTCGTCGGTAGGCTCCTCCTCCTCTGCCTCTTACTGAGCGTGCTCAGCAGAGGAGAGGCTGTCGGAAGTAGTACAAAGCCCCTCCGTAGTAGTAGTATTTAGGGGCTATTTTGTTCAGTTCATCTGACTATAGATGTGGTGGAACTGTACAACGTACTGAAAATTAGCTAGTATATATAGTTGAACTAGCTATTTCAGTACGTGGTTGGCAACAATTGGGGAAAAGTTTGGTCGGTTCAGCTGTCGAGTTGAACTGTTTGTATAAAGAATGACTACTTAATCTATGAATGAAATCTATGCTTAATTACTGAATTTTAGTTGCAAAAATTAGATAGTGCTAGTGATTTTTAGCTGCATATTTTGACAAATGGCAATATACCCAATATGACAGATGCAAATCTTACCAAATTGTCTGTACATGGTTGCACACGGGTCATCCGAAAAAACCGTTTGCGTTGAAGGGAGGTACATATTCTGCTCGGCACATTTTCTCTTGGCTTAGCGCCGAAGTCTCGCTTTGCATACCTTACTCAATTTGAACCGTTTACATTGAAGAAATGCACAAATCCTGCGCGGCGAATTTTCCCTTGGCTTACTGCAGAAGACCATAGCTCTCACTTTTCATATGGGTGTTCTATCTAAAACGTTTGCGGTCAAGAGCTGCACAAATCCTGCTCGGCACATTTTCCCTTGGCTTCCTAGGGAAGCTGTCGGTTTGCATATGGGTGTTCTAACTAAAACGTTTGCGATGAGTGTTTTATATTAAAAACCATATTAAACTGCGGCTTGGGCGCCATTAATGGAGAGGATGCGAGCTAGGTGGGCGGCCATGGAAGTCAAAGGGCTCGCTTCCCAGTGAGCCTGCATGGCGTACAGCTCGCATGCTTTCCGGTGAGCCTGCGCATTGGAGTACAGCTCGCACGCCTCCCGTTCAGTCAAGCACCTATCCGCACGGCACCTCCTAGCCATTAAAAGAGTGAGGCATGGCGTCACATGAATGGTTAACAGAACACACATGATTTAAATTATGCAAAACGTTTGAGATATTACAGTGGCAGCTATTTGTTTCAAAATGCCTTTGTTGGTTGTTATTTGAGTGCGCCTTCTCTCAAAATGGACACAAAAAATAGCACAGCATGTCGGGTGCCATTCCATGATAGCTTGCCAAGTTTCATGAATTTCAGACGAGTTTTGGATTTACTAGAATTTAAAAACAAAGCATCTCAATGTTTTACCGGCAATCAACAGTGCACTGGTGTTTGAAATTCATTCCCATTTCTTGCATGGGACCTAAGCATGCACCCAAGGACACACATTTGATATGTGAACCCATTTTTTGCACAAGAGCATGTGCATGTAGTTCAAATTTGAATTATGCACATAAAATGCCTAGAAAACCCAGTTAATGTATAAAAATGTCGTAGCGAACCTCGAAAAATCCCAAAAAATTGACACAACACTCCTGTTGGTCTATGTTGACACTAGAAAAATTTTGAAAGAAAGAAGAGGCAACGGATATCGTTTCATCCCCAAAGATGGCACGTTTCCTACCGAAACCATCAGGCTTGTTGCAAGAAGCTCTGGTTTGCGAGAAGCTTAATTATACCCAAACCTGCCCCAATTGGGACAAAAAATTTACCACAACATGTTGATGCCGCTCCATGATAGCATGCCAGGTTTCTTGAATTTTAGACGAGTTTTGGATTTATTAGAATTTAAAAACAAAGTATCTCAATGTTTGCGGCCGAGCGACGGTGGCAAGGTGCTTGACATTCATTCTCATTTCTTGCATGGGACCTAAGCATGCACCTAAGGACACAGATTTGATTTTTCAACCAATTTATATGCACTGGAGCATGTGCATATAGTTCAAATTTGAATTATGCACATAAAATGCCTAGAAAACCCATTTAATCTTTCCCTAATAATAAAGCAAGGTTGAGTCTGTCGGGTTCATCGTCGCGTCCTTTTTACACAAAGGTCCCTGTGCTTTCTGGTAATTGAACCTGTAGTCCCATTTTAAGTGGATCTGGAAAAATGCTTCATTTTTACAAAAAAAAACCTGTATCTGTAAGAATTCCGCCCGGCTCCGCCCCCACCATAATCCGTGCCGCTGCCACCGCCCCGTCCACCCGCAAGCGGAGTCGCTCGCCCCTGTGGCCCTCCCCGCCACCGTCGCCCATCGACTCCTCGTGCCCCGAGCGCATCCGCGACCGCGACCACCACACCTCCCGCAGCCCCCCGCCGCGCCGGCGCCACTCGCCGCTGTCGAGGAGGTCCCCATCACCGCCCTTCAAGCGGTCCAGGCGGGACAACGGGTACGACCGCCGAGGAGGCCGCGGCAGCCCCCCGCCATGGTACGGATAACGCACCCAGGGGGTGTGGGACTCTGGGCGTCCTTAGCTCGGTCGTTGATCAAGCTTACTTTACTGGGGGGTCATAAGGTTTCATGGTGTTTGCTTCTGCAGGTATGATCATGGTAGAGGCAGAGGTGGGTACGACGATGACCTGGACCACGGCAGGCATCGTGCTTCAGGTGAGCATTTGCCCTTCTTCATTCAGAATTCAATCCTATCGATCAGTCTCCAAAAGTAAGTATACGGAACATCAAACCATCGATGGGAAAAGACTCCCCGTCCAGCTCGCTCTTTGCTACATCTTGCCGCTCCCAATCCAGGTTGCCACATGCCTCTGGACCAGGGATTTAATACTATAGGATTAATATCTTGCAACTGCACATAGAAATTGATATTGCTTGATCTGATATTTAAGGAACTCTCACTGATGCGTACAAATATTCAATTCGTTAGCTACCTAAAATATTAACAGTTTCTTTGGTAGAGGTTGAATCTTGTGCACGAGTTTGGGTTATTGGGTTTCATTTTGTTTTGCTTTGTACAATGCTTGCAATGGAAGTGCTGAATATTTGTAGATGGATAGATTTTCACCTTTTTCTGTTATAGCATACACATTGAGGCAAGCTGACATCGACAAGCAGAAATCAGATGCCTCAAGTTCACGAAGTTAATGGCAAAAATGAGAACTTACTAGACTTGATGAGTGCACAATGAAATTATCGGTTTTTATGTGTGCCATTCAAAAGATGTTGTGGCTTTAAAACATATCTGTAAGCCTAGGAGATTGAGCATTGGCTTATCCCAAGAAGAATCCAGTTTGATTGTACAGTACATGTTGTTTCTCTATGCAGAATTCCAAAGGTACTGCATATCCGACTCTTCATTATGCAAAAAATAATAATATTTATGGCTGGACCACTAATTTTATAGTTTGGTTAAAAATCATTTAGTAGACTGTAGCAACCTTGATTTTAGGTGTTGTAGTATCCTGACATTGGAAGCACATTGAAGTATTGAAGGCATTATGACAACATGTGTACCAACTTGTTGATAAAAAATGATTGCCTTTCAAAGTTTCAATGAACTTCTCACTGGACATTTTGTCGCATTGGCTTGAATCTGCATGTTGCCTCATTTATGCACAATGAAAACTGTATGAACCTGCATTGGATGGTGTATTTGTAGGAAGGTTATCCTTTCTTCAAGGACTGGAAGTTTCCTGGTAAGTGTTCCTTTGTCTGAAAAACTCTGTGTTTGTCCACTGTAATATTTTGTTTACATCAGGTTTCTCTTTCCTTTTGTGGGCGTAATGTCGAGACAATAATATTCAGAAAGTTGTTGTTTTAGGGAAACTGCTAACTCCATATGTCAGACCCATATCATTGTTCAACATGCATAGTGTTCCTATGTCATTTCTATGATGTATTTGTTTCCTCTTATATCACAGTAGTCTTCATTTTCGCCATGTACCTTCAAACTGAACCAAAAATGGTTTGTCTGATGACATGTTTGAGGAGATTCTTGATATCAAATAGTAGATATGAGGGTGACCGTTTTTTTTGCAAGTTTTGCCTGTGGAATCCTTTTGCAGTTGATAAGACATGGGCTGGACTTACTTCCGTCTGCAATATTTTTGGTAAAGTGATTCAAGGTATGTTTGATTGCTTACTTAGGATGGTTACTGAACCTCTTTGGGAACCAAGAAAGATGTTCTGTATGTACAAATAACATAGGCCTAAAGTTCATTTTTACATTGAAAATCTATATATGAAATTTTCTGTAACAATCGAAAATTCATTCATTCACTTTGTGAGATGTCACACAACACCATGCTCCAAATTGTTGTCTATCTGATCCTTGTGGCAAAATCATAGACTCATGCATAATTGCATATATACTGTGACTGGGCACCAGTACATTTGCAACATTCTAAAGGTAGTTTGTTGTGATTTTTTTACCAAAACTTTTCTTCTACAATTTATATGCATGCAGAGGATCTTCAACTAGTTTCATCATTTATCTAGGCTATGCAAGGTTGCATAATCATGGATGGTCATTGTTAGGTAATACAAACAATACCCAGTTTAGTTTTGATGGATTTACTATGAAGTGGTCACGTATGTGATGATAATTGGGCTGAGTCAGATAGGGGGGCTCTTGGTTGCAGTTCGAAATTTGACCACCTGACCATATCTGTCTACCAATTTGTTATTATGATTCATTGTTGCTTTTTACCTTTAGAAAAGACTCCTTGCTCATTCAGTGAAAAATCTGATGACAACTCAATTATGATATCCAGATTGGCCTGATTCTAGATTTGGGGTACCGAATGATGGTCCTGGGAATACCCAAAGGTATATATGTATATAATTACCTACACCTACATGTTTATTTCCCTGTTGTGGTTAGTCTTTTGGGTTTCTAGACACTCTTATTTTTTCTCCTGGGCACCATAAATATGTAGGAATCATCAGTATTGTAAAAAAGTATGCAAATTAAGCCCTCTGCTATGCTCTTAGCTGCAGTTAACAAATAGCGAATCTTCTCAGAAATTCTCCATATTTGATGTTCGAAAGAAAACTGATCCTTGGCTATATGCACGCTGGATCCGCAATTATTGATTACTCTTTATTAGCCACCAGCAAGTCTTGTGCTCTTTTTACAGTCAGTACTACTACCACCACAAAAGGCTCCTCCCAGTAGTATAGCAGCTAAACTATCGAAGGCAGGATTAGTGTATGTTTTGGATACAGTCAAATGGAGAATTTGATAAGAATATTCTTTATCTGTTAACAACAGGCAGTTTGGGCATTGACTTTTGCAGGTGGGCCGAGGCGCTGGTGCTGGCTAGGCTGGGCTATGGGGTTTGTTTTCCAAACAAAGCCATAAAGGGCTAAAGTCTCATTCAAAAGTTTGGGCTTTCCGCTGGAAGCATTCAATGATTTTACTCCAAAAAAAACTCGATGCCGCTAGACACGACCGTTGGCTGTAGATTTTTATTTTTTTCTATGTAAAAAGGAGGATATGCACAGTACAATGAGTTTGTCCATTTAAGTAAAAGTGATTGTGAACTGCGTGATAGCATGTTAAATTATGTATCTAAATTTCGTGGTATATGCACTTCATCAATTTTATAAAATATGTACGTCGAGGATGTACAACATAAGTGCTTCTTACCATCTTCGATTCAGATATAATGCATTCCCAAGAAGTACTCTCCCCCCTTTTCGGTTTGTTGAGCCTACCTTATTATCTTTTTTTATTCTAAGTACTACTTTTATTTTTTCCCTCATTTGTTTGGATTATAAGGTACATTAAATTTTTGCATGCAAGATCTAAAAGAAAACTAACCATGTAACATTCCTACTCATTCAGTGTATCACGACATGCATCCACCGTAATTAAAGGAGATTAAACCATGATATGCATTTCTTCTACACCTTAGCATGTGTCTCCCTGCCTCCGGGATGCTGCCATAAACCGTTTGGTGTTGTAGTATCATGTTGATGAGCGTTTTGGTAGACATCCCAATTGTCTTTTCCGTTACAACGCACGGGCATATGTGCTAGTGTACAAAAATGTCCAAACAAACCCCGAAAAAATCCAAAATTTAACACAACACTCCTGTTGTTCTATGTTGACACTAGAATTTTTTTGAAAGCAATAAGAGGCAACATGTCAGAGTAAATGACCACAGGTAGCCCCATCAGCTCCCTTTGGTATTTCAAAACATCGGAGCAGGCTGTGCCCCTCAAACATCAAGGACAAGTGCCGCCTTCTTGAGGCCGTCTGGTCCAAGCAGCCGGTTGCCGGGAGGCGGCGGAGTCCACAAGACGACCATGAAGTGGGCCGACTCCTGGCGGGCGGCCTCCGGGGATGCCGAGTCCTAGCAGGCGGCCCCTCGCGCCCTCAAAGTCAGCGCTAACATAAACATGATGAGACAGGGCATGGCTACAGTATAGGCCTGCCACCCCCGAATCCAAGACAGGGCGTGGTCACAGTACTACGTACCGAGCAGGCATCCTGCGCCCAGCGCAGGACTGTTGCCATGCCACTCATGATGTCACCCATGGCAGAGGGAGCCATGCTCCCGTGATGGGCGGTCAGTACGGCCCGCAGGGGGCGGGCCCTCCTTGTCCGTGACAAGCCAGAAGGCGGCAAGCCCAGACCAGCCGGCTCAGTGGGAGGCCGGCTCCCAGCAGGCGGCCCTCCTCCACCCTCGAAGTCCGTGCGCCATTGACCAGATACGACGGGGTATGGCTACAGTGAGTTCCCGCCAGGCGGCGGGACTGTATCCACGCTCCCCCTGACGAGGCCTTCGTCATCAGGGGTAATGCTACAGCATAAAGCCGTCAACGCGGCCCGTGGACGGCGGGACCCACCTGTCGGCTAAGATCACGGCAGTCGGCGGACCCACCAGGCGGCGGGCCCCAGCGGTCGGCGGAGAAGCCGGCGACCAGTGACGCTGACTGCCGGGCCCCACATCTGGCCAGATTACCATTGTACCCCTGGGGGGTAGGCTTATATAAACCCCCCCAGGTCACCCCATGCAAGGGGTTGACTCTTTGGCAGAGGCCTCGTCGAGCACTCACAGCATCACACACACACGCAGAGAGAGTGGAGTAGGGCTAGCCTTGCCCTTCTTCCTCCTCCAGCCAGGTAGCTCAAGGAGCAAGCTTGTAGCCACCTGTTGAAATAGTGATCATGCGGAGACCCCGCAGAGCAGGATTAGGGGTGTTATCTCCTAGGAGAGCCCCGAACCTGGGTAAGATTCGCAAGCGTACGCGGTCTCGCTCACTCCCGCTTCTGGAGCCCGGCGACGTACTTTTGTCCCCATCCACGATAAGCCATCCCCTAGCATCTGTCGCACGATATCCCCGACATTTGGCGCCCATCGTGGGGCTAGGTGCACCATCGTCCGGAAACACATTCTGGACAGGAACCCTCTTCCTCCCTGGCGATCGCAACCAGCCCGGCACGCCCGACGGCATTTGCGCCGACACGCTGCATGGCGTGGAAGTTGTTTGCGCCGCAAGCAACGTCGCTGATCTCATCGGCGGAATCCGCCTCTTCGACGAGCCCGCACTCGACGCGGGCGCAGCTAGCTCCGAGAGCTGCCTCGTCGATCTCCTCGGCAAGCTTCACATCGCCGACGAGCCGGTCTCCGACCCGGAGTCCGTTGGCTCCACCGACCTGCTCGTCGACATGGTCGTCGACGCCGACGTCGCACTTCCTGATGCCTTCCCCGGTGAGGTGGTGATCTTCAACAACCCACTTCCCGCTGCAGACAGCAGCGCCGGCACCAGCACCGTCACTGAGGTGCTGGTCATCAGCCATGACGGAACCTCCGACCAGGCCGGCCGGGACCCGTTGCAGGCGGCAATGCGGGACCTGTCCGCTCCCGTAGCGCCCGGTGCGAGCGGTGAAACGCTGGAGGCATGCCGTATCGCACTTCTCGACAGCGCCAACAAGTTGGCGGCCATGAGACGCCTCACCGAGGCTTACCACCGCGAGATTGACCGCGCCGTTTGCGGCACACCGGCTGCTGACGAGCCCAGCCGTGTGGGCACGGTCCGGCAGCGCGGCACCGCCATCGCCAGCATGTTGGGGGCCGACCGCCCGGTCTACGCCACGCCCATGGAGAACTTGCGCGCCGCCCAGGCAGCGGCAAACGAGCTGGACCGCCTGGAGGGCGACGAGCATCGCTGCATGACGGAGCGCGTCCAGCAGCTCATCGACGCGGCCGCCGCGCAGCAAGAAGTCGGCCGCCGCATGGTGGAACCCGGCCTACAGGCTGGGAACCTTCCCCCTCGCCGGGAGCATGGCGCGACCTCCCGGACGCCGACAGCCGACGCCCACGACCGAGGAGACCCAGAGCCGGCTGCTAGCCGCAGCCGCACCCGCATCTCCATTGAGCGCGATCAAGACGGCCACCCACGAGTAGTAGAGCGGCGGGACGATCGTCAGCCCCCTTCCCCGCGCAGGGAGAGGCGCGCCTCTCCGCCGCCTGTCGAGCATCCGACTCTCGGGCGCCGGCTGGGCCCCCGCGAAGGAGTCGGAGAGAACGATGCCCGCAACCGGATCGACCGCTTGGCTCGGTCCCTGGCGTTGGAAGAAGAAGATGCAATCGGCCTGCCTTGTTTCGGCCCCCGCATTCACGACGAGCCCTTCCCCAAAGGGTTCTCGCTCCCTCGGGACACTCCTAAGTACAACGGCTCTGTGAAGCCGGAAGATTGGCTGGTCGACTACTCCACTGCCGTCAACATAGCGAATGGCAACAAGCATGTCGCCGTGAAGTATGTTCCGCTCATGCTTTAGGGCACGGCCCGGACATGGCTGAACAGCCTCAAGCCCTACAGCGTCAACAGCTGGCTAGACTTCACCGAAGTTTTCATCCGCAACTTCACCAGCACCTACAAGCGGCTGCCCAAGCCTCGCCAGCTCTCCCTATGCATCCAAGGCCCGATCGAGTCCACCCGCGAATAATTAACGTTGTGGGCCGAGCTGCGCAACTCCTGCGAAGGGGTTCATGAGGTGCAAGCCATTGAATACTTCACTGCCGGGTGTCGAGAGGGCACCCTACTCAAGCACCGGCTCCTCTGCGACGAGCCGGCCATGCTCGATGAGCTGTTGATCATAGCGGACAAGTACGCCACTGCCGACTCCTCCATGAAGTCGGAACTCCGAGTGGATGCGTCAGGAAAGATGCTCCCTCCGGCTCCTCAGACACCGGCTGGTGATTCCAGTCGGCGCCAACAGTCAAACGACAATAAGCGCAAGGCCCCGCAGCCGGCTACCACCAGCCGGCAGGTGGCGACAGTCGAAGACTAGCAGCCAGAAGAGCAGCCCGGCCCCAAGCGCCAGAAGGGCGGCAAGCCTGCCTGGTTGCCCGCCTTCTCGTTTGAGCAAACCCTCGACGCTCCCTGCAAGTTCCACAGTGGCGCGAAGCCATCCAACCACACCACCCGGAAGTGCCACTGGCTCACCCGCATCACCAGAGGTGAAGGACTGCCTCCGCCGCCTGCTGGCCCGCCGCCTCCGCCTCCCCAGCAGCCGGCGGTCCGACCAGTCGGCGCGATCCAAGACGAGTTTTCTGAAGAGCATGGAGCTTACGTCGTCTTCACCAGCATGACTGACGATAGGCACAGCCGGCGTCAACAACGCCGAGAAGTGAATAATGTCGCCTCTGAAGCCCCAGAGTTCATGCACTGGTCGGAGAAGCCGATCAGTTGGAGCCGAGCTGACCACCCGGAGGTGATGCCTTCTCTGGGTTCCTATGCCCTGGTGTTGGATGCCACCTTCGCAACAGAGAGGCGAGCTGCTCGTTTCTCCTGAATTCTGATAGACGGCGGTAGCAGCATCAACATCCTCTACCACGACACCATGGAGAAGTTGTGCATCAAAGAGAAACAGCTCCAGCCCAGCCGGACTGTCTTCCATGGCATTGTGCCTGGCCTATCCTGCTCACCAATCGGCAAGATCAGGATAGATGTCCTCTTTGGAGACAAGAGTCACTTCCGCCGAGAGCCAATCTGGTTCGAGGTGGTTGACCTTGAGAGCCCCTACCACGCGTTGCTTGGCCGGCCTGCTCTGGCCAAGTTCATGGCGGTCCCCCACTACGCCTACCTCAAGATGAAGATGCCGGGCACCAAGGGCATTATCACCATAGCCGGCGACTACCAGAAGTCTGCCGAGTGTGCTGCAGCCAGCAGTCGGCTGGCCGAGTCTCTTGTGATTGCTGCCGAGAAGCGGCTCCTTGACCGGGTTGTGGCCATGGCCGGCAAGCAGCCGGACCTATCGCCAGATCCCAAGGAGTCAGAAGCTCAGGGCTCTTTCCAGCCGGCCAAAGAAACCAAGAAGATACCCTTGGACCCAGAGCACCCGAAGAAGTTCGCTGTCATAGGAGCTCACCTTGACAGCAAATAGGAAAGCAAGCTCGTCGATTTCCTCCGTGAGAATCGGGACATCTTTGCATGGTCTCCAAAGGACATGCCGGGTGTTCCGACGGATTTCGCCGAGCACAAGCTACATGTCAGAGCAGATGCAAAACCAGTCAGGCAACCCCTCCTCCGCCTGTCGGAGGAGAAGAGAGGAATTGTGGGTGAAGAGATAGCCCGGCTTCTAGCAGCCGGCTTCATTATGGATGTATTCTTCCCAGAGTGGCTAGCCAACCCGGTCCTTGTACTAAAGAAGAACAACAAATGGAGCATGTGTATTGACTACACCAGCCTCAACAAAGCTTGCCCGAAGGATCCGTTCGCCTTGCCTCGGATTGACCAAGTGATAGACTCCACAGCCGGATGCGAGCTGTTGAGTTTTTTGGATGCCTATTCGGGGTACCACCAGATTAAGTTAAGCCCGGCCGACCGCCTGAAGACCACCTTCATCACACCATTCGGAGCCTTCTCCTACCTGACCATGACACTCGGCTTGAGAAATGCCGGTGCCACGTTCCAGCGTTGCATGCAGAAGTGCCTCCTCAAGCAACTCGGCAGAAATGCCCACGTCTATGTAGACGATATTGTGGTGAAGACGGAGAAGCACGGTACCCTCCTGGAAGATCTCAAGGAAACTTTTGATAATCTGCGCCGTTTTCAAATCAAGCTCAACCCAGAGAAGTGTCTCTTTGGAGTACCAGCCGGCCAGCTCCTCAGTTTCCTTGTCTCAGAGCGCGGCATAGAGTGCAACCCTGTCAAGATCAAGGCCATCGAGAGGATGGAGAGGCCCACCCAACTGCGAGACGTTCAGATGTTCACCGGCTGCTTGGCATCCATCAGCCGCTTCATCAGTCGGCTGGGCGAGAAGGCTCTTCCCCTGTACCAGCTGATGAAGAAGACCACTCATTTCGAGTGGAACGACAAGGCGGACGAGGCGTTCCTCCAGCTCAAGAAGATGTTGACCACGCCGCCCGTCCTGGCCGCTCCGGCTGCCAAGGAGCCCATGCTTCTCTACATCGCCGCCACCAGCCGGGTGGTCAGTACAGTTATGGTGGTAGAGCGCCAAGAGGACGGCAAGGCGCTGCCGGTCCAGAGGCCCGTCTACTACTTGAGTGAGGTGCTGTCAGCTTCCAAGCAGAACTACCCCCACTACCAAAAGTTGTTCTATGGCGTGCATTTTGCCGCCAAGAAGCTCAAGCCATACTTTCAAGAGCATCCCATCACGGTCGTCTGCACCGCCCCGCTTGCAGAGATCATAGGCAGCAGAAACGCATCGGGCCGAGTGGCCAAGTGGGCCATCGAGCTGGCCCCCTACACCATCTTCTACCAGCCTCGCGCCGCCATCAAGTCCCAAGCATTGGCTGACTTCCTCATCGACTGGGCCGAGACCCAGTACCTGCCGCCAGCTCCAGACTCCACTCATTGGCGGATGCACTTTGATGGCTCGAAGATGCGCACCGGTTTGGGAGCCGGCGTCGTCCTCACCTCTCCCAAACGCGACAAGCTCAGATACACGCTACAAATCTACTTTGCCGCCTCCAACAACGTGGCCGAGTACGAGGCACTAGTACACGGACTCCGGCTGGCCAAGGAGATTGGCATCCGCCGGATTCTGTGCTACGGCGATTCGGACTTGGTGGTCCAACAGTCGTCTGGCTACTGGGACGCCAAGGATGCAAACATGGCGAGCTACCGCTTCCTCGTCTAGCAGATCAGCGGATATTGTGATGGGTGCGAGTTCCTTCACGTGCCACGGGCCGACAACGAGCAAGCAGACGCCCTGGCATGGATCGGCTCCACCAGGCAAGCCATACCAGCCGGCGTGTCCCTTCAGTGCCTGCGCAAGCCGTCTATCAAGCCTTCCCCGGAATCAGAATCCATCTTCGTGCCGGCTGCTCCCGAAGCAGTCGGTCCCGGCACGGGGGCTGCAGCAGCCGGCCCGGGGACTTCAGCAAGCGCCACGGGGACTGCAGTAGTCGCACCCGGCCCGGGGACTTCGCAACCCGGCCCAGGGGCTGCAGCAGCCGGCCCGGGGACTTCGGCAAGCGGCTCGGGGACTGCGGCAGTCGCACCCGGCCCGGGGACTCTACAACCCGGCCCGGGGGCTGCAGTGGCCATCCCGGGGACTTCAACAACACAGCAAGACACGGCCGACTCCGCCCCACCACCCCCAGACCCAACCGCCCTAGTTTCGGTAACCGTAATGATAGTGGATGAAGTCAAAGCACCATTATTGGCGCAGCCCATCCTCAACTTTCTGGTAGGCGGAGAGCTTCCAGTTGATGAGATCTTGGCCCGGCAGGTGCAACGCCGTGCAGGAGCTTACACGATAGTAAACAGAGAGCTTGTCAGGCACAGCGTGACCGACGTTTTCCAACGCTGCGTCGAACCAGAGAAAGGCAAGGCAATCCTCAAAGACATACACCAAGGCGAGTGCGGCCACCACGTGGCCTCCAGATCCCTTGTCGCCAAAGCTTTCCGCCATGGTTTCTTCTGGCTGACTGCTTTGGAGGACGCCAAGGATCTGGTCAAGAAATGCAAGGGGTGCCAAAAATTCAGCTCCAAGCAACATCTGCCGGCTTCTGCACTCAAGACCATCCCCCTTACCTGGCCCTTTGCCGTCTGGGGGCTGGACATGGTGGGCCCATTCAAGACAGCACGCGGTGGCATGACCCATCTGCTAGTCACCATGGACAAATTCACCAAGTGGATTGAAGCAAAACCAATCAAGAAACTAAATGGTCCGACTGCTGTGACCTTCATTGCGGATCTCACCGTCCGGTACGGTGTACCACACAGCATCATCACCGACAATGGCACTAACTTTGCCAAAGGCGCCTTGGCCCGTTTCTGCTCGACGCAGGGCATCCGACTGGACTTAGCATCCGTTGCCCATCCGCAGTCAAACAACCAGGTAGAACGAGCAAACGGCCTCATCTTATCCGGCATCAAACCCCGACTGGTCGAGCCACTGGAGCGCTCGGCCGGCTGCTGGATCGACGAGCTGCCAGCCATCTTCTGGAGTCTCCGCACCACTCCGAACAGAGCAACCGGTTTCACTCCCTTCTTCCTCGTATACGGGGCCGAGGCCGTCATCCCAACTGACATCGAGTTCGACTCGCCTCGCGTCACCATGTACACGGAGGCGGAGGCGAAGGAAGCACGAGAAGATGGCATCGATCTGCTGGAAGAAGGCCGGCTGTTAGCACTCAGCCGGTCCGCCATCTACCAGCAGAGCCTGCGCCGCTACTACAGTCGGAAGGTCAAGCCACGATCCTTCCAAGAGGGAGACCTTGTGCTCCGGCTGATCCAGCGAACAGCCGGCCAGCACAAGCTCTTGGCCCCTTGGGAAGGCCCCTTCATCATCAGCAGAGCCTTGGGCAATGACTCCTATTACCTCATCGACGCGCAGAAGCCCAGGGCATGCAAAAGGGACGATTCCGGCAAGGAAGCAGAGCGCCCATGGAACACAAATCTTCTCCGAAGATTTTATAGTTAAATACAGTATGTACCACGCTACCTTTTGTACTAAGGGCAAAGGCACCGGGTCCCTCAAGGAGCACTCGGGGGCTACCTTTCTTATCTGTATGATAAGTTTCATGCCTGTGAGTATGTTATTTCATTCCTCCGCCTGGCACCGGGTCCGACCAGTCGGCCCGGGGCTTGCCGCCTTGTACTATGTTGGCTCTACCTGCAGTCGGACAAGTAGTGTGCCGACATCTAAGCCCACCCTTGCCATAAGCCGCAGCTCGCAGAGTGACTGTCTGGCAGGCAAGAGTCAAAGGCAAGAAATGGTGCTCACATGAAAAATGGCTAAGGACGAAAGCACCCACATAGGCCAAGTCGGCTCCTCGCCTAGCCGTCCGGTTGCTGAGCAGCCGGCCGGCCGGCTTCTCACTTAAATTGCTACGTTCTAAGCGGCCAAAGTACTTGTCTTCCCAAAATGGCCAAGTACTTGACCCGGCCAGCAGACCGAAGAATGGCTGTCTGGCCGGCAAGGCGGCAGCCAAGGGAAAGCGGCAAAGGAAAAAGCCAAAAGAACAGAAAGCAAGACAAGTCAGAGCTCGGCGAAGCACATCTTGTGCGAGAATTAAATCACATAGCAAGAGACCCTCGGCCAGCATTCAACAAAGTTTGAATACACCCAGTGGGTGGAACTGCGCGAATTTAACAAAGTTTGTTCTAAAGATTACCAAAGCAGGAAAAGATAAGATAAGTTGGCAGCCTAGGCCAAATGAGCAACAGGTGGGTCCGGCAGGTTGGTGGAGTCGGCGGCGCCAGCTGGTGGAGTGGCCGTCTGGCGAGTCTCGGCTTGGTCGCCTTCAGCAGCAGTCGGTGCACTCGCACGCGGCTCGTTGCTCGAGGCCCGATCAAGCTGAGGCTGGGCGTCCACTCCGCCCTCCGGTGCGTCACCTTCACCATCCTCATCTTCCTCGTCCTCGCCTTCATCGCTTGAGGCAATTTCTTCTGCCGAGTCCTCGCCGTCATCCGGGTTCAGCCTGAACCAGTCCATCGGCACCTCGGCACCTTCCTCGTCCAGCTCAGGGAAGAAGACGCCGGTGTCGGTGTACTCGGCGATCGCCACCGCACGATGGGTGAGCGCGGGGCCCGCTGCCACCAACTCTTCCATGGCTTCCTGCCGGAACGTGGCCAACTGGCTAGGTCCAGCCCAGGATAACACGCCTTGACGAACTCCAAGGCTCTTCGGGCGCCTGCCCGAGCGGAGGAGCCCCTCCAAGCCTCGAAGCGGCCGATTGCCGCCTCCAACCAGTCGGCGGTCCGACTGGGGGTGCGTGGAGCTTAGCCGCCTGGCCAGAGGGCGGAAACCAGCTGAGACCCATCACGCTGAAGGCGGCGGAGCAGACGGTGAATCGGCTGTAAACGCGTCCTGACGGCCAGGAGCTGCTCGTTCATGTTTCGAGGCGCGTCGGGCGGGATCTCCACTCCTTCCCTCCTACGCCGGTCGCGCCGCGCCTCGATGGCCTGGCTGACGGTGACGGCGTGGCCAGGAAAGAAGTCTACGCAAAAGAAAAACAGAGATCAGAAGCCGACTCCCGATGCAGTCGGCAGCTATTCCAAAGAAAGAAGCTTACCGTCGATCATGTCCTCAATCTCGCCATAGCCAGCGGCGAGGATCACCTCCTTCTCGGCCCACTTTGAGCGTTCGACCTCAAACTCGGCCTGAAGGGCGCCTTCCGCCTCCTTGAGCTTCTAGAGCTCCGCCTTGTGCTGGTCCGCCTGGTCCGCCAACTTCTTGGCCAGACGGTCGCGCTCCAGGGCCGCCTTACGGCACTCCTCCTCCTTGACGCGCAGCTCGGTCTGGACTTCGCCCAGATGCTGCTGCAGTGTGGCGTTGGCTCTTGCAAAAATGAGAAAGAGAGGACAATCAACAAAGATGACCAAAAAAGAAAGTGGTTGCCAGAAGATCCGGCCCGACTGCTCAGCAGTCGGCCCGAATCTCGGGGGCTACACCCAGCGGGTGCGCTGACGCGCCCCCGCGAGGAAGTAGACAGAATGCTTACGCCGGCTTTCGGTGAGGTCGACAGTCCGCTTAGCCAACTCCTGGACCTGGGAGTTGAAGGTGGCTGCGCGGATGTTGTGGTAGTCCTGCAACGAAGACAAAAGAAGAGAAAACAAGTTAGCACTCGGAACTTACCTTAAAGTTCCGAGCCGCTTGCTCAGCAGCCGGCCCGGAACTCGGGGGCTACACCCAGTGGGTGCGCTGGCGCGCCCCCACGGAAGACTGCAAGAATCAAAAAACAAAGCAAAGAAGCATACCCGAACGGCCGTCCGCGTCGCCAAGAATGCCTTCGTACACTGCTGGAGGGCGGCGCCTTGGGCGTGGAGTTGGGCCTGAACGTCCTGCGCGGCCTTGTTCAGCACACCCGTCCCGCCCCCAGGCGTCCATTCTGGTGGGGGGGCACTGGTGGCCTCTGCGTCTAGGGCCGACGAGCTCGCGGCTCCAACCTCCTGCGCCCGCGGCGCCGAGGCCGCCTTCGCCGCACGCCGGCGCACCGAAGGGCGGACCACAGGAGTCGCCCCCACCACCAACTCGACACCAACCGGCGGCGCCGATGGCACGTCACGCCGATTGCCTCGGGCCCCGGCAGTCGGCACTTGCGGGGGCACCTCCGCCTCCAAGACGACGGCGTCGCGTCCTCCCCTCTCCATGACCGGCTGGTCATCGCCAGCTCCTCCAGTCGGCACCGGGATCTCTGGCGCCGACGGCGCCGCGCGCAATGGAATGACAAGTTGCGGGGTCTGGCCGCGCGCGGTTTCTTCCGCTTGCGCCCTAGTGGCAACGTCCGCCCGAGCCTTGGCGGCGGCATCTGCCCGCGCCGCCCTGGCCGCCTCCGCCTCCTGCCTCTCCGCCTCCTCGCACTACTCGCGCGCCTCCCGTGCGTTCCTCTCCGTCGCCGCCCAGAGGTCGGCGAGCGGGCCCACGCAGCGGGTATTGGCGGAGCCTTCCGCCTCCCCGATCACGGAAGCAGCGGCAGACCACTCAAGAGTGAGTGGGGCCCTGATTCAGGCAAGACAAGAGAAAAACTCAGAAAAAGTTTGCAAGGAAGAAGAAAGGAAAACACAGCCAAGCACTTACGCGGACACCATCGGGGGCTGCTTCGGGGCCCTCTGGAACTGGGCCGCTCTTGCGGCGGCTTCTTGCCGCCTGGTCGCGGCGGCCGCATTCTTGGACTTCTTCAGCCGGCTGCCGAACAGCAACAAGCCGGCCCGGCGCTTTTTTGGGCCGCCTGGTGTGGTCGGCGCGGCTGAGGAGCTCGCGCCCGCCCTGTCGGTGCCGTGCGGGCGGCGCGGCTCATTCTCCTCCTCATCGTTGTCCGGCCAGTCCTCAAGGCCGCCTCCTACCCCGGAGCCGCCTGCTCCACCGCCGCCACCTGTGGCGTCCTCCTCCTCCATGGTGGCCGCCCCCAAGTCGGGGTCTTCCACGTCGCTCCTCGTTCGATCCGTCATGTACTCCTGACCTGGATCCAGAGCTCCGGCGGCCAACTGGGCCGGGAGGACCTGCACCATGGCCGACTGGTCAGGAGGCAAAACAAGAACTCGGACCAGCAAAGAGAAAAGAATTACAAGACTCACCGCAAGCGGTGGATGTGCGCGGTCGTACGGCCGCATGCCGAACCGCCAGTCCACCTCCGACAGCTTGCAGTTGGAGATATAGTTGACCAGCCGGACCACCTTCACGTCCGGCAGGTCCCGTGTGCACATCCGGCACGGGTCCTGGTGCCCGCTCATGCAGCTGATGATGTGAGGCCGGGCTTGGAGGGGGAGCACTCGGCGCGTCACGAAGGCAACCAGCAAGTCCGAGCCCTTCAGGCCCTCCGACTCCGACATCGCCTGAAGTCGGGCAAGGGCGGCGGAGGAGGCGGCCGACAGGGAACTCGGCCTGTACTGCCAGTTGGCGCGCGGCTCGGCCGGCGGGCCGGCTGCGTAGGCCAGCAAGTTGACGTAGTCGCTTGTCGGGTGGATGTTCTTGACGTAGAAATAGGATTTCTGCCACAGCTTGGCCGACTGCAGCAAGGAGATGGGCGGGAAGCCGTTCCCGGTGCCCGGGCGCCGCACCGCCACACAGGCTCCGCATTGAGCCGCCTGGCCCTTGGCGGCGGTGCCCAGCTTGAGGTAGAAGCACTCCCCCCAGAGTTCGAGAGTGGGGAGAGTGCCGAGGTACCCTTCGCACATGGTGACGAAGGCGGCCAGCAGCACCACCGTGTTTGGCGTGAGGTGGTGCAGCTGGACTCGGTAGAAGTCGAGGAAGGAGCGGAGGAAGTCGCTGGCCGGAAGGCCGAAGCCGCGAAGGAAATGGGACCGGAAGACGACGCGTTCATCGTCCTCTGGCGCCGGTGAGATTTCTGCTTCGGGGGGAACGCGCACCTGCACGTTTGCCTCCCGGGGCAGCCGCCGTGTTTGATGGAGGAAGGAGAGGTGGTCATCGTGGACATTGGAGCCGTCCCAGTCGCCGGCTCGTGAGCGCGCCATGGACGAAGGAGCTCGTCGCAGGCGCGGCGCGGTGGCGAGCGAGCGAGGCTGCGGCGGAGCAAGGAAGCCGCAGCGAGAGGACGCTCGACGACGGCGGGCTGCGGCAGCACTTCGACGGCAGCGGAGAAAATGAAGAACGGCGAAGGGAGAGGAGGGCGCGCGTGCATCTGCCGCCCCCCTCCTCCCCCTACTTATAGCCCCAGGCGGCGAAGCCGAGGGGACGGGGGCGTGGGGGATCGTGGGATTAACTACGCCCACTCCGCCACGATCCCACTATTGCGGCGCCGGTAAAGGCGTGTATTAACTACCACAGAAGTCCAACAGTCCGCCTCGGCCGCAGCGTATCCGCGCGCGGGCTGAGGCACTGTAGTGGCGGGCCCCGGCCTGTGGCGCCGTCCCGTCACGCGCGTGGGCTGGCAGGCCGGCTTGACCTGACGACGCCACGTAGCCGACATGCGCGGGCGGCAAGCCTAACGTCTGGCTAGCATGCCACCTGGTCCCCACCATGACGTTTCGAAATCGCCAGACGGCCTGCCTGGTCATGGCCGACACCTACCAGCCGGCACCTCGGAAGACGGACGAAGCAAAATACCAGACGACCCGGAGTATGAAGCTGCTGAGGCTTCTCGCCCCTTCAGCCGTAGCGCCTCATCAGCTTCGGGGACTACTGTCGGAGTAAATGACCACGGGTAGCCCCATCAGCTCCCTTTGGTATTTCAAGACATCGGGGCAGGCTGCGCCCCTCAAACATCAAGGACAAGTGCCGCCTTCTTGAGGCCGGCTGGTCCAAGCAGCCGGTTGCTGGGAGGCGGCGGAGTCCACAAGACGGCCATGAAGTGGGCCGACTCCTGGCGGGCGGCCTCCGAGGATGCCGAGTCCTAGTAGGCGGCCCCTCGCGCCCTCAAAGTCAGCGCCAACATAAACATGATGAGACAGGGCATGGCTACAGTACAGGCCTGCCACCCCCGAATCCAAGACAGGGCGTGGCCACAGTACTGCGTACCAAGCAGGCATCCTGCGCCCAGCGCAGGACTGTTGCCATGCCACTCATGATGTCACCCATGGCAGAGGGAGCCATGCTCCAGTGACGGGCGGTCAGTACGGCCCGCAGGCGGCGGGCCCTCCTTGTCCGTGACAAGCCAGAAGGCGGCAAGCCCAGACCAGTCGGCTCAGTGGGAGGCCGGCTCCCAGCAGGCGGCCCTCCTCCTCCCTCGAAGTCCGTGCGCCATTGACCAGATACGACGGGGTATGGCTACAGTGAGTTCCCGCCAGGCGGCGGGACTGCATCCATGCTCCCCCTGACGAGGCCTTCGTCATCAGGGGTAATGCTACAACATAAAGCCGTCAACGCGGCCCGTGGACGGCGGGACCCACCTGTCGGCTGAGATCACGGCAGTCGGCGGACCCACTAGGCGGCGGGCCCCGGCGGTCGGCGGAGAAGCCGGCGACCAGTGACGCTGACTGCCGGGCCCCACATCAGGCCAGATTACCGTTGTACCCCTAGGGGTAGGCTTATATAAACCCCCCCAGGTCACCCCATGCAAGGGGTTGGCTCTTTGGCAGAGGCCTCGTCGAGCACTCACAGCACCACACACACACGCAGAGAGAGTGGAGTAGGGCTAGCCTTGCCCTTCTTCCTCCTCCAGCCAGGTAGCTCAAGGAGCAAGCTTGTAGCCACCTGTTGAAATAGTGATCATGCGGAGACCCCGCAGAGCAGGATTAGGTGTGTTATCTCCTAGGAGAGCCCCGAACCTGGGTAAGATTCGCAAGCGTACGCGGTCTCGCTCACTCCCGCTTCTGGAGCCCGGCGACGTACTTTTGTCCCCATCCACGATAAGCCATCCCCTAGCATATGTCGCATGATATCCCCGACACAACGGATATCGTTTCGTCCCCAATGGTGGCACGTTCCCTACCAAAACCATCAGGCTTGTTGTGGGAAGCTCTGGTTTGTGAGAAGCTTATACCAAAACCTGCCCCAAATGGGACAAAAATTTTACCACAGCATGTTGATGTCGCTCCATGATAGCATGCCAAGTTTCATGAATTTTAGACGAGTTTTGGATTTACTAGAATTTAAAAACCATGTATCTCAATGTTTGCAGCCGAGCGACGGTGGCAGGGTGTTTGACATTCATTCCCATTTCTTGCATGGGACCTAAGCATGCAACCAAGGACACGGATTTGATTTTTCAACCAATTTATATGCATTAGAGCATGTGCATGTAGTTCAAATTTGAATTATGCACATAAATGCATTGAAAACTCAATTAATGTATAAAAATGTCCAAACGAACCCAGAAAAATTCCAAAATTTAACACAACACTCCTGTTGTGCTATGTTGACACTAGAGAAAAAATTGAAATCAAGAAGAGGCAACGGATATCGTTTTGTCCAGAAAGGTGAAACGTTCCCTACCGTAACCATGAGGCTTGTTGCGAGAAGCTTTGGTTTGTGAGAAGCTTATACCCCAACCTGCCCCAAATGGGACAATATTTTTTACCACGGCATGTTGATGCCATTCCATGATAGCATGTCAAGTTTCATGAATTTCAGACGAGTTTTCGATTTACTAGGATTTTAAAACCATGTATCTCAATGTTAGCGGCCGAGAGATGGTGGCAAAGGTGTTTGACATTC
Organism: Thinopyrum elongatum; assembly: GCA_011799875.1. Taxonomy (NCBI): domain Eukaryota; kingdom Viridiplantae; phylum Streptophyta; class Magnoliopsida; order Poales; family Poaceae; genus Thinopyrum; species Thinopyrum elongatum. Next base: position 151,093,038 of record CM022301.1, read on the forward strand.
ATTCCCATTTCTTGCATGTGACCTAAGGTTGCAACCAAGGACACACATTTGATTTTTCAACCCGTTTATATGCACTGGAGCATGTGCATGTAGTTCAAATTTGAATTATGCACATAAATGCATAGAAAACTCATTTAATGTATAAAAATGTCCAAGCGAACCACAAAAAATCCCAAAAAATGACACAACACTCCTGTTGTTCTACGTTGACACTAGAAATGTTTTGAAAGCAAGAAGAGGCAACGGATATCGTTTCGTCCACAAAGGTGACACGTTTCCCTACCGAAACCATGAGGCTTCTTGTGAGAAGCTTATACCATAACCTACCCCAAATGGGACAATATTTTTTACCCCAGCATGTTGATGCCATTCCATGATAGCATTCCAAGGTTCATGAATTTCAGACAAGTTTTGGATTACTAGAATTACAAAAGCAAGCACCTCAACATTTGCCGGAGAGCCACGGTGCCATGGTGTTTGAAATTCATCCTCATTTCTTGCATGGGACATAAGCATCAACCCATGGACACATATATCATTTTACAACCCATTTTGGTGCACCAGAGCATGTGCATGTAGTTTAATTTTAAATTGTGCACCTGAAATGCCTAGAAAACCAAGTTAATGTATAAAAATGTCCAAACGAACCCTGAATAATTCCAATTTTTTTGATGACACACCTATAGTTGCATGTTCACTGCAGATAAAAGTTCTAGCAATTCAAACACCATCCTTTGCAGCTGTGACCCCATTATGTAATTCAATTCAAGAAGAAAAATCAAGTAGATCGCACACAGTATATTATCACCAACCGTGTGAGATGCAGCACAAAATATCTTGGAGCACCATCGGAGTACAGTACGCATACGGCTTATGCGAGAAGGTGCGTCAGCTACAGCCCACAGCCGGCGTGTAAAGCACACTAGCTCGCTCCCCAAATATCATTTCACTGTTCAATTGTCGCCGGTGAAAGATGGGGACGTGGACCCGCTTCTTGAGGGCAACTACGGCGGCCCACTCCGGCGATAGCGTGGCCGCAGCCGCCAGGCGCGTGCTAACAAACTTCATGAGCACGGCCGCAATCTATGACCGGGCGGCCAAGGCAGCCCAAATGGCCGCTGTTGCTTCTCAGGTGGCGGCAGCAACATCTGCCTCGGGGATAGCAACTGGCGAGAGCGGCACATCAGTTGTCCGTTCTGCAGCGGTGGCCTTAGCCCTGATGGAGGCCGCCCACGACCATGTCGAGGCTGCCCACACCGAGCTCACGGCGGTCACCGCACAAATCAAACGAAGCTTCTCTGACAATGGTCGGCAACCCATGGCCGAAGAGTTGGCAATCGCCGAGAGCGTTCGAGTAGCCGTCCGTTCCTACGCGGCATACCTTGCCACGACGGAGCCCGCCCAAGCCCAGATCGTGGCCGCCCATGCCCAGCTCGTGGCGGCCTATTCCAAAGATATGGCGGATGTGGATGGCGAGATGCTTGCCGAGTATGGTCTGATTGATGCCATGGAGCCCCTTCCCCAGGAGATCGTCGGACGCGAGCTGGACATGGAGGAGGCGGCAGAGATCGACGAGCACCAGCCGTAGTAGTACTCTTTGTTTTGTTTAATTAAGAGCGCCGGTCTTTAATTTGTTAGAGTAATGTTTAGGTTAGCTAGCTCTGTTTAATTGCTGAACTTGCTCGATTAAGAAGTGTGGGTGTGCTGTAGTCTCCTTTGTGTACCCAAATTATGCAATGGCGTGGATGACCACTGTAACCATGGAAATTCAAACCAAAAATTTTGACGTTCAAACTCATCACACACGGGTTAAGATATCTGAATCGTTTGTGATGTTCACATATCGTACACAGTGCTGAATAAGGGACTGTGTCTGATGACACTTTGCGCGCCAGTTTTTTCGCTGCACCGATCCAAAATTTTCGGCTTCCATGGAAATATCTACCTCCCCGCCCCTCCCCCTTACCAAAAGCCACATTTCCCCTATTTTCGCCTTCCTTTCCAAGTTGAAACCTTCACTCCTTGCTTGCAGCGCCGCCTCCTCGCCGGCGACCCTCCTTCATGCTGCTCGGCCTCGTCGATCCAGGCAGGTAATCCACACCCGACCCCCATCCTCCTCCTCCTTCTACATCCCACATGCCCCGACCGCCGACGCGACACCTTCCACCCAAATCACCGACCCCTCCCCCAAATAAGCGCCGCCCTAAGCCATGGTGCACGCAGTATAGCCAGGAGCTCAAGGAGCATTTGGCAGCGGAGAAGCAAATCGCGGCCGCACGCGCGGATGAGGTCGCGATGGCTGCCATTCGTGCTGACCCCCAGATCTTGGAGGAGCACCTCGCTGTCGAGGCCACCGACAACGCCTCGCGCACAGACATTGCAACGCGGTTGGCTGCTTTAAACGACAGTTCATGGGGTTTTCTCGAGGCCACTGTCCGTGCCTTCGACGAAGACTACGAGGTGTTTTCTCAGCGTGCCCGTGCTTACCTCAACTCGAGAGCCAGCAGGTTGGTGCCCAGAGCGTCTCAGGCAACTCATCACTACGACGAGGGCACCCACGTTGTGGAGGCCTCGCTCTCTTTTATGTCCATGGAGCCAATCATCATCGATATCTCTGACGATGAGGAGTAGCTTGTCTTATTAGCTCACTATAAGGACCTATGTTCTGGTTGCTAGCTACGCCGGTTAAGCATGCTCGGTTTACCCGTTGCATGTGCTGCTCCTGCCTTTCCTTAACAAATTCTAGTGAATTGTCCTATCTACTTTTACCATGCAATCTGTTGCTCTAGTGTATATGTTCTATATGTCGTGTAATGTGGTGCTCACTTATTAACTGTTTGGTTAATTAGTTGTCGTGTTCAGTTAACTGTTCGGTTCAATTCTGCAAATGTGATGTTCAATTCTTCAGGGTGCAATTTTGTATTGACTTCCATGTGAGAAATAAATCGAATTTATCTTCAAAAAATACATGAGAAACAAATACAATTGCTACATTTCCAAGTTGTCAAGCATGCTTCGTTTGGTTAACTGTCTGATCTTCTAGTATGTTATACATTGTGCAATGTGGTGCTCAGTTAACGTTTGGTTCATTTGTTGTGGTGTTTAGTTAACTGTTTGGTTCAATTCTGCAATGTGATGTTCAATTGTTGTGGGTGCATTCTGTTATTGTATACCATGTGAGAAATAAATCGAATTTGCTATACTAAATACATGAGAAACAAATACAATTGCTATATTTCCAAGTTGTTAAGCATGCTTGGTTTGGTTAACTGTCTGATCTTCTATTAGGAGTATGTTATATCGTGCAATGTGGTGCTCAGTTAATGTTTGGTTCATTTGTTGTGGTGTTTACTTAACTGCTTGGTTCAATTCTGCAATGCGATGTCCAATTGTCGTGGGTAGAATTTTCTATTGTTGTGCATGTGAGGAATAAATCGAATTTGGCTGCACTTAATACATGAGAAACATATACAATTGCTATATTTCCTAGTTCTTAATCATGCTTGGTTTGGATAAATGGGTTTTCCATGTGGCTTGAATTAATCTGGTGAATTTGCATGTGCTTATTTTTCATCAACATATTTTACTGATAGCATGCGAACCCTCACTTAACCTGATCATTAACTACCTTATATGTGTTGCAGGGAAACAATGGGAAGCACTGAGGTTTACAATCGAGGTTTGCACATGCATGGTCCTTTGTCTAATAGCACATTATTGTGCAATTGCAAGAAACATTCTAATATTTAGATTTTTAACAATTTGGTCTTGCACATGTAGGTCCTACTGTCAGAGGTTTTGACCCACTGTTCGACCCTTTTTGCATATGGGGAAATGAGTTGTCCATGAATATCAGTCAAGTCAAGAAACTCAGAAAGATTGTTAGGACACAAGATCTTTGTCTGCACAATGAAGAAGACATCAGTTCACTACAGGATGGTACTAACTATTATACCTTGCCTTTTTTATTCCTTTGCCCATTTCCAATATAGAGAAGATATTTATGCACATCCTTGTTTTCAGGCATTTCCAAAGCAGTTCACTGATGATTACCTCTCAAACCACCTGTATGGTCAGGAGGCGAGGACGGTATTCATACAACACCCACGGTTCAATATTGAAGTGTTCCTGAAGAGGACGAAGGATGGACGGTCAATCATCCACAGGCACTGGCATAAAGTTGCAAAGACCTTCAACATCAATGAAGGCTCAATATTCGCCTTCCGCTTCAGCAGTTTTCCAGATGAGATTCATCTGTCTATGTACCGTCTATGATGCTAATTTCGAAAGGTTATAGATGTTGCATGTGAAACTTGGTGCTGGTGCAATTGTGTAATGGGGTAGCTGAGTGCTGAAGCTATATGATGTTGTACTCTGATGTATTTCAATTATGAAATCCTGCTTCCTTAATATGAAAATGAAATATATTGTGTGCTTAATATGAAATGTCAATTAGATTAATAAATGGATTATTAATAATAGGCCAATTAGCCTGCTAATTGGGTTTTTCTATTGCAAACGGTTATTGAGAAAACACCATGGGCGATGACCTCAGGCAACGCACATAGTTTCTAGGAATAAACCGTGTTGGATCAATGAACAATCACACACGACATCCTCTTGAAAACTGTTTGCGTTAGGCCACCTTGCGCAAACGTTTACCACATAAAAAGTGTGTGTGATGGACAGCCTTTTCCACACAGTTTCTTCTATGCACCGTGTGTGATGCATTCAATAACGCAAACGATAAATTTGTTAATATCGTGTGCAATGGCAAGGCTATCACAAACTATTTAGTGGGGAAAATTGTGTGTGATGCACCTGCGAACGGAAACGTTTTCCTTGGAGTGACTGTGTGGGATGTATATACGAACGGAAACGTACTTCTTGGATTAACTCTGTGGGATGTACATACTAACGGAAACGTATTCCTTGGATTGACTGTGTGGAATGTACATACGAATGGAAACGTTTATCTGGGACTGACTGTGTGGGATGTACGTATGACCGGAAATGATTTGGCCTGTATAATTGTATTTTTTTAGCATAACTGTAAGTATAACCATATTTGATCGCTCACCCGTCGCACACGACCTCACTTTGCCAAGCGTGTGTGACCCGAGGGCCTATCCCCGACGGTTTCCGGGTCGTGTGGGAAGGACCCCCCTATCCCAGTCACTCATTTGGCGACGGTTCAAAACGCCGTCACGGAAAGGGGTTAAAAACTGTTTGTATAGCACCTCGCTGTACCAATGATCCATGCCATCTCACAAGGGTATATCTTAGATGTCAAAGACATGTTTTTGCACATACTGATGGATTCAGCTCAATGTCCAAAAACCATCAAGGTGTACGCACCATGGATTCAGAAGGTGGTTGACTATGCAATGAAGACCGAATATCTTGCCAAGGTCAGCCATAAAAGCTTCATTCCTCCTGTGCGTGATACGCTGAGAGTTATGGAAGATTTCTCCTCAAGAAAAGCTCCCACGTCAAGTACTGATTATCATACTACCTTCAATGGACCCAAGCTACCTCAACGTGATCGTCTGCTGAACAGTCAGCACCCTTCACATCTTGAAGTAAGCATGCGCACTCAACAGTTGCTGCTAAAACATATGCCCAAAGATCGTCAAGAAAAAGAGCATTTGGCTGCCGAACTCAATGCTATTCACAACCAAACAAAAGTTGTGCATATGATCACAGCAGAAAACAAGAAGCGTTTATGGAAATTGCTTCAAAAAAATTTCTCCAAGAAGCAACTCAGCAACTCACATCTCCAAAAACTGTATCAGTATATTGATCAAGGTTTTACTGATGAAGATTTTCAAGATCGCTCCACTCCACCTTTGCCAGCTCGTGAACCAACAACGAATTTACTTCAAATTCAGCTGCGCAAATTACTCGATGAATCAGAAGCCACATCGCCTACTGAAAAACTTGCTGAAGAAAATCCTCTGTCTCGCAAGACTCACGATGCTGATCCAAATGTGCCTTCCTATTCCAAGACCCAAGTCAGTCTTGAAGGATCTGCTACTGCTGTTGAAGATGAAGATGTTCCAGACACTTCCGAATCAGAAACTTCTTCGGGCAGTTCCTCAGGCGATGCCTCAGAGTGAATCATATTCACCTATTTCTAGCGCTTGTGTTCTTCATCACCTTTTTGACACTAGTTGACAAAAGGGGGAGAATAACATCGAGAGTTTTGATAGATTTGCTCTGTTGGATTTGGTCTTTGTGTTTTCTCGCTCTATCTTTTGAGACAATTATGCCATTTCATGTGCTCTGATGTAAAACTTCTATTATGGGCTGTAATATTAATAACCCCCCTGCTGTACTATATTCTCTCGAAGCTTATTGTTTTGCAGGTGGAATTATTAACAGAAGTCATGAATGATTGCACTATATTCTCATTGGATTATCTATCATCAGTGCGAATCATTACCTCGTTTGATTGAAAATCCTCCACACACTCAAATGAATTGCAAGGACCTTAATTGTATATCAATTGACCCTGCATACATCTAGGGGGAGTATTTTTCATCATCGAGTCAAGTAACGCAAGTTCACTCTTGTTCGAGTTACATTTCATTATCTATCTTCACTTCGATGATTATCTGTTTTGTCAACAACCGTCCAAAAAGGGGGAGATTGTTGGTGCAATGATTGGCCCCTTATGTTTTGGAGTTTGTTGATGTAAACAGTATGGGACTTATGTGTTTGCTAGTGCACACAGAGAACAGGTCCGTGATGTATCAAGGAGTTTGATGCAAAAGACGAAGATAATCTCCCTGCGCAGCAGTGAAGGTTATCACCGAAGATAAAGCTATCAAGAGTGACCCCTAAAAATTGTTGAAGCTTAAGCAATTGGTTCGGTGCATGTTCAAAGCAAATGACTGCACTCGAGGAAGAATGAAGACCAAGTGAAGACGTAGCATTTATTTCATTGTTCTTCTTCTTTCATTTTGTCATAGGACCACTGTACTATTAAGAGGGGTGTAGCGTTCAAAGCTTTGATTCTCTGATGCTAAACCCAAAACCTATGAAAGCCGTGAGAGAAATCTCTTTGTGCTCCGAGCAAATACTTGCCAACAAGAGACTGTGATCTTCTTCGCCGCGAGAGATTTGCCTCGGACCGAGGAGTTAGCATTACTTGTTCCTCAAGTAATGTTACCATTGCTCTAAAATCCGACCGTTGTGAACGTGTCGGTTGGCCATTGGCTGGACCTCATGTCCAAAATGGTCATTTCCCATCTGGGAAGGTTGTGGTTATAAATAGCCACCCCGCACCGGCTTTGTCCGGTGGCTGCTCCGTTTGATTCTGAGAAGATTGTTGAGCAACCCACTCTCTGAGCGATTTGGGTTTAAAATCCACCGAGAGAAAAACCCTAGAGCCGAAGAATTAGATAGTGGTTCAGCATCATTGGAATCTAAGTTTGGTACGCTCCGCCTATTACTCTTGAGAGCTGCAAACTCTCTAGACGGTTAGGTGTCAATTTCTTCAGAGACCAAGAGTGATTGTGGTTCTCGAAGAAGAAGTCTATAAAGGTTTGGAGATCGCCTTCAAGTATCTACCACGAGTGATCGGCATCGGTTGACGAATCGATTGTCGAGGAGAATAGGGTGAAGAGAGTTTATCTTCCGTGTTAAGTCACAACCCCTCCAACCAAACGTAGTCCTTGTGCAGAAGGATGAACTAGTCGAACTAATTCCGTGTCGCCTTCGAGCACCTTCGGTTACCTCTGTCACTTTGTTTACATTCGGTTGTTTTCATTCATGTGATTTACTTCGATGCATGCCTTAGTTTCCCTTCAGTTCTCTGTAGTAGTTGATCGTAGTCAGTTTGTCATTTATTCCACTGCTGGGTTCTGAGAGATTTAAGTTTTCCGAAGAAAATTTAAAACTCCCATTCACCCCCCCTCTGGTAGACATACTTCGTTCCTACAGATCCCCAACCTCCGCAAAACTTCCTTTTGCACCGACCTAAAGCCCCGTGGGCCTTACCCCTTGGCCCAACCATCATCCTATATATCAATCTTCACCTCCAGACCATTCTGGAGCTCCTCGTCATGTCCGTGATCTAATCCGGGACTCCAAACAACATTCGGTCACCAACATACAAAACGCATATAATACTATGTCGTCAATGAACATCTAAGCGTGCAAACCCTACGGGTTCGAGAATGATGTAGACATGACCGAGACGCTTCTTAGGTCAATAACCAATAGTGGGACCTGGATGCCCATATTGGTTCCTACATATTCTACAAAGATCTTTATCGGTCGAACCTTTATGACAACATACGTAGTTCCCTTTGTCTGTCGGTATGTTACTTGCCAGAGATTTGATCGTCGGTATCTACATACCTAGTTCAATCTCATTACCGGCAGGTCTCTTTACTCGTTCCGTAATACATCATCTTGTAACTAACTCCTTAGTCACTTTGCTTGCAAGCTTCTTGTGATGTTGTATTACCGAGAGGGCCCAGAGATACCTTTCCGTCATACGGAATGACAAATCCCAATCTCGATCCATGCCAACTCAACAGACACCTTCGGAGATACCTATAGAGCATCTTTATTATCACACAGTTACGAAGTGACGTTTGATACACACAAGGCATTCCCCCGGAGTCCGGGAGTTGCATGATCTCATGGTCGAAGGAACATGTATGACATTAATAAAGCAGTAGCAATAAACTGAATGATCATATGCTATGCTAACGGATGGGTCTTGTCCATCACATCATTCTCCTAATGACATGATCCTGATATCAAATGACAACTCATGTCTATGGTCAGGAAACCTTAACCATCTTTTGATTAACGAGCTAATCTAGTAGAGGCTTACTAGGGACTTGGTATTTCTTTATGTATTCACACATGTATTTAAGTTTCCGATCAATACAATTATAGCATGAATAATAAACCTTTATCATGATGAAGGAAATATAATAATATCCACTTTATTATTGCCTCTAGGGCATATTTCCAACAGTCTCCCACTTGCACTAGAGTCAATAATCTAGTTTACATAGTAATGAATCTAACACCCATGGAGTCTTGGTGCTGATCATGTTTTGCATGTGGAAGCGGTTTAGTCAACAGGTCTGCCACATTAAGATCCGTGTGTACGTTACAAATTTCTATGTCCCCATCCTTGACTTTTTCACGAATGGAGTTGAAGCATTGCTTGATGTGTTTGGTTCTCTTGTGAAACCTGGGCTCCTTGGCTATGGCAATTGCTCCAGTGTTGTCACAAAAGATTGTCATTGGACCCGATGCACTGGGTATTACACCCAGATCGGATATGAACTCCTTCATGCGCTACTTCCGAAGCATCTATGTACTCCGCTTCACATGTAGATCCCACCATGGCGCTTTGCTTAGAACTGCACCAACTGACAGCTCCACCATTCAATATAATTAAATATGTATCTGGTTTGTGACTTAGAGTCATCCGGATCTGTGTCGAAGTTAGCATCGATGTAACCCTTTACGACGAGCTCTTCGTCACCTCCATAAACAAGAAACATATCCTTGGTCCTTTTCAGGTACTTCAGGATATTCTTGACGCTGTCCAGTGATCCACTCCTGGATTACTTTGGTACTTCCCTGCCAAACTTATGGCAAGGAACACATCAGGTCTGGTACACATCATGGCATACATTATAGAACCTATGGCTGAGGCATAGGGAATGCCTTTCATTCTCTCTCTATCTTCTGCTGTGGTTGGACTTTGAGTCTGACTCAATTTCACACCTTGCAACACAGGCAAGAACCCTTTCTTTGACTGGTCCATTTTGAACTTCTTCAGAACTTTGTCAAGGTATGTGCTTTGTGAAAGTCCTATTAAGCGTCTTGATGCCAATATGTAAGCAGCTTCACCGAGGTCCTTCATTGAAAAATTATTATTCAAATATCCTTTTATGCTATCCAGAAATTCTATATCATTTCCAATTAGCAATCATCCACATATAATATCAGAAATGCTACAGAGCTCCCACTCACTTTCTTGTAAATACAAGCTTCACCGTAAGACTGTATAAAACCAAATGCTTTGATCACGTCATCAAAGCGTATATTCCAATTCCGAGATGCTTGCACCAGTCCATAGATGGATCGCTGGAGCTTGCACACTTTGTTAGCACCCTTAGGATCAACAAAACCTTTTGGTTGCATCATATACAACTCTTCTTTAAGAAACCCGTTAAGGAATGCAGTTTTGACGTCCATTTGCCAGATTTCATAATCATAAAATGCGGCAATTGCTAACATGATTCTGACAGACTTAAGCATCACTACGGGTGAGAAAGTCTCATCATAGTCAACCCCTTGAACTTGTCAAAAATCTTTTGTGACAAGTCGAGCTTTGTAGACAGTGATATTACCATCAGCGTCCGTCTTCCTCTCGAAGATGCATTTATTCTCAATGGCATACCGATCATCGGGCAAGTCCACAAAAGTCCACACTTTGTTCTCATACATGGATCCTATCTCAGATTTCATGGCCTCAAGCCATTGTTCGGAATCTGGGCTCATCATAGCTTCTTCATAGTTCGTAGGTTAGGCGTTGTCTAACAACATGACTTCCAGGACAGGATTATCGTACTACTCTGGTGCAGTACGTGTTCTGGTCGACCTAGGAGGTTCAGTAGTAACTTGATATGAAGTTTCATGATCATCATCATTAGCTTCTTCTCTAGTTGGTGTAGGCATCACGGGAACTACTTTCTCTGATGTGCTACCTTCCAATTCGAGAGAAGGTACAATTACCTCATCAATTTCTACTTTCCCCCCACTCACTTCTTTCGAGAGAAACTCCTTCTCTAAAAATGACCCATTCTTAGCAACAAAGATCTTGCCTTCGGATCTGTGGTAGAAGGTATACCCAATAGTTTCTTTAGGGTATCCTATGAAGACGCACTTCTCAGCTTTGGGTTCGAGCTTATCAGGCTGAAGTGGTTTGACATAAGCGTCGCATCCCCAAACTTTAAGAAATGACAGCTTAGGTTTCTTGCCAAACCATAGTTCATACGGTGTTGTCTCAACTGATTTATACGGTGCCCTATTTAATGTGAATGCGGCTGTCTCTAATGCATAACCCCAAAACAATAGCGGCAAATCGGTAAGAGACATCATAGAACGCACCATATCTAATAAAGTACGGTTACGACGTTCGGACACACCATTACGCTGTGGTGTTCCAGGTGGCGTGAGTTGTGAAACAATTCCACATTGTTTTAAATGAAGGCCAAACTCGTAACTCAAATATTCACCTCCGCGATCAGATCGTAGAAACTTTATTTTCTTGTTACGATGATTCTCCACTTCACTCTGAAATTCTTTGAACTTTTCAAATGTTTCATACTTGTGTTTCATCAAGTACATATACCCATACCTACTCAAATCATCTGTGAAGGTTAGAAAATAACGATACCCGTCGTGTGCTTCAACACTCATCGGACCGCATACATCGGTATGTATTATTTCCAATAAGTCATTAGCTCGCTCCATTGTTCCGGAGAACGGAGTTTTAGTCATCTTACCCATGAGGCATGGTTCGCAAGTATCAAATGATTCATAATCAAGTGATTCCAAAAGTCCATCCGCATGGAGTTTCTTCATGCGCTTTACACCAATATGACCTAAACAGCAGTGCCACAAGTATGTTGCACTATCATTATCAACTTTGCATCTTTTGGCATCAATATTATGAATATGTGTATCACTACGATAGAGATTCAACAAGAATATACCATTCACTAAGGGTGCATGACCATAAAAGATGTTACTCATATAAATAGAACAACCATTATTCTCTGACTTAAATGAATAACCGTCTCGCAATAAACAAGATCTAGATATAATGTTCATGCTCAACGCTGGCACCAAATAACAATTATTGAGGTCTAAAACTAATCCCAAAGGTAGATGTAGAGGTAGCGTGTCGACGGCGATCACATCAACCTTGGAACCATTCCTGACACGCATCGTCACCCTGTCCTTAGCCAATCTTGGTTTATTCTGCAGCTCCTGTTTTGAGTTACAAATATGAGCAACCGAACCAGTATCAAATACCCAGGTGCTACTACGAGCACTAGTAAGGAACACATCAATAACATGTATATCAAATATACCTTTGTTCACCTTGCCATCCTTCTTATCTGCCAAGTACTTGGGGCAGTTCCGCTTCCAGTTTCCATTTCCTTTGCAGTAGAAGCACTTAGTTTCTGGCTTAGGTCCAGCTTTGGGCTTCTTCACAGGAGCGACAACTTGTTTGCCGGTCTTCTTGAAGTTCCCTTTCTTTCCCTTGCCCTTTTTCTTGAAACTGGTGGTCTTGTTAACCATCAACACTTGATGCTCTTTCTTGATTTCTACCTCCGCTGATTTCAACATCGCGAAGAGCTCGGGAATCGTTTTCGTCATCCCTTGCATATTATAGTTCATCACGAAGCCTTTGTAGCTTGGTGGCAGTGACTGAAGAACTCTATCAATAACACTCTCAACTAGAAGATCAATTCCCAGCTGAGTCAAGTGGTTGTGGTACCCAGACATTCTAAGTATGTGTTCACTGACAGAACCGTTCTCCTCCATCTTATAGCTAAAGAACTTGTTGGAGACTTCATATCTCTCAACCTGGGCATTAGTTTGAAATATCAACTTCAGCTCTTGGAACATCTCCTATGCTCTGTGGCGTTCAAAACACTTTTGATGTCCCAGCTCCAAGTCGGAAAGCATGGCACACTGAACTATCGAGTAGTCATCAGATCAAGCCTGCCAGACATTCATAACGTCTGCATCAGCTCCTGCAGCAGGTCTGTCACCTAGCGGTGCATCAAGGACATAATTCTTCTGTGCAGCAATGAGGATAATCCTCAAGTTATGGACCCAGTCCGTGTAGTTGCTACCATCATCTTTCAACTTATCTTTCTCTAGGAATGCAGTAAAATTCAAGGGAACGGTAGCACGGGCCATTGATATACAACATAGATTTGCAAAGACTATTAGGACTAAGTTCATGATAAATTTTAGTTCAAATAATCAAATTACTAATGAACTCCCACTTAAATCAACATCCCTCAAGTTGTTTAAGTGATACATGATCCAAATCAACTAACCCATGTCCGATCATCACGTGAGATGGGGTAGTTTTCAATGGTGAACACCTCCATGTTGATCGTATCTACTATATGACTCATGTTTGACCTTTCGGTCTCCAGTGTTCCGAGACCATGTCTGTACATGCCAGGCTCGTCAAGTTTAACCCAAGTATTCTGCATGTGCAAAACTGGCTTACACCCATTGTATGTGAACGTAGAGTCTATCACACCCGATCATCACAAGGTGCTTCGAAATGACAAACTTTAGCAACTGTGCATACTCGGCGAGAACACTTTTATCTTGAAATTAAGTGAAGGGATCATCTTATAATGCTACCGTCGTTCTAAGCAAAATAAGATGCATAAAGGATAAACATCACATGCAATCAAAATATGTGACATGATATGACCATCATCATCTTGTGCTTTTAATCTCCATCTCCAAAGCAACGGCATGATCTCCATCGTCACTGGTGCGACACCTTGATCTCCATCGTTGCGTCGTGGTTGTCTCACCAACTATTGCTTCTACAACTATTGCTAACGCATAGTGATAAAGTAAAGCAATTACATGGCGCTTAGTGATTGACACGTAGGTCATACAATAATTAAAGACAACCCTAAGGCTCCTGCCGGTTGTCGTACTCATCGACATGCAAGTCGTGAACTTATTACAAAACATGATCATCTCATACATCAACATATATCATATCACGTCTTGGCCATATCACATCACAACATACCCTGCAAAAACAAGTTAGACGTCCGCTACTTTGTTATTGCAAGTTTTTACGTGGCTGATACAGGCAACTAGCAAGAACCGTTCTTACCTACACAAAACTACAACGGTGATTATCAAGTTGCTATTTAACCTTCTGCAAGGAGCGCCATAGTCAAATTAGATTCAACTAAAGTGGGTGAAACAGACACCCGCCAGCCACCTTTATGCAAAACAAGTTGCATGTCAGTCGGTGGAACCGTCTCATGTACGTGGACATGTAAGGTTGGTCCGAGCCGCTTCATCCCACAATACTGCCGAATCAAAATAAGACATCGGTGGTAAGCAATATGAACATCATCGCCCACAACTCCTTTGTGTTCTACTCATGCATATCATCTACGCATAGACCTGGCTCTGATGCCACTGTTGGGGAACATTGCATAGAAAAATAAAAAAAATCTACACACATGCAAGATCTATCCATAGAGATGCATAACTACGAGAGGGGGAGAACATCTACATACCCTTGTAGATCGCTAAGTGGAAGCGTTTATCAACGTGGTTGATGTAGTCGTACACCTTCACGATCCATTCCGATCAAGCACCAAACGTAAGGCACCTCTGTGTTCAGCACACGTTCAGCTCGATGACGTCCTCACCTTCTTGATCTAGCAAGAGGGGCGAAGTAGTAGATGAGTTCCGGCAGCACAGCGGCGTGGTGACGGTGGTGGTGAAACTATTTCCGCAAGGCTTCACCAAGCACAACGGATTTAGAGTGGAGGATGAACTAGAGGGAGGAGATCAGAACCACACTGGGCTTCTAATTATGAGGATTAGAGATAGCTAGGGCTAGCTCTAATTAGTCAACTAGGACCAACTAGAACTAGAACTAGATCAACTAGAGGAGGCTCAAAAACTTGTGTTCTAGGGGCTAGCCCTGCTCCTCGATTTATATGTTGAGCCCTGGGGTCGTTACTTGGGGAGAGGGCCTCCCCAAAGTCGGTTTGGAACGCAAGGAAGAGTCCCTCTTGGATTCCAGCACCAGACGCCAGGGTCCCTGGCGTCAGGTCCCCGACCTCCGCAAAACTTCCTTTTGCACCGACCTAAAGCCGCGTGGGCCTTACACCTTGGCCCACCATCATCCTATATATCAATCTTTACCTTCGGACCATTCCAAAGCTCCTCGTCAGGTCTGTGATCTCATCCGGGACTCCGAACAACATTCGGTCACCAACATACATAACTCATATAATACTATATCGTCAACGAACGTTAAGCGTGTGGACCCTACAGGTTCGAGAATGATGTAGACATGACCGAGACGCTTCTCCGGTCAATAACCAACAGCGGGACCTAGATGCCCATGTTGGTTCCTACATATTCTACCAAGATCTTTATCGGTCGAACCTTTATGACAACATACGTAGTTCCCTTTGTCCGTCGGTATGTTACTTGCCCGAGATTCGATCGTTGGTATCTCCATACCTAGTTCAATCTCGTTACCGGCAAGTCTCTTTACTCGTTCCATAATTCATCATCTTGTAACTAACTCCTTAGTCACTTTGCTTGCAAGCTTCTTGTGATGTTGTATTACCGAGAGGGCCCAGAGATACCTTTCCGTCATACAGAATGACAAATCCCAATCTTGATCCATGCCAACTAAACAGACACCTTTGGATATACCTCTAGAGCACCTTTATGATCACCCAGTTATGAAGTGACGTTTGATACACACAAGGCATTCCTTAGGAGTCCAAGAGTTGCATTATCTCATGGTCGAAGGAACATGTATTTGACATTAAGAAAGAACTAGCAATAAACTGAACGATCATATGCTATACTAACGGGTCTTGTCCATCGCATCATTCTCCTAATGATGTGATCCCGTTATCAAATGACAACTCATGTCTATGGTCAGGAAACCTTAACCATCTTTTGATTAACGAGCTAGTCTAGTAGAGGCTTACTAGGGATTTGGTATTTGTTTATGTATTCACACGTGTATTTAAGTTTCCGATCAATACAATTATAGCATGAATAATAAACCTTTATCATGATTAACGAAATATAATAATAACCACTTTATTATTGCCTCTCGGGCATATTTCCAACACGAGCTCTGGCTCGCGGGCCTGCCCCCGTGCACGTCACCTCACCTGGATCTTTGGTGCCTTACGTCCTCATGTAACGGTCATGAGCAAGTTGGCGAGCGTGCGTCGCTCCCCGTGCCCCAAAACCTGTCAAACATGCAGTTACCCAGGAACCAAGCACTCGGGAACCCCACAGGCAATGCCTCGCGTGCTGACCCGAAAGGCCCCACGAGACGAAGACTTCAAGGACCGAGCCTCGGCAATCGCACCTTGAGAACGGCGTGGGCTCCTCGCAAGCCGTGGTTCGACCGACGCCGCTCCCTGCAAAAAGCTAAGTCTAACCGCCTCACAAGGCGCGGCTAATGTCACTAGGAGTCCCTCCTCTCATGACCTTGGTGAAGGTTGTCGCCTCTTTTTCGCGCAAGCCGCTTGCACATCAAAGGGGGGCTCCTTGAGCATCGCGCCTCAGGATCCCTCACTAGCTTCTGGTGCCCTTCTTCTCCTGGCCTTGTCCAGGCATCGCGACCTGACATACTAGCGACGACTGAGGTTTGCCCGGGGGCTGGGTCCTGATGACATAGAGCACCTAGGCAAACAAGAAAAAGAGGAGCAAGCCTTGCGAGGAGATTTCAGGAGTGTTAGGACCGAGAGTATATCGACCAGGGGGGTGAATGGGAGATTCAAAAATTCTTGCGAATGTTATGAACTGATCCCAAACACATCAGCGGAAATAAGGTTCAGTAGAAATGAACTTAATCAAGCACGTTATTGAGGGACATATCTATCGAAGTAGGAAGCAATAATAGTTCGAGCATAGGATATCACAGGTTTGACAATAATGATGGTAATGCAACATGCGAGAAAATGCAGTAGCATGAGAGAAAACAAGGTATGAATTACGAAGGAAAAGCACGAGGAAGAACAATGACGAGGTGAATGAAAGCGACACAGGGAAATCACGCCAGTCTTAATAAGATAAGTGCGAAGAGAAATTTATATGACTGGGACGACTAAACTGAATGATAAGAATGCAAATTGATGAGCAACCAACTTGTCAGGGGGATGAACCCCGGGCAGGCAACGGAACCCGGATCCTTTTCAAAAACATTGGGGCCAGCATCGCCCCTCAATCCAGCTGCTTGGCCGGGTTCCTCGACCCGGCCAAGCTCTGCAACCCAGCCAAGACCATGACACGGACAGGCCTGCTGGCGCATGCCCAACAGGCCAAGACTTCTCCAACAAGTAAGCGCAGCCACGGTGCGCCCCTCAACCCTGCCACGGGTCAGCTCCCGTCCCATCTGGGGCGTACGACGGAACAAGTCCCCATGAAGGGATGAGCATGGCTACAGTGGCCCACCAACCCCGCTGACCGGTAGGAGCGTGGCAACAGTGATCCACCTACCCCACTGACCGGGGCCGGCATGGCTACAGTGCATCCCTCGTCCTGCTGACGCAAGCCGATGGTGACTAGGCGACGCGCCACTATAGCCGAGCCGGCCCAACCACTCCATGACGCACGACAAGATGGGAAACAGTGCCCTTCTGCGCACGGGGCCTGCGCCCGGAGAACCCGGCGTATCCTGGTACCCGACGGGCCCCAGCGTCGGCTTCCCAGACGCTGACATCCCGGCCCCGCGGCCATGTAACTTTACCATTGTAGCCCTGGGGGTTGACCTATAAAACCCCCCAGGATCCCTCCATGTACATGAGAGAGCACATCCGAACACTTGCGAGAGACATCAGTAGAATACACACGCAAGGAGAAGGAGCAGCCTATGCTCTGGCCTGCATTCCTTCCTCCCCAAAACAGCTCTAGGAGCAAGCTTGTAACATCCACGTATAAACCACACTCGGCAGGACTAGGGGTGTTATCTCTCTGGAGAGCCCCGAACCTGGGTATGTCTTGCGTCCCTCGCTCGCTCATGCCGACCTCGCCTCTGGAGCCCACTGGTGCCCTCGAGCCTGTCCCTCTCTTTAGCCATCCTTTGGCATCTGCCGTGCGCCCACCATGACAGTTGGCGCCCACCGTGGGGCAGCTCGAGGTCCCGGCCGGAGACATGTTCTAGACGGGGCCCTTCATCAACTCCGGTGAGCACATCGTGCCTTGCGCGTTCCCCGCGCCTCACGCGCCTATGGCCGACGGCATCGACTCGCTCACCACCTCCTTCGCCGCGCTGCGCATCTCCGACGCGCCCGCGGCCGATGAGTACCCCAGCGAGGTGCTCGACATTACCAACTCGCCCGTTCCCCTCGGCCACGTCGTCTCCGCCGGGGCGGCTGATCTCTGCCTCCGGGTGGAGGTATTCGCCACCGACTCCCGCTCCACTTCGTCCAGCGCCGCGAAGAAGGCCGCTGCCGCCAAGGTCGCAGCGGAGCGCGCCAGCGTGGCTGACCCACTGCGCGCCACGATGCAGAACCCCAGCATCCCCATCGCCACCAACATCGACGCCACCAATGCCGCGGAGGCCCGGGCCCAGCTTGAGGAGGAGCGCAAGCGCCTGTTGGACTGGGCCGAGATGCTCGCTGCTACGCAGCGCCGGCTGGAGTCCGCCCAGCGGGAGCGCAACACCGCGTAAGGTTTCACTCCAACCGCTGTCGAGCCCAGCCGGGTTGCCGAGGTGCGGGCCCGTGGCGCTGCCATCGGCCGCGCGTTGGGCGCGGACCCGCCCATCTATGACACCCCGGTCAAGAACATGCGCGCCACGAAGGCGGACGCTGTTGGCTTGGAGCAGCTGCAGGGCGAGGAGCTGCAGGAGCGTCTGCGGTGCGTGAACGAGCTTCTCGGCACCGCAAACGTGCAGGAAGACCGCCTCGATCATCCCGCTGCGTCCGACTCGCGCCGCACCAGGGATCCCGAGCAGCAGAACACGGCGTCTTCCTCACGCCCAAATGAAGCTCACTCCGGCCAGACGCGAGCCCGGCGTGCCCGCGCCTTGACGGCTGGAGACGGCTTGGGCGACGAGCCTGCTGCCGGGGACCGGCGTCAGCAAGACCCTCCTCCGCCACCCGGCCAGCATGGCAACCCGGCTTCGGCCAACGCGGCGCCTCGCGGTCCCGTCGCAAGCTGGCTAGGTCCGCGCGCCATCGACGACACCGACGCTCGCCATCACCTCGATCAGCTCGCCCTCTCCTTCGAGCTGGAGGAAGACAACACCGTCGGGCTAGCTTGTTTCGGCCCGCGCATCCGGGATGAGCCCTTCCACAAAGGGTTCACGCTGCCCCGTGATACCCCCAAGTACAACGGCACCGTCAAGCCGGAGGACTGGCTCATCGACTACACCACCGCCATCGGCATCGCGGGCGGCAACTGCCGCCTTGCCATGCGCTACGCCCCGCTCATGCTCCTGGGTTCAGCTCACACGTGGTTGAACAGCTTGCCGGCCAGCAGCATCAACGCGTGGGTCAACTTCGAGCAGGCCTTTGTGCGCAACTTCACCGGCACCTACAAGTGTCCCGGCCATCCCAGCCAGCTCGCCATGTGCGTGCAGGGGCCGGCCGAAACCGGCCGCGAGTACCTCACACGCTGGACCGAGCTCCGGAACAGCTGCGAGGGCGTCCATGAGGTCCAGGCCATTCAGTACTTCATGAGCGGCTGCCGGGATGGCACCCTCCTCAAGTACAAGCTCCTGCGCTCCGAGCCAACCACCATGGCCGCGCTCATGATCATCGCAGACAAGTAAGCCAATGCCGACTCCGCCATGAAGATCCAGGTGGTGCTGGATGAGGCCGGCAAGGCGATGCCGGCGCCATCCCCCAAGCCGGCTGGTGAGAGAAGCCGCCAGTAGAACAACCAGCAGAACAACAAGCGCAAGGCCGATCAGCAGGCCCCTCGCTACGACAATCGCCTCATCGTGGCCGCCGAGCAGGCGCCCACGGCCGAGCCGGCCGACAAGCGCCGGCAAGCAGGCAAGACGGCATGGCAACCCACCATGAGCTTCGAGGAGATGCTCGACGCTCCCTGCAAGCACCACAGCGGCGCAAGACCGTCCATGCACACGCTTCGGCAATGCGCCATCACCAAGCGCATCATGAGGGGCAACATCCCGCCGCCTCCGGCTGCGGCTTCGGGCGCAGGGCAGCCAGCTCCGCCTCCTCCTTCCCCGCCCCCGGCAAATGGCGCGATGCACCATGATGTTTTCCCCAACCAGAACACGAGCTACGTCGTCTTCACCAGCCTCGATGACGACAAGCGTAGCGAGCGCCTGCTCCTGCAGGAAGTGAACACCGTCGTCCCGGCCGTGCCAGAATACATGCACTGGTCGGAGAACCCGATCAGCTGGACCCGGGAGGACCACCCGGCTGTCATGCCCAACCCGGGTGGTTACGCCCTCATCCTCGACACCACCATAGTCGCTGCCAGGCGCACCTGCAAGTTCTAGTGGGTCCTCATTGACGGCGGCAGCAGCATCAACATCCTCTACCGCGACGCCATGACCAAGCTCGGCCTCGAGGCCAAGGACCTGGAGCCATCCCGGACGGTGTTCCACGGCATCGTGCCAGGTCTCTCCTGCTCCCCCATTGGCCGGATTCGGCACGAGTGATCATTTTCGGCGCGAGCCAATCTGGTTCGAGGTGGCGAACCTATCCAGCACGTACCACGTGCTGTTGGGCCTGCCTGCCCTCGCCAAATTCATGGCGGTCCCCCACTATGCCTACCTGAAGATGAAGCTGCCGGGTCCCAAAGGCCTCATCACCGTCGTCGGTGACTACCGAAAATCCCTAGAGTGCGCTGAAGCCGGCGCCAGATTGGCCGAGTCGCTGGTCATAGCCGAGGAGCGGCGCCAGCTCGATCGGATCGTTGCGCTTTCCAGCGAGACGCCGGCTGTGCCGGCTTCAGCCAAGGAGTCGGCTGGCGAGGCCTCGTTCCAACCATCCAAGGAGACCAAGAAGGTCAAGCTGAACCCGGAAGACCCTAGCTGCAGCTAGTACGTTGTCATGGGCACCCGCCCTGACAGCAAATAGGAAGGCGAGCTCATCGACTTCCTCCGTGAGAATCGGGATATCTTTGCATGAACCCCAAAGGACATGCCGGGAATTTCGAGGAAGTACGCCGAGCACAAACTACACGTCCGCAAGGACGCCAAGCCTGTCTGTCAACCCTTACATCGCTTTTCAGAAGAGAAGAGAAGAACCATCAGTGAAGAGGTCGCCAAGCTACTCGCGGCCGGCTTCATCATGGAAGTGTTTCACCCCGAGTGGCTGGCCAACCCGGTCCTCGTCCTGAAAAAGAACAACACCTGGCGCATGTGCATAGACTACACCAGCCTGAACAAGGCCTACCCCAAGGATCTTTTCGCTCTCCCGTGGATAGATCAAGTCATCGACTCCACCGCCGGCTGCGAGCTCCTGTCCTTCCTGGATGCTTACTCCGGCTATCATTAGATCAAGCTGGACCCGGCCGACGCCCTAAACACGTCCTTCATCACCCCCTTCGGGGCGTACTGCTACATCACCATGTCATTCGGCTTGAAGAACGCCGGCGCCACCTTCCAGCGCTGCATGCAGAAATGCCTGCTGACGGAATTCAGCTGCAACATCCATGTCTATGTGGACGACATCATGGTGAAGACCAAGCAGCACCTCACGCTCCTTGACGACCTGAAGGAGACCTTTGCCAATCTGCGCGAGTACCAGATCAATCTCAACCCGGAGAAATGTTTCTTCGGCGTCCGCCGGGAAGCTGCTCAGATTCCTCGTCTTGGAGCGCGGCATTGAGGCGAACCCGGAGAAGATCAAGGCCATCGAGCGCATGTGCAAGCCAACCCGACTGCGAGATGTCCAGAAGTTCACCGGCTGCTTGGCCTCGGTTAGCCAGTTTCTTAGCCGACTGGGCGAGAGGGCCTTGCCCCTATATCAGCTGATGAAGAAGACGTCGCCGTTCGAGTGGAACGACCAGGCGGACGAAGCGTTCCGGGATCTGAAGCACATGCTCTCCACCGCGCCCGTCCTGGCCGTGCCGGCCGATAAGGAGCCGCTGTTGCTATACATTGCCGCCACCTCATGGTCGGTCAGCACGGTGCTGGTGGTCGAGCGACCAGAGAAGGCCAAGATCTAGTCTGTCCAGCGCCCGGTCTACTACCTGAGCGAGGTGCTTTCCGCCTCCAAGCAGAACTACCCGCACAACCAGAAGATGTGTTACGGCGTGTACTTTACCACCAAGAAGTTGAAGCAGTACTTTCAAGAGCATGTCATCACCGTGGTTAGCACGGCTCCCATCAGCGAGATCATGGGTTGCCGGGATGCCTCTGGCCGGGTTGCCAAGTGGGCCATCGAGCTGGCCGGCCACACCATCCTCTACGAGCCCCGCACCACAATCAAGTCCCAGACCCTGGCCGACTTCCTCGTTGACTGGACAGAGACCTGATACCTGCCACCACCGCCGGATTCGATGCATTGGCGCATGCACTTTGACGGCTCCAAGATGTGCTCCGGCTTGGGAGCCGGCATTGTGTTGTCTTCCCCAAAGGGTGACCGGCTGCGGTACGCGCTCCAGATCCACTTCGCCGCCTCTAACAACGTCATAGAGTACGAAGCCCTTGTGTATGGCCTCCGGCTTGCCAAGGAACTCGGCGTCCGACGCATCCTATTCTATGGCGACTCGGATCTGGTAGTGCAGCAGTGTTCCGGCGAGTGGGACGCCCGGGATGCCAACATGGCCAGCTACCGTTTCCTGGTCCAGCAACTCTCCGGCACCTTCGACAGCTGCGAGTTCCTCCATGTACCGCGCGCAGAAAACGAAGCCGTCGACACTCCAGCCAAGATTGGCTCATCCCGGTAGGCCATACCATCCGGCGTCTCCCTCGAGCACTTGCGCAAACCATCCATCAAGCCATCTCCGGATTCAGAGACAATCTTCGTCCCGGACGACCCTGCAGTGCCCCTCCCCAACCCGAACCCGGGGGCTGCCGGTCCTGGCTCGGGGGCCGCCGTCCCCAACCCAGGCCCGGGGGCTGCAGAACTCGGCCTGGGGACGGTTGATCCCGGCCCGGGGACTGCTGATCCCGGCCCGGGGACTGCTTATCCCGGCCCGGGGGCTGCTGAACCCGACCCGGGGATTGCCGTGCTCAACCTGGCCGCCGTTATCCCTAACCCGGGGGCTGCCACCTCCACCTCGGGGGCTGCCGCCCCAGAACCCATCTTGGTGGCCGTCTTCACCGTGGTGACGGCTCCGTCTTGGGCCCAGCCGATCTTAGCATTCCAGGAGAGCGGAGTACTCCCCATGGACGAGACCGAGGCCCGGCAAGTGCAACACCGGGTGTCCGCCTACAGCTTCATCAACAACGAGCTCGTCAAGCGTAGCGCGACAGGCATGTTCCAATGCTGCATCGAGCAAGACAAGGGCATAGAGATCCTCCTCGACATACATCAGGGAGAGTGCGGGCACCACGCCGCCTCCAGGTCTCTGGTGGCCAAGGCCTTTCACCATGGTTTCTACTGGCCCACGGCCCTCAAAGACGCCGAGTCACTTGTCCTCAAGTGCGAGGGTTGCCAGCGCTTCAGCAAGCACAGCCACCAGTCGGCTTCGGCCCTGCAGACCATCCCGATCACCTGGCCCTTCACGGTCTGGGGGCTCAACATGGTAGGCCCCTTCAAGACCGCTTGGGGCGGCATGACGCATTTGCTGGTGGCGGTCGACAAGTTCACCAAGTGGATCGAGGCGTGGCCGATCAAGAAGTTGGACGGGCCAACAGCCGTCCGGTTCGTCAAAGACATCACGGTACGCTATGGCGTCCCGCACAACATCATCACCGATAAAGGCACCAACTTTGCCAAGGGCGTGCTGGCGCAATACTGCTCTGTCTCCGGCATCCGGCTTGACCTGGCCTCTATGGCTCATCCTCAATCCAACGGCCAGGTCGAGCGGGCCAACGGCCTCATCCTATCTGGCATCAAGCCACGGCTCGTCGAGCCCCTCATCCGTTCACCTGGCAGCTGGCTTGATGAGCTGTCGGCCGTCCTCTGGAGTCTTCGGACAACGCCAAACCGGTCGACCGGGTTCACCCTGTTCTTCCTCGTCTATGGAGCAGAAGCCGTCATCCCGACCGGCATCGAGTTCGACTCACCGCGAGTCGTGATGTACATAGAAGCTCAAGCCAAGGAAGCCCGCGAAGACGGCGTCGACTTACTCGAAGAAGCACGCCTCTTAGCCCTTAGCCGATCCGCCATCTACCAGCAAGGCCTGAGGCATTACCACAGCAAGAAAATCAAGCCCCTCGTGTTCCGCGAGGGAGACCTCGTCCTCCGGATTGTCCAACAGCAAGCCGGCCAGCACAAGTTGGCCTCCCCATGGGAGGGCCCCTTCATCGTCAGCAAAGCCCTGTGTGACTGCAACACCTACTACCTCATCGATGCCCGCAAGCCGAACAAGCGCAAGAGAGATACCGCCGGCGTAGAGACAAGCCGGCCCTGGAATGCAGAGCTGCTCCGCCCATTTTACAGTTAGCTGTATGCACGTATGTATCGCTACCTTTTGTAATTCTATGAAAGATAACGGGACCCCCGAACGACACTCGGGGGCTACCTTTTCCTGCCAAGTTATTGTGTTTCACACACCCCTGTAAATTTTCTTAAACCTCCACCACCGGGTTGGTACGATCAACCCGGGGGCTCGGGGGCTGGCCGGCTTGGCCACAACCCGCCATCCTCCTTAGCACATCCCGGCGCGTTCAGGTAGCCAAGGCCCTCCACTTCGCCCTACACCACAGTCCGGCTTCGGCTGTTGGCCGGCATGAACTATGGGCCAAAGCACCTACACGCCGCGAAACACTAAGCTGGATCTGCCGGATTGGCCAACCCGGCCTCCCTGCACTAAGTTACCGCATGACCGGCTGCTCAACAGCCGGCCCAGTGGGTGTTTCGCTAGCGCTCAACGTTCGAAGGGCCTAAGTACTATGCGCTCTTTCCAAGGACCGAACTCCTTGTCACAAACCGGAACCCGGCTGTTCGACTCGCGGGGGGGGGGGGGGGGGGGGAGGTCCAAGGAAGGGTCAAGCAAGGAAAAAGGCCTAGAAATCAAAGAGCAAAAGCGCAAACATTCGCGAAAATATTTACATTACAGTAATATGGGCCCAAGGCCAGAGTTCATTACATTCACCAACACACCCCAGTGGGTGGGTGGACCTGCCACTTAACAAAAATTCGATAAAAGATAAAACAGGACGGCTTTAGACAGTCCCCGCGCCGGGTTGCTCAATGGCCGGCTCCTCCGCGGTGGCCTCCGGGTTCATCGAGGCGCTGGTATCATCCAACCCAGCATCATCATCCGCGTAAGGGCCTGACTCCTGGGCGCTGCCCGCCGGGTCATCGAGCGCTAGGCCGAAGTCGTCAGGCGGGACCACCGCGCCGTCTTCCGTCCGTTCCACGTGGAACTCGTCATGCGCGGTGAATGAGGCCAGGTAGCTAGCCCGCGCCGCGATCGCGCCTGCCTTCGTGTCCAGCTGGGGCTCCGCACGGGCCCGCTGGGCTGCCAGCCGGCCCAGGTTCAAACCCGGATACCAGGACATGACAAACCTCAGCGCCAAGTCGGCACCGGCACGCGCGGTGAAGACACGCCATGCGTGGAGCCGCACCGGCCCGGCCTCTAGCCAGCGCGCCAGCCAAGAGAAGGAGTTGGGCGCAACCGCACCCGGCCAGAGGGCCGCCGCCATGCCCAACCCGGCCTCAGAGAGCCTTGCCGTCTGCTCATCCAGGGCGTGCAGGCAGACCTCCGCCACTTGCATGATCTCCGAGAAAGACCAGGCGGCGTGCGGATCGTTTGCGGCGCCCGCGTCCTCCTGGGTCGCCTGGTGGTCGCGCATGGCCTGGTCCACCCTCCCCTGCATTTCCGGAAAGTATTCTGTTGAATAGAAAAGCAAGACAATTAGCAACGAAAAGGCAAAGCCGGCTTCACAACCCGGCGAAGTCAACGAAGAAACACTTGCTGGCGAAGGCCTCACCCAGGTGTTGTGCTTCGAGCAATGTACCATGCCGCTCCAAGTCCCCGGCACGGTTGCACGCTTCGAGCGCCTTCTCCAGCTCGGCGCACATGTCGACGGCCGCCTTCAGCTCGACGTCCTTAGCGGCGGCCGCCTTCTCATGCTCCTCCTTGAGGCAGAGAAGCTTCGCCTAGTGGGCCTCCGCCGCCTTGGCCGCCTCCACCTTCAGGCGCTCCACTTTGGCCCGGAGCTAGCTCTTGTCGCCGGCCAGCTGGTCACATTGTTGGTGGCTACGGCAAGCACCTGCTGGGCCTCCGTGACCTTGGCGGCCTCCGCCCTCAGCTGCTCCACCTCGGCCCGGAGCTGGCCGGCGTCAGCAGCCACCTGGTCATGTTGTTGACCGGCTTCAACCAGCCGGGTTCGCAGGTCCAGCACCTCGGCCGCGGCGGCTGCACGACAAAGATTTAGAGTCAAGACAACTAAAGAAAGGACAAGAACACTTTAAGATTCGATCCAACTACTACGCAGTTGGCCTGAATCTCGGGGGCTACACCCAGTGGGTGCGCTAGCGCGCCCCCACTAAGAGCACGCGAAATGTACCTTTGGCGAGGCGGAGCGCCTCCTCCTTGGCGGCAAGCTGCGCCATGACCTGCTGATGCTTCTCCAGAAGCCTGTTGTAGATGCCGACTCAGAGGGCATCCAGGTGCTCTGGAGAAACAAGAGTTAGCACGAAAAGCTCTTTAAGATTCGACCCAACTACTACGTAGTTGGCCCTAATCTCGAGGGCTACACCTAGTGGGTGCGCTGGCGCGCCCCCACTAAGAGCTGTAAAAAAAATTAAAGAAAGAAGCCTTACGAAGACGGAGCGCTCTAGCTCCCGTGCCCACTCCATCTCGGATTGGGCGAAGGCCTGAACCCGATCCGCACGCCCGCGGAGATGCCGGCGCACGGCGTCCATCGATGCCTCCTCCTGCTTCAGCGGCCCGAAGATGGCTCGCCTAGACCCGGCGGCGGGACGGCTTCCTGGCGCCACTGCCGACTGCCTGATCACCAAGGCATGCTCGCCCCCCACCGTCTCCTCCGCGGTGGGCCTCGATTCTGGCACGCCTGCCGGCGTCGCCTGCAGCACAGCGTCCGGCGTCGCCTATGGCGCCCTGTCCGGCGTCGCCTGCGGTGCCCCGTCCGTCGTCGCCCGTGGCGCCCTGTCCGCCGTCGCCCGCGGCGCCCCTTCCGGGGCGGATCCCCCGCCGCCTCCTTCGACCTCCACCCGCTCGACCACGTCATCCCGGGGCGGGGTGTCGTCGTCAATCTTCACGACCTCCCGGTCGCCCACCGCCACCTCCACCCGGCCATTCAGGTCGCATCCCTCCTCCATCGGCGGCATGAAAACCGTCCCCGCCAGCGCCATGCCCGCCGGCATCTCCGGCCAAGCTGGCTCCCCGACGGCTCGCTCCCTCACCTCCGCGGCCCTGGCCCAGGCCTGGGTCGGCGCCACCTCCATCTCCTCCATGGCCCTATTCTGGTCCCACCAGGCCATGCCCTCAGCGTCCTCCGGGTCCAGGCCGAGATTCTCCTCAGGCACCTCCTCGTCCCGGTCGATGGCGCTGCTCTGGGTCCGCCGGAACGAGAAGCCGCCCCCAGACGCGGCGTCCGTCACCGCCTGCGCCAAGTCTAGCGGCGACCTGGATCACACCAAGAAGAGCATAAGAAAAGATCGACTCGGCAGCGTGCCGGGGTCAGTGAGAAACGTACCCGATCGCCGTCGGGATGGCCTGTCTTGGCGGCATCGCCAGGACAGTGCGGCGCGTCTTCTTGGCGGCCGGGTCCGCCGTATGCTTCGCGGCCGGTTTTAACGGCACTGGGTTCTTCTCGTGCGGCTGGCTCGCCGTCGCCGGCGCCCGGCTCGACCCGGCGTCGGCCGTGTTCTTCGGCTTTCTTGGGGGCCGACGTTGCCGTCTCCGCCCCTCGATGGCGCTGCACCACCAGCTTGCGTCAGAATCTCCACGTCGTCATCATTCGACCAGTCTCGCAAGAGATCTGGGTGTGAAGACTTACCCGCTCGGCAGGTCGCGTTCGCCGCAGCGTCGGCCGGCTCCGGGTTCTCGGCATAGGACTCTTCTCCCTCCGATCGGGCCCGCCCGACGGCAAGTACCTGCGCCCTTGTCCAGTCACGCGTTGTTCGGATTGCGTTCAACAGCACCTCCCGCGTCGCATCCGGACGAAGAAGGAGATGGCACATAGCGAAATATGGGGAACAAGGACTTGTCGCGGGCGCCAGGTACTCAGCGTTGTAGGGCGCCTTGCAGAAGCGCCAATCCAGAGCTAACCCGGCCTTGGAGATGGCATTCACCCGCTCGGCGACCTGCTCCGGGTCCAGCCTCCCGGACGACATCCGGGTAGGGTCCCGGCAGACAACCATCAGGCCGATGATGTGTGCCCGGCGTTGCAGCGGCAGAACCCGGCGCGCGACGAAGGCGGCAACAAGGTTTGTCCCCTTGAGGCCCTCCCGCGCCGTCATCTCCCGAATCTGGTTGCACTGATTCGGCATCCCCTACGGCGGGTTCTTGGGCATGTAGCCCCAGTTCATCTTGGCGAGCGGCTGCTCGTTGATGAACGGGGGCAAGTTGATGGCATCGCCTCCTCCGCCGACGCGGCGAACATAGAAAAAGGTATTCTGCCACTTCTTGGCAGAATCCTCGATGGGCATCTTGGGGAACACCCCGTTCGGCCGGACCGAGACGACGGCAGCCCCGTAGTCCGACATCACCCCGGCATCCGGCCCCTGCTGCTTGAGGAAGAAGAGGCGGCTCCAGAGCTCCACGTCTGGCTCCACCCCCAGATACCCCTCGCAAAGGGTGACGAAGCCCGAGAGCTGCAGCACGGCATTGGCGCCTAGGTGGTGCGGCTGCAGCCCAAAGAAGGAGAGGAAGGCGCGGAAGAAGGGGCTCGCAGGAAGGCCGAGCCGCGCTTGAAGTGACTATAGAAAACCACGCGCTCACCGTCCTGCGGCTCCACCTCCCCTCCGGGCGCGCGTGCGGCCACCTCCGCCGCCGGCGGCAGGCGTCGGGTGTCGCGAAGATACTGAATATCATCGTCGGTGACGTTGGTTCGGCGGTGCCATCCGTGGTGCTCGGCGTGGGTGTGAGGCATGTTGGCTAAGGCGAGGAGTAGGAGTGGCTGCTGGGCGCTGCAGGGCGGTGGCAGTACTTCGCTTGTGAGCAGCAGGGCGTTGCGGCGTCCGATGGGCTCAGAAGCAAGAGCGAGGGAAGAAGGAGGAGGTAGGGGGCGCGTGCATGAATGATTTCCGCCGCCCCCTTCCCCCGATTTATAACCGCGGCAAGAACATGGGGAAGTGGGATCGGTTGCGCCCGCCCTTTCCACTTCCCCGCATTATGTGGGCACGATCCACGCGCGAATTAACTGCGTCGAGAAGGGCAACCGTCTGCGGCCGCCACATTAAATCCTCGCAAGGGGGCCGAGGGCGCGGAGTGGCGGGCCCCAGCCCGCCATTGCGTCCCATCACGCGAGTGGCCTGTCAGGGTCTCTGCACCTACTATTCGCCATGTGGCGCCCGCACCAAAACCAAGGGGTCGCGTCCCTTCCCCTTCAAGATTCGATGAACTCTTCGGTTTCCCGCCCATGCCGGGATGCCGTGATCCGGCTTCCGGAAGCCGACACACAGTCACAAGCATCATCAACATCAGCCGCCTCCTCAGGGGGTGAAACTGCGAAGGCCCCCCTGCTTGAAGCTAGCGAGCCTTCAAAGCTTCGGGGACTACTGTCGGGGGGGATGAACCCCGGGCAGGCAACGGAACCCGGATCCTTTTCAAAAATATCGGGGCCAGCATCGCTCCTCAATCCGGCTTGTGCTTTGCTAGGTTCCTTGACCCGGCCAAGACCACGACACGGCCAGGCCTGCTAGCGCATCCCGGCCGGTCCCAACAAGCCAAGACTTCTCCAACAAGTAAGCACAGCCATAGTGCGCCCCTCAACCCGGCCACGGGTCAGCTCCCGTCCCATCCTGGGCGTACGACGGAACAAGTCCCCACGAAGGGATGAGCATGGCTACAGTGGCCCATCAACCCCGCTGACCGGCAGGAGCATGGCAACAGTGGTCCACCTACCCCGCTGACCGGGGCCAGCATGGCTACAGTGCATCCCTCGTCCTGTTGATGCAAGCCGATGGCGACCAGGCGACGCGCCACTATAGCTGAGCCGGCCCAACCACTCTGTGACGCACGACAAGATGGGAAACAGTGCCCTCTGGCGCATGGGGCCCGCGCCCAGAGAACCCGTCGTATCCTGGTACCCGGCGGGCCCCAGCATCGGCTTCCCAGACGCTGACATCCCGGCCCCGTGGCCATGTAACCTTACCATTGTAGCCCTGGGGGGTTGACCTATAAAACCCCCCAGGAGCCCTCCATGTACACGAGAGAGCGCATGCGAACACTTGAGAGAGACATTAGTAGAATACACACGCAAGGAGAAGGAGCAGCCTATGCTCTGGCCTGCCTTCCTTCCTCCCCAAAACAGTTCTAGGAGCAAGCTTGTAACATCCATGTATAAACCACACTCGGCAGGACTAGGGGTGTTATCACTCCGGAGAGCCCCGAACCTGGGTATGTCTTGCGTCCCTCGCTCGCTCATGCCAACCTCGCCTCTGGAGCCCATCGGTGCCCTCGAGACTGTCCCTCTCTTTAGCCATCCTTTGGCATCTGTCGTGCGCACACCACGACACAACTTTAACAGATGAAAATGATGGAGATGATAGAAACGAATAATATGCAATAGTCAATGATTGATCAGATAAACCATCATCACAGAGCACAAAAGTAAACTGTTGAAGGTAATGCAGTAAAGTAAAGTGAACCAGTGGTGCTCGATGGCGACAGATGGATTTGGTAGACCAGTTCGCCCTTCTGCCAAAGGACTACGTCTGGTTGGAGGGGTTGTGATTTAACACAGAAGATAAACTCTCTTCGCCCTATTCTCCTTCGACTCGGAGCTGATCAGACTCCAGTTGATTTCACTCGTGGTATATACTTGTTAGCGATCTCCAAACCTTCGATAGACCTCTTCGCGAACCACAATGACTCTTGGTTGCTGAAGATCTTGCTCGGTGCAGACAATAACTCTTAAACACTCAAGCCGACACCTATCCGTCTATTGAATGTGCAGCTCTCAAGAGTAACAGGTACAAGAACTCTTAACTCAGAACTACTGTGATGCTCAACCACTGTCTAAGTTTTGGCTCTTGATTTTTCTCTCGGTGGATCTTAAACTCAAATCACTCGCAGAGGGGATGCTCAATCAATCTTCTCAGAAATCTTAAGCGGAGCAGCCAATGGGCAACATTGGAGCGGGCTGGCTATATATAGCCACAGCCTTCCCGGAAGGGAAAAAGACCAAATTGGACATGTGGAGCAGCCAATGGCCGAACGACACGAGTCCAACGGTCGGAAATTGAGCACAACGGTAACATTCCTTGCGGAGCAAGTAATGCTAACTCCTCAGTTCGAAAGATATCTCCTTCAGCATGAAGAACAACGTCTATTGCTGGCAGGTAATCATTCGAAACATAAAGAGATTTCTCTTAGTCTTGCATAGGTTTTGGGCTAAGCATCACAGTGGATCTAAGCTTCGAGAACCTATACCCCTCTTAATAGTACGGAAGTCATATGACTCAAATGAATGAAAGAAGAACAACGAAATGAATACTACGTCTTCACCTTGTCTTCAACTTCCACTCGCTGCAGTCAATTTTCTTCGGACAGTATCTCTGAACCAATTGCTTCACATCAACAATAAGTTCCCGAGGGGTTAACTCCTTCAAATCAATCTTCTCGACTACATGTTTTCAACAGATGTAGCTCATTCTTCTCTGCAACGCAGATATTCTTTGGTCAAGTTCCTCGAACTTGGCACCAGAGACAGCATTCCCTTCGGTTCAGCATGGACTATTTCTCTCTGTGTTCACTAGCAAACAAATTAGTCCATGCATGTTTTTGTCAATAATCTCCAAAACACAAGAGGGCAAATATTGCACCAATAATCTCCCCCTTTTTGGACGATTGTTGACAAAATAGAACACATCGAAAGATAGATAACAGAATGAAATGGATTGCGAAGGATAATGAAACACGAGAGATAATTACGAAGATAAAACACGCTCCCCCTGAAGGTATGCATCATTTGGAGAATGCATAGGAGATAAATCGGAAGGTAATGAGATGAATCTTGATATGAGTGATATTGACATATAATCTCATTCGTGGTCTCTTTTAATGCACTCGACAGTGTCTGAGGTATTTCCTCCCATACACAACCTTTGAAAAAGATTTCTTAGATAGAGTGAATACTTTGAAATGATTTGTGACGAAGGATAAGCCATGAAGATTCACTCAGAACACGGTTTGAATCCACACGAGATATAAGTTCCCTGCAAGTTAGATACTCAAGGAGAATCAGAGCAAGGGAATCATAGGTATATTGCTCGGAGTTGATATGCTTCAGACGAGGTTTTCCTGCAACAAGGATGATACGATGGAGATATGCAAGGAAAAACAGCTTATGAGACAGATAGAGAGAGTTCGCTTTCGAATCGCAAGAAATTTAATCTGAAGCTAACTTCTTCTCCTGCAAAGTTAGATAGCGAAAGATAAACATTATAGAATATCTAAACATAAGACACATAAAGTTTCAAGGAGTGAAGCATCTCTTCTTAAAGAAGCATGATTTCCAATCCTCCTTGAAATGCTTTTACTTTCCCTACATGATAGATAAGTATCGAGGATAATTATTGCAAGGAAGTAAGCTTTCGATTGCACCTGCAAACAGATAACTACAAGTGAATAGCATTGCAGGGGGTTATTAACGGTACATGATGACCAAGTATTTCAACACCACAGGCGGTGCTCCAAGTTCCAAAAGCAAATAGTTCGATGAAAACCAAATAGTCGACAGAAAAGCAAATAGTGAAAGGAAACACAATGCAGATAACCCGCTTTTCTATCACTCGATGTTCTTCTCCCCCTTTTTGTCAACAAGTGTTAAAAAGGAAAGAGAACGCATGCGAGGAACTACTCGTCCGAAGAATCCTCAGAATCAAAACTCGAACTGTTCGGCGAAGCAGAGCGAGCGATAGTCGAGGCCGAAGCAGGAGTTGGAGACGCAGCATGGGCTTCGGGATCAGCTTCGGGAGTAGCAGCGTGAGGTGCATCTGGCTTGAAGATAAATGTGCCTACTGTGTCTTCGAGATCATCACCTGGTTCAACAAACAGCAGGTCAGTGGAGGCAGAACGTTGAGGAAGCATTGGGGTTTGCCTTCGGATGCGAGGAACTTGAAACAACTCCAGATGATCGTATTCTTTCTTGATACCCTTGGCAGATAGTTGTTTGCGAGAATAACGCTTGCGCAGAAGGGTCCAGGAGTGTTTCTTTTGTTCCTTCTCATACAGGAGAGCTTGGCGAGCATAATTGTGAAGCAGATTTATCTCATCATCATTTCCAGCTTCACTTTCCGATCGAGCTTGATATGACTTTCCAGGGCTTGCTGAGTGTGAAGACAAATTTCATATGGTGAAGGATTCTCTTCATGAGGGATTTCAACTTTTGCCTTCCTGACCTTTGGAGCTTTTGCACAAGCAGACATAGAAGCAGAAACAGTATCATCAATTGGTATCTTCCCTTTGCTGATGTCCTTCACAATCCGGAGTGTGTCGCGGACTGGTGGCATATAAACTTTTGAGATATGTGGGCAGAAAAACTTTTCCTCAATAAGCTGCTCAATGGCAAACATGACACAAGGTGCATATGGCTTCAAAGCTTGAGGGCTATCAGCCGCGGAGGCCAGGTTACGAATGAAAACATCTGAATGTCAAAATGAATACCCTGAGCTGTGGCTAGAAGAGCAATTGCCACGATGCCATGAATGGTTTCTAGCCTGTTTGTTGGCGTGAGGAAGTTGTTGAGGATATAGAATAGCACTTTGTTCTCATAAGCCAGATTCTTTGGATTTGCCTCTGTACATTCATCACCAACAAGTTTGGGGTCCATCAGCAGATGAAGTTGAGCTTCGGATACATCCCAATAGTGCAGTCTATGTTCACGAGTAGCATCAAATTCGCACTGAGGAAGATTCAACAATGCTAAGAACTGGTCAGCCGAACATTTGATCTTTTCTTCTCCTGTCATCCATTTGAGGATCCAAGTACTAATATTTGCAAGGTCCCCTGAGATATAAAGAGTGGCATAGAACTGAAGAATCACTTCACGATTTCAGCCATGATTGAAACGAAGGAAGCTCTTCAGGAAGACTAGTTCAATCTGCTCAATGGTATGGTGGAAGCAGGGTAGACTTTCGAGCTCTGCGAAATTCAGAATCTTGTGCTTGAAAATGCGATTCTTGTCATATAGAATACGAGTATAATACACGGCCTGTTCCTTTGTCTAGAATCTTGGTGACAAGGAAGTTCTTTCTCCATCATATGGGCTGGTTCCAAAGAAGGCAAGTTTCAAAAGATGAAACTGCTCGTTAAAGGCAGGACCATTCAGGCCATCTTCGATAGGAAACAAGGGAAAGGTTTCCAATGTATTTCTTAGATGTTCCTCTTCATCCATAATCCAGGTCCAAATGTCATCAGGTGCAGGCACACCTTCCTCAATAGGCTTGAGAGGAGCACGAGGCTTCCTTGATTTCTCTTGTACATATTGCTTTGAGAAACTTGACTGTCTATCATTTTTGCTCGCTGGAACTCCTTCAGGAGCTTTCTGTCTTTCGGGCACTAGGGCCTTTTCTTTCAATGTATTTCCTTCGGTTGGAGGCACAACAACCTCTTTCTCAGACGCTTGGGGCACAACTGGTGGAGCAATTACTTCTTGATCCATCGGCTCATCAGATTTCCTTTCTTTCTCTTCCAACTATGGTGCAGTGGTACGAGGAGCAGGATCAACATCCATCTGGGTAGAGGCACCAGATGATGCGACCAGGGTGGATTTGTCTCGGGAAGCATTAAGCTCCCCCTTATTCTTGTCAACCGCCTCCTTGTTTGATTCGGAGGGCTCAGCTTGTAATGTTTTCAGAGGTGATGGATCTGCCTTCTCAACTTCGATTTCCTCATCAACATCATTAACTGGGGATTGCTGATTAGGCGAAGCATTTCCTTCATCAGTCTTTTCCAGGAAGATATCAACAACATCAGGTTGTTCTTGGGCTGCTGGAATAGGAAAGATAGCTTCCACATGGCCAGCTTGCTGCATTGGTTCATCCTCGTGAGGTGGAGATGGTGGAATCTGCTGCAAGGGAGTACTGGAATCAAGTGGAACATCAGCAACAGTCTGAAGGCAGCGATCTTTGTTTTCTTTCGGTTTGCTGACTCTCGCTTTACCCTTCTGATGTTTTTCTTCTTTAATTCTTCTTCGAGCAAGATCTGCCTTGCGGTCAATCTCCTCGTTTCTTCTGTCACACAACTGAGATAACTCCATGTGCAACCGCGAGTGCCAATCAATTTTCTCATTCCGCATGAGACTGAGAGACTTGGTGAGTTCAACAATCTCTTTGTTCAGATTATTTCTTTCGGATTCAGAGTTGGCCTCTCTCCTCATTTTCTCGACAACTTGCTTGTCTTTGATAGCTTGATTCAACTTCTTGGAGATTTTTCTCAGCTCAATGAAATGCTTCGTTACCATTTTGGTAACATCATCAGGTAGTCCCAGACTGCTTATATCATCAGATTTTGCATCATATGCAGCATTGTCAATCACATCGATCATGAGATTGAAATCACACTTCTGTTCCTCTGTGGAAGCAGGAACACAGGGTCTGGCCTTTTTAGTAGATGCATCCGCTTTTCCTTCAGATTGCAGCTTTCTCTTCGCAACAGGGTTAGTCAAAGATCTAGAAGCTGCAGAACCTGAAGGTTTGTCAGTGAAGGGAATGGGTGCACGCCTTGGTGATCTCCTTGGAGAGGGTAAAACTTTCACTTGTGAGGGGCTCTTGGATGGCTTGTTGAGAATGGCACGTTGGTCATACATTGGAATTTCATCAGGAGCATCTTCGCTGGATGACTCATTAGACGAGTTAGAAACGGCCTTGTTTGATTTCCTGGCGACATTTTTCTTTCGAGGAGCACGAGGGGAAACAAATTTCCTAGACTTGCTTCCCTTGGAGGCAGAAGCATGATCCTTCTTCTTCTGGACGTCTTGCTGAGTCAGCACGACGTTTTTCACTTCAACTTGGTTTTTCTTTGTTTCCCTAGCATCACGCTCGGCTTTGGCCTTCGCCCTCTTAGCTGCTTCCTCGGGAAAATCAGTGATGTTTTTGAGGGAGTTGGGATGAGCATTTGGCTATTGAGGTCTGACTTTTTCATCATTGGGGCCAATGCAGTTTTCACCAATGCAGTCATTCCACAATGGTGTGAAGGCAAACAGAATCTGGTACTTCTCGCAAACATTTTCATAATTGTACCATTTTCTTGCCCGATGGCGGCGAATCCTTTGAAGCCTATTGTTGCGTTCAGTCATTGATTCACCCTCAGGTGGAGTTCTGTAACTACCTGGATCAGAAATTTCAGCCGTGGTATTCTTTTCCCTGCCATGACCACCCTTTTTAGGATTACCATCCGAGAAGATGGTTAGGGCATCTGTGATCAATACATCTTCGGGCTGACTGTGAGCAGAGGGAATCTCCTCATTATCTTCTTCAGATTCAGTCTCATGTTCCTTTTTCGGTGCTTTGGGAGGCTTTGAAGATTTTCCTCCATGATACGTCTCCATCATGTCTATAATTTTTGATTGTTTCATGCCAATATTTTACAACTTTCATATACTTTTGGCAACATTTTATATCATTTTTTGGGACTAACATATTGATCCAGTGCCCGGTGCCAGTTCCTGTTTGTTGCATTTTTTTGTTTCACAGAATATCCATACCAAACAAAGTCTAAACATGATAAAAATTTACGGAGATTTATTTTGGAATTTATGTGATTTTTTGGGAAAAGAATCAATGCGAGACGATGCCCGAGGGGCCCACAAACCCTAGGGGCGCACCCCCCTATCCAGGGCGCGCCTGGCAGGCTTGTGGCCACCTCGTAAGGCGGTTGGTGCCCTTCTTTCACTGCAGGAAATATAATATCATGATAAAAATCATGTTAAAATTTCAGCCCAATCAGAGTTACAGATCTCCGGGAATTTAAGAAACGGTGAAAGGCCAGAAAACAGGAACGCAAAACAGAAGAGAAACAGATGGATAGATCCAATCTCGGAGGGACTCCTGCCCCTCCGCCACCATGGAGGCCATGGACCAGAGGGGAAACCCTCCTCCCATATAGGGGGAGGCCAAGGAAGAATAAGAAGAAGGAGGGGGGCTCTCTCCCCCTCTCTCCCGGTGGCGCCGGAACGCCGCCGGGGCCATCATCGTGACGGCGATCTACACCAACAACTTCGCCGCCGTCATCACCAACTCTCTCCCCCTCTATGCAGTCATGTAACCTCTCTTTTACCCGCTGTAATCTCTACTTAAACATGGTGCTCAACGCTATATATTATCTCCCAATGATGTATGGCTATCCTATGATATTTGAGTTGATCCGTTTTGTCCTATGGGTTGATTGATGATCATGCTTGGTTTGAGTTGTATGTTTTATTATTGGTGCTGTCCTATGGTGCTCTCCGTGTCACGCAAGCGTGAGGGATCCCCGCTGTAGGGTGTTGCAATATGTTCATGATTCGTTTATAGTGGGTTGCTAGACTGACAGAAGCTTAAACCCGAGTAAGGGGCTTGTTGCGTATGGGAGTAAAGAGGACTTGATACCTTATAATGCTATGGTTGGGTTTTACCTTAATGATCTTTAGTAGTTGCGGATGCTTGCTAGAGTTCCAATCATAAGTGCATATGATCCAAGTAGAGAAAGTATGTTAGCTTATGCCTCTCCCTCATATAAAATTGCAATAATGATTACCGGTCTAGATATCGATTGCCTAGGGACAAATAACTTTCTTGTGACAAAAAACTCTCTACTAAAACTAACGTAATTGTTTCTTTATTTAAACAGCCCCTAGATTTTATTTATGTGTTCTTTATTATCTTGCAAACCTATCTTATCACACCTACAAAATAGTTTCATACTTGTTTTAGGTAAATCAAACGTAAAGTGTGCGTAGAGTTGTATCGGTGGTCGATAGAACTTGAGGGAATATTTATTCTACCTTCAGCTCCTCATTGGTTTCGACACTCTTACTTATCGAGAAAGGCTACAATTGATCCCCTATACTTGTGGGTTATCAAGACCTTTTTCTGGCGCCGTTGCCGGGGAGCAATAGCATGGGGTGATTATTCTCGTGTGTGCTTGTTTGCTTTATCACTAAGTAGATTTTATTTTCTATTATAAGTTGTTCTCTATCTTTAGTTATGGATATCGAACACAAAATACCAAAAAAATTAGGTGTACTTGCTACCCATGGAGATGGGGAACCTCCTAAAACCCTCGATGCTCGTTATGTGAAAAATATTAGACACTACTTTGATAATCCTGAGAAAACCCCATTCAACTTGATAATGGGAGACACGTTGGATCAACGTGAATACTTTAGGGATTGTCGCTTGAATCAAAAAGAGAAACTATTATGGGATCAAATTCATATGTTGCATTGGTATGCTCGGGATCTATGCTTGAGATATGATTATACTTGTCGCTCTGGGGTGAAGGCTCCACAGTTCCCTTTTCATGTAAATTTAATGATAATGAAACCTTGGCTTATTATGCTAATGGTATATATGATTACTATGATGTGGAATGAATAGAAGAATTTGTTGCTTTTAAGGGTGCTTATGAAATTGAATCTTTGTTTGAAAAGTGTGAAAATTATGATGATGCTATTTACAGACCTGAAAATTATGCTATGCTTAAATATTGCAATGAGAATTATGAATATAATGTCGATATTAATGAGTTTATTGGGAAACTCTTCGCTGTCCAAGAAGAGACTAGTATTTTGCAGGAAACTATGGAAGAAGAAATTGATGACACTGTGAGCTCATTGGATGAAAAAGATGACGAGGAGAGCGAAGAACAAAAGGAGGAAGAGCGGATTAGCTACCCGTGCCCACCTTCTAATGAGAGTAACTCTTCAACTCATACATTAATTTCCCTTCGTGCTTATCGAATGATGAATGCTATGATCCCTTGGATTCGTTTGTAATATCCCTTTTTGATGAAATTGATGCTTGCTATGCTTGTGGCCATGATGCCAATATAAATTAGGCTTATGGAGTGCTATAGTTCCTTATGTTAAGAATGAAATTGTTGCTATTGCACCCACGCATGATAGTCCTATTATCTTTTTGAATTCTCCCAACTACACTATATCGGAGAAGTTAGCGCTTATTAAGGATTATATTGATGGGTTGCCTTTTACTACTGCACATGATGAGTTTTAATGAATATAATATGCATGTGCTTGCTGCTCCTACTTGCAATTATTATGAGAGAGGAACTACATCTCCACCTCTCTATGTTTCCAACATGATAAAATTGCAAGAAACTGTTTATGCTATGTATTGGCCCTTACTTGATGTGATGAATTATTCTTTTATGACATGCTGATGCATAGGAAGAGAGTTATACTTTGTTGTTGCATGATATATGTTATTTGTGCTCACTACTAAATTACAAATCATTGCTAATTAAAATTGGCTTTGATATACCTTGGGATCCGGTGGATCCATTACTTGAGCACTATATGCCTAGCTTAATGGCTTTAAAGAAAGCGCTGCCAGGGAGAGAACCCAGAAGTTTTAGAGAGTCATTTTATTCTGTTGTGTGCTTTTAAAAAAAGTTTTAAAACAAAAAAATATAGAGGGGAACCTAAAACTTTTCAAAAAGAAATGTGAAAGTAAGAAAGATGAGCACCGTTGAAGTGGGGGAGCTCCTTGAACTTTGTTCATGCCCATGGAAACTTTGCAAGTCTTGAATTATAGAAACTTTTCAACAAAAATAATTATCCCCTTGTACAAATCCATTGTATTATTAAAATAATGTGCCAAGATTTGCCTTTAGGATGATTAGATTTCTTGTTTGGTATGTGCAGTGGAAAAATAGAAACTTTGGCTGTAGTGCATGAATTTACATTTTTTACTGGAATGTCAAAAGTTACTGAAACTTTTACACAGTACTTCTATGCAAATTGTTTTTTTCCTAATTTTTCAGAATTTTTGGAGTTACAGAAGTATGGTCAATGTTCAGATTGCTACAGACTTTCTGTTTTTGACAGATTCTGTTTGTGATTCATTGTTTTGCGTGTTTTGATGAATCTATGGATTGTATCGGTGATATAAGCCATGGTGAAGTTAGAGTACAGTAGTTATAATGCAAAAATAAAATATGAATGGGTTTGCAACAGTACTTAAAGTAGTGATTTGTATTATTATACTAACGGATCTCACGAGGGTTTTGTTAAGTTTTGTGTGATTGAAGTTTTCAAGTTTTGGGTAAGATCACGATGGATGAAGGAATAAGGAGTGGCAAGAGCCTAAGCTTGGGGATGCCCAAGGCACCCCAAGGTAATATTCAGGGTCTCCCAAGAAACTAAGCTTGGGGATGCCCCGGAAGGCATCCCCTATTTCTTCTAACGACCATCGGTAATTTTACTTGGAGCTATATTTTTATTCGTCACATGATATGCGTAAATCTTGGAGCGTCGTGTGCTTTTTATTTTTATTTTAATAATGCACCTTGCTGGTATGAGATAGTCCTTGGTTGATTTATAGAATGCTCTTTGCACTTCACTTATATATTTTGAGTATGGCTTTATAGAATGCTTCATGTGCTTCACTTATATCATTTAAAGTTTAGATTGCATGTTTCTCTTCGCATAGAAAACCACCATTTGTAGAATGCTCTTTTGCTTCACTTATATTTGTTAGAGTGTTGGCAAATCTTTTGTATAAAGAATTAAACTCTCTTGCTTCACTTATATCTATTTAGAGAGTCGGTAGGAATTGGTCATTCACATGGTTAGTCATAAAATCCTACATAAAACTTGTAGATCACTGAATATGATATGTTTGATTCCTTGCAATAGTTTTGCGATATAGAGATGATAATATGTGGGATGTACTAGTGAATGATTGTGGTCTAGTAACTAGTAAGAATATTGGTGTTAAGGTTTGTGATTCCAGAAGCATTCACGTATGGTCTCCCGTTATGCGATGAAGTTAGAGCATGATTTATTTTTTATTGTCTTCCTTATGAGTGGCGGTCAGGGACGAGCGATGGTTTTTTCCTACCAATCTATCCCCCTAGGAGCATGCGTATTAGTACTTTGCTTCGATGACTAATAAACTTTTGTAATAAGTATGTGAGTTCTTTATGACTAATGTTGAGTCCATGGATTATACGCACTCTCACCCTTCCACGTTTGCTAGCCTCTCTAGTACCGCGCAACTTTCGCCGGTGCATAAACCCTCTACATACCTTCCTTAAAACAGCCACCATACCTACCTATCATGGCATTTCCATAGCCATTCCGAGATATATTGCCATGCAACTTCCATCATCATCATATACATGACTTGAGCATTCATTCCATATTGCCTTGCATGATCGTAAGATAGCTAGCATGATATTCTCGTGGTTTGTCCGTTTTTTGATATCTTTGCTATGCTAGATCATTGCACATCCTGGTACACTGCCAGAGGCATTCATATAGAGTCACCATGTATTAGTTGTATCGAGTCGTAATATCGAGTTGTAAGTAAATAAAAGTGTGATGATCATCATTATTAGAGCATTGCCCCAGTGAGGAAAGGATGATGGAGACTATGATTTCCCCACAAGTCGGGATGAGACTCCGGGCTTAAAAAAAAGAGGCCAAAGAGCCCAAAAAAGGAGAAAATAAAAAAATAAAAAAATGAGAGAAAAAGAGAGAAGGGGCAATGTTACTATACTTTTACCACACTTGTGCTTCAAAGTAGCACCATGTTCTTCATATAGAGAGTCTCTTGAGTTATCACTTTCATATACTAGTGGGAATTTTCATTATAGAACTTGGCTTTTATATTCCGATAATGGGCTTCCTCAAATGCTCGAGGTCTTCATGAGCAAGCAAGTTGGATGCGCACCCACTTAGTTTTCAGTTTGAGCTTTCATACACTTATAGCTCTAGTGCATCCGGTGCATGGCAATCCCTACTCACTTGCATCGATATCGATTGATGGGCATCTCCATAGCCCGTTGATCCGCCTAGTTGATGCGAGACTTTCTTCCTTCTTCTATTGATCCCTACCACCACATTCTATTACACCCATAGTGTTATATCCCTGGCTCACGCTCATGTATTGAGTGAAGTTGAAAAGGCTTGAGAACATTAAAAGTATGAAACAATTGCTTGGCTTGTCATCGGGGTTGTGCATGATAAATACTTTGTGTGATGAAGATAGAGCATGACAAGATTATATGATTTTGTAGGGATAATGTTCTTTATCATTGATATTTTGAAAGACATGATTGTTTGTTGGGATGCCTGAGTATTTATGTCTTTATGCCAAACTATAGACTATTTCTTTGAATCATCCATGTCTTAATATTCATGCCATGATTAGATTATATGATCAAGATTATGCTAGGTAGCATTCCACATCAAAAATTATCTTTTTTATCATTTACCTGCTCGAGGACGAGCAGGAATTAAGCTTGGGGATGCTAATACGTCTCCATCATATCTATAATTTTTTATTGTTTCATGCCAATATTTTACAACTTTCATATACTTTTGGCAACATTTTATATCATTTTTTGGGACTAACATATTGATCCAGTGGCCAGTGCCAGTTCCTGTTTGTTGCATGTTTTTTGTTTCGTAGAATGTCCATACCAAACAAAGTCCAAACGCGATAAAAATTTACGGAGATTTATTTTGGAATATATGTGATTTTTAGGAAAAAGAATCAACGCGAGACGATGCCCGAGGAGCCCATAAGCCCTAGGGGCACGCCCCCCTACCTAGGGCGTGCCTGGCAGGCTTGTGGCCACCCCGTAAGGCGGTTGGTGCCCTTCTTTTTCCGCAAGAAAGATAATGTCAGGATAAAAACCGTGTTAAAATTTCAGCCCAATCAGAGTTACGGATCTCCGGGAATTTAAGAAATGGTGAAAGGCTAGAAAACGGGAACGCAAAACAGAAGAGAAATAGAGAGATAGATCCAATCTCGGAGGGGCTCCCGCCCCTCCGCCGCCATGGACTCCATGGACCAGAGGGGAAACCCTCCTCCCATCTAGGGGGGAGGCCAAGGAAGAAGAATAAGGAGGGGGGCTCTCTCCCCCTCTCTCTCGGTGGCGCCGGAATGCCGCCGGGGCCATCATCGTGACGGCGATCTACACCAACAACTTCGCCGCCGTCATCACCAACTCTCTCCCCCTCTATGCAGCCATGTAACCTCTCTTTTACCTGCTGTAATCTCTACTTAAACATGGTGCTCAACGCTATATATTATTTGCCAATGATGTATGGCTATCCTATGATGTTTGAGTTGATCCGTTTTGACCTATGGGTTGATTGATGATCATGCTTGGTTTGAGTTGTATGTTTTATTATTGGTGCTGTCCTATGGTGCTCTCCGTGTCATGCAAGCATGAGGGATCCCCGCTGTAGGGTGTTGCAATATGTTCATGATTCGCTT
The DNA here is from genome assembly GCA_011799875.1 of Thinopyrum elongatum. Lineage (NCBI taxonomy): Eukaryota > Viridiplantae > Streptophyta > Magnoliopsida > Poales > Poaceae > Thinopyrum > Thinopyrum elongatum. Next base: position 151,136,540 of record CM022301.1, read on the forward strand.
ATAGTGGGTTGCTAGAGTGACAGAAGCTTAAACCCGAGTAAGGGGGTTGTTGCGTATGGGAGTAAAGAGGACTTGATACCTTATAATGCTATGGTTGGGTTTTACCTTAATGATCTTTAGTAGTTGCGGATGCTTGCTAGAGTTCCAATCATAAGTGCATATGATCCAAGTAGAGAAAGTATGTTAGCTTATGCCTCTCCCTCATATAAAATTGCAATAATGATTACCGGTCTAGTTATCTATTGCCTAGGGACAAATAACTTTCTTGTGACAAAAAGCTCTCTACTAAAACTAATGTAATTGTTTCTTTATTTAAAGAGCCCCTAGATTTTATTTACGTGTTCTTTATTATCTTGTAAACCTATCTTATCACACCTACAAAATAGTTTCATACTTGTTCTAGGTAAAGAAAACGTAAAGTGTGCATAGAGTTGTATCGGTGATCGATACAACTTGAGGGAATATTTGTTCTACCTTTAGCTCCCCGTTGGGTTTGACACTCTTAATTATCGAGAAAGGCTACAATTGATCCCCTATACTTGTGGGTTATCACTCCTCCTGTTAATCTCATTCGATCAGACCTTGGTGGAAACTGAGGCAATTCTCCTTTAGAATCTGAATACTTTTCCGAACTCTGTGCCATGACCAACCTGTGAGAAGAATAGATACGAGGGAAAATGGGGTAGGGTCATAAGCATGCACAGAAGGTATTTTGAATGAAAATGACTGATTTTGCAAGAAACATAGGAATTCATGGTAGTCTTAGAGAAGATATCTTCGATAGATTTTAAACTAGACATAGAGTGTTCAAGGCTGATTAAAGACTATCTAATCTTTCGGATAAGGACACATGAACCTTAGGTCGAGGAGAACAAGTACGAGGAAGATCTACAAACCATACCAGTCAAATCCTAGTGATTCCTAAAGATCTACTGCGGTGAAATAAATCATGGAAAATAGCATCGGTAAGAACTGCCCTAAGAACGGAGTTATGGACAGGAGCAGTTCCGGATCCAAGCGCCCTAACTTGGCAACTTGGATCAGCTACGGCAATGCGGGAGGAAAGATTACCGCATGAGTGTGATCAACCGCAATGAAATTTCACCGGAGTAGCACGGCGAGGCTCCTCGCCGGAGTTGCTTCGAGCAAGGGCTCGGGTGGAGGTGGATGAGGGTTTGAGGAATTGGGAGGAAGAAGACACGGTGAGGGATATTTATAGCTGGAGAGCTGAACCTCCTCGCCGAAATCTACAGCCCTCAGTTTCAGGATGTTCCGCATTCGACGGACACAATCACGATCGTGGGGATTCTGGGTACGTGGCAATCGGTTTCTGCGAGGAACTCGGGAAGAGATCGGGAGACCGAAATGTTCGAAGAAGGGCAAACGCCAAAAATGGTTAAAAGTTCGAAGTCGATTTCTTTCCCGACCAAGGATGTCGGACAGAAATTTTCTTCAGATCAAACTGCATGCGTATGACGGACAACATAGATTTGTATGAGAAAGAATAGAGGGATAAAATGGTCCGAAACAAAAACACTCAGCCAGAAGAGAGGAAACACAAAAACACGGAGCTATGAGTGAGTTGTTCATCGAACGAAACACAAACACAGTGAAACGAAGACAAACACACGAACGAGAGCAAATAAACACAAAGAACAGGCATTAACAATACAGATCTCAGGGCTAAGAATAAACGAGTAGAATCCCTGAGAGAGTTCCTGCAAGAAGGGTTAGTTCTTTTTCGCAACCCACACTTGCGTGGGCAGTGAGAATCTCATTTGTTTTGTCTGAGCAGGGACATTCTTTCGATGAGTTATGTAGTTCGCCTATGCATTACAGGAGTAATCATATGAATATGCATTGAAATTGTTTCCAGAGACATGAGCATAATGATTCGAGGAGGTACGCATGTACTCCTTCTGTCGAAGGTTTGACCGATATCCATTCGAGGAAGTTCCAGCGCCAATCTATGAATGATAATCATTTCCTCGAAGAGAATCACTCTGCATATTCAGGTTAGCAGTGACAGATAAATTTTCAATGATGCACTTCTTCACCCAAATCTGCTTCTTAGGTGAACCAGACCTGCAGTTAGTCCCAACATAACGAGCAAAAACCTTACCATTCTATTGTTTGAAGAATTTGTAGTTTGAGTCATCAGACTCATCAGAAACAATAGAAATGGGAGTGTCATATCCAGACAGAATTGCATGTTCGAGAGTTTTACTTTTAGCAAGAACCCAACTCGTTTGAGGGTATTGCTCGGGAGTCCAGTAGGTTCGATTAATGTTGAGTTTTCTTTCGAAACCCAATCCTTCCTTTTGGGGGTTTTTGTGCAGTATTGACTTCTTGAGCACATCACAGAGAGTTTGATGCCCTTTGAGGCTCTTTAGCATTCCTATCTCAAGCAAGTTCTTTAACCTGCAATTTTTATCAGAGATAGCAACAAATTCCTTAGAAGAGGGGTTAGAAATACCATTCGTAGTTGTTGCAATATTCTCGATGACAGCATTAGATATTTCAGCATTTGAATCAGCATTGCTACGTTCTAGGCATTATAAGCAAGGAGGCACAAAATCATCAGGAAGTCGTTTAGATTGCTCGGCGAAGAGAGAAGCTTTTTCTTTTGCTAGCACGTTATGAGACTCTTTCAGTGACTCGAGTTCTTGATTCCTGTTAAGGAGTTCATCTGATAAACTCTCATAGTCGACTGTAAGGGAATCATATCGGTTGGAAAGATCATCAATAGTTGAAGAAAAAGCATCATGCGCTTCGATCAATTTTTGATTCTTCTTCATCTCTTTGACTAGTAATCCTTCGGCTTTCCTAAGATTCTTCTCAAGTTTTTCAAGCTCATCATGTTGAGACTTTGCAATCTTAACTAGTTTAGCATAGGCAATGTATTCAGGAGAATATTCAGTCATAGATTTTCGGTGTTTTGCTGATACCTGATCCTTAGAGGTCTTTGCCATGAGACAGAATGCGATTGGTTCATCATCACTTGAAGCATTGTCATCAGTGTCTGATTCGAGTGATTTCTTAGATGATTCATAAGCAACGAAAGCATTGCTTCTTCCTAACCTTCTGTGAAGCTCGTCATCTTCTGATTCTGATTCGGATATCTCATCTTTAGATTCCATATTCATTTCAACACATACTCTGTTCAGCTGCGATATTCTCTTCATATTAGATTCGATGGTTGCTTTGGCTTGCACGTCAGTGACTGGTCTCGTCGAAGAGGATGAGAAAGATTCATTTTTCTTCGAGAGCTTACACTACTGTAGCATGCTGCTAACGTGACACTACAATCAGAGACCCTTCGACGAAACTGTGTGCGATGCATTAATCACAAACGATGATGTAAAAAACCGTCAAAAAAGGTGCAAAATGTTTGCGATGGTGGATACATCAAACACGGTTCAGATTTTAGTTGCGTGTGCGATGCTAGGCATACGGTTCAGTTCAATGAATTGTTTGCGATGAGGCAGAACAATAGAAAAGGGCAGCCAGATGAAGGCGTGTGCGATATACGGCATACAGTTCACCCGGATGAACTGTTTGTGATTAGGCAACATAAAAAGAAACGGTCAGCCATATCAAGGTGTGTGCGATATACGGCATATGGTTCACTCGGATGAACTGTTTGCTTTGAGCCAAGAGAACAGAAATGGTTCAATTTAACAAGATGTGTGTGATACAAGGCAAACAAGTCTGTAATCAGAAATGTGTGCGAAGACCGATAATAATATAGACGATTGCTGCTAATAAGCCGTGTGTGTTGTGGGCAAACGCTTGCTGGTATACAATTGTCAGCGATTGATGAAATCATCACCGACGAGTTCCCTAGTATGGTCCGTGTGCGATGTCATTGCACACAGAACAACAACATATGTACTTATAACTTATAATGACTTGATTCCATAAACAGATTGAACATCCAATTACATAGGTGGCTAGTACACACATGACCTTTGCACACACCAAAGTATGTTCCAAAATGCCTAGAGAACTCAAATAATGTATAAAAAGGCAAAACGAACTCTGAATAATTTCATATTTTTAGGACGACGCTCCTATAGTTGCATGTTGCCTCTGTTAAATAAATCAAGGCGGGAAGAGACAGCGTATGTCGTTTCACACACATAGGTGACAAGTTCCCTCTCGGAACCATGAGCCTTTTTGAGAGAAGCTCCGGTTTGTAAGAAGTTTATACCAAACTTGTCCCAAATTGGACTAATTTTTTACCACAGCATGTTGGTGCCATGTCATAACACCATGCCAAGTTTCATGATTTTGAGGCGAGTTTTGGATTTACAGTAATTTTAAAACCAGGTTTCTCAATGTTTACTGTCGAGTCGGCACTACCCTGGATAGGCTTTTTCCTCGTGGGTCCCAAATGAAAAATCCAAATCTGTCACTACCATGCAGCTTTTCTTATTAAGAATTATAGCCCATTTGGTGTGCTAGCTGAAAATAAGTTTGTGGGTGCTGGTGGGCGCTAAGAACTTGCGGGTTCTGTAATGAACAAAGATCTCAAGGATCCCGCGAGAGTGATGTTCTTTCCCTATGTTGTGAATGCTTATAATATTTATGTCTTAATTAAAGAAATGGCAAGCCATTGGCCCAGTATGAAAGAAAATATGGGTCAAAGCCGAGTTGAAAAGGGCAACAATATCTAACTCCAGCTTACAAACAATACAAAAGCACGAGGATTAATTGCTCATCAGGTTTAGACAAAATCCAGATTGAACAGGACAATGATATCTAACTCAACCAAAGTTTTCGGCAGTCACAATCAAATGGATCGGTCTGATCCATAAAATCAAGATCCCAGTACAAAAATTATATTGCTCCATGATGACGATAAGTTGTTGTAAATAGAAGCCGAGCATGATCAGAAGCCCTTAGGTCCACCTGGAACTTCTTTTTATGTTGTTCAACACTTGCAGCCGTGAGAAATTTCTTGTCGAAAAACTTAATCCTCACGGACAATAGTGCCCTCGCATTCAACATGATGAATGTGACAAAGCTAGTGTTTGCATTGTTGGATGCATATCCTTCCAGCGTTACTGTCTTCAAACGAATGTCATGAGATCTGAGAAAATCCCAGTGCTTCTTGAACCATCGATTGGTTATACCTTTTTCTCCATGTGTTAGTGCCTAAATAGAGATGAAGATTGAAAACAGTTAATGTCTAAAAAATATTATGTTGAAAGAGTGATAGCTGAACGATTAATTATAGTACATTATATATGGGCTTTCAATGTGCGTGAAATCATCACCTTTATATACAAATTCTCCAGACATGGAAAGCATTGCTGCAAGGCAATAATGATGTTGAGATCAAAACACCACATACTGATATATATATAAGGTCTTGACATAATCCACCACCACTGATAGGATGGACAAGCTCTTCATTGAGCATAGAACATAATATTAGCACTGAAAGTGTACTCCAAGATGATACTTAACTTATGCGCACAAATGAAAAATGCAAATTACAAAAGTGTACGTGAATAATATACAGTGCCTCAATAGGTGTGGAGGCAAACACCATCTCGAACCATTTAAATGGATCATGAATTGCACCCAAGGTCTCTAGTTTAGGCGCAGAGACCACAGTTATTTGTGAAGGTTTATAAGAACAATCAAGGAGCAACCTTTGAAGTGAAGGGGCATCTTCGATGATGAGCTCCTGTCCTTTGAAACGAATTCCAATGCTTACAAGGTGAGGCGACTTTATTTTGAGACAAGGGATATGGATTCCTATTCCAAAAACAAGCACCAAACGCTCCAGTGCAGGGCAGCTGGAGTGGATGATGTTGTGCAGTGAGGCCACCGACAGATCAACCAACACAAGCGCAAGTTTTTTTAGCAGTGGGAGTCGAAGCATTTGTACCAGATTGTCTGCTAGATGGCACCGGGTCAAGGCGGCGGTGTGGAGAGAGGACGAAAACCATGAGATGGGCGTCGGTGGTGAGGGCACGGATGCAGCTCTCGGTGGTAACCCATCACTGTAGTAATGGTAGAACTCAAGCTGCTGGAGTTTATCGAATTGATGGGATGTCAGCCAGGTGGCCACCGTGCAGGGTATGTCCAGCAGGTAGCATGCCGGGATGCAGATGCGTTGAACGGAGCCCTGGTGGGAGGAGATGATGGCTTTGGGGAGTTCAGAATCATCATCGACAGATAGCTGACGACAGTCGAGATTAATAGGTGCGGCGTGCCACTGAGTGCGCCACCGAGATGCGAGGACTTGTGTGCGACAGCCATCCTTGGTGGGGAGAAGGGAGATGATCTCCCCAAGGATGGCGTCCGGGAGATCGCTGATGCGGTCCGCCGGAGATTCTACTGGTTCCTCAGGTCCAGGGAGGGCGTGGCCGCTTCTGGCCGCGCTGCCGGGTCAACGGCAACGGCGCTGGCCGGAGCCTCATCTGTGTACATACCAATCTGAAAGAAAAAAAAATTGCAGAAACATACATGTAGGACATTCAAAATCAATTCTCAAGATCTGAAAGAAAAAAAAGGCACAAACATATATGTAGGACATTCAAAATCAATTCTCAAGATCTGGCCACGAATTATTAGCACGCACGCTAACCATAGTCATATTATTAGCAAAAATCATGTGTAGAGAACAAACAATTAATCACTAACCCTATACGGATACCATTCAAACAATCAATACACTACGTGCATCTGATGGATCTTAATTACTCTGATTTCATGGACTGAGAGAACATAACCATACGATTTTATTCCAAAAAAATTAGGGAGGGGGGGAGTAACCAGAGAAAACACATGATATGTTTGCCGCACAAATGGGTATATAGATGACTAACCGGTTTTTCGTCGGAGTCGCAGTCGTTGCCGGAGTTGCTGTTGACCTCCGGCTCCGGCTGGGGGGCACGACGGCGCCGACGAAGTCAAGGTCGTGTTGCTGCCCGCGCGAGACCTTGTCGGCGGTGATGGCAACCTCTGTGCCCAGCTTCACGCGTTGCGCGGGTGCTTCACCAGCCCCGGCATCGCCACTCCCTCCGATGGTGCGCTTCGGCGGCATCCTCATAAACTCCAGAGTCCAGACGTTGGTGACCACTGTGGACTGGGGGTGCGGCCGCCTATTATGGCCGGCAGCTCAGGCACGCCATTAATACGGACCAGTGGGAGCGAGGCGGGCGGCGGTCAAAGGCTGTCTCACCTCCTGGTGAGCCTGTGCAGCGGACTTCAGGCATTCCTATACCATCATTTCACACAGCTACTCGCACGCCTCCCGTTGACACTGCGTAGTGAAAATGCCTCCTGTCAATTCACACACCTGCACGCACGCCTCCCTGGCTACCTGCACGGCGGATTGCTCGCATGCGTCCCGTCAACTCACGCCTGCATGTATATTTTTTCTGTTTTTTTATGATTCATTTTGCCACTTTACTGCTTAACCGAAGCATGGCACGGTCTAAAGCACACGGTCCGAATAAATATTCCGTATGAGATATTGGTTGCCAGTTATTAACAATCTCCCGTTTGCAAGTAGATTATATCAAAACTTGTCTCAAATTTGACGAAAAAATACAATATCACAGTCTACTGGTGTCCATATAAGACACCACGATAAGTTTCATGAATTTCAACTAAGTTTTAGATTTACTGAATTTTAAAAATCAACATTCTCAATGTTTTGAAATTTCTTTCACGGGGAAACAAGCACCCAGGGACACAGATATGATTTTGCAATACATTTTGGTGCACATGTAGCTCAAATTTGATTTTTTGCACATTAAATCCCAAGGAAATCAATCAATGTATAAAACGGGTCGAATGATCTCTGTTTTTTTTCAAACTTTAACGTGACACTCCTTTGGTCGTATGTTCACTTCAGAAAAAGTTTGACATGTGTCCTCAGAGTGGAGGTGGTGGTGCAGGATGTCTGTCTGTGTGTGGGGGGGGTCCATTAGTACACTACTGATACGTCTCCAACGTATCTATAATTTTTTATTGTTCCATGCTGTTATACTATCATTTTTGGATGTTCTACAATCATTTTATATCAACTTTATATCATTTTTTGGGACTAACCTATTGACATAGTGCCCAGTGCTAGTTGCTGTTTTCTGCTTGTTTTTTACATCGCAGGAAATCAATACCAAACGGAGTCCAAACGCAGCGAAACTTTTTGGAGATTTTTTTTGGACCAAAAGACATCCAGTGGGATAAAGAAGTAACGAAGAGGGGGCCCGAGGTGAGCACAAGACACCGGGGCGCGCCTGGGCCCCCAGGCGCGCCCTGGTGGGTTGTGCCCATCTCGGAGACCTCCTGCACCGCCTCTTTGCTCTATAAATACCCCAATATTCCAGAAACCCTAGGGGAGTCGACGAAAATCAATTCCAGCCACCGCAAGTTCCAGAAACCACAGATCCAATCTAGACACCATCACGGAGGGGTTCATCATCCTCATTGGTGCCTCTCCGATGATGCGTGAGTAGTTCATTGTAGACCTACGGGTCCGTAGTTAGTAGCTAGATGCCTTTCTCTCTCTCGTTTGATTCTCAATACAATGGTCTCTTGGAGATCTATTTGATGTAACTCTTTTTGCGGTGTGTTTGTTGGGATCCGATGAACTTTGAGTTTATGATCAGATCTATGTTTTTATCCATGAAAGTTATTTGAGTCTTCTTTGATCTCTTATATGCATGATTGCTTATAGCTTCGTATTTCTTCTTCGATATTTGGGTTTTGTTTGGCCAACTTGATCTATTTATCTTGCAATGGGAAGAGGTGATTTGTGATGGGTTCGATCTTACGGTTCTTGAAGCCAGTGACAGAAGGGGAAACGACACGTATGTATCGTTGCTATCAAGGATAACAAGATGGGGTCTATTTCTACATAAATAGATCTTGTCTACATGATGTCATCATTCTTATTGCATTACTCCGTTTTTCTATGAACTTAATACACTAGATGCATGCTGGATAGCAGTCGATGTGTGGAGTAATAGTAGTAGATGCAGGCAGGAGTCGGTCTACTAATCTTGGAGGTGATGCCTATATAATGATCATTGCCTGGATATCGTCATGATTATTTGAAGTTCTATCAATTGTACAACAGTAATTTGTTTACCCACCGTTTGCTATTTTTCTTGAGAGAAACCACTATTGAAACCTACGGCCCCCGGGTCTCTTCTTTAATATATTTGCCTTCGCGATCTATTTTTATTTGCTCTTATTTTCAGATCTATTAATCCAAAAAATACAAAAATACCTTGCTGCAATTTTTACTTATTTATTTTATCTCGCGTTCCCGCGAGATCTATTTATCCAATCTACTACAATTTTACCTATCCTTTTACCCGTGAGGGATTGACAACCCCTCTCTTACGTCGGGTTGCAAGTATTTGTTCTTTGTGTGCAGGAGCTGTTTACGTGGTGTTGTGTGGTTCTCCTACTGGTTCGATAACCTTGGTCTCATCACTGAGGGAAATACCTACCGTTGCTGTGCTGCATCATCCCTTCCTCTTTGGGGAAATACCGACGTAGTTCAAGCAAACATCAAAAGGAATTTCTGGCGCCATTGCCGGGGAGACATCATCAACATCTACCAGGTTCCTAATCACAAATCTCATCTCCTTGCAATTTATATTATTTGCCATTTGCCTCTCGTTTTCCTCTCCCCCACTTCACAAAAATTTGCCGTTTTATTCGCCCTCTTTTTCGTTCGCCGTTTTCTCGTCAGATCTGTTTTTGAGTGCAATCTTGTTGCGTAGTCACAATGACTCAAGAGAACACTAAGTTGTGTGATTTCTCAAATACCAACAACAATGATTTTATTAGCACTCCGATTGCTCCTCCCGCCACTAGCGTGGAGTCTTGTGATATTAATGCCGCTTTGTTGAATCTTGTTATGAAAGATCAATTTTCCGGTACTCCCAATAAGGATGCCGCGTCCCATCTTAACACATTCATGGATTTATGCGATATGCAAAAGAAAAAAGATGTGGATAATGATATTGTGAAGTTGAAATTATTTCTGTTTTCTTTGCGAGATCGCGCAAAAATTTGGTTTTCTTCTTTGCCTCGAAATAGTATCGATTCTTGGAATAAGTGCAAAGATGCTTTTATCACTAAGTATTTTCCGCCCATAAAAATTATTTCCCTTAGAACCCAGATTATTAATTTCAAGCAACTTGAGAATGAGCATGTTGCATAATCTTGGGAAAGGATGAAAATGATGCTAAGGAATTGCCCAACTCATGGGTTAAATCTTTGGATGATCATACAAAATTTTTATGCGGGATTGAATTTTGTTTCTCGTAATCTTTTAGATTCCGCCGCGGGGGGTACTTTTATGTAAATTACTTTGGGTGAAGCTACTAAATTTCTTGATAACATTATGGCAAATTATTCACAATGGCATACCGAAAGAGCTCCTACTAGTAAAAAAGTTAATTCGGTTGAAGAAATTTCTTCTTTGAGTGAAAAAGTTGATGCTCTTATGAAATCGGTTGCTAAAAAAATGCTCCTATTGATTTTAAAGATATGCCATTGTCTACTTTGATTGAGCAAAATAGTGATGCCATAGATGTGAACTTTATTTCGCGAAATAATTTCAATAACAATGCTTATAAAGGTAATTATAATCCTAGGCCTTTTCCTAGTAATTCCTCTAATAATTATGGTAATTCCTATGGTAATCCTTCTTATAATAATAATAGGAACACCTCTGATCTTGAGAATAATATTAAAGAATTTATCAATACTCAAAAGGTTTTCAATGCTACAATAGAAGAAAAGCTGAATAAGTTTGATGATATGTCTAGAAGTATTGATAGAATTTCGCATGATGTAGAAAATCTCAAGATGAAAATTTTTGTGCCTAAGGTTGAAGAATCAATTAAAGCTCTTTATGTTTCTATGGATGAAAGTAAGAAAAGAACCGCTATGCTTAGAGCTTGACGAGAATTTTTAGAAAAAGTATTTTCTAGTGATTGCTTTCATAAAGGTGATGAAGATCTTAAAATGATTGGTGTTTCTTCTATTGATTCCTTGTTTATTAAAATTAAGATTGATGAAAAAGGGACTGGAGAAGAGTCAACTTTATCTAGAAGGCGTCCCGATAATTTGGAGGGTGAAAATCTTGTTGAAAAATTTGATAAAAGTGGGTTTGAAGAGGTCAAGACTTTAACTAGTGATGTGCCCACTATTTTGGATTACAAAGACTTTAATTATGATAGTTGCTCTTTGGTTGATTGTATTTGTTTGTTGCAATCCATGATAAATTCATCCCATGCTTATGAACAAAATAAAGCTTTTACTAAACATATTGTTGATGCTATGATGAAAGCTCTTGAAGAAAAGTTGGAATTAGAAGTTTCAATTCCTAGAAAATTACATGATGAATGGGAACCTACTATCAAAGTCAAGATTAAAAATTATGAGTGTTTTGCTTTATGTGACTGGGGTGCTAGTGTTTCGACAATTCCGAAATCTTTATGTGATGTGCTTGGTCTTACCGATATTGAAGAATGCTCTTTAAATTTGCACTTGGCAGATTTTACTATTAAAAAGCCTATGGGAAGAATTAATGATGTTCTTATTCTTGCAAATAGGAATTATGTGCACATAGATTTTATTGCCCTTGATATTGATTGCAATCCGTCTTGTCCAATTATACTTGGTAGACCGTTTTTACGTATTATTGGTGTCGTGATTGATATGAAAGAAGGCAATATTAAATTTCAATTTACACTAAGGAAGGGCATGGAACACTTCCCTAGAACTAGAATTAAGCCACCATATGAATCAATCATGAGGGCATCTTATGGATCACGAAACAAAGATGACAATACTTAGATCCATTGCTTTATGCCTAGCTAGGGGCGTAAAACGGTAGCGCTCGTTGGGAGGCAACCCAACTTGTATTTTTTTGCTTTTTAGTTTTCTTGCTGTTTTCAATAAAATACCCAATTATGCCTCTGGTTAGATGTGTTTTTTGTGGTTTAAATTAGTGTTTGGGCCAAGCAAAGCCTTTGGGATGATTTGGGTGATAGTTGATTTGATCTTGCTGAAAAACAGAAACTTTTACCCTCAGGAAAACAATTATTATTTTTACCATAAGAGTGATTTTGATTTTATTCTTTTTGCAGAAGATTAATAAAGACATTTCTCACGTTTTCCTAATTTTTCAGAATTTTTGGAGTTACAGAAGTATTCGAAGCTTTCGGATTTCTACAGAATGTTCTGTTTTTTACAGATTCTGTTTTCTTTGCGTTGTGTGCTTGTTTTGATGATTCTATGGTTTCCTTTGAAGATTTTTTGCCATAGAAAATTTGGAATACAGTAGATATAATGCAAAAATAAAATATGAATGGGTTTGCAACAGAACTTATATTAGTGATTTGCTTTCTTATACTAACGGATCTCACGAAGGTTTTGTTGAGTTTTGTGTGATTGAAGTTTTCAAGTTTTGGGTGAGATTATGATGGATGAAGGAATAAGGATTAGCAAAAGGCTAAGATTAGGGATGCCCGAGGCACCAAAAGATAATATTCAATAAGTATCAAGCAACTAAGCTTGGGGATGCCCCCGAGTGGCATCCCCTCTTTCTTCTAACGACCATCGGTATTTTACTTGGAGCTATATTTTTATTCGTCACATATTATGAGTTTTGCTTGGAGAGTCTTGTTTGATATGAGTCTTTGCTTGTTTTGATTTTTATTTTAAGTCTTGAATCCTTGCTGGACACACCTTTTTGGGAGAGCCAAAAATTATGCTATGCTCGCTCCTATGCTTCACTTAAATTTTTATGAGCTATGGAATTGCTCTAGTGCTTCACTTATATCTTTTTGAGCACGGTGTGCTTTGTTATTTTTGAAGAAATGCTCTCATGCTTCACTTAGATTTATTTGGGAGTTAGTAAAATTTTAAAGAAATTCTCTCTTGCTTCACTTAGATTAATTTGAGAGAAAGAAATATTATGCTCATGTTCTTCACTTATATTTGTTTGAGCTTATTAAAAGCAACATATGAAACTAGTCCCAAAGTGATAGATATCCAAGGAGGATATAATAAAAACTTTCATGAAGATCATTGGACAAAATAAACTTGATTCTTAGTAATAGTTTTGAGATATGATGATAGTGATATGTGAGTCAAGTTGATGAGTAATTATGCTGTAGTAAGAATATTGGTGTTAAGGTTTGTGATTCCCTATGCAAGCACGAAAGTCAATAGTTATTCAATGAAATTATATCCTACTTGTGGTGCATTATTCGGTGTTAATTATGCTTAATGCTTGCTTACGAGATTTTTCGTTTCTTGGTTGGACGCTTCTCAATCTTTTTGCTAGCCTTCATTTGCCCTAAGTATGATCACTACTTGTGCATCCAAAACCCTTTAAACCAGTTTTGCCATATGAGTCCACTACACCTACCTATATGCGGTATTTACGTGCCGTTCTAAGCAAATTTGTATGTGCCATCTCTAATTTTCAAAATAAATTTCTCTTTTGTGTGCTCGTACCGCTCGCGAGGCGGTGAGGGGTGGCCGATATTTTTCCATGCTAGATGTGTTATTCTCATGATGAGTGTTTATTCACTTGTCATTGCACGAGAGTACGGCAAAGGTATTAGGGATGCCCAGTCCTAAAATGAAAAAATGAATTTACTTTATGTTGTCAAATAATAAATTCCTTGGAAAGTGTTGGTATGGAGGGCACCCGTGGATACGGCTAGCCATGGAAAGTGAAAGAAATGGTGGAAAAAGGAATAAACTTTAATTTCTGTTTGGGAACCGCCTATGATATATCTAGCATGGAAAGTATTGGAAACTCTAAGTCGTTTTCGTTGGTGGGAAAAGTATGCCTCTCAAAATGTTTTTATCTCTCAATTTAAGCTTTGAGCTCTGGCACCTCTACAAATCCCTACTTCCCTCCGCGAAGGGCCGTTCTTTTACTTTATGCAACTTTGATTTTTACTTGAGTCTCCATCTTCTCTTATAAAGCACCAACTAAGGGGCACTATGATCGTACTTGAGCATTGGGTGTAGCTAATATTCGAGTGCGTTTCATGAATGGATCAATGATTGAGCATAATGGGCTAGGGATAACTTGCTTTAGTGTTGATATTTTGAAAGACATGGTTTCTTGTTGATATGCTTGAGTATTAAAGTCCTCATGTCAAAACTAGACTATTGCTTTGAACCATATAAAAGTCCAAATGTCCATGCTACAAAGAAAAGAATATGTGATGAACATGTTAGGCAGCATTCCACATCAAAAATTCTGTTTTTATCATTTACCTACTCGAGGACGAGCAGGAATTAAGCTTGGGGATGCTGATACGTCTCCAACGTATCTATAATTTTTTATTGTTCCATGCTGTTATACTATCATTTTTGGATGTTTTACAATCATTTTATATCAACTTTATATCATTTTTTGGGACTAACCTATTGACATAGTGCCCAGTGCCACTTGTTGTTTTCTGCTTGTTTTTTACATCGCAGGAAATCAATACCAAACGGAGTCCAAACGCAGCGAAACTTTTTGGAGATTTTGTTTGGACCAGAAGACATCCAGTGGGCCAAAGAAGTATCAAAGAGGTGGCCCGAGGTGAGTACAAGACACCGGGGCATGCCTGGGCACCCAGGCGCGCCTTGGTGGGTTGTGCCCATCTCGGAGACCTCCTGCACCGCCTCTTTGCTCTATAAATACCCCAATATTCCAAAAACCCTAGGGGAGTCAACGAAAATCAATTCCAGCCGCCACAAGTTCCAGAAACCACAGATCCAATCTAGACACCATCACGGAGGGGTTCATTGTAGACCTATGGGTCCGTAGTTAGTAGCTAGATGGCTTTCTCTCTCTCGTTTGATTCTCAATACAATAGTCTCTTGGAGATCTATTTGATGTAACTCTTTTTGCGGTGTGTTTGTTGGGATCCGATGAACTTTGAGTTTATGATCAGATCTATGTTTTTATCCATGAAAGTTATTTGAGTCTTCTTTGATCTCTTATATGCATGATTGCTTATAGCTTCGTATTTCTTCTCCGATATTTGGGTTTTGTTTGGCCAACTTGATCTATTTATCTTGCAATGGGAAGAGGTGTTTTGTGATGGGTTCGATCTTACGGTGCTTGATCCCAGTGACAGAAGGGGAAACAACACGTATGTATCATTGCTATTAAGGATAACAAGATGGGGTCTATTTCAACATAAATAGATCTTGTCTACATCATGTCATCGTTCTTATTGCATTACTCCATTTTTCTATGAACTTAATACACTAGATGCATGCTGGATAGCGGTCGATGTGTGGAGTAATAGTAGTAGATGCAGGCAGGAGTCGGTCTACTAATCTTGGACGTGATGCCTATATAATGATCATTGCATGGATATCGTCATGATTATTTGAAGTTCTATCAATTTCCCAACAGTAATTTGTTTACCCACCGTTTGCTATTTTTCTCGAGAGAAGCCACTAGTGAAACCTACGGCCCCCGGGTCTCTTCTTTAATATATTTGCCTTCGCGATCTATTTTTATTTGCTCTTATTTTCAGATCTATTAAGCCAAAAAATACAAAAATACCTTGCTGCAATTTTTACTTATTTATTTTATCTCGCGTTCCCACGAGATCTATTTATCCAATCTACTACAATTTTACCTATCCTTTTACCCGTGAGGGATTGACAACCCCTCTCTTACGCCGGGTTGCAAGTATTTGTTCTTTGTGTGCAGGAGCTATTTACGTGGTGTTGCGTGGTTCTCCTACTGGTTCGATAACCTTGGTCTCATCACTGAGGGAAATACCTACCGTTGCTGTGCTGCATCATCCCTTCCTCTTTGGGGAAATACCGACGTAGTTCAAGCAAACATCAACTACTAGTCGCGAGCCTCCTAGGATTATTGATCATTTTGTGAGTCATGTATATATGCCACACCAAAGTCCTGAATTGGTTATTTAAAGCAGTACACAACCCTTTCATACATAGATGTTCGGGCCACATGCATGCATTGGTGGTTCTCTCAGACACTCCCTCATGCGGTTAGCAACGATGTGCCCATTCGTTAGCCCGCAAAGGTTTTCAGTTTCCACCGACAACGAGAGGCATCGGACCAAAGGTGGATTCATCTTTGGCATGTGTGTTATATGGATCATGGTGAGATTCCATATCAAAGTTCGGGCACGTGCGTACACATGAGTCCCTCCCACCGGCTCGAAGTGAGGGGGCTATGCATCGTGAACCTCTGTGTAGTGCATGCGTTTCTGGTTTGCGAAGCATGTGCCACGTCAAAGTTGTGCATTGGGTATTCAAACATCACACAACACATGACAACATGCACGCGGTGGTTGTCCTATGACACTCGCTCGCGTGTGACTCTATGTGGGCCTGTGAGGTCTTCGTCGATCAATTGAACGTACAACGAGAGAGAGGTTAATTTGACCAACAAGGATGGTTCTTTTTTTTGTTTGTGTTACGTATATGCACGGTAGGAGTATGTAGTACATGTCAAAGAGGGGGCAACATGTATACTCTATATATATATGTGTGTGTGTGTCATAACCTCGCTCCATGTGGGGACTTTTTGGTTCCCGAGGCAGGCGCCACATCAAAGTTGTGCATTGGTATTCAAACATCACGCAATACCATGCAGGCGGTGGTTACCCTATAGGAACTCACTCACGTGCGGCGCTTCCATCTGTGGCCCGCGAGGTCGTCCTCCATCACTTTGACCCAACGAGAGAGAGGCACATTTGACGAACAAGGAGGATTAATTCTTTTGGGGTTGTGTTAGGGTAGGAGTATATATATAGTACGTGTCAAAGTGGGGATGGGACCAACATATACTAGGTGTCACACATGAACCTCACTCTGTGTGGGGACTTTGCGGTTTTTGAGGCAAATGCCACATCAAAGGTTGTGCATTAGGTATTCAAAACATCACAACCACACACCTCTCCATATATATGTTTTGGCACACATGCAAGCGATGGTGGTTGTCTTGTGGCACTCACCCACGTGGTTATCGGTGATGCTTCCATCTGTCGGCCTGCTTGGTCCATCACTTTCACCGACAACGAGAGAGGTTAGTTATTTTGACTTAGGAGGGGATTAATTTTTTTTGTCTCGCGATATAGGTCATGATGTGAGATTACATATATAATAGCGCATGTGTACACATGAATCCATCCCGCTGGATCGAAGCGGGGGTGGGGCGAGCACACAACACGTCATGAACCTCTTGCTCTGTGTGGGGACCTGTGCGATTTTGAACGCATGCACCACATCAATGTTGTGCATTAGGTATTCAACACATATGCATGCATCATGCACCTTCATAAATATGTTTGGGACACATGCATGCAATGGTTGTCTTTGGACACTCTCACTCGCTTGGTTATGGGCGGCAAGCCTATATATATATATATATATATATATATATATATTCGTGGGCCCGTGTGGACGTCCATCATTTCGACCGGCGACAAGAAAGGTTATCAGGGTGGATTCTTCTTCTTTGGTTCGTGTTACCGTATAGTAGGTCGATCATTCTAGGCCTAATTAAGTTTGAGCACATGCATGCTACGCATCGTGAACCCTCGACCAGTGTGGGGATTTTACGGTTCGAAAGCATGGTGCCACATCAAATTTGCGCATTGCGTATTCAAACACCACACACACCACTTCCATATACATAATTGGGCCACATGCACAGAGTGGGTTTTGTCTTTAGACAGTACTCCCTCGCGAGTTTATCGGTGACAAGCTAGCCCATTTTGCGGGGCCGTGTGGACGTCCATCGCTTTGACCAACAACGAGCGAGAGAGGTTATACGATCAAGTTGGACTCTGTTTGGTCCGTGTTACAGTACGTCTTGGTGAGATGCCCTCCCCCCGACATGTGTGTGGGGGGGGGCTACTTCGCACTACCCGCAACCTCCGTGGGGTCGGGGAAGTCCGGCTATTTTGCGAGGCACACGTGCCACATCAAAGTTGTGAATGGTAGTTAAATATCACACCACACCCTTTTCATACATATAGTATAGGGCCACCCGCAGGTGGTTCGTATGTGGTCTCACCCATCTCCTGCCACAAACACACATTTGTGGGTCGTCACACGGTCCACCTTTGTCCAGAAGCAAAAGGGGAAGTTTGACCATATATATGATGGACTCCTATAGGTTTTGTGTTAAGGTAGGGTGAGATTTCAAACCTAACTATCTGGGGGCATGCATTCGTAGCTAGGATTCCCTTACCGCCGACATGAAGTGGGGTTCGTAGGGGGTGGCAGACTAGCAATACTGTGCGCTTTGTGCGACAGGTGCCACATCAAAGCTGTGCATTGGGTATTCGAACATCAAACCACCCTTTTCATACATATATTTGGTCCACATGCAACTGTGTTTGTGTTCTGACCCTTTCCCGCGTTATTCTTTTTGCCAAATTTATAAACAGCACATGAGTTCGATGCAGAAACCGTCTGCGATTGGGTCCGCAACAGACACGGTTTGATCAGACTACCCGTGTGGCACACCCATGCCCCTGCAGTCACTCACATCAGCACAGTAGATTGGGCTCCACGAGGCTTGCCTCCCGCTCTCAAAAATATCTACTACCTCGTAATCTTGAAAATATCTACCGCCTGGAAGGTTTTTATGTTTGATAGCACACGATTAGTATGTGCGGACCGTGTGCGATGTCTGTTACTCCCGCTCTGCTTCAATCCCTTGATTCAAATTTTCAGTAGCCCCGGCATTTTACTCCTGCCTCTGCATCCCTTGCAATCTCAAAAATATCTGCTCGCCATTGATTCAAATTTTCAGTAGCCCCGCCTTGTTACTCCCACCTCTGCATCCCTCGCAATCTCAAAAATATCTGCTCACCCTTGATTCAAATTTTCAGTAGCCCCGCCTTGTTACTCCCGCCTCTGCATCCCTCGCAATCTCAAAAATATCTGCTCACCCTTGATCCAATTTTTCAATAGCCCGGCATTTTACTCCCGCCTAGTAAAATTTTCAGTTGCCCACACACACCACACACTCCCCAAAACCTTCGCTCACACAGACACACACCACCCCTCCCTCGCTCGAAACCATCGGTAGTTCGCCGCCATCGCCGCCGCCGCCTCCATCCTCAACCTCTGCCTGTGTGCCGGGGAGCTCGAGGAGCCAATGGCCCAAAAGAGGTTTATCGCAGCCTCTTTGCCCGATGCCGGTGAGGTGGCCGCCAAGGTGTCCCCGACGTCCTCCGCGGGCTCTTTATCGATCCGCTGTCGCCGGTCACCCAATCCGCCCGCCGCCGCGCCCCTATGCCAGTTCGAGGACTTCCCCATCCTCCCTCGGGCCCGGCCACCGACGAGGTCCTACCTCGGGGTCCGGCAGCGGCGGTGGGGGACGTGGGTCGCCGAGATTACGGATCGGGAGACGCACACCCGCTGGTGGCTCGGTAGCTTCCACACGGCCGAGCTCGCAGGCATGGAGTACAACCGCTGGCAGGTCCGCTACCACGGCGCGGCGGCTAGGCTCAATTTCCCCTTAGGCACACATCCGGTCGACCTCGTTCAGCCGGAGCCAGGGGTGGTGAGCTCGGCTACGGCGCGGGAGGACCGCGAGGCGTGGGAGCGCCTCGAGGCCGAGGCCGCCGATGAGGCCTACATGCAAGAGCTCCGTCGGCAGCACCCGGAGCTCGTGGAGGCGGAGCAGGTGATCTTTGCCGGCGCGGAGGGCGGCGAGGTTATCATGCTCTCCTCCGATGACGAGTTCAAAGGCGGCGAGGACGGCGGCGCGGAGGGCGTCGAGGTGGGCGGTGAGGACGAGGAGATCGACGTCGACGAGTGGAGGAGTGTCTTCCCCAACGACCTCGACGACGCCACCGGCCCGGACCCATCTCGCAGCACACCGTACCTGACGAGGAAGGATTGGCTCGACCTCCACTTCGATCAAAAGTAGTTTAGCTTAGTTTAAATTTATGTTTTATGTTCGGTTATGCAAAACTATCTATGTTTATGTTTGAATGCATGCTACTTTCGGTTGAACCTGCTTTGAACTTGATCAAATTGAAGTTTACAACGTTAAGTTTAGGGGATCGACTACAAACGGCCAAAAATTGCTGGAGTGTATATATATATATCCACTAAGGGTTTTAGTCCGTTAACTTTTAATGGATCGGCTAGAGATGGCCTTATGCCTTGTTTATTTCAGTTCTTCACAATGTGATGCTCTATATGTGCAACTATTGGCCGTGCAGTTCAATTTCATCAATAACAATTTTAACAATACCACTATGAATTACGATATTTGGTTGCTGTTAAGGATGTTGCAGTTAACATGCCTTTTCATTTTTTTAACAATAACTAGTGTACTTTAGACCTGCACAATACCAGTTTGAATGACTATATGTGCTTGTTTTTAAATATTATGCCTGTTGCAGTTAACACACCTTTCCACTTCTTGTTTTGGTTAACTAGCGTGCTTAAACCTGCACACTAAAGGTATCATTTGTAGATTATATTGTCTACCATGGATATATTTGGTTGATGTTTAGCCTGTTGTGCTTAACATGCCTTTATATGTACTCATATAGGACAATATTGAGAATAGCTGTTGTTTACCATAGAGGTAAGTTTCATCGCATTGCTTATATATACTCACTGTTCAGGATATCGGTAGCTGGTACCATATAGCCTGGGGGCCGATAAGGGATTAATCGTCGAATCGGACATTTCACCGAATATATCTGTAACCCATTTATCGGTAGGTTTACTAGAGCCATATCTAATATATCTAATGCCACATAGCAACATGCATTGTACTGAATGACTAAATATGCAATCCCAGGCTACATAGCAACAAGGAAGAGTGTGACCTTAATGTTCTAATGATGTCTAGATATACATGTAATAAGATCTTATATAATGGGATGGCTACATCATTTTGCAATTGTTGTTTAGGTTCTAATATTAACTTGGTGCTTTTAGGTACATATGCCATTGCCAAAGATCCACACTTTGACCCTTTCTGCGTATGGGGCAATGAGATATTCATGAACCAGCATCAAGTGAGGAAACTGATAAAGATTGCTATTAAAATGGGTCAAAAGATGTCAATCGAACTATTTGTTTACACTTTATGCAAGACAACAGTGAACTGCAGGATGGTAAGTAAGAACTCTATAGCCTTCTTTTTACTGCCTGTAATGAGTTCTGTTAGATGACAATGTCTGAATCTTTTTCCTTTGCAGTGGATCCTGAAGCAGTTTACTCAAGATTACCTCTCAAACTACATGATTGGCGGTCGGCCATCACAAGGGGTTGGACTAGAGTCGTGTGTGCCTTCTGCATCGAGGAGAACACAATAGGGCCATTCCGCTTCACCTTGTTCAGCAACCAGAATGTCTCTCGCCTCTTTCTTTACCAACTGTAATAGTGCAAGTATACAACTATGGTTCATCATTCTTTATTTGGTGCTTATGTAATTCTTGAACATATGTACATGTGAATCAAATAATGCATTGGTTGCTTGAACCTGATGGATATGAATAAAGCTATAGCCTACTTTCAAATTCAAATCAGGTACAATTTTAAATAGCAGCAATTAAATTAGGGTGAAATTACGCTCTGCAGGTCATTACGGCGCACACGGTCTATAAAGCACAGCGTGTGCGATATACATCATAATCTGACACGGTTCACGGAGAGGAAACGTGTGTAACCATGCACACAGTTACCGTTTGCAAACCGTGTGTGATGTCAGACAATATCACAAACGGTGCGGGAAAACTAAATGTGTGTGATTGTCGCCCTATCGTACACGGTTTACAATGATGAACTGTTTGTGATGTGCCAGGCATCGTAAACGTAGAGCCAGTTTGGTACGAGCCTGGAATGTGCCTGGACTGCGCCTTGAAAAATCTCGTGCTTGGAGTGCGCCTGGTTTTAGGTAAAACCACAGAACTCCGACTGCGATGGCAATGCGAGCACAAACGAGTAGCAAGGATGAAGCGTTTGGGATATTCGAGATATCAGAAACAGTTTTATAGGGACAACTGTATGCATCAAGGCTCCCTATCCCCGATGGTTTCTGGGTCGTGTGGGAAGGACCCCCTATCGCAGTCACTCACTAGGCGACGGTTTAGTACGCCGTCGCGAAAAGGCGTTAAAAACCGTTTGTATAGCACCTCGTTGTACCAGTGTTAGTGTGACAATCCATTTGAGTGAATCCATTGCAGTGAAGATACATCCATCTGTTGCTAGGTTTTCCATCCCAGCAAGGACAGTCTTCTATGAGGTGACTAAATTGTTTGCACTTGAAGCACTTTATTTCTTTCGGCGGTAACTTTCTTGAAGATTCAGGCAAGTCAAATTTGTCATCATTTGTGAGACACAGATTCTGTCTTCTGAAATCACGTAACCTTTCTTTGAGCATTTCTAGTTCCCTTGTGATAGTGTGTTCATTCTCAACATCTTCTTCTTGTGAACTGCCATAGTGTGAAAGAATTTCCCCTTCACTTTTTGAAGAAGATTCTTGATATCCATTTTCAAGTTCCATATTTTCTTCGTGAATAGACAACAGCATCATGACCTCGACGTACTGAAGTTCTTCATAGTCTGGTCTTTGCTTGATTTCAGCTACGATTGGATCGAAGGTTGCATCAAGAGCACTCAGTAGTTTGTTGACCACATCTCTATCGGTGATATCTGTTACTCCTCGTTGATGAACTATTTCAACAATATTGGTCAACCGATCAGTGAGTTCCATAGCACTTTCCTTACGGAGACTTCTGAAACCAGCAAACATGGCACGAAGCATTTCAGTGTGAGGATCTGTTCTGGTAATGAATTCTTCATGAGCATTTTTTATGGCATCCCAGAGTTGCTTTGCAGTGTCAAGCTTTCGAAACCGAATGAAAATGTCTTTCGAGATACTTTCACAGATAATATCTTTTGCTTGTGCCTTCAATCGTAGTATAGCTTTGTCATCAGAATTTGGAGCATCAGGGTGCTGAATGGTGTATCCATTTTCCACAATCTGCCAAAGTTCTATGTTGATGGCTTGAAGTCTGATTCTCATTCTCTCTTTCCAGTATACATAGTCATTTTCATCGAAGATAGGAAACATTTCAGAGTGCGAGGATCTACCTACATACGACATACTCAAAACTCCAAGGTTGTTAGACCTTTAATAAGCAGAGACAGGGAGAACCTGCTCTGATACCAATTGTTAGGACCAAGAGTATATCAACCAGGGGGGTGAATGGGAGATTCAAAAATTCTTGCAAATGTTATGAACTAATCCCAAACATAGCAGCGAAAATAAGGTTCGGTAGAAATGAACTTAATCAAGCACGTTATTGAGGAACATATCTATCAAAGTAGGAAGCAATAATGGTTCAAGCATAGGATATCACAGGTTTGACAATAATGATGGTGATGCAACATGTGAGCCAATGCAGTAGCATGAGAGAAAACAAGGTATGAATTACGAAGGAAAAGCATGAGGAAGAACAATGACAAGGTGAATGAAAGCGACACAGGGAAATCAAGCCAGTCTTAATAAGATAAGTGCGAAGAGAAATTTATACGACTGGGACGACTAAACTGAATGATGAGAATGCCAATTGATGAGCAACCAACTTTAACAGATGGGAACGACAGAGATGATAGAAACGAATACTATGCAATAGTCAATGATTGATCAGATAAACCATCATCACAGAGCACAAAAGTAAACTGCTGAAGGTAATGCAGTAAAGTAAAGTGAACCAGTGGTGCTCGATGGCAACAGATGGATTTGGTAGACCAGTTCACCCTTCTGCCAAAGGACTACGTCTGGTTAGAGGGGTTGTGATTTAACACAGAAGATAAACTCTCTTCGCAGTATTCTCCTTCAACTCGGAGCTGATCAGACTCCAGTTGATTTCACTCATGGTAGATACTTGTCGGCGATCTCCAAACCTTCGACAGACCTCTTCACGAACCACAATGACTCTTGGTTGCTGAAGATCTTGCTCGGTGAAGACAATAACTCTTCAACACTCGAGCCGACACCTATCCGTCTAGAGAGTGCGCAGCTCTCAAGAGTAACAGGTAAAGAACTCTTAACTCAGAACTACTGTGAAACCACTGTCTAAGTTTCGGCTCTTGATTTTTCTCTCGGTGGATCTTAAACTCAAATCACTCGGAGAGGGGATTCTCAATCAATCTTCTCAGAAATCTTAAGCGGAGCAGCCAACGGGCAACGTTGGAGCGGGGTGGTTATATATAGCCGCATCCTTCCCTGAAGGGAAAAAGACCAAATTGGACATGTGGAGCAACCAATGGCCAAACAACACAAGTCCAACGGTCGGAAATTGAGCACAACGGTAACATTCCTTGCGGAGCAAGTAATGCTAACTCCTTAGTTTGAAAGATATCTCCTTCAGCACGAAGAACAACGTCTACTGCTGGCAGGTAATCATTCGAAACATAAAGATATTTCTCTTAGTCTTGCATAGGTTTTGGGCTAAGCATCACAGCGGATCTAAACTTCGAGAACCTACACAGCGGATCTAAACTTCGAGAACCTATACCCCTCTTAATAGTATGGAGGTCCTATGACTCAAATGAATGAAAAAAGAACTACTAAATGAATACTACATCTTCACATTGTGTTGTAGGGTGGAACCGTGGATGGAGATCTTTCACGAATTGGAGGGGAAATCCCCAAGAACAAGAAGAACACAAAGGGGCATCACAAGAGGAACACTCAAGAACAAGCCCAAATCACACATCCACTAGACTCACATCCACACAAGATCCACAAAGGTACAAGAACAGTAAAAGGAAAGATACAAGATAGAGTTCATCCCAAATCCTATGGAGGAGATGAGGTCTTGGTGATCCTATGATGGGGATCCTTCCCTAGATGGGGTCTTCAATCCACTAGGGATCTTCTCCAAAGGAGGTGCTGATCTACATGGGAGAAGTCTCTCTCTCTCTCTCAAGATGAGGTACAAGGAGCAAAGCTCATCTAGATCATATCATGTACTTTGCTAACCCTAACAAATGGCCTAGGTACGAAATATATAGGTAGGTGGAGGAGGGGGACGAAGTGGAGGCCCAAACAGGAGCCCACGGCCGTCCATCCTGATGGGCCCATGCGCACGGGGTATGTTGGGCCTGTGCGCACAGAGGTCCTGTGTGCATGGTACAAGCCCGTGCGCACGGGGTGCTCCAGCGCCAGCTTCCTGGGTAGCCCGTGGGCACGGGGTCTCGGGGCCCGTGTGCACGGGGTCGTCTGGGACATGCAGTCTTGGCCCTGGTGCACTCCTTCTCCTTCCTTGTGGATGCTTCTCAGCTCCCTTGATGTGGGCAACCTCGATGATGGTGTACATGTACTCTTGAGCTTGGACTCCTCCTCGATGAATGTGTAGCTCCGCTCACACCTATGTATGCACATGAGAGAGGGGTCAAGTAGTATACCATCCTCGAAGGATACAAATGGACACGTGTAAAGGAGATGATTCACCTTCATGTATGTGAAGTAGATGTGGCACATGTCACTTGCCAAATGGCCTCTTGACATGGTGATGCCCGAAGGATGCTCCGCATCATCCTGTAACACCCCAAAAATCGGGTTATCGATTTTTGTGTTGTTATTCCTTCCTAGCTTTCCTCTCCCGAATTTTTCCTCTGGAAGCTGGTGAGTGACCAGGTGAATCCAGACAATCCTCAGCCTCTCCATGAATTTTCCATGCTCTTGTGCCAGTCAAGTTCCCGTCTGTAAACCCCGAACCTCATTTAAACCCTAGTTCCAAAATATCGGAACTAGAAATCCTGCCTTTGTGTTTACAAAGGAGCTATCATTTTTCTTGCTCAGTTGATCCTCCCAAAATTCCCAGAGATCCTCCTTCACTCATAAACCCTAGATGTGCAAAAATATTGCCAAGTCATATGCAATATTTCTCATCTAGAATTAATTCCTTTTTCTGCCTTTCCGAGGAATTAAATCCAGAAAAATATCTATCCATCTCCAAAGTTCATGAAAACTTGTGGAGATATTCTTTGTAACCATATTGAGCTCTCATAAAAATATTGGCCATAATTAAAAAGGGAAAATTGCATTTTCCTATTTTAAGCCAATATTTCAATTTGGGGCCTTTCCAAAGGAACTACCATTTTGGTAGTTAGGAAAAATCCCAAATAATTTGTGGAGCTTGTCCTATCCCTATCTTCACCATTTCCGTCAACATCTCAAGTTTCACCCATTAAATGTTGAGCACAACACCCCTTTGCAAATTTTGTTCAGATTTTCAGTCTGCAAAGGAAGTGCTTGATTCCTTGATCTCCTTGGGCTGAAATTTTGCATGGTGATTCATTATGGGATACTACCCATGGATACCAAAAATCAGCTCATTCCATCTAGCCAATCTTACTCAGTAAATTATCTAAGTTTCTGTCCAGATTGCATCTCTGTGAAGGAAGTACCCTCATAGATGATCAATTGAGCTGAAACTTTTCCAGACAGTTCCTATGACCATATCATCACTCTACACCAAGAATCATTCAAATCCATCTAGCCATTTGACCCCAGCATCATCATTTGCACTTCTGGTTAGTGGGCAAGGTTACAAAGGAAGTACCAGCTAGCCTTGTCCATTTGTGCCCAAATTTTGCCAGTATGACTACCTTAGTAGATGACTCACCCCTGCCCAAGATCATGCCAATGGGTGCACTGTGGTGGCCACACCACATGACAAACACTTTGCTGCAAGACACTATTTGACTAGGGTGTGGTCACATTAGAGCCCCAATTTCTTGCCTGAGGGATCAAGTCAACCCAGCGAAGTGTGTAGATCATCCCAGACATGGTTTGGCTTCATACAAGGCGTGGCACGGCCGTGGACACGTGGTGACCGCCGGCAGAACGCGCCAAACCAGTGCACTGTGCACTGGATCCTTCGGGAGCCGTCCCCGGCGAGCTCCGACTTATCCAGAGGCGTCGGCGAGCTCTCCACCGCATGCATGAGTCTTCTAGAAGCTCCTTCCCCTCATCCTCTAGCTCCTGAAGGCATCTGCCGACATGGATGCTCCATCGGAGCTCCGCCACGGCAGCGAGCATCGGGCAGCTTCCCCCTCGTCGGCTAGCCCCTTCCCTCTGCTATATATAGCGTGTCCCCGGGCTCCCCTTCTCCCCAGCGATTCCCTCGCCCACCCAGCCGAGCTCCCCAAGCTCTCGTCCTCATCCATGGCCGAAACCTGCTGCCGCTCCCCTCAGCCCACTCCGCACCCTGGCTCTTCCCCCTCCCTTTTCGTCACAGCCCTCGGCCTTCCCTGAGCTCCTGGAAGCCGCCGCCGTCCTTGTGTTGACCAGAGAGGCCTCGCCGGGGTGAGCTCGTCCAACGGCCGCGGCCACCTCGTCTGCCGCCCGTGGCCCCTGTACCCCGAGCCCTCCCAAGTCCTGGCGGCTCCTCTTCTAGGCGCGGGGCGGCGCCACGAGCTCGTCCGGCTCACCGGCGAGCGCAGCAGGCAGAGGAGCACCGGCGTCGGGCCCGGTCGGGCACCTCGCCCTGCCTCTGCCTCGATCGGGGAGAGAGAAGACCCAGGAGAGAGAAAAAGAGAGAGAGAAAGGGATAAGGCGGGGCCCGCACGTCAGTCAGAGGAGAAAGTCAACCCGGGCCCGCTGTCAGTTTAAGTGGAGGCGCATTGGAGAAAATACGCTTTCGGTTTAGTGAAAGCGTAAACTCTGAAAAGGCGCTTTCTCTTTTTCCAGCCGGCGGCCGAACTGATTAAATAGTGAACGTTCACTCATTAAGGCCTAAAATGGACAGTTTCTCTCTGTTTTTGCGCTTAACGAACAACCGGGCGTTTCTTCGCGACCGTAACCCCGATTGAGGTAAAACCAACGCCCACGTCTTCAGATCGTCGAGCCAGTTCCGATGCCGTCATTTTCATAATATTTTCACACTGTAAAAATGACCATTTTGCCCTAGACCTTCGATCGGCCCCTCCGGGAAGGAAACGTTTCCAGCAAATCTTCCCGGAGTTTTATTGCACTTCCACCCGGCGTATTCCTCTACCCCAGGCAAGCCAACCTCTTCCATGAGCTCCGGACTTGTGTGATGACTTTGCTTGCACCCTGTGTGTTCATTGTAGTACATCTGTATCACCTGTTAGCCTGCACTTGCATACACCTGTTATGACATCTGTTTTAGATGTTAGCATTACTTTTCATCTAATATCATGACTTGTTTTCATGCCATGTCCTGCCATGCTAGTAACAATATTTTGAATACCGTTATCATGTAAGTGCCATGATTTGATTTCTTGCCATGTTGTCAACGTGGTAATGATTCTGCTATGCTGATGTTAAGTGGCTGCTCACACTCATAATTGTTAAGGTAATGGTGGGATGATGGAGATACCATGTTAAACCTAGTCGGTTGATCGGAGTCACCTGTCCGGGCTTATCCGTGCAACCACATTTGCCGGTATGGGACGGCCTTGACTTGGTCTGATCACGTGCTCTTTCACCGGTACCGCCCGACAGGGAGGGTTATGCGCGCGCGCTGCCCTGGCCCGGTAGGCGGCGATAACCCTGTGAGCCTAGTTGAGTTGTTTGGGTACCCGTCCCCGTTTGGGACAGTTTTGTTTGGCCACGACGGTGGCAGGTGTCAGGAGTGACACAGGGGCCACCAAGGGTAGGACTCCGGGGGAGGATGATTGCTGGTGGTACGATGGGAGAGTCACGGGTCAGGCAGGTTTTGTTGGAGCAATGCTGGTCCACCCGAATGGGATCACGAGGTCAGTGCTCCATAGTGTGGGTAAAGTGCGCAACCTCTGCAGAGTGAAAAAAATCTATTCGAATAGCCGCGTCCACGGTATTGGACAGCCCGTCCAGACCTCGCTAGGTGATCAACCGTAATAATGATAATAATGGTGGAAGAACCTGCCCTGCATAGACATCAGTTGTTGTCAGGAATATGGTATGATAGCCATGGGATGGCTATGGAAGGGATGGTCAGATGACCGAAAGACTTGGATTTGGATCAGGTTCAGATTGGATCATGAGATTATTTGGAATATGGATTATTTACTTGATGCATGCTTTACTTTACTGTACTTTACTTCAGTAGTTATCTTGCTAGATAACCCTGTTATGTCATGATGATCATTGCTGCTAGATGTTTAATCATGCTAGGTAACTTTGCTACGACATGATAATTAGAAATGATAGATAGGTATGCTATGCCATGCTTGATTCATGTTTTCCAATTAATGCCATGTTTAGAATAAATTCTTGCATAGTATAGGGCTTGCTTTGTCATCTGCTTGTTTGGATGCTATGTATTTGGTTGTCTTGCAAGTACATTCAAAGTACTCACCTGGCCTTGCACATGGCCAGTTGCAGGAGAAGAACCGTCGTGCTAGATTGTAACCCA
The DNA here is from genome assembly GCA_011799875.1 of Thinopyrum elongatum. Lineage (NCBI taxonomy): Eukaryota > Viridiplantae > Streptophyta > Magnoliopsida > Poales > Poaceae > Thinopyrum > Thinopyrum elongatum. Next base: position 151,165,954 of record CM022301.1, read on the forward strand.
GCCAGTCCTGTGAGTTGTGGAGCCCAGCCAGAGATGACGTTACCGCTGAACCAAGACTTTCGCTGCCATTTTAGATAGCCTTGGAGCTATGTAATATTGTTGTAAGCAACAGTATTGTAATACTCCATTTAATAAAGCCATTTTGTGCCTGGAATTGCTGTATCATGTCTTTGACGTGCGCCAGGTCTTATCCTGGGGCTGGCGTGCGTCGGCCCTCTATCGGGGTGCCACACATCCCCTCCCCCTTGCGGAAGATCCATCCTCGGATCAAGAACCAAATCACCATGGGAAAGAGATGGCGTCGCCATGTTGAAGTGGACGATCACCAAGTATTCATCATGTGGAAGCTTGAAATGGGCACTCTCCAATGTCGCACCGTCTTGTAATTCCTTCAAAAGGAGCGAAGACAACAAACACTTGGAAAAACAAATGTGGTTAGCGTTAACCAAGCATTCAAGAGGTGATTCACCCAACAAGTGTCATCATCATGCATAGCATAAGGTGTGACAAAGAAATGTGGCCTGGCAAGTGTGACGCCCCCGACTCAATCGTGCACTAATCATACACGCAAACATGCACGATCAAGCACAGGGACTCACGGGAAGATATCACAACACAACTCTAACACAATTAAATGGAGATCCACAATATTACAGACCAGGGATCATGAGGATCCGAATACATAAGTCAGTCATACAAACATTATCTGAGTACAGACATAGTTAGACAAGTTTTGCCTTAAGAAGGCTAGCACAAACAACGACTCTAGATTGAAAGGCGTAGGCCTCCTGCCTGGGAGCCTCCGATCCTACTCCTGGTCGGCTGGCTCGATCCAGTAGTACGTGCCGTCTGGACCCTCCTGGTAGTAAGCTCCTGTGGTGGCATCTGGCTCCGGGGCTCCATCGTCTGATGTATCATCAAAGTGGGGTATGGGGAAAAAGAAGTAACAAAGCAACTGTGAGTACTCATCCGAAGTACTCAGCAAGCAAGGATCTACACTACATATGCAACATTATCAAAGGAGAAAAGGCTGTATATGTGGACTGGGCTGCAGAAATGCCAGAATAGAGAGAAGGCCTAGTCCTATCGAAGACTAGCATCTTCAAGCATCTTCACGAAGCCACCATCTCGCAGCAATAGAAGAGAGTAGAATAGCATTTTATTAAGAAAACATGTTGAAGCAAAGCCTAGAGATCCTTCCTTGACTCCCAGCGAGAAAGCGATCCCGAAGCTTCAATTAAGTAACAAGTATCCAGTTCAAGTAGTAGATCAGGATATACAAACTGAGCGTTCTTTACAGTAGGACCGGCTATCGATAGATTATTCATCCCTGCAGGGGTGCACTATTGTTACCCAACACGCTCGATCAACTCTGGTCGGACACACTTGCTGGGTAATGTCCGGCCTCGGAGATCAACACGAAGCAGCACCCTACCTAGGCTCAGCAGAGAGGTCAGCACGCCAGACTAACCTATGCACCCAGAGGTCTTGGGCCATCGCCCTGGGCACCCTGCGCGTTGCGAGACTGGCCGAGGTGCAGGCGCGACACTGAACTCGTCAGTGAAGTATCCAGCCCAATCCCAACAATCAGCCCGCACGGTGAACCGTGACGTCTGAAGAGCTTTCGGGAGAAACGTACGACGTAGAGGGCCCCATAAACCATAATCCCGCGTGGTGGTAGTGCGTATAGGGCACGTCGACCCACTCAGATTAAACGCCCAAATCCAATAGGCTCATTTAGTAACTCGCGGAGACAATCAGAGTTTCTGAAGCTCCGCCACAATATCACACTCGAGTGCCCTTCCGGCACACCCGACATCATAGATCCCCTGCGGGTACCCATCAGGGTCGACCCGCCTGTAACAAAGGTCAAAGTAACCGTGTGGTCATAACATCAAGGGGGAAAACCTGAGGAATCACCCTCGGTGGATTCCACTCGATGAAATCATCAGGGTGAATGTATGAGGCATCACCCTCGAGGTTCACACTGAGGGGTTGCATGACAGAGTCGTATCGGAAGTGGAGAAGGAGGAATCACCCTCGATGACCACGACCGAACAGCTACAGTATTCATCAGGAGTGCGTTACGAGGTATCACCCTCGGCACTCGATAGTAACTATGCAGAGTCGTACAACTAAGGGGGTGGAGTGATGTGTCAGTCTCTGGTCGACGATCACACTGGTCGAGTCGTCGATGATCAAGCAGGGGCAACAAGGGTAAGGTGGTGGGGGTCACTGATGGTTCACTACCAACCTATACTAAACAGTTTAACATAGGCAGGTAAGGTAACAATAAACAGGTTACAAAAGCAGGCTATGCATCAGAATAGGAGCAAACATTAACAGTACCAAAATCTAATGCAAGCAGGAGAAATGGAATGGGCGATATCTGGATGCTCAAGGGGGGGGGGCTTGCCTGGTTGCTCTGGCAAGGAGGAGGGGTCGTCAACGGGCTGCTCGTCTGGAGCGTAGCCGTACCCAGCTGCAACGTCGTCGGTCTCGGCGTCTATCGAGAGAGAAGGAGGGGGAGAGAAACAATAAATTCATGGCAAAAATGCAAACAATATGTATGACATGCCTAAATGCTATGCCGGGGCGTTCTACTGCCTAACTAAATGAGTTAGTTAATTTAGGAATTTATCCGGATTTATTTAATTAAAGTTGGGCACTATTCATTTATTGAAATCGGTCTAAAAGTTCCATGTTCATCTAGCTAGGGGCATCTGACAGGAATACGGAGGGCGTATTCAGATTCATATCGAAATTCTGAGCAACTTTCATATATAAATTATTTTCATCGGAGTTATGGTTTATTTTATATGATTTTTCAAAGTTTTAATAGAATTTCTGGAATTAATTAATTATCTAAATTCGAATTATCCAGAATAGTGTCTGATGACATCAGCATGACATCACCATGACGTCAGCAGGTCAAACCCGGCTGACCAGGGTCAAACCTGACAGGTGGGTCCAGTGGGACCCACATGTCAGTGACTCAGCTAATTAACAGAGTTAGTTTAATTTTAATTAACCTAATTAGCAGGTGGGGCCCAGCAGTCAGTGGGTGATTAATATACTAATTAACTAATTAATTAATTATTAGTTTTATTTATTTTTAATAAATGTTTAATGGTGTGGGGCCCACATGTCAGCGAGACAGGGTCGGCCACGTCAGCGTTGACCCAGGTCAATGGGGTCAAAGGGGCCCAGGGGGCCCCACAGTCAGTGGCCCAGAGGCGGGGCCCACCGGCCACGTCGGCGCGGCGGCCGGAGACGCGCCGACGACCATTTCCAGCGGCGGAGCGATCGGGAGGGGGGGTCGGATTTCGTCCCCCGACCACAAGAACGAGCGCGAACTGGCGGAATCGAACGAGCGCGGAGGGGCGCATCGCGTGGTTGCCGTAGCCCGACCAGAGACGCCTAAATAGACGGCGGTGAGCACCGTGGCGGTCGCCGGAGTTCGGCCAAAAGCGAGATCGGTGAAAGAGGCTACGGGGAGGGCATCTAACGGCACGGATGGCTTCACCGGGCTGCCCTGAGCAAGCTCGTGGCCTCGGGCGAGCATGACAGCGCCTAGCGCGACGACGGCGATCTACGCGGAGGATCTAGCTTCGGCCGGTGCTGGCAGCGGCAGCAACAGGGCGCGAGCGAGCGAATGAAGAGGGGAAGGAGGAGCGTGGGCTCACAGTGGGTCGTAGGGGACTGGCAGCGAGCTCGGGGAGGGCTCGACGGAGGCGAATCGGCGCCGGAGACGAAGACGACCGTGCGGGGAAGAAGAGGTCGGGGAGGTCGAAGTAGCGGCGACGAGCTCCAATGTGCGGCGTCAGGCGATGTAGATGATGACGACAAGGCCGTAGGACATGGCGGAGCGATGAACGGGGCACGGCGGCCGCGGGATCGACGGTGGCGACGGCGGGCGGTTTCGGTCGAGCTCCCGCACGAGCAGAGGAGGGGACGAGGGGGGCGAATGGTGGCTAGGGTTCACCAGGGGGAGCGGGGAGTTGCTCTTATCCTCCCCGGCGAGCGCGGCGCGCTGTCGACCGCGCGGAGGGGCGCCAGGCTGCGCGCGAGAGGTGCTCGACAGCGAGGCAGTGAGCAGTGTGGGAGGTGGGGGATGGCACGGGGTGGGCTGGGTCGCTGGCTGTAGCAGGCAGGCCCGAGTGCACAGTAGCTTTAGGCCTTTTTCTATTTTTCCTTTTTCCTTTTCTGTTTTTCATTTTTGTTTCCTGTTTTATCTTTTGTTTTTAATCCAAACGACTTTTGTAAAATATGGAACTCGCCCATATAACATCAGTGCAATATCCAACACTGATATAAAAAGGTTTTGGGGCCAAATGTTTCCATATGGATTTTATTCAAATAAAAAGGTATTAACCAATTCTGTTTTGCTACTGTTAGAGTCACTTAATGAATTTATTAATTGTTGGTTACAATTTTAGCATTGTCTCTAGAATATTTGTCATCTAATGAACATTTTAGTTTCTGCTTTGAGTAACTTTTATTTTCCACTTTTAATTGTATTTGAAGTTTGAACTAGGAGCTGAAATGTAATATGATGCAAATGATGATTAGGCACTGTTAAGCATGCTGACTTGTCATTATCAAAAGTGATTACTGTGGCTAATGACATGGGGCGTTACAGCAAGTAAGCATATAAATTGAGCACAATCAATGACATCATAGAAACAAGCATGCAAGAGGGAGGTATAGATGCAAATATGTTTGACAAGTGAACAAGCATCTACCTCAAGATCATAGCAAATATGCACAAAGCACTCAACAAATGGTCTATGGTATGCATAGGAATCATTCTCAACACCAAATATAATGATATGTCTACACACATGGGGCAAGTGCAAGACAATCCAAGCATAACGTGCATAGGGTGTAGTGAAGATAGTGTGGTACTCAACACAATAGAAAGAGAAATTGTTCATCATGTGTGAGGAAATCAAGTCAATCATGTGACAAGCAATGGGACATGGCATATGGCAAGCATGAACACAAAGCAAGATCAAAGTATCATCATAGGCATGGGGCACAAATGGAACATGGCAATAACAAGAGATATCTCCACCAAACTTGCAAATACACATACAAGTACTAGAATCATGGATCATGTGTAATGCAAACATGGGTCACAAATGCATGGCAAAGTCATAGGAATGAGCACATCATGCAAAGTGAACATGTCAATATGGGCATAAAGTGAGAAGTGGTATATAACCCATAACCATGTGAGGGCCATGTAGAAGAAATGCGCGAAGTATTTGCGCGAAGGGAGCGGTGGTAAGGACAATACATGGGATCCCAAATCATCATTGCTCTCTAGAGCTTGTTCGTCAACTCATGGGATTGTGAGGTTGACGAGGAAGCATGTGTACCTACACAAAAGAGACACAAACCAAAGAAAGTGTGTGCGTGGTAAATGTACACATCATACATCATGATGAGTATGTGCGCGTGAGCATTAGCACAAAATAAGCATTGCTCAAAGAAATTTGAGGCATGGTAGAGAAACATGTCATCCATCATGGAATGATAGTTATTGTGTTCCACGTGATTAGGATGCAATTTATAGCATGTGTGTGGCACAACAATAGCATGTTTATTCATGGGATGCATATGATGCACACAATCATGGGAATCATGAAATTCATAGAATGGATCAAAATCTCCTAATGTGGATGAGGAAATTATAGGGGTCTCCTCATGTGCAATAGCGAAAGCATAATATGGAGATAATTGACAACATGGCAAACAATGCATGTCCGAAGCTAGGTGGTCATGGCATGGCATATGATGTAAATAAAGCATATCAATCTCATCACAAGAAAAACAAATGCCAATAACCATGGGCTTGTCATCTATGCCATATGTGCAAATTGGGTTTATTTTAATGGCATATGCATAGTCACTACGATGAGATTGCAAATGTGACATATGGTTGATCTCATGCATAGCATATGACAAGTCAAGCGGATTATCAAACATGATGTGACCAAGAGAATTATCACAAGAAATCCTATGTAACATGGCATCACAACTAATAGACTCCACATGGCAATCATCAAACTCATCATAAATGGGTAAATCATCGCATGGGGAAATCATACTAGCATGAAGCATGGTAATAGGTGGATCAACATCATGCAAGCAATCAATATCAAGAATGTCCACTGGTGGGACAAGAGCATCACCCTCACCTATGTTACCTTTCTCATTCCACTCATGTGGTGTAGGGAAGGTGGTAAGAACCAACTCGTGGTCATCGTCATCGTGATGGAACCATGTGGGGGTGCATCATAGTCCACCATGGCCATTGTCGTGTCCAAAGGAAGGACAAAGTCGTCGAGGATCGGCGCATCATCATATATGGGACCTAGCACCAAAGGAGAAGACACAATAGAGGTAGAGGGTAAGTTGTTAGAAATTGAAATGGCCTCACATGCCCTATCAACTACCTCACTCTCTCTATGTGGTGGTGGCTCACTCACTCCCTCAAGGTAGGTGCACTCAAAGTCACATATGGTGGAATCGCTCATCTCACTCAAGTGGTGGTTGTGGCTCTCCTCACATGAGAATTGGGGAAGCTCATCATATATGGGGCTAGTGGTGAAGTCACTCTCACTCTCAATATGGTGGCACAAGTCACTCAACTCATCACCATACGCCTCCTCGGTTGAAGGGAAATCCCATGCGCAACCATGTCGTGGTCGTAGCCGGGGATGAAGGCCGAAGATGGCACATCATCACTCTCCTCCGAGACCAAAGATAAGATCTCATGTGCGGTGTCGTAGCTCGACTCGGAGTAAGGGTCCCAATGGGGCGTCGTCTTCATGTTGTGGGAGAGGTTATTGCTCGTCGCCATGGTCGAAGGGGATGGCCCTTGCTCGACCGTCTTGTCACTGTCTTGTATGAGGCCCATATGATGTGGCACCTCGTAGCTTGTCTCCATGACCGAAGGGAATTTCCCATGCTCGGCTGTCTTCCTTGAGGGGCTTCCGAAGATGGAAGTGTCGCCCTCGCTTCTAGGTGGTAGCCTTGGACTTGATCATGTCGAAGTAGGCATACTCATGGGAACTAGGCGAAGATGCCGTACGGCCAAAGGCGAAGATGCCTTGAGAACACTTGGCGAAGATGCCGAAGTGGTGGTGGTAGTCGTAGCGTCCTCATGGTGGTGACGTTGTCATGCTTGAACTTGTAGTCGATGTCGCTCTTCGTCTTCATGCACGTGTGTCTTGAGGTTGTCTTGGCGGTCGTCTCGAAGATGATGACAGTGTCGCATGGTACTTGCATCGTGTGGGCGCTCCGAAGGTGTGCGACTTGAGCGTCTCCACCTTGAAGATGACGAAGGGGAAGAATACTTGTAGTTGGCCAACAAGTGTCGGATGTCATCCATGTGTGTGTCCAACTTGTCATCAAGGTAGTCCCTTTTCCTTGCTTCGGAGTGTCGTATGTCAATGGCGAGTCGCTCGATGCGGTCGAAGACCGAAGATGATGTGCTTTTCCTATCCATCACAAGACTCGAGTAGAGGTGAGTAGGAAATGAGATAAACAATACCAAGATACCGTTTACAAAAGTTGAGGATGTATCCCGTGTCACTCAATGTGAAATGAGAGAATAGTAGAATTGGTACCAGACTTGTTCACTCACACCTACAAAGTAAAGCTTATCGAGTGGCTTGGTTAGGGAAAGTGGCACAAAATTCAAGCAAATGTTAGTCCAAGATATCGAAAATGTTGAGGAAGATTCACAAAATTGCAATGTAAAGCAAATAGATCAATAGCTACGGTGACACAAGAAACACACACACGGATAGATAGATAGATGGTATCCACGCAACCAAGGAATGAGCACAAAATGTGTTGCCACGGGAAAAAGCTCTTGTTACACGGATGCTAGAGAGACAATAGCTCGATTGCTCAAATGGGCAAGATACGCTTGTGCACCAACCTATGAGAGTAAACGTGCCGTCTTCAATCCCAAGTATGCTATGTATGTATGCTCCAAGTGTATGTACTATGCAAAATGGCCCAATGCTATTTCTATTGCTTACAAGCTCTTTTGTATCTCCTCTTTTGTTTAAAAGCTTTTGCTCTTTTTTTATATGCTTGATGCTCGAGCCAAGTATGATATGAGACAAGTATGTAAGGTATGCACGGGAGAGACTTATGGCACAATGATGATAGCAAGATGATTGCACGCTAAAACTAGATATGCGGCGTAAGCGTATCACTAAGGTGCACAAATAGCGTGGCCCGACAATTCTCAATTCGCTAGTCTCGATAGGTAAGGTACGCAATAGGCTCAAGGCGATCAATGCGATGGCAAGGAATATATACAAAGGTGTAGACGAGGTTACCGTCCTTGCGTACGGTTGGGGTGTCAAAATGATGAAGTGGTCGATGTCGATGTCGAAACCGGGGCGATGATGAGTGGCGGTGATGTTGAAGTCGAACCGTTCCTAAGTAGCCGAGACACCTTAGGAAACGGTGAAAAAACGCGAACTCAAAATCTCAAATGTCAAATGTCAAAAGGTGGTAGCGGACATGCGGTGGTGGTGTCGGAGATGGCAATGCGGAAGTGGTGGTGGTGGTTGATGAAGAAGCAACCGTCCCTAAGTAGCTGAAACACCTTAGGAGACTCAAGTCACAACTCAAACAACCACAAATGCTAAATGGAGCAAAATGGGTTAGGTTGCAGAAGGTTATGGTGTTTTGCGGATGATATGGTGGAGGGCCTAGGCAAAGATGCCCAAATTTCAAAATTTTGATGGATTCAAATGATGTGGTCACCTATCTAGATGGATGGGGGATGTCAATAGCTACTCAACGAGCTAAAGAACATCAAAATTAGACTCCAGATGCGAAAGTTAAGGCCAAAACGGTGAAGTGCATTCGGCTGCTGTAGGGGGGCCGTGCGCACGGGGTCTAGGGCCCGTGGACATTGGGTCCCATGCGCATGGTACACGTACCGAGGACACGGGGTCACCAGGGACTTCGCGGGGGGCGTGCACACGGGGTTGGGGGCCCGTGGGCACGGGGGTGGCGGAACTTTCGTGATTTTGGGATCAAAATTGAAGAGAAATTGGGTGGATTTCATGGTGGGGATTGTGTGGAGGGATGGGGGAAAGCTAGATCCACTTGCCAAACATGAAAATCGTGGATCAAACACAACAAAATCTCACAAGAACCAACAAATTGCAAGAAAATTTTTGGGGCTATTTTTGTGGGGATTTTCGAAATTGGGCAAGAACAAGCAAAATTAGGCTAGAGAACAAGGAGTGGGGCTCCAGTTTCGTGAGAAACCATGGCTCATGATACCATAATGTTGTAGGGTGGAACCCTAGATGGAGATCTTTCACGAATTGGAGGGGAAATCCCCAAGAACAAGAAGAACACAAAGGGGCATCACAAGAGGAACGCTCAAGAACAAGCCCAAATCACACATCCACTAGACTCACATCCACACAAGATCCACAAAGGTACAAGAACAGCAAAAGGAAAGATACAAGATAGAGTTCATCCCAAATCCTATGGAGGAGATGAGGTCTTGGTGATCCTATGATGGGGATCCTTCCCTAGATGGGGTCTTCAATCCACTAGGGATCTTCTCCAAAGGAGGTCTTGATCTCCATGGGAGAAGTCTCTCTCTCTCTCTCTCAAGAGGAGGTACAAGGAGCAAAGCTCATCTAGATCATATCATGTACTTTGCTAACCCTAACAAATGGCCTAGGTACGAAATATATAGGTAGGTGGAGGAGGGGGACGAAGTGGAGGCCCAAATAGGAGCCCACGGTCATCCATCCTGATGGGCCCGTGCGCACGGGGTAAGTTGGGCCCATGCGCACGGGGTGCTCCAGCGCCAGCTTCCTGGGTAGCCCATGGGCACGGGGTCTCGGGGGCCCGTGCGCACGGGGTCGTCTGGGACATGCATTGTTGGCCCTGGTGCACTCCTTCTCCTTCCTCGTGGATGCTTCTCGGCTCCCTTGATGTGGGCAACCTCGATGATGGTGTACATGTACTCTTGAGCTTGGACTCCTCCTCGATGAATGTGTAGCTCCGCTCACACCTATGTATGCACACGAGAGAGGGGTCAAGTAGTATACCATCCTCGAAGGATACAAATGGACACGTGTAAAGGAGATGATTCACCTTCATGTATGTGAAGTAGATGTGGCACGTGTCACTTGCCAAATGGACTCTTGACATGGTGATGCCCGAAGGATGCTCCGCATCACTTTGTCTTCGACTTCCACTCGCTGCAGTCAATTTTCTTCGGATAGAATCTCCTAACCAGTTGCTTCACATCAGCAATAAGTTCTCGAGGGGTTAACTCCTTCACATCAATCTTCTCGCCTACATGTTTTCAACAGATGTAGCTCATTCTTCTCTGCAACGCATTATTCTTCGGTGAAGTTCCTCGAACTTGGCACCGGAGACAGCATTCCCTTTGGTTCAGCATGGACTATTTCTCTCTGTGTGCACTAGCAAACAAATCAATCCATGCCTGTTTCTGTCAACAATCTCCAAAACACAAGAGGGTAAATATTGCACCAACAAGGAGGGAACATGCGATTCAAACCACAAAAGCATTAAATTAAGAATGAGGAGGCCATTGTTTTTCACCCACCCCCCATGGGGCCTACATCGATCCAGTGCAGATAAAAAAGGAGAAATAAAAGAAGAAGCTTTAGGGGGGCGCGTCTGTAACACCCCTATGTAATTGCCACTGTGATCAGCTGAAGTTAATGCCAAGTCATATCATTTGCAGTGCCTAATCATAGTGGTTAACCAAAGCAAATCAACTCCATTCTGAAAATCAACTCAAATTCAAAAGTGATATATGAAGTTGATCAAACACTGTTGGGAAAATGTTCATTAAATGGCAAATAATCCAGGAACATTTGTGAAACCATCATCAATAAAGTTGGAGTTATACAAATGACTCAAACTATATGAAACAGCAACAAAATAGCCATAATTAATCCATTTAAAATCATTTCAAATCCAAACAAAATCTTGCATCGCCCAAACCACTTTTTGGTGAGAGCTAATATTGCACTGCAATATTTGGGCCTAGTCCCATATTTTACAAAATAACAAAAGTGGCCTAACTATTACAAACGGAATTGAAATAAAAAAGAAAAGTAAAACAGAAATCAGAAAATATAACACGGGACACTATGCACTGGGCCTTAGTGCACAGTGCCCCGGACACAACCCAACAGGCCAGCCCACCGCGGCTCATCGTCCTCCCCTGCGCGCTGTCGCGCCCGCACGCCGACACGACGACGGCCGCAGCACGCGTCGCCCATCTGCCGACGCCGGCGCGCGGATAAGATCCCCGAGCCCCTCCTGGCTCGAACCCTAGCCCCCACTGATCCCCTCACCCTCGCGCTCGCTCTCCCTCCTTCCTCCTCCTCCAGATCCGCGCGAGGCCGATCGCCGTCGACACCGCGCCTCTGCTCTGTCGTGGCCACCGGTGACCCCGCGCTCGTCCACCGAGTCGGCCAGCTCCGCCGTCGTCTTCTTCATCTACTGGAGGCCGCAGGCGGAGCCAGAGGGACCTGCATCGCGCGGGTCAAGCCGATCCCCTTCCTCTCGGCCTCCGGCGATCCCCGGAGCCCTCGACCTCGCTGCAGCTCCTTAGTATACACGGGCCACCTTGAGCCGCTCGGTGAGCTCTCCCCTCCTCTTTCCTCTCTCTGGTTGCCCGAAATTTGCCGTAGCGCGCAGCCAACGCCACCGCGCCATGGCTGCCGAATAGAGCTCCGCCGCGGAGCTCGCCTTTGACGCTGCGGTGGCCCTTTGACCAAACCACGGACACGGGCATGCTCCTGGTGAGCTCCTGCTTCGCCCGAGCCAGTTCACGCGCGAGAAAACGCACCGCAATCACACGCCCGTAGATCACCCGAGGACGCCGCCGCTTAGCTCGACGCCAACGGCGTCTCCGGCCATCCCCGGACAAACTACTCACGCCACTAGATGCGCCTCTCCGCGCTCGTTCCAATGCACCTGGCCGCGCCCCTTTCCGTGCCCGGTAGCACGTTTCCGGCGAAGTCCGGAGAGCGTCCGACGCGTTTGGGCTCGCCGGCGTGTTCTCCGGCCGGCGTCCGACGTGGACGGCTGGGTCCCACCCCAGTGCCACTGACCGTGGGCCCTGGGGGCCCCAGTTGACTGGTTGACCCAATCAACTGTGCTGACTAGGCACCCAGGCCCACTGACATGCGGGCCCCTCCAGTTAAAACGTTTTAATAAATAAAAATAATTAGATAAACTAAATGTCTCACTGACACCTAGGGCCCACCCCTTAATTAACCCTGTTATTTAGAATAATCCACTGTTAGTCTAAACAGAGACTGACATGTGGGTCCCACTAGACCCACATGTCATGTTTGACTGGTCAGCGACGCTGTTGACCGCTGATGTCACAGTGACGTCATGCTGACTTCATAATTCATTTCTGTAAATAAAAATAATTCTAGAAAATCATTTAAACTTTGAAAATTAATAACTTTTAAACCGTAGCTCGGATCGAAAAAGTTAAAACATGAAAGTTGCTCAGAACGACGAGACGAGTCTGATCGTGCCGTCTGTTTCCTTGTCGGAACCCCCTACGTAGAAGAACTCATAACTCCGAGCCAATTTCGGTAGATGAATAGTGCACATACACCGGTTAATAAATCCCAGATTAATTCTAAAAATAACTAAATGACTTAGAGGCATATTTAGGCAACCCTGCACTGCATCCTAGCATCGCACGCACTGTGTTGCATCTGATTGCATTATATTTACTTGTTTCCTCCCCCTCTTCTCTTTCGGTAGACCCAGACGTTGTCGTAGCTCCTGAGGCAGACGCCGCTCCGGAGTACGACTACGTCCCCGACGACCTTGCCCTTGCCCCAGAGCAGACAGGCAAGCACCCCCATTTTGAGCATGCCTATATCGCCTAATCTCTTCTCTCTTATGCTTGCATTAGAACTGCTACTGCTACTGTTTTCCTATATCTGTTGCATAGCCTGTTTAATTGTAGCCTACTGTTGATACCTGCCTGTTATCCTAGACTGCTTAGAATAGGCTGGGTAGAGACCCGACAGAGACCCCACTTGATCCCGACTGCCCCGCTGGATATCAGAAGACCCGAGCAACGGGATTGAAGATTAGAACCTGGCACCGCACGTCACTTCCCCTAAGATGCTCGACACTACTGGGTTACTATCGAGTGCCGAGGGTGATACCTCGTCAGCACTTATGATGATAACCTTGTAGGTTAGTTAATCGGTCGTGGTAAGCGAGGGTGATTCCTCCTACACCACCCCCGATACCGACGCCGTCGCGCAATCTCTCAAGTGTGGACCTCGAGGGTGATTCCTCCTTCGTTCACCTTGATGATATCATCGAGCGGGAATTCCATCGAGGGTGATTCCTCAGGGTTCCCCTTTGGTGTCAGACACACTGAGACTTGGTTATTATGACTAAACACTAAACCATGATACTATGATACTAAAGACGGGTCGGCCCTGAGGGGTACCCGCGCGAGCTTAATGCGAAGTGATGTGGAGTCGGGTTGACCTGAGAGGTGCCCGCGAGATAACTATGAGGCGTGGCCGGGCATTCTTAGCCCTTGCCGCAAGTCCTCGAGATGGGGCGACGGGGTCACATCGATCGTGAGTCTCTGCTCGTTTCCGCGTGCTCCTAATCCACTACGGTTTGGATATTTGATCCGAGGGGCCTCTTGCGTGATAGCACTAACCATCACGTGGGCATAGTATGGGCGTTCTGCGTCGTATACATCAGCCGAAGCTCTATTGACGTCAGCGAGGAGCGGCCCGTTTTGGATTGGACTGGGAACGCAACTGCGCTTGTATAAGGGGTTGCTAGGTCTGCTTCCGAAACATCCACGCAACATGCAGGGTTCCCAGGGCGAAGGCCCAAGACCCCTGGGAGCATAGGTTAGTCCGGCGTGCTGACCTCTCTTTAGAGCCCAGGTCGGGTTGCGGCGTGTTGCTTAGCCGAGGCCGGGCATGACCTAGTAAAGTGTGTCCGGCCGGAGTTAAGCGAGCGTGGTGGGTAAGTTGGTGCACCCCTGCAGGGAAGAAACTTCTATCGATAGCCTGTCCTATGGTAACGGACACTCGGAGTTGTATCCCGACCGGTACAACTAGAACATGACATGAGATGAGAACTGGATAGTACGGCTCTAGGATTGCTTTCTCGCGGGGAGTCGAGGAAGAATCCCCGGCCGAGGTTGATGACATTACTGCTATAAATTTACATTATGTTAATCTTCTCTCTTCTAATGCTGCGAGACCGTTGAAGATGCTGAAGATGCTAGTCTTCGATAGGACTAGGCTTTCCCCCTCTATTCTGGCATTTCTGCAGCCCAGTCCACATATACAGCCCCCTTTGAAAATGATGCATATGTAGTGTAGATCCTTGCTTGCTGAGTACTTCGGATGAGTACTCACGTTTGCTTTATTTTCCTTTTCCCCCCTTTATCCATTTGTCGCATCCAGACGACGGAGCCCCGGAGCCTGATGTCCCCGTCGACGAGCACTACTACTACCAGCCCGGAGAGTACTACTACTACGAGGAGCCGTCTGACGACCAGGAGTAGGATCGGAGGGTCCAGGGTAGGAGGCCCACGCCTTTTCGATCGTAGTTTTATTTTTACCATGCCTCTGTGAAGGCTTATCTCTCTCTCTTCTGTAAATATCTGTACCCAGATATCTGACGCTTCCGCTGACACTTGTATTCGAGCCCTCGAGGCCCTGGCTTGTAATATTAAGCTTGTATGAATTTATTTATGTTTTAGAGTTGTGTTGTGATATCTTCAAGTGAGTCCTTAGGCTTGATCGTGTGCATTTGCGTGTATGATTAGTGCACGATTAAGCCGGGGTCGTCACAGGTTGGTATCAGAGCTGACTGCCTCTAGGAGTCCCCCTATCCAATTCCTTGGCCGAAGTTGAGTCTAGTGGTCAAAAACTGTTTTACTAACTTGGATGTGTGGCTTACGGGCCCACGTCACCAACTGGGTGGTATTAGGATCTTTTATTCCTCGACCTTTACTCTGGGAATCTGATCTCTCTTCTATTCGGGTTTAATAAAAATTTACTAACACCGATATTTAGGATCTCGTTAATTCTATCCACCCGGAGAGCTGGATTCAGTGCAATTTCCCTGTCTTTGATCTGATTAGTCTGATAATCATTTCCTTTCCATTGTTTTGTTTAAACTTTCCATTCGAGATCTGTTATGTTTCTCGTCGTCGAATGACAATCCTTAATCTTCTTATTTCAGATGGACCGTTTGTTTCCACCTCGCCCTGCGACACAGCTTGTGCTTCGCACCTGCACTCGAGACGTCCCTGGGTTTCCAGCTGTTCTGATCGCCCTCTTGATCAGGCTGGGATACCGCTGGTGCCCCGAGTACATGGTCTATGAGGTTTATCGTGAGTTCAACCAGGAGCAGTACTATGCTGATGTTCGCATCTACGATCAGCAGGATGACTCAGCCACTGAGCTACACCGTTTTCACGGTATCGGCGTGATGATTGAGATGGCAGTCCATGATGCCGCCTACTCTGCTATCGCACGTCTTCGAGGACAGTTCAGTGCTGACTTGGATGCCTCTGAGTATCGGTACATTCCATACGCCCCTGTTGGAGATGCTTCTGGATTCTACACAGCTGTCTGTGCCCCTTACGAGCCTCGTCGCTATGATCAGCGAGTTCTGATTCACTGTACTCAGGCTCTGGATCGCACGGTTCGCGCCCTTGCTATCGAGTTGTTCACCACTCGAGCACGACTCTACGAGGCTATGACGCAGTTGCTACCAGCTGTTCATGCAAGGATACACCCGAAGCACATTCTTTACCCGAGCAGGACCGAGATGCCATCAGGGATCGATTGGCCTGCTGTGGGAGGTCACACGCCTGCATGTGGACCTCTTCTTACAGTTCGAGACCAGGTTCTGCATCAGAGTGCACATGGAGCGCAGGATCCTTCTGCGACGAATGTCCGTCGTCCGCACTTGCAGCTACCCCGTTTCAGTGGTTTTCTCCGACGTTGATGTAGCCTTTGCTATGTCTCGTTGTGTACTTCCTTACCGCGTGCCTGCGCGCCGCCTAGCATGTCTAGCTTTTGAATTTGCGTCGTTATGCTGCCCGAATGTAACCGACGTTGTATGGTTCTGTATGACTTAATGACTGCTATTAAGCATCGGCTGTACTAGTTAAATTCCGTCATGTTACATCATGCATGATGCTTTACACTCGCATTGGCTTCTGCTAAACTACCCCTATTGATTTAGCAGGATGGCTGACAACAATCCACCTCCGCCGCCGCCACCTGACTATATGGCTGCGATGATGCAACAGTTCGAACTCAACCGCCAATTCATGACGGGGATTATGCAGCAATTCCCCCGTCCCAATGCCGACCAGCCGCTACCTTCCATCACCTTGCCAGAATTTATGCGACTCAACCCGTCGTTCTTCCGCAACACCATCAACCCACTCGATGCCGATGATTGACTGTGTGACATCTCCCATGAGATGGAGTCTGCTGGTGTCGCCCAGGTCAACTATGTCACCTTTGCGACATACCTTCTGAAGGGTCCCGCATCACAATGGTGGGCCACTCACCGACAGACCCTGCCACATGGTACTGTCGTCACCTGGGCTGAATTCAAGATTGCTTTCCGTGCCCACTACATTCCTCAAGTTGTCATAGCTCGGAAGAAGGCTGAGTTCCGCAGTCTCGTTCAGGGCAACAAATCTGTAGAAGTATATCAGCGCGAGTTTCTGGACTTGTCTCGCTACGCTGAAGAGAACGTTCCTACTGATGAACGAAGGCAGGAGAAATTCCGCGAAGGGCTGCACCATGACATTCAGTTAGCCCTGCTTGTTCAAGACTACCCTGATTTCGCCACCTTGGTGAATAAGGCTATTATGGTCGAGACTGGATTGAAGAAGCACAAGGAAGCTACCCGACGCACTCGTGAGACGGGCTCATCTTCGGGCTCGTCCTCCTAGAAGCGTTGCATCTGGATTCCGCAGAGCATGTACCGTCCAGCAGCACCAGCGCACAGGCCTTCCTATGCTGCACCACGTCTGCCTCCTCCACCACTGAGGCAGCCTCTACAAGCTCCAGCACCTCGAGCTCCTGCACCTCGTCCCGACAATGGACTATGCTTCAAGTGTGGCCAGCCAGGTCACCGTGCCAGAGATTGCTCTCAGAATCAGAATCAGTTGGTTCTCCCTTCTGCTGGCCATGGTAATGGTCGTGGGAATTCTCAGCCTCGCTACAGCAATGCTAGGCCTTCTTATGGTCGTGGGCAGAACTACCACGTCAACATGGCTGAAGCTCAAGATCAACCTGAAATCGTGATGGGTACACTTCTTGTTAATTCCGTACCTGCATCTATTTTATTTGATTCAGGAGCATCGCATTCATTCATGTCGGAAGATTTTGCATTCATGCATGGCGTTAAGTGTGACAACCTACATCATCCGTTAGGGGTTGACACTCCCGCGGGTAGATGTCGAGCCTCCCTGTTCAGCCCCGAAGTCACTGTTGAAATTGAGGGGTTGAAATTTCAGGCACTCCCAATTATCCTGAGTTCTTCCAAGATCGATCTTATCTTGGGAATGGATTGGTTGAAGGCTCATTACGCCTCAATCAATTGCGCCACTAAGGTTGTACACCTCCTTCATCCATCAGATGAGATAGTGAATTATCAAGCTCACCTCACCCAGAACGCCGAGGCTCAGATTTATGCCTTGAACGCGTTGAACGCTTCTCCGCTTGAGGGGATCGAGAACATCCCAGTTGTCTGTGACTTCCCGGATGTTTTTCCAGAAGAACTTCCAGGAATACCCCCTGCTAGAGCTGTCGAGTTCGTCATTGACTTGAAGCCTGGCACCACTCCTATTGCGAAGCGTCCCTACAAGATGCCACCGCACCACCTTATTGAGCTTAAGGAAGAAATTGATAAATCCTTAAGGAAGGGTTTCATCCGTCCTAGTTCCTCTGCCTGGGGAGCACCGTCTCTTTTTGTCAAGAAGAAAGATGGTACGAATAGGTTGGTCCAAGATTACCGTCCTATCAACCAGGCAACCATTCAGAATAAATATCCGCTTCCCCGGATCAACGACTTATATGATCAACTTGCTGGATCTTCGGTGTTCTCTAAACTCGACTTGAGGTTGGGTTATCACCAGATCCGTGTCCAAGAAGAGGATATTCCAAAGACCGCATTCGTTACTCGATATGGCTCCTATGAATACACTGTCATGTCATTTGGCCTCACGAATGCTCCAGCTACGTTTTCCCGCTTAATGAATTACATATTCATGGACTACCTCGACAAGTTCGTCGTGGTATATCTGGACGATATCCTAGTATATTCGAAGAATAAGGAAGAACATGCCGAACATCTTCGCCTTGTTCTGGAAAGGCTTCGAGAGCACAAGTTATATGCCAAGTATTCCAAATGTGAATTCTGGCTTTCGGAAGTGACTTACCTTGGACATGTGATTTCCAAGGACGGTATTGCCGTTAACCCGGAGCGTGTTCAGGCTATCCTTGACTGGACTCCTCCGAAGAATGCCAAGCAAGTCCGAAGCTTCCTCGGTCTAGCCAGTTATTGTCGCCGATTTGTCGAGAACTTCTCTAAGATCGCCAAGCCCTTGACTAATCTGCTCCACAAAGGCGTTAAGTTTGAGTGGACAGATAAATGTCAGGAAAGTTTCCAGACCCTCAAGGACAAGCTTACCTCTGCTCCAGTGCTTGCTCCTCCTGATTCCCGCAAAGACTTTGTCATATACTGCGACGCCTCTCGTCAGGGATTAGGCTGTGTCCTAATGCAAGAACGAAGAGCGATTGCGTATGCTTCATGTCAATTGCGTCCGCATGAAGAAAATTATCCGGTGCATGATCTTGAACTTGCTGCAGTGATCTATGCATTAAACTTATGGCGACATTACCTTCTGGGTAATCGGTGTGAGATTTACACCGATCATCAAAGTCTGAAATACTTGTTCACCCAATCGGATCTTAATCTCCATCAGCAACGATGGTTAGAAACAATTACAGACTATGACTGTGGTATTTCATATACCCCGGGCAAGGCTAACGTGATGGCCGATGCCCTGAGCCTCAAGTCATATTGTAACAACCTCATGGTTAGGCGAGCTCAACCTCGTCTCTATGCAAAATTAAATCAGCTGAATCTGCGAATTGTTCCCCAAGGTTCCCTTAATAACCTTGTGGTACAGCCAGACCTTCAAAAGGCTGTTAAGGAAGCGCAAGACAAAGATGCTGAGATTGACCTCATGAAGAAAGAGCTTCACCTTGATAAGTACCGGGATTTCTCAGTTGCTGAAGATGGAACATTATATTTCAGAGACCGCATTGTAGTACCTCGCTTTGAGCTGATGACCGACAAAGTCATGAAGGAGGCTCATGATACACCGCTGTCTATCCATCCGGGTAGCACCAAGATGTATCGCGATCTCTGACAGAGGTACTGGTGGTCCAGAATGAAGCAGGACATTGCTCGATACGTTGCCGAATGTGACGTATGTCGTCGCGTGAAGGCAGAACATCAGAAACCTGCTGGAATTCTGCAACCGCTCCCTATTCCTCTATGGAAGTGGGATAAAGTGCAGATGGATTTCATTACTGGTCTTCCCAAGTCTCAGAAAGGTCACGACGCTATTCTTGTCGTCGTCGATCAACTTTCCAAGGTTGCTCATTTCCTACCTGCCAAGGAGACTATCACTGCTAGCCAACTAGTAGAGCTGTATATCTCCAGAATCGTTTCACTTCACGCTATTCCGAAGGAGATCAGTTCGGACCGTGGCGGTCTTTTCACGTCCAAGTTCTGGGAAAGTTTTCAAGAAGCTATGGGAACTCACATTACATGGAGTTCAGCTTATCATCCCCAATCCCAAGGCCAAGTTGAGCGCGTTAATCAAGTGCTTGAAGACATGCTTCGAGCCTGTGTTATATCCTTCGGTAAGAAATGAGAGGAATCTCTCCCGTATGCCGAGTTCTCTTATAACAACAGCTATCAAGCCAGCTTGAAAATGGCCCCCTTCGAAGTGCTTTATGGACGTAAGTGTCGAACCCCACTAAATTGGTCAGAAACTGGGGAACGACCTCTGGTTGGACCCGACATTATTCAGCATGCCGAAGAACAAGTCAGAATTGTCCGGGAGAATCTCAAAGCAGCTCAAGACCGCCAGAAGAGCAATTATGATCGCAAACGATGGGGTCTGACTTATCAACCAGGTGATCATGCTTATCTTCGTGTCACTCCTATGAAAGGCACCCGTCGTTTCGGAATCAAGGGCAAGCTAGCTCCTCGCTATATCGATCCTTTCCGCATTGTTGCCAGACGTGGACAGGTGGCATATAAATTGGAGTTGCCACCACAATTCTCTCATATTCATGATGTCTTCCACGTGTCGCAACTTCGAAAATGCTTCAAGGAATCTCCGCACCGCGCAGTGGATCACGAGATGCTTCAGTTGCAAGACGACTTATCTTATAAGGAGCATCCGATCCGCATCCTTGATGAAGCTGAACGTCGAACTCGTCAGAAGACGACCAAGTTCCTGAAAGTGCAGTGGTCGAATCACACTGAAGATGAAGCCACTTGGGAACGAGAGGATCATCTTCGGGAAGAATATCCCAGACTCTTTCCTTCTACCTCCTAAATTCTCGGGACGAGAATTTCTTTTAGAGGAGGAGAATTTGTAACATCCCTACGTAATTGCCACTGTGATCAGCTGAAGTTAATGCCAAGTCATATCATTTGCAGTGCCTAATCATAGTGGTTAACCAAAGCAAATCAACTCCATTCTGAAAATCAACTCAAATTCAAAAGTGATATATGAAGTTGATCAAACACTGTTGGGAAAATGTTCATTAAATGGCAAATAATCCAGGAACATTTGTGAAACCATCATCAATAAAGTTGGAGTTATACAAATGACTCAAACTATATGAAACAGCAACAAAACAGCCATAATTAATCCATTTCAAATCATTTCAAATCCAAACAAAATCTTGCATCGCCCAAACCACTTTTTGGTGAGAGCTAATATTGCACTGCAATATTTGGGCCTAGTCCCATATTTTACAAAATAACAAAAGTGGCCTAACTATTACAAACGGAATTGAAATAAAAAGAAAAGTAAAACAGAAATCAGAAAATATAACGCGGGACACTGTGCACTGGGCCTTAGTGCACAGTGCCCCGGACACAGCCCAACAGGCCAGCCCACCGTGGCTCATCGTCCTCCCCTGCGCGCTGTCGCGCCCGCACGCCGACACGACGACGGCCGCAGCACGCGTCGCCCATCCGCCGACGCCGGCGCGCGGATAAGATCCCCGAGCCCCTCCTGGCTCGAACCCTAGCCCCCACTGATCCCCTCACCCTCGTGCTCGCTCTCCCTCCTTCCTCCTCCTCCAGATCCGCATGAGGCCGATCGCCGTCGACACCGCGCCTCTGCTCTGTCGCGGCCACCGGCGACCCCGCGCTCGTCCACCGAGTCGGCCAGCTTCGCCGTCGTCTTCTTCATCTACTGGAGGCCTCAGGCGGAGCCAGAGGGACCTGCATCGCGCGGGTCGAGCCGATCCCCTTCCTCTCGGCCTTCGGCGATCCCCGGAGCCCTCGACCTTGCTGCAGCTCCTAAGCATACACGGGCCACCTTGAGCCGCTCGGTGAGCTCTCCCCTCCTCTTTCCTCTCTCTGGTTGCCCGAAATTCGCCGTAGCCCGCAGCCAACGCCAACGCGCCATGGCTGCCGAACAGAGCTCCGCCGCAGAGCTCGCCTTTGACGCTGCGGTGGCCCTTCGACCAAACCACGGACACGGGCATGCTCCTGGTGAGCTCCTGCTTCGCCCGAGCCAGTTCACGCGTGAGAAAACGCATCGCAATCACACGCCCATAGATCACCCGAGGACGCCGCCGCTTAGCTCGACGCCAACGGCGTCTCCGGCCATCCCCGGACAAACTACTCACGCCACTAGATGCGCCTCTCCGCGCTCGTTCCAATGCACCTGGCCGCGCCCCTTTCCGTGCCCGGTAGCACGTTTTCGGCGAAGTCCGGCGAGCGTCCGACGCGTTCGGGCTCGCCGGCGTGTTCTCCGGCCGGCGTCCGACGTGGACAGCTGGGTCCTACCCCGGTGCCACTGACCGTGGGCCCTGGGGGCCCCAGTTGACTGGTTGACCCAGTCAACTGTGCTAACTAGGCACCCAGGCCCACTGACATGCGGGCCCCTCCAGTTAAAACATTTTAATAAATAAAAATAATTAGATAAACTAAATGTCTCACTGACACCTAGGGCCCACCCCTTAATTAACCCTGTTATTTAAAATAATCCACTGTTAGTCTAAACAGAGACTGACATGTGGGTCCCACTGGACCCATATGTCATGTTTGACTGGTCAGCGACGCTGTTGACCGCTGACATCATAGTGACGTCATGCTGACATCATAATTCATTTCTGTAAATAAAAATAATTCTAGAAAATCATTTAAACTTCGAAAATTAATAACTTTTAAACCGTAGCTCGGATCGAAAAAGTTAAAACATGAAAGTTGCTCAGAACGACGAGACGAGTCTAATCATGCCGTCTGTTTCCTTGTCGGAACCCCCTACATAGAAGAACTCGTAACTCCGAGCCTGATTTCGGTAGATGAATAGTGCACATACACCGGTTAATAAATCCCAGATTAATTCTAAAAATAACTAAATGACTTAGAGGCATATTTAGGCAACCCTGCACTGCATCCTAGCATCGCACGCACTGTGTTGCATCTGATTGCATTATATTTACTTGTGTCCTCCCCCTCTTCTCTTTCGGTAGACCCAGACGTTGCCGTAGCTCCTGAGGCAGACGCCGCTCCGGAGTACGACTACATCCCCGACGACCTTGCCCTTGCCCCAGAGCAGATAGGCAAGCACCCCCATTTTGAGCATGCCTATATCGCCTAATCTCTTCTCTCTTATGCTTGCATTAGAACTACTACTGCTACTGTTTTCCTATATCTGTTGCATAGCCTGTTTAATTGTAGCCTACTGTTGATACCTGCCTGTTATCCTAGACTGCTTAGAATAGGCTGGGTAGAGACCCAACAGAGACCCCACTTGATCCCGACTGCCCCGCTGGATATCAGAAGACCCGAGCAACGGGATTGAAGATTAGAACCTGGCACCGCACGTCACTTCCCCTAAGATGCTCGACACTACTGGGTTACTATCGAGTGCCGAGGGTGATACCTCATCAGCACTTATGATGATAACCTTGTAGGTTAGTTAATCGGTCGTGGTAAGCGAGGGTGATTCCTCCTACACCACCCCTGATACCGACGCCGTCGCGCAATCTCTCAAGTGTGGACCTCGAGGGTGATTCCTCCTTCGTTCACCTTGATGATATCATCGAGCGGGAATTCCATCGAGGGTGATTCCTCAGGGTTCCCCTTTGGTGTCAGACACACTGAGACTTGGTTATTATGACTAAACACTAAACCATGATACTATGATACTAAAGACGGGTCGGCCCTGAGGGGTACCAGCGCGAGCTTAATGCGAAGTGATGTGGAGTCGGGTTGACCTGAGAGGTACCCGCGAGATAACTACGAGGTGTGGCCGGGCATTCTTAGCCCTTGCCGCAAGTCCTCGAGACGGGGCGACGGGGTCACATCGATCGTGAGTCTCTGCTCGTTTCCGCGCGCTCCTAATCCACTACGGTTTGGATATTTGATCCGAGGGGCCTCTTGCCTGATAGCACTAACCATCACGTGGGCATAGTATGGGCGTTCTGCGTCGTATACATCAGCCGAAGCTCTATTGACGTCAGCGAGGAGCGGCCCGTTTTGGATTGGACTGGGAACGCAACTGCGCTTGTATAAGGGGTTGCTAGGTCTGCTTCCGAAACGTCCTCGCAACGTGCAGGGTTCCCAGGGCGAAGGCCCAAGACCCCTAGGGGCATAGGTTAGTCCGGCGTGCTGACCTCTCTTTAGAGCCCAGGTCGGGTTGCGGCGTGTTGCTTAGCCGAGGCCGGGCATGACCCAGTAAAGTGTGTCCGGCCGGAGTTAAGCGAGCGTGGTGGGTAAGTTGGTGCACCCCTGCATGGAAGAAACTTCTATCGATAGCCTGTCCTACGGTAACGGACACTCGGAGTTGTATCCCGATCGGTACAACTCGAACATGACAGGAGATGAGAACTGGATAGTACGGCTCTGGGATTGCTTTCTCGCGGGGAGTCGAGGAAGAATCCCCGGCCGAGGTTGATGACATTACTGCTATAAATTTACATTATGTTAATCTTCTCTCTTCTAATGCTGCGAGACCGTTGAAGATGCTGAAGATGCTAGTCTTCGATAGGACTAGGCTTTCCCCCTCTATTCTGGCATTTCTGCAGCCCAGTCCACATATACAGCCCCCTTTGAAAATGATGCATATGTAGTGTAGATCCTTGCTTGCTGAGTACTTCGGATGAGTACTCACGTTTGCTTTATTTTCCTTTTTCCCCCTTTATCCATTTGTCGCATCCAGACGACGGAGCCCCGGAGCCTGATGTCCCCGTCGACGACCACTACTACTACCAGCCCGGAGAGTACTACTACTACGAGGAGCCGTCTGACGACCAGGAGTAGGATCGAAGGGTCCTGGGCAGGAGGCCCACGCCTTTTCGATCGTAGTTTTATTTTTACCCCGCCTCTGTGAAGGCTTATCTCTCTCTCTTCTGTAAATATCTGTACCCAGATATCTGACGCTTCCGCTGACACGTGTATGCCATCGAGCTATGTATTCGAGCCCTCGAGGCCCTGGCTTGTAATATTAAGCTTGTATGAATTTATTTATGTTTTAGAGTTGTGTTGTGATATCTTCAAGTGAGTCCTTAGGCTTGATCGTGTGCATTTGCGTGTATGATTAGTGCACGATTAAGTCGGGGTCGTCACAGCGTCGACCCCCAGGTCTCCGGCTCAGGCGCAGGTGGCACCCTAGTCGGAGTCTTCGTCTTCGCTCTTGATGTGGGGGGAGCCATCGCAGCTCCCGCTTCCCCTGGAGGGGGACGCGTCGCCGTCGCTGTCGTCTTCGCCGGAGGTGTCGCTGTCCTCGCTCTCCATGCAGCACTTCAGGCGGTCCCCGGTGACCCCGAAGATCTTCATAAAGAGCGTGGCGGCCCCGTCGTACTTGAACTGGAGGAAGTGCCCCCTCTTCAGGCCACGAGCAAGGGCGAATGACTTCCACCCTTGCTTCAAGGACATGAAGCCCGTGGGGGTGAACTCCGTCGCCATCCAGGTGGGGCCGTTGCAGCAGTCGTCCGCCTGCACCCACAGGCCCAGCTGCGCGTGGTCCGCCATCTCCGCCGCGAAGGAGTTTGGAAGCCGGAGCCAGGTGCAGGGCCGGCGATGCATGTCCACGATGAACTCGCGGGCCGCCTCAGATGAGTGGCTTCCCGCTTGGGGACGAAGGGCAGTCGCACTGCCTCGGCCACCTCGGCCACGGGCGCCTCGCCCTCCGCGCCCGCGCCTGCGAGCGTTGTCCCTCCCATGGCCACTTGGACCGACGTCGGTGGCCGCAGGAGAGCGTCCGCACCCCCGGGGCGGCACCTTGGGCATTGCAGTAGCTGCGCGAGCGTGGTCTCTCCCCCTCACCATCGTCACAAAGGTCGGCTCGGATTGTAGAGCAGGAAGGAGGAGTTGGAGGAAGAGGATGGGGCGGGGAGTCCTTTCCCCTCGTCTTTATAGCGCTCGAAGGAGGAGCAGGCCCGCGCCTCTTCGCCTTCGACGAGACAAGGAAGGCAATGATGGCCTCGCGCCGCACGCGGGCAGGTTTTATGTCAGCCTAGGCGGTTGCCGAGGCGTAGTGGGAGAAGTGGGGGTCATCCCCCGTTCCATCGTGCGCCACATGTCGCGCCTGGCCCCCAGGCGGTTAGGGCCCATGCCGTGCACGCCGCGGGCCCAGGGGCTACTGTCGGGCCCGTGGGACCGGGGGTAACCAGGCCCGTCTGCCTACGACCCAGGACGCGGCGCATGTCAAGAACCCAATGAAGTGGCCTACCAGCAAACGTCATGAGCAAGGCTCCTCGCGAGGCCTTCGCCTCATGAGCCCCCCCCCCCCCTCGGCAGGCGTCCCGAGCGGACTAGGCGGCTCCACCAAGAGCCTCGCGAGGCCTTCTCGCGAGGCGGCCTCCCGAGGCCCCCTCTAAGAGGCAAGCAAGTCAGGGGCAGTTCAGCCCGGTCGTGCCCCCCTGAGTCTTCACGTGGGTGACGCGCGCAGCAACGAACGGTGCCAGAGACCGTGTCAGCAGGCGCGGATATGGAGGATTTCCTCTTTTGTGCTAAGAGAGCAAGACCAGTCGCCGGTTCCCAAAGTAATCCCCAAAGGTTGCCCGATCAGTGCAAGAAGATCAAGACGACGGGCGCGCGGGGCGGAGGTCATCACCGAGCCCACTGGCGCGTCATGGACGGTGACTTTGCAAGCGAAGACCGCCTTTTGTCAGGATAGACTACGCCCTTGCCCCCCTTCAAAATCGTCGTTGTGTGGCAACCCTTCCCGCCAATGTTTTCGGGGGAAGAGGACCAAGGCAAATATAAAAGGAGGGTAGGGAGCCGCCGTAGAGGTCGACCACTTGATCCTCTACCCTTGTACTCTCTTCCTCCCTCGTGAGTGCAATCCAAAACCAAGCAGGAGTAGGGTTTTACACCGCAAGGTGGCCCGAACCTGGGTAACTGTTGTGTCACCGGCCTGCTCCCGCTAGCTCGCTCTCGCCGTAGCCTCGCCGTGGTTAGCTGCAGGAAAGAGTAGGGCGGTAGGAACGAGCGCACCCCAGAGTTCGAACCTTTGGGTCCCCGGAGCCCTGATTTCGACAACGTGCGGTTCGGTCAATGTCGAATCCCACCAAAACGCGACGGCCCTGAGGACCGAGTGCGTCAAATTCGGCGACGGGCGTAGATCCGTCGATTTTGGCGCAGACGACAAGAAGCGACTGGATTGAGATGACGGAGGAGCGCGGCAGGTGCTACGTGGGGACGGGAGGGGGTGGACGACGGAGACAAGTAGGGCGACGGATACGGCACGGGTGAGGAGGGTGCGACCGAGGGGGAGGGAATTTTTTTTACTCCACAGGGAATTTCTTTTTACTTCGCAGGTGGGTGGCCGAGTATATTTAAGAGCCAGAGCAGATGTGGAGTAAATTTTTTACTCCTCTAAACATTATAAGGGATCGGTTAGGTTCAGATTAAAGGAGGAAAACTGTTTTTTTGCCCTTCTAAAGCTTTATAGGATATTGGTTAGAGATGCTCTTAGGGCTTAGGTGATACATTTTTTTTTTTTTGGAAATGGAGGAAAAAGCTTTTATTTTTACTCCCTCTATTTCTTTTTAGTCTGCATATAAAATGTGTCTGAAGTCACACTACACACCTTTAGTAATATATAAGTTGATATTTTTCAATACAAATTTGGTCAACTTTGCATAGTTTGACTTTAAACGAATCTTATATGCGGAGTAAAAAGAAAACGGATGGAGTACTTTGGAGCCGGATGTCTGTTGTTAGTGTATAGCCGGAGAGAGGAAGCGTTTAGCCAAAGTAAACTTCAACTTGAAGCATGGTTGAGAAAGCCAACATCTAGGACAGAATAAAATAAGCAATTAGACACCACTGCCTACAGCAAGGTAAAATGTCATTGTCAAATTCCATTCTGAAATCATTCATGGAGGGTATGACCTGATGTTTCTTCCCAACGGTTCAAGATCAACCAAACCAAATAGTACTACGTACGTGAGATTCTGAGTAGATGCAGCAGCGCCAGAGTAGGACTTTCTGGCTGATTTTAACAGCGATGTGCCTCAGATTTCCAATGCCATTGCTCAAAACAGCGATATGCTTTGAAATATCTCACATAGCATTTGCCTTTTGATTAGGCCACGAAAAAGAGAAAAGTGCTCAAGTTGAGAAAAAAGGCGGAGCAAAGCACCTCATATGATTGCGGGGCAAGAGAATTTCTGCAGGATTCCTCAGAGCCTGTCTACAGGTAGCCTGAAATAACTTCTTTTTTTTATTACAACAAACATATATAGAATACAAGAAAGCATATCTGTACATACACTTCTCCCTTTTAATCTTATTACAAATACAAACAAGAACATGTTGGGGAATATATAAAGTTACAAAGCGAGCATGTATACAACTGACCCATCTACAAATCATAAACAAGTATAACTAGCTGGTATGTATTATACTGCATTTGCATCAATTTTGGCAATTCCATTTTTGCTGTGTCGTATGAGAAAATTGAAATTCCGTGTACCTGTGGGAAAAACTGCAAATGATGCTACCGTTGTATTATTTGACAGCGTGAATGTTTGGAGCGATATGAATTCATGCAATCCTTTTGCCAGAATAAAGTCACCATGGCAACCCAGTAGCGAGGGTCCAGAGTCTATTCTTCCCTTTTAAACTGCAAAACCCCAACCTGCCCGTGGCTAATGTTGCCGAGATCTGTTCTTGTATGCGAAGCTTGATTGCTAGACATGCTATTCGTCCCTTTCTGTTGTGACCGGTTGGAATTTCCTCCATTCTGGTTGCTGCCTCTACCAACCGGTGGTTCATGGTTATGTTTTCCTTCATAAGTTGTGATGACAGCCTTTGGGTCTGATGAGGCCCTCTCAATGTGCTTCCTGACATTGCACCCAGCAAACGTGCACTTGTAGTAACTCCTATAAGTAGAGAGAGAATGAGATCATGTGGGTAAAACATGAATGAAACAAGTAACGCACTAACCACATGCATCGCATATGACCAAATGGTCTGATTAAGTCAACTGGAAGCGCGTAAACAGGAAAAGTATTTTCAACACAAATCATAATGCTTCAGACGCAATTGTATATTTGGATGCAGCGATGTTGTTTCACCTTTCAGGAAAATGTCATTTCACAGAAGTAGAGTAAGTCATGACGATGTTCCTTCCGCTTCTGAATGTCTTCTGTTATCCACTACATCAATGAACAGTGACTTCTACTATATTTGCTTTCTCTCTTCACAATTCTTTTTTTTTGGGGGGGGGGGGGGGGGGGGGTGTACGAACATTTATAGCACATATTTCACGACCTGTATTTCTGATCATCTCAAAATGAGCAATGATGATGTCGAGTAAAGCTCAGGTTTTTCCATGATATTGTTCTATTGGAGATATCACAGAAATGCCAAATAATTCAGCGAAGCAATTAGGGTTATCTTGCAATTTAAGTAACAAACTGACACCTAACGTGGTAAAAGTCGGCCACATGGCTGCTGTGCAGGCACACTATGTTCCATTCGGCCAAGTCAGTAACACCATAGGTCTAAAACATAGCTAGGGGGTTGAGTAAATGGTATTGAAGCTTTTGGGGAATTAGCTGATCCAAAACTGCAGTATTTGGGGGAGTGTAAAGAACTTGCTTGGTCAAAACCTGGGCCAGTATCAGGCTTTTATCAAATTTGATATGGTTGGTATTATCCTGCTGAGCTCGTAGGTTTCATCATACTCATGGCTCTCCTGAGTAGAAGCACTGCCATTGTTTTCCGACATTCGTATTGTACTCGGGGCATAACCTCTGCCACAATTAGATTTCACTTAATACTAAATCATAGGTTTTCTTATTAGTCTGACCCATGCTACTGCATCCATACTAGCATCACACGTAGACAATGACATCATCAACTGCAGCAGTGTAGTGTCGATTTGAACTCATGTCCTACAACTCTGGCAGACTGCGACCACCCCCTTCCTTCTATTCCGAAGATGCTCCAGCGGATGTAAGGCCCCACATCACTGCCAAACTGGTTGCTGCACCACATGAGGGACGTGGGAGGAGAGACGAGAATAGATGGTGCCACATGGACTTCGAAATGGTGATGTGAACGTAGCATTGCACATGCCTGTTTCTCTTATGTACACATGGCACTCCTTTTTATCTTTTTCTCTTATGTACACATTGCTGATGTAGCATTGCATAACCTGTGTTTCTATTTTGACATTTCTAGCTATACTCATTTTAGATATCGACCGCATCAGAAGTCTATTCTAGTGATGTGCCTTCAGGTAATAACTAGTGAAAACGACTAAGGAATCATGCTACATGAAATGAGGTACGAATTCTTGCTTTAGTGAAGTTAACTTGTGTCCCATACCTTCCGACTTGTTTCGGTAAATAAAGCATGCAAGGTCGGACAAGAATAAATAACCTAAAATTTCTGAAGGCATGCATTGGATTATACTCCGTTCCAAAATACTCCCTCCGTCCGAAAAAGCTTGTCCCAAGCTTGTCTCTCAAATGGATGTATCTAGCACTAACTTGGTGCTAGGTACATCAATTTGAGGGACAAGTTTTTTCGGACGGAGGGAGTACTTGTCATGGAACGGAGGGAGTAGTGAATATAGGCGCTGAATACCTCAAATAACAGAACACGTGAAGTTGAATTAGTGTGCATGGCCCGTGGGTTGTGATTTTTCTTTTTGACTAAAGTGGGATGTGATTTATGTATGGGCTATATGTTATTTCAGTAAACAACTAACAGTGGGAAGTGTAAGGAAAAACCTTGGATGAGGATTTCCTTTGACCACCTTCTGCCCATACTTGCGCCATCTATAACCATCATCCAAAAGGTCAACCTCACTGGTTGTTTGTACAATGATCTTAGACTCTGTCAGGGCTTTCTGTGAAGAAATTTGTATATTCCTACACAATGGAAGAATTAATTTAGTAACGCAACTATCTAATCAAAGAGTAGAGTGGTAATTGTCAGCTAAAGGCACCTTCTTTTGCAGTCACTCTCTCTATCATCAACTTCATTTGGCCGAGATTCACCATCATCCTTATCATCTCCATCACTTAGACCAGATAATTGCTCAGACATTCCATATACAGCTTCCTGATCTCTCCTAACGCCTGACAAACCAGATGCTGTGTCATTGGATTGTTCATTTTGCTCGGCTACTGAAGAGCTGCCATCTTTTGCCCGCTTATTTGGTGGACGTTGGTGATTGTGTTTTCCCTTGTATATTATTTCAGATATTTGGCCATCTTCTGCGTGCTCTACTTTTTTCTTCACAGGACAACTGGGATGAGTACATTTGTAGTAGCTCCTTGGGCAATCACTGCCCTTCACCACCTTCTGACCATACTTCCGCCAATTATAGCCGTCATCAGCAGGCTTATCAACTGGGGCAGGAACTTGGTACCTGTGAGAAGCCTCAGCAGATTGGAAGGCTGCATGATCATTGTTCGATATGGTTGCCGCCATCTCTGCCACATTGGCTGCAGAGCTCATATTCTGTTGAGCTCCAGATGATGTTGCAGCTGCTGAAAACGATGGCTGTTCAGTGTGATCAAACATTCTGAGTGGAGAATGGCTTGCTTGGGCTGTGACTTGGGCAAGAGCCTGTTGATGCGACATGCCGAAACCCCCCTGTAAAATTAAGTAAAATATCAAAAAAATTATTGAGAACTAAAACTGATATCCAGACTTGACGAAAGTGCAGAATGAAATGATATAAGAGTTGACTGTTCTTCACGATGAAATGGTGAATATATATCATGCTGATAGTGGCTAAGTTGAGAACTTGTACAAAAAAAGCTAAAATTTGAAGTACAAAACGTCCAAATGGAACAACCACACTCCACCCGCGTCAGCCATTGTGAACAATGAACACTAAAAATGTGAAGTACCCGTACTACGATAATGGCTCTACTCTCCAAGGAAATGGGCGATTAGTATAATCACTGGAAGGATCCTATCAGTTACCAACAGGTTAGGACCATCAAAAGCTAGAAGCTAACGATAACGTCTCACCGGAACTTTGTCTTGTCCCATCGGTATCAAGTATCAACCTATCATGCCAACTTGTAATTGCATCATACTGGGGATAGGCTAGTAGTACAATTATTGATACTGGCACGGAAATGTGACGAATCATTATCTCTCATTTGCAGGTTAAGGTTCTTCATTGCACCAGAGTGCCGCAAATATAAGGTAAAGTACCTTTATGCATTATCTATATGGGGCAGATAAGTAAACTGCATGGTGTCACCTCACCAAAAGTAGTAGAGCAAATGTAAAATTGTCACATCTAGAAGCTCCAGATTCCCTAATTCATACTAGTATATTAAAACACCATGTTAGATCAGTACATAATTCTCAGATTTGCACTCACGTCATGACAGAAGAAATGACAGGAAGCTTAACGAACTGACGACGCCGATCAAGGCAATGAACGGGAAACATGCTTTACGACTTAGTACAATCTAAGAACCTGCTGTAGTGATAGCCATTAGCCTCAGAGGGAGAGGAACCAAGAGCTAAAAATCCAATCTCGGCAGCAAAAGTGTATGAACTGGAGTAGGTACCATGGCCGGCGAGAAGATTAGGCCGGGGGAGTCGAAAAAGCCGGAGGGACTGAGGCCGGGAGGCACGGTGAAAACAGCTGCACCGGCCGGCGGTGCCACAGACAGCGCCGGCCCTGCCCTGGCGACCCCGCCTCTCCCTCTCTCCTGCTGCTGCTGCTGCTGGTGCGGAGGCGGTTGCGAGAGGGAGCCGATGAGGAGCTGGGTGAAGCTGGTGGCCCCCGCGCCAGACGAAGCGCCGCTGCCGCCGCCGCCGCCGCCGGCGTCGGCGTCGGAGGGGAAGAGCGCGGAGGCGAGGGTGAGCGGGCCGGGGCTGGCGTCGCCGGTGCCGGAGAAGAGCGACTCCCCGGTGGAGCGCGGGGGCAGGGACAGACGCGGGCGCGGCGGCGGCGGCGGGCGCGCGGACATGGTCGCGGGAGCCTCGGGAGAGAGAGAGAGAGAGAGAGAGAAACGGAAGGGATTGATTTGATCCCCGTCCTGGTTCCTGGCGTTGACTTCGGGTGGAGGTTCTAGTTTTGGGTTACACTTGACCTTTTGTTCCCGAAGGAAGAAGAGGAGGAGAGGGAAATTAGATTTTGTGTTCTTTGTTTCGCGCCTTTCATAAAACTTGTAAATGTGTACGTGCAATGCACGTTGATATTAGGTAATATATTAATTACACATAAATATTAGGTAGAATATTATTTGCGTATTAATTATGTGATTAGCATTGTCATTAATATTTGGTATGATTTTAACTGCACACTAAACGTGTTGAACGCTCACCATTGGAGCAGGCTCAGTCGTTGGATTGACCTGATTTGACGGTCGGGATTTGTTGGATCTGCCCCTTTGGGTCTTTTTATATTGATATAGATAATTTGTGGGAGCTCAAGCTATCAAATCAAAAAAATGTCTAAGCTTGCTTTTCCATTCACCAGTGATTTCGCTTTTGATGCGTAATACAAAATAATTTTGGGAGCTCATATTATCAAATCAAATAAAAAAAGATGTCAAGTTTGTTTTTCAGTTCCGTGTTGTTCGGCGATTTTGCTTTTGACGCCTATTTTTCCAGTTTCTGAATAAAAGCAGTATAATGATGCCTTACAACAAAATGTGAAAAGGATAAACATGCAAAACAACATAAGATCTTTTTTTCTTTGAGAAAATGGATGCAATAGACGGTACACGTTGCATGATGCCTTGCGACCAAATGTTGTAACATCCCATGCAATGAAGGCCCGAGGCGGAAATCGGCCTAGGGGGCATCGGCCAGCCTACTTGAGCCCGCAACTAGGCGATGCACCCGGAGGTCGTAACACAATTAGTATCCCTTTGAGCCATAACACTTTCGAGGACTTCATTGTATGACATGAAATAGGAATGGTACTTCTCTTGTTCGACATACCACTTTGAATGGCAACATCAGTTGAACTCTAGATCTTTGGCGTATGTTACAACACCATCTATGCCTAGCCCGGTGTGGAGTATTTTATGGAAATTAAAAATATCGGCACATGTAAAACTCTTCTATTGGAGGGGCACTTCATGGACTGATCCTATTGAGTGCATTTTGGTGAATAAGCATATTGGAACCATGGACAATGTCTGATATGTCATGAATAGACCGAGGACATCTTCCATTTGTTGTTCAACTGTGGTCGAGCAGTAGAAAATGAGGCATCTCCCTGGGATATCGCATATTATCATAGATGCTTGCCAATTGGATAGATCTGGTTCTGCGGTGTTGGAATATCTTTCTAGATTGCCTAATTTGTCTCTGCTGCATATGCCTAGAATCGGATTGAGAGAAGGAATAGCCACCGCGTGTTGGTATATTTGGTGGTTACGATGAAGGCAAACTCATGGTGAAGATGTACCCCCATCACAATAAGTGTAATCTCAGTCCAAGCCATTTATGCTAATTTCCAGCGTGCATAATCTCATGGCTCGAGAGCTGCTCTCCACTTAGATTAGGTTTGAAAGAAATCTCCATCAGGATTCATTAGAAAAAATTGTGCGTCATTTCATGTTGAAGAAAGAAGGGGAGCTACTGGAGCCATAGCTCGAGACAGGAACGACACCTTTCTGGTGGCTGCTTGTGCCAGAATACCATATGTTTCTAATGCGACAACTATTGAAACAATAGCGATGAAGAGCAGCTTGAACCCGTCGAACACCATGGGATTCTATATGATCCAAATCGAAGCCGATGCAGTGGAGGTTGTTAATGCATGTGCATGACACAACGGAATTTGGGGCGAAGCAACTGCAACTTTTGTCTATTGCTTTGTCAAGGTAGGGACGAAATGTGTATGATCATGGGTTCTTGATGGAGTTGCCCAGAGTATAGCGATGATATGAAGCAACTGTCAATAGGGAATGTTGAATTCTTACATCGTTTGAGGGAATCCAACGGAGTTGCCCATAGTACAACCAAATATGTGTATTATCATGAGTTATCTTGTAATTGGGTCGATGAACCTCCACATTTTCTTATTAGCGCTTTAGTGAACGATGTAACTATTTTGCCAAATTAATAAAGTAAGCCATGACAATATTCTCTTAAAAAAACGGTGTCGGTTTGTGCAACATTGCATTATTGGTGGTATTATGCGGAGCCATTTGATACATTTGCTTTGCAATAGTTAGAAGGTTTGGATTAGATGCATATCGGGAGGGTGCACGCTAAATATTTGGAAGCGGCAGGATGTGTTATGTCTTCCATTGCAACACATAGATATATTTACTAGTTAACATATACGTATTACATGTGGGATTAATGTCATATCACCCACTTGCATCCATAATGGAGACACCGTCATACGATTAGGGGAAAACCTAAAGAAAACTCTATACATAGCTCGATCAGACGAATTCTTCTGAATCAGGTAGAGGAAGGGAAAAGAACATTAAAAAAAATCGACAAGGCGACCGAAAATTAAGGGGGGAAATATTAGTATTACACTTTTTTTCTTAAAAAACAGTATATTACTTCTTTTTTTTGAACTTCGGCAACTTTATTTAATTAATAATCATGTCTTTTACAATAAGAGGACTCAGGAAATCAGGAGGTTTATCAAGCCACACCCCTGATTCCTGCCCCATAAAACTAGAACGTGCAATAGCATGAGCACATTCATTAACCTCTCACACACAATGATTTATAGTCGCCTTGCCGAAAGAACTCATCAACTTTCGACAATCATCAGTAATAACTGCTCCTGACGCCCGATAGTTAGACGGATTCTGAATAGCTTGAACAATCTCCATAGAATCGCTCTCAATAGGAATCGAAAAAAATGCCAAGCTCTTCTGCTAGTCGTAGATCCGGTATTAATGCAAAGGCCTCCATTGTGGCAGCGTCGAGAGCGTGTTTAAATTCCATCGTTGCAGCCACAAAACCTCCCTTAGAGTCACGTAAGATTGCACCACATGTACCTGCACCTGAGTCCACATGGTAAGAAGCATCGACATTAAGTTTTATGCAGCCTGTCGCCGGCCTGGACCAGCTAGCCTGTCAAGGTGGAGTAAGCTTCTTATCTGCTACCCAGTTTGCCACAATGCCTCTGATTTGTAAAGCCAATCGTGCTGGCGTACCAATATTTTCACCATGAGATACCTAACGTCATTCCCACCAAATATACCAACACGCAACCATTGCAAGCTCCGCTGCATTTTACCCTAATCATAGAGATGATGCCCAACCAGGTATCCATACAATTGTAGATCCTCTGCCCATTTACCTGCAGCGAGGCACCACGATATGATGATAGGTATCCTTGCTGTCCACGTTACCTTTTTTTTATTAAAGATAATTTACCCTTTGTTGAATATAGTCACATCAAGAAATCCAAGATAGAAAAACGCATATCTCGCACCAAAATCTTTCCATCCAGCTAATAAGAGGAAGAATGCCTCAGCAGTCGCTATCCCATTTATTGAATCAGCCGGGACAAGTAGTCGATGGATCAATTGCTGAACTTGATGTTTTAATAATTGGGTGCGGTAAGTCTGCACATTTGGCATTAGTTAGGTGTAGCGACTCAGTGTGCAATGAATATGGAATGTGAGTACTATGGGCAATTTCAGCGCACTAGTGTATGTGAAGTTATATCTGATGACATTAGATAGATGTTTAGATATACCAGTCACAGTGCAATATATATTAGTGTTGTACTATATCTTAAGACTATCTAAAGTAACCCTCATTTAATATCTTTTGCGAGAGTATTTATGAGTTATCGGTGCTGAGATTTATATCTAGATTAAATTCAATTTTTTAATAGAGTTCACGTTTTTTGGGAGTGTGTCTGATTTCACGTGTGAATCTTAATGCGGTGGCACGTGGCAATCCGTGGGGCACACTCTTCTCTCCCATGCACCCTCCAAGGAACGAGGTAAAAGCATCTCTAGCAGATCCATTAAACCGTGAAACTGAAAATGCGGTTTTCAGTTCACGGAAGTCGCGTTTTAAGGGTCAGTTTTAGCTGCGGCCGAACAAACCCCTTAATTTAAACTGTAAAATCAAATATTCGCATATTTTTTTTCCCATGTCTTATTCTTCCTCTCGTCCGCGTCCATAGTCTTCTATGAAGCCGGCGGGCAGCCCACGGAAACGGTCAAATACAAAGCCGCTGACGGTCAAATACGCAGCGGCCAAATACAAAACACATCAAAAGCGGCCAAATCCATAAGCTAGCTAGCTCCTCCCGAGCCGGCTCCAAT
The DNA here is from genome assembly GCA_011799875.1 of Thinopyrum elongatum. Taxonomy (NCBI): domain Eukaryota; kingdom Viridiplantae; phylum Streptophyta; class Magnoliopsida; order Poales; family Poaceae; genus Thinopyrum; species Thinopyrum elongatum. The sequence goes on from CM022301.1 coordinate 151,203,078, forward strand.
CGATCCAGATCGATGAGCTTGCTACCCGAGGCAGTTGCTCCAATCGATTCATCAATCGATCCAGATCGATGAGCTAGCTCCAGCGTTGTTGCTGGAGCTAGCTAGCTAGCTCCTTCGTCGCCGCAGCTAGCTCGTTCTTCAGAAGAAACGCAGGCGGGCAGCGGCCGGGGCGGGCGGGTGGCGGCCTGGCCGAAGGGCCGGGGCGGACGGGCGGCGTCTGGGGACGGGCTGTCGGCGTACGGGACGGGTGGGGCGGCGTCCGGGGCGACACGGACGACGAACGCGGAAGTTTGCGTGGCAGTTGGGCTCCCGCTAACTGTTTTTTCTCGATACAGGGCACCGTAGAAGCGGACGCGAAAACTGTGTTTCTTCCGTTCGGAAGGAGTTTTTTACCGCGCCCCTTAAAAAAAATTACAGGTCGGAGTGGTTTACAGGTTCTATTCGGGCCACTTTTCCGTCTAAAACTATAAACCGACGGTTATTTTACAGTTTCGTGCGTTTTAAGGGGTCTGCTAGAGATGCTCTAATTATTCGCTCTCATACATACACCTTTCCATGGGAACGGCCTCATGTGTAGCATGGACTCCCCTAGATATAACATCGCAATTACTGTAAGTATGAATGACAACTACGCTGATAAATTATGTCAATTCGGCCTCATGTAGCATGACAATTGTGAACATATGGGCAACCCACCTTTCTTCTTAGCCTGACAACTCTCTACCGCAACATGAAAAATCCCTGAAATGCATGGCAATTATCTCCGCTGCAGCATGACAAAATTCCTAAAGCGCATGCAACTTTCTGTTGTAACATGATAATTTTTTAGAAGGCCAATTTGGCTTCCGGGCTCAGCTGCACCAGCTCCGACGAAAAAAATCAAAATAAATACTAGAAAAATTCAAAAAATTCTAAATTCTTTTTGTGTGGTAGATAATTTGATGCGTGAGGTTCGCTGCAAATTTCAACTCGTTTGGACATTTGAGCAGCTCTCTGCAAAAAAGACAAAATCGGGGTCTGTAAAAAAGTTTATTGTTCACGAACTGTTTTGACCCGATTTGTCTTTTTTGCCGAGAGCTGCTCAAATGTCCAAATGAGTTGAAATTTGGAGCGGACCTCACGCATCAAATTATCTACCACACAAAAAAAATTGTATTTTTTTGAATTTTTCTAGTATTTGTTTTGAATTTTTTTCTGAGCGGGAGCATCTGAGCCCGGGCTCAGATGCGGATTTTCGATAATTTTTCTTCTTCTTAGCATAGCAAATCTTTCTGCGTACAGCACAACAAATCTCTATGTTATAACATGACAATCCTTGAACATTCCTAGGAATGGTTTTTGGAGAGAACGCTCTAGCGGCGTTGTTCGCTTGAATCCTTCCTAAGGAAACGGTGGTTCTGTGCGCTAGGGTCGTCCTGTACGGAACATCAGCTTCCTATTATGGTCCACTAAAATATAGTTGCTCTCCCTTTTCTCATTAAACAGGGTGCCACATGATATTTTTACTTATAAAATGCACTAAGATATGAGCATGGGAAGTGCCGAAATGAACTTCCATGACATGATCATGGCAACCTAACACCGCATGTTCTTTTCCTCCCTCGCTCTCGTCACTTAGGAGATAGGCGGCGGCTGATCTATCTCGTTTCTCCAGCGAGGCCGCGGGCCTAGCAGATTGCAGTCACCATCTCTTCGGATTACCGAGTGACCGCTCGCTATCTATAAATGGAGTGCTAGTATCAAATAGAGATTGTGTTGGTGTGAAGTGTACTCAAGATCAAGGTTTTTCTTCTTACTAACATTGTCAAAGAGGCTAAAAAACAATAAATGACCAATGAAACTTCGAGTGAGTAGGATAAGGAGGAGTAGTTGGAGGATATGAGAAGGGAATTAGAGAAAAAAAGAGCAGTAGCCCAGTACTCGCACCTTGGCTTTTGAAATAACTGCGATTTAGAAACTGGAATCGACAACTTTACGACCGCTGGTTCTGCAGATTTCTAGATTTCAACAAGCTTGTTTTGCTGATGCACAGACTAGAAGGCGGCAACAAGTTTTGCCCATGATGCACTATAATGGATGTACAGAAAGAAAACTTAGCAATTTTTATAAGGATGTTTTTTTAAGAATCTGTGTATTTTGGTTAGAAAAGATTTTTTTTTTTGCGAGAAACTTCCAATCTATTCATCTTCAATCATGGCAGTACAAAGAACAACAGATGTAATAAAAAAATGCAACCATGTTCGTGGACCACCTAGCGACGACTACAAGTACTGAAGCGAGCCAAAGGCGCGCCGCCGTCATCGCCCCTTCCTTACGGGAGCCGGGCAAACTTTGTTGTAGTAGACAGTCGAAAAGTCGTCGTGCTAAGCTCCCATAGGACCAGCGCACCAGAGTAGTAACCATCGCCGACGAAGAAAGTCATAGATCAGAAGGGTCAAACCTGTAAACACTCAAATGAAGACGAACGAAGACCGGATCCAAACATATCCACCGAAGACCAGCACCGACCGAATCCCACGAGATCTGACGGAGACAAACCTTCACACGCCCTCCGACGATGCTTGAGGCGCCATCGGAGCGGGGATAGGACGTGGGAGACATTATTCCTACTAAGGGACATCGCCGCCGCCACACAGCCCCAACCAAGACGCCGAATCTAATAAAAACGAGAACAGGGTCCCTCCCGCCGGCTGAAAAGACATGATCGTCGTAAAGTTACCCAACCAGACCGCACATGTTGGACCATAACATTTTCTATCCGATCATAACTTAGTCATGTACTAAGTCTTTTAATAGATTCCACTATAGACTACATTTAAAGCAAAATGAGTGAACATATACTCTAAAAGGCGTTTATATGCATTCGAATGTAGTCTCTATAGTGAAATCTATAAAAAAAAAAATAGGAGCGAGGGAAGTAAAAAGAAAAGAAAAATCGTGGCAGATGGTGCGAACTGTGGCAAATAACCCGCTGGCGCTGCATAGAGTCAGAGAGGCAAAATGTGAACCAAAACACATAAAAAAGCACAGAAAGCTTACTTTACCAATAGGCGTGTGCATATGTAATGTAGGATTATACTACGTATATAGGATTTTAAAAGCACGTGACCACTCCTACCTTTTGGTCAGTTGGTTGGTTGGGGCGAAGGCATCACGGCCAAAAAGTCTACAGACGAAGCGTGTTGTCAAATCAGCCAGCCAGCCACGCAGACGACGATGATTGTGAGAGCCGGAGAAAATGACAACCTTTCTGCAGGGTGCACTGCAGCTGCACACAATAATCCATCACAAAAGAAAAGGGTATCTATCTCATCTCACACGACAGTGTCATATTTTGGCTGCACCTTTTTAGAACAAAAACATGCATACCATTCACGCGATAGTTTAGATGAAATTGCAAATCCGAGTTTGCAATAGGAATTTTGTAGGGGAAAATTATTAGCCTAGACTCGGTAGAAAAATTCTTATTGTATGCATCAATATCATCTCTTTCATATGGAAATTAAAGATACATGTATCTCATTTCCTATGATTTTTCTATTTCTATGATATTCATATATCATGTGAACCAATAACAGTACCGTACTCTGAAAATGACAGAAAGCAACTTTGTTCCGAGAGTAATAATGGAGTAATAATCAAACCAGCGAAGCTTCCATTCACCATGACAAAAAATGGCAACACAAATCATCTGCCTGCTGTTAGCACCAGGCTTTCTGGGCAGTAGTATCTCCAGCTGTCAAAAGTTGCACCTGCAAATGCAAACAGTAGCAGTAAAAACACAACATGGCCGGGTGTTGCTCAATTTATAGCATCCTGAAAAGATGCACGCAAGGGCCAAAATGAGCAAAACCCCAGGCACGCTACAATCTGTTCTAGGTAGGGTAGAATTGCAAGCTTATTTTTCTTCATCTTATAAGCACAAAATTTACCTCCACACTGCAACACCGGCAACACCAATAGTCAAGAGGGGTCAATAAACCCCGGGGCGACGTTTTAGGATACAGTCACCCATGAATTTAGGACTACAAATCAACCAAACACTGACAACTTAGTTCTGCGAAAAGGTAAAATTCCTCAATGGCTGTGACACCCAAATCCATCTTAACCGGCAGACACAAATGAACAACACTCGAGAAAATAGTGCATCCCATGGCTAACGGGCTGATTACTTGGGGCCGATGTCCTTGAGCGCATTAATCTGCTCCTCTCCCATGGCGGACATGACAGACACCACCAGGTCCTTCCCTTCAGCAAACCCATCCTTGATCTGCACCAATGGACAAATTCAATATCAGAGCTCGTGGGGTATGGAAGACATAGTTCACGTGTACGAGTCACTCTAAACAGCACATGTACAAAATTAGCTACTCCCTCTGTCCCATAATATAAGAGCGTTTTTGACACTACACTAGTGCCAAAAACGCTCTTATATCCTGGGACGGAGGGAGTACAACAGTGGTAAGTGCACCGGCTTTTTATTCATAGGAGCAGTTTCGACACACTAAATCTAATAGAGAATATTAGGCCCACTGGCCACTGCACAAGTTCCCAAGATCAAGCAAATATGGACAGGGGATTCCCAGACCAAATTAACAAGAAAAGGAGATACTCTAGTGTATTGAATACTGCATATCTTTTTAGTTAGTCAAGATCTTTAATTAAAAAATCAAGAAGGCATCTCAAATCTATTTCAGTTGCAAGAAATATGCACGGATAACATTGTTCATACAAACCTGGCCAAGGAGGGTTTCATCAGTTGGGAGCTTGAGGTCATCTTTGGTGTTACCATTATCAGTCAGCAGACTCACCTGAAACAAATGTTAATTTCTCCAGTTAAACACTCGTTTCAACAAAAGATGAAAATATAAGAGACAATAATGAAAGAATCCAACTTACAAATCCATCCTCAGATATATCAATGAGCTGGTATTCTGTGCGATTCACATGAGGAACCTGTAAAGATATAACATGTTCATGTTTTAGTATCAATAGAAGCCACTTGAACAGGAAAAAGTTCAAGAAATGTGCTGACATCACAGTTGTGAGAAGATGGCACAATATCTTCAAGTTTCTTGCCGGTGAAGATGTCAATAGCAACAAAGTGGCACTTGGCATGACCATGCTTCCCAGTTTTAGATGTTGAAACCTCCACAACCTGGACATTTGTTTCAAAGCCATGTCATTAGAAATATATTAGCAAGAACAGCAAAATAGCAAGCAGGGCGGGAATTAACAGATAAATAAGATCTTAATCCTAAATGTATAGAGACATTATTATACGCAAAACTGAACGAATTTATTTATATTTAAAGTGTCAACTACAGATCTGGAATACATAAAGAACCACGGCTAAATATGATCAATGCATCGTTGCTAGCACAGGTGAACTGATTATCTACTGTGACTGCGGGAGGCAGCAAGAAGCAGATGCAAAAAAAAAAAAAGTACTCAATCCAGGCTTCACATATTTGGTCATATTTTGGCCACCAATGGAATCAGCGATATTTGTTTTCAGTTCAGCCAAACAACTTCTCTTTTCAATTTGAATGAAATCCAACCAAGTTCTGAAAACTACAAAGTGAAAACTACAGTGAAATTTCAGTCCAACAAAGTACCAACTGAAATCACCAAAATTCAGAAATTTCAGTGAAGATGATAACCCTGAACCAGTTAACCCTCGGCTATGTAACTCGCACAGTGAAAACTACAAAGACGTAAGCAAGTTTGCAATCATGACATCGAACAAATAAAATAATAGTATATGGCAGTATGCAGCATTAAGACATAAGTTTGCAGATAAGTTTACAACCTTGCCAGGTCAACAAGTGGTACAGCCAACTAAAATTCATGGACCACTATGCACAGCCAGCATGGTCAATCAAAGATTACTTAAAATATCCAGATGATTAACAATGCTGACGATGATATCTGCGTTACAAAGGCCAAATCCATCAATGCTTAATGTAAAAAAAAATACTAAAGAGAACAACTGACACGGAGGACAAATCAAATCAGTCTAAACATAGTATTATTCACACCCAGCATGCAACAAATCAAAGACTAGCATAATCTGATTGAGAATACAGACTTTTTATTCATGACATTAATTAATTATATTGCAATCAAATGTTATGAGTCAGTTACCAATCACATTACGCAGTTCAAACAATAGGAATCTGACTCAGCGTAGTTTCAAATTAAGAAAGATCATTACTGGACTGGGATTTCTTTCCATTTGTTAGAAAAGAATAAATAAGTCTTATCTAACTGCCTAAGTAAAGTTGATCAGGCAGTAGATCTACACCAGCCTATGCTGCTAATCTGACGACACATAGGCACAGACATGAACTGAAAAATTCAAATGATGCATATGGCATCGCAAATTTAGAAAAGAAAACTGCATGGCCAACGTACAACTTACTTGTCCTACACGGTAGACATTTCACAGCAACATCCAATATCGCTGATAAGCACAGCAGAGCATCAAGAACCGTATATATACCACACGATCGTGACGCATATTCACACGTTCCAATCCATCCATGGCCATCCAGCTCGTAGGAAAATAAAGAGATTGCACGTATACATAGCAATCTGAGACGACAGGACGAACACACGAATCTAACAGAACTACAGCGATAACATCGGGATCTAAGCGGAAGACATCAAGCAAGTGAGCGGCGGACGTTTCAGATACCTTGCAGGGGCGGTTCTTGATGACGATGTAGCCGTTCTTGCGAATGGTGCCGGCCTGCTGCGGGTAGGTCTTGGAAGCGCCGGCGTCTGCCTTCGACTCGAACTGGTGCTCTTCGCTGTCCGACATCTCCTCTCCTCGGATCAGGACCCAAAAAATCTCTACAAATTCCAAGAAATTCAGTCATGAGCAACGAAGGAATCAGTTCGCGCCCATGGGAATAAAAAAGAAACTTTGATCTGACATGATAATGTCCGGACGGATCTCGAGGTAGGCAAGGATTAGGGTTTGATACCTCGGGAGGAGTTCGCGGGCGCGACGGCGAGGGCACAAGGAAAGGCAGCGAACTGGATATATTGGTGTCGGGATCTTATGAACGATAGCCCTGCAAGTATCAGGGAATTAAGCTTGAATTTTGGGCTTTACATGACAGAAATTTTATTAATGGTTACAATTACTCCCTCTGTGCCGTAATATAAAAAATTATCTCTGTCATTAAAGGAAAGTTGTTAGAGCATCTCTAGCATGCCCCTTATACCCCTTATATAGGGATCCTTATAGTGCATTTATATTTCACGAAAAAGTATTTTTACAGTCCGCGTGTGGGGTCTGTTCGGCCGCAGCCCGCACCAGCCTGTAAAATAGAATATTTTGTTTTACAGTTCCGCTATGCGGGGTCTGTTTGGCCGCAGTCCGCGCCAGCCCGTAAAACACGTGCTTTTTTTCCTGAATTTGACACATATCTCGCATATTAGACCGAATTATGAATTCAATATAAGATAATATGTGAATATTATGAATCCAAATTACAATAATTATTCAAATCACCGAATTAAACTAATAATTCAATACAAGAATCGTTCCAAATACAACAATGATACCGATCACACATGATTAAATGAAATGAATGTAAAATTGGTCGGTTTTACCGCCCATGCCTTTCCCAATGGTGCTCAATGAGATTCTCTTGAAGTTGATAGTGGGTGTTTGCGTCTTCAATCTGCCGGTATGTCTGAAGGAATGCTTGTATGCGATCAGGGTCTCTAGCTGGCTTCACACGGCTACCGACATTGTCATAGAAGAACTCCAAGTTCATGTCCTTCTCATCTTCGATGATCGTGTTGTGAAGAATCACACAACATGTCATGATGTTCTTCAGGGTTTGTTTGTCCAAAAAACGAGCAGGACCACAAACAATGGCAAATCTATATTGCAAAACGCCAAAGTCTCTTTTAATATCTTTTCGGACAGCCTCTTGTACTTTGCAAATTCAATATGCTTCTTAGTTTGGGCTTTTTGATGCTCTTGACAAATGTACACCAAGAAGAGTAAATACCATCTGCAAGATAGTACCCCTTTGTGTACTCATGCCCATTCACCGTGAAGTTGCAAGCAGGAGCATCACCACTAGCAAGTCTAGCAAACAAATGAGAACGTTGCAACACACTGATATCATTGAGGGTACCCGACATACAAAAAAGCAATGCCAAATCCATAAATCCTCGGATGCTACGGCCTCTAGCACAATTATTGCATCATGAGACTTGCCACAATACTGCCCATGCCATGCCTTCGGGCAGTTTTTCCAAGTCCAATGCATGCAATCAATGCTTCCTGGCATGCCGGGCCAACCTCGCTTCTCATTTGCTGCCATAAACTTTTTTGTGTTGTCCTCGTTGGGTGCACGAAGATAGACATGACCAAAGACGCGGATGATCACTTTGGTGAACCTACGCACTGACTCAATTGTAGTATCTTCGCCAATGCAAAGATACTCGTCGGCATAGTCAGCCGAATGCCATATGCAATCACCTGCATAGCTGCCGAGATTTTTTGATATGTGCTAAAACCCAACAAGCCCGCGGTATTTCTCCTTTGAATAAAAAACCGAGAACTGGCCTCGCAAGCTTGCACTATTTTTACAAAGAGGGATCGGCGCATTCGATACCTTCTCCGCAAGAGGTGCGGCGGATAGGTAGGATTGTCGGTGAAGTAGTCTTGCATCAACAGCATGTTCCCGAGATGGCGGTTGCGAGGGATGCAAATACGGCCGACGGACGATCCTCGCCATCTCTCGCAGTTCTGACCCTTGAGCTCCTTCACGGCTAGGACTGCCACCACCATCTGCTGCCGAAGGCGCTTGAGCATCGACTCTACGTCCGAGTCGTCAGACGAGGACGAATCCTCGAGCAAAAATTCCTCACAAAGGCTCAAATCCATCTACAAAACCGCACCCGAGCTCGCATCAACGGAATTTCATCACCCGCGATCGATCTAGAAGGGACAGAAAAGGAGGCTCACCGGCTGCAGTCGATCCGGGCTGGCGGCCACCCGGGGCCGGCTTGGCGAATCCGGGGCAGGCGGCGACTCGGCGGCGGTCGATCCGGGGCGGCTCGGCTCAGCGGATCCGAGGCGCCGGCGAAGCGGTGCGGTGGACCCGGGTGTAGTGCGACCCGTCGGTGTGATTCCGTCGGTGGAAATGGCCGGAATCGCAGGCGGCGACGGTGGCGGGCAGCTCTAGGAGGGGGTGTGGGGAACACGCGCGCTGAAATGTCCCTCCCGCCAACCGCTTTTTCACTGGATACAGGGCAGGGGGACTGGGTTTTCGCGGGTCGGAGGGGGCAATTTACCGTGCCCCTCAAATTTTTTTAAGGGTCCAATGCGTTTACGGTGTCTGTTTGAGTCACTTTTTTGCGCCAAACCGTAAATTGGCGGTTATTTTGCGGGTCGGCGCAATATAAGGGGTCTGCTAGAGATGCTCTTAGGATCGTCTCATCCAGGTAGGTACCCCATCCCACGATCACATCAATCTTTTTTCCACTGATTTTTTCTACCCTTTTGGTTCCTCTCACAGTCTCCAGAACCGGTTTGCCTTTGGACCCCGTATGCACCTCCTGGCCCCATGTTATCTCCCTCGCCTCATCAACTCGCTCGCCCTATCCGATTTTCTCTTCCTCTCTCATGCAGAGCGGGAGCGGCTAGGGTTACGCTCCATCGCTGCCGTCACCTCATCGCACCACCGCCTTCAGCCATCGTCGCCTCGCAACGTCACCCAGGTCGTCGTTGGGCGCACCACCCAGGAAATGAACTGTTGGACACGAGCCCAATTCGACCACCTTTGTTGGCCCACCTCTGCCTTGACACCCATGTTCTTACTGTTCATTGGTCCGTCTCCGACATCCCAAGATTATATGAGGGGTCTTGGAAACTGTCGTGACGCTTTGGTGACGAAGGTCACCGGGGTGACTATGGAAGGATTTCGTGGTAGTCCCTGACTCCCTCCAACTCAATCAATATCAAGAACATGTCATGAGCATGGGGGTTTGTCCGACTACTAAACTAGACTATTGGCTAGGGCTTTTCTAGTTATAGCCTCTATAGTGAGTGGCCCTTCCGCTTTGATCTACACTACAAAAAAAAGACACATCCGTGACATTATGGGCCGAATGAAAAAAAATTCTGTCATGGTTATGACACTTCTATGACGATAATTGTGAGAAAAACACATATCATCATAGATGTGGTGGGTTCCTACTTCTATGACAAAAAATCATGACAAAAAATGGGCTTTTCGTCCTGGACGGGCCGGGGACGCACCTGCATGACATTCTTTGGGCCGTCCATAACATAAAAAATCATTGTAGAAGTAAGGGCGAGGAAATTTTCGCAGAGTTCCCGGTTACAGTGGGGTCGGGGCCGAGCGATGCAGTGTGGTTTGCGTGTTTCTCTCTCATACGCGCGCGTGGTGCGAGCCGTGTCGCTATAACTGAACCCGAGCGAGAGACGTCATTTGCTTACTGAACCCGAGCGATCGCACTGCTAGCACTACGTACTGAAGCCAATCGATCGATCCCTTCGCTACTAACTGAACTCGACCGACTCCTTCGCTGCTAACTAAATCCGATCGATCGCTGCTGCTTACTGAAGCCGATTGAACCCCCGTGCGAGACGTAGCTTGCTAGCCGGTTGGGTTGCCTCTGGATGAACAGTGCCTGTTGTTGCCGCGCGCGCGATACGTAGAACGAGTCGAGACGTGGTGAGTCCAGCCGGTTGGTTGGCTGTGGATGAACAGTTCCCGGTGGGGGTTGGATGAATAGGACCCCGTGGTAGTAGGCGGTTGCCGTTGGGTGATACGTATCCAACATATCTATAATTTATGAAGTATTCATGCCATGTTTGCAATAATTTTATATAATTTTGGTATGATTTGATTAACCCAGACTGACGCTGTTTTCAGCAAAACTACCATGGTTTCATTTTTTGTGCAGAAATAGAAGTTCTCGGAATGGGATGAAAATTTACGGTGATTTTTTATGGACCAAAAGAGACCCCCAAAGCACCGGAGCTGGGCCAGGAAGTGGACGAGGAAGCCACAAGTTCGCTAGGCGCACCCTACCGCCCAGGGCGCTAGCGGCGAGCTTGTGGGCCCCTCGGGCACCCCCTTGACATGAGACCGACGCCAAAATTTCTATAAATACCCAAACCCCCAGAAAGAACCCTAGATGAGAAGTTCCGCCGCCGGAAGCCTCTGTAGCCACGAAAAACCAATCGGGACCCCATTCTGGCACCCTGCCAGAGGGGAAAATCATCACCGGAGGCCATCTTCATCATCCCGGCATCCACCATGATGAGGAGGGAGTAGTTCACCCTCGGGGCTGAGGGTATGTACTAGTAGCTATATGTTTGATCTCTCTCTCTCGTGTTCTTGATTTGGCACGATCTTGATGTACCGTGAGCTTTGTTTATATATTTGGATCTATGGTGTTCTTCCCTCTCTACCTTCTTGTGATGAATTGAGTCTTGCTCTTTGAGATTTCTTTATGTTGAATTGAATATTGGATTTGAGAACACTTGATGTATGTCTTGCATATGGATACCCGTGGTGACAATGGGGTATTATATTGATTCACTTGATGTATGTTTTGGCACTCAACTCGCGGATTCCCGAGGTGACATTGGGGTAATCTATGCATAGGGGTTGATGCATGTTTTCGTCCTACGTTCTCCGATAGAAACTATGGAGTGATTCTTTGTTGCATGTTGAGGGATTGTTATATGATTCAATTATGTTTTCATTGTTGAGAGATTTTGCACTAGTGAAAGTATGAACCCTAGGCCTTGTTTTCAAGTATTGCAATACCATTTTTGCTCAGTTTTGCTACTTACTACCTTGCTGTTTTTATATTTTCAGATTACAAAAACCTATATCTACTATCCATATTACACTTGTATCACCATCTCTTCGCCGAACTAGTGCACCTATACAATTTACCATTGTATTGTGTGTGTTAGGGACACAAGAGACTCTTTGTTATTTGGTTGCAGGGTTATTTGAGAGAGACCATTTTCATCCTACGCCTCCCACGAATTGATAAACCTTAGGTCATCCACTTGAGGGAAATTTGCTACTGTCCTACAAAACTTTGCGCTTGAAAGCCCAACATGAGTCTACAAGAACAAGTTGTGTAGTAGACATCAAGCTCTTTTCTGGCACCGTTGCCGGGGAGGTGAGTGCTTGAAGGTATTTCTTTAGATCTTGCAATTGAATCTTTTAGTTTCTTGTTTTATCACTAGTTTGGTTTATAAAAGAAAACTACAAAAAAATGGAATTAAGGTTACCTCATATTATTCATCTCTATAATGTCTTTCCTTAAAATGATGGATCGGAAAATTGTGCTCAATTGATAGAAGAAGAATTCAATAAACATTTGGCATAAAATCTTTGAATGATGAGCATGATTGCAATGTTGTTAGTATGAATTCTTTTGAATGTCCATGATGCTAATGATGTGCAAAGCCATAAGCTTGGGGATGCTATATTTGATGAAGATGATATTTTTAGTCCCCCAAGTTTTGATGAGAATATTTATTATGATGATTGCATGCCTCCTATTTATGATGATTATATTGATGAAAGTGGGTTTGGAAGAGTGTCAACTCTAGGTAATAATGATCCCACTATTTTGGAGGGTGCTGAATCTTATTGTAATAATTATGAAAGTGGATTTGGAGAGGTCATGACTTTATTTAGTGATGAATCCACTGTTTTGAAAGAGGTTTCAATTGATTATTATGACAACAATGTTGCTATCTATGATGATTATGGTGATGAAATGTATGCTATAAAGAGTAACCATGAAACTTGTCATCATGATTTTAATATTCAATTTGATTAAGTAAATCAAGTATCTCATGATAGTTATTTTGTTGAGTTTGCTCCCACTATTATTGATGAGAAGAAAATTGCTTATGTAGAGAGTAGTAAAATTTCCATGCTTATGAATCATGAAAAGAATGCTTTATGTGATAGTTATATTGTTGAATTCATTCATGATGCTACTGAAAATTACTATGAGATAGGAACATATGCTTGTAGGAATTGCAATAATATCAAGTTTCCTCTCTATGTGTTGAAAGTATTGAAGTCATGCTTGTTTTGCCTTCCAATGCTAGTTGATTCTTGTTCCCATAAGTTGTTTGCTCACAAAATCCCTATGCATAGGAAGTGTGTTAGGCTTAAATGTGCTAGTCATATGCTTCATGATGCTCCCGTTATGTTTAAATTCTTATCTTTTATGTGAGCATCATTGAAATCATCATGCCTAGCTAAAAAGGCATTAAAGAAAAGCGCTTGTTGGGAGATGATACGTCTCCAGCGTATCTATAATTTATGAAGTATTCATGCCATGTTTACAACAATTTTATATGGTTTTGGTATGATTTTATTAGAACTAACCCGGACTGACGCTGTTTTCAGCAGAACTACCGTGGTGTCATTTTTTTGTGCAGAAATAAAAGTTCTCGGAATGAGCTGAAAATTTACGAAGAATATTTTTGGAAAATATAAAAAATACTGGAATGAAAAGATATCGGAGAGGACTCCCGAGGCAACCACAAGGGTGGAGGGCGCGCCCCCTGCCTTGTCGTTGCCTCGTGGGCCCCCTTGACTTGTCCCCGACGCCAACACCTCCTATAAATACCAAAACCTCCAGAAATAAACCTAGATCGGGAGTTCCGCCGCCCCAAGCCTCTGCAGCCACGAAAACCCAATCGGGAGCCCGTTCCGGCACCCTGCCGGAGGGGGAAACCATCACCGGTGGCCATCTTCATCATCCCGGTGGTCTCCATGACGAGGAGGGAGTAGTTCACCCTCGGGGCTGAGGGTATGTACCAGTAGCTATGTGTTTGATCTCTCTCTCTCTCTCGTGTTCTTGATTTGGGACGATCTTGATGTATCGCGAGCTTTGTTATTATAGTTGGATCATATGGTGTTTCTTCCCTCTCTATCTCTTCTTGTGATGAATTGAGTCTTGCTCTTTGAGGTTTCGTTATGTTGGATTGAGTATTGGATTTGAGAACACTTGATGTATGTCTTGCGATGGGATATCTGTGGTGACAATGGGGTGTTCTATTGATTCACTTGATGTATGTTTTGGCACTCAACTCGCGGATTCCCGAGGTGACATTGGGGTAATCTATGCATAGGGGTTGATGCATGTTTTCGTCCTACGTTCTCCGATAGAAACTTTGGAGTGATTCTTTGTTGCACGTTGAGGGATTGTTATATGATCCAATTATGTTATCATTGTTGAGAGAACTTGCACTAGTAAAAGTATGAACCCTAGGCCTTGTTTCCAAGCATTGCAATACCGTTTTTGCTCACTTTTGTTACTTGCTACCTTGCTGTTTTTATATTTTCATATTACAAAAACCTATATCTACCATCCATATTACACTTGTATCACCATCTCTTCGCTGAACTAGTGCACCTATACAATTTACCATTGTATTGGGTGTGTTGGGGACACAAGAGACTCTTTGTTATTTGGTTGCAGGGTTGTTTGAGAGAGACCATCTTCATCCTACGCCTCCCACAGATTGATAAACCTTAGGTCATCCACTTGAGAGAAATTTGCTACTGTCCTACAAAACTCTACGCTTGGAGGCCCAACACGAGTCTACAAGAAGAAGGTTGCGTAGTAGACATCAAGCTCTTTTCTGGCGCCGTTGCCGGGGAGGCTAGGTAAGCGGCACTCACATCCCGTCAACGAAGCTCTTTTCTGGCGCCGTTGCCAGGGAGGTGAGTGCTTGAAGGTATATCTTTAGATCTTGCAATTGAATCTTTTAGCTTCTTGTTTTATCACTAGTTTAGTCTATAAAAGAAAACAAAAAAATGGAATTGAGGTTGCCTCATATGCTTCATCTTTTTAATATCTTTCGTGAAAATGATGGAAAGGAAAATTGTGCTCGAGTGTTAGAAGAAGAAGTCTATAAAATGTTTGGCACTAAATTTTTGAATGATGAGCATGATTGCAATGTTGTTAGTATGAATTCTTTGAATATCCATGATGCTAATGATATGCAAAGCCATAAGCTTGGGGATGCTATGTTTGATGAAGATGATATTTTTAGTCCCCCAAGTTTTGATGAGAATATTTATTATGATGATAGCATGCCTCCTATTTATGATGATTATATTGATGAAAGTGGGTTTGGAAGAGTGTCAACTCTAGGTAGTATTGATCCCACTATTTTGGAGGGCGTTGAATCTTATTACAATATTTATAAAAGTGGACTTGGAGAGGTCATGACTTTATTTAGTGATGAATCCACTATTTCGGAAGAGGTTCCAATTGATTATGAGAACAAAGGTGCTATCTATGATGATTATTGTGATGACATGTATGCTATAAATAATAATGATAACTATGGAACTTGTCATCATGATTTTAATTTTCAATTGGATTATGCCTCACATGATAGTTATGTTGTTGAGCTTGCTCCCACTACTAATCATGAGAATAAATTTGCTTATGTGGAGAGTAATAAAATTTCTATGCTTGTGGATCATAAAAATAATGCTTTGTGTGATAGCTATATTGTTGAATTCATTCATGATGCCTTCAAGGAATACCCAAGCAACTAAGCTTGGGGATGCCCCGGAAGGCATCCCCTCTTTCGTCTTCAACATTATCGGTAACCTTACTTGGAGCTATATTTTTATTCGTCACATGATATGAGTTTTGCTTGGAGCGTCATTTTATTTTATTAGTACTTGCTTGCTGTTATTTATAGTAATGTTTTGCATCTTTTATTTCAATAAGAGTGTCAAGTTTAGCCTTTACCATGCTTATTTTACAAGTCTATATGTTGCTGTTTTGAAAACAGAAAGTTTTCTATCGTTGTCTTAATTCTTCTGGAAAGTCAGAACATGATAAAATCTTGAAATATTTACAAAATTAGTAAAAACAAATTTTCTACAGTGTTGTAAATTTTCAGAAATTTTGGAGTTAGGGAAGTATGAGTACAATTGCACTCTTTACAAACTGTCATGTTTTGACAGATTGCTGTTATGTTTGCATTGTTTGCATATGTTTGCTTGTTTAATGATTCTATTTGAGGATAGGAGTATTAAATATGCAGAGGCATTTATTATGCAATGCTAAATAATAATTTTAGTGATTTTCTACTGTAGAGAATGATAAGGTTTTGCATTTGATTTATAGTAACTTTTCTCACAAGTTCTTGTTGAGTTTTGTGTGCATGAAGTTTTTAAGATTTAGGGAAACCGTGATATAAAAGGAATTAAGGAGACACAAAAGCTCAAGCTTGGGTATGCCCCGGTAGGCATCCCACCTTTCTTCATCAAGAATTATCGGTTAGTATCGGTTGAGCCTAAGTTCTTGCTTCTTCACATGATGTGTGCTATTTTTAGAATGTCATTTTATTTTATTTTGCTTGTTGTTTGAATAAAATACTTAAGATCTAAATTATTATTTTTGAGAGAGAGTCTTCACATAGCTACCTAATTATTCGACTACTCATTGATCTTCACTTATATCTTTTTGGAGTAGTTTGTCATCTACTCTCGTGTTTCACTTATATCCTATGAGTAAATGGTTGAATGAATTGAATATCATAAATCTGAAATTATATATGTTTCATATGCTTATCCCATGGGGAGTAATGACTTCACATATAAGAAGTATAGGTGGTAAATTTATTGAAAGTTAGCAAACATAGTATTGGTCACTTGAACAATTCATGAAAGAATATTGAAGGAAGAGAGATTTCACATATAAATATACTATCTTGAACATCTTCTATGATTGTGAGCCCCATTAATTATTTTCAAACTTGAGCAAATTAGTTGAAGTTGGACAAGGAGGACAACGTAATGAGTTATGCTTTGGTATATTTGTATAGAAGTTATATTGTTGTGGATCCTCCAACATGTGGTGCTTGCTATTTAGAATCTTTTGCTAGCCAAAATTTCTATACTAAGCGGGAATACTGCTTGTGCATCCAAAATCCTTGAACCAAGTTTCTTCCCTGAGTGTCCACCATATCTACCTATATGCGGTATTTACCTGCCGTTACAAGTAAATTTGCATGTGCCAAACTCTAAACCTTCAAATAATAATCTGTTTTGTATGCCCGAATCGCTCATGTAGCGACTAGGGGCTGTTAGTATCTTCCATGCTAGGTGGGTTATTCTCACGATGAGTGTTTATTCACTTGTCATTCACGAGAGAGTGGCTGGTAATTGGGATGCCCAGTCCTATGATCAAAAGATCAAAAACAAAATTTCAAATAATTAAACAAAACTCCCCCAGGACTGTTGTTGGTATGGATGGTACCCGTTGTTTCGGATTAGCCGTGGAGTGTGATTGTTGGTGGAGGGGGGGGGGGACTTTACCATTCTGTTTGGGAACCGCCTATAATGTGTCTAGCATGGAAGATAGTGAGAACTCTCGGTCGTTACGTTGACAATGAAAGCATGCCTCTCAAAATTATTTTCACCTCTGTTTTAAAAAACTTCGAGCTCTGGCACCTCTGCAAATCCCTGCTTCCCTCTGTGAAGGGCCTATCTTTTACTTTTATGCAAGAGTCAGTAGTATTCCTTCTCATTCCAACCTACTCTTTAGTTGGCAAGCATCATGTGATGGGGAAAGATCTAAGCATATATGGCCATTCAAATATATTTGGTCATGAATTATTATTGTTGACAATTATCTACATGATAAATAAGTTGGGAGGCGAAACACTAAGCCCCTATCTTTCTCTGTGTTCGACGGATGCTATTTGTTCTAAAAATATGCTTTGAGTGGTAGCAATCATGGAAGACTATATGATAGTTGAGTATGTGGGATTTGCTAAATCAAAGCTCTTACATAGACCCTTCCTGAAAATAAGATGAATTGCAATTGTTTGATGACTGAGAACATAGTTTGTTAGTTTTCAAGAAAGTTTATGGTCTATGCTTTAACATGTGAATAGCTTGCTACTTGATCATGAGAAGTTTTATGATATGAACTACTGTTATGATATATAATGATGCTAGAAAAAGTGGTTGAAATTATTATTGATCAAACTTGTGCACTTGCTAGATTTCAAACTTCATAAATTATTTCTTTTATCATTTACCTACTCGAGGACGAGCAGGAATTAAGCTTGGGGATGCTGATACGTCTCCAACGTATCTATAATTTATGAAGTATTCATGCCATGTTTACAACAATTTTATATGGTTTTGGTATGATTTTATTAGAACTAACCCGGACTGATGCTGTTTTCAGCAGAACTACCATGGTGTCGTTTTTTGTGCAGAAATAAAAGTTCTCGGAATGAGCTGAAAATTTACGAAGAATATTTTTGGAAAATATAAAAAATACTGGACCGAAAAGATATCGGAGAGGAGTCCCGAGGCAACCACAGGGGTGGAGGGCGCCCCCCTGCCTTCTCGTCGCCTCGTGGGCCCCCTTGACTTGTCCCCGATGCCAACACCTCCTATAAATACCAAAACCTCCAGAAATAAACCTAGATCGGAAGTTCCACCGCCGCAAGCCTCTGTAGCCACGAAAAACCAATCGGGAGCCCGTTCCGGCACCCTGCCGGAGGGGGAAACCATCACCGGTGGCCATCTTCATCATCCCGGCGGTCTCCATGACGAGGAGGGAGTAGTTCACCCTCGGGGCTGAGGGTATGTACCAATAGCTATGTGTTT
This sequence comes from Thinopyrum elongatum, assembly GCA_011799875.1. NCBI lineage: Eukaryota > Viridiplantae > Streptophyta > Magnoliopsida > Poales > Poaceae > Thinopyrum > Thinopyrum elongatum. Next base: position 151,221,782 of record CM022301.1, read on the forward strand.
GATCTCTCTCTCTCGTGTTCTTGATTTGGCACAATCTTGATGTATCGCGAGCTTTGTTATTATAGTTGGATTATATGGTGTTTCTTCCCTCTCTATCTCTTCTTGTGATGAATTGAGTCTTGCTCTTTGAGGTTTCGTTATGTTGGATTGAGTATTGGATTTGAGAACACTCGATGTATGTCTTGCGATGGGGTATCTGTGGTGACAATGGGATGTTCTATTGATTCACTTGATGTATGTTTTGGCACTCAACTCGCGGATTCCCGAGGTGACATTGGGGTAATCTATGCATAGGGGTTGATGCACGTTTTCGTCCTACGTTCTCCGATAGAAACTTTGGAGTGATTCTTTGTTGCACATTAAGGGATTGTTATATGATCCAATTATGTTATCATTGTTGAGACAACTTGCACTAGTGAAAGTATGAACCCTAGGCCTTGTTTCCAAGCATTGCAATACCGTTTTTGCTCACTTTTATACTTGCTACCTTGCTGTTTTTATATTTTCATATTACAAAAACCTATATCTACAATCCGTATTACACTTGTATCACCATCTCTTCGCCGAACTAGTGCACCTATACAATTTATCATTGTATTGGGTGTGTTGGGGACACAAGAGACTCTTTGTTATTTGGTTGCAGGGTTGTTTGAGAGAGACCATCTTCATCCTACGCCTCCCACGGATTGATAAACCTTAGGTCATCCACTTGAGGGAAATTTGCTACTGTCCTACAAAACTCTGCGCTTGGAGGCCCAACACGAGTCTAAAAGAAGAAGGTTGCATACTAGACATCAGGAGACAATCCAATATTTACACTTACTGTTTTTGTGTGTCCACATGATTAAGATACTGTAGTAATCATGTTTTTTAGCTTTTGTTTCAATAAAGTACCAAGTAAAGCCTTTGGGATAGTGTGGATGATAGTTGACTTGATTCTGTGCAAAAACAACAAGTTTTGCACCCAGTAACAGAATTGTTAAAAATCACACGAGCATCGAATAATTCTGAATCTTTTTATAGATGATTAATATAATAAAATTCTACGTTGTCCTAATTTTTAAGAATTTTTGGAGTAACAGAAGTGTAGCCAATATTCAGATCTTTACAGACTGTTCTGTTTTTGACAGATTCTGTTTGCAATGCATAGTTTGCTTGTTTTATGGTTCCTATGACTTATATTGCTTAATATAAATTGTGGAAATTATAGAGTACAATAGGCATTATGTGGAAACAATTATGAATCTTGTCTTTGGCAGTACCCAAGTGAATGATTTGGTTCACTATACTAACCCATCTCACGAAGTTTCGTTAAGTTTTGTGTGATTGAAGTTTTCAAGTTTTGGGTGAGATATCGATATGAGGAGAATAAGGATTGTCGAGACCCTAAGATTGGGGATTTCCAAGGCACCCCAAGGTAATATTCAAGGAAGACCCAAGCAACTAAGCTTGGGGATTGATACGTCTCCAACGTATCTATAATTTTTGATTGTTCCATGCTATTATATTATATTTATTGGATGTTTTATATGCATTAATATGCTATTTTATATTATTTTTGGGACTAACCTATTAACCTAGAGCCCAGTGCTAGTTTATGTTTTTTCCTTGTTTTTGAGTTTCGCAGAAAAGGAATACCAAACAGAGTCCAAACGGAATAAAACTTTCGCGATGATTTTTCTTGGACCAGAAGGAAACCAGGAGACTTGGAGATGAAGTCGGAGGAGCCACGAGGCGGCCACAAGGACGGAGGGCGCGCCCCCACCCTTGTGGGCCCCTCGTGCACCTCCTGACCTAATTCTTTCGCCTATATATACTCATATATCCCCAAACCAACAGAAGCATCCACAAAAAGACTTTTCCACCGCCGCAACCTTCTGTACCTGTGAGATCCCATCTAGGTACCTTTTCCGGCACCCTGCCGGAGGGGGATTCGATCACAGAGGGCTTTTACATCAACACCATTGCCCTTCCGATGAGGCGTGAGTAGTTTACCACAGACCTACGGGTCCATAGCTAGTAGCTAGATGGCTTCTTCTCTCTCTTTGATTCTCAATACCATGTTCTCCTCGATGTTCTTGGAGATCTATTCTATGTAATACTTTTTTTTGCGGTGTGTTTGCCGAGATCCGATGAATTGTGGATTTATGATCAGCTTATCTACGAATATTATTTGAATCTTCTCTGAATACTTATATGCATGATTTGATATCTTTGTAATTCTCTTCGAACTATCGGTTTGGTTTGGCTAGCTAGATTGGTTTTTCCTTAAATGGGAGAAGTGCTTAACTTTGGGTTCAATCTTGCGGTGTCCTTTCCCAGTGACAGTAGGGGCAGCAAGGCACGCATTGTATTGTTGCCATCGAGGATAAAAAGATGGGGTTTTCATCATATTACTTGAGTTAATTCCTCTACATCATGTCATCTTACTTAATGCGTTACTCCGTTCTTTATGAACTTAATACTCTAGATGCATGCTGGATAGCGGTCGATGTGTGGAGTAATAGTAGTAGATGTAGAATCGTTTCGGTCTACTTAACACGGACGTGATGCCTATATTCATGATCATTACCTTAGATATCGTCATAACTTTGCGCTTTTCTATCAATTGCTCGGCAGTAATTTGTTCACCCACCATATTATTTTCTATCTTGAGAGAAGCCTCTAGTGAAACCTATGGCCCCCGGGTCTATTTTCCATCATATAATCTTCTACTTTTCATCATACAAGTTTCCGATCTACTATTTTGCAATCTTTTACTTTCCGATCTATAAAACAAAAATACCAAAAATATTTACTTTATCGTTTATCTATCTCTATCAGATCTCACTTTTGCAAATAACCGTGAAGGGATTGACAACCCCTTTATTTCGTTGGGTGCAAGTTGTTTGATTGTTTGTGTAGATATTCGGTGATTTGTGCGTTGTCTCCTACTGGATTGATACCTTGGTTCTCAAACTGAGGGAAATACTTATCTCTACTTTGCTGCATCACCCTTTCCTCTTCAAGGGAAAAACCAACGCAAGCTCAAGAAGTAGCAGGAAGAATTTCTGCCGCCGTTGCCGGGGAGATCTATGCCAAGTCAAGACATACCAAGTACCCATCATAAACTCTCATCTCTTGCATTACATTATTCGCCATTTGTCAGGGTGAAAGTGGTAAGGATAATTTCCGTCCGAAACCATTTCCGAATCCGTTTTTATAGGATACGGTAAGAGATTTTTCACATCCGACAACAATCCGATCCGAATCCGAGTCCGATTGATAGGATACGGTATAGGATATGGTATTGCTAATATACGATGCATTAGGATAATCCGTTTTTCTTACCGGATAATCCGACCTTTTAATTTCTGAATCCGATTTATGGGTGAATTTGTAAGTATTAAATAGCAATACATGAATGTTATCTTTACTTATGAGACAAGACATATGTTTATTAGTGATTTATTTGGCTTATTTTAATACCATCTAGTGCTTTATGTGTTCTTAACGTGTATAAGTATTAAAATTTGCTCATTGTTTATGTTTACTTTTAGTTTGAAGCATTTATATCTTCCTCGTATATGAATATGGTACATGACCGTTTCCGATCCGACACCGTTCCGTTACCGTACCGTGTCCGAATCCGCATAATCCGCTATTCGAATCCGCATAATCCGGTATTCGAATCCGCATCCGTTCCACTTCCGAATCCGAAAATAAATATGGAATAGGATATGGTATAAGGATTATCCGTCCGAATCTGATCCGGTTTCATCCCTAGCCATTTGCCTCTCGTTTTCCTCTCCCCCACTTCTAAAACGATTTTTGAAAAGATTTGCCTTTTTCTTCGCCCCTCTCTTTGCCTTTTCTTCGTCCCTCTTCTGTTCATCTTCTTCGTTTTCTTTTTCTCTTGCTGCCCTCTTGTTGCTTAAGTTCGCCTTTCTATCATTATGGCCGAATCAAAAAGGGTTAAGGGTTTTCTCCCGAGTTTTAATTCTTTAGATAGCCCCTCTATCCTTCCTAAGCTCATAAATAATGATGCTACGGAAAGACCTACTGGGGTTGTTAATGAGAATTTTAACAATTTTGATGAAGATGACCCCAGAATTTTTCGTTATCTGCTTGATGAATCTTTCAAAGATGCTTGTGATAGGCTGTCGAGGATCCGAGCTAGCTATGTGCCCCAATATCATATTGAGATATACTTGAAAAGTTTTTATGTTGGTTTACCCCCTTCTTTTAAGCAAGTTTTGGATTCTATATTTGAAAATGGTTTTCTTGAAGGGGATGCCATCGATACTTACGAAAAGATGAAAACTATATTTGGGCACTCCAAAGGTGAAAATGTTGAATCAACTACTCTTATGTGCTTTTATCAAAATGAAATAATCAAAGAGATGAAGGCTAGTTTAGATGCAAATTTTCGAAGTGTGCTTAATCTTTCTTCTACCATTAATGGCCACGTACTTACACAAAATAGAAAGATAAGCGCTCTGGACAAGAAATTCTCTCTTTACTACCAAAAGGGAGAAGATGACAATACCTAGATCTATTCGTGTTTTTATGCCTAGCTAAGGGCGTTAAACAATAGCGCTTGTTGGGAGGCAACCCAATTTTACTTTTGCTTTTTTGGTTATGTTTTGCAATAAATAATTCACCTAGCCTCTGGTTAGATGTGGTTTTATGTTTTAATTAGTGTTTGTGCCAAGTAAGACCTTTGGGATGGCTTACGGTGATAGTTGATTTAATCTTGCTGAAAAACAGAAACTTTTGCGTCCAGTATCAGAATTTTAATAATTCACTGGAGCATTTAAAAACCCTGAATTTATTATACGAAATTTATATACAAATTTCCTCTGTTGTCCTAATTTTCAGAAGGTTTTGAGTTACAGAAGTATTAGAACAATTAGGATCTTCCCAGACTGTTCTGTTTTTGACAGATTCTGTTTTCTTTGTGTTGTTTGCTTATTTTGATGAATCTATGGGTAGTATCGGGGGGTATGAACCATGAAAAAGTTGGAATACATTATATATTACACCAATATAAATAAATAATGAGTTCACAACAGTACCAAAGTGGTGATTTATTTTCTTATACTAACGGAGCTTATGAGATTTTCTGTTGAGTTTTGTGTTGTGAAGTTTTCAAGTTTTGGGTAAGGATTTGATGGACTATGGAATAAGGAGTGGCAAGAGCCTAAGCTTGGGGATGCCCAAGGCATCCCAAGGTAATATTCAAGGACAACCAAGAGCCTAAGCTTGGGGATGCCCCGGAAGGCATCCCCTCTTTCGTCTTCGTCTATCGGTAACTTTACTTGAGGCTATATTTTTATTCACCACATGATATGTGTTTTGCTTGGAGCGTCTTGTATAATTTGAGTCTTTGCTTTTTAGTTTACCACAATCATCCTTGCTGTACACACCTTTTGAGAGGGACACGCATGAATCGTGATTTATTAGAATACTCTTTGTGCTTCACTTATATCTTTTGAGCTAGGCAATTTTGCTCTAGAGCTTCACTTATATCTTTTTTAGAGCACGGCGGTGGTTTTATTTTATAGAAATTATTGAACTCTCATGTTTCACTTATATTATTTTGAGAGTCTTTAAACAGCATGGTAATTTGCTTTGGTTATAAATTTAGTCCTAATATGATAGGCATCCAAGAGGGATATAATAAAAACTTTCATATAAAGTGCATTGAATACTATGAGAAGTTTGATTCCTTATGATTGTTTTGAGATATAAAGATGGTGATATTAGATTCATGCTAGTGAGTAATTGTGGATTTGAGAAATACTTGTGTTAAGGTTTGTGATTCCCGTAGCATGCACGTATGGTGAACCGTTATGTGATGAAGTCGGAGCATGATTTATTTATTAATTGTCTTCCTTATGAGTGGCGGTCGGGGACGAGCGATGGTCTTTTCCTACCAATCTACCCCCCTAGGAGCATGCGCGTAGTACTTTGTTTCGATAACTAATAGATTTTTGCAATAAGTATGTGAGTTCTTTATGACTAATGTTGAGTCCATGGATTATACGCACTCTCACCCTTCCACCATTGCTAGCCTCTCTAGTGCCGTGCAACTTTCGCCGGTACCATACACCCACTATATACCTTCCTCAAAGCAGCCACCATACCTACCTATTATGGCATTTCCATAGCCATTCTGAGATATATTGCCATGCAACTTTCCACCGTTCCGTTTTATTATGACACGCTTCATCATTGTCATATTGCTTTGCATGATCATGTAGTTGACATCGTATTTGTGGCAAAGCCACCGTTCATAATTTTTTCATACACTAGTAAAATGCCCGTGCGTTGCTACGGGCGACAGTATATGTAAACCATTGTTTAACGATTTCATCTATCTAATTGGAATACAAATTGGGGTTTATCTAATTTATGTAACTCGATGTTACGAGATGAAGTAGCGTACATATTTGTACTGAATTGAATTTAAGAAGAGTACATATATTTTTTTAGTTAGCATATGGCTATTTACTTCACATGAAATATTCGAAGTGAAGCTTTTCAAACAAACAGCATTCATTGGATTTAAATTTACACTAAACAAAAATGTAATAATGCGCTGATTCAGAGTAAACAAAGATGTTTCACAATGTTGTAATATCGGGAGGAAGAAAACCGCATGGCCATGCCTGGACGACGACAAAGCATTATACATTTTGCCTGATGCATTGCATAATCTGGGTTGATTTTTTCAATTCTTTTATGAACACGAAACTGCACCGTGTAGAGATCTGATAAAATGTATCATCACAATATTAATCTGGACAGCCCGACTATTTCCACACTGTTAGTAATTGCCATTCATAATAAACGTACTCATCATATCAGGACGTGGAGTAATCCTTTAATTTGAAGCTAACTTCACACAGTGAATAACAAAGCATCTGCCAGTTGCGCTATACTTAGCATCACCATGAAAGGTTGTGCGGCCAAAATAATGTGAATTTCTCCCAAGGGAGGATGTGAAGCCCGATACCAAACATAGTTTGAGAGATTGATCACGAGATCATGAGGTAACCATGGAGACAAAATTGAAAACAGCTAGACATCACATTTTGCTACAAGGACCGTAAATACTGATACTCATGATTGTGCATGAATGGAGTGGAAGCACATTGGCTGGATCATAGCCCTAATTTACAATTCGCATCGGGGCCTCAAGTTTTTGGACACGCTGTGCGGCCGATACATAATCAAATGTATACATTAAATAATCCAAACTTACATTATAAAGAATGATTCAAAAAACTTTAGATTCTAATTTTATATATATCAAACTGGTTCGGTTTCTCTCAGCAGCGCATGACTCCCCATGATAGAGGTGACCTGCACAAAATAAATCTCTCATAATTAAAAACTATTTGATTATCTATTTCTATTCTAAAATAAAAATATAACTATTCATAATAAAAAAAGTGCCAAATCTCTCACCTATGATGTAAGGATCTCTCTATAGACGATGTTCTTTGTGTATGTACCAATAGCACAATCAGGGCTCTTCTTTTTGCTGCAATTTGAACTCATCTTTTTGCTATCATCTGAGTTCTTTTTCTTGTTATCAGCATCAGGGGATGGCAAGAATCTTGACATTCTTTCTAGCGGTGGATCTAGATAGTGCAACATACAACTGCCCGAGAGAACACTGGCTCGGGCAAGTAAATGCCGACATTCGGGATAGTCTGTCCCTGTGCCTTGTTAATCGTCATGGCAAAGCTAAGCCTAATAGGAAATTGCTTCCTCTTGAACTGAAAAGGAAACATTTCATCATCAGAGGGGCAAAGGGGGATCCTTGGCAAGAAGATCCTTTTTTCGGCATGTTGGCCAAGGACAATTTCTGCATCGATGACATTCCTTTGGAATCCTCGAACCACCAGCCTCGTGCCATTGCAAAGTCCGTTCGCGGGGTCAATGTTTCTGAGCAATATGACAGGGCAGTTAATCTTGAGCTTCAACAAATGCGGGGGCAGCCCATTAGGGGCCAATGTGTTAAGGAACTCAGATGGGTAGTAGTTATGAGGGTCATCCACCGCACAATCAAAACTATGGTATACCATCTCATCTCCCTGGAATCGATTTATCATCTTCAAATTAATCCTATCCACGCAATCGTTCCATGTCGACAAGATTGCTCTGGAGGTGATGTAGTCTGGGTCTGACATGTTAGCATCGAGGCTCGAAAAATATTGTCTATTAGGGTATCAAGGTCAGTGTCCATTCCAGTTGACAACGCACATATCTTGTCCAGAAGACGGACGTCACCATCTCCATTGGTCTCCTCATTACCATCACCGATATGCAATAGGTAATCCGCAAACCAGGGATCACTATGTGCCCTCATATTGCGTACCAGTTTAAGGAGACGCATGGAATCCCAAAGGTAAGACCTACGTAGCGATGAATCAATTATCTGAGCCCTAGACCCCTAACGAACAACAGGGAGGACCTGTCTGAAATCTCCACCAAACACAACTGTCTTTCCACTGAATGGCAGGTCTGGTCGGCTCATTATGTCGCGCATACTATTGTCCAACGCCTCCACTGCCTGTCTCTTTGTCATGGAAGCCTCATCCCAAATAATGAGAGAAGCTGACTCTAGGAGCTTCGATGTCCCGCTTTGTTTAGTGAAGCTACAAAACCCACCATCATCGATGCCCAGTGGTATCTTGAAGCGTGAATGAGCTGTTCTCCCTCCGGGCATTATGGAAGCAGCTACACCGGACGTAGCTGTCGCTATAGCAATCTTTTTCTGCCCACGTACCATTGCGAGCAGTGCTCTATACAAAAAAGTCTTTCCAGTGCCTCCAGGTCCATCCACAAAGAACACACCACCCTCATCACCATCAACAGCAAACATAATTTCATCATATGCAGCCCTTTGATCCGTATTGAGTGAGTCTGATAGATTCATGTCCTCGGCATTGAGCTCAATAGTGGACTCTTCAAAGACCTCCCTTGCAACACCGGTGGCACTGTCATATTCCTCATCAATATCAGGAAGAGGAAATGAATCAATGTCCTTGCCCATTGATTGTAGCATATTCCTGATATCTATCAGAACCATTTGTTCTACTGCTACATTGGATGGATTATTGCGGTGATAGTCTTCTGACATTGCCTCGAAGTGCTTCTCCCAAAGTCCTCGCACATTGCTTGGCTCGCAAAATACAAGTATTGTTGCAAAGAGCCTTCGTAGAGATGATGGCATCTCATACAATGTAGATTCAGTAAGGGACTCATCCAGTGTGTTGTCCCCTTCGATCAATCCCCTTCTCTCCGCAGCTTCACGAAAGGTTGGTAGGATCTCGCCACTAACTGTCCTTAGGTCATCATAGGAGGTGGCTCCGGTGACATGGTTTAGAAGCACACGCAGGTAATAACGTTCCCCCTCGGCTGGATGAGCCGACACTACTCTCCCAACCTGTCCACCAGTGTCTCGTGACCTTCTTCTCCAGTATTTATTCTGACCTGTCTGCCAAGTATACCATTCGGGAAAGTCCCTATACAAGATACTCCGAGCCTCCTCATGCAACCTATTTGCCTCGAAGTACTCTGTAAGCATTGACTTCTCAACACCTTCACGATTAATTACTTGTTCTATATTCTGGTCCTTTTTGAATGAAACCATGTGCATGTTTGGTAGATGGAGCTGCAATTGCATCACAGGTGGTGAGTTCTTACTCAATTCAAAGCCATATATCCTCCACAAGGCTTCTGGGGGAGTCACCCACCTCACGTCTCTATACTGCTTGATCTCATCTATGTCTCCATTGCTATCTGCCTTTCCACCCTCGCTCATTGAAATAGATGCTTGATCATGACCCTTGTATATGTACTTGAATAGGTACTTGACGGCCTTTATGCTTCCGCATGCCTCAACATTGATGTGACAATTAAAGTGCCGCAGGAGGTGAGGGTTATATGGGACGACCCACCTATTATCTAGCCATGCCTTTCGAACCATTGCTTTACGACCATCCTCACATCTTCTGTATAGAGGGTAGGTGTCCTTGCCCTGTAAGGTAGCCGCATTGAAAGGTCAAGGATAGTGATTCTTGCAAGCGGGATGACCCTTTGTGCACGGGCACTCGCGATTCAAAGCACCACAAGGGCCATGCATCATATGCTTCACGACCATCTTGTACAGTTCTGGATACTTATTCTTGTTTGGGAACTCGGCGGAGATAAGACGGTCATACTGCTCAGGGCATGTAAGCTTGTATCGTCCCTCCATGATGAGCAAGAAGTGGGCATGCGGAAGGCCCCTCTTTTGGAACTCCACCACGTACACATAGGCCCTCACCTTGCCTAGGATGTCCTTCTTAAACAATTTATCCTTGAGTTCCTCAAGTTTTGCCCTAAAAACACGCACAACGAGATTTGGACGATCCTGAGGTGTCTGGCCAGGGTAGAGCTCGCGCTTGATCTCATCCCAATTTGGGTTGCACGTCATTGTGAGGAATATGTCTGGCTTGCCGTACTTCCGCACCAAGGCCATAGCATCCATGTAACGACGCCTCTTGTCACGAGGACCACCGATAAACGACGTAGAAAATACTGTACGCTTTCCAACAGCATCCGCCCTACCCTCGCCGGCATGCAAGCTATCCACTAAGCCTTGGTACAGGTCTGCCCTTAACTTATCTTGATGACCCCATATATAGTCCAGTCTAGAGTTCTCTATCTTGATATATGTGTCGACTGCAAATTGTTGGAAAAGACGCTTGCCATGAAGGATCGGGTTGAATATCCCAGGACGCATCTGGAATTTTTAGCAGTAGTAGTCCCGCACAGACACACATAGCCTACCTCCAGAAGCTGCATAGGGAATTGAAAATGAGTGATGTTGTAAACGGTAGATCAATGTGCAAAGTAATGACTAATTTGAGCACTAACCTGCATCATCATCATTGTCATCATAATCATCGCTATCACTTGGTGGGGGATGGGAGGACTCAGCGTTATCACCACGAGCTACACGAGATGAGCGAGCCAGGCGAGCTGCACGAGCCGACATCATAGTAGCATAGGGTACACCTTTCTTTGGTATATCGGTATGCCACCCAAGTTCGCCTTTAGGGAAGAATAAAGGGTAGGACAATGCGTCATAGCATCCATGATAGGACCGGATGCCATATATATCTCTGTTCTTCCCTTGCAGGATGACACTATTATCGAACTATCTTCGACATTCGCTTCCCTCCACCCACACAGCGGCTACTTCAGAAGTGGTCGGTGCATTATATCTTCTCTGATCCATCCTTTGGTCAAGGTTTAGTGTTATATGATAGTCATCAACATCATCAACTTGTCCCATACTTTGTAGATGCTCAGAGTATGGGTTGCCATGAAGTATGTTGACCAGTTGCGTGATTACTTCTTTGTCTTTCTCACACTGGTCTCTGCGACAGCTACGATACCTGTGCTCTAAGCTGGGGTCATCATCATAAAAGTAAAGCTCCAGGTGACTGTGCTCCAAACCATCTTGCCTACCAAATGACCGTATGTTGTGGTACATTTGGCCATGGGCACGAAACGTGTAGATAGGATGCTTTGATGTGTTAGTGGTATCACTATCAAGGTGACAATATAGTGAGGTGAATGCGAAATGCCCATTGAAAAACCTGATGTTTTCACGGAAATGCCTAGCATCAGGGTCTGCACTTGTCCAAAGCCTCATCAGCTCGGGTGGTGTATCCGTGTTAGCTAGTTTGATCTTTCCCTTACGACAACAAAAACCGTTGGACTCATACTCGAACTTCTTTGCACCACAATGTTTGCAGTCCTCAGCTGGCTTTAGCATGTGTGTGGCTGTTGGAATTTTGCTATACACCACGTCATATGGATCTGGGACGCGTGAAACTGAAGCAGAGTCATCGTCAACCCCATCCATTTCGACATCCTCATCGGTATCTTCTTCTAAAATGGTAATCAACAACTTGAACGAGTGGGAAAAATATGCACAATATAAACATCCGATGACGTGGAACATGTGAAAATTACCGTATCCAGCGAACAAATAACCTTCCTCATCTTCGGAGTCTTCCTCTAGTATGATGCCTTCGTCGTCACCTATCATATAATTATTTATGAGCCAATGTTTTAATTAGGTTGCCGAATGAATATAATCATAAAATTTACCATCACCATTGCAGTGTGAGCGGGTTTGATGCGGTTGAATAGTCTCGTGCAATGGAGACGTAGTTTCTATGACTACATAATGAAAATATCATAATTAAAAATGGCAACGACTTATATTAGAGCAATAGAACAACGAAGATATGAAATTTACCTTTGTTAATCACGATCGATTGCGTTGGCCATTGACACCTTCCATGGTCATCGATGGGGCTGCATCTATCGATGCGGTTGCATGATTCTTACTATTTTCATAGAATGCTTCGTTACGGAGTCCTAGCAACACCTGCCTCTCTCCTGGTGTTACATGTTTTCTCCGTGCTACATTACTAACCTCCATATTAGGGGTTTCTGGGCATGCATTTGTTCCGAAGCAGTTTGGATATAAACGGGGGTTCCGTTGACCTCGGGAATAGACCAATCATGAGGACCCATGGCATCCACATCATGAACAACCTCGGGGATATACGATGGGTTCTCCATGGCTATTGAATCTTCACTCAGAGTGTTGCGTCGTAATGCGCGGAGAGCCTTCTTTGAAAGCTTTTGCTTATGAGTCATATCAGCATAATGTGCCCTATCCTTTGCACGCCTAATTTCAATTTGATCTGATAAAATGACACGATAACACTATGAAATAAGAGTGCATGTTTCTGTGGAGTAAACATCAAAGTATGGACCAATGATATAACCCATAAATCATGTGTTTTGTCAAACGTGCAATTTTTACCTGCCAAAGATTTCCTTTGTTGATAGGCTCCATGTTTTTTTGTTAGTAGTTCTTTTTTCTTATCATTACTCATCCGTGCATATCGTTCCCTTTCTCGTTGTCTCTTCTGCTCCGCGGAATCTATTGGCTACGGTTGTACGAGGGATGACGTTTGTACATCATTACCGCAATTGATCATCTCAATTATATCTTCTACATAAAACATTTCACACATTAGCTCCCCAATTCATGAATTGTTAATAGTATTTCATTTAATTTTAGTAAGCAATAAATCGTTGCCTTCATACCGGTTGGTTGGATTTCTTGCTCTTCTGATGACACATGAATTGGTTGCCTATGATACATGTCATTTCTGCTTAGCCATTCAGTATCTTCATCAGATAACACATTCTCCTTCTCCGATGTAAATGTTTTTCTTTTTTGACGGGCTTCACGTCTTCTTCTTAGTAGTTCATTCTTTTTATCAGTATCCATCCTTGCATACCTTTCCCTATCACGCTGCCTCCTTTGCTCCGTGGGGTCAATGGGTTGAAGATGAACAAGGGATGCCATGGGTCCATCGTTACTGCAATTGTTCATGTCTACTATATCTACATAACAAAACAAGTTTACACATTCAGGAAAAATAATTAAAAAACAGTAGAGGTAGCATCCATATTCAAAAAATTAGTCGTCTTCATACCAGTCGGAAGCATTTCTCCCCCTTGAGATGGCGTATGAATTGATAGATTCTAGCACATGTCGTTTCCACTCTGCAATTCACTACCTTCATTTGGACCCACATTCTCCTTGTTCCATGCATATGATTTTTTCTCTTGATGAGCTTCACGTTTTCTTTTTAGTAGCTCAGATTTTCTATCGCTGTCCATCTGCGCATATAGTTCCCTAGCTCGTTGCCTCTTTCGCTCTTTGGGATCAATATTGTAACTGTTGAGGTCAACATCATCTACATTCACGGAGATCAAATAACGAAATTAGCTCCATCGGGCATATCATGATTAACATAGTTACATTCAATTTTATATATACGTCAAACATTCTTCCCAATGCACCATTAGTAATTAATGTCCTTGCGTTCAATCACGACTGTCATAAAGGGCATACCTCTAATAGCAGATGTGCTTTCTAGATGGGAGAGTGTGGACAGACTATTTTGCATCTCTTGGTTATTAAGTGATGTTAGAGATTTCTTCCGGTGATAGGCCTCACGACGCTTCTTAAGTAATTCTTCTTTCTTCTCTGTATTCATTTGCGCATATTGCTCTCTAGCACGTTGTCTCTTGTGTTGTTTCGCATCTGTAGGATCCTCTCCGTTAGTATTGTCGTTGGCACCTAAAAATAAATACCAAATGTGGTTAGTTTATCTGTGCCAGATGGTGCACTTACACATATTACGATCACTGTTACCTGTGTTAATGTTACTGGGGTTGGTGAGCTCTTTGAAAGGACTACGCTCAATGTGTGGCGCTCAAGGATCCATCTGCACGGGGAAAAACATATCTTAAAATTTCCATCAAGCAGTGAACAAGTATGAATTTGTAAAAAATGCCCAACAAATTAAATTTCTGAAATGACACACACTAATTACATATAAATTAACATTAATATTAATAGCACCTCGTAATAGGAAGCAAACTGTAAAATAATAAGAATAATATGTAGTAATTGACATAAAGGTAAGGCCGCAATTAATGATAAAGCTCACAGGTCATGACTGATATATCATATTAGTCTTCTTTTTTGAGGGATGATATGTACATGAAATTCATGGGCTACAACGAGGTCTGGAGCCTTTTTATCTAATTCGGCCCAACCTAGGCCCTCCACCGCTTTTGAGAAGCGATGCCGACCAACCGATCTGATGGACGGTTCAGATCTCGTGCGGGATGAGCAAAACCAGACCAGACCGAAACCCCAACCCTCATATCCTCACTTCGCTGCCACATTTCTCGGAACGGAAATTGAGCACAGATCCAACGCCGCCGGTGAACCGCCGGAGTGGTGGGTATGCTCAACGGCACAGGCACTCCTCGAATTGATGATACGTCCGGCTCCTTGCTCGCAAGCTCTACCACTTCAAGTTTGCAAACAAAGTGGAGCGGTGGCCCGGAGACGGAGGATGAGCGTGAACCGTCGCCCGCACGCAGCGTGGAGCGAGACGGTGGGCTGCGCAGCACAAAGCCGCGAACCCTTCGTCCGACGCCTGGAGCTGATCGAACCAGGTAAGATTTATTCTATCCCAATGCATCTTGGGTTTCAGTTCAATTTCCTGCTCGGGTATCTTATATGTAAATGGCTCAGTATTCATGGTAGGGTGCAAAGGAATTACTAAACAAGATGCGCTCATAGATAGAAATAAACAAGATGTTGGAACCTAAATCATTAGACTTACAGGAATCCAAATCGATGCGTCGACGTGAGCCTCGAATTGTCCCCACTGTAGCTCCCTGTTTGGAGTTTGGACTGGACTGGATGAAGTATTATCAATGGGGATGCGGGGATGGTGCGTACGATGTGGTTGACTGATATCACAAACAATGGGGAAAGTGTGCGTATGCCTCGCTATATTATAGGAAAGGGATCGTGGTTGATTGGCGTAAGGTGATTTGAGGAGCATTGGTTAGGAAGGTGTACGCACAGTAATTAATACCAGGCCAAATTTTCGGGCAAAAGGTGAACACACAATAATTATTACCAGGCATAAAAATAGTAATATAATAACTCTTGATTTGATGGCCCTAACATTTGCAGGCAAATACCAAATACGTGCAGTCTCTAATACACAATAAATCACAATGGACCATACGCACAAGTTAACTGTGCTACAGCCTCCCAAGTCGAAGGTTGGCATCCTTGTGAACCGTCTTCCTTTTTCTTATAGCTGACCTGACCTGCCGCCGGATGGACCATCTATCTGTGCCAGAACTCGGTGCGAGTGTGCAGCACGACATAATAGCCGACTAGTATGGTCAATGAAATTGGTGGCGGCATTTCACACATTTCGAACCCCACATTCCTGAACAAGTATACCTCGCCGGTATGCAGGCTATCGTTGAAACGATATGCATGCTGATCATAAGCAACTGCCTCCATCTTGGCACCCTTCAAAATAGAGAACATTGATCATAAGCAAATACACACGAAGCAGTACTTAATCTACGAGGTCTGGTGGTGAGTCGTCTTTCTCACATCCAGGTCGGCCAGGATGGCGTGGTAGATTACATCTCCACTTCTACCTTGTTTGATTCAGGTGGTAAGTATTTTCGCCGTTGTCTCCCAAGACCTGCTATATATGTGCATGGTTTCCACATCATGGAACCTAACATCCCTGCATTGATTCGGGTGGAAAGTATTTTTGCTGTTGTCTCCCAAGACCTGCTATATATGTGCATGGTTTCCACATCGTGGAACCGAACATCCCTGCATTGGTTGAAGTAGAAACGCGAAACTTGTAATAATAATTCATGCATCATCTGTTCTATCGACGGAAACATGACAAACACTTTGATGCAGGAAATGGAGGAAGTTGCCTGGCGATGGGAGGAGGCCAGATGACGTGAGCCGGGGCCGGTGGTGGAGCCGTCACCCTTTTTGAGCCTGGGATACCGAGACTGTACCGGGTCGCCATGGCCTTAGCTTGAAGACGGGTTCAGGTCAGCCGTGCAGGATGATCTCCTTATATGGTTATATGGGATGGAGACACGCGGGAACACCAGCGCTTGAAAGTTAAATTTAGCGCCAGGAAGCAAGTTTAATTTCGCGCCAGGAATCATCAGCGACTGGAAGTTTAATTTCGCGCCAGGAAGCACCAGCGAATGGAAGTTTATTTCACGCCTTTACTTTCATGTATGGATATTGCTTTCATGTATGGATATATGGAAGGATGAAAAACTGAGTAGAGAATTACGTTGTGATTAATGGCGTTGTGATTTATGGTATTGATGGCATGCGAGAAAAGGGAAAGTTAATTATGGTGATTCTAGCTTGCCATACCGGCTGGTGGTGGGGGAGATTAATGTGGGCAGAAGGCTTCGGTGGTTGTGGGAGGTTCGACGAAACATGGGCAGGAGATGGTCCTGTTGGCAGGAAAAGGAACACTACGTGTTTTTTAGATGGTAGAGATAGAGATGTCACTCTTGATTCATTGCACATCCCGGTACACCGCCGGAGGCATTCATATAGAGTCATATTTTGTTCTAAGAATCGAGTTGTAATTCTTGAGTTGTAAGTAAATAAAAGTGTGATGATCTTCATTATTAGAGCATTGTCCCATGTGAGGAAAGGATGATGGAGACTATGATTCCCCCATAAGTCGGGATGAGACTCCGGACGAAAAATAAAAAAAAGAGGCAAAAAAAAAATGAGAAGGCCCAAATAAAATAAAATAAAATAAATGAGAGAAGGGGCAATGTTACTATCCTTTTACCACACTTGTGCTTCAAAGTAGCACCGTGATCTTCATGATAGAGAGTCTCCTATGTTGTCACTTTCATATACTAGTGGAAATTTTTCATTATAGAACTTGGATTGTATATTCCAATGATGGGCTTCCTCAAATTGCCCTAGGTCTTCGTGAGCAAGCGAGTTGGATGCACACCCACTTAGTTTCTTTTTGAGCTTTCATAAACTTATAGCTCTAGTGCATCCGTTGCATGGCAATCCCTACTCACTCACATTGATATCTATTGGTGGACATCTCCATAGCCCGTTGATACGCCTAGTTGATGTGAGACTATCTCCCTCCTTTTGTCTTCTCCACAACCACCTTCTATTCCACATATAGTGCTATGTCCATGGCTCACGCTCATGTAATGCGTGAAAGTTGAAAAAGTTTGAGAACATCCAAAGTATGAAACAATTGCTTGGCTTGTCATCGGGGTTGTGCATGATTTGAATATTTTATGTGATGAATATGGAGCATAGCCAGACTATATGATTTTGTAGGGATAAGCTTTCTTTGGCCATGTTATTTTGAGAAGACATAATTGCCTTGTTAGTATGCTTGAAGTATTATTGTTTTATGTCAATATTAGACTTTTGTTTTGAATCTTACAGATCTGAACATTCATGCCACAATAAAGAAAATTACATGATAAATATGTTAGGTAGCATTCCACATCAAAAATTCTGTTTTTATCATTTACCTACTCGAGGACGAGCAGGAATTAAAATTGGGGATGCTTGATACGTCTCCAACGTATCTATTATTTTTTATTGTTCCATGCTATTATATTATCTGTTTTGGATGTTTTATATGCATTAATATGCTATTTTATATTATTTTTGGGACTAACCTATTAACCTAGAGCCCAGTGCCAGTTTATGTTTTTTCCTTGTTTTTGAGTTTCGCAGAAAAGGAATACCAAACATAGTCCAAACGGAATAAAACTTTCGCGATGATTTTTCTTGGACTAGAAGGAAACTAGGAGACTTGGAGATGAAGTCGGAGGAGCCATGAGGCAGCCACAAGGACGGAGGGCGCGCCCAGGGGGGTAGGGCGCACCCCCCACCCTTGTGGGCCCCTCGTGCACCTCCTGACCTAATTCTTTCGCCTATATATACTCATATATCCCCAAACCAACAGAAGCATCCACAAAAAGACTTTTCCACCGCCGCAACCTTCTGTACCCGTGAGATCCCATCTAGGGACCTTTTCCGGCACCCTGCCGGAGGGGGATTCGATCATGGAGGGTTTCTACATCAACACCATTGCCCTTCCGATGAAGCGTGAGTAGTTTACCACAGACCTACGGGTCCATAGCTAGTAGCTAGATGGCTTCTTCTCTCCCTTTGATTCTCAATACCATGTTCTCCGCGATGTTCTTGGAGATCTATTCGATGTAATACTTTTTTTTGCGGTGTGTTTGCCGAGATCCGATGAATTGTGGATTTATGATCAGCTTATCTACGAATATTATTTGAATCTTCTCTGAATTCTTATATGCATGATTTGATATCTTTGTAATTCTCTTCGAACTATCGGTTTGGTTTGGCCAACTAGATTGGTTTTTCTTGCAAAGGGAGAAGTGCTTAGCTTTGGGTTCAATCTTGCGATGTCCTTTCCCAGTGACAGTAGGGGCAGCAAGGCACGTATTGTATTGTTGCCATCGAGGATAAAAAGATGGGGTTTTCATCATATTGCTTGAGTTAATTCCTCTACATCATGTCATCTTACTTAATGCGTTACTCCGTTCTTTATGAACTTAATACTCTAGATGCATGCTGGATAGCGGTCGATGTGTGGAGTAATAGTAGTAGATGCAGAATCGTTTCGGTCTACTTGACACGGACGTGATGCCTATATTCATGATCATTGCCTTAGATATCATCATAACTTTGTGCTTTTCCATCAATTGCTCGGCAGTAATTTGTTCACCCACCGTATTATTTTCTATCTTGAGAGAAACCTCTAGTGAAACCTATGGCCCCCGGGTCTATTTTCCATCATATAATCTTCTACTTTTCATCATACAAGTTTCTGATCTACTATTTTGCAATCTTTTACTTTCCGATCTATAAAACAAAAATACCAAAAATATTTACTTTATCATTTATCTATCTCTATCAGATCTCACTTTTGCAAATAACCGTGAAGGGATTGACAACCCCTTTATCGCGTTGGGTGCAAGTTGTTTGATTGTTTGTGTAGGTATTCGGTGATTTGTGTGTTGTCTCCTACTGGATTGATACCTTGGTTCTCAAACTGAGGGAAATACTTATCTCTACTTTGCTGCATCACCCTTTTCTCTTCAAGGGAAAAATCAACGCAAGCTCAAGAAGTAGCAGGGATGCCCCGGAAGGCATCCCCTCTTTCGTCTCCAACATTATCGGTAACCTCACTTGAACTATATTTTTATTCATCACATGATATGAGTTTTGCTTGGAGCATGATTTTATTTTATTAGGATTTGCTTGATGTTATTTATATTAATGTTTTGCATCTTTTATTTCAATAAAATGTCAAGTATAGCCTTTACCATGCTTATTTTGCAAGTCTATATGTTGTTGTTTGAAAACAGAAAGTTTGTTGTTATGTTCTGAATATTTGTGAATAGTCAGGACATGATAAAATCTTGAAATTTTTACACGGTGAGCTATAACAAATTTTCTACAGTGTGGTAACTTTTCAGAATATTTGGAGTTAGGGAAGTATGAATATTATCGCACTCTTTAAAGACTGTCCTGTTTAGACAGATTGCTGTTATATTTGCATTGTTTGCATATGTTTGCTTGTTTGATGATTCTATTTGATGATAGGAGTATTAAATATGCAGAGGCATTTAGTATGCAATGTCAAATTATAATTTTAGTGATTTTCTACAGTAGAGAATGATAAGGTTTTGCATTGATTTATACTAATTTATCTCACGAGTTCTTATTGAGTTTTGTGTGGATGAAGTTTTTAAGAATTAGGGAAACCGTGTTATGAGAGGAATTAAGAGCTCAAGCTTAGGGATGACCAAGGCATCCCTAGTTAATATTTCAAGAAGTCTCAAGCATCTAAGCTTGGGGATGCCCTGGTTGGCATCCCACCTTTCTTCTTCAACAATGATCCGTCAATTTTGGTTGAGCCTAAGTTTTTGCTTCTTCACATGATATGTGCTATCGTTGGAATGTCATTTTATTTTGTTTTGCTTGCTATTTGAATAAAATACTTAATATCTATTTTTTTGAGAGAGTCTTCACATAGCTACTTAATTATTTGACTACTCATTGATCTTCACTTATATCTTTTTGGAGTAGTTTGTCATTCATTCTTGTGCTTCACTTATATCCTATGAGTAAATTGTTGAATGAATTGAATATCATAAATCTGAAATTATATATGTTTCATATGCTTGTCCCATGGGGAGTAATGAGTTCACATATGAAAAGTATAGGTGGTAAAATTTATTGAAAGTTAGCAAACATAGCATTGGTCACTTGAACAATTCATGAAATAATATTGAAGGAAGAGAGCCTCATATGTTGATCTCATGCCTTGACAATATTGATCTAGGGGGAGCCTCATATGTGTGTGCTTGATGCATTCTCAAGCATGTCGTTCTATCCTGGCACACATATAGGGGGAGCTCTCGTGATCAACTATTGTCTCTTGGCTATTCTTGTTGTTATATCCTTTTTGCCTTGTCCTAATCATGTTGTCATCAATGCACCAAAAAGGGGCAGATTGAAAGTGCATGTGGCACTTAAGTATATTTTGGTGTGATGACAACATGATTAGAGGAACTAATATCGGTTGCTAAAGTCTATCTCAGGATATTGGTTCCATGAAGATTCCATTGGAGTTGTGTGACCCCCCCCCCCCCAATTCAAAAAGGTCAAGGCGTGGTTTACCGACGACTCGAAGGTTTTCGTTTGGTTCGATTTGAGTCGTAGGAAAAACCGCACTATCAAGAGGGGTCATCGTGGGTTAAATGTTGTGTGGGAATGCCTCCTATTTTCTTACACCTGCCCTCCTACTCCTCCATCATTAGTGCTTTGTCGTGGTGTCATGTGAGGTTCTTCAGTAAGTTTTCTGGACACCCCGTGTGCACGGGGTCTCTGACCCCCGTGCGCACGGGGTACCACGAAACTTACTGGACACCCCGTGCGCATGGGGTGGGTGAAAATCACTGGACACCCCGTGCACACGGGGTCCTAGACCCCCGTGCGCACGGGGGGGTTGGAATTCCAGTGGACACCCCGTGCACACGGGGCTAACTTGGCCCGTGCGCACGGGGTCCAACGGGCAGAAATCCCCACCCGGCCAAGAACACTATATAAGCCCCCTTCTTCCACCTCCAACCACTAACCCTAATGTCTTGTTGAGCTCCACCATTGCTACACCTCCATTTGCTCATTACTCTCAATCCCTCCACCCAAACTTGTTGAAACTTTGGGGATTGGGAGAGCAAGACCCGATCTACACTTTGACCAAACCAAATCGTGTTCCCCACAATATTTGTCCACCATTGACTAGTTACTCTTGGAGCTTGGGCTCCTAGGCGGTTAGAGGTTCCTCCGGAAGCTTCCTTGCTTGTGGTGTGCTCCGGAGAAGTTTGTAAAGGTGTGGTGGTCGCCTTCAAGACCAACCCCGAGTGATTCGAGGCTCATCCGTTGGGGGTGACTCGAAGGAGATTACGGTGAGCCTTCGGTGGCGTTCCGCAAGCTTTGGCTCCGGCACCGCTCCAAACGAAGAGTAGCTCTTCCCCAAGGAAGAGTGAACTTCGGGATAAAATCCGCGTCCTCGTCTCACTTGTGGTTAATCCTTTCCCGCACCTTACTTTGCTTTATATGCTTGTTGGCTTGCTACCTAGATTGTTGCCTAGCATATTTAGCTTGGAGCTTGCTTGTCATATAGGTTGCATTCACCTAGTTGCATATCTAGTGAACCCTATTTATCCGCTAAGCCTTAACATTGACAAGAAAGGTTAAAATTTGTAGTCTCCTATTCACCCCCCCTCTAGTCGACCGTATCGATCCTTTCAATTGGTATCAGAGCCTCGTGCTCTAATATAAGGTTTTACAACCTTAGAGGATATGGTCGATCTAGGGAATGAGGGAGGTGGCGCACCGCTTGCGGAGGATGGTCAAAACCTACCCCCCGCCGCGGCCGAAGCACTTGTTGCTCCGGTCGTTGCTCCCGTCGCCCCCATTAACCCGGGTGCCCCCTTAACCGCGGCCGACATTCTTTCAATGTTTGCGGACCTCAAAACCGCGATGTTGAAAGAAGTTCGTTCCTCGGTCAAGGAGGAAATTGATGCTCGCTTAAAGCCCTCGACATCCGCCTCAAACTCATTTGATCCAAATGTGGTTCACGATGCGGATGATTCGAGAGAACCCCTTGCATCCCCGACTCGCACTCAAGTTCCCAAGTATAATGTCGTGGAACCCTTTTACTCACCCCAACCCTTGCAGCACCCTCGCATTAATCCTGTTGGGCCTCCGCCCCCTTTGAAAGCTAACGCATTTGCTAAGTGGAAGCTAGATATGGAGTCTCACATTCGTAGTGCATCTACTCAACTATGGTGGATTGTGGTCAATGGTTTCAACCCCAAGGATCCCATGAATCTCACTCCAAGAGAAGCGGTTGATGATCAACTCAATGCTACCGCCCACAACATGTTGCGCATTGCGGTGACCGATGACTATAGTGACTCCATTGCTCTACTCAAGACCGCCAAGGAAATTTGGGATTGCCTTGAGGAGGCCCTCGAAGGTGATGAAGCAATTCGAAGATCTCGGTTGGCTTTGCTCAAGCAAGAAGTCAACCTATTTGTGAGAAATGAGGGTGAGTCCGCGGAAGAGGTGTACCGAAGGCTAAAGTCTCTTGTGCTCAATTTGAGAACCTTTGGGTGCACTTGGGCAAATGATGATTTCATTAAGGACAAGTTCATTGATGCTATGGTTCTCATGGAACATACCATGGTGATGATGGTACATCAACGCCCGGACTATCAAAAGTCGATCGCGGCACAAGTTGTATCCACTTTCTCAACTCATGTTCTTTTGGAGACCAAGTCCAAGAAGACCTTTGCTATTGCTCAAGCCACCAAGAACTCAAATCTTGCATTGAAGGCCAAGAAAGGTGTTGGTCAACCCTCAAGGGATGAAGAAGTTATTGAAGAGACTTGTGAGGAAGATGTTGACACCTCACGCCCGACAAATGACTTTGCAGAAGACTTGGCTCTCTTGGTCAAGAAATACTCCGGGACCATGGCAAACAAAGGGAAGAATCTTTAGGGAAGATCGTTTGGACGAAGAAAATGCTACAATTGTGATAGCCCAAGGCATTTTGTGCATGATTGTCCTTATGAGAGACGTGAAGACAAGTCCGAGAAGCTTGTGCTCAAGAAGAAGAAGTTCACCAAGTTTACCAAGAGGAAAGATGACAAGGCTCTTGTTCATGAGGAGTACATGTCTGGAGATGAAGATGACGGTGATGATGATCATGTGGGCACGGCCGCTATTGCCATGCATGCCACTACCTCCTCCTCCACCACCGGCCTCTTCGACTCTCCCAACGAGGACAAGCCTTTCACTCATCACTGCCTCATGGCCAAAGAGGTAAAAAAAGTTCAAATCTCGAAAACCCTCCATCCACACTTCCAATGTCTCATGTGAGATAGTGGAGGATGAGTGTGACGATGGTGTGGATAATGATGAGGAATCCTTGATGGCTTTCATGAAGACTCTTCATGGTGAAGCTCGTGGTCGTTTTGGTGATCTCCTTAAGTCACTTGCCGAACGCGATGACTTTATTGAGAACATTGAAAACCTCCTCATAGAGGAAAAAGAGAGAGTCGAACTCCTCGAGCACGAACTACATCAAGAGATTGTCATGAGAGCATCACTTGAGGAAGCCTTGTCTTCTCATAAAATTGACATTGTTAAAACCGATGATGCTTTGCAACTTGCTCTTGAGAACAAAGATGCTCTTAAAGTAAGGGTTGAAAAGCTTCTAGTTGATCACACGATACTTGTTGAGGAATATGATCTCCTTGTGACTAGTTCCAAGGTTGTTAAAGGTGACCTCATTGCCCTCACCGAGTCTTATGCTCAACTTAAAGCTACAACCATTAAGGCTCTTACTTTCGTCCCTCATATTGATTTAAATGATGAATCTTGTACGGCTAACTTTGCTCATGATTGCACCTCTCTCCAAGAGGAGAATAAGAAGTTGAAAGCCCAAATTGAGAAAGGACTTGTGTCGTGCATTCAAGGGGAGAAAAACCTCAATGACCTCTTGAGCAACCAAAAGGAGTGTGTTGCCAAGGAGGGAATTGGGTTTGACCCCTCTTCGAAGAAGAAGAAGAACAAGAAGAAGAGTCACAAGAAGAAGATCGGTCCTACTCTTCCTCCCCAACAAAAGGTAGCATTTGTTCATGAAGGACACAAGGAGAAGGAGAAGGAAAAAGGGGATGTTGGGGATGGCAAGGGCACTAGGGACAAGGCCGTTTCCAAAGAGTTTGCCGGCAAAAACAACCCATCTTATGTCCTCATGAGAGGAGATGATGGTTATACATTTGCTAAGTTTGTTGGCACTAACTATGATGATTATGCTTGGACTATTTGGGTTCCTAAGACCCTTGTTGCTAACTCTCTAGGACCCATTGCAAAATGGGGACCTAAAATCAAAGCTTGATTCTTGTAGGACTATACCTCCGGTGGAAAACGATGGGTGATCGATAGTGGTTGCACCAATCATATGACCGGAGAGAGGGAGATGCTTGTCGAGTTCGTTGATTCACTCAAGGCCACTTCGAACATCTCCTTTGGTGACAATAGCAAGGGCAAGGTATTGGGTTTGGGCAAGGTGGTAATCTCTAGTGATGCATCACTTAAGAATGTCATGCTTGTTCAATCCCTTCACTACAATTTACTTTCTACGATTCAATTGGCACGTTCCGGTTATGATTCTCATTTCGGTGAATTTCATGTGACCGTCTTTAAGAGGAGCAATCTCATGTGGTCTTTGTTGGGCATGTTGAAGACAACCTTTACGTGGTTGATTTCTCAAATGAGAAAACTCATCTTGCAACATGTCTAATGGCCAAGGCCGACGTGGGGTGGCTATGGCACCGACGGCTAGCCCACGTTGGCATGAGAAATTTACAAGCTCTCTTAAAGGGGGAGCACATTCTTGGACTAACCAATGTGTCATTTGCCAAAGATCATCCTTGTAGTGCTTGCATTGCCGGAAAACTACATGAAAAAGTTCATAAGGTGACAACTATCATTACCACTTTGAGGCCTCTCGAGCTCATTCATTTGGGTCTCTTTGGGCCTCCATCTTATGATAGTATGGGAGGGAGGAGGTATTGCCTTGTCATTGTCGATGATTATACAAGATATACATGGGTGTTCTTTCTCAAGACAAAAGATGAAACTCAAGACACCTTCATCAACTTTGCCAAAGAAGCTCAACGTCAACATAATTATGAGATCAAGGCAATTCGAAGTGACAACGGCACCGAGTTCAAGAATTACACGATGGACGAGTTCTTGAGTGATGAGGGGATCAAGCATCAATATGCCGCACCATATACTCCTGAACAAAATGGTGTTGCAGAAAGGAAGAACCGGACTCTCATTGAGATGGCAAGGACCATGCTTGACGAGTACAAGTCTCCATACAAGCTTTGGGCCGAAGCCATCAACACCGCGTGCCATGCTACAAACCGGCTTTATCTTCGCAAGCTCAAGAACAAGACTCCCTATGAACTCCTAATCGGGAGAAAGCCTAACGTCAAATACTTTCGAGTATTCGGTTGTAAGTGTTTCTTTCTAAACAAGAAATCCCGTTTAGCTAAGTTTGCGCCTAAAACTTATGAGGGCATATTTGTTGGATATGCATCAAACTCTCATGCTTACCATATTCTCAACAAATCCACCGGATGCATTGAGGAAACGGTAAATGTGAAGTTTGATGAAGATAACGATTCCCATGCGGAGCAAATTGTTCCTAGTGTTGTAGGTGATGAGGCTCCTTCACAAGCTATAAGGACCATGGGGATAGGCCACATTCGTCCACAAGAAACACCCCAAGTCCAAGTAGAAGAAGAAGGAGTAAGAGCCCCTCTTGTGGATTCTCCACAAGGGAAGTCATCACCACCACCACAAGGTCAAGATGCTATGGGAGATCATGAACCTATCCAAGAACAAGATCAAGTCCCTCTTGTTCCCGAGCAAGATCAAGGGCAAGCTCAACCAAATGGTGAAGAGCCAATCCTTGAGGCCCATGGTCAAGCTCAAGATCAAGATCAAGATCAATCCCAACCTCAAGTGTCTTCCACATCATCACATCCAAGTGAACAAGAAATTGAGGTTGTGAAGAGAAGGGTGTCTCCAAGGCTAAAGCATTCTCAAGGCCAAGCTTCTTCCACAAGATCAAAACCAAGCGAAGAAGAGCTTGCATTCAAAAAGCAAAAAGCGGACGCCAAGCTAAAGCATCTTCAACATCTCATCGACAACATTTATGGGAGCATCAACAAGGGGGTAACTACTCGTAGACGTTTGGCAAACTTTTGTGAGCATCACTCGTTTGTCTCTTGTGTTGAGCCCCTCAAGGTTGAAGATGCCCTTGACGACCCGGATTGGGTAGATGCCATGCATGAAGAACTCAACAACTTCACCCGCAACAAAGTATGGACTCTTGTGGAGAGACCCAAAGAATATCATAATGTCATTGGAACAAAGTGGATCTTTAAGAACAAACAAGATGAGCATGGACAAGTCACTAGAAACAAGGCAAGGTTAGTGGCACAAGGGTTCACCCAAGTTGAAGGTTTGGACTTCGGTGAAACCTTTGCCCCCGTTGCCCGTCTTGAGTCCATTCGTATCTTGCTTGCATATGCTTCGCATCATGATTTTAAATTGTATCAAATGGATGTGAAGAGTGCATTTCTTAATGGTCCTCTTAATGAGTTGGTGTATGTCAAACAACCTCCCGGTTTCGAAGATCCCGATCACCCCTCTCACGTTTATGAACTCCATAAGGCGCTCTATGGACTTAAACAAGCACCTCGTGCTTGGTATGATCACCTTATGGCGTTCCTAAGCGAGAAGGGGTTCCAGAGCGGGTTAATAGATTCCACTCTCTTCACAAAGAGGGTAAAAGGAGAATTGTTTGTGTGCCAAATATATGTTGATGATATTATTTTTGGTTCCACTAACCATGCTATTAACGTTGAGTTTGAGAATCTTATGACCAAGGAATTTGTTATGAGCATGATGGGAGAGTTGAAGTTCTTCCTCGGATTTCAAGTGAAGCAATTGAGAGGAGGAACCTTCATCAACCAAGCACTTTATATTCAAGACATGCTCAAGAAGTTCGATATGCAAGATGTCAAGCCCATGAAGACGCCCATGCCCACCAAAGGCCAACTTGATCTTGATCCCAATGGTAAAGATGTGGATCTAAAGGTATATCGCTCCATGATCGGTTCTTTGCTTTACCTTTGTGCATCTAGGCCGGATATTACGTTGAGTGTATGTTTGTGTGCAAGATTTCAATCCGCTCCCAAGGAGAGCCATTTTTCGGCAGTGAAAAGAATCCTTCGATATTTGGTTCATACCCCAAACTTGGGCCTTTGGTATCCCAAAGGATCATCTTTCAAGTTAATGGGATATTCGGACTCGGATTGGGCCGGAGACAAGGTAGACCGCAAGTCCATGTCCGGCTCTTGTCAATTTCTTGAAGGTCCTTGGTAAGTTGGTCTTCAAAGAAACAAAATTGTGTATCCCTTTCAACCGCCGAAGCCGAGTACATTGCCGCCGGAAGTTGTTGTGCTCAATTATTATGGATGAGGCAAACTTTGATGGATTATGGTGTCAAATGTGACAAAGTGCCTCTTTTATGTGACAATGAAAGTGCAATCAAGATTGCCGACAATCCCGTGCAACATAGCAAGACCAAGCATATTGAGATCCGTCATCATTTTATTCGGGATCATGTGGCAAGAGGAGATATTAAGATATTTCATGTCAACACCGAGAAGCAACTTGCCGATATTTTCACCAAACCACTTGATGAAGCAAGATTCTGCGAGTTAAGGCATGAGCTAAATATCGTGGATTTAAGTAACTTGGATTGAGGTTCTTGCAAACACACACATACTCAACTAGTATCTTGTTTAGATGTAGGCACATGTCTAGGGGGAGCTAACTCAACTCATGAGTTACCTCATCCTAGAAGTGCATAAATTGAACAAAATCTTTCACATTCGTCATTTTTAGATGACACTTGTGCTTCAAAGATGAGTATTGGTCTTGGGCCCAAGGTTCATATCTTCGCGGTGCCATACCAAATAAACTCAAACATGGTGGCTACGGCCACCGCCCTCTCTTCGAGGTTGGTTCGTTTTTTTTTTCTTCTCTCTTTTGAGTTTTTGTTGTCCTCGTGTGCTTTCTCGTCGTTTCGTGGTGTGGAGTTTTTCATCTAGTGCAAGTGCTACTCATATACCTTTCTAGTAGAGTAGGGTTTCTCTTGCGATGAGCTCAGAAGTGATATGGGAACGCATATTGAGTTGTGGTAAGGGTATACACCCAGCCGGAACTCAATATAAAGCTGTCTGTCAAAACCACCTGGGCAACCCCGTGCCCACGGGGCCCTCGTGCGCACGGGATTTTATCCCCGTGCGCATGGGGTGTGCGGTTCCTGGCCTATACGAGGTGGGACGTGGGGGGGTTAGGGTTCATTCCCACCCAGTTGCCTCCCCACGCCCCAGAAAACCTCCAGGTCGCCGCCGTCACCTCGAGCCTCTCCAGCGCCTCCGTGTGCCGTGGAGCCATCCCTCTCCGTGGATCTCTTCTAGGATGGGGTCCTCCTCCGGTATGCCCCATTCGTTCTCCTCCTTTGGTTCCTCCTAGAATGCTCTCTCCTTTCTAGGGGATCCAAATTGATCTAGATCGGTCCTCATTTCCTCGTGATATAGAGTAAAACGTGGGTAGACAATCAACATAAGTTAACTAGCCACACTCACTCCCAGATTTCGATCTGGAAGTGGCTGCCGCTGGAAGACCCCCGTGTGCACGGGCCTGTACCGTGCGCACGGGGCCCCGTGTCCACGGTGGTATGACCCCGTGCGCACGGGGTGTACAGAGAGTCCTGCCCATTTTTGTTTTATGTCACTCCATGCCATATCTTCGAGCACTTGCACTCACTCGTTTTGCGTGTGTTGTTTGGGTTGGTTGTGTTTCTCAGACTCTGCTGACAAGGTGGCGGCCGCTTGTAGCAAGCGCAGTAAGGCAGGTGAAGGTCAGTTGGTCGTTACCGCTCGTCAGCCATCTGATGGGCTTGGCCAGAGTTCTATGTCTGCTAATCGTGCTCATCGTGCTGCGTCAAAGAAGCCGGTGATCGAAGCCTCTGATGATTCCAAGGAAGAGTATGATTCTCAGGAGGATGCACACTATGAGGAAGAGCCAGCAGATGCATCTGATGATGATGATGAGGAGGAGGAAGGAGATGAGAGCCCAGAGGAACATGTTCTTCCAGGAGGTCATAATGTCAAGAATCTTCCTCTTTCTCAGTGGACCAAGCCAGAACTCTGGGCTCGCAGGCAGGATTACCCCTATGTGCCAAATACCAGTTCAGGAATTGACCCAAGATTCAAGAATGATTTTCAGCACCGTGTGTTCTCTGAGCTGATCATGGCCAAGAAGAACAAGTTTGCCCCCCACAAGCAAATCAATGTGGAGGGTCTTCGGGACAATGCTCATATCTATCCCAGTGTGTATGATGCTCTCGGGAGGCTTGGATTGATCCCATTCGTCAGCTTCCACCATCCGTTCAATGAAGATCTTGTGATGCAATTCTTCGCCACCGTATACTTCCACAGTGATGAGGCTTGTACTATGACTTGGATGTATGGCACTTATGAGTGTGAGGCCTCCATGGCCAAGTTCTCTGACTTTATTCCATATCAGTTCTTTGCTGAGGAGCATCCTGAGTATGGCCATGCTCGTGAGACTGGAAGAGATAAGGATGAGATTGCTTTTGCATACAAGCCAGAGAAGGCCTTCACCACCGGTTCTATCAAGCACTTGAAGCCTACCTATGATACTATGCGTCACATTCTTAGGTACACACTTAATCCTAAGACCGGGGACTCTCACAATCTGAGGAGCTCCATGTTGGACATCTTTGTCTACCTTCGTGACAGGAAGAAAGTGGATGTTATGGACTTCATGTTCTTTGAAATCAGGCAGTGTGTTCAGGAGAACAAGTCATGCATCTATGCTCCGTTCATCCAGGCCTTGATTGAGTCTGCCTGCCCCGCCAGGTACCTAGCCAAGTACCGCACTTCCTTTCCGAAGCGTGATGCCAACTAGCTTCCGGCTGCTCCTCCACCATATGCGCCCTCCAAGAAGGGGCGCAATCCGAGGCCTAAGGATCGTGCTACCTACACTGAGGGTTGTTCCTCCATTGCACGGATTCCGTGTGGCAAAGGGTTGCAGGCTCCTGCTGATGCCAGTTTCACCAGGGAGGAGAAGAGATCTCTTCTGAAGACAGTGGGCAACATGTTCAAGATGTGTCAGTCTATCCAGCGTCGTCAGCTCAAGGAAATCAACAGAGACAAGCTTGAGAGGCGGCAGAAGAAGGCCGAGCGTGCTGCAGCAGGGGAGCAGGTTGCCCCTGGGTCTGAGGACATTGACAGTGTGGCCACTGCTCGTTCCTTTCCCATGGCAGGTTGGCGCTTTGATGAAGATGATGATGCTTCGAGCGCGCCTCCTCTTGTCTAGAGTCTCGTTAGCATCGCCTTTTCCCTTTTTTGTTGTCTTGATGACAAAGGGGGAGAAGTGTTCTATTAGGAAGCGTTTGCAGTTGGTTTCAGTTGGGTTGAGATCTCAATGCCTCGTTTTATTTGGTGGTGTTTAATTGGCTTGAGATACTTTTTTTCTTTCGTGGTGTGGTTGTGAGCTACCTCCTATTAGTATGTGAGACTAATCATCTTATGGTTCATATCTTGTGCTATATTATCTTGTTTTTATTATGTTGTCTCTCGTTACTTGCTCACCACACCTTTGCATGAGATCTTGGCACCGTTATAGGTTTTATGTTGTTGATCTCATGCCTTGACAATATTGATCTAGGGGGAGCCTCATATGTGTGTGCTTGATGCATTCTCAAGCATGTCGTTCTATCCTGGCACACATATAGGGGGAGCTCTCGTGATCAACTATTGTCTCTTGGCTATTCTTGTTGTTATATCCTTTTTGCCTTGTCCTAATCATGTTGTCATCAATGCACCAAAAAGGGGCAGATTGAAAGTGCATGTGGCACTTAAGTATATTTTGGTGTGATGACAACATGATTAGAGGAACTAATATCGGTTGCTAAAGTCTATCTCAGGATATTGGTTCCATGAAGATTCCATTGGAGTTGTGTGACCCCCCCCCCCCCAATTCAAAAAGGTCAAGGCGTGGTTTACCGACGACTCGAAGGTTTTCGTTTGGTTCGATTTGAGTCGTAGGAAAAACCGCACTATCAAGAGGGGTCATCGTGGGTTAAATGTTGTGTGGGAATGCCTCCTATTTTCTTACACCTGCCCTCCTACTCCTCCATCATTAGTGCTTTGTCGTGGTGTCCTGTGAGGTTCTTCAGTAAGTTTTCTGGACACCCCGTGTGCACGGGGTCTCTGACCCCCGTGCGCACAGGGTACCACGAAACTTACTGGACACCCCGTGCGCACGGGGTCCTGGACCCCCGTGCGCACGGGGTGGGTGAAAATCACTGGACACCCCGTGCACACGGGGTCCTAGACCCCGTGCGCACGGGGTGGTTGGAATTCCACTGGACACCCCGTGCGCACGGGGCTAACTTGGCCCGTGCGCACGGGGTCCAACGGGCAGAAATCCCCACCCGGCCAAGAACACTATATAAGCCCCCTTCTTCCACCTCCAACCACTAACCCTAATGTCTTGTTGAGCTCCACCATTGCTACACCTCCATTTGCTCATTACTCTCAATCCCTCCACCCAAACTTGTTGAAACTTTGGGGATTGGGAGAGCAAGACCCGATCTACACTTTGACCAAACCAAATCATGTTCCCCACAATATTTGTCCACCATTGACTAGTTACTCTTGGAGCTTGGGCTCCTAGGCGGTTAGAGGTTCCTCCGGAAGCTTCCTTGCTTGTGGTGTGCTCCGGAGAAGTTTGTAAAGGTGTGGTGGTCGCCTTCAAGACCAACCCCGAGTGATTCGAGGCTCATCCGTTGGGGGTGACTCGAAGGAGATTACGGTGAGCCTTCGGTGGCGTTCCGCAAGCTTTGGCTCCGGCACCGCTCCAAACGGAGAGTAGCTCTTCCCCAAGGAAGAGTGAACTTCGGGATAAAATCCGCGTCCTCGTCTCACTTGTGGTTAATCCTTTCCCGCACCTTACTTTGCTTTATATGCTTGTTGGCTTGCTACCTAGATTGTTGCCTAGCATATTTAGCTTGGAGCTTGCTTGTCATATAGGTTGCATTCACCTAGTTGCATATCTAGTGAACCCTATTTATCCGCTAAGCCTTAACATTGACAAGAAAGGTTAAAATTTGTAGTCTCCTATTCACCCCCCCCTCTAGTCGACCGTATCGATCCTTTCAACAACGTAATGAGTTATGTTTGGGTATATTTGTATAGAAGTTATATTATTATGGATCCTCCAACATGTGGTGCTTGCTTAGGACCTTTTGCTACCTTCGTCTGTACTAAGCGGGAATACTGCTTGTGCATCCACTTCCTTAAACCCAAAGTTATTCCATATGAGTCCACCATAACTACCTATAAGAGGTATTTACCTGTCGTTCCAAGTAAATTTGCATGTGCCAAACTCTAAATCTTCAAATAATAATCTGTTTTGTATGCCCAAATCGCTCATGAAGCGACAGGGGGCGGTCAATATCTTCCGTACTAGGTGGGTTATTCTCACGATGAGTTTCTATTCGCTTGTCATTCATGAGAAAGTGGCTGGTAATTGGGATGACCAGTCCTATGCTCAAAATCAAAATCAAAATATAATAATGAAACAAAACTCCCCCGGATCGTTGTTGGTATGGAGGGTACCGAGATTTGGCTTGCCATGGCTTTTGTTTGTTGGTGGAGGGAGAGTAAAAACTTTACCTTTCTGTTTGGGAACCACCTATAATGTGTCTAGCATGGAAGATATTGGGAACTCTCGGTCGTTACGTTGACAATGAAATCGTACCTCTCAAAATTATATTCATCTCTGTTTTAAAAGCTTCGAGCTTCGGCACCTCTGCAAATCCCTGCTTCCCTCTGCGAAGGGCCTATCTTTTACTTTTATGCAAGAGTCAGTAGTATTCCTTCTCATTTCAACCTCAATTATTCTCTAGTTGGCAAGTATCATGTGGTGGGGAAAGATTCAAGCATATATGGCCATTCAAATATATTTGATCATGAATTATTATTGTTGACAATTATCTATATGATAAATAAGTTGTGAGGCAAAACATTAAGGCCCTATCTTTCTCTGTGTTTGATGGATGCTATTTGTTCTAAAAATATGTTTTGAGTGCCAGCAATCATGGAAGACTATATGATAGTTGAGTATGTGGAATTTGCTAAATCAAAGTTCTTACATAGACCCTTCCTGAAAATAAGATGAATTGCAATTGTTTGATGACTGAGAAAATAGTTTGTTAGTTTTCAAGAAAGTTTATGGTCTATTCTTTAACATATGAATAGCTTGTTACTTGATCATGAGAAGTTTTATGAGATGAGCTACTGTTTATGATGTATAATGATGCTAGAAAAAGTTTTTGTAACTACCATCGATCAAATTTATGCACTATGCTAGCATTCACACCTCTTAAATTATTTCTTTTATCATTTACCTACTCGGGAACGAGCAGGAATTAAGCTTGGGGATGATGATACATCTCCAACGTATATATAATTTACGAACTATTCGTGCCATGTTTGCAACAATTTTATATGATTTTGGTATGATTTGATTAGAACTAACCCGGACTGACGCTGTTTTCAGCAAAACTACCGTGGTGTCTTTTTTTGTGCAGAAATAAAAGTTCTCGGAATGGGCTGAAAATTTATGGAGATTTTTTATGGACCAAAAGAGACCCCCGAAGCACCGGAGCTGGGACAGGAAGTGGACGAGGAAGCCACAAGCTCGCTAGGCGCGCCCTACCCCCCAAGGCGCTAGCGGCGAGCTTGTGGGCCCCTTGGGCACCCCCTTGACGTGAGACCGATGCCAAAAATTCCTATAAATACCCAAACCCCCAGAAAGAACCCTAGATGAGAAGTTCCTTCGCAAGCCTCTGTAGCCACGAAAAACCAATCAGGACCCCGTTCCGGCACCCTACCGGAGGGGGAAATCATCACCAGAGGCCATCTTCATCATCCCGACGGCCACCATGATGAGGAGGGAGTAGTTCACCATCGGGGCTGAGGGTATGTACTACTAGCTATGTGTTTGATCTCTCTCTCGTGTTTTTGATTTGGCACGATCTTGATGTACCGCGAGCTTTGTTTATATATTTGGATCCATGGTGTTCTTCCTTCTCTACCTTCTTGTGATGAATTGAGTCTTGCTCTTTGAGGTTTCGTTATGTTGGTTTGAATATTGGATTTGAGAACACTTGATGTATGTCTTGCATATGGATACCCGTGGTGACAATGGGGTATTATATTGATTCACTTGATGTATGTTTTGGCACTCAACTCGTGGATTCCCGAGGTGACATTGGGGCAATCTATGCATAGGGGTTGATGCATGTTTTCGTCCTACGTTCTCCGATAGAAACTTTGGAGTGATTCTTTGTTGCATGTTGAGGGATTTTTATATGATCCAATTATATTTTTCGTTGTTGAGAGATTTTGCACTAGTGAAAGTATGAACCCTAGGCCTTGTTTTCAAATATTGCAATACCGTTTCACTTTTACTACTTGCTACCTTGCTGTTTTTATATTTTCAGATTACAAAAACCTATATCTACTATCCATATTACACTTGTATCACCATCTCTTCGCCGAACTAGTGCACCTATACAATTTACCATTGTATTGTGTGTGTTGGGGACACAAGAGACTCTTTGCTATTTGGTTGTAGGGTTGTTTGAGAGAGTCCATCTTCCTTTTATGCCTCCCACGGATTGATAAACCTTAGGTCATCCACTTGAGGAAAATTTGCTACTGTCCTACAAAACTCTGCGCTTGGAGGCCCAACACGAGTCTACGAGAACAAGTTGTGTAGTAGACATCACTGGATGAACAGGACCCCGAGGAGGCCGCCACACACTCCATCCGGTTGGGGGGGGGGGATGAATAGGACCCCGTGGAGGCTGGTTGAACAGTAGCCGGTGGAGGCTGGATGAACAGTAGCCCGTGGATGAACAGTGTCTGGAGGAGGTCGACGGTGGATGAACAATAGCAGGTGGAGGCTGGAGGAAGTCGACGGTGGATGAACAGTAGCCCGTGGAGGCTGGAGGTAGTCGACGGTGGATGAACAGTAGCCCGTGAGTCCCATTTTGCGGTACGCCACACCCCTTCCGATGAATAGGACCGCGTTTCGACCTAGGCGGTCGAACAGAAGTCCGTTTCCTCCGTTTTGCGGTACGCCAGACCCGTCCCGATCAATAGGACCCCGTTTCGACCGTAGGAGCTCGAACAAAAGTTTGTTTCCTCTGTTTTGCGGTACGTGAGACCCCTCCCGATGAACAGGATCCCGTTTCGACCATAGGCGGTCGAACAGATGGCAGTTTCCTCCGTACTACGGTACACCAGACCCCGTTTCGGCTATTCCGTCCAAGCCGGTTGGCTCCCGTTGAACATGATGCATTCCGACCCCTCCGCAAAAAAGACCAACTGACCCTATCGTAAACTTTCTCAAAATCAAGTTTTAATATCACAACGGGCAGCTTTTTTCATTTTGAGCTCGTGGATGATCTCGTTAAGACAAAGAACCCCTTGTAAAATGAGACGCCCCTTGATAAAAGCAGTTTGCGAATGGTCTACAATCTTTTGAGCTATCGGGCCAAGACAGAGAGCATAACATTTGGCGAACAATTTAAATAAGACATTAATCAACGCGCAATAGGTCGAAATTGAGATTTTTTTGGCTCCTGTCATCTTAGGATCAATGCCAGGATGGCGAAGTTGATGCGACTAATTTCCAAGTGCTCTAAGGCAAAAAAATCACAATTTGGGCAACTAAAGTGTGCAATCAGGTCCAACAACGTTTGAAGAATGCAACAGGAAAACCATCTGGAACGGGAGCTGTGTTCGCCTTCATGTCACTTAGCGCACGATCATTTTTTTCTTCGGAGAAGGAAAGGAGAATAGAAGCGTTGTCCGACTTGGAAACTTTTTTAGCCACAGATCATGCGCTAGACTGGCTCTCCTTGCCTGCTCGATCCCTATCAAGTCTTTGTAGAACTCGTAAATGTGGTTGGCAAAGTCCAACTGCACAGTAATCTTCCCAGAGTCTATAATTAGCCTAGAGATGGTAGTACGTCGCTTGTTACTGTTGGCAACGACATGGAAGAAACTAGAGTTAATGTCGCATTTGGTTAGATTAAGGAAACACCCACGTTGCCTCCGGTAGATCTCCTCGTCCCTATATAGTTTAATGATTTTTTCAGAACATATATACGTTGCCACTTCAACTCCGAAATACCTACCAAATCTGCGCGCCCATCTAACCACAAGAAATACCTACCAAATCTATGCGCCCATCTAACCACACGATTTTGTTAAGCGTATCTGCTTTAAGCACCGCAGTGCCCCTGTGGCGGTTGGGACCAGATCCCCTTAAAAACTGCCGAAGTTTCCCAGCCGATAGGTGCTACATGTCCATTGGGCCTTTGGCGACGAAAAAGTGGCAATTCAAGTGTCCCACTTGTCTTTGATCACCTCTAGGAAGCCCTATTCCTTAAACCATTGGATTTCAAAAAAGAATCAGTGATTTTTCTTAGCCATGTCTTTCCTAGAAGAGAAGAAAAGAGGATTATGGTCCGAGTCTACTCTAATTTGAACTTTAAGATAAAAAAGGACGCGCCCGTTCCCAATCCGCAGAAACAAAAACACGGTCCAAGACTGATCTAACAAGGTTTAGTTGGCGGTTAGTCCAGGTGAAACGGGCTCCTATCCTCTGAACTTTCTTAAGTTTCATGTCAGCGGTTGCGTCATTTAATAGGTTAATTTGTTCCAACAGATATTACCAGACGACTTGTCCTCCGCTGTCCGAACAAGACTAAAGTCTCCACCTATGACCATAGGATGGCTGATTGAGCTCGCGAACAAGCGTAGTTCATTGAGGAAAATAGAAGGGTAAGCATGACGGACCATAAACTACGCATAGCTCCCAGCTAGCTAGGTTAGATTTGTTACGAATGGATGCACTTAGAAAGAATCTGCCTCTCGACCAGGCCTCACCGAAAAAATGTCTCTATCTACTTCAAGAAGGAGACCACCCGAATGCCCGTTGGCAGGCACCCATTGCCAACTAAAATGTTCACGAGGATCAACAACTTTAAGTCCAGGAAGGAAAAAATCACTTTTAATAGTCTCTTTTAACGTGACACACCATATGTTTTCTTTGGCAATATAATCTTTTAACATCATGCGATGCCGTATGTGTCCAAAACCTTGATGTTTCAAAATATGGCCTTCATTAGCAAATGCGTCTATGAAGCCGCACCCCCTTGGAGCTGCCTTAGCTTTCGGAGGCGCACTTGGGCCATCCCCCGACGAGTTTGGAACACATGAGCCTGTCTCCCAGCCAGCCCTAGCTTGGGCCTCCCTGGCCACTTCAACAACTTTTGAAGCAATTTCTTTCTGGTGGGAAGCAGCGGCAAGCGCAGCTTGCGATAGTTCGTGGGCTCTAATCATATCTATCGAGCCTAGTTCGTCCCAAAACCCCCCGTTCAACTTGACACCACAATCGGAAACAATTTCGCCAATATGCTCATCCAAAAAATCTTGAAGAACAGAGAACTGCGGAAAGGAGTTATCCGGATTCTCGAGGTTCATTTCGGCCGTGAGGTGTTGATATCTCCTCACTCATGCGTTGTCTGCATATTAAGGGCCCCGAATTGTAGTTTCGCCCAGGGCCCCTAAAATCTCAAGACTGGCCCTGACGGCAACCAGGTCACATCTTTGTCATCATGGGTTATCTTCATGCCCTCCCACCAAACATACCAAGTTGCAATCACTGATATAGACTCAGCAGACTGGATCGAAGCCTGTGCTTGTTCGCCATGGGTTATCTTTCGCCGCTTCCATCAAGCATACCATGTTTTTTGTTTTTTGTTTTGGCGGGGAATGAAGCATACCATGTTGCAACGGCAACAAACCAATTACTCTCTCTGTAAACTAATACTCCTATAAGATCAATCGTTTAAATCGCTATTTCCCTATGTAAACTAATATAAGATCGTGACTGAGAGATTTGACATTCCCTTTAGCAAAAAAAAAAACCCATGGGCCTCCGTCTTGTTAAAACCCTTGACATGAGACTGGGCAGAGTTTTCAAACGTGGAGTGCTGGTGAGACTTGCGTGGGGTCCTGACTACTAGTCAGAACAGAAGCCACCAAACCCTTTCCCACGTCATAGACAAATCCCGGCCACCACTTGCTCCCGCTGTATTTGACCGCCTCCTCCCTGCCCTGGTTGAAGAAGCTTCTTCCTTGTACGAGACTCAAGCACATTAGTTAAAGGAGGAATTAGAAACCTCAGCTACCACCAACACCGACACCATCAATTCATCTCCTTTCCTTGACCCGATCGCCTCCTACCACATGCGCATGGTAGACCTACATATACGCTTCACTGGTGTGTTCTGACCAGCGCTAGCACCAGGCTTGACCAGTCCACCGAGAAATCAACAAGAACAGCCTACCTTTCTTCTTCTTCTTCTTCCTCTTCTTCTTAGCAGGATTTTGCTGCTATTTATTTTTGGCTTTGGTCAAGAGGAATGGAGCGCGGCGAATGAATCGGGCATCGGTGAGTTTCTTCTTGCCGTCCTGCTTGATTTCTAGGTTCTTTTGGCGACGCGGCCTGACTCGCACCGTTTCAGTAGTACATGGGGCGAGTTCACGGAAATTGGGGATACCCTTATGGCCCTAATCAAGCAGTTGTGCGTGTATTTTCTGATCAACTGCGTCGTGCATACGTAGTACTGAGTACTAGTTAGCTGCTCACCTAATTCCTCTACCTAATACTAGCACTCTGTTTCAGATTCTACTGAATTGGAAGTCAGCTGGTGTAAACTAGAGCATGAACCAATTGTTTTCTCCTTCCTGCAGACTTGTTGTACATACTCTGCAGCCGCTGGGATCGAGGGAGGGAATCAAGAGCTTCAACTTGTCACCACCAATGGAGGCCATGACTGGAAAAGGCGGCCCGAAGCCCGTCCCCAACTATCTTCGGCCATCAACCGGGTCGTGCCACAATGCGTGCAAGCACGGCGGGCATCACGCGTTCGAGGAGAAACAAGCTCCAAGGGCCCAACCCAAACCCCGGAAGAAGCAGCAGCCATCAGCTTCGGACCAGAACCAAAAGAGAAGGCTGGTCAAGGTACGGTCGGTGTCACGTAGGCGTGTCGGAGATTTCAGCAAACCCGACAAGGCCGATACGCCGGCCGGTGGGAGCGAGATTGTTGTTGAGTGGAAGGACATCGTGGCCTATGATGCAGTGCCCGTGCCAGTTCCATCTCCAGCTCCATCTCCATCTCCATCCGACGGACCATCTCAGCAACAACCTGATGGGAAGAAGAAGAAGAGGGATGTGATGAAGGGGAAAGCACCATTTGCCAAGACCACCAATCCGGAGACTCTTGTCAAGAAGCAAACCGAATCACTGAACAAGAGGCTGGCTAAGACCGTCGGGTCGACGCTCACCGGGAAGGCCTCCATGAAGAAGCCTCAAGCCGCCGCTAACGGTTCACCTTCTAACAAGGAGGCTGGCAAGAGCACACAGAGTGTAAAGCCTCCCAAAGCGAAGAAATCCGCGACATTGCCCGTCGAAGAGAAGGAAATTGTCCAGGGGGACGCAACTAATGATGTTAAACAGGGGAAGTCACTCTACACTCCTGATCAAGAAGAGCGTGCTGCCATTGCTGAATCAAGCAGGGCACATCGGAGGGCCAAGAGCATGAGCATCAGCAACCGATCGGTGCGCTTTCCGTTCACCCGACAACCGAGCAACAACTCGGCCACCTTCAAGCTGCGCTCCAAGAGCAGCAAGGCACCCATCCTCCCATCCGAACAAGACAAGCCCACGCGGCTCAGGTTCAGAAAGGGGAGAGCAGCCGGCGAGGGGTCCAGCGGCGGCATCCAGCTCAGGGCCAGGAGCCTGCGGAGGCGAGGGAGCGGCCTGTCCAGCGGCACAACAGGCTTCATGGTACCGGAGGTGACGCTGAGGCACCAAAAGACGCTGGAGAAGAAGAAGAGCCGGAGGCTGTCCAACAACCTGATCGAGGAGACGGCGAGCAAACTGGCCAAGAGCAGGAAGAGCAGGGTCAAGTCCCTCGTTGGGGCTTTCGAAACTCTCATCTCCAAGATTGGAAAGTAGGCTTCAGCAGCCTCATTGCACCAACGTTTTTGTTTGTCATCTTATAAAACAAATTATATTTAACATGCTAAAAATCAGTCGACTGATTTTTTACGAAGTCTCAGTCGATCCCCCACCCCCCGCGTTAGATCACTAGGGGCTTCAAAATCTGTGCATGCTGTTTGTTTCTTGTGAAGAGTCAATTACAGTGATGGTGCTAGAACTTGACGCAAACGGTCACTTTGATGCTAGAAGTTGTGGTGTACATTAAAGTGATAAAAAACTTAGCTTTGACGTGCAAATACAGTGCTTATCTCATTTCTATACGGAATCGATGCTGACTAGGCGCATAGGGCCCGCTGTTAGCCACTGGGCCAGAGAGAAGGGGCGTGTGGCCTGATTTTTTTTAAAACACCCTCGAAATATATATTTTTACAAAAGAAACCACTGTTACCTGGAGAGATGACATTTTTTCCAACTCTATGACCAGTAGGTCCCGCTTGTCAGAAGAGAGGAAAAATTAAAGGAAAAGCGTGGCTATTCGGCATCGAACCCTCGACCTGCACTATCAAGAAATGGGACTAGCCAACCTCGCAAAAAAAAAATGGGACTAGCCACTCTACCAATCGCGATTGCTTACATGGACTAGTCAATGTGTACGTGTAATGCACGTTAATTTGAAAGTATATTAAGTGCATGCGGATATTAAGTAGGATATTATTTGCGTATTATTATATGATTAGCACTATATTTGGCATGAAATTAACTGCACGCTAAACGTGTTGAGCACTCGACATTGAAGCAGTCTAGGTCGTTGGATTGACATGATTTGATGGCCAAGATTAATTGGATCTGCCCCTTTGGGTCTTTTTATATTGGTATAGATAACGACGTCATATGTATTTTGCCAGGGCACATGTGGAGTTTAAATGGGCTGAAGATTGTGAGGCCTATTTGCACATGCTTGTTTGTAAATTTTATTTGTAAAACGGAATTAATAAAAATTATGTTAAGTATTTCTGAGATATAATATTATATATACAAACTATTATTAGTAAATAAAAATATATATCGGTGTATTATATATAAAATATTTACTTAACACGGACATTTAATACAATTTAAATTGTTTATTAAATTAAAAATTTAATGCGTAAATAAATATTATACACTCACCGCTTATAGTTAAATGATTCAAAATGAATATTCATATGAACGGTTTAAATTCGAAATTATGAATATTTTATATTATGCAAATATTGAACTATACAAACATGTGTATAATTATTGAAATGTTTGTATAACTAAAATATTTTTCTAAATTGTAATTTTCAAAAATATTTGTAATATTTGAAATTATAGAAACATTTTCTATAATTCATAAATGTTACTTTAAATATATAGATATTTTTAAATATTAATTGGACAATTATTTTTTAAGTAAGTTATTTTGTTTTTATGTAAAGTATGTATAAAAACTATTCAAACATTATTTTTATTACGAGATTATAATTTACATACTCTCTGCAAATAAATTTTAAAATCAAACAGGTGCAAAATGGGCTGCACCATCTGCAGCCCTTTTGTGCTCCACATGCGTGCGCCGTTTATAGTACATAGAAAATTGTTATCTATACAGGACAATTCAAAGTTGTGGGTTTAGTGGCTAGCC
Organism: Thinopyrum elongatum; assembly: GCA_011799875.1. Taxonomy (NCBI): domain Eukaryota; kingdom Viridiplantae; phylum Streptophyta; class Magnoliopsida; order Poales; family Poaceae; genus Thinopyrum; species Thinopyrum elongatum. The sequence goes on from CM022301.1 coordinate 151,264,339, forward strand.
GGCATGCTTTTGTTTTGTGCGTTGTGGGTTCGAGACCGGCGGGCGCAGTTTCTGTATGTTCCGTTTAATTTACACTATCTCCTGACAGGAGGGACCCACTTCTCATAGAGATAAAAAAAGATGTCACCCCTCCCACGTGAACAAGAGCTTTTTTTTGTGAAAAGTAATAATGCGAGGGTGTTTTAGAAAACAGGCCACACGCCTTCTTCTCCCGGTCCAGTGGCTGACAGTGGGCCCCATGCGCCTAGTCATCATCGGTTCCGTATACAAATGAGATAAGCACTGTATTTGCACATCAAAGCCAAGTTTTTGCACCACTTCGATGTACACCACAACTTTTAGCACCAAAGTGATCGTTTGCGCCAAGTTCTAGCACCACCAGTGTAATTGACTCTCTTGTGAAATAGGCCCGTGCAAGGATACAGCCGGCCTGTTTAGTGATTTTTCTTTTTTTTTTCTTTTTTCTTGTGAAAGGTGCAGGTATGCGTGGTGGGCTTGGCATCTTCCACATCCCCCATTCCAGTGTGTCTCTTTCACCTGGCTACATTCGAAACCAAGCAATCCAACATTTTTTTATACTCGTCTCCATTTTTTGTTAGTTTCTTTTCCCGGGTTATTTGGCATATTTAGGTGGCATTTTTCTCGATTCATTTGTTTGTCCCTTTTTCTTTTATAGTTTTGTTTTCCTTCCTCTTTTCTCGTAATATTTTTTCCTTGTTTCTTTATTTTATTTTTCAGTTTTTCTGTTGCATTATTATTCTAATTTTATGAAAAATAATATATCTCATTCACGTCCTTCGTCGTCTGACAAAAACACATTGCAATTCTTGGATTTGGTCACGTAACACTTAGTTCCGTCATGCGAGCGGTGCAGCTAGGCATCATAAGCCGTCTTCTCTCTTTTTTAGCACGGGTGGGATAAGGTTGTAGGCTTCTTATGTTGCATCCCGGTTATTTTTGCAGCACAGCCTTTTTGTCCTCTTTATCCTGTTTTTATGGGAGATTTTGAGTCATCGGGTGTTTGTTGCCCTTATTTTTTATTTCATTTTCTTTCTTTTTTATTTTCATTCCATTTATTTTTTTTCTTTTTTTTTCAATTTTTTTGTTTATTTTCTTTTTTAGATAGTTTTTTTTTCTTGGGCTATTTTTTATTTGTCATTTTCTCGATCGATAGAGAATTAGTTAGATCTCATTCGTTTTGGTAGCTATGGATTTTGGACATCAAGTTTTATGTGTGGTTGACATGTGTGTTGTGTTGGTGGCCTAGTACGTTGTTGCCTGCTTTTTTTTTTTACTCTCTAGTCAACTAGAAATCATATTATTACATAGACCGTAAGGTTGTGGTGTTTTATTAGGGGAATGGGGCCTTTGCATGTTCGCCAATAGGCATGAACTTCAAAGTGGCGCTCCAACTTCAACTGCATGTTCTCAACGCGACTTCAATTAAATGGTGTTTTGTCGATAGAACGGTGGTTGCATGTCTATCACTAGGCACACAACTGCAATTGTCATGCCCCGACAACTGCAAGTGTCACTCCCGATTGCAACTCGGTGGTGTGTTGTTAGGGAAAGGTTGCAGTTGCATGTATGCCACTACGCCGCAATTTCAAATGCCCCTTCCCCCGATTGCAACTACATGTCGTCGACGCAACTGTAACTATGTGATGTTTGGGGTGAATCGCATGTCTCCCACTAGGCCACAACTGGAAGTGTCGCCCCGACTGCAACTGCATGTCTTCGACACAAGTACAACTATGTGGTGTTTTGTCCGGTAGTGGTGAGTTGCATGTCTCCCATGAGGCCGCAACTGCAAATGTCACCCCCGACTGCAACTACATGTCCTCGACACAACTGCAACTATGTGGTGTTTTGTCTGGTCAAGGGTGAGTTGCATGTCTCCCACTAGGCTGCAACTGCAAGTGTCGACCCGGCTGCAATTGCATGTCTTCGACGCAACTGCAACTATGTGGTATTTTGTTCAGTTAGGGGTGAGTTGCATGTCTCGCACTAGGTCGCAACTGGAAGTGTTGCCCCCGACTACAACTGCATGTCTTCGACGCAACTGCAACTATGTGGTGTTTTGTCCGGTAGCGGTGAGTTGCATGTCTCCCACAAGGCCGCAACTGCAAGTGTCACCCCTGGTCAGGGGTGAGTTGCATGTCTCCCACTAGGCCGCAACTGCAAGTGTCACCCCGCCTGCAACTGCATGTCTTCAACGCAACTATAACTATGTGGTGTTTTGTTCAGTTAGGGGTGAGTTGCATGTCTCCCACTAGGTCGCAACTGCAGGTGTCGCCCCCTACTGCAACTGCATGTCTTCGACACAAGTACAACTATGTAGTGTTTTGTCCGGTAGTGGTGAGTTGCATGTCTCCCATGAGGTCGCAACTGCAAGTGCCGCCCCTAGTCAAGGGTGAGTTGCATGTCTCCCACTAGGCCGCAACTGCAAGTGTCGTCCCCGATTGCAACTGCATGTCTTCGACGCAACTGCAACTATATGGTGTTTTGTCTGGTCAGGGGTGAGTTGCATGTCTCCCAATAGGCCGCAATTGCAAGTGTCACCCCAACTGCAACGACAAGTCTTCCATGCAACTACAACTATATGGTGTTTTTCGGTCAGGGGTGAGTTGCATGTCTCCCACTAGGTTGCAACTGCAAGTGTCTCCCCCGACTGCAACTGCATGTCTTCGACGCAACTGCAACTTTGTGATGCTTTGTCGGGGAAGAGGCGACAATTGCATGTTTGCCCCTAGTCCGCAACTGCAAGTGTTGCCCCCGACTGCAACTGCATTTCTTCAACGCAACTACAACTATGTGGTTTTTTATCCGGGGCAAGGTGAGTTGCATGCCTCCCACTAGGCCGCAACTATAAGACGCAACTGCATGTCTTCAATACTACTGCAACTCTGTTGTGTTTTGTCCCGGCATGGGTGAGTTGCATGTCTACATAGGCACGCAACTGCAAGTGTTGGTCACAACTGAAACTGCATGTCTTCAACGCGACGACAACTCTATGATGCTTTGTCGGGGAAGGGGGCAGTTGCAAACCCGTGTCTAGGGATGTTTTATGGGAGAGGGGTGGTTTCTTTGTATTTTTTGCCTTTTTATTCCTTTGCTTTATATAATAGTTTTTTTAAAATAATATGAAATGATTTGTTGAATTAAATAATACTAATAAATTAAAGCAAGCAAGAGGACGAAAGAGAACAGAAGGAACGACACATCACGAGCAATACGAACGAGCCAAAACAATGGGCTGATTCCAGGCCCATGTAGCGATCCTCGTGTAGCTGCGCACGTAAAAATAATCCTACGTTCAAGTTCCAGTCAAAAAAGGAAAATTGTACGATGACATCAGCCGACTTAGACTCGCGAAGTCTAAGTCAACTTAGACCTGGACAAACCCTATATTTAATGATCGAATGGAAGCAGTTCATCTTCAGCGTCTTGCAAACTTAATGTCACACCTTGCCACACTTGGCAAGTGTGACTTGGCATGACTGCAAGCGGACCCCACCATCGGGTGGAGAGTGTGTGTGTTGGGTTTAAAAGCTGGCCTCCTGTGGCAGCGAGGACATGCATGTTGAACTTTTTGTTTGCTCTCCTAATCATTCATCTGCCCTTGCATCTTCTTCCTCTCCAAGTCTCACCTCTTTCCCCTTGTTCATCTCACCTACTCTGCTACTCTATCCCCTCTCCCCGCGGTGCGTTACAGTTGGTATTCAAGCCAAATCCGTCGAAATTTTTCTTCCCAGCCATTGTGGTTAGCAGATTGGTAACATCCACCGCGCCGGTGTGAGCCCTCCGGCCGGCTCGCCCAAAATCCGTCGCGGGGTTCGATCTCTTCCATCAGGAGGCAATGGCGCCACAGAAGACCTCGGCGGCGTCGCGACAAGTCTTGGCCGCCATGGACGAGGGCAACAGCAACATCACGAAGATGCTCGAGTCGCTCCTCTCCAAGTTCGACGAGCAGAAGGCCGCGCAGGACAAGCAGATCGAGGCGCAAGCCGCCTTCAACACGTAGATCACACAGGAGCTGAGCGGGCTCGCCAAGCAGATCGATCTGACCTAGGCGGACGTCAACGCGGCGCGCAAGGCAGTGGAGGGCTCTACGTCACTTGCGGGCTCGGCCACCACCCTCGTCCACCAAGCCCCGACGTTGCAGCAACCACCGCCACCGCCTCCGCCTCCGTCTCTGCGCACACCCACCGATCCGGTTCGACCCGCGGTCACCCACACGCACTTGGGGGACAACCGCCCACCCCTCATCCAGATCCCTCCCGCTGGTGGCGCCCTGACGCCCGCGGCTGCTACTTCACCAACCGCGTTCCACACCAATGGGGAGTACCACAAGCCACCGAAGCATGACTTTCTGCAGTTCGACGGCACCGCCCCCTACCTATGGCTCGGCCGATGCATGTCCTACTTCGAACTCTGCAAGGTCGCATCGCACAACTGGGTGGCCACTGCGGCCATGTACATCGACGGTCAGGCCGCGCACTGGCTGCAGGCTTTTCGTCAAACACACCGCGGGATCACTTGGGAGTTGTTCACCGCGGCGGTGTTGGAGGAATTCGGCACTGACGAGTTCGAGATGGTCATGCACAAGTTGTTGCAACTACGCCAGACCGACATCGTCTCCGAGTACCGTGCCGCCTTCGACGAGCAGATGGACCACCTCCCGGCGCTGGACTGTCCATCAACACCAGGTTCTTCGTCACGCGGTTTCTCCTGGGATTGAAGGACGAGCTCCGTGCCGTGGTGCGCCTCCAAGCCCCGTCGAGCATCACGCGTGCCTCGGTGCTGGCCCGCATCCAGGAGGAAGAGCTGGCCACGACGAGGACGCGTCCACGCATCACACCATCAGGACGGCCTCCTCCGACGACCGCGACATAGCACCACGCGCCATCGCGCCGAACCGCGCCCAAGGGGACGACTACGCGCGTGAACGGCAGCTGCGCGACTTCAGACGCGCCAATAACCTGTGTTTCAAGTGCGGGGATCGTTACTCGAGGGAGCACCGCTGTGCCCAGCCGCTCACCATTCGAGTAGGGGATCACGTCCACGCTTTGGAGCTCCTGGACGATCCGGGCCCTGGCGCTCCGCCACCCGCTCCAGCCGCGGACGCGCCGGAGTGCTGCCTCCTATCTTCCTAGGTGCTCGATGGCACGGACTCCGCCACCACCATCCGCCTACGCGCCCTGGTGGGGAATCAAGTGATGTTGCTCCTGCTCGACTCCGGTAGCACTCACAGTTTTGTGAACAAGTCGTTCATCGAGCGCATCCGCGTCGCAACCGAAGAAATGGCACCGGTGGAGGTGCGGGTGGCCAATGACGATCGTCTCACGTGCAATCTCATCGTGCCCGAGCTCAAGTGGTGGATGCAGGGGCACACCTTCTCCACGCCCATGCGCGAGCTGGAGATCGGCACATACGGCGGCATCCTGGGGATGCACTGGCTCACCCAGCACAGTCCCATGACATGCCACTGGTAGGACAAATGGGTTAAGTTCCAGCACGACGACGAGGCGTTCATGCTCCGGGGCGTGCAAACGATGGCCGCCACGACGTTCAAGGCGATTGAACCCGACGAGCTCTGCAAGATGATCGCGGGCAATGACGTCTGGGCCATGGCCATGGTGGACACATGTGTACAGTCGCCACCACCAACACACAAGCGTGCCAGCAACACACCCCTCAGCGATCTGCTCACTGAATTCGCCGACGTCTTTGCGGCGCCGCGTGGACTCCTTCCTCACCGCCAGTACGACCACGACGTCACGTTGGTGGAGGCGCGGTCCCCGCGAACACGCGCCCGTACCGGTACTCACCGCTCCAGGAGGACGAGATCGAGCGGCAAGTAAAGGAGATGCTCGACGCCGACGTGATCACGCATAGCGTCAGTCCGTACGCGGCCCTAGTATTGCTGGTGAAGAAGAAGGATGGCACATGGCGGTTTTGCGTCAACTAGCGTTGGCTCAACGACGCCACAATTAAGAACAAGTTTCCCCCACCCATCGTCGACGAGCTCCTCCGCGAACTGGCGGGCGTGGTCGTCTTCTTCAAATTGGACCTCCGTGCCGAGTACCATCAAATATGTATTCGCGAAGGGGACGAATCCAAGACGGCGATCAAGATGCACCATGGCCACTTCCAATTCCGTGTCATGCTGTTCGGTCTCACGAACGCACCGGCTACATTTCAGTGCCTCATGAACACAATCTTCAGTAAGTACGTGCGCAAATTTGTCATTATCTTTCTGGATGACATTCTTGTCTTCAGCGAAACCATGGAAGAACAACTCGAGCACCTGTGCATCGTCTTCGAGCTCCTCCGCGCGCACCAACTATTCATCAAGGAATCTAAGTGCATTTTCATATCGACTACCTCAGGCATGTGATTTCCAAGGAGGGTGTCGCTACGGACAAAGAAAAAACGTAGGCCATGGAGTAGTGGCTGACACCGACGAACGCCGCCGAGCTGCGTGGTTACCTGGCCTTACTGGCTACTACAGGAAATTCATGCTGCGCTACGGCACCATCGCCAAGCCACTCACACGACTCCTCACCAAGAAGGGTTTCGCGTGGAACTAGCAGGCGCAAGCGGCGTTCGACATGCTCAAGACGGCGATGACAACCACTCCAGTGCTCGCCCTGACCAACTTCGACAGGCCATTCGCATCAAGACGGACGCCTGCGACACCGGCGCCGGCGCGATGCTCGTCCAGGATGGCCACCCCATCGCCTTCTTCGGCGTCCGCAACCAGAAATTGTCGACCTACGAGAAGGAGTTTCTCGTCGTGATGATGGCAATCAACAAGTGGCGCCCATACCTGCAGCGTGGCCCCTTCGACATCCTCACTGATCACAAGTCGCTCAGCAACTTGGGCAAGCAACATCTGGAAACAGAGCTGCAGCGGAAGGCCATGGCGAAGCTGGTCGGCCTTCAATTCAGGTTCCAGTACAAGCGCGGGCTGGACAATGGCGCCGCGGACGCACTGTCGCGCATGGGCAAGCAACTTGATCTCGTCGTGCTCTCGGCGTGTCAACCAGCTTGGATTCAGCAGGTGGTCAACTCCTACTCCACCGACCCCGACGCGCAAGATCGCCTGCAAAAGCTCGCCATCACCAGCCAAGACGAGGACGGCTACAAGTTCTACCGTGGCGTCATTCGCCGCGGCGGTCGTCTCTAGATTAGCGCCAACACCGCGCTCCGCACCAAGCTCATCGCCGCGCTCCAAATAGCGCGGTGGGCGGGCACTCGGGCTCCATCGTGACGTACCAACGTGTGCACAAGCATTTCGATTGGAGAGGCCTCAAGCGCGACGTCGAGGAGTTCGTGCAGCAGTGCTCGACCTGTTAGTAGGCCAAGAACGAGCACTCCAAGCCAGCTGGACTCCTGCGCCGCTGCCAATTCCGGCAGCACCCTGGGAGGACCTCATGATGGATTTCGTGGAGGGTTTGCCAGCGTCCGAGGGCTTCGACACGATCATGGTGGTCGTGGACCGCTTCACCAAGTTTGCCCACTTCATTCCCGTGCGCCACCCCTTCCACGCGAGGCAGGTGGCGCGCGCGTTCTGGGACAATGTGGTGAAGCTCCACGGCATCCCGGCGTCCATCGTTTCCGACCACGACAAGGTGTTCACCAGCAACCTATGGCGGGAACTGCTCACCGGCACCGACATGAAGATGCTCTATTCCACGGCCCACCACCCGCAGACCAACGGCCAGAGCGAACGCGTCAACCAGTGCATGAAGATGTATCTCCGCTGCGATGTGCACGCTGTGCCACGCAAGTGGCGCCGCTGGCTCCCCATGGTCGAATTCTGGTACAACTCAACGTTCCACTCCTTGCTCAACTGCACTCCGTTCAAGGCGTTGTACAGCAAAGAAGCCAACCTGGGCGCGATGACGATGTGGCCCGACAAGGCGCCCGCGGGCGAGGACATGGATTGGGCGGCGCACACCGGACACATCCGAGAGCGGCTGGAGTGTGCCCAGCGGCGCTTCAAGAAGCAGGCCGACCACAATCGCACGGAGCGCCAATTCCAGATGGGCGAGCACGTGCTTATGAAGCTTCAACCCTACGTGCAGAAGTCCGTCGTCAGTCGATCCTGCGCCAAACTGGCGTTCAAGTTCTTCGGCCCCTACACCGTGCCGGAAAAGATCGAGCCCCTGGCGTACAAGCTCAACCTGCCGGCGACGAGCCGCGTGCACCCCATCTTCCACGTCTCCCAACTGAGCCGTTCATGCCAGATTATACACCGGTCTACGCGGAGCTGCCCCGAGTCCCAAACCTCTCCACGACGACGACTGAACCAACGCGTATTCTGGAGCGGCGCATGATGAAGCACGGCAACGCAGCCGTCGTGCAGATCAAGGTGCAGTGGGGCGACAGCTCACCCCAGGCGACGACATGGGAGGAGTACAAGGTGCTCCAGCAACGCTACCCGACGGCGCTCATCTGGGAGAACGACGACGCAAGTGCCCAAGAAGGCCAGTCTTGAGGGAGGGAGGATGTCACACCTTGCCACACTTGGCAAGTGTGACTTGGTACGCCTGCAAGTGGACCTCACCATCGGGTGGAGATTGTGTGTGTTGGGTTTAAAAGCTGACCGCCTGTGGCAGCGAGGACATGCGTGTTGAACTTTCTGTTTGCTCTCCTAATCATTCATCTGCCCTCGCATCTTCTTCAAGTCTCAACTCTTTCCCCTTGTTCATCTCACCTACTCTGCTACTCTATCCCCTCTCCCCGCGGTGCGTTACACTTAACCCCTTGTCCAAAGCCAAATTACATGAACGCGCTATACGCTTCTTTTAACGGGAACAAGGAGTTGTAAAATAACCATTACAGAGAATCATGTGCACTTTCGATCTCAAAAGTGAATGCCAACTAGTCAGTCAGCTCAAGATGTCAGCATTCGCACATACCATACAAAGATGTCCAGTGTTAACCAAATCTCGGCAGGTCACAGTGCAATACCAAAACGCATGAAATTACAATGTACAGCACAAGGTCAGTTCTGCCTGATGATTGCAATCAACACCCAGGCACCAGATAAGCTCCTACGGAACGAATGAACCGTCTTGTTTCAGAATTTCTGGAAGAGTGGAATGTACTCTCACCGGTTCCTCATGTTAAGTGTTCATTAGGAGCCAGATGTCGAAACATGTGTGCGACAAGTTAACCAACTGCATCATTGGGATTCCCTTGAAAAAGAAAATCAGTGCCAGGCACCAGTTTCAGTGCAGGTTATTAATGAAATGATGAACAGCTCTCCCAGTGAGCAGACACGGTAGTAATATACCTGGCCATATGTGAGATGTTGATGACAAGCTCTAAATAGTCCTAGTTTCTACCAGATTCGCATCCTCATCAATAAACAGTAGCACAGCCGTCATGACAAGCCTGAAAAAATGTATCATATATATGAACAGTTATATTAGGAAACAAGCATCCTTAGCGTGGAAGTGGCAGATAACTAAGCTTGAACAAATGCTGAATTAAGGGCTTCTTTGATTCGCAGGATCCTAAAAACATAGGATTGGAATGTCATGGCCGTCTCAAAAACTGCGAAGATTTTGGGCTGTTTGATTGCCACAGGAAAAACAAAGGATTCTTTGTAAGGGCTCCTTTGATTCAAGGGAATTCTATAGGATTTTTGGAGGACTGAAATCCTTTGAAATTTTTCCTACGTTTGTCCTTTGATTCATAGGATTGAATCCCATAGGAATCTTTCCAATGGAATCTTTTGTACTACATTTCATAGGAAATCTAACATCCACTCTAACCTCTTTTTACAATTCCTTCGCTTTTCCCGTGAAATCAAACGCTCCTTGCTAATCCTATAGGATTCAAGTGGGCATGACACTCCAATCCTATACTTTTCCTATTCCTGCGTTTTCAAAATCCTGCGAATCAAAGAGGTCCTAAGAGGTTTGAGTGGATGATATAAATCCTATGGGAAGTAGTACAAAGAAGTCCTTAGGAAAAAACCCTATAGGATTTAATCCTATGAATCAAACAACCAACACAGGAAAAAATCCTAAGGATTCTAATCCTCCAAAATTCCTATGAAAAAACTTTGAATCAAAGGAGCTCCAAGTATATCACAAACCTAGGATTATATGCAGCACAACTGGTAAGTGGTAACAAGGAAAAAAGGATCATGAAGTGTAAGACGTTTTACCTCTAGTGACCTAAAACGTCTTATAAAAGTTTACAGAGGGAGTACTATATATTTCAACTATTTTTTCATAATTGCTGGGCTGAAAACATGTGGACGTAAACTTAAGAGGTGGGGAGCCGAGCAGGATCCATGATTGTAGGCTGAGGTGCTCCCCGCCATGTCGCTTCATGCACCAGACGGGCACCGTCCGAGCCAAATCAAACCCCCCCTGGTGTTTCGTGGCCTCAACTTCTCGGATGCCGACTCCAGTTCTAGCAGGAATAGCAGCAGGAAGGACGGGAGCAAGGGCGGGGCTCATCAGCAGAACAAAAGCACAGAAGTGTGTGAAAAGGGCAACCCTGCAGTTGCACAATATCTGGCAGAAAAGTTCCAGAACCTGTCTGGGACTAACAAGGCCACCGAGACAAAGGAGATGCCTCCAGAGGAACAGTACAACACTCTAGAGGCAACCGGCGGCCATGAGCTGGAACTGTGGGGGCAGGGGGGAGGGAGGGACTCCCGGACAGTTAGCGATCTTGTGAGCTTAGTGCAAGCTCAATCCCCATGTATTGTTTTTCTTTGTGAAACTAGGCAGCCGAAAGATAGGATGAAAAGATATCAGTCTCATTTAGGTTTAAGTGGTTTAGAAGGATTAATGGTCTTAGTGGAGGTTTAGCACTTTTCTGGCATGAATCCATGCTAGACGATGTGAAGGCTATGGATGTACGATATATTGATCCTTATGCGAGTGCTGCTGCGGGAGTGCCTCCTTGGAGGCTCACGCGCGTCTACGGCGAGCCCCGGACAGAGGACCGACATCGCATGTGGTCGCTTCTCCGTGATCTTCACCACCAAGCGGACATGTCTGTGGGTTGTGATTGGAGATTTCAACGAGGCCGTGTGGGGCTTCGAACATTTCTTCAAGACTCCTCGCTCGGCACGTCAGATGATTGACTTTCGTGATGTTTTTGAGTTATGTGGCCTTGGTGATCTTGGTTTTTCAGGTCTGCCATACACTTATGATGACCGGCGGTCCAGCCGAGCAAAAGTCAAAGTTCGGCTCAACCGGGCGGTGACAAACAACCAATGGCATGACCTGTTCTTGGAGGCGGGTGTTAAGCACCTGGTTGCTCCTTCATCAGACAATGCACCGATCCTCCTAAGGTGCTTCGCTAAGTTACCATGGGAGAACGTGGGTAAGAGGTGCCACCACTATGAAGTTGCTTGGGAGCGTGACCCAGCGCTGCCTGAGGTGATCATGGCCACGGCGCTAGGTGAGCTCATGCACGCGATGCACAGGTGGAGCAAAAAGAAATTCGGTAATGTGATAAAGGAAATTCATAAATCCATACTCGTCTTGAGGAACTAATGGCTATGAACACAGATCAGAGGACCATTAGGGAAGCTACAGATCCGGCGCTGTGTGCAGATCAAGTAGGTGTGGCGTGCACGTAAAAAAGGATAAAATCCCTTGTTGATTATAGTGGTGTGGTGCAGCAGGACAGCGCCATCATGGCTGATATGGTGACAGATTACTTCACAAATTTATTTACTGCTGATCCAGCAGTGTGTGCAGATCAAGTAATTGACCTTATCAACGCTCGTGTTACTGACAATATGAATGATGGTCTGTGTGATAGGCTCGCTCAAAGCCCCTGGACCGGATGGATTTCCGGCGCGGATGTTTCAAAGAAACTGGGCAATAATGAAGGACCAAGTAATTGCTGGTGTGAAGGAATTTTTCCGGTCAGGAGTTATGCATGAACAGGTGAATAACACTGCCATTGTCCTCATCCCAAAAGTTGATAATCCGGTAAACTCACTGATTTCAGTCATTTATAAGGTGGTGTCGAAGTGCTTAGTTAACAGGTTGAGGCCAATTCTTGATGAAATCATATCGCCAGTTCAAACTTCAAAGTGTTCTTGTGCGAGGAAGAACGATAACAGATAATATGTTGGTTGCGTTTGACTGCATACATCATATCCAGCAGGAGAAGGATGCAGCAAAGAGTTTCTGCGCCTATAAGCTGTGGACCTCTCAAAGGCAAATGATCAGGTTGATTAGGTTTTCTTGAAGCGGACGATGCAAAAGTTGGGTTTCGCTGACTGATGGATGAACTGGATTATACTCCTACTTGTGTCGCCTCTTGGATTCGTTTGCACCGTTGCGTGGGCTACGGTAAGGTGACCCTCTTTCTCTGTTCTTGTTCCTGTTTATTGCTGACGGACTTCTGCCTTGTTAAAGGATGGCGAGGAAAAAGGACATTTTACTTCCCTGAAGGTATGCCCGCGTGCTCCTGGTATCTCTCACTTCTTGTTCGCCGATGATACATTGCTCTTCTTTAAGGCAGAAACACAGCAAGCGGAGGAGGTCCGTTCTATCATCATGGCTTATGAAGGCCCTACTGCTTAGCTCACTACAACAACAACAACAACAACAACAAAGCCTTTAGTCCCAAACAAGTTGGGGTAGGCTAGAGGTGAAACCCATAAGATCTCGCGACCAACTCATGGCTCTGGCACATGGATAGCAAGCTTCCACTCACCCCTGTCCATAGCTAGTTCTTTGGTGATACTCCAATCCTTCAGGTTTCTCTTAACGGACTCCTCCCATGTCAAATTCGGTCTACCCCGACCTCTCTTGACATTCTTCGCACACTTTAGCCGTCCGCTATGCACTGGAGCTCCTGGAGACCTGCGCTGAATATGCCCAAACCATCTTAGACGATGTTGGACAAGCTTCTCTTCAATTGGTGCTACCCCAACTCTATCTCGTATATCATCATTCCGAACTCGATCCTTCCTCGTGTGGCCACACATCCATCTCAACATACGCATCTCCTCCACACCTAACTGCTGAACATGTCGCCTTTTAGTCGGCCAACACTCAGCGCCATACAACATTGCGGGTCGAACCGCCGTCCTGTAGAACTTGCCTTTAAGCTTTAGTGGCACTCTCTTGTCACAGTGAATGCCAAAAGCTTGGCGCCACTTCATCCATCCGGCTTTGATTGGATGGTTCACATCTTCATCAATACCCCCATCCTCCTGCAGCATTGACCCCAAATACCGAAAGGTGTCCTTCTGAGGTACCACCTGCCCATCAAGGCTAACCTCCTCCTCACACCTAGTAGTACTGAAACCGCACATCATGTACTCGGTTTTAGTTCTACTAAGCCTAAACCCTTTCGATTCGAAGGTTTATCTTCATAACTCTAACTTCCTATTTACCCCCGTCCGACTATCGTCAACTAGCACCACATCGTCCGCAAAGAGCATACACCATGGGATTCGAAGGTTTGTCTTCATAACTCTAACTTCCTATTTACCCCCGTCCGACTATCGTCAACTAGCACCACATCGTCCGCAAAGAGCATACACCATGGGATATCTCCTTGTATATCCCTTGTGACCTCATCCATCACCAGGGCAAAAAGATAAGGGCTCAAAGTTGACCCCTGATGCAGTCCTATCTTAATCGGGAAGTCATCAGTGTCGACATCACTTGTTCGAACACTTGTCACAACATTATCGTACATGTCCTTAATGAGGGTAATGTACTTTGCTGGGACTTTGTGTTTCTCCAAGGCCCACCACATGACATTCCGCGGTATCTTATCATAGGCCTTCTCCAGGTCAATGAACACCATATGCAAATCCTTCTTTTGCTCCTTGTATCGCTCCATAAGTTGTCGTACCAAGAAAATGGCTTCCATGGTCGACCTCCCAGGCATGAAACCAAACTGATTTTTGGTCACGCTTGTCATTCTTCTTAAGCGGTGCTCAATGACTCTCTCCCATAGCTTCATTGTATGGCTCATCAGCTTAATTCCACGGTAATTAGTACAACTTTGAACATCCCCCTTGTTCTTGAAGATTGGTACTAATATACTCCGTCTCCATTCTGATGGCATCTTGTTTGCCCGAAAAATGAGGTTGAAAAGCTTGGTTAGCCATACTATCGCATGTCCCCGAGGCCTTTCCACGCCTCAGTGGGGATACAATCACGGCCATCGCCTTGCCTCCTTTCATCCTTTTTAGAGCCTCCTTGACCTCAGACTCCTGGATTCGCCGCACAAAATGCGTGCTGGTCTCATCAAACGAGTCGTACAGTTCAATGGTAGAACTCTCATTCTCCCCATTGAACAGCTTGTCGAAGTACTCCCGCCATCTATGCTTAATCTCCTCGTCCTTCACCAGGAGTTGGTCTGCTTCGTCCTTTATGCATTTGACTTGGCCAATATCCCTCGTCTTCCTCTCTCGGATCTTGGCCATCTTATAGATGTCCCTTTCGCCTTCCTTCGTCCCTAACCGTTGGTAGAGGTCCTCATACGCCCGACCCCTTGCTTCACTGACAGCTCGCTTTGCGGCCTTCTTCACCATCTTGTACTTCTCTATGTTGTTTGCACTCCTATCCAGGTATAGGCGTCTGAAACAATCTTTCTTCTCTTTAATCGCCTTCTGGACATCATCATTCCACCACCAGGTATCCTTATCCTCGCTTCTCCTTCCCCTGGACACTCCAAACTCCTCCGAGGCCACCTTACGAATGCAAGTCGCCATCTTCATCCACACATTTCCGCATCCCCTCCTTCCTCCCAAGGGCCCTCCTTAATGACCCTCTCCTTGAACGCCTGAGCTACCTCCCCCTTGAGCTTCCACCATTTCGTTCTAGCGACTTTGGCACGCTTATCCCGATGGACATGAATCCGAAAGCGGAAGTCAGCAACCACCAGCTTATGCCGAGGTACAACACTCTCTCCAGGTATCACCTTACAATCTAGGCATGCATGCCTATCTTCTCTTCTCGAGAGGATGAAATCAATCTGGCAAGAGTGTTGGCCACTACTAAAAGTCACCAGATGTGATTCTCTCTTTCTAAAGAGGGTGTTAGCTACAATCATGTCGTAGGCTAGAGCAAAGTTTAAGACATCTTCTCCTCCTTGAATCCTGATGCCATAGCCAAAGCCCCCATGTACCCCTTCAAAACCTGTATTAGATGTACCCACATGGCCATTGAGGTCTCCTCCTATGAAGAGCTTCTTGCCAATCGGTACACTCCTAACCATGTCTTCCAGGCCTTCCCAGAACTCCCTCTTGGTGTTCTCACTGTGGCCTACTTGCGGGGCATACGCGCTGATAACATTGAGAACCAAGTCCCCAACTACCAGCTTGACCAGGATAATCCGATCCCCATGTCTCTTGACATCTACCACTCCATACTTGAGGCTCTTGTTGATCAAGATGCCTACGCCATTTCTGTTTGCAGCCGTCCCCGTGTACCACAGCTTGAAGCCGGTATCCTCCACCTCCTTCGCCTTCTGTCCCCTCCATTTGGTTTCTTGGACGCAAAGGATATCAACACCTCTCCTCACCGCTGCATCAACTAGCTCCCAAAGCTTCCCAGTCAGAGACCCTACGTTCCAGCTACCTAAGCGAAACCTCCTATGCTCGGCTAGCTTCCTTACCCTTCGCACTCGTCGAGTCAAATGCGAAGACCCTCACTCATTTTCCACTACATCCGGGCGCCGATGTAGCGCGCCACTAAGGATGCGACGACCTGATCCTCGCTCACTTGCCACCGTATCCAGATCAAGATACGGCGCGCCACCAGGGGGTTGACGGCCTGGCCCTTGCCCATTTGACACCACACCCAGGTTCCGATGTGGCGCATTGCTGAGAGGGTTACGCCCCAACGGACATCTTTTGGGTTTCATCTCCATAAGAGTGGCCGAGTTTTTACGTTGGCTCGCCAAGCCTATCACAACCCTCCTTCATCCGGGCTTGGGACCGGCTATGACAACATAGGCGGAGCTACTGCTCAGCTCACTAACCCAGCCAAATGCAGTACGATGTTTGGAAAAGCCTGTCCGGAAATAGTTCGGGAAGGGGTACATGCAGCACCGCAGGTTCAGCTCTCTACTTCTGAAGAGAAATATTTAGGGCTGCCGACACCGGAAGGTAGGATGTCAAAGGGCAAATATCAAAACTTGCAAGCTCGCTTAACAAAGAGTGGGGTGATACATTATCTCTGGCAGGAAATGAGACGATGATCAAAGCGGTTGCACAGGCTATACCCACTTGTATGATGGGGGTGTTCAAGCTTCCCATGTCCGTGTGTGACGATCTTAGCAGGATGGTCCGTAACTTTTGGTGAGGATCATCGGAGGGGAAGCAAAAAACACACTGGTAGGCTTGGCCTAAAATCCAGAAGCATAAACTCACTGGTGGTTTGGGATTCCATGACTTCAGGGCGTTCAACCAAGCACTGCTAGCTCAGCAAGCTTGGAGACTTCTAACCAAACCCGAGAGTCTTTGTGCGCAGGTGTTAAAAGCTCGATATTATCCAGAGGGGCGGCTGGCGAACACTCTTTTCAGCAATGCGTCAGTCACATGGCAAGCGATCCAGTTGGATTGGAGCTGCTGAAAAGGGGGCTGATTTGGCAGGTGGGCAGCAGTGGGCAAATCCACATCTGGAGGGATCGATGGCTGCCACGAGGATCCGGCGGGCAAGCTCCTCACGCCCCAAGGGACATGCTGGCTAAGACACGCCGCGGACCTGCTGGATGCCAATGGCACCTGGCGGGTGGATCTCCGTCACCAACACTTTCTCCTAATCGACGCCATCATCCGCATCAACACCTCTTCACGTGTCCCCGATGACGTCCTCGCCTGGCCCCCGGAGAAATCCGGTGTCTTCTCAGTTCGTTCAGTATAACGCTTTGCCATGGACGAGCGTGAGCGTCCGTTGGCAAGTGCATCGAGCAGGGCAACGGATGGTCATCGCACCCTCTGGAAGACCATATGGGGGTGCCCTGCTCCCCCTAAGGTACGCACGTTTGCCTGGTGGGTGGTCTCAACTTCTCTTGCCACTTGGGCCAATAAATTCTCTCGCAATTTGGAACCCAATGATCTGTGCCCCTTGTGGAACGCGAGGATGGTTACCACACTATGTGCAGATGCCCGCAGGCTAAGGACTTGTGGTCGAGGATGTATGCAACAAGTGGCCGGAATGGCTATTCGGCGTGTAGGATGAGCTGTCAGAAGTCAGCCGCATGGTGCTGCTGATGGTCCTTTGGCACACCTGGCATGTCCGGAATGAGATCACACATGATAAAGCACCGCCTCCAACCGACGCTTCCCACCGGTTTCTCAACATCTACATAAACTCGCTGGTGTGTCTCAAGCAGTTTCCTCGAGATGACCAGACCAAAGGCAAAATGGTTCTCCAGGTGGACAACGGACGACTCGGTTCGAAATGCTCACACGCAGCCCGGGAACTAATATGGGAGAGGACTTGCGCTGGGTGCAGCCGCCAGAAGGATGGGCCAAACTCAACACGGATGGCAGCTATCTCGCCATCGACGGCTCCACTGGCTGTGGCATCGTCCTTCGTGACTCTGCCGGTTAGATTATCTACACTGCCTGTAGGCAGCTCTTCACATGTGATAATGCACTGGAAGCTGAATCGGAAGCATGCAAGGAAGTACTAAGAAAAAGGACAGACACAGCGCTTGAAGGTCCCATGCCAGGTAGGGTCTGGGGAGGGATTATACGAGGCAAGCTCCCCTGCACAGTGCAATGCAGAGAGACCGCGTTGAACCCTGGACCTCTTGGCACAAGTGGGGAGTACTTCACCACTGCAGAGGGCACTAGGATATGACAATATACAAGGGTTTTTTATAATGTCCGAGGTTGTGTGTGACTAACTGAGAAGTAGAAAGAAGGATAAAGAAAGTGGTAGGTGTTAATTGTGCGTTTTGCCACTGCGTAGCGCTTATCTAGCCTAAGCGCACGACTAGCACAATTAAGCGCTAGACATTTTGTTGTCGCCTAGCAGCTAGGCAAGCTTATGCGCTCGCCTAGGCGCGCTTTTTTTTTTCACTGGATAGAACCATGTTTAAGACTAGCATATGAATACATTTGCAGAAACAATTTATCCAATCATAAATATGATAAGTTAAATTAAATAGTCTGCCACCAAACCTGTAAATGGATATAATAAATAATGCGAAGTAGAAGGCAAGCTTGATCATCCTGTACTTCTTCTCTCCATGTAACTGTCGGAATATCTCAGTAACATCTATAAGATGTTTCCGATTCATATACCTGATAAAAAAAACTAAATAATTATATTTCTTTAACTATCATGACCCAGAACAAGGCACGAGATGAAAAGGTAAATGGAAGTAAAATATGCAGGATAAATGCCTTGCATAGGCAATTGTACTTAGATCACATTAGAAAGGTATATGCATCTATTTTTTTCATAATAAAAAGTTAATATAGGAATTAGTGGTTACTACTTACTACCCGCAGATGCATTATCATTTTTATATACAAGAAGCGGATTACCAGTATAGATTGGGTATCTTACAGAAGTTCATTTACTCTTCTCAATACAACAAGCTAAAGCACTTTATTTCAGGTCTAAAGTCTCAACTAATCAACTGAGGAAAGAGATTGAAAATGACTGAGAAAACCAGATTTAAATTTTTTGAGGTATTACTGTTCCTCTACTTGGGACTTGCGTGTCTACCAATAGGTAAAAGACATGTGATGTAACTTCAATAATTTTCACGTTTGGAGTCACTTTACGCCATTCAGGTTCATCCTCTTAGTTGGATTATTTATTAAGAGCTGTGCATAGTTAATAGCTGTTTCCTGCTGTATTGCTTGTATTCGACTTTGTTTATATTTCCCTTATGCTAGAATTACTTGTCTCCATAGAAGTCACTTATCTCTTTAATGTATAGCAAACTATTGTTGCGACTTGTAAATGCCCAACAATATTAATTAACCAGTCCAACAACATGTAGATGTTATTTCTGTTTTGTAATTACAAACAAGGCTCTATGGGTCAGATTAGAAACATAAAGTAAAGCAAGATTAAGAAGTTTTTTCATTAATCGTAGGATAACTATATACTTAGAGTCAGTGAAGGTTAGTGCAAGGCAAACAATGTCTAATGGTTCTTTCGTTGTGCCGAATGGTAAAAAGGAAATGATTCATGCCAAGATCAAAGCACATATAGCAGGTACATTGTAGAGTAGATGTTATCATATTATGAAAACAGCAAAAGAATAAATATATGCCAGACACAACATTGTTATTAGGGCATATATGCACACCATTCCTTGTCTAAATGCGTAATATCCAGACCAATATGTTAAATGTGGAAGGTCATGAAGAACAATAAAACATGAATAGCCCAAAATGAGAGAGCAACTGCAAATGCTCAGCCTCCAGATCATTAAAAGAAGTTCTTGTGAACACTTCTTAATATGTTTCTATCCTTCACTATGTCATGACGATGATAAATACTTTAGTAAACATTTAAATTTCCAAAAACTAATTATGTAGACTAGAACTCCGCAATGATAGAGGCATTACAGATTCCTCCCTAAATGAAAAACTAATCTGAGATATAAAGTAATCCACATAAATAATAGCAATACAATAGGGAAATGACCAAACAAGCATGTATAGTTTGAGAGGATAAACTTCAGGGCTTAAAGGAAGAAGTACATACAGCTTCACATGGTAATATGTTACAGGAGCCATAACTAGAAACGGAAACCAATTCAGCGTCAAGAGGAAAGAAGCGCAGAGGACCCCTTGGAGTGCGTATTCTATTATGACCACTGCATTGATGCGAGATGATGAATCATATGGATTGATATAGTCAAACTCCAAATCAGATAAGCAGATAAGCTGATACAAAAACACAAAGAAAAATCAGTGGAATGAATCAATAAGAAGAGAAAATAACTTAAATGACTTATTTTGCAGTAAGCTAAACCAAACTTTAGTTTCTCTATATAAATTTTATCCATACAGATTTGCACCTCTCAACCAATTGTGACCATTCTTGATGCAGCAACAAATCTAAAATTATTAGACCCAATTTTTCTCTACACTGGGAACAAGAATAGTGTTGGATGCATAAACGCATAGCACTTCATAATTATTGCAGCAACATCCCGCACCGTGACAACAACATCTACTTACAGTCTTACACTGTCATACAAAAGGATTTTTTTCAAGTATAAACTATTATCAATCGTGTTGTTTAGGCTGTGGGTGCTAAAGCTACAATAATGCATGTCCGACCTATGATCATGCTGGTTTCACAACAACCACACTTTTTGGGATGTTACAAGCTATGGAAGCTATGGAAGCACCGGGATGTTACCTAGTAGCTTGTGCTAACATTCCAACAGGAACGATAATCAGAAATACTTCATTTCATCTAACATGGAAGTAGATGAGCAAAACTGAGCAGCACGGAAACTTTGAATGCATTTAACCAAATGTAGCGGAGCTTTCTATACAAAGATGATTTGTGAGTGTAAGTTAGACATGATCTAGTTTGCTGAATCGCAGTCCAGCTGACCTACTACTGGCTATCTTCTTTCCACCTCGAGTTGACCAACTATACTGGTAATATTGGCAAGGAAGAACGACAAGAACTACACCATTGACCAAATCCCTGCCCAAATTCTATTCAGAATTCCACAAAGCTGGCCAGCTGAAGCCCAGTTTGGTGAGGAATTTCGCCAATTGTGCGCCAGATCTTGACCAAACTCACGGCTCAAAGGCGAAAGTTTAAAGGGACGAGGAGCTGAGCTTGCCTGGTAGGCGGTGAGGCCGACGAGGACCATCACGGAGGCGAAGGAGAAGAGCCAGAGGACGAGTTCGACAGACATGTCCGCCGCCGCCGCTGCACGGGACCGAGCCGATTCTTCTTAAGAATAAAGGACCGCGCGGGACCGCCTCCCCCCGCTCTTCGCTCCCGTGTTTGTGCTCCAATCAACCGGTCCAGATGGATAAGCGCCTAAAACCACACTCGCCGGCTTTAATGGCGTGGTCCCGCCGGAGATGGGAGGGACGGCGGTGAGTTCGTGGGTTTGGAGTGGAGATGGGTCCTGGATGGGTTCGAGGAGGCGGTCGGGGGGCGCCGCAGACTGAAGGTCTCGCGACTTCAGACGCAACGGCAATTTAAAAGACGAAAAATGGCTTTAGAGTTTTTTTAGGACAACGCTAACGTGTGGTGTGGGCCAAACCTGCCCACACATCTTATAACACACAGACTGCGTCACGTTACCGTATGCATGCATGTGAGAATCTTTTTGGATTTTTGGTTTTTAAAATGTAAATCCCTCGCGACGAGATCTTCGAAACCAGATCCCATATCAATATATTTCGATGAATTTTTTTTTGTTAAAAGTTGCCATGTCTATTACACATGAATTGCCATGATGTTTACAGTGAAGTTGCCATGATATGTTTCAGTTATTTTCTTCTACATTTAAAAGTAAATTTTGACATATTATAAAACGAGGAATTAAGAAACTAGACTTGCCATGAACCATAAACTAAAATTGCCATGGTTCATACAAAAAATAATTTTCATGGTCAAAGTACTGGAATTGCCATCATAAAAAAACTAAAATTGCCATGCTCTACAAACTAAAATTGCCACATGGCAACTTTAGTTTAAGCACTATGGCAACTACAATGTAAGCATCATGGCAATTTTTGGGCAAAAAAAAATTTCGTCGAAACATATCAACATTGGGTCTAGTTTTGAAGATCTCGTCGAGACGGATTTAATAGTGAAAACGGATTTTTAATTTGATTTTTTAATTAGGAGATAAAACATTTTTAAGCCGAAAACCAAAAAGATTCCTGCTGATGTCATCTGTTCATACGTGGCAAAATGAGTGGTGATAGAGGCGTGTGGGCGATGTGCAAGATGCCACACGTGTGAGCGTTAGTTTTTTCGTTTTTTTAACGTAGTAGAACAAAAGACAGACGGTCATACATTTATACATACACTCGGCCTTATGAACACATGGCGGCGCTGAATAAAGTTTCTTCAGATCTTACTCCAACGAGACGATCAGTCCTATGGTTGGGGATGGATTTGGAAATCAGTTTGTTAACAAGGATGGTGTGGCGGCGGCGACATCCTCGTGGTGGACTTGTGTCATCAGGCTCCGCCGTTGCGATGGCGTTTGCTCCAGCGTCGCCCCGAAGCTTGGGAGGTAGTCCAGGAGCAGATGCAGATTGTGGTCTGCATCGGCGGCATCTGGAAGATGGTGGATCGTGTGCTTTGTTCGTGGTTCGTGGATGGCAGGTATGGTTTTCTCCTCCGACGTCTTAGTCGTGTCGGGGTGCCAGATCTAGAGTTTGATAGCGTGTTCAGGGTGTTGCCCCGGTCGGATTACGATAACGATTTTGCCTTTGGTGAGCCACCTTGGAGATCCGCAAAGCTGCATATCAGCGATGGAGCCGCTTCGAGCTCGGTTGTGAGGTGATCCGTCATTTTTTCCTTTGATGGCTGCTATAGTGGTTCCAAAGGCTGGTGATGGGCGTTGATGTCAAGTTCAGAGGTTTCTTCGGTCTTGATTGTAATTTTACTTCTTGACTGTTATTCCTTTATGCAAAGGCTAGCGTTTTGTTGTCTTTTCAGTTTTGTCAGGCCGTTTTGTACGTGACTTGTACTATGATTCTTATGATATAAATGAGACACGTATTACCATGCAAAAAATATATTCTATCCTTATATGCCTTCGTAGTCGACGGAAACGTCTCCCTTAGTGACGAAGCCAACCGATATAATCTGCGGGGTCATTGGTAATTTATAAGATAGTTTTGTTCACAACGCACAGTACATATACAATAATTTTATGTTGTTTTCTCTAGAAGTTGTGGGAGCAATTGGCCCAACAAAATATATGTAGAATGTCTTTGGTCTTCTCCCACCGATTTCACATCGCCGAAAGATCTGAAATAAATCCAAAAAAAATGCCCGGTGTAAGTCTGAAACTTAAACTCTGATTGACCGTGAATACCGTTGTCCTCGTAACTATCTAACCACAGGTTGGTTCACAAATGGCTTTCAGAGTTGCACAACATGTTTGCCATGCACTACAGCCCTAGCTCGCCATATCGATCCTTCGAGACTTACATAAAGAATCTCTATTATAAAAGTGAAGTATGCGATTGTGATGGTCTGTTAGTACCTAGTAGTTTTGTTCAATTCGGCCTTCACCCTTCCTCGCACAATCTTCGTAAAATAGTTACAACGGATTAGTTGGCAGCTTTTGATTAGAGGGAAGGGTGGCCACCCTATTCAGGGGGTAAAGATTGACGAGAGCAAGACATGTACGTACGCAAGTCAATTTTCGTAACTATTTTTCGTAGGTGTAGGATTTTCGATGTCCTCATCTCATTGATTTTTTTTTTCAAACCGGTCACTCTCCTCCCTCTCCCTCGTACGTTTTGCTCCGCTTCTTTTCTGGTTTATTTGCCTTGTACTATTTTTTTTTCATGTACATCCTCCCCTCTTTACCGAAGCATTTTCCTTTAATTCCTCATTTTCTCCGCATTACCTCTTTGCCGAAGCATTTTCCTTCAATTCCCCATTTTCTCCGCCTTACCATATGAGCGGCCGAAAGCTAGGGTTAGGCTGTCGCCGCCACGTCCCACCAACCGCCATCCGAGCTCAGTGCCAGCTACCAAATGTGTTGTGCTCCATCCACCCTCGCGGCCATCCGCCTCACTATCGTCGCCTAGACTCACTACCCTATCGTATGGCGCCTCCGCGTCACGCTCCTCGACAAGGCGGTGGACGGTGCACTTCACGCCGTCAGAGGTGGCCATGTGCTCTGCCTCTATGATACGTCTCCAACGTATCTATAATTTATGAAGTATTCATGCCATGTTTATAACATTTTTTATGGTTTTGGTATGATTTTATTAGAACTAACCCAGACTGACGCTGTTTTCAGGAGAACTACCGTAGTGTCATTTTTGTGCAGAAATAAAAGTTCTCGGAATGAGCTGAAAATTTACGAAGAATATTTTTGGAAAATATAAAAAATATTGGAGCAAAAAGATACCAGAGAGGAGTTCCGAGGCGACCACAAGGGTGGGAGGCGCGCCCTAGGCCGCCTCGTGGACCCCCTTGACGTGAGACCGACGCCAAAAATTCATATAAATCACGAAACCCCCAGAAAGAAACCTAGATCGGGAGTTCTGCCGCCGCAAGCCTCTGTAGCCACGAAAAATCAATCGGGAGTCCGTTCTGGCACCCTGCCGGAGGGGGAAACCATCACCGGTGGCCATCTTCATCATTCCGGTGGTCTCCATGACGAGGAGGGAGTAGTTCACCCTCGGGGCTGAGGGTATGTACCAGTAGCTATGTGTTTGATCTCTCTCTCTCTCGTGTTCTTAATTTGGCACGATCTTGATGTACCGCGAGCTTTGTTATTATAGTTGGATCATATGGTGTTTTTTTCCTCTCTATCTCTTGTTGTGATTAATTGAGTCTTGCTCTTTGAGGTTTCGTTATGTTGGATTGAGTATTGGATTTGAGAACACTTGATGTATATCTTGCGATAGGATATCTGTGATGACAATGGGATGTTCTGTTGATTCACTTGATGTATGTTTTGGTACTCAACTCGCGGATTCCCGATGTGACATTGGGGTAATCTATGCATAGGGGTTGATACACGTTTTCGTCCTACGTTCTCCGATAGAAACTTTGGAGTGATTCTTTGTTGCACGTTGAGGGATTGTTATGTGATCCAAATATGTTATCATTGTTGAGAGAATTTGCACTAGTGAAAGTATGAACCCTAGGCCTTATTTTCAAGCATTGCAATACCGTTTTTGCTCACTTTTGTCACTTGCTACCTTGCTGTTTTTATATTTTCAGACTACAAAAACCTATATCTACCATCCATATTGCACTTGTATCACCATATCTTCGCCGAACTAGTGCACCTATATAATTTACCATTGTATTGGGTGTGTTGGGGACACAAGAGACTCTTTATTATTTGGTTGCAGGATTGTTTGAGAGAGACCATCTTCATCCTACGCCTCCCACGGATTGATAAATCTTAGGTCATCCACTTGAGGAAAATTTACTACTGTCCTACAAAACTCTGCACTTGGAGGCCCAACAACGTCTACAAGAAGAAAGATTGCGTAGTAGACATCACTCTACACCTCCGACCCCTCTACTCCGCAATGACGTGCGATAAGCTATTGCGCCACGCCAACGGCCAGACTGCTCTTGTCACTGATGTTATAGTTTCCTAGTGCATCGTCTACGGCGGTGATGGTGGGGAGCACAAGGCCATGAAGCTCAAGGGATAGTTCGAGTTGGACTAGGCCAATGCCCTGACTTGCTCTTGTCACTTATGTTTCCATTTCCCAGTGTGCAACCCTGGAAAGGCATTAGTTGGCTTGCTACTAACTGCAATATGTTTCTGGTATGTGTTACAAGAATCTGTTTGACAATAAAATGTTTCACACTCAGGTAACTGAGTGAGGCTTATTATTCAGCACAACATAGATGGAAAATTCAGTAATGTAATTACTTTTCTCTAAGTAGGTAAGCATTACTTGGGAATACCAAGCTATGAATTAAAAGGATTGGGTTGTTGCCAAGACCTTGTTTGAGGGCATAGTTAGTTCAGGTCTTGTCGTCCTGGGATACTGTCTTTGGCACATGGGCAACAAATCTAGAGCCAATATTTGCCCCTAAATACATGTTTGGTGTTTCTTTGGGAGTTGGTATATAATTCAAGCGTGATTAGGATCTTATTGTAGGTTTGCAAAGAAGAAGTTGGATGAGTTTGCATTCGTTCCCAACTGGTTGAAGGTGTAATATGCACCTCAGTTTGAGAATCTTTTGGATACCAAGGAGAAAGTGGAAGCCGGGAGAAAGGGAGCCATCTACTGAATAACATGTATGCTTTCATTATGTAATGATATCTGTATTTTATGATTTATTTATTGTAATGAACTGACGACACATGACATAATGTAACCTAGCGATATATCTATTATTGTCGTCTTCACCCAATTTTTGTTTTGGTTCCTTGAAAAATCATGTTAATCGGGATACTAATATCATATATGCAAGAGTCATGTTTGGAGATTAAAGAAATGACTTTGAGGATGGAAAACCTTGTTCCTTGTAAAACACCAGTGGTTTTTGAACTTGGAGAATAGGAAAATACGAAGTTCCATATGTTTACACTTGGCACAAAGTTCATGTTCCATATGTTTATGAACAAATTTGTGCTGGTTGAGCCGGCGTTCAGAAAATGCTACATTGGAAAACAAGCACCAGGCCTGCAAGTAAGGAATGATGGACTATGGATATCCATATTCTTAGGTCTTAGTGTACCACTAGGTTGTATAGTATAGGACTGAGCTCTTCCACCTCCTATCCTGGTAATTCGATTCATAGCTTAGGCACTTACAACAAAGCCATTACCACAAAAAGTTGCACCTTCCTTTAGTTTTAGCTTTTTTATAGATATTTGCATATATGTACTTTCCCTAGAAATAGAAGCTAACATGTGTACTTGCGAATAAGCTAAACTGATCTTGAGATGATGTACATGATTGATTTCTCGAGTGTGTGTCTATGGAAATAGTTATATGTTCACACATATAATATTTTGCTGTTCATTTCAAGCGGCATACATTTTGTTCGTTTGATGAACTATTATAGAAATAGATGCATACCTAATTTGTGACCGATCTTATGATTGCGGGTGTGATTTAATTTTTTGTAACTTCTTCATGAAGTTTGCATCAACTTGAGTTATCTTTGAAAAGGATTTATTTTTCTGGTAATCCCTAACAAAATGAATGATAGGGAAGCATGCATATAATTACCATAGCATGAATAAGACTTGCCTCTTTCTTACCTCATCATAACACATTCGTGCAAGTTTAGAAAGCTTTTCGCCAGTTATGTTGTTTCCCATTCGCTAGAGCTGGAAGGGTACGTTATTTGCTTCCTTATCATCCTCAAGTCATGTTACTTGTGATTTGCAATTTTATTTTGTGAACCTTTATAGAGCCAGATGATAATGGTTTTATACCTAGTTTGAATTATAGAAATTTATATTTTTTGTTGTATGGTATTAGAAATTCTTGCAAAACAGAGCCCCATCAATGACATGGTGATGCTACCGAACTCCTTTTTACTTCCATTTGCCCTTAATTTCATACGAATTTCATTATCCACTCTAATACTTTTTCTGTCCTAATACTTAAGTCATGTCATATCCCTTGAGTTTGTTTGTTTCCCCTATCTTCTACCCAAACAATAATTCATGCAATTTTCATTTATGTTTAGTAGGATGGTATGACATGGCAACTCACATCAATTTGAATGGTATTGTCTTGTTGAAGTTTTACAATGTAAAGTAATGATTTAATGTGCATTTTAAAGTTTTCACTCTTAAATTTCTTTAATTTTTTTATAATTAAGCTCATGGTTTGAAATTTTATTTTTGAAACCTCAAAACTATATAGGGTAATGTGGTTGCCAATCACACAAAACGAGGCTAACAAGCAGGTTAGCATTTATTCTTGTAGAACACCTCCACTCAACTACCTATGACCAAGCCGTGCAAGAGCATGATCTAAACCAAGCCTGATTTTGCATGATTTTCCAACTTGATATGCCCTTCCTTCCATTTGGTATTTGTAGAAGCTATCTTGCGACAAGAGCATCAGAGGTAAAGGCGGCATGGCGGCATGCGAGATGCCCAGTGATGGCAAAGCTGAATGCAACTATTATCTCACCTTCGACAGAGGTGGATCCCATTGCAGAGTGGATGCAACAGGTCGATACAGAGGCAAAAATGCTAATCATGAGATCAAAGTACCTTATGTCTAAATTAGTCCATGCCCGGAATGCCCAGGATAGAAATTTGAAACCTTAGGCCATGTGATCAAAGTACCTTTTACCCAATGATATATTTACATGTGATTAATAGTATATAGCTGGGCTGAGGGATTGAAATATGAAACCTCAAGTCATGTGATCAAAGTGCCGCGTGCTAGAATCAAACTCTTTTCGGAAATTATGTGTTATTTGAAATTCAAGTATTTAAATTAAATATAAAATATTGATATTCATTCTTTTAGATTTTGCATTGGTAAATTGAGCAAGCAATAATGAAAATGAGCAGGGCTTAAGGGACCTAGAACATTCCAACGGCTACGGGGTTCCTTCAAGCTAAGGGGTTGAGGGACTAAACTCGGCAGATACATAAGTTTGCCGAGCTCCCGATGAAATGAATTCGGCAAAAGATCACAACTCGACGCAAAACCAGATTCCAGTAGTGCTCCCACTAATTTAATGTCAATTTTGTTAGTTCAAAGTGTGTGTGGGTAACAATGGAAGCGGGATTGTGACGGAATGATCCACTGACATAGGTGGTAAGATGGTTTGGGGAGGCGGAGATAGTGGGTGGAAGGTATACCGGAGACACTTGAAGCCCCCGTTGCAACACATGAGTAATTAGCTAATTACAAGAAAAGACCACGTGTGAAAATTATGGGAAATGCTAACCAGCGGAACCTTAATATTTTCGTCCTTCCCAGCGAACGGCCTTTCAGCTGTTAGATCAGAATAGCACGGATCTCAGCACAAGGCTTGTGCCACGTCATGTTTTGAGTCATTTTTTTTGCGGAAATGTTTTGAGTCGTTTGCTCTGAATCAAAACCAGGCGAACAAACCAGCTCCTTTTTTCACTCACATGTCGTGCTCACACACTCACTCAGCTAAAAGGGGGACGGTGGGACGATGACAGCAAAGACAAGGCACGACAGCGCGACGTAGGAGAGGCAGAGAAGGTCAGGGACGCGTGGATCCGGGTGTCGCAGGGGCTCGGCTAGTGCTCGCTTGGCGCGGAGAATAATGACAAGGCACGACGGCGACGCCATACAGGAGAGGCGGAGGAGGTCGAGGGCGCATGGATCTAGGGCGTCGTGGGGGCTCGGCTAGCGCTCACCGGCGTGGAGAACGATGATGGCGGCGGCGCGAGCAGCCATGGCTTCGGTCCTAGGAAAAGGGTTGAGAGAGAGAGAGAGCTCAGAGGGGAGGACAGGGAGAGGAGGAGAGGTGGCCGGGACACGGCGGCTTTGAGGACGAGCTCTCCGCTGGCTTCTGCGTTGCGGTAGCGGCGGCCATGGGGTGGTGTTGGCGGTATCGTGATCGACGAGCTACAGCCGCCACAATTTTCGTCATCGACGAGCTGCAGCCGCCACAATTCTCTGCACCATCGATGACCTCCCCCACTGCCGCCGCACCCTCCCCTCCTCCCCTCACCCTCTTCCCCAGATTGAGCAGCAGGTGGGGACGCCCCCTATCGTTTGTGTATTAAGTCCAATGATTTTGAGTTGGTGAAGATCACTCTCTGCAGGACAACATATTTTCTCTATGATTTTGTAGGGGTAAATGAATTGTTATTTTTTGTTAAGTTTGCCTTGTCTCAACTTTTTGCCATGTTTCCAATTTGTTGCCTTGGCAAAATTTCCATGATCTTTAGGGGAAAAACATGTTATAGTTTTGTTACCATGTCTCCACATGTTTTGCCACGTATTCAGCGAACACCAGTTTAAAAGAAGAAAAATGACTTTCAGAGTTTCCAGGATCGTGTTTGGTATGCACAATCCGTTTGCCATGCACTACAACCCTAGCTCGCCATATCGATCCTTGCAGACTTAAACTGGTGGAATTTTTTGCGTAAAGAATTACTAGAAAAGACTCCAAAACTCCAGACAAACTCGAGGGCTACTGATGGTACAATATATTGAGGGTAGCCCATCGATCGGGAAGCCCGATAATGGGTCGGCCTCAGGGCCGAGGAGGCCTGGCGGCGGCCTTGTCTTAGTGATCAGTCCAGGGGCCTGGTTTGAATGTGAGGCATGATCTTGGCATGCAATCCAAGAAGCGCTCGTCGCTAGGTCGGTTAGGGTGTCTGTAAAACCCTAGCTCCCGTCCCCTTTATAAGGTGAGGCTAGCGGTAGCTCGAGGCACATGTTCCATTATACATAGACCTCAGTAGTATTCATCATCCTCCACTGTAACACCCTCTCACAAGGTGCTCGCACATCAATCCAAAACAAAGCAGAAGTAGGTTACGACCTCAACTATGTGGGCCCAAACCTGGGTACAACCTCCATGCGAACTCCCATCTGGTACGTCCGGCTACGCTCTCCACCCTACCAAGGGCACTGGCGGTTTTCTGCACTGTCAGCCCGACTCCCACCTAATCCCCCCGTAGCCGGTAGTTCTTCTTCAATCTCTAACCAACCATGGGTGAAATTTCTCTTTGCCTAATTTTGTTTCTCTGGACCAGAAAAAAGGTGAGAGAGAAGTTCATCATGGCAGCTAGTTGTGGTTCGATGTGTATATTAGAAGAAGGAAAAAAAATGAAAGCATGTGTCTAGGATTTTTTTTATGTGAGTCAATGTTTGGACATGTGAAGATAACTAAACACATCCTTTTTTATGTTTCTACATTGTTACATAGAAAGCTAATTTTTCAGTTCACCTTTGTATGTTGTTTTAGTTCATCTTACAGGTCAAGGATCTCCCTTCAGTTCAATGGATTCAGAGAAAAATGGTTTCCGTGCTGCAGCTCACAACCACCCGTTGGTATAAGTTGCACCTCACAACAAAATCAGTTCATTTTTCTTCAGACTACACAATTTTTTTTACACCAAACCTTCAAGTTTAACACTTATAACTGAAGGGAGACATATTTTGCTCTTGAGACAAGAGACATAAGCAAGTTTCTTCGTATCTTGTGCTCAGTTCCTATGTGAATTGCTTAATGTTGCTATTTTCTGATTGCTTCATATAACTCAGAAAAATTCCGATAGACCCCCCTGGAAGTTTTGGACACGAAAGTCCGGTAAGTTCAGAGAAGGTCAACATGAAAAAGTCCACTGTAAACGGGGATGGCGACAACGGCAGGCTTGGCGATCTGCTAGCTTTTTTTTTTGTTGAGAGAGAGAAGGTCAAAGTTGATGCTCACTTGAGACAAGCGAAACTTTGAATTGTGCTCTCTAAAAATATTTTGTTGATATGTCTAAACATGACCATTTTTTGCATGTTTTTTCTGTTGGTATATGTACCAGGTTGAACTATTTATTTTTTGAGTGAAGTTCAAACTTTCTACATATGTAGGTTGAGCCAATTTCCTGTACATATGAAGTTGAACCATTTTTCCCGGTTACTGAACCAATCATTTGACAGGGAGTTCAAAAGGGTCAGCGAAGTTCAAATGTTCGGTACAGGAAAGTGCACATCCTATATATTTTCACAAAAAAATGTGAATGTCCAGAACTACACTCATGTTCTATATTTTTGGTAGCACTAACATTTAAAAGAAAAAAGTTTCATCGACAAGTTCACACACTACAGTCTCGGACATAGTGTCTCGGACGTTCGAACGTTTGTTTCCGTGATGTTCATATATTGTCGTCTGGTACATGCAATAACTTTGAGAAAAAAGTACACATGTTTTACACAGGAAAAGTTCACATGGTCAAAACCGCTAGTTTATAGAAACGAATCAAAAACAATTATACAATCTGAAAATTGTGCAAGCACCTATAAATTGTGCAAGCACAAAAAATAACAATATTGGTGCTCAAACTTGCGTGCATTTTTTAGCACAATTTTTGTTTTGTTTGTATTGAGCTCATCGGATGTCATTTCGCCACCAAATTGTGCAAGCACCTACAAAATTTAGTCATAATCAAAGCCACTAAGTTTCAGAGTTTTTAGATTTGGTTTGCTATTTTTTTTTGAGTTTACTGTTCAGAGTGGGTGCAGTTTGCCTGGGTGTAGCCACAACTTTTCCTAAAGGACGGGGTGGTGAATGCCATCAGAATGATGGTGTTGTGAACTAACATATCAGCATGTTTAAAAATGTATTTTATGAGTATAGTAGGCATACAAAAAATACAGTGAATCGTATAAGAATTTTCATTTACAACATTATCTTCCGGTAGACTTTTTACTCAGAACATGTGATATATGAAAGACAATCAGGGGGACTGATTAGTGACTATAAATTTGCATATAGTACATACATATGATATATGTCGTTTGATATATAGATGAGTTGCCATCTTTTGAACACATCAAAAACTTCATATCTTAATAGAACACGAGAAATTGGTCATAAATGATAGAGCAGAAAGTTAAGTATATGTTATTGGATAAGTGTCTGGTTGTTTATTCGTTTGATGCTCCTGCAGGCTCAGCAATTTGAATGACTGGAAGCCTTTAAAGATAACTAGTCAAAGCATATCTAGGAAATCAGGGATGAACAATCTGCAACGAGGGTGATCTGAATATGGCATGTCATATTTTTGGACTAAAATATGGCTATACTTCATCCACTGCAATATCATTATATGAGGTTTGCACCATCTTATTTTTCAAGATATTTTTTACACTACTGAGAGTTTGCAATGAAAAAAAAAAGAATCTAAAATAGTGGTAAATTCATATGCGGAAGCAAAATGAAAATTAGAGCTGTGCTTACATGAACTATAAACCTGCCTAAGGTACAACTAGGCACTAGCATATCCAGAATCAATTTTCACAAAGGCATGAAATAAGAGTTACGATCCCTGTGCATGCTTGAGTAGTATGAAAAGTAGGCACACAACGCAAGCAGTATAATTTGACACAATTAGTCCAGAAACACAGAACATCGAGGATGCAGATCCAGATGCACACACAACATTTTTAGGGAAGGCAGAAAAACATGCATATACAGAATCAATTTTCAGAAAAGCATGAAATGAGAGTTACGATCCCTGTGCATGCATGAGTAGTATGAAAAGTAGGCACACAACACAAGCAGTCCAGAAACACATAACATCGAAGATGCAGATCCAGATGCACATACAATATTCTTAGGAAAGGCAGGTAAACATGCATATCTAACTAGTCTCCGTGCATACAAAACAGTGTCGTCGATCAGTGATGATTGAACCAAGGTATACGTAACAAGAACTGAAGTAGTAAACGAAAGCACTGCACTGTTTAGGATCACGAATCTGAAGCAAAACGCGAGATAAAATCATAATACTGCCGATATTTATTAATTATTCCCAGACACAGACAGTAAAATAGTCGATTGCAATCGGCAGCTTATATATGTGGCTCAGGGACTTGCCGGGGGTGGCGGCACATCACCTTCCACCCCCTCGGTATCTATATCGATCTCTTGTGAGGCTTCGGGAGGAGCAGGATCGGAGGCAGGCATAGGCAGCATGGCAAGCTCGTCCAGTGCAGCCAAGATCACTTGGTGGGGCACTGGGGGAACAATCTGCATTTCCATGTCGAGCAGCGCTCCAACAGTTTCCAGCCTTTGCATAAGTGGGTCCGCATGAATTTGACCCTGTCTTAATGCCCAAGCCAATACGTCTCCTGGGTCTGGGTGTTGATCTTGATCATCAACCGCTGGCACACTGGACAACGGGCATTAATTAGGAATCGCAAATACCTGGTAAGTAAGAAAACAATGATGAAGAAGAAACTTGAGCATCCAGGGGCTAACCTGTTGACCTCAACGTTGGCGGCATCAGGGAGTACAGCCTCTGGATTGCCGGTAGCAGCAGTAGCAGCACCGAGCTCTGGCTTACTTGGGGAATTATCCATCGCAAAGCTATAATATGCATGGGATGGATCAAAGAATAAGTAAATCAGGCAGCAGGAACAAATAAGAACAAAAAGAAATCAAGGACACTTTGCGATAGGTAGATAACCTGGACAAGCCCGTGACCGAGACCAAAAGCTGGATGTTGCAGATCAAAGAGAGGAACACCAGTGTTGTAGCAGCTAATGCGCTAGCGCTCTGTGGTCTCATGGAACCTTTCAAGGCTAGGGGTTCAGCTGGGTTGAGAAATGTGGAACATGGAGATTTATACAGAAAATCAAGGCAGATTGTAAACGCATTTAAATGCAATTTCTAGTAGTACCAAATAAAGCACTTTATTTAGCACATTTAATACCGGTGGCATATATGCTCTAAATGCTCCTCACTGACACTTGGTGCTAGCTAGGCCATTTAATACAATATATAATTTTCATACTCCATATAGGGATGGAACCTGTTATATCTTCTTAGAAAGATCGCATGGTGGAGACGAGTGTGGCGTTTTGGTGGCCGAGCTACCTAAAGGCCGACATCTGTGCCATCTACTATAGCATTGCGATGTGTACTGATTTGTTTTCTGTGGATATACGCTGGCTATTAAATTGCAATACAATGGTCCCATGGGCTGCGGTGCTGCGATTGTACATGGGCTTCAGGTACACAGCGCTATGCATGCATGCCATGTGCCTGCTGGGCTGTTTTCAAACTTGGACATGTAGCTCGCGGTAGGTTGGGCTGGTGGGAAATTTAATATTTGTATTATGAACATGTGGCGCTACAGATAGATTTACTTTCACGCAGTGCAAAACTTTTTTTGCCTGGTCAGACCATTCATCACCTTCGCGTGGTAGCTGGGCGATCGACGGTTCGCCATGGATGGCCTGGAGTTCTTCTTTGAGGAAGCAGATTTAGGGCAAAATATTGCCGAGTCTCGCAATTTATGTTTCCCCTTGTAATGCTTTCGAACAAAAAATGTGTTTAGCTTGTATTTGCCACCGGATTTTGCTGCCATTTCTTTGTCTGGTTTGTCTGCATCTTGTTGTTGGATCAGATTCTGATGAGATGATAATCTGGGATGTGTTGCAGTTTGGTTCCTAGGGTGGATGCCACTGACATTTTGGGGGCTGAAATAGCTATTGTCGAGTCCGTTGTTGCTTTTGTCCACGAATCTCGTTTGTCCTATGTTGATATTCAGGATCAAGAGATACTAGATTCATGAACCTCTCCAGAACATCATTTTTTTGTTTGAATGGTTCAAAAAACTAGTCGAATTATGGATAATTCAAATTGTTCTTGTCATTACTCGGAATAACATTTGCCCTCATCTTTTACGCATGTATCGTGCACATGCTTTCCCCATTATTTTTGGATCACATTTTAATATATTTAATATATATTATTTTTGGTTTGACGGGTTAAAAAAATGCCTTCAAATTGCTTGACTTTCATTTCATATTAGTGATTTATTTGAAAAACAATCGTCCCTAGTAGTAAGAATTCTCGTACCAACTGAACGACATATCCTCGTTATGTTCTTCGATATCATATCATCACTGCCTCTCATGACAATGCCATGCCAACGAGTGTACTAATCGGTGTTTTCCAGAGGTGAAAACCCCAAGGAACTCTCATAGCTAAAAAAAAAACAATTACCGGAAACTCGCCAGAAACAAGATAAATCACGCATACAAAATGATATATTTTTCTATTTTTTGTACCAAAGGTCGCAATCCGTATTACTATCATTACTGCCTCTCAATTCTTAAACCAGCCACACTTAATATCGAGTATTTCTTAATCAGCACAGATAAGATGCACTCTAGTATTTTATAATGACATTTTTCAAAAAGGATGTAAAAGGAATAAAGCCCTACCTGATGCCATCCTATTATATTTATTTTTATAAATCGTTTACATGTATCAGCTAACTCATTGATTTTATTTTATTTTGTTTATATCAAGCACCGTGTTATGTTGTTCAGAGATTTGCACTGGACCCGTTTGTGTGCTTCGTATCTTCACACTAGCTGTGCAAGAGCATCAATTAGCTACTAGCACCTACTCCCTCCGTTCCAAATTACTCGTCGTGGTTTTAGTTTAAATTTGAACTAAAACCACGACGAGTAATTTGAAAATTTGAACTAAAACCACGACGAGTAATTTGAAACGGAGGGAGTACATGCATGGCCTCACCGGCGTGAACCCTCTCCATCCTTGTTGCGCTCTAAAAAAAAAAACTGCTTTGACGCACGCCGCAGTCGTACACATGATGGGTCTCTATCATGATAGTACATGTGTGGCCGGTGATGCCGACTCGTGTACGTGAGCTGTCGCTGTTATTTGCCAGCAAATACGGGCACTGTGCAACGGTCAAAACTGAAAATACAACTGCATACCCGCTTGGCGCTGATCACGACGAGTACTGACCATAGTGGGGTAACATAAGTAGGATCATGCATTTGGAAGTCGTAAACATGCTTACGTGGCAGGTAATTAAAGAAAAGAGAGATGGTTGTAGTAACATAGGTAGATACCGTAACATAATAAATATTATATTACTATGTGTCATGCATGGCAATAAATGAGACCACATATGATACTAATCTATGATACTATGCACTATGAACGTAGTATCATACATGCATGATACTAGTATATGATACTCCCCACTAAGACCAGCCTGAGGGATGTGATAACGGCCTCCAGGTAGCTCGGCCACCAAAGCGCATTTTCGTGGTGGAGACCCTCCAAATACTCTTTTTCTAGAAGAACGAGAGCATGGTTAATAGTATAGCCAAAACTGCTGACTATATGGTGTTACCATGTCATATATATACACCACTTATAGCCACTCATACAATATGGTTAGCTATAAGGCTACTCCCAATGCTCCACCTTTTACAGATGCTAAGGCTGCCATGTAGGCGAAAAATCTGATGTGGCAAGATAATTAAGAGGAGAGAGTGACATCTCCCTCTCCCCTCTCGCCGCCGCACGCGGCTCGCGCTGGGCAAGCCCGTGCCGCAGCCGGGGACTGTGGCGACGGGGCCTGTGCTACTCCGGCCGCGTCGGAGGGTGTTGGATCTGGGGCGGCGGCCCCTCTGGCGATGCCCCTCTGTGTTCCGCCGCGAGCAGCGGGGTGGGCATGGTTCCATCGATCTGGTTGGGCGGCCGACAGATCCCTGGTGGATTGGGGCCTGGCGTGGCGGCTCCGGCGGCTAGCGGCACCAGATCTGGCCGTTGTCCTTCGTCCCAGCGTGGTGTGCTTCTCTCCCATCGGTTCCAGGCTCGCCAGGGTGGCTAGCCGGTTCCCGGACTGCGGACGGAGCTGGTGGTGGAGATCCAGACTGGGGGAATCCCCTTGGCCGGCTCCGGCCGGCCGCGACGACATGACGCCCGCGGCTGCCGCTTTCCTTTTCTTCTTGAAGACGTCGATCAAGGTCTGCTCTTTCACTCCCCACCTCCCTGCCTCTCGGGTGAAAACCCTACTCCGGTGGGCGGCGGCGGCGTCCTTGACGCCATGACCTTCTTGAAGGCGTTGCCTTGAGGGATAAGTGGTGGTGGGCGCTGTTTGGGTCATTAACAACTGCTGGTGGCATGCTCTTCTCCGTCCAAGCCTTGCTTTTCCTCCGGCGTGTTCTGGTTGTGGGTGGTGCCGCGTGCCTTACACTGGAAGAGCCTCGTCGGCACAGTTGGTGCGTTCTGATCCACTCCTAGGGACGGTCAGGCGGCTCCCATCCATGGTCATGGGGACTTTCCATTTTTCGACGGTGCGGCGCCTAGAGATCCAGGCGAGGAGGTTGTGGCCTCCTTCGGAGACGGAGTTGGATCGGTGTGTCATGCTGAGGTCCTTAGTGTTTGGTGACGGCATGTCATGTCGGTGCATCTTCACTCCCTCTACTATGCCGGCATCGCTTCCATCTTGGTTTAGTCGCGATGGAGGACCTCGACTTCTTCAGCTATGTGTTCCATTGTAGATCATTCCTGTGTGAAGTGTTTGAGGCTTTGTAAGCTGCTTTCCAGCGCCTCTGTATCTTGCCATTTTCTGTTCTTGCTCTCTGTTGTATGTTGCCGTTGTATCCTGGCCGGTTGATGCCTTTGTTAATTCAAAGTTGGACTAGGCTAGCGCCCTACTCGGGCTTAGCTGCGTCTTTTCTCTAAAAAAATCAAGAGGAGAGAGATGAGTGTGGTGACCACAGGAAGAAATAATACTAAGCGCGGGAACCTAGGAAAAACACTTGAATGAAAAAAGCCCACCAATGCATGGAGAACTTTAGTTGCAAAATCATTAAATGAAGGATGCTTAGCTACAATAAGTTAAGCACCTATGCATTGGGGACTTTAGTTGCTAAACTTTTTAATGTGCTTAGCACCTCATGTAAGCACCGGTGCATTGGAAGAGGCCTAAGGGTACTACTTTTTTTCCCATTTTCTCTCTACCTCTTTCGCCATATTTATTTGTATCGACCTAGGAATCCGCATATAGCTAGGCTCTTGCATGAGATCTCCCCTTACTTTTTCATGTCTCTCTCCTCCAGATAGAGAAAATTGCCATGTAAGCGGGCTATAAGCCTACTATTGTACTTGCTCTCAGGGGTAACTACTTTAGCGAACGTGCGGGGTTGCCACCTCCGTCCCCCGCCCAGGCCGTTGACGTGCTTGTTGACTCCATCGCTATCCTCATCACCACTTTAACCGCCTCACTCCCTATTTCTAAACCATCTATTCTTTTTTTAGAAAGAAGGCGATTGACAGACCTTAAACTGAGGCCCTTACAAATCCAACATGTCTGCCAAAGTGCCACAAGGTTTAGCGAGCAAGAAAGCAAAAGAGATACATGCCCGAAGGCGGATACATAGCGACGCAACTCTAGAAGGGACGATAAAGTAAAAAACTAAAGGCTATCGCGGTAGCGAGGGGCGGCGATTTGCCGGTGGTGTCCCCTATGTCAAAAGTCGAAGCTCAATGCACCTTGCTCGCACCCTTGAGATGAGCTCCTCCACGTGCCCTTTGTCCTGTGATTTTGCCAAAAGCTTCCATAGCTGCAAGAAAGACACCATATTGTATAACAAATCAGCCGGATGTTTGATGAATTTTCCCTCTATCAAAGCTTTATTCCTCGTTGTCCAAAGTGACCATGAGATAGCTCCAAAGCCTAGCCATGTGATCCTCCTATCTCTCTCAGTAGTGGATGATACCAAACGGTAGAACTCTGAGAACTCACTCGGGTTCCATGAGGAGCCCATTACTGCTCGTACGACACTCCACACAAACATGGCCATGATGCATCGGAATAAGATATGATTATGATCTTCACATTCCCCACGCTAGATGCATTTTCCATCGCCCGAGCCTTTTCTTTTCTACACCTGGTCAGCACTCGTTATTCTATTGCGCGCCACTTGCCACGAAAAGATTTTTATTTTGGCAGGCAACCTTGCCTTCCATACCCCGGATAGGTCACAAGGGGTCACAGATTTGAAGATCTCCTTGTATAAAGAACCTGTAGAAAATTGGCCAGATGGCTCCAAACGCCAAACCACCTCGTCCCTTCCCTGACTAAGATGGTACCCTTGAAGTTTATACGCAAGTTTTCCCACTCTATGACTTCTGCATCCCCAAGGATCGGCGGAACTGTGGTGCCCTTGACTATGTTGCCATACATCCGCAACCTTGGCGGTTTGGTCGTTGGCGATGGCAAACAAGGTCGAATAAAGGTCGCGGAACCTACAATATTCACAGCAAATATCCATCCAGAAGCACATTGCTTTGCCATTGCACTATAAATTTGACACCTAAACGAAGGAGACGCTCCACCTTCCTAACACCCCTCGCAAATTGTGATAGTTTTATGTTCCTCGTAAAATCCACACCCCCATGGACTAGATACTTTCGTCTGAATATATCTAACCATAAGCCACCCTGCCCGGTTAGGATCTTCCACGCCCATTTTGTCATGAGACACCAGTTCATTATTTTGGTGCTGATGACAACTAAGCCGCCCACTTCCTTAGGCTCACAGATGTTCTCCCAACTCACCATGTGGTATTTCTGTTTCCCGCTTTCTTTCGCTTAGAAAAAAAGGGATCACACCTTATTTAGTTTCTCATGGATGCCGTCTTGAAGTAAGTAAAACCCCATAGTGAACAACGGAATGTTCATTAGGCAGTCATTATTGAGGACTAGCCGGCCACCGCACACTAATAATTTGCCCTGCCATGGTTCCACCCTCGCAGCTATTTTGTCCACCACCTGTTGGAAATCCCCCATAGTTAATGCTCTCGTGGATACGGGCATACCCAGATATTTCACATGGATGGACCCCAATTCACAATTCATCATATGCGCAGCCCGCAACTGGGATTCCAGGTCACCACCCGTGACCATGGCCTCACTCTTCTCAAAGTTTATTTTTAACCTCGACATCTCTTCAATGCACACCAAGAGAAATTTGAAATTTACTATCTCTTGCTTGGAGTTCTTGATGAAAATGAGCATGTCATCGGCATATTGGATGTGGGATAACCCCCCAGGTATAATACGAGATGCCACCCCAGATATGTCACATGCCGCCTTGGCATGGTCGAGAATGGAAGCCAGGGCGTCCGCAAGAATATTAAATAATAGAGGGGAAATCGGATCTCCCTGCCTAACCCCTCGTTTATTCCTAAAATATGGTCCAATCTCCCCATAAATATTTACTGCCGTCTGGCCACCCTGGAGCAATTACCGCATCCAGCTTATCCATAATTGATCAAAGCCTTTTGCCCTTAAGACCTCCTCTAAAAATTCCCATCGAACCCTATCTAGGCCTTCTCTAAGTCAATCTTAAGGATAAACACCTCTTCTTTGGTTGTCTTAATCTCAAACCTCATGTAACACCGCAATGCCATCCAAAATACTTCTCCCACAAATAAAGGTCGTTTGGTTCCGATCAATTATTTTGTTAGCTACTAGAGCCAGGTGAGTCGCAAATCCCTTTGCCATGAGTCTAAAGCTCACATTTATGAGGTTAATTGGGCGGTACTGTCTAATGTTGTCCTCACCCTGGACCTTAGGCAGTACTGCCAGCACCCCATAAGTGAGGCACTTCACATCAATCTTTCCCATTGTAAATTCATGCACCAAATTAAAAATTAGGGCCCCACTAGATTCCAGAACTTTTTATAAAAAGAACCGGGAACCCGTCATGTCCCGATGCCATATTTACCCTCATAGCTTTTAAATTATTTGTTATTTCCAAGAACGAGAAGGGGCGTACAAGTTCCTGGTTGTCTAGCATGGACACTCTCATCTCCAACTCCCACATATTAGGACCAAGGGATGCTGCTCCGCCCGAAGTGGACCCCAACAACTGTCTATAGAAACCATCAATATGGGTCCACAATTCCGCTGCCCTGGAATAAATATCGTCCCCTCTCTTAGTACTCTAATTGTGCATCACCGACGACGCCCATTAGCAACGCATGGAAGAATTCCGTGCTTGTGTCTCCTTTTAGAATCCATCGTTGTTGCCCTCTTTGTCTCTAGTACATTTTCTCACACATCAATACAAAAATCATTTCATCTTCCGCCCCGTACCTCCTATCGCACTCATCATGGGATAGGCCACTACTATCCGCCTTTGTGTCAAGCAATTTTATTTCAACCATTATTGTGTCCTTATGCACCCTCATCTGGCTTCCCACATTTGCCCCCCATCCCTTAAGATGATGTCGTGAACGACGAATACAATGTTGCCATTCATCTAGGGCATCACACGACGGTCCATACCGATGTGGTCGGTTAGCCCACGCCTCTCCCCATATGTAGTTTACCCTCTCCACAAACCTAGGCTGTAAGATTCATTGCTTCTCAAAACAGAAGCGCTCCGGTATTCAGCGGTACGACTCCCTAGAGTGTAAGTGAGGGGGCAATGTTCAGATCCCAAACGTGTCTCAGCCATGAGGGAGCACGTCGGGAATTTAGTCTCCCACTCAGTTGATACAAAGACCAGGTCCAACACACACCTAATTGGGTTTTCCTGGTTGTTGGTCCATGTGAAGTGAGCACACACACGATGTAGCTCAATTAGCGCCAAGTCTGCCACCCACTCATTGAACGTTTCAACTAGGCCCTGGTCATTTATTATCTGGTTGCTCTTGTATTCTACTAATCGTAACATATTAACCCCCCCCCCCCCAATAACGACGGGTTTTAGTGAATTCGAGACCTTGTCAAAAATTTCCCGCCAAAAATTGGGTGATCTAGAGTGGTCGGCCGGTCCATACACCACTAGCAGATCCCATTTAAAGTTATTGTTACATTGAATCAACTCAACACCCGGAAAAAATTCCCCCTGAAGAAAGAGATAACCTCGAATGTCTCCTTGTTCACCCCTAAAAGGATCCCTCCCGACATGTCGGCTGCCGGCACCCATTCCCAGTGAAACAACATGGATCCAGCCAATGAATCCACCTCCACTTGAGAAAAAGACGCGCGCATTATTTCTTGTAGGCTAACAAAATCAAGGCGTTGATCTCTACTATATTCGATCAATTGTCGCCTTCGGTCTCGATGTCCGAACCCCCTTAAATTCTAGAAAATGCCCCTCATTGCGTCACCGAGGGGGATCGGGCCCCCGCCCCATTAGTCGTGTAATCCACCCGGTTGGTGCCCCCCATCCGCGGCCACACCCGCATCCACGTTCTCCACCACCCCACTGCCAGAGCCAGCACGACCTGACGATGTTGCCGTCTCCCTGCCAGGATAGTTTTGGCCACCGCCATTCTTGCCAAGTCCTAACGGGCAATGGCCTCAGCGATTCTTTTGTCATGCCATCTTTTAACTTTTTCTTTAAATAACTTGGCATTTTCATAAGCTTGGGTTCTACATTCATCTAGAGAACTAATGTCAAATAACCTCTTTTGACCGGCAAGTTTAAAATCATAGTTAAGTTCTTTAATTACCCAATAAGATCTATATCCTAATTGTAGAGGTAAGTGACATGTTTTTCCATAGACCATTTATAAGGAGACATACCCATATCGTTTTTATAAGCAGCTTTATAAGCCCATAATGCATCATCAAGTTTCTTAGACCAATTCTTTCTGGATCTATTAACGGTCTTTTGTGAAATTAATTTTATTTCTCTATTGCTCAATTCAACTTGACCACTAGACCGAGGATGATATGGGGATGCAATTCTATGGTTGACATCATATTTAGCTAGGAGTTTGCGGAATGCACCATGAATGAAATGTGAACCACCATCAATCATTAAATATCTAGGGACTCCAATCCATGAAAAGATAACTTCTTTAAGCATTTTAATGGATGTGTTGTGATCAGCACTACTAGTTGGAACAACTTCTACCCACTTAGTAACATAATCAAAAGCAACTAAAATATGAGTGTACCCATTAGAGGAAGAAAAATGTCCCATATAATTAAAGCCCCAAACATCAAATGGTTCAATAACAAGTGAATAATTCATAGGCATTTCCTGACGTCTACCAATATTACCAATTCTTTGACATTCATCACAAGAAAGGACAAACTTATGTGCATCTTTGAAGAGAGTAGGTTAATAACAACCAGACTGTAATAACTGATGTGCGGTTCTGTCTCCTACATGGTTGATAACCCATAAGTATAGGGGATCGCAACAGTATTCGAGGGTAGAGTATTCAACCCAAATTTATTGATTCGACACAAGGGGAGCCAAAGAATATTCTCAAGTATTAGCAGCTGAGTTGTCAATTCAACCACACCCGAAAGACTTAGTATCTGTCGCAAAGTTTTTAGCAGCAAAGTAGTATGGAAGTAATGGTAACGGTGGCAAAAGTAACAGTAGCAGTTTT
The DNA here is from genome assembly GCA_011799875.1 of Thinopyrum elongatum. Lineage (NCBI taxonomy): Eukaryota > Viridiplantae > Streptophyta > Magnoliopsida > Poales > Poaceae > Thinopyrum > Thinopyrum elongatum. The sequence goes on from CM022301.1 coordinate 151,307,867, forward strand.
GTAGCAATCGTAAGAGTGGCAATGGAAAAGTAACGAAGCAAAGATCAATATGTGAAAAGCTCGTAGGCAATGGATCAATGATGGATAATTATGTCGGATGGCATTCATCATGCAACAGTTATAACCTAGGGTGACACAGAACTAGCTCCAATTCATCAATATAATGTAGGCATGTATTCCGTATATAGTCATACGTGCTTATGGAAAAGAACTTGCATGACATCTTTTGTCCTACCCTCCCGTGGCAGCGGGGTCCTAATGGAAACTAAGGGATATTAATGCCTCCTTTTAATAGAGAACCGGACCAAAGCATTAGCACTTAGTGAATACATGAACTCCTCAAACTACGGTCATCACCGGGAAGTGTCCCGACTATTGTCACTCCGGGGTTGCCGGATCATAACACGTAGTAGGTGACTATAACTTGCAAGATAGGATCAAGAACACAAATATATTCATGAAAACATAATAGGTTCAGATCTGAAATCATGGCACTCAGGCCCTAGTGACAAGCATTAAGCATAGCAAAGTCATAGCAATATCAATCTTAGAACATAGTGGATACTAGGGATCAAACTCTAACAAAACTAACTCGATTACATGATAAATCTCATCCAACCCATCACCATCCAGCAAGCCTACGATGGAATTACTCACGCACGGCGGTGAGCATCATGAAATTGGTGATGGAGGATGGTTGATGATGATGATGGCGACGATTTCCCCTCTCCGGAGCCCTGAACGGACTCCAGATCTGCCCTCCCAAGGAAGAACAGGAGGTGGTGGCGGCTCCGTATCGTAAAACGCGATGAATCCTTCTCTCTGATTTTTTTTCTCCCCGAACATGAATATATGGAGTTGGAGTTGAGGTCGGTGGAGCTTCATGGGACCCACAAGCCAGGGGGGCGCGCCCAGGGGGGTAGGGCGCGCCCCCCACCCTTGTGGACAGGCGGTGGGTCCCCCTCGGTTGACTCTTTCACCAATATTTTTTATTTATTCCAAAAATATTCTCCGTGAAGTTTCAGGTCATTCCAAGAACTTTTATTTCTGCACAAAAATAACACCATGGCGATTCTGCTGAAAACAGCGTCAGTCCGGGTTAGTTCCATTCAAATCATGCAAATTAGAGTCCAAAACAAGGGCAAAAGAGTTTGGAAAAGTAGATACGATGAAGACGTATCAACTCCCCCAAGCTTAACCCATTGCTTGTCCTCAAGCAATTCAGTTGACAAACTGAAAGTGATAAAGAAAAACTTTTACAAACTCTGTTTGATCTTGTTGTTGCAAATATGTATAGCCAGCATTTAGGTTTTCAGCAAATATTATGAACTAACCACATTCGCAATAACCTTTAGGTCTCATGTTTACTCATATCAATGGCACAATCAGCTAGCGAGTAATAATAATAAATCTCAGATGACAACACTTTTCCAAAACAATTGTGATATGATATAACAAGATGGTATCTCGCTAGCCCTTTCTCAAACCGCAAAACATAAATGTAGAGCACCCCTGAAGATCAAGGACTGACTAGACATTATAATTCATGGCAAAAGAGATCCAGTCACAGTCATACTCAATATCAATTCATAGCAAAGCATACAAATGACAGTGGTGCTCTCTAACTGGTACTTTTTATAAGAGAATGATGACTCAACAATAAAAGTAAATAGATAGGCCCTTCGCAGAGGGAAGCAGGGATTTGCAGAGGTGCCAGAGCTCGAGCTTTTTGAAACAGGGATGAATATAATTTTGAGCGGTATGCTTTCATTGTCAACATAGCGACCAAGAGATCTCGATATCTTCCATGCTACATACATTATAGGCGGTTCCCAAACATAATGGTAAAGTTTTTACTCCCCCTCAACCAACAAGCACACTCCACGGCTGGTCCGAAACAACGGGTACCGTCCATACAAGCAACAATCCTGGGGGAGTTTTGTTTTAATTTATATTTTGATTTGATTTGAGCATGGGACTGGGCATCCCGATTACCAGCCATTTTCTCGTGAATGATGAGCGGAGACCACTCATCGTGAGAATAACCCACCTAGCATGGAAGATACTGATAGCCCCCAGTCGCTACATGAGCGATTCGGGCATAAAAAAATAGATTATCATTTGAAGGTTTAGAGTTTGGCACATGCAAATTTACTTGGAACGACAGGTAAATACCGCATATAGGAAGGTATAGTGGACTCATATGGAATAACTTTGGGTTTATGGAAGTGGATGCACAAGCAGTATTCCCGCTTAGTACAAGTGAAGGCTAGCAAAAGACTGGGGAGCGACCAACTAGAGAGCGACAACTGTCATAAACATGCATTGAGAGTAACCAACATTGAGTGCAAGCATGAGTAGGATATCAATCACCATGAACATAAATATCGTGGAGGCTATGTTGATCTTGTTTTCAACTACATGTGTGAACATGTGCCAAGTCAAGCCACTCGAATCATTCAAAGGAGGATACCATCCTATCATACTACATCACAACCATTTTAAAAGCATGTTGGCACACAAGGTAAACCATTATAAACTCCTAGCTAATTAAGCATGGCATGAGTAACTATAATCTCTAATTGTCATTGCAAACATGTTTCATTCATAATAGGCTGAATCAGGAATGATGAACTAATCATATTTACAAAAACAAGATAGGTCGAGTTCATACCAGCTTTTCCTCATCCCAATCATTTCATCATATATCGTCATTATTGCCTTTCACTTGCACGACCGAACGATGTGAATAATAATAATAGTGCACATGCATTGGACTAAGCTGGAATCTGCAAACATTTATTCAAAGGAGAAGACAAGGTAATATGGGCTCTTCGTTAGATCAACAATAATGCAATATGAGAGCCACTCATCATTTTCATCGTGGTCTTCTCCTCTCGACCCCAAAGAAAGAAAGAAAAAATCAAAGAAACACACTGAAATGTTTTTGGAGTTTTTGCTTTTCTGAAGAAAGTAAAATAGGAACGAGAAAAACTATTTACACGGGAAAGCTCCCAACAAGCAAAAGAAGAACGAGAAATCTTTTTGGGTTTTCTTTAATACTACAACTAAGCATGGTAGGGAAATAAGCTAAAAAAAAATTTGTTTTGTTTTTCTCGAAGTTTTTCGAACACACAAGAAGAAAGCGGGAAAAAGAAAGTAAACTAACATGGATAATACAATGAAAAAGTATGAACACCGACAACTGGAATGAGTGTGTAAACATGAATGTAATGTCGGTGAGAAATACGTACTCCCCCAAGCTTAGGCTTTTGGCCTAAGTTGGTCTAGGGCCACGACTGGCCCGGATTGTATCCGAAATCATAGTTGGGGTTGTACTGTGCTGCGGCAGCTACCGCTTGGCGAGCTGCTTCTTGAAGGCGAGCGGCCTCCGCTGCTCTCTCATACTCGTTCGCCTCCTCTCTAGTTATAAAATATCTCCCGTTTACCTGAAAGTTAAAGAAGGCAGGAGCAGGAAGGGTAATATGGACAGCACGCCATCTGTCAAAGATTAGTCGGTAATGGAGGGACTGTTTGTTCCTCTCAAGAAACTGGTAGCGTACCATAGTATCATAATCTAGAAAAGCAGGTGGCAACTCAATGTCATTCCCTCTTATGGGTACACCAAGATAATTAGCTAAACGAGTTGCATAAATCCCACCAAATAAATCTCCATCTTTAGCATTAAGATGTAACCTCCTCGCAATAATAGCCCCCAAGTTATAACGCCTATCACCTAACACCGCACACTTGAGGACACTAAGATCTGGAACGCAAAGGTGGCTATGATCATGTTTACCATTAATGCATCTACCTATAAAGAGAGCAAAATAATGTATGGCAGGAAAGTGAATGCTCCCTATGGTAGCTTGTGTGATATTTCTAGTTTCTCCCACAGTGATGCTAGCAAGGAAATCATTGTATTCAGCTTTGTGAGGCTCACTAAGAAGGCCCCATTGTGGGATTTTGCAAGCAGTATTAAAATCCTCAAGGTCCATGGTATATGATTCATCATAAAGATCAAATAAAACAGTATGGGTATTGCGCTTAGATGAAAATTCAAACCTCCGCACAAAGGAATTGGTGAGGTAGTAGTATTGTCGGCATTTATCTGACACGAAGTCCTCAAGGCCGGCATTTTGTACGTATGCATCAAACTCATCCTTGAAACCTGCATGAACCATGAATTCATCCGACGGCCATTCACAAGGCCGCACTTGAGCTTCCCTTGGTGGTTCAAGGTCCGGCTTACGTATCGCGAGCCTCGATGCTTGCTTCCTCGAAGAACCACCTTGGTACATTTTCCTAGACATTTTTCTTCCTCTGAAAAATTTCTGAAACTTTTAGTGACTCAAAATAAAAGTGAACCAAACTCAACAAAATTGATAGCAACTACTCCTACAAGTGTCTAAAGGCTAAATCATGCATCAAAACTACTTTTGGACCACGTAAATCTGACATGCAAGCTCAAGAACAAGGTCACCACAGCAGCAAAAATTTGCAATAAATAAAGCACTAGAACAAAAACTAATTGGACCATTGGAGGAGTCACATACCGAAGAACAATCCCCCAAAACAGTTTTGCAAATGGAGCTTTACACAAGGAGATCGAAAATGGCAACAAGATGAGCAAGAACACGGGTTTGAGTTACGGGATGATTTTTTCTGGAGGAAGACGAAGTGGATGGATGCTGGAATAAGTAAGGGGGGCCTACATGGGACCCACAAGGCAGGGGGCACGCCCAAGGGGGTAGGGCGCGCCCTCCACCCTTGTGGTCCACTGGTGCAGCCCCCTGGTGCATTCTCAGTTCCAGAAATTCTAAAATATTCTATAAAAAATCATACTAAATTTTCAGGGCATTTGGAGAACTTTTATTTTTGGGACATTTTTTATTGCACGGATAATTCAGAAAACAGACAGAAAATACTATTTTTTCTTTATTTAATCTAAATAACAGAAAGTAAAAAGTAAGTACAGAAGGTTGTGCCTTCTAAATTCATCCATCTCATGCTCATCAAAAGGAATCCGTTAACAAGGTTGATCAAGTCTCATTAACAAACTTCTTTCAAATAACATGGAACCGGAGAATTTTCGAATAACACTAAGTTACCTCAACGGGGATATGCATGTCCCCAACAATAAGAATATCATATTTCTTTTTGACAGTAGGGAGAGGGAATTCAAAACCTCCGATAGTAATAGTTGAAATTTTTCCAATAGAATTGATACTATGAACTTGAGGTTATTTCTTCGGAAAGTGTACAGTATGCTCATTACCATTAACATGAAAAGTGACATTGCCTTTATTGCAATCAATAACAGCCCCTGCAGTATTCAAAAAGGGTCTACCAAGGATGATCGACATACTGTCGTCCTCGGGAATACCAAGAATAACAAAGTCCGTTAAGATAGTAACGTTTGCAACCACAACAGGCACATCCTCACAAATACCGATGGGTATAGCAGTTGATTTATCATCCATTTGCAAAGAGATTTCAGTAGGTGTCAACTTATTCAATTCAAGTCTATGATATAAAGAGAAAGGCATAACACTAACACCGGCTCCAAGATCACATAAAGAAGTTTTAACATAGTTTCTTTTAATGGAGAAGGTATAGTTGGTACTCCTGGATCTCCAAGTTTCTTTGGTATTCCACCCTTAAAAGCGTAATTAGCAAGCATGGTGGAAATTTTAGCTTCAGGTATCTTTCTTTTATTTGTAACAATATATTTCATATACTTAGCATAAGGAGGCATTTTAAGCATATCAGTTAAACGCATACGCAAGAAGATAGGTCTAATCATTTCAGCAAAGCGCTCAAAATCCTCATCATCCTTTTTCTTGGATGGCTTAGGAGGAAAGGGCATGGGTTTCTGAACCCATGGTTCTCTTTCTTTACCATGTTTCCTAGCAACGAAGTCTCTCTTATCATAACGTTGATTCTTTGATTGTGGGTTATCAAGATCAACAGCAGGTTCAATCTCTACATCATTATCATTACTAGGTTGAGTATTGACATGAACATCATCATTAACATTATCACTAGGTTCATGTTCATCACCAGATTGTGTCTCAGCATCAGAAATAGAAATATCATTTGGATTCTCAGGTGTGTCTATAACAGGTTCACTAGAAGTATGCAAAGTCCTATCAGTTTTCTTTTTCTTTTTATTACTAGGACTAGATGCATCAGTATTAATTCTCTAAGAATCTTGCTCAACTCTCTTAGGATGACCCTTAGGATACAAAGGTTCCTGGGTCATTTTACCACCTCTAGTTATAACCCTAACAGCATTATCATTGTTCTTACTATTCAACTCATTAAGCAAATCATCCTGTGCTTTAAGTACTTGTTCTACTTGAGTTCTAATCATGGAAGCATGTTTACTAATAAGCTTAAGATCATTAACAGTTCTACTCATATAATCACCCAAGTGGTCAAGCATGTGAGCATTACGTTTCAATTGTCTACTAACATAGGCATTGAAATTTTCTTGTTTAACAATAAAATTATCAAACTCATCCAAGCATTGACTAGCAGACTTATTATGATTAATATCACCTTCATCAAATCTATAAAGAGAGTTTACCTCTACTACCTGTGTCGGGTTATCAAGACCATGTATTTCTTCAATAGGCGGTAAATTCTTAACATCTTCAGCTTTAATACCTTTTTCTTTCATAGATTTCTTTGCCTCTTGCATATCTTCAGGACTGAGGAATAGAATACCTCTTTTCTTCAGAGTTGGCTTAGGAGTTGGTTCGGGAAGAGTCCAATCATTATCATTATTCAATATATTATTCAAAAGCAATTCAGCTTGCTCAACAGCTTGTTCCCAAAAACACAACCAGCACAACTATCTAGGTGGTCCCTAGAAGCATCAGTTAGTCCATTATAAAAGATATCAAGTATTTCATTTTTCTTGAGAGGATGATCAGGCAAAGCATTAAGTAATTGGAGAAGCCTCCCCCAAGCTTGTGGGAGACTCTCTTCTTCAATTTGCACAAAGTTAAATATTTCCTTTAAAGCAGCTTGTTTCTTATGAGCAGGGAAATATTTTTCAGAGAAGTAGTAAATCATATCCTGGGGACTACGCACACAACCAGGAGCAAGAGAATTAAACCATAACTTAGCATCACCCTTTAACGATAAAGGAAACAATTTAAGAATATAGTAATAGCGGATTTTTTCCTCATGAGCAAATAGGGTGGCTATATCATTCAATTTAGTAAGATGTGCCACAACAGTTTCAGATTCATAACCATAGAAAAGATCAAATTCAACCAAAGTAATTAACTCAGGACCGACAGAGAATTCATAATCCTTATCAGTAACAAAGATAGGTGAAGTAGCAAACTTAGGATCATATTGCATTCTAGCATTCAAAGATTTTTCCTTCAGCTTAGCTAACAGTTTCTTAAGATCCTCTCTATCATTGCAAGCAATAAAGTCTCTAGCAGTTTCTTCATCCATAATATAACCCTCAGGTACAACATGCAATCCATATCTAGGGGGAGAATCATAATCTTCAGTTTCAATAATATCATCAGTTTCAGTAATTTCATTTTCTCTAACCCTAGCAAGTTGTTCATCAAGAAATTCACCTAGTGGCACAGTATCATCAAGCAAAGTAGTAGTATCATCATAAGCATCATGCATAGCAGAAGTGACATCATCAATTACTTGCGACATATCAGAATTACTAGCAGGTGTAGGCGTCGCAAGCTTACTCAAAACAGAAGGTGAATCAAGTGCAGAGCTAGATGGCAGTTCCTTACCTCCCCTTGTAGTAGAGGGAAAAATCTTGGTTCTAGTATCTTTCAAATTCTTCATAGTGATCAACAGATATAAATTCCAAGTGACTCAGAGAATAGAGCTATGCTCCCCGGCAACGGTGCCAGAAAAAGGTCTTGATAACCCACAAGTATAGGGGATTGCAACAGTTTTTGAGGGTAGAGTATTCAACACAAATTTATTGATTCGACACAAGGGGAGCCAAAGAATATTCTCAAGTATTAGCAGCTGAGTTGTTAATTCAACCACACCTGAAAGACTTAATATCTGCAGCAAAGTATTTAGTAGCAAAGTAGTATGGAAGTAACGGTAACGGTGGCAAAAGTAACAGTAGCAGTTTTGTAGCAATCGTAACAGTGGCAACGGAAAAGTAATGAAGCAAAGATCAATATGTGAAAAGCTCGTAGGCAATGGATCAATGATGGATAATTATGTCGGATGGCATTCATCATGCAACAGTTATAACCTAGGGTGACACAGAACTAGCTCCAATTCATCAATATAATGTAGGCATGTATTCCGTATATAGTCATACGTGCTTATGGAAAAGAACTTGCATGACATCTTTTGTCCTACCCTCCCGTGGCAGCGGGGTCCTAATGGAAACTAAGGGATATTAATGCCTCCTTTTAATAGAGAACCAGACCAAAGCATTAGCACTTAGTGAATACATGAACTCCTCAAACTACGGTCATCACCGGGAAGTGTCCCGACTATTGTCACTCCGGGGTTGCCGGATCATAACACGTAGTAGGTGACTATAACTTGCAAGATAGGATCAAGAACACAAATATATTCATGAAAACATAATAGGTTCAGATCTGAAATCATGGCACTCGGGCCCTAGTGACAAGCATTAAGCATAGCAAAGTCATAGCAACATCAATCTTAGAACATAGTGGATACTAGGGATCAAACCCTAACAAAACTAACTCGATTACATGATAAATCTCATCCAACCCATCACCATCTAGCAAGCCTACGATGGAATTACTCACGCACGGCGGTGAGCATCATGAAATTGGTGATGGAGGATGGTTGATGATGATGATGGCGACGATTTCCCCTCTCTAGAGCCCTGAACGGACTCCAGATCTGCCCTCCCAAGGAAGAACAGGAGGTGGCGGCGGCTCCGTATCGTAAAATGCGATGAACCCTTCTCTCTGATTTGTTTCTCCCCGAACATGAATATATGGAGTTGGAGTTGAGGTCGGTGGAGCTTCGTGGGACCCACAAGCCAGGGGGCGCGCCCAGGGGGGTAGGGCGCGCCCCCACCCTTGTGGACAGGTGGTGGGTCCCCCTCGGTTGATTCTTTTGCCAATATTTTTTATTTATTCCAAAAATATTCTCCATGAAGTTTCAGGTCATTCCAAGAACTTTTATTTCTGCACAAATATAACACCATGGCAATTCTACTGAAAACAGCGTCAGTCCGGGTTAGTTCCATTCAAATCATGCAAATTAGAGTCCAAAACAAGGGCAAAAGAGTTTGGAAAAGTAGATACGATGGAGACGTATCAATGGTGTCCTCCGTATGCTTTGGAATGACACTTTCATAAGATTTGCTCATGTTCATGCTTAGGTACACCTCGTCTAATAACACCATCTACTCCTTTATATAAATATGGGTCATCCCAAAAGTAATGTCTTAAATCAAGGAAGAACCTTTTCTTTTGTTGGTATGTAAAACTAGATGGTATATATTTAACAACAATGTAATTTGCATAGTCTGCATACCAGTGATTATTATGAGAAGTAGAAACATATATAACAACTAATTTCTCATCAGGAAAACTATCATCAACAGGCAGTAGGTCATCAAAAACATTTTCTATTCCAGACAAGTTATGTTCTACAGGATTCTCAGCTCCTTTTCTATGAATAATATGCAAATCAAACTCTTGTAATGAAAGGACCCACCTAATCAGTCTAGGTTTAGCATCTTTCTTTTCCATAAGATATTTAATAGCAGCATGATTAGTGTGAATGGTTACTTCAGAATCAATAATATAAGGTCTAAATTTATCACATGCAAACACAACTGCTAAAAATACTTTCTTAATAGTAGCATAATTCTTTTGAGCACTTTATAGAGTCTTACTAGCATAATGAATAACATTCAATTTCCCATCAACTCTTTGACCCAGAACATCACCCATAGCATAATGACTAGCATCACACATGATTCAAAGGGTAGGTTCCAATCTGGTGGTTGAACAATAGGTGCAGAAATCAAGGCTTTCTTAAGTATTTCAAAGGCTTCTACGCAATCATCATAAAAAACAAATGGAACATCTTTTTGCAAAAGATTAGTAAGAGGCCTAAAACTTTTAGAGAAGTCTTTTATGAACTTCCTATAGAAACCAACATGACCAAGGAAACATCTTATACCTTTAATATCTTTAGGACATGGCATTTTCTCAATTGCATCAACTTTAGCTTTATCTACCTCAATACCTCTTTTAGAAATTTTATGCCCAAGGAGTATACCTTCGTTCACCATGAAGTGACACTTCTCCCAGTTCAAAACAAGATTAGTCTCTTCACATCTCTGCAAAACTAGGTCAAGGTTGCTTAAGCAGTCATCGAAAGAAGTTCCATAAACGAAAAAATCATCCATGAATACCTCAACGATATTTTCAAAAAAAAATTTTAGAGAATATAGCAGTCATACATCTTTGAAAGGTAGCATGTGCATTACATAAACCAAAAGGCAAGCGTCCATAAGCATAAGTTCCATAAGGACAAGTAAAGGTGGTTTTCTCTTGATCTTCTTGTGACACAGGTATTTGAGAGAAACCAAAATATCCATCTAGGAAGCAAAAGTGTGTATGCTTAGATAATCTTTCTAACATTTGATCAATAAAAGGCAAAGGATAATGATCTTTTCTAGTCGCTTTATTCAATTTTCTAAAATCAATTACCATCCTATAACCAGTTACAATTCGTTGTGGGATAGGTTTACTTTTATCATTAGGCACAACAGTAATGCCTCCTTTTTTAGGGACACAATGAACATGACTTGCCCATCTACTATCAGCTATAGGATAAATTATACCTGCTTCCAGAAGCTTTCGTATTTCCGTTCTTACTAGATCCTTCATTTTGGGATTCAGACGACGTTGATGATCACAACTGGTTTAGCATCAAGCTCCATATTATTCTTATGTTGACATAAAGTGGAACTAATGCCCTTAAGATCATCAAGAGTATATCCAATTGCAGCATGGTACTTCCTCAGAGTTTTAAGTAATCTCTTTTCTTCATGCTCTGAAAGGTTAGAATTGATAATAACATGATATATCTTCTTTTCATCAAGATAAGCATATTTCAGTGTATCAGCCAATTTCTTTAATTCAAATACATGGTCACTCTTAGGTGGGAGAGAATCTCCCAGAGTTTCAACAGACAAATTATGCTTAAGGATAGGTTTTTTTTTAAAGAATATCTCATCTATTTCATTTCTTTCATTCATATGCATATCATTTTCATGGTCTAGCAAATACTGTTATAATGGATTAGTAGGAGGTACAACAATAGAAGCAAGACCAATGATTTCATCTTTACTAGACATTTCTTTCTCATGTGGTTGTTTACTAAACTTGGAGAAATTAAACTCATGAGATACATCACCAAACTTAACTCTAACCTTGTCTTTAACACAATCAATTTCAGCATTAACCGTATTCAAGAAAGGTCTACCAAATATAATGGGGCAAAAATTATCTTGTTGTGATCCAAGTACTAAGAAATTAGTAGGGTATTTGATCTTACCACAAAATACTTCAACATCTCTAACAATCCAAAGTGGTGAAATGGTATCTCTATTTGCAATCCTAATAGTAACATCAATATCCTCAATCTCAACAGGTGCAATGTCATTCATAACTTCTTGATATTAGAAAAAACAAAATAGTACTTACACTAGCACCCATATCACATAAACCATGATAGCAATGATCTCCAATTTTAACAGAAACAACAGGCATGCCAACTACAAGCTTATTCTTTTCTAACATATCTTGTTCATTTCTAGCAGGCTTGACAATTCTAGCAGCCTTAGAACAAAAATAAATAACATGCACATCAACATTATCAACAAGGAGATCTTTAACCATTGCAACATTAGGTTCCATCTTAATTTGATTAGGGGGTTTAGGTGTTCTAATAGTACTCTTATGAACCATAGTTGTAGCTTTAGCTTATTCCTTAATCCTAACAGGGAAAAGGAGGTTTCTCAATATAAGCAGTCGGCACAACTTGATTAACATTATAAATTATGGTTTCATCTTTTGCTATAACAAGTTCCTCACAATTTTCTTTAATAGGTGGATGAAACGTAAACCATTTCTCCTTAGGGAGATCAACATGAGCAGCAAAGATTCACAAAAGTGGCTACTATCTCAGAGTCAAGTCCATATTTCGCACTGAACTTATGAAAAGCATCAGTTTCCATAAAAGATTTAACACAATCAAACTCAAGATTTATACCTGACTCATTACCTTTGTCAATTTCCCAATCTTCAGAGTTGCATTTAATTCTTTCCAGAAGATCCCATTTGAATTCAATAGTTTTCTTCATAAAAGAACCAGTAGAAGAAGTAATGAGCATTGATTGATCCTATGAGAAAGCCGAGCATAAAAGTTTTGTATAATTATCTCTCTTGAGAGCTCATGATTGGTGAATGTGTGCAGCATATACTTAAGACCCCCCCAAGCTTGAGCGATACTTTGTCCTTCACGGGGCCAAAAATTATATATATAATTTCGATCACGATGAACCAAATGCATAGGATAAAACTTATGGTAAAATTCTAGCTTTAACCGGTTCCAGTCCCGTGTTCTGGTATCATCCGATAGCCTACACCATGCCAATGCCTTTTCCCTCCAATTATAAATGGAATAATTTATTCTTAACTCCATCCTCTAATAAACCTGCAAGCTTAAACAATCCACGAATTTAATCTATATAGATCAAGTGCACATCAGGATGTATTGTTCCATCTCCTGCATAAGGATTAGCTAGCAGTTTCTCTAACATACCCGAGGGAATGTCATAATAAATATTTTTAGTAGGTTCAGTAGGTTGAGGGGAAAATCTTATTGCTTCTGGTCGAGATGAAGATACCCCGAAGAAGCCCCTCAAAGGATTTTTTTTCCATAGTGACAAGTGACAATAAATTTCAGCACGTAATAAAAATGTTTCCTTACCGAATTCCACTTACCAAAGGCGCTTCACTCCCCGGCAATGGTGCCAGAAAAGAGTCTTGATGACCCACAAGTATAGGGGATCAATGGTAGTCCTTTCGATAAGTAAGAGTGTCAAACCCAATGAGGAGCAGAAGGAAATGACAAGTGGTTTTTAGCAAGGTATTCCCTGCGAGTATTGAAAGTAGCGGTAACAGATAGTTTTGTAGAAAGATAATTCATAACAAGTAGCAAGTAGAACTAGTAGAAAAGGTGCAAAAAGGTGGCCCAATCTTGTTTATAGCAAAGGACAAGCCGGAAACTTCTCTTATAACAAGCAAAGCGTTCTCGAGGACACATGCGAATTGTCATCTAGTCACGTTCATCATGTTTAGTTGATTCGCGTTTGTTACTTTGATAATTTGATATGTGGGTGGACCGGTGCTAGGGTGTTGTTCTTACTTGAACAAACAATGGTCTTATGATTACCCCCTCTCGGAAGCATCCGCAACTAAGAAAGAAGAATTAAGATAAATCTAACCATAGCATGAAACATATGGATCCAAATTAGCCCCTTACGGAATAGTGCATAAACTAGGGTTTAAGCTTCTGTCACTCTTGCAACCCATCATCTGCTTATTACTCCCCAATGCCTTCCCTTAGGCCCAAGTATGGTGAAGTGTCATGTAGTCGACGTTCACATGACACCACTAAAGGAAGAACAACATACATATCATCAAAATATCGAATGTATACCAACTTCACATGATTACTCATAACAAGACTTCCCATGTCCTCAAGAACAAAATTAACTACTCACATATCATATCAATGTTCAAGATCAGAGGTTTATTGAATATGCTTGAGGATCTAAATATATAATCTTCCACCAAATAAACCAACTAGCATCAACTACGAGATGTAATCAACACTACTAGCAACCCACAGGTACCTGTAGGATCGAAAGTAGGTCTAGAGGGGGGGTGATTAGACTACTTGACCATAAAAATCTAACCTTTTCCCAATTTTAGTTGTGGGAAGATTTTAGCAATTAGCACAAGTCAAGCAATCAACCTACACATGCAATTCTAAGAGTGTAGCAGTGGAAAGTAAAACATTGCATATGATGGTAAAGGGAAGGGTTTGGAGAGTGCAAACGCAATGATGACACAGAGATTTTTGGCATGGTTCCGATAGGTGGTGCTATCATACATCCACGTTGATGGAGACTTCAACCCATGAAGGGTAACGGTTGCGCGAGTCCACGGAGGGCTCCACCCATGAAGGGTCCATGAAGAAGCAACCTTGTCTATCCCACCATGGCCATCGCCCACGAAGGGCTTGCCTCACTCGGGTAGATCTTCATGAAGTAGGCGATCTCCTTGCCTTTACAAACTTCTTGGTTCAACTCCACATCTTGTCGGAGGCTCCCAAGCAACACCTAACCAATCTAGGAGACACCACTCTCCAAAAGGTAATAGATGTTGTGTTGATGATGAACTCCTTGCTCTTGTGCTTCAAATGATAGTCTCCCCAACACTCAACTCTCTCACACATATTTGGATATGGTGGAAAGATGATTTGAGTGGAAAGCAACTTGGGGAAGGCTAGAAATCAAGATTCTTGTGGTAGGATTGGTATATCTTGATCTCAACACATGGGAAGGTGGTTCTTTCTGAGAAAATGTAAGCTGGAAGTGTAGGCACGTTCTGATGGCTCTCTCACATGGAGAAGGGGGTGGAGGGGTATATATAGCCTCCACACAAAATCCAACCGTTACACACATTTGACCCAACTCAGTCTGACCGAACAGAAGAACTCGGTGAGACCGATTTAGTTCAAAATGTGAACGTTAGGAATCTCGGTGGGACCGACTGGAACAACTCGGTGGAACCAATGTGCTAGGGCTAGGGCAAAACCTCATCTCGGTGGCGCCGATTGCGTGAACTCGGTGAGACCGATTTCAGCAAAGAGCAAACAGAGAGTTGATTAAGCAAACTCGGTGTGACCGATCGCTCATTTCTGTGAGACCGAAATGTTACAAAGGGAAACATAGAGTTTGCAGGGCCATCTCAGTGATACCGAGATCCGTATCGGTGTGACCGAGGTGTTAGGGTTTCTGGTAGTGGCTATGTTAAATGAACTCGGTGGCGTCGGATAGAAGATTTCGGTGGGGCCAAGTTTGAGTTTGGATTTTGGACATATTTGGAATGAGAAAGTGGTTGAGGGCTTTGGAGCAATATCACTAAGCATTTTGAGCAAGTAGACCATTAAGCAACAACTCATCCCCTTTTAATAGTATTGGCTTTCCTATGGACTCAATGTGATCTTGGATCACTAAAATAGAAATGAAGAGTCTTGAGCTTTTGCTAATATGTGTCCTTAGCATTTTGAGGGGTCCACATCTCTAGTCCATGCCATGCCATTCATTGACCTTCTGAAATATTAGACTCGAATGGATATTAGTTCAATGAGCTATATGTTGTTATGAATTACCAAAACCACCAGGGGATTAGTTGCACTTTTAATCTCCCCCTTTTTGGTAATTGATGACAACATATAGATCAAAGCTTCGACAAATGATAATATAAATGAAATACATCGTCGCTTTGAGAAGTATGTGATAAGCAAGAGCTCCCCCTAAATTTGTGCATTATTTAAAGTTTGCTTTTGAATGCAAATGCACAATCGATTAGGATCATGGGTCACTATTCCATGTCACATACATCTTGGTGGAGCGCTCAAAATGATAAGAATTAAGTAACATGTACTCATCACCAAGGATACAAGTGATTGATCATACACAAACATTTATGGATATAATCATGCAAGCACACATTAAGCATAATATGATCAAACACATGATCACATAAGTATCTCACGAGCATAACACAAATTTTAGCATAGTAAGACAACCAAATAACCAAAGTAGCAAGAGTAGCAAGGCAAGTAAAAACCAACGAAAGCAAAAGGCACTCTCTCTCGAAGCCTATGATCTATACATTTTCTCCCCCTTTGGCAACAAGTTACCAAAAAGTTCGAAAACGTATAGTGCTATACGTCACTCTAAGCACGATCTCCGGGAGCTCCTGAAGGGGTCTTCTGGCTTGTCGCTCTGGTGTGCGTAGATGGCATGGAGAGGAGGGCATCTGCAAATGCCTCAACAGAAGTCTGTGGAGCTAGAGGAGTTGACACTGGAGGGGAAACTATGGCAGTGGCTGCAGGTGCTGAAGTGGTAGTCCTGGAGTCTCTGGCAACTGGCATAGCTGATGATCTTTGTGCCCTTGGCACTCTCTAAAATGTGTCTGTTGTGGGTCTATCATCCCTGTCCTCAGCATCCTCTTGAAGCTTCTCCACAATGGTTTGAATATCTGTGACCTTCACATCTAGGTCATGCATCTTAGTCTCAATAATCCTCTCAAGACTCTCCTGATTCTGAGACAAGGTGGCCAAGCTTTTCTCAATCCTCACGGTAGCCTCAATTAGATAACTGAGCTGATCTTGCTTGGTCTTGAGTAGCACTGTGGAAGCATCTGGTGCACTTGCTGTCTTTGCTGCTTTGCAGCCTTTGCCTTCTCTATCTTCTCCTGGGCTTCAGCACAAGTAGGATGTGATGCATCCATGACAACCTTGTTGTCTTCAAAGTCTGGCCTCAGGGGTAGATGCTCTCTGTCTAGCAGATATGTCCCAGTTCCCACCTTGGAATTGATCAATGTCTGAATGTGTGGGGCATATCCACGAGACCTCTTCTGGTCGGCTGCTGTCCTCTTCACTGTCTCAACAATCAAGCTCATGACTTTGAATTTTTGTGGGACATCAAACAAATGGAGCAAATTGATGGAATGACCACGTATCATCCTGTGATCTCCAGACTTGGGCAATAGAGTGTGCCTCAAGATGGTGTTCATTGTGGTCAAACCAGCAAGCAGATAGTATATAGAACCAAGTTTGTGTGCCTCCAAAGCTTTGTCAGGGATTGGCTTGTACATATTAGCCATGGAGTTGTGATCCTTCCTAGGCTTGCTGTACACATCAACATCATCTTCAGCTTCTTCAGGAGCATTGATCAACTTGGCCCATTCAGAGATTGTTGACTGATATCTGGTTCCTTCTGTCATCCACACTATCTTACCATCAGGGTAGAAGTGGGCAGTGGAGTAGAATTGCATTATCATCTCATCATTCCACTTTGTCAACTTCTGATCAACAAACTTGTCAACTCCATTCATCCTGAAGCTCTCGTGCACATGAGGAAAGTAATCTTCATTCTCATCAATATATTCCCAAGCGACCCATTTCATATCACAAACTATGGGCTTCTTGTCCAACAGAACAGTCTCATAGAAGTTCTGCTGCTCTATGGTGTGAAAGCAATAGTCCATAACAGTCCTTCTCCTTGTGGCATAAGGATCAGTCTTTCTCCATTGTCTCAAACCTGCATCCTTTCTTAGCTTCATATTCTCTGCCATATGATGATCATCATTATGTTCAGGGATCTTGGGCTTGAGTTTCTTGAGCACTAGTGGCTCATCATCTTCCTGAACTTTAGGCATCGGGGCATTGTTCTTCTCTGCAGCTGATATATTCCTTGTTGATCTCTTGGGAGCTGATGTCTTGGGTGCTTGAGCTGGAGCTGAGGGCTTGGGGCAGACTTGGGCTTTGAAGGAGCAGCCCCAGTCTTGATAGCATCTGCCATCAGCTTCTGTTACTTGGCAGGAGGTGCAGCAGGCTCTTCCTCCTCCTCTTCTTCTTCATCCTCATCCCTCATCATGGATGGTCTGCCAATCACTCTAGCAATGGTCTTCCTGACCCTTTCCTTCCTCTTCTTTCCACCTGCAATAGCTTCTTCATCCTCTCTGGGCTCAAGTGTAAACTACATTGTTTCTTGAGTTGAGGCTCTGGCCTTGGACATTGGAGTCCTCTTTGTAGGAGCCTTCTTGGAAAGGCCTGGCTTTGTGGCAGCAGCAGCAACATACTCTTTCTTGAGCACCTTCTTCTTGGAGGTCACTTCCTCCTCAATCACAAAATCTTCATCTTCACTCTCAGAAGTTCTTTTCTTCCTTTGCCTAGTAGCTACCTTAGGCAAGTTGATGGGAGTGCTCCTACTCCCCTCATCATAGCTACTATCGGGACTAGTGCCCTCACTGAGATTGAGCTGCTCTTCAGACTTATTCTGACTGTCACTGCCTTCTGACATTACTGCAACTGACCCTGTGAATAGATGGGTGTGGATAGAGTAGATGAGCATCACAAAGTACAGCTTGTTTTTGCAAAAATTGAAAGAAAAACTTAACTTTAGTTTTCTGCAGAAAGCATTTCGGAGCTACCGATTTGACAAACTCGGTGACACCGACGCACTAACAGAGTCTAAACATGCAGTTTCGGTCAGACCGATATGCAGTTCGGTGACTCCGAGATGCTAGGGTTTCACAGAGAAAGTGATTTCGGTCTCACCGATTAGTACACTTCGGTTAGACCGAGTTGTACTTAGTGCAATGGCCAGGGCCAATCGGTGTGACCGAAATCCTCAGATCGGTCGGTCCGAGATGGGTTCAGCGGAAACCTAACCCTAAGTTTTTGCATCAAATCTATTCTAAAGGATTTCTTTGCTGGATAGATTGATCTCATACGTGGGAAGAATAAAGGCAATGTACTTTGTGCAAGAATCGGAGTAAAGGATAGCACAAAGGGTCGAATCCGTACCCTAACTTGGTGATGGATCGCTACGACGGCAACAACGGTGAAGATACCCGTTGACGGCGGCGGAGACCAGTGGCGGAGGCACACTGGCGGAGGCGACGATGATCCGGAGATCTAGAGGCGGCAGTGCTGGGGAGGCGCGGGCGAGTGTGTTTGAAGAAATTTCCAAACTTCGAACCATGGTATATATACCCAGACGCTGTCGGTGGCGCCGAGTGGAACGTCTCAGTGGCACCGAGATGCAAAACTGCTAGTAGTTGCTGCAACTCGGTGTGACCGAATTGTTCTAATCGGTGGCACCAAGATGAAAACCTAGATCAACTTACTGATTTCGGTGAGACCAGGTTGGATAAGTTGGTCTGACCGAAAATCATTAAGAGGTTTTGGAAGTTAAGCCCTTGACAGATCGGTGGCTCTGAGTGCTCCTCACGTGGAGGGTCCGAAAGTGACTTGTTCAAACTATGTGATGTAGCATGAATAGAGTTTGAGACAAGAAAAAGCATAGATAGCTAGAGGGAGTACTTAGGAGTCAAATGAGAACATTTGATCACAGGTCATACTCA
Organism: Thinopyrum elongatum; assembly: GCA_011799875.1. NCBI lineage: Eukaryota > Viridiplantae > Streptophyta > Magnoliopsida > Poales > Poaceae > Thinopyrum > Thinopyrum elongatum. The sequence goes on from CM022301.1 coordinate 151,327,114, forward strand.
TCGTTTAAGCACAAGCGGGGTTACCACTTTTACATAAAGCATTGTTGTGTTCACACCATTAGAGTTGCTTTTGCCCAATTCTTAGAGCAAAGCTCCCCCTAGATGTGATATCCCCCCTAGGAGGGATGAACTAACCTTGGGTTTTGTCGATGATGACTTCATGTAGATGTTGAAGATGTGGATGCTCAATGTTGATGTAGATCATTTGGAGCAATCCATTGGAGTGAGTTGCACTTTCAATACCTACATGGGTTAGTCTCACAAGGAACATACAAGGATATCCATAGACATAGAGTGAAACACACATATGATGATGTCCATGAAAGCATTAGGTTACCTTGTCCCTTGTCTTACCAACAAGAGGGTTTGTGACTCCTTGAACTAATGCAAGATATGAAAGTTGATTGCATAAGTTCTCGCCAAAATGAATATGAGTGAAGTATGTTGGCGGAGTCACCCTCAAGAACTCTCTAGTTCTTCTTCTTTGGGATCCACACCAACTTGATGGGAATCCTTGGAGTTGTAGTCGTACTTGATGAAGTAGAACTTGATGTAGTCTTGGGAACCCACTTGACCAAGGCCTTAGGAGCTTCTTCAAATGAGTCAATCTCCTCTTGAAGCTTGTCCTTGCCTTTTAGCTTGTGGTCTTGTGGTGGAAGATCATCTTGAGCTTGTGTTCCTTTGAAAGAAGTGGGGTCATACTTCTCTTGTTGAGGAACAAACTTTGTCTTGGGGTATTGATCTTCTTCCCACTCAACTCCATTGGCATTGAACTTTCGTTCCAAACCAACACCTTGATTCTTCCGGTGCCTTCCTTGCTTGCGTACAATTTCCTCAAATTGCTTACTTCCGGCAAGGCTCTTGTAAACTCCTTTCTCTATAATTCCCTTCAATAAGCTATTTTCTTGCTCAAGTGTAACTTGGCTAAGAGAATCATTAGTGGAATCAAGACAACTACTAGAAGCAACAATATTGGATTTAACATTGTTATTGTTACTACTAGAGGAAGAATCTTTCTTGTTCTTATTGCTAGATTTTACTTGTGGCATATAAGTAGACAAGATTAAACGCTTGGCAATGTAAGAAGAACTCTTCTTTCGGAGATCATCATTGATTGCTTTTAGGAACCCATGCTCTTGCTCTAAATTTAGTTTCTCGAAGCATAACCTCTCATGAGTCCTTAGGAGCTCTCTATGATCCTCTAGAGTTGTTTCATGAGCTAACTTAAGAGTGCTTAGTTCTTTAGTTAGACGCTCAATCTCCTTCTTATCATTGTCATTCATTTCATCTTGATTAGCAAGATTAATAGAAATTTCATCATAGTTTTCATCACTAGTGTTGTCAACAAGTAAATCATCATCACCTAGCAAATCATCTTCATCATTATTGAAATCAACATACTCGGGGTGTGATACCTTAGGGCCTTTAGCCATGAAGCATATTCCAATTCCTTCATTTGGCGAGTCAAATATGTCGTAGGAGTTGGATGACACAAGTGCAAGACCGGCAACACCTTCATCTTGAGTTTATTCGGAGTCGGAGTGATAGCTTCTCTCGGAGTAGTTGTTGGAGTCGGAACCGGATACCCATTCACCAACGTGAGCTTGATGTCTTCGTCTTGTGTAGCTTTTTGATGACTTGTCCTTCCTTTCCGAATCCTTGCTTCTACGAGAGGGTCTTCGTTCATAACGATCATCTCTACTACTTCTCTCTCTTGGTGGTGAATCATCTCTTTTACTTCTCCTTTTTGGTGAATCTTCTCTTTTCTTGTAGGGAGCCGTACACTCATTGGAGTAGTGTCCGGGTCTTCCACAAGTGTAGCAATTACGATCACGACTAGAAGATCTTTTGTCATTGTAGGATCTTGACTTGGAGCTTCTCTCTTTGCTTCTATTCTTGTAGAACTTGTTGAAGTTCTTCACCATTAAGCTCAATTCTTCATTGGAGACTTGCTTCTCACTTGATGTTGTAGGAGCTGTCGGTGTTCTGGGAATGGGGGTACCCAGACTTGCCTGCCTGTGGCCCACGACATGGCTCCATCGATGGCAGGGGATGGCCTAGCTTCAGCGACAACAACTCAAGACCCTTGCGAGGGGCCAAGCCTCGCGAGGCGGATGACACCAAGACCTCCACGAGGAGCGGCCTCCTCAGGCTGGCTGCCGAGGAGCGGAGATCTCTATGCAAGCCTCACCTCGTGAGGTCCGGATGACGTGAGCCATGACGACCAAGGCCAGGCGGGCGCCAACGGGCACAGTGTACCAGTTTCCTCTTCGGTGCTAAAGAGGCAAGCGCAGGCGCAGAGTCCCGAGGAATTAGCCAAAGGTTTCCATTCTCGTGCAACAAGACCAAGACAGCCAGGACAACAGGACGGAGGTCATCACCGAGCCCACCACGGCGTCACAACCAGAGGCTTTCGGAGGCGAAGACTACTTTTGTCAGGATAGCATGTACTAGCTGTCCCCCTTTGAATTTGGCCATTGTGGGATCCCTTCCCACCTTTCATTTGGGAAGAGGACCAAGGCCACTATAAATAGGACTTAGCCACCACCGTAGAGAGGGACCGGACCGGATTGGACCCCCGGACGGATCATTCAGATCACCCTCACTCCACCAGCTCACTCGAGCTCAAGAACACCTCTCCTCCTGAGGCTGTTCGCCACTGTACTAGTTCATTCTCAGCCCCTCGAGGCCAATCCACCACAAAGCAGGAGTAGGGTTTTACACCGCAAGGTGGCCCGAACCTGGGTAAACTGTTGTGTCTCTTTTCCTTACAGTTCATTGAGCTAGGCTGTGAGATTAGCGAGTAGGCAGATTGGGGAGGATGAGTTCTTCGCACGCACCCTAGAGTTTGAACCTCTCAAGGGTTTGCGGAACCCGAAATCCGACATTTGGCGCGCCAGGTAGGGGTGCGTCGGAGCCTCTCTTCCGCCGGTCGATCCACCATCGCTCCACCGCTTCCATGGCTGACGCTCGTCGAGCTCGTGCTGAGCGCCAGGCCGCCCTCGCCGCCCGCGTCGCTCAGACAGCGCCTGCGGGTGATGGCTGCCCTCGCCGTCCCCCGTCTCCAGTGGCGAACGCCGCCACCGGCCCCGCGGGGCACGAGCAGCAAGCTTCGTCACTGCACCCTTCTGTGCGGCGGGATGGGCGCACCGCCACCCCGTCGCTGACTCCGGCTGGTTCGTCGTCTCATGCTCGTCGCTGGCCGGCGAACGCGCAGGCTGCGTTGCTCATGGTGCGCGAGCTCCTGCGCTACCGCCCCATCGACGACCTCTACGAAGACTGGCTGGACCGCATCGCCGAGCTTGTCAGCGCCGCCGGGGACTCTCCCGCACCATCTCGCTCGCTGCCTCACCCGCCGCCTGCTGCGGGTGACATAGCCCACAGAGCACCTCCTCCACCTCCCCGTCAAGATGTCGCCCTCGAGCCAAGGCGCGAGGCCCCGCGGCGCGACCCGCCGCGCAGGCCGCCGGCACGTGAAGAGGAAAGCTGCCAGGTGGTGCAGCGGCCACAAGAAGATGCTCGTGCACTCCCAGCACCGCCACATCAAGACCGCGTGCCGCCTGCAGCGGTGGCGCGCGAGCGCCAAGACCAGGCTCCACCTCCACAACGGGCTCCCGTGACCATAGAGGGTTGCCGCGCATTCACTCTGGAGCTACACAGCGTCGTCTGGCCGAGGAAGTTCAAGCCCGACCTGCCTCCGCGCTACGACGGCACCCCCGACCCTGCCGAGTTCCTACAGCTCTATGAGCTGAGCATCGAGGCAGCCAACGGCGACGAGAAGGTTATGGCGAACTGGTTTCCCATGGCCCTCAAGGATGGTGCGCGCTCGTGGCTCCTGAACCTGTCCGCGGGATCGATCTCCTCCTGGGGCGAAATGCGAGAGCGTTTCGTCGCCAACTTCCAGGGCACTCGCGACCGTCCACCGGCTGCGGGTGACCTGCGGCGCATCAAGCAGCAGCCAGAAGAGACCTTGCAGAAGTACATCCAGCGCTTCAACAGTGTCCGCCTCAAGATCCCCAAGGTGTCGGACAAGGCCATCATCTCGGCGTTCACTGATGGCGTCCGCGACGTCAAGATGAAGGAAGAGCTCGCCATACATGAGGACCTGTGCACGGCCCTGGAGATGTTCAACATGGCAACCAAGTGTGCGAGAGCTGAGGAAGGTCGCCTCTCTCTCCTGGAGCTCCCAGGGGCTGACCCAGAAGACAAGAAGGCCAAAGCCAAGGACGTGAAGCGCAAGGGACCGGCCGTGCTCGTGGCCGAACCAGAGATGAAGCGCAGCTGCAACCACCCAGAGTCATCCAAGGGCAGCCGCCCGTTCTGCGTCTTCCACAACATGCACAGCCACAACACCAACGACTGCCAAGAGCTCAGGGCCATCCGCGACGGGCGCCTCGGTCGACGCCCCGAGCGCAGCGACCGAGGCTACGGCAGCGGAGGAGGCCGAGGTGGAGGACGCTGGGATGGCCACGACCCTCACCAAGAATGGCGCGATCAGCCTCGTGAGGACCGCTGGCAGGGCCAACCTCGCGAGGGCCCCTGGAGGGACCAGCCTCGTGAGGACCGTCCTCAGGGCAACGCTGGCCTTCCTCCGCTGCCGCCACCACCAAGAAGGAATGACGACCACCACCAGGACGAGGGGTCTGTGGGCTTCCAGGAGCCTCGTGCCATCGCCTGCATCCTGGGCGGCGCTCAGGCCCCTGCCTCTCATCGCATCTTCAAGCAGTTTGCCCGTGAGGTGAACGCGGCCCTCCCCAAGCTTGAGGCAACGCGTCCGCTCAGGTGGTCCAAGTGCACCATCACCTTCAGCCCATCCGATCAGCTTAAGTGTGCGGCAACTGCCGGCGCTCTCCCGATGCTCTGCTCGCCTACCATTAGCAACGTGCTCGTCACCAAGACTCTCATCGATGGCGGTGCGGGGCTCAACGTTCTCTCCATCGAGACATTCGACCGACTCCAGGTGCCCTATGACCAGCTGCAACCTACCAAGCCTTTCTCAGGAGTGACCGACGGCTGCACCACCCCGATAGGGCAGATCCACCTCCCTATCACCTTCGGCAAGCGCGACAACTACCACACTGAGCTCATCGACTTCGACGTCGCCCACATTCGCCTTGCATACAATGCCATCCTTGGGTATCCGGCCCTGGCCAAGTTCATGGCGGTGACTCATCATGGTTACAATGTCCTCAAGATGCCAGGGAGCTGCGGCGTCATCACGGTCGCCTGCGAGGAGAAGGACACGGTGTGCTCTCTCGAGCGCGCCTACCAGGCTGCGGCGGTCGAGAACCCAGACGATGAAGGCACCATCTACACTCCTGAGGCTGTCCCCAAGAAGAAGAAGCAGCTGCTCTACCAAGGACCTCAGGAGAGCGGGGTGTCCAGCGGCACCACCTCAGGCCCTGCGCCCACTGACGGGGCGCCTCCCTTTCTCGCATAGGAAGGCGCGCCCGACGCCCCTCTGAGGCTGGGCTCAGGGGCTCTCCTCTGGAGGGCCTCTGACCTGGCCAACATCACGAGGGAGGCGCTCGGGCACCATGTGGAGGCGTGCTTTAGCGCGCGCTTCCGCCAGGAGGGTACAAGGCGCGAGGTGCCAGGTGCTCAGGAGTTCATCACCAAGGCAATCGAGGAGCTTCAGGAGGCAAGAGCTATGCGAGGCGACCATCGCCCACCACCCGGCGCGGCTCCTTGTCCCGGCAAAGACAGCAAGCTGCGCGTCTACGTCAACATCCCAGGGCTCAACAGGGCCGTATCTCAGGAGCGCTTCTGGCCGTCCCGCGCTGGCCGGTGCGAGGGTCCCCCTCACAGCTATGTTCACATGCCTTTGGGCTTGTCGAGCGTAGCTGCTGCACTCCGGCGCCACATGTGGGGCGTCCTGGCTGCTCATGAGGCCAGAAGCCAGGCGATTCTGTCAGAGGAGGAGATGGATCCTCGCGAGCCCCCTGGGCCCCCAGAGCCTCCCAAGGTTCAGGGCCTGGGCGGCTCATGAGGAGCGACTTCTGCAGCACACGTCTTCAGCTACTCCAAACATCTCTTCAGCAACGGTGCCAGGTGACATTTTCTGGTTTGTTCAGTTGGGGGCGCCCCTCGGGCTGCATTATCCCCAAGCCGCATGGGTCTGTCCCTGCGGCATGTATCGTTTTGCATCTATCAGAACTAGCTCTACCTTATCTATGGGTTGATTTATGTTATCACCTGCTTGCATGGTGTTCTATCGCCTCCGCAGCCTCCCACATTGCTGACCAGCCTCTTGCTCATTCCGCAACGGGGGCTACACATGCTGGCACGACGCTTGTGCTCTGGTCCGTCCCTGCAACGCTGACAAATCTGAGAGATCGAACTCTGGCTCGCGTCCTACCCCGCGCACGTCACCTCACCAGATCCTCAGTGCCTTCATCTTCTTGCGGAAAGATCAACGACAGGATAGCAAGCACGATTGTGAGTTATACTCTCCTCTCGGACTAACCCGCAGTAATCCATGGAGTTTAGCCACGGGTGGCCCCGCCGGCCATCCCTTGTTCACGCAATTCACTTGCACGTTAAAGGGGGAGGGGGGGCTCCTGAGCATCACGCCTCAGGAGCTCTTACTGACTCTCCAGCCCTCACCCCCTGGCCTTGACCACGGCATCGTGACCTGGCATACCAGCGGCGGCTGAGCCTCGCTCGAGGGTCGGGACCCGAGGATGTAGAGCACCTAGATGAGCGGGGAGAAGGGGAGGTCGGCGTGAGCCGTACCTAGAAGCATCACTTCCAAGGCACAATCAGGCGCTGCGCAAAGGAATCACTTCAGGCCTACTAAGATAAGTCACCCGTGCATATCAGAGTGAACCTCGTCGTTCGGTATTTTGATTCTCGCAATCTCGCTTCGGCAATGCCGCTTCCCTTTTCGGCCTCCAGGGAGCTGCTTGCACGCCAAAGGGGACCTCTTGAGCATAGCGCCTCAGGAGCTCTTACCGGACCTGGGGTCGCTCACCTCCTGGCCTTGACCACGGCATCGCGACCTGGCATACCAGCGACGGCTGAAGCCTGCCTGGGGACTAGGACCTACCGGCGTAGAGCACTAAGCTACCACGAGAACGAAAAGGGGGAACCATGCCGAAGCAAGATGCGCGGCTGCAACATCATACTAGGAATAATAAACATTGGAGCAAAAGCATTACAGTTTTTTACATACCCCCACGGGGTTTGTCACAATTCCGCGCAGGGAAACAAAAGAAGGAAACGTCAAGGGACCCCGGCTGCTGGGCATCACCGACGACGCCGAGCGGACGCCGCTGTCGCGCTCCGGGCACGGCGAGAGCTCGGCGGCACGTAGCTGTCGTCACTGGACTCCGGAGAATCGCTGGGCTCGGGAGAGTCGCTGGATTCCCAGGAGTTGTCGCTGCTGCTGGAGGAGCTGCCGGCGAGGCCGGAGGCGGGCTCGACATCCGCGACAGCGCCACAAGGACTGCTTTCCCGGGGGCAACACTCCGAACATCGGCCCTCCTCATCGAAGACCTTGAAGAACAACGTAGAGGCGCCATCGTACTCAAAGTGGATGGCGAGGGCCCCCTCTGGACGGCAGGCGCGGGCGACCTCGCCCCATCCTCGGGTCATGAAGATGTCGCCTGGGGGGACGGCCTCGACCTCTGCCCCCGAGGCTAGGCCGCAGCACCCGGTGTGCTGCAGCCACAGTTCAAGTGGCCGTCTCGGCGGCATCTCCTCAGCGAAGAACCTCGGGAGCCGGATCCACATGCGCGGCGGCATTGCCGCCCACACCCTGAACTCGCGCGAGGTCCCCTCGCCATGGGTTCGCCGGCCTGCTGGCCGCGCAGCCTCGGTCAGTCCGCTGAGACCCCGGCCCGCGCGGTGCTGGGCATTACCGCCCTGTCCGGAGCCCTGCGCGCAGGCGTATAAAGGAAGCAGGAAGCCAGGCGGAGGCCGCTCGTACCAAGGCCGCGTCACCTCTTGCCTTTCGTCGGCGTCATAAGGGCGGCCGAGCCACTTCTTCGGCGGAAGTGGCCCCGGCTCCTCCCGAGGGGTTTTTCCCTTCTCCGCTGAAGAGAATCTCCTGATCGGCGCCATGGATGCTGCTGCAAGATGGCGAGACAAAGAAGAAGAAGAAGGAGCGGGCAGCGAGAAGATGGAGATGAGTGAGGGGGGCTCTGCCCCTCCCCTCATTTATAGCCAGAGGGAGGCCAACCGCCGGCCTCCATGATCCCATGCAATGATGGTTTTTCTCTGCATGCAGCAGGGTCTCGTCAAGTCAAGCAGTTGCCGAGCTGCCGTGGGGAAGCGAAGACGCCCATGTCCCATCAATCGCCACGCGTCGACCAAGGCCGCAGGCGGTTAGGGCCCGCGGTGCTCCGCACTTGCCCCTTGGCTTCGTCTCGAAGCCAAGTTCGAGCACGCCTTGGGCCCAGGGGCTACTGTCGGCGTTCTGGGAATGGGGGTACCCAAACTTGCCTGCCTGCGGCCCACGGCATGGCTCCATCGATGGCCTGGTACGGCCCAGCTTCAGCGACAACAACTCAAGACCCTCGTGGGGGGCCAAGCCTCGTGAGGCGGACAACACCAAGACCTCCACGAGGAGCGGCCTCCTTAGGCTGGCTCCCGAGGAGCGGAGATCTCTATGCAAGCCTCACCTCGTGAGGTCCGGATGATGTGAGCAATGGCGACCAAGGCCAGGCGGGCGCCAGCGGGCGCAGTGTACCAGTTTCCTCTTTGGTGCTAAAGAGGCAAGCGCAAACGCGGAGTCCCGAGGAATCAGCCAAAGGTTTCCATTCCCGTGCAACAAGACCAAGACCGCCAGGACGGCAGGATGGAGGTCATCACCGAGCCCACCACGGCGTCACAACCAGAGGCTTTCGCAGGAGAAGACTACTTTTGTCAGGATAGCATGTACTAGTTGTCCCCCTTTGAATTTGGCTGTTGTGGGATCCCTTCCCGCCTTTCATTTGGGAAGAGGACCAAGGCCACTATAAATAGGACTTAGCCACCATCGTAGAGAGGGACCGGATCAGATCGGACCCCCGGACGGATCATTCAGATCACCCTCACTCCACCAGCTCACTCGAGCTCAAGAACACCTCTCCTCCTGAGGCTGTTCGCCACTGTACTAGTTCATTCTCAGCCCCTCGAGGCCAATCCACCACAAAGCAGGAGTAGGGTTTTACACCGCAAGGTGGCCCGAACCTGGGTAAACTGCCGTGTCTCTTTTCCTTACAGTTTGTCGAGCTAGGCTGTGAGATTAGCGAGTAGGCAGACTGGGGAGGACGAGTTCTTCGCACGCACCCCAGAGTTCGAACCTCTCAAGGGTTTGCGGAACCCGAAATCCGACAGGAGCATCACATGAAGCTTTGTAAGCATCGCTTGACTTGTTGTGGAGCTCTTCCTTATCCTTAAGTGACATCTCATGAGCAACAATTCTACCAATGACTTCCATGGGCTTGAGATCTTTGTAATGGGGCATCATTTGGATCAAGGTGCACACGGTATCATATTTTCCATCCAAGGCTCTTAGGATCTTCTTGATGATGAATTTGCCGGTCATCTCTTCGCTTCCTAAGCCGGCAATCTCATTTGTGATGAGAGCAAGCCTAGAGTACATCTCAGTGACTCCTTCATCATCCTTCATCTTGAACTTGTCAAGTTGACTTTGAAGCACATCCAATTTTGATTCCTTGATGGACTCGGTACCTTCGTGCATATCAACCAAAGTATCCCAAATTTCCTTTGCATTCTCAAGGCGGCTGATTTTGTTGAATTCTTCGGGGCGTAATCCATTGAAGAGAATATCGCAAGCTTGAGCATTGTATTGCAACATCTTCATTTCTTCCATGGACGCTTCATGATCCGGTTCTTTTCCATCCTCGAAGAAATCACCTTGCAAGCCAATGCACACAATATATAGCCTAAACAGCAGGGTTATGACCAAGAATATGCATTTTCATCTTATGCTTCCAACTAGCAAAATTAGTACCATCAAAGTAAGGACCTCTGCGGTGGTAATTTTCCTCGCTAGACGCCATACTCTCCTAGGTTGTGAAACTAAGGCTATGATCACCAAAGCTATGGAAATCAAGGCAAATGGAGACCAAAGCTCTGATACCACTTGTAGGATCGAAAGTAGGTCTAGAGGGGGGTGATTAGACTACTTGACCAAATAAATATCTAACCTTTTCCCAATTTTAGTTGTGGGCATATTTTAGCAATTAGCACAAGTCAGGCAATCAACCTACACATGCATTTCTAAGAGTGTAGCAGCAGAAATTAAAACATTGCATATGAAGGTAAAGGGAAGGGTTTGGAGAGTGCAAACGCAATGATGACACGGAGATTTTTGGCGTGGTTCCGATAGGTGGTGCTATCGTACATCCACGTTGATGGAGACTTCAACCCACGAAGGGTAATGATTGCGCGAGTCCACGGAGGGCTCCACCCACGAAGGGTCCACGAAGAAGCAACCTTGTCTATCCCACCATGGCCGTCGCCCATGAAGGACTTGCCTCACTCGGGTAGATCTTCACGAAGTAGGCGATCTCCTTGCCCTTACAAACTTCTTGCTTCAACTCCACATCTTGTCGGAGGCTCCCAAGCGACACCTAACCAATCTAGGAGATACCACTCTCCAAAAGGTAATAGATGTTGTGTTGATGATTAACTCCTTCGTCTTGTGCTTCAAATGATAGTATCCCCAACACTCAACTCTCTCTCACAGATATGGATATGGTGGAAAGATGACTTGAGTGGAAAGCAACTTGGGGAAGGCTAGAAATCAAGATTCTTGTGGTAGGATTGGTATATCTTGATCTCAACACATGAGTAGGTGGTTCTCTCTCAGAAAATGTAAGCTGGAAGTGTAGGCACGTTCTGATAGCTCTCTCACATGGAGAAGGGGGTGGAGGGGTATATATAGCCTCCACACAAAATCCAACTGTTACACACATTTGACCCAACTCGGTCAGCCCGAATAGAAGAACTCGGTGAGACCAATTTAGTTCATATGTGAATGTTAGGAATCTCGGTGGGACCGACTGGAACAACTCGGTGGGACCGATGTGCTAGGGCTAGGGCAAAACCTCATCTCGGTGGTGCCGATTGCGTGAACTCGGTGAGACCAATTTTAGCAAAGAGCAAATAGAGAGTTGGTCAAGCAAACTTGGTGTGACTGATCGCTCATTTTGGTGAAACCAAAATGTTACAAAGGGAAACAGAGAGTTTGCAGGGCCATCTCGGTGAGACCGAGATCCGTATCGGTGTGACCGAGGTGTTAGGGTTTCTGGCAGTGGCTATGTCAAATGAACTCGGTAGCGCCGGATAGAAGATTTTGGTGGGGCCGAGTTTGACTTCGGGTTTTGGACATATTTGGAATGAGAAAGTGGTTGAGGGATTTGGAGCAATATCACTAAGCATTTTGAGCAAGTAGACCATTAAGCAACACCTCATCCCCTTTTAATAGTATTGGCTTTCCTATGGACTCAATGTGATCTTGGATCACTAAAATAGAAATGAAGAGTCTTGAGCTTTTGCCAATATGTGTCCTTAGCATTTTGAGGGGTCCACATCTCTAGTCCATGCCATGCCATTCATTGAACTTTCTGAAGTACTAGACTTGAATGTATATTAGTTCAATGAGCTATATGTTGTTATGAATTACCAAAACCACCCGGGGATTAGTTGCACTTTCAGTACCAATCTGAGGTTTTGGAACAAAGATTGAATACAAGAGATGAACTAGGGTATGAGATGAGATGGTGCTGGTGAAGATGCTGATGAAGATTGGTCCTCCCACGATGAGAGGATCATTGGTGATGTCGATGGCTTTGATTTCCCCCTCTCGGAGGGAAATATCCCCGGCGAAATCGCTCCACCGGAGAGCAAAAGTGCTCCTTCCCAGGTTCCGCCTCGAGAGAGCGACGATTCATTCCAATAGTCTTCCTCTTAATTTTTAGGGCAAATGACTTCATATTGCAGAAGGAGGGGGGCAGAGGCCAGCTATGGTCCCCACAAGGCATCGGGATGTGCCTAGGGGGGTATGGCGTGCCATGTTGCCCTTTGGGCAACAGGTGGCCCCTTCTGGTATTTCTTTGTTCTAGTATTTTTTATATTGAATAAAAATCTCTATGAAGTTTTAGGTCATTTGGAGGTTCGTAGAATAGCTATCTCCGTTGTAGCTCTTTTAGGTCCAGAATTCCATCTGCCGGTAATTTCCCTCTCCTTGTAGATCTTGCAAATTAAGAGAGAAAAGGCAGTATCATAAAGTGAAATAATGACCAAAAACATTACAAATAGGGATTTCTATTTCTGTGACCCTCCTTCCTTAGTTGTGCTCAGTTTTCCCCAACCCATCTAACTTTGCTCACTTTTGCCCTCCTCCACTCGCCCACGCCTCACAAAAGGCCAAATAGTGCCTTTTCGTCCGATAAAAGCCTTTGACCGTTACTTCGCAAGTGCTACTACGTGGGGATGACATGTAAGGCCACATGCATTCACGTGGAACTGAAGGCCGCATGCATTCGCGTGGGACCAACATGTAAGGCCGCATGCATTCGCATGGCACTGAAGGCCACATGCATTCGCGTGGGACCAACATGTAAGGCCGCAGGCATTCGGCTGGGCATGCGACCGCATGCATTCCCATGGGACCGACATGTAAGGCTGCATGCATTCGTGTCGGCATGCAAGACTGAATCAGCATCGCCTGCTGTAAGCGTCTGCTCATGTTTTCACACACCGGGAGTCGCCCCGCCGCTCTGATTAATGGCGGTTTAATGCCACAACCCACCCCTTCTCGTGCCATATATGAAACCCCCTGCCCCATTTTGCCGCTTGCCTCCACAACCTTATCCGCTGCCGGTGCCACTGCAGCACAAACCCTAGCTCTCCTCTCCCTCCTCCCCTTCCTCTTCCATGGCGTGGCCGTGCAGCATCACTCTTCGTGAAGCCGAGCTTCTCACCATCTGTGACATCCCGGCGCCACCGGACATGCGCCTCCCGGTAGGATGGGTTCTGAGTGCTGGGGGTCTTCTTGTGGCGCCTACCCCCCGGTTGGTATGGTCGCCTTTGCACGTGCTGTCCGTAGGTTTCGGGCACATCTGACGCCGGAGGAGAGGGCACATCCAGGTTTCGAGCCTAAGGCCCTATTCTGGCCACAAATCCTCGGCCAGGACCGGGCCGTCGGATCCAGCAGTTCGATGACCCCAACCCGAAGCCGCGCTTTAACATCGCCAAGCGATGTGCCTTCTGGAAAGGCCTGAGCTTCGATGAGGTCATTGTCATGTGCTGCTTGTAGGTTGCTGAAAAGATTAGTTTTGGATTTGGGAATAGGGCCGCGCCAAAGTTGTTGTTTTATTTGAATAAAATATGTATGAATTCGTATTGAATATGTGCACAAATCATTTGGAATGATTGTATTTCGAGTTGTTTTGCATGCACTTGGAATGACTGATGATTTATGTGCGAAAATCATTTGGAATGATTGTATATCTAGTTGTTTGCATGCACATGGAATAACTCGTGAATTCTGAAAAAAGAAAAAAAATAAAAGCAGCTAAAAATTTGAAATCCTTTTGCATGGAGGCCTCTTATGTGCAATGGCTTGTGGGAAAATGATAAACTGACAATACCACAAATAAAAAGTCAATTTTTCATTTTTCTAGTGCCATACATGACTTTTTTGTGAAGCAAGTGCCATAAATAATATTGCAAATAGTGCCCTTACAATTTTCACGTGAAGTATATCACATGGTATTCCAACTACCAATGTTTCATGAATTTCTGAGTGATATTGCCATTTTTCATCGATATATTGAATTTCGTGCGATTTATATCAAGTAATTCAAATTTGAACTGCAAGTGTGCTCTAGTTTGGTCCAATAAATTCTGAAAAATCAGTTTCACCTTTCACATTGTGAATGTAGGCAGTATCCACAAAGAAAATTCAAATTAGCAACCATTTTATATGCTTATTCATTCATGCAATTTTGCATTAATCTGCGAAAAATTATAGAAAAAAGAAAAAGGCTCAAAAATTGAAATCCTTTTGCATGGGTCCTCTTATGTGTAATGGCTTGTGGGAAAAACGATAAAATGACAATACCACAAATAAAAAGACAATTTTCCATTTTTCTAGTGTCATACATGACTTCTTTTTGTGAAGCAAGTGGCATGAATAATAGGGTAAATAGTGCCCTCACAATTTTCACCTAAAGTATACCACTTGGGATTCCAGCTGCCAATTTTTTATGAATTTACTTGTGGCATTGCCATTTTTCGTTGATTGAATTTCCGGCAGTTTACATCAAGGAATTCAAATTTGAACTGCAAGTGTGCTCTAGTTTGGTCCAATAAATTCTGAAAAATCATGTTACCCTTCCACATTAGGAATGTAGGCAGTACCCACAAAGAAAACTCTAATTCCCAACCATTTTATATGATTAGTCATCCATGCAATTTTGACAACACATTGAAATAAATTATAGAAAATGAAAAAATGCTCAAAAATTGAAATCCTTTTGCATGGTGGCCTCTCATGTGCAATGGCTTGTGGGAAAAATGATAAGCTGACAATACCACATACTTGAAAAAAAACTTCACAAAACTGAACTATCTCATATGAAGATCAATGACTTTCAACTAAGATGACCATACCCATGAGCATCTTCATGGCATAGTAGATGATAACATGACCATTTTTGGAACTAACAAGGGTGTTACCATTGTGAGCAATAATTCCAAAAAAGATTGAAGATTTGGTTAATAAAAAGTTAATTTTCCATTTTTCTAGCGCCACACATGACTTTTTTTTGTGAAGCAAGTGCCATGAATAATATTGTAAATAGTGCCGTTGCAATTTTCACCTGAAGTATACCACATGGGATTCCAACTGCCAATTTTTCATGAATTTCTGAGTGATATTGCTGTTTTCATTGATTTATTGAATTTCCGGTGATTTACATCAAGTAATTCAAATTTGAACTACAAGTGTGCTCTAGTTTGGTCCAATAAATTCTAAAAAATCATTGTCACCTTCCACATTAGGAATGTAGGCAGTACCCACAAAGAAAACTCTAATTCGCAACCATATATGATTAGTCATCCATGCAATTTATAGAAAATGAAAAAATGCTAAAAAATTGAAATCCTTTTGCATGGTGGCCTCGGATCCACAATATTGAAATAATTAGCCATAAACAAACAAACTTCAGTAGATAAGGTAGCATACACATCTCGGATCAACAAACTAAAAGTAGATAAGGTAGCATGCACATCTCGGATGAATATAGCAAACTTCAGTAGATAGTGATAAACAAACTAAAAGTACATCACATCTCCAATTACACAACTACGAGCTTCCACTAATCCTCTAGCTTTGCTTTTTACATGATAAGCCCTAAAACATTGTCATCTTCGCTCATACGCTTTATGAGGTATGAATACCTATCCTCCTCTGCATATTCATCCTCGTGCTCCTCCTCGTTGGCAGCTGGAGCAGGCTTATTCAACTAATCCTCGTCCTCCTCCTCAACTACCATTTGCCCATCCTCAGCATAGGCCTTTCGATGGTCCTCATAAACTCTTCCACATTATCAGGCATAATTATGTGTAGAGACAGACCAGGAGGAGGTTGCACGCATCTCACCCCAGAATAGCTACGAGCTCTTGTTTGACCTTTAGATTTGGTGGGTCGCGGCGAGAACCGTACGAGTACCAGCGAGCTCGCTGATGAGGATCTGACGACTCCATTGGCTCACACATCGCCCAGATGAAAAACCCCATACAAGTCTGTCGGAAGTCGGGCTCCAAGGACCCAAAGGTTCGAACACCGGGGTGAGCTCGTTCTTACCACCTTGCCCTCTTCCTCAGCTAAACCACGACAAAGCTACGAAGAGAACGCACTAGTGGGAGCGGACCGGTGACACAGCAATTTACCCAGGTTCGGGCCACCTTGCGGTGTAAAACCCTACTCCTGCTTGGTTGTGATTGCTCTGGTGCGAGAGAGAGAGAGAGAGAGAGAGAGTACAAGGTTTTGGGTGGATGAGTTGATCCCCTCTATAGTGGCACCCCGCCCTCCTTTTATATCTGCCTTGGTCCTCTTCCCCAGAAAACATTGGTGGGAAGGGTTGCCACACAACGGCAAGTTTGAAGGGGGACAGGGGCGCAGTCTGTCCTGACGAAAAGGCGGTCTTCGCCTACAAAGCGACCGTCCATGACGCGCCGGTGGGCTCGAGGATGACCTCCACCCTGCGCGCCCTCCGTCTTGGTCTTCTTTCACCGATCGGGCAACCTTTGGGGATTGCTTTGGGAACTGGATTGCTGGCCTTTCTCCGTTAGCACAAAAGGGGTAAACCACTTCATCCACACCTGCTGGTACGGCCTCTGCCACTGTTCGTCGCCACGCACGTCACCCAAGTGATGGATGCGAGACTGCGCGGCCAAGCCGAATAGCCCTCGCCTTGCATGCCTTCATGAGGATGCCTTGGGAGGCAACCTCGAGAAGTCGCCTCGCGAGAGAGCCTCACCAGGCTCTCGGTGAAGTCGCTGTCTTGCTTGCCCTCTCCCTGAGGAGGGGTCCTCAGGTGGGCAGGGCTACATAAGGGGTTTTGCTCGAGGTGCCCGCTGGTGGGCCACCTAATGGGACTTCGCCATGTGTCATGCCCTGGGCCGAAGGCAGACGGGCCTGGATACCCTAGGCTCCATGGGCCCGACAATAGCCCCCGGGCCCGCGGGTGCACGTTCCAGCCTATTCGGGGGCGAAACAGCGCGGGCCCCAATCGCCTGCGGGCCAGGCATGACGCTTGGTGCACGAACTAACGGTAGACGCCCCCACTTCTCCCACAATGCCTCGATGACTGCCCGCGCTGACATAAAGCCTACGCGCACACTGATACGTCTTTAACATATCTATAATTTTTTATTGTTCCATGCTATTATATTATCTGTTTTGGATGTTTTATATGCATTAATATGCTATTTTATATTATTTTTGGGACTAACCTATTAACCTAGAGCCCAGTGCCAGTTTCTGTTTTTTCCTTGTTTTTAAGTTTTACAGAAAAGGAATACCAAACGGAATAAAACTTTCGCGATGATTTTTCTTGGACCAGAAGACACCCAGAGGACTTGGAGAGGGGTCCAGAAGGTTCCCGAGGAGGCCACAAGCCTGCTAGGCGCGCCCTAGGGGGCGGGGGCTCGCCCTGAGGGCTTGTGGGCCCCTCGGGAGTCCTCCAACCCTAATCTTTGCACTATAATTGTCGGTGTACTAAGTATTGGGCCACTAGTACCCCGTACTTGTGCACGGGCAGTTGTAGCCATCCTTGCGGCAAGGCTTGCCGGGAACAGCTCAAGGTCGATTCAAGTCATCAAGGAAATCATCAAGTCAGAGATCTAAGGATCAACGGATAAGCAAAGCAGGAATCCGAAGGCCAGCTTCCCCGGCAAGATCCTTGCCGGGATGGCCTGTGGAGCCCGGCAAGGCTTGGCGCCCGGTAAAGCCTTGGCGTCCGGCAAGGCTTGGCGCCCGGCAAGACTTGCCGCCCGACAAGATTCAGCGCTTGGCGAGATTCTGCCACTGTGCCACCGCTTCGGCACAATAACAAGTCTGACATTCTGGGTCCTTCTCTGGATGCGTGGCGACGCGCCAGTGGAGGAGAGCTTAAGCGGTGCTGATGGGATGGCCCCTTTTTCCATCCTCAAGAAAGTGAGGACACCTAAACGGACACCTCACGATGCACTAAATGCGTTTGTCCTAATCCGTCAGGGGTTAGGTATGATACCCTGTAGCTACTTTACACCGCAATGTATGTACATTGTGCCACTGTGGTGACCCCTTTGAGCATATAAAAGGAGGCCCAAGGCAACTGCTATAGAGGGAGGAGAACTTCGGGCCCATTCTGCATGCGTAGCTGCTCTTTGAACGTACTGTTCATTGCGAGCGCTCCTGAAGGCTGGGCTCAAGAACATCAATAAGAACACAAAGCAGGAGTAGGGTTTTACGCTGATCAGCGGCCCGAACCTGGGTAAAAACCTCACGCGCCGTTCATTGGTTCTGCTCTTTGCGTATACCTCTCCCCCCGCCGAATCGTAAAGGGATCTCTCGGGATCCCATAGGTGTCGTGCCCCGACATCTTTGGCGTGCCAGGTAGGGGGATTGAAGGTTGCGTGAACCTGATCTAGTGATCGGCGCCTTAGTTTCTTCATCATCTTCATCATCATGCCACCCAAGAAGAAGAGCGCTGCGACGGCGCAACCGTCCACGTCCGTTTTGCCTACACCTTCGCGTACAAGCGACGACGTGGGTGCAGAAGGAAGAGGACTAGAACCCCCACGGCGTTCTGGTGATCCAAGCCAAGCCAGCGGTATCGTTCGCAGTGGCAGTGGTAACCTGCACGCCGCTGGATCTAGAGATGGCGCTGTGTTGCCTACGGGTGGCACAACGAACTCGAGAGATCGAAGGGCGCCTGCTGGAGCCCCTGCGCCGGCGCAAGCCTCGCGACCTACCTAGGTCGTGCGTGATGAGCGATGTCATGGCGCTGGTGGTTCAGGGCGTCCCCATGAAAAGGTCTCTGCGCATAGATCCCAAGATGCGCGGGACCAGCATGCACACCGAGCTGCCGGCGGAGGTGGCGCACGGTCGCGTGACCATGGTGGTGCTCCTTCTAACATGGTTAGGAGTCAGAGCACCTCACATACCTCGCACTTGTCGCCGCCACCTACGCCAGCGGAAGCCTTGGCACGTGTGCAGCTGCTCCTCGATTTTCCTCCCGCCCCGGAGAAGATGGAGGAGTGGCGAGCTACTATCCAGAGCCTTATCGGCTTCGCCAACAAGGATGGACTGCAAGAGGCAGGGCCCTCGCAGCAGAGGCCCATCGATCCGGCGCGAGCCGATGTAGAGAAAACCGGAGGTGGTGCAACCACAGTGCACTCCCCTCCGCGGCACCAGCGGCGGCCGACAACTCAGCAAGTCGACCGCCATGAAGAAGTTTCCATGGCGTCGTCCGATCCACGGATGCGCCGTGATCAGCGTCAAGTTCTCCAGGAACGAGGCAAGGAGGACGCTCGAACAACCATCGAGCGGTGACGGGAAGCGTGCTATCAGTCTGATAAGCGCGTGGGGCCGGCTGTCGACGAGCCTGCGCCAGGGGACGTAGGAGACTTGCCTTACGAGGTAGGGACTCCAGCGTTTACCCGTGAGCTGCGGCAAGTCCGGTGGCCCAATTCCCGAACCTTCAAGCCGGAGGTCCCAGAGAAATATGATGGTAAGACCCATCCCTCGGAGTTCCTGAGCATCTACACCATTGCGGTGCAGGCTGCCGGGGGCCGAGATGACAAAATACTTGCCAACTACTTCCCGTTGGTGCTTGAACCCAACGTCAGGTCGTGGTTGATGCATTTGCCAGAGAATTCCATTTCTTCCTGGTCAGATCTGTGCCATCAGTTTGTTGGCGCCTTTGTTGGAGGCCACCAAGCTCCTGGCCAAGAGAGCGATTTGCACATCATCC
This sequence comes from Thinopyrum elongatum, assembly GCA_011799875.1. Lineage (NCBI taxonomy): Eukaryota > Viridiplantae > Streptophyta > Magnoliopsida > Poales > Poaceae > Thinopyrum > Thinopyrum elongatum. The sequence goes on from CM022301.1 coordinate 151,346,595, forward strand.
CTCAGAAGGAGGGCGAGTCCCTGTGTAAGTTTATGCAGAGGTTCAGCCGAGTGCAGTACAATATTCCCGACGTTCATCCTGCCGCTGTCATTAGCGCGTTTCACCAGAACGTGTGTAACCACAGAATGCGGGAAGAGCTGGCAATGAACAAAGTTAGGAGTATTGCCGAGCTTTACGCTCTGACCGACAAGTGCGCTCGAGCTGAAGAGGGGAGGAAACTCCCTGGTGAGGTTGTTGGCGCGGCGGGCGAGTCCGAAGATGAAGACGCCGCGGCCCCGTCAAGGAAAGGCCGGCGGCGGAACAGGAAGCGCGGAGGCAAGGCCGTGCTTGCTATCGAGGAATCCGACAACCCCGGCGCCGCCAAGAAGGCCAAGGTTGGCGACCCCGGCAAGGATCTTGCCGGGTGCCCTTCCTGTCAGGCCTTGGAGGCTGCCGACAAGTCGGAGAACTCCGGCAAGCAGTATTGCAAGATCCATCGCACCAAGGGCCACGATCTCCAGAACTGCCGGCAAGTTGAGCAGCTTGCCGAGAAGCAGAGGGCTGAATACGAGAGGCGAGATAAGGAGAAGGCCCAAGATGGTGCTGAGGGGTCCGGCAAGAAGCGCGGTGGCCGAGGGGGTCGCCGCGGCAAGGCCAAGCAGCAAAAGGATCGGCCCGCTCGGGGCCGAGACAAAGAAGGAGATGATGATGAGGAAGATGTTGAATCCAGTGAGCAAGAATTCCAGAAGGCTACGGAGGCCATGTGCATTGATGGGGGTGCTTCGCTGCATTCCTCCCACCGCCAACTCAAACAGTGGGTGCGGGAGGTCAATGCGGCAGAGCCATCCCCAGACGCATGTAGGCCCCTGAAGTGGTCCAGCACGCCTATCATTTTCGATGCCGAGGATCACCCCGATCGCATAACTGCGGTCGGGTGCTTGCCATTGTTGGTCTCACCAACGATTCGCAACCTCAAGGTGACGAAAATGTTAGTTGACGGTGGGGCCGGCCTAAACTTAATCTCACCGGATGTGCTCAGAAAGCTCCAGATTCCCGACGAGGACCTCGAGGAAACGGGTATGTTTCAAGGGGTTAATCCGGGAAGAACCCAGCCTAAGGGCAAGATTACGCTGCCGGTAACATTTGGTAGTGAGCTCAACTTCAGGACCGAGAAGGTGGTGTTTGATGTCGCCAGGATCCCTATGTCATACAATGGGATCCTTGGTCGGCCAGCGCTGGCTAAGTTTATGGCGGCATCACACTACGCGTACAACGTCTTGAAGATGCCTGGGCCGTTGGGCGTCATCACTATCCTTTCCGATAAGAAGGATGCGCTCATCTGTGCCGACCAACTTTACCGGGAAGCAGTTGCAGCACCTGCCGTCAAGGCACCTGCTCCTGCCGCTGGAACTCCCGGGGGGAAGAAGAAGACTGGCAAGAACCTTGGCGCGAACTCTGGCAAGCGCACCTCCTCGGAGTGCTGCGCTTCCGTCGACGACGTACCAGACTGTTCCACCGGCAAGAACAAGAAGTCCAAGGCTGCTCCGCCGGAGACTAAGAAGGTGCCTGTCAGAGAGGACAGAACAGGGGGAACCTTCACCATAAGTTCCACCCTAGATGACAAATAGGAAAGCGCGCTCGTTGCTTTCCTGCGGGCGAATGTCGACGTGTTTGCATGGCAACCGTCTGACATCCCCGGTGTTCCCAGGAAGGTAATTGAGCACCACCTCGCTGTCTGTCCTCATGCGCGACCCGTCAAGCAAAGGGTCAGGAAGCAGGCCTTGGAGCGGCAAGAATTCATTGCCGAAGAGATTAAAAAGCTGGAGGCGGCAGGACTGGTCAAAGGAGTGCTTCATCCAACCTGGTTGGCCAATCCGGTCGTAGTGCGGAAAGCGAATGGGAAATGGAGGCTTTGTATCGATTATACAGATATCAATAAAGCTTGTCCAAAAGATCCCTTTCCCTTGCCGCGCATTGACCAGATTGTGGATGCCACCGCTGGTTGTGATCTCCTGTCCTTCCTTGATGCCTATTCAGGGTATCATCAGATTTTTATGGCAAAAGAAGATGAAGAGAAGACCGCCTTTATCACCCCATGTGGTACGCATTGTTTTATACGAATGCCTTTCGGGTTGAAAAGTGCTGGTTCAACATTTGCCAGAGCAATCCAGATTGGTTTTGAGCCACAACTCCATAGAAATATGGAGGCGTATATGGATGATATAGTAGTCAAAACCAAAGACAAAGCAACGCTCATTCAAGACTTAGAAGAAACATTTGCAAACTTGCGCAAGATCAACTTGAAGCTCAATCCTGAGAAGTGCGTGTTCGGTGTTCCTTCCGGCAAGCTCCTCGGATTCTTTGTATCTTGCCGGGGAATCGAAGCGAACCCCGACAATATCAAAGCTATTGAGCAAATTGAAGCGCCGAGACGCGTCAAGGATGTGCGTCGTCTCCCCGACTGTGTTGCTGCCCTAAGCAGGTTTATTTCCAAATCTGCTGAGCGCGCCCTGCCCTTCTTCAAAATTTTGAAGAAGGCAGGTCCAATGAAATGGACTCCGGAAGCGGAGGCTGCGCTGCAAGATTTGAAGAAATACCTTTCCTCTCTGCCGACGCTAGTCGCGCCTAAACCACAAGAGCCGTTGCTACTGTATCTAGCAGCAACAAATCAAGTGGTTAGCGCTGCGCTAGTGGCGCAGAGAGAAGCTGATGAGGAAGCAACACCAGCGGCAGGACCGCCGGATGACGCGGCAAGATCTTCCCCGGCAAGGGTTGATCCCGGCAAGACAGGATCTGCGCAAACAGAAGAACCCGTGCAGAAGAAGAAGATGGTGCAGTGCCCAGTTTATTTTGTTAGCTCTCTTTTACAAGGAGCTAGGTCAAGATATTCTGGTGTGCAGAAGTTGCTTTTCGGCCTCCTCATGGCCTCGAGGAAGCTGCGCCATTATTTTCAAGCACATGAGATCACCGTTGTCACTCGCTTTCCGTTGCAACGGATTTTGCAAAATCCGGAGGCAACCGGCAGGATCGTGGAGTGGGCGTTGGAGTTGTCCAGCTTTGGCCTTAAGTTTGAAAGCACTTCGATGATCCAGAGCAGGGCCTTGGCGGAGTTCATTGCAGAATGGACCCCAACGCCAGACGAAGAAGTTCAAGAAACAACTCTCCCCGGCAAGGAAATCGATCAGCAATGGGTTATGTACTTTGATGGGGCTTTCTCGCTGCAAGGCGCCGGTGCTGGCGTGCTGCTTGTCGCACCCACCGGAGAGCACCTCAAGTACGTAGTCCAAATGCACTTTCCCCGGGAGAGTTCGACCAACAACACTGCAGAATACGAGGGTTTGCTTGCCGGTCTCAGGATCGCGGCGGACCTTGGTATCAAAAAGCTCGTCATCAGAGGCGATTCACAACTTGTCGTCAGGCAAGTTAACAAGAGTTATCAAAGTCCATTAATGCAGGCCTACGTAGATGAAGTGAGGAAATTGGAAGAGCGCTTTGACGGTCTGCAAATGGAGCACGTTCCTCGTGCCGAGAACAATATTGCTGATGACCTGTCAAAGCGTGCCGCCCTCAAGTTGCCTGTGGAACCAGGAACTTTTGTGCTCCAATTGACTCAACCATCCGTGGCGCCATCAATGCGGCAAGAAAAGAGAAGAAAGTTGAACTCTGGCCAGTACTTCCCGACAGAGCTCCCCGGAGTCGCCGGCAAGGAAGTTGCCAGGATCGACATGCCTGCCGGGGAACAACAGGCTCTGGCAGGGCCTCAGGCCCTTGCTGTTGAGACAAACATTCCCCCGACAGAGGAGATGCCTTTAGTCCTAGCTGTCGAGCCTCAGGCTCCAGCATGGGCGCAGCACTGTCGGTGTACTAAGTATTGGGCCACTAGTACCCCTTTACTTGTGCACGGGCAGTTGTAGCCGTCCTCGCGGCAAGGCTTGCCGGGATCAGCTCGAGGTCGATTTAAGTCATCAAGGAAATCATCAAGTCAGAGATCTGAGAATCAGCAAATAAGCAAAGCTGGAAATCGAAGGCCAGCCTCCCCGGCAAGATCCTTGCCAGGGTGGCCTGCGGAGCCCGGCAAAGATCGGCGCCCGGCAAGGCTTGGCGTCCGGCAAGGCTTGGCGCCCGGCAAGGCTTGGCGCCCAGCAAGTTTCGGCGCCTGGCGGGATTCTTCCACTATGCCACCGCTCCGGCACAGTAACAAAGCCTGACATTCTGGGTCCTTCTCTAGATGTGTGGCAACGCGCCAGTGGAGGAGAGCTTAAGCGGTGCTGATGGGATGGCCCCTTTTTCCATCCCCAAGAAAGTAAGGACACCTAAACGGACACCTCATGGTGCATTAAATGCGTTTGTCCTAATCCGTCAGGGGTTAGGTATGATACCCTATAGCTACTTTACACCTCAATGTATGTACATTTTGCCACTGTGGAGACCCCTTTGATCATATAAAAGGAGGCCCAAGGCAACTGCTACAGAGGAGGAGAACTTCTGGCCCATTCTGCATGCGTAGCTGCTCTTTGAACGCACTGTTCATTGCGTGCGCTCCTGAAGGCTGGGCTCAAGAACATCAATAAGAACACAAAGCAGGAGTAGGGTTTTACGCTGATCAGCGGCCCGAACCTGGGTAAAAGCTTCCCGCGTCGATCACTGGTTCTGCTCTTTGCGTATACCTCTCCCCCCGCCGAATCGTAAAGGGATCTCTCGGGATCCCATAGGTGTCGTGCCCCGACATCTTTGGCGCGCCAGGTAGGGGGATTGAGGTTTGCGTGAACCTGATCTGGTGGTCGATGCCCTAGTTCCTTCATCATCTTCATCGTCATGCTGCCCAAGAAGAAGAACGCTGCGACAGCACAACCGTCCGGATCTGCTTTGCCTGCGCCTTCGCAGACAGGCGATGGTGTGGGTGCAGAAGGAAGAGGACTGGAACCCCCGCGGCGTTCTGGTGACCCAAGCCAAGCGAGCAGTATCGTTCGCAGTGGCAGTGGTAACTTGCGCGCCGCTGGATCTAGAGATGGCGTTGTGTTGCCTACGGGTGGCACAACAAACTCTAGAGATCGAAGAGCGCCTGCTGGAGCTCCCGCGCTGGCGCGAGCCTCGCAACCTGCCCAGGTCGTGCGAGATGAGCGACATCATGGCGCTGGTGGTTCGGGGCGTCCCCACGAAAAGGTTTCTGCGCATAGATCCCAAGATGCGCGGGACCAGCATGCACACCGAGCTGCCGGCGAAGGTGGCGCGCGGTCGCGTGACCGTGGCGGTGCTCCTTCTAACTTGGTTAGGAGTCAGAGCACCTCACGCACCTCGCACTTGTCGCCGCCACCTACGCCAGCGGAAGCCTTGGCACGTGCACAGCTGCTCCTCGATTTTCCTCCCGCCCCGGAGAAGATGGAGGAGTGGCGGGCTACTATCCAGAGCCTTATCGGCTTCGCTAACAAGGATGGACCGCAAGAGGCAGGGCCCTCTCAGCGGAGGCCCATCGATCCGACGCGAGCCGGTGCAGAGAAAACCGAAGGTGGTGCAACTACCGTGCACTCTCCTCCGCGGCGTCAGCAGCGGCCGACGACTCAGCAAGTCGACCGCCATGAAGAAGTTTCCACGGCGTCGTCCGATCCACGGATGCGCCGTGATCAGCGTCTGGTTCTCCAGGAACGAGGCAAGGAGGACGCTCGAGCAACCATCGAGCGGCGACGGGAAGCGCGCTATCAGTCTGATAAGCGCGCGGGGCTGGTTGTCGACGAGCCCGCGCCAGGGAACGTAGGAGACTTGCCTTATGAGGTAGGACCTCCAGCGTTTACCCGTGAGCTACGGCAAGTCCAGTGGCCCAATCTCCGAACCTTCAAGCCAGAGGTCCCGGAGAAATATGACAGCAAGACCCATCCCTCGGAGTTCCTGAGCATCTACACCATTCCGATGCAAGCTGCCGGGGGCCGAGATGACAAGATACTTGCCAACTACTTCCCGTTGGTGCTCAAACCCAACGTCAGGTCGTGGTTGATGTATCTGCCGGAGGATTCTATTTCTTGCTGGTCAGATCTGTGCCATCAGTTTGTTGGCGCCTTTGTTGGAGGCCACCAAGCTCCTGGCCAAGAAAGTGATTTGCACATCATCCCTCAGAAGGAGGGCGAGTCCCTGCGCAAGTTTATGCAGAGATTCAGCCGGGTGCAATACAATATTCCTGACGTTCATCCTGCCGCTGTTATTAGCGCGTTCCATCAGAACGTGCGTAACCGCAGGATGCGGGAAGAGCTGGCAATGAACAAAGTCAGGAGTATCGCCGAGCTTTACACTTTGGCCGACAAGTGCGCTCGAGCTGAAGAGGGGAGGAAACTCCCCGGTGAGGCTGTTGGTGCGACAGGCGACTCAGAAGAAGAAGATGCCGCGGCTCCATCAAGGAAAGGCCGACGGCGGAATAGGAAGCGCGGAGGCAAGGCCGTGCTTGCCGTCGAGGAATCCGGCAACCCTGGCGCCGCCAAGAAGGCCAAGGTTGGCGACCCCGACAAGGATCTTGCCGGGTGCCCTTCCTGTCAGGCCTTGGCGGCTGCCGACAAGTCAGAGAACTCCGGCAAGCAGTACTGCAAGATCCATCGCACTAAGGGCCACGATCTCCAGGACTGCCGGCAAGTTGAGCAGCTTGCCGAGAAGCAGAAGGCCGAATACGAGAGGCGAGACAAGGAGAAGGCCCAAGATGGTGCTGAGGGGTCCGGCAAGAAACGCGGTGGCCGTTGGGGTCGCCGCGGCAAGGCCAAATAGCAGAAGGATCGGCTCGCTCGGGGCCGAGATAAAGAAGGAGATGATGATGAAGAAGATGACGAATCCAGTGAGCAGGAATTCCAGAAGGCTACGGAGGCTATGTGCATTGATGGGGGTGCCTCGCTGCATTCTTCCCACCGCCAACTTAAACAGTGGGTGCGGGAGGTTAATGCGGCAGAGCCATCCCCCGATGCATGTAGGCCTCTGAAGTGGTCCATCACGCCTATCATCTTTGACGCCGAGGATCACCCTGATCGCACAACTGCGGTCGGGTGTTTGCCATTGTTGGTTTCCCCGACAATTCGCAACCTCAAGGTGACGAAGATGTTAGTTGACGGCGGGGCCGGCCCAAACTTAATCTCACCAGATGTGCTCACAAAGCTTCAGATTCCCGACGAAGACCTCGAGGAAACGGGTACGTTTCAAGGGGTCAACCCGGGAAAAACCCAGCCTAAGGGCAAGATCACGCTGCCGGTAACATTCGGCAGCGAGCTTAACTTCAGGACCGAAAAGGTGTTGTTTGATGTCGCCAAGATCCCCATGTCATACAATGGGATCCTTGGTCGGCCAGCGCTGGCTAAGTTTATGGCGGCATCACACTACGCATACAACGTCTTGAAGATGCCTGGGCCGTTGAGCGTCATCACTATCCATTCCGATAAGAAGGATGCGCTCATCTGTGCCGACCAACTTTACCGGGAAGCAGTTGCAGCACCTGCCATCAAGGCATCTGCTCCTGCCGCTGGAACTCCCGGGGGGAAGAAAAAGACCGGCAGGAACCTTGGCGCCAACTCCGGCAAGCGCACCTCCTCGGAGTGCTGCGCTTCCGTCGAAGACGTGCCAGAGAGTTCCACCGGCAAGAACAAGAAGTCCAAGGCTGTCCCGCCGGAAACCAAGAAGGTGCCTGCCAGGGAGGACGGAACGGGGGGAACTTTCACCATAAGTTCCACCCTAGATGACAAATAGGAAAGCGTGCTCGTTGCTTTCCTGGGGGCGAATGTCGACGTGTTTGCATGGCAACCGTCTGACATCCCCGACGTTACCAGGAAAGTGATTGAGCACCACCTTGCTGTCTGTCCTCATGCGCGGCCCGTCAAGCAAAGGGTGAGGAAACAGGCTTTGGAGCGGCAAGAATTCATTGCCGAAGAAATTAAGAAGCTGGAGGCGGCAGGACTGGTCAAAAGAGTGCTTCATCCAACCTGGTTGGCCAATCCGGTAGTAGTGCGGAAAGCGAACGGGAAATGGAGGCTTTATATTGATTATACAGATATCAATAAAGCTTGTCCAAAAGATCCTTTTCCCTTGCCGCGCATCGACCAGATTGTGGACGCCACCGCTGGTTGTGATCTCCTGTCCTTCCTTGATGCCTATTTAGGGTATCATCAGATTTTTATGGCAAAGGAAGATGAAGAGAAGACCGCCTTTATCACCCCATGTGGTACGTATTGTTTTATACGGATGCCTTTCGGGTTGAAAAGTGCTGGTTCAACATTCGCCAGAGCAATCCAGATTGGTTTTGAGCCACAACTCCATAGAAATATGGAGGCATATATGGATGATATAGTGGTCAAAACTAAGGATAAAGCAACGCTCATTCAAGACTTAGAAGAAACATTTGCGAACTTGCGCAAGATCAACTTGAAGCTCAATCCTGAGAAGTGCGTGTTCGGTGTTCCTTCCGGCAAGCTCCTCGGATTCTTTGTATCTTGCCGGGGAATCGAAGCTAACCCCGACAAGATCAGAGCCATTGAGCAAATTGAAGCGCCAAGACGCGTCAAGGATGTGCGTCGTCTTGCCGGCTGTGTTGCTGCTCTAAGCAGGTTTATTTCCAAATCTGCTGAGCGCGCCCTGCCCTTCTTCAAAATTTTGAAGAAGGCAGGTCCAATGAAATGGACCCCGGAAGCGGAGGCGGCGCTGCAAGATTTGAAGAAATACCTTTCTTCTCCGCCGACGCTAGTCGCACCTAAACCACAAGAACCGTTGCTGCTGTATCTGGCGGCGACAAATCAAGTGGTTAGTGCTGCGCTGGTGGCGCAGAGGGAAGCTGATGAGGAGGCAACATCAGCGGCAGGACCGCCAGATGACGTGGGAAGATCTTCCCCGGCAAGGGTTGATCCTGGCAAGACAGGATCTGCGCAAACAGAAGAGCCCGTGCAGAAGAAAAAGGTGGTGCAGCGCCCAGTTTATTTTGTTAGCTCCCTTTTACAAGGGGCTAGGTCAAGATATTCTGGTGTGCAGAAGTTGCTTTTCGGCCTCCTTATGGCCTCAAGAAAGCTGCGCCATTATTTTCAAGCACATGAGATCACCGTCGTCACTCGCTTTCCGTTGCAACGGATTTTGCAAAATCTGGAGGCAACTGGCAGGATCGTGGAGTGGGCGTTGGAGCTGTCCAGCTTTGGTCTTAAGTTTGAAAGTACTTCCACAATTCAGAGCAGGGCCTTAGCGGAGTTCATTGCAGAATGGACCCCGATGCCAGACGAAGAAGTTCAAGAAACAAGTCTCCCCGGCAAGGAAATCGATCAGCAATGGGTTATGTACTTTGACGGGGCTTTTTCGCTGCAAGGCGCCGGTGCTGGTGTGCTGCTTGTCGCACCCACCGGAGAGCACCTCAAGTATGTAGTCCAAATGCATTTTCCCCAGGAGAGTTCAACCAACAACACTGCAGAGTACGAAGGTTTGCTTGCCGGTCTCAGGATCGCGGCAGACCTTGGTATCAAAAAGCTCATTATCAAAGGTGACTCACAGCTTGTCGTCAGGCAGGTCAACAAGAACTATCAAAGTCCGTTGATGAAAGCCTACGTAGATGAAGTGAGGAAATTGGAAGAGCGCTTTGACGGTCTCCAAATGGAGCATGTCCCTCGTGCCGAGAACAGCGTTGCTGACGACCTGTCAAAGCGTGCCGCCCTCAAGTTGCCTGTGGAACCAGGAACTTTTGTGCTCCAATTGACTCGACCATCCGTGGCACCATCAATGCGGCAAGAAAAGAGAAGAAAGTTGAACTCTGGCCAGTACTTCCCGGCAGAGCTCCCCGGAGCCGCCGGTAAGGAAGTTGCCGGGATCGACACGCCTGCCGGGGAACAACAGGCTCCGGCGGGGCCTCAGGCCCTTGCTGTCGAGACAAATGTCCCCCCGGTAGAGGAGATGCCTTTAGTCCTAGCTGTCGAGCCTCAGGCTCCAGCATGGGCGCAGCCCATCGTCCGTTTCCTTCAGACAGGTGAACTCCCTGAGGAACAGGAAGAAGCGGAGAGAGTAGCCCGTCGGTCTGTTATGTACAAGTTCGTCGATGACGTCCTGTACAGAAAGAGACCAAACGGTGTGAAATTGAAGTGCATTCCTCGGGAGGATGGACTAGAGCTGTTGGCAGAGATACATGGGGGCATGTGTGGCTCTCACATAGGGTCAAGAGCGCTTGCCAGGAAAGCATTCCGGCAAGGTTTCTTTTGGCCCACCGCCCTCCAGGATGCGACTGTACTGGTAACCAGGTGTGAAGCGTGCCAGTTTCATTCGAAGAAATTACATCAGCCAGCTCAAGCTCTTCAAACAATCCCTCTCTCCTGGCCATTTTCGGTCTGGGGGCTCGACATACTGGGCCCCTTCCCCCGTGCTGCCGGGGGCTTTGAGTACTTGTACGTTGCTATCGACAAGTTCACAAAGTGGCCGGAGGTGGAAGCAGTGAGGAAGGTGACAGCGCAGTCGGCTGTCAAGTTCTTCAAAGGAATTGTTTGCCGTTTCAGTGTGCCTAACAGGATCATCACCGACAACGGCACGCAGTTCACAAGTCGCACCTTCATGCAGTACGTCCAAGACCTTGGCGGCAAGATTTGTTTTGCCTCTGTTGCTCACCCGAGAAGCAACGGCCAAGCGGAGAGGGCCAATGCTGAAGTGCTGCGCGGTCTCAGGACCAGAACTTTTGACAGGCTGAAAAAGTGCGGAAGACGCTGGATTGATGAGTTGCCGGCGGTTCTTTGGTCAATCAGAACGACACCAAATCGAGCCACCGGCCAGACGCCCTTCGCTCTAGTGTATGGAGCAGAAGCAGTTCTCCCCACGGAACTCATATACGGATCTCCTCGAGTGCTCGCTTATGATGAGCTCGAGCAAGAGCAACTGCGGCAAGATAACGCTGTGCTCCTTGAGGAGAATCGTCTTCAGGCTGCTGTGCGAGCTGCACGCTACCAGCAAGCTTTGCGCCGCTATCATAGCCGCAAAGTTCATGCCCGAAGCCTTGAGGAAGGCGACCTTGTTCTTCGACGGATTCAGTCCGCCAAGAATTCAAACAAGTTGACGCCAAAGTGGGAAGGCCCTTATCGGGTAGTACAAGTCACCAGGCCTGGCGCTGTCCACCTGGAGACCGAAGATGGCGTTCCAGTGAGTAATTCCTGGAATATCGAACATCTTCGCAAGTTCTATCCATAAGGCGTGGTTGCCGGGGGCTCCCGGCAACCACCTTTTTGTACAAGTCTTGCCGGCAAGGCATGTGATCCTTTGTACAGAGCCAGGCGCAGACCCTGAGCACAGATGAATAAATTTAAGTGTTGTACATTTCCTTATTGATTCTCATGTTCACATTCATATATGCATGTTTGTCTAAGATGTTGTATAACACCTGATCCCGGTAAGAATTCTAACGAACCGCCAAGGTTCATCTCTTTATTTTCTCTTCTTTCTTTTTCTTAAAGACAGAAGGATTCCTCACGTGCACATTTGCCGGGGGGGGGGGGGGGGAAGGAGACATGAATACCAGTTGGTGACGTTCGGAATCGTATGCTTGCCGGAGGAAGGACAAAGACAGAAAGCTAAGTCCTAAAAACTCAGAGCAAGTTTTTCTTTTATTACCAAGTTAGTTCCTTGGACGATTCCGACCCTTGTATGGAAAATCTGCACGCGAAGGAACCCTTGTTGTAATCAGTTGCGTTCTTATTTTGTTTCGAGTCCGCTCAACGATTTAAGTGGCTGCACTGAGAACGCCAAGGAGTCTTGCCGGCCGCTGCGCCTCCGGCAGGCTGCTGAAGTCCCGCACCCAGCGCTCGCGGCAGGTTGCGCGCCGGCAAGTTTTTCAGTAAGCGTAGGATGAACTCCATACATAAAGGAATCAGACAAGGAAAGTAGCAAGCATGAGCCTAAACATAGTCAAATTGTGTTACATCCATGAGTTGCCGCAATTCTAATTTGAGACTTGATTGTCTTTTACATGGAATAATGACGGCAAGAATAAAAGGGAAGCACTCAATCCCTGCGCTGGCCTTCGATCCTTTTGATGGAGTCCACCTTCTCAAGGATCGGTGCGATGCACTTCTCAAGCGCCTCAACATTTGCATCCTTTGGCAGGTAGCCGAGTGCGCTGGAGAGGTCGATGCCGGGATTGCTGTGCACCACCTTGAGGAGCACCTTGCGAAGGACGGCCCGGCAAAGCCGGCGAGTCTCGTTCGCCAGTTGGGTCGCCCGGCTGGACTGGAGCGCCCTCAACGCGTTGATGATGCTTTCGAAGAACATCGTCAATCTCGCGCTTGGGGATATTCTTTCCTCGGAAGAATATCTGAAGTTCAACAAGCCCATGATTGACAGTTCTGCGGTAAGCTTCTCCGCGGCAGCGATGAGACGACCAGTCCAGATCTCCACTCCCTTCTCGTACTCGTTTTGGGCAGCGGCGGCGCTCTTGAGCAGGTTCCTCTCTCCTTGGAGATCCTTGAGTAGAGCCTTCTCACGGGCCCTGCCGGCCTTGAGGGATTTCTGCAGCGTGGTCAGCTTCAGCTCCAGAACCGCAATATCATCAGCCGCAGAGGAGAGCTGCTTGGTCTTGTCGGACAGGGCGACTTGCATCTCCGCCAAGGAGTGGAGGGTTTTTTCCCTGTCCCCCTTGAGCGTCGAGAGCTCCTTGCCATGCTCGTCGAGATCTGTCTCCAGCCTCTTCACTTTGTCGCTCAGCTCGTTCTTGGCGGCCTCTGCAACTTCGGCAGCATCGACGGCCTCCTTGAGCTTGCCGGCGTGACTTGCAGTTAGAGCTTCGAGCGCCTCCTTGCGCTTCTGCTCCAGCTCCTGGGTCCGCCGCGTGACAAGATTTTCAATGTCTTCATCCTTGCTGCGAAGCTTGGCGGCGAGCGCCTGCTCACGAGCAGTGAGATCTTCCTCATGAGCATCAAGAGCAACGCGGCGCCCCGTCAGGAGGGCATCTTCGGCAGCAATCCTTTGAACAGCTTCATCATGCGCCTTCTCCATGTCTGATTGCTTCAGGAGGATCTCATTCCATTGCTGGCTCACTTGTTCTCGACCGGCAACCAGCTCTTGAAGGGCCTCGGTGTGCCAGATTTGCATTTGTGCGACGCGCCTTTGAAAATCCGCTTCGGCTGCCTCGACAACTGCCATTCTGGAGTCCGCCTTCTCTTTTCGGGCACGATGGAGAGCCTGAAGTTTGCGGAAGTTTTCGCCCATGGCCTGAAGGAGCCGATCCTCTTCAGACTTGCCACTGCTAGCGCTGGGATCGTCGACAACTTCGAGCCCGGCAGCGGCAATAATTTCCTCGAAGATTTCTCCTTCGGCTGGTGCCTCAGTACTTGCCATCCCTGGCAAGTTGATGAATAGGTTTTCGCCAACCTTGAGGTACTTGCTGGATGAGGGGCCTTCAGATGTTGATGGCTGGTCTTCAGTGGCCGCCTCACCAGTGACAGGGGGCTCTGTGGCCGGTGTAGCGCCTGGCGCTCCTGTGGCAGGAATGCTATCAGTGCGGTCCTCAGCCTCCCTGTCGCCCCCTTCAGCAGGTTCTTCGGCGGTTTCCTCTTGTGCTGTCTTGGCGGCCTCCCCGTCAAGAGCACCACCAGCCTCGACAATGTCATCCTTGGTGGCCTCGCTGGCAGCGATCCTGTCTACTTCGGCGGCAGCATCCCTGGCGGTCTTCTCGATCACAACATCGACGTCCATGTGTTCCATCACAGGGAACTCTGAAAGGCGAAGGAGGAAAACAGAATAAGATCAAGGTTGAAGTTTGAAGTGATCAAAGATAAAGAAGTAAGGGGAAAAGAATAACTAGCACTCTGAGGCGATCGAGTACCTGCGTCGGGCTATCGAGAGGTGGCTTCGCCTCTCCCGGCAACTCCGGTTGTCGGGGGTGGGTTGCCGGAGTCCGTGCTTGTCGGCTCCTCCTCAATCCGGACGGGCTCGTCGGCAGGATCTCTTGCCGGAGATGTGCTTGTGGGCGGAGCGGTCGATGAAGGAGGCACGATGGGGCAATCTTCTCCTTGTTGCCGTTCTTCTCCTGCGAACCCGAAGATATCAGCGACAAGAATGAAAACCTCGGCACCCGCCAGCGGAAGAAGAACAATGAACTCATGCTGGGGGCTGTGCTGGGAGCTGCGCTGGGGGCTGCGTTGAGGACTAGACTCCGGGCTCACGATGACGGTCTCTGGCACGCTAGTGGAGGCTGCCGGGGGCTCGTCGCCCGTAGAAGTCCTTGACCTCTTCGCCATCCTCTCCAGCAAGGTTTCTGTGTCACTGCAGAAACAATACAAGTAAGTCAGTAAGACTGATGTAGATTGGAAGGTGGAAGTTGTGACAGGTACTCACTCTTCTTCCTCTCGCTCCGGACTGAAGCCGGAGATGTCGAAGTCGACCTCTGTTGCGGTGTCTGAGTGGGGAGGCGGAGGAGGGGTCCTGGGCCGCTTGGCTGTGGCAGGCGCCGGGGCAGCTTCTGGCACGGTTGTACGAGACCCTCCTGCCGCTCCGGCGGTGGCCGCTGGTGTGGGTCTCGCGCGTCGCGCGGGCTGTTGACGGGCCCCCTGCCGCGGTCCGGTCTTGCCGGCCACTTTCTTGCCGGGGGATTCGCCGCTCGATGTAGGCTGGCTTGCCGGGACGCCCGATGCGGCTTTCCGAAGGACACGCTTTGTCTTCTTCGGGGGCGAGGGGTCTTCTCGCGTCTCCTCTTCGGCCGTGTCGTCGCCGGATGAGCTTTCAGCGACTGCACCGCCTTCTTCCCCGGCAACCTTGCTCTCCTCGGCAGGTTTTGCCTCCACCACCACCTCTGCATCGCTAGCTTCCCACTCTGTGAAGCCAACGTTGCCGGCCTCGGCGGCAAGATTCGCTTCCTCCACTCTGGTAGCAATGTATGCTACCTCCTGGTCTGTGGTGGCGCGAATAAGATCTGACTCTTGCCGGACAGGCTTCTCCGTCAGATTGTCAAAGAATTTCTGCGCTTCTTCCTCGCTTGGCTCGACCCAGGTCGGGTCAAGGCCGTGGGCGTTGAACATCGGCAAGAAGGCAATGATCGACCCTAGTGCAGAGTTGTTGCACAAGGGGACGATCCTTGCCGGCAGCCGGTGCTTGTCTTCGCGCTGGAATAACTTTTGGCGGAGAGCGCCAAGCTGCATAACAGTCAAGTTGTTGTTCAGCCCGGGGCGCAGCCTCATGACATCCGCTGCGTTCTTATACTCCCAGGCTGGCCTCCCCCTATTCTGCAGAGGGGCAATGCGGCGGCGGAGGAAGTCGAAGCCGATCATCTCCATTGTCAGCCCGGCAGCCTTCAAGCGGAGGATCCTGGTAGTGGCGATTGTGAGCTTCTCGTCTTCTGCGGCGAGATCGCCCCAATCCTTGCCGCGGACCACCTTCTGTCGCCGGGATGGCAAAAAGGATGAGGATCTGCTTCCTGGATCCAGCACCATTCGGCCCGCCACTCGTCCCACTTTTCGCGGTAAACTCCATCTGGGTATATCTCTTTGTTCCAGGCCCCTGGAATCCAAGCAATAGATCCAGAGAGAGCCTCTCCTTTTTGGATTCGAGGATAGAAATAGTGGCGGAAAAGAGCAGAATTGGGGATCACGCCGGCAAAATTTTCACAAAGATGGGCAAAGATCGACATGCAAAATACGGCATTCGGCGTGAAATCAAGAAGGCGGAAGCCGTTTGTATACATGATGTCGTTGAAGAAATCGGAAAAAGGTGGACAGAGCCCGCAATAAAAGTACGCAGTGAAGAAGGGGTATCTGTCCGATCCGCCTTTGGAACTAGCACCTGGGATTACGCGTGTGGCGGGGTGAGCTTGTGTTCCCTTCGCCCACATGCATTGGTATCGTCCCTTCAAGGTTTCGGCGTCGAGCGTCGGAGGGAAGACGACGAGCCTCTTCCGCATCTTCACCAGTTCGCTTTCCGGAACTTCGGCCTTCGACTCCTTGTCCGTGCCCTTGCCTTTGCTGGCCTTGGGCGGCATGGCGACTGTGGAGATGGAGGCCGGAGGACGGAACGAGCGCGGGAGCGGTGAGCAGAAGGGAAGGAAGGTTTCGCTCTGAGCTCGAGCAGAGGAAGGCGATGGCGATGGCCAGATTGGGAAGAAGAGGGGGGTGAATGGGTTTGCGCCTCCACGACTTCTCCTTTTTATGGGGAAGGAGCGGGACCACCTTGTTTATCCCCCAATATGAATGCGCCTCTGTGGGCGCGAAACAGTTTGCAGCCTTTTTTGGCACACTTCCCACATCGCGCGCTCCGTGCGCGTAGTGGGGGCACAGTAAAACAAGATCTTTTACGAGCAGTTAATTCCCTGCCACGCGTGCCCGTGCACTGTTTGGGCCTAGCCCAACAACGCCTCGCACTCGTGTATGGCCCAGGCCCGGGGGCTCCTGTCGGTGTACTAAGTATTGGGCCACTAGTACCCCTTTACTTGTGCACGGGCAGTTGTAGCCGTCCTCGCGGCAAGGCTTGCCGGGATCAGCTCGAGGTCGATTTAAGTCATCAAGGAAATCATCAAGTCAGAGATCTGAGAATCAGCAAATAAGCAAAGCTGGAAATCGAAGGCCAGCCTCCACGGCAAGATCCTTGCCGGGGTGGCCTGCGGAGCCCGGCAAGGCTTGGCGCCCGGCAAGGCTTGGCACCCAGCAAGTTTCGGCGCCTGGCGGGATTCTGCCACTATGCCACCGCTCCGGCACAGTAACAAAGCCTGACATTCTGGGTCCTTCTCTGGATGCGTGGCAACGCGCCAGTGGAGGAGAGCTTAAGCGGTGCTGATGGGATGGCCCCTTTTTCCATCCCCAAAAAAGTAAGGACACCTAAACGGACACCTCACGGTGCTTTAAATGCGTTTGTCCTAATCCGTCAGGGGTTAGGTATGATACCCTGTAGCTACTTTACACCTCAATGTATGTACATTTTGCCACTGTGGAGACCCCTTTGATCATATAAAAGGAGGCCCAAGGCAACTGCTACAGAGGAGGAGAACTTCTGGCCCATTCTGCATGCGTAGCTGCTCTTTGAACGCACTGTTCATTGCGTGCGCTCCTGAAGGCTGGGCTCAAGAACATCAATAAGAACACAAAGCAGGAGTAGGGTTTTACGCTGATCAGCGGCCCGAACCTGGGTAAAAGCTTCCCGCGTCGATCACTGGTTCTGCTCTTTGCGTATACCTCTCCCTCCGCCGAATCGTAAAGGGATCTCTCGGGATCCCATAGGTGTCGTGCCCCGACAAGCACATTGTCCATTTCCTTCAGACAGGTGAACTCCCTGAGGAACAGGAAGAAGCAGAGAGAGTAGCCCGTCGGTCTGTTATGTACAAGTTCGTCGATGACGTCCTGTACAGAAAGAGACCGAACAGTGTGAAATTGAAGTGCATTCCTCGGGAGGATGGGCTAGAGCTGTTGGCGGAGATACATGGGGGCATATGTGGTTCTCACATAGGGTCAAGAGCGCTTGCCGGGAAAGCATTTCGGCAAGGTTTCTTTTGGCCTACCGCTCTCCAGGATGTGACTGCACTAGTAACCTAGTGTGAAGCGTGCCAGTTTCATTCGAAGAAATTACATCAGCCAGCTCAAGCTCTTCAGACAATCCCTCTCTCCTGGCCATTTTTGGTCTGGGGGCTCAACATACTAGGCCCCTTCCCCCGTGCTACCGGGGGCTTTGAGTACTTGTACGTTGCTATCGACAAGTTCACAAAGTGGTCGGAGGTGGAAGCAGTGAGGAAGGTGACAGCGCAATCAGCTGTCAAGTTCTTCAAGGGAATTGTTTGCTGTTTCGGTGTGCCCAACAGGATCATCACCGACAACGGCACGCAATTCACAAGTCACACCTTCATGCAGTACGTCCAAGACCTTGGCGGCAAGATTTGTTTTGCCTCTATTGCTCACCCGAGAAGCAACGGCCAAGCGGAAAGGGCCAATGCTGAAGTGCTGCGCGGTCTCAGGACCAGAACCTTTGATAAGCTAAAAAAGTTCAGAAGACACTGGATTGATGAGTTGCCGGCGGTTCTTTGGTCAATCAGAACGACACCAAATCGAGCCACCGGCCAGACGCCCTTCGCTCTGGTCTACGGAGCGGAAGCTGTTCTCCCCACGGAACTCATATACGGATCTCCTCGAGTGCTCGCTTATGATGAGCTCGAGCAAGAGCAACTGCGGCAAGATGACGCTGTGCTCCTTGAGGAGAATCGTCTTCAGGCTGCTGTGCGAGCTGCACGCTACCAGCAAGCTTTGCGCCGCTATCATAGCCGCAAAGTTCATGCCCAAAGCCTTGAGGAAGGCGACCTTGTCCTTCGGCGGATTCAGTCCGCCAAGAATTCAAACAAGTTGACGCCAAAGTGGGAAGGCCCTTATCAGGTAGTACGAGTCACCAGGCCCGGCGCTGTCCGCTTGGAGACCGAAGATGGCGTTCCAGTGAGCAATTCCTGGAATATCGAACATCTTCGCAAGTTCTATCCATAAGGCGCGGTTGTCGGGGGCTCCCGGCAACCACCCTTTTGTACAAGTCTTGCCGGCAAGGCATGTGATCCTTTGTACAAAGCCAGGCGCAGACCCTGAGCACAGATGAATAAATTTAAGCATTGTACATTCCCTTATTGATTCCCATGTTCATATTTATATATATGCATGTTTGTCTAAGATGTTGTATGACACCTAATGCCGGTAAGTTTTAACGAACCGCCAAGGTTTCATGTCTTTATTTTCTCTTCTCTCTTTTTTCCAAAAGACAGAAGGATTCCTCGCGCGCACATTTGCCGGGGGGGGGGGGGGGGGGAAGGGAGATATGAATACCAGTTGGCGACGTTCGGAATCGACGCTTGCCGGAGGAAGGACAGTGATAGAAAGCTAAGTCCTAAAAACTCAGAGCAAGTTTCTCTTTCATTACAAAGTTATTTCCTTGGACGATTCTGACTCTTGTATGGAAAATCTGCACACGAAGGAACCCTTGTTGTAATCGGTCGCGCCCTTATTTTGTTTCGAGCCCGCTCAGCGATTTAAGTGGCTGCACTGAGAACACCAAGGAGTCTTGCCGGCCGCTGCGCCTCGAGCAGGCTGCTGAAGTCCCGCACCCAGCGCTCGCGGCAGGTTGCGCGCCGGCAAGTTTTTCAATAAGCGTAGGATGAACTCCATACATAAAGGAATCAGACAAGGAAAATAGCAAGCATGAACCTAAACATAGGCAAATTGTATTACATCCATGAGTTGCCGCAATTCTAACTTGAGACTTAATTGTCTTTTACATGAGATAACGACGGCAAGGAAAAAAGGGAAGCACTCAATCCCTGCGTTGGCCTTCGATTCTTTTGATGGAGTCCACCTTCTCAAGGATAGGCGCGATGCGCTCTTCAAGCGCCTCAACATTTGCATCCCTTGGCAGATGGCCGAGCGCGTTGGAGAGGTCGATGCCGGGATTGCTGTGCACCACCTTGATGAGCACCTTGCGGAGGACGGCCCGGCAAAGCCGGTGAGTCTCGTTGGCCAGTTGGGTCGCCCGGCTAGACTGGAGCGCCCTCAATGCGTTGATGATGCTTTCAAAGAACATCGTCAACCTGGCACTTGGAGATATTCTTTCCTCGGAAGAATACTTGAAGTTCGACAGGCCCATGGTTGATAGTTCTGCGGTAAGCTTCTCCGCGGTGGCAATGAGACGTCCAGTCCAGATCTCCACTCCCTTCTCGTACTCGGTTTGGGCGGCGGCGGCACTCTTGAGCAGGTTCCTCTCTTCTTGGAGATCCTTGAGTAGAGCCTTCTCACGGGCCCTGCCGGTCTCGAGAGACTTCTGCAGCGTGGTCAGCTTCAGCTCCAGAACCGCAATATTATCAGCCGCAGAGGAGAGCTGCTTGGTCTTGTCAGACAGGGCAACTTGCATCTCCGCCAAGGAGTGGAGGGTTTTTTCCCTGTCCCCCTTGAGCGTCGAGAGCTCCTTGCCGTGCTCTTCGAGATCTGTTTCCAGCCTCTTCACTTTGTCGCTCAGCTCGTTCTTGGCGGCCTCTGCAGCCTCGGCAGCATCAACGGCCTCCTTGAGCTTGCCGGCGTGACTTGCAGTCAGAGCTTTGAGCGCCTCCTTATGTTTTTGCTCCAGCTCCTGGGTCCGCCGCGCGACAAGATTCTCGATATCCTCATCCTTGCTACGAAGCTTGGCAGCAAGCGCCTGCTCACGTGCGGTGAGATCTTTTTCATGAGCATCAAGAGCAATGCGGCGCCCTGTCAGGAGGGCATCTTCGGCAGCAATCCTTTGAGGAGCTTCATCATGCGCCTTCTCCATATCGGATTGCTTCAGGAGGATCTCATTCCACTGCTGGCTCACTTGTTCTCGGCCGGCAACCAACTCTTGGAGGGCCTCGGCGTGCCAGATCTGCATTTGTGCGATGCGCCTTTGAAAATCCGCTTCGGCCGCCTCGACAACTGCCATTCTGGAGTCCGCCTTCTCTTTTCGGGCGTGATGGAGAGCCTGGAGCTTGCGGAAATTCTCGCCCATGGCCTGAAGGAGCTGATCCTCTTCAGATTTGCCGCTGCTAGTACTGGGGGCATCAACAACTTCGAGCCCGGCAGCAACAATGATTTCTTCAAAAACTTCTCCTTCGACTGGTGCCCCAGTGCTTGCCGTCCCCGGCAAGTTGACGAACAAGTTCTCGCCAACCTTGAGGTACTTGCTGGATGAGGGGCCTTCAGATGTTGATGGCTGGTCTTCAGTGGCCGCCTCACCAGTGGCAGGGGGCTCTGTGGCCGGTGCAGCGCCTGGCGCTCCTGCGGCAGGAATGCTATCAGTGCGGTCCTCAGCCTCCCTGTCGCCCCCTTTAGCAGGTTCTTCGACGGTTTCCTCTTGTGCTGTCTTGGCGGCCTCCCCGTCAAGAGCACCACCAGCCTCGACAATGTCATCCTTGGTTGCCTCGCTGGCAGCGATCCTGTCTGCTTCGGCGGCGGCATCCCTGGCGGTCTCCTCGATGACAACGTCGACGTCCATGTGTTCCATCATAGGGAACTCTGAAGGGCGAAGGAGGAAAACAGAATAAGATCGAGGTTGAAGTTCGAAGTGACTAAAGACAGAAAGATAAGAGAAAAGGAGTAACAAGCGCTCTGAGGCAATCGAGTACCTGCGTCGAGCTGTCGGGAGGTGGCTTCGCCTCTCCCGGTAACTCCGGTTGCCGGGGGTGGGTTGCCGGAGTCTGCGCCTGCCGGCTCCTCCTCAATTAGGATGGGCTCGTTGGCAGGATCTCTTGCCGGGGACGTGCTTGTGGGCGGAGCGGTCGATGAAGGAGGCACAATGGGGATGTCTTCTCCTTGTTGCCGTTCTTCTCCTGCGAACCCAAAGATATCAGCGGCAAGAATGAAAGCCTCGGCACCAGTCAGCGGAAAAAGAACAATGAACTTACGCTGGGGGCTGTGCTGGGGGCTGCGCTGGGGGCTGTGTTGAGGACTGGACTCCGGGCTGACAACGACGGTTTCTGGCACGCTCGTGGAGCCTGCCGGAGGCTCGTCACCCGTAGAAGTCCTTGACCTCTTCGCCATCCTCTCCAGCAAGGTTTCTGTGTCACTACAGAAACAATACAAGCAAGTCAGTAAGATTGATCCAGGATTGGAATGTAAAAGCTGTGGCAAAGTACTCACTCTTCTTCCTCTCGCTCCGGACTAAAGCCGGAGATGTCGAAGTTGACCTCCGTTGCGATGTCTGAGTGGGGAGGCGGAGGAGGTGTAACACCCCCAGTGGTTAACTACAGTAATCACCCTTTTGATTATGCCACCAGTGGTTAACTACAGTAATCACCCTTTTGATTATGCCATGTCAGCATGATTAACAGTGCATGATCATCATTAGCATCATATTGCATTTCAACTCCTAAGTCAAATTCGAATTTAAATGAAAGTGGAAAATAGAAGTTATTCAAATCATAAACTAAAATGTCAGATAAATAACAAACGTTCCAGAGGCACTTCTAAAATTGAAACCAACATTATTGAAAATGGATAAGTGGCTTGAACATCCTCAAACAGTGGCTGAAAATAATATTTAATGACCTTTTAATTTATTTAAAACAAATAAGAAATGATGTTTTGTCCAAACTAATTTTAGGTGTTAGGGAATAAAGCACTGGTATTTATGGACCAGGTCACATGTTTTACAAAATTCAATTTGAGCCCTAACTGTTTACAAAACAGGGGTATGGATAAATAAAATAAAAGAGAAAAGAGAAAAAGAAATAAAAAGAAACCCCCCCCCCGTGGGCCCAAACTGGGCCCCAGCACCAGATGGCCCATGCCGGCCACCCACACCCCCACTCCATATCCCCTCGGGCCACCAACCCACTAGGCTACCGCCACCCAAACACTCATCGCTCCATCACCCGACCAGATCGGGCGAAGCGAGCCGACGCGCCTCAGACGGACGAGCGCCCCGACGCCCCGCCCGCCCCCGTCGCCGCCTCCCCTCGCCAACGCCGATGCGCCGTTCCCCTCGCCGACGACCGCGCCCGGCGCTCGCCTGCCCTCGCCGGCACCCGCCGCTTCCCGACCCCGACACCCGTCGCCGCTCGACGCCGTCGCCTCTCCACCACCATCCCCGCCGTCGTCCCGCGCGCGTGCCCTAGCCCTACAGCGCCGGGTGAGGCCCTCGGCCCTCCTCCTCCTTGCCCCGTCCGCTCACCTACCGCGTCGCAGACGAGCTAGGTGCGGAGCCCCCCCCCCTCCTTCGCGCTCACCCCGCCGCGCCGCGCGCGCCATCCGCGGCGAACGCGACCCTGGCTGTCCGCTCACCCCTGGCCGCGCGCTGCCGGGCCTCGCCCGTCCGCGCCCCCCCCCCTCCCGTCCGCGCCGCGCGTGCATTTGGGCACCGGACATGTCGGTCCAAATGGGACGCTCCGGACATGTCCGGGCCCAGACGTGCACGCCGCGGACATGTCCGCCCAGCCCACTGACATAGGGGCCCAGGCCCAGAAGAATTAAAAAAAAAAAAAATAAAAATAATTAAACTAATTAATTAATTTAATTAGTTAATTAATCCTGATTAGGTTAATTTAATTAAGTAGTTAGTGTTAATTAAACAGTAATAATTGTTAATCACTAATTAACCTAACAGCCTAGACAGGTGGGACCCACTGGTCCTGACGTCATGGTGACGTCAGCAAGACACTGTTTCGGATAATGTTAATTAAAAATAATTAAATTCAGAAATTAATAAACAACTTAGAAAATCATATAAAATAATCGTAGCTCAGATGAAAATACTTTGTACATGAAAGTTGCTCAGAACGACGAGACGAATCTGATACGCGGTCGTTCGTCCGTCACGCGTCCCTAATATCCGAACTTGCAACCGTTCCCTCTTATCCTCTGTCCGATAATTCCAAAGACCCGGGAAATATCGTCAGATATTCTCCCGCTCCGTTGTTACGTGTGATGCTGCGTTAGACTACCCCTGCACCGTGTATCGTATTTGTCATGCTCATGTTTGTATATATTTATACTGTTTCCTCCCCTCTTCTCTCTCGATAGCCCCTGACCCCGACGTCGTCCCCGAGACCGACGCAGCTCCGGATCCCGAAGACACCATAGACGACCTTGCCCTTGCCGCCGAGCAACCAGGCAAGCCCTCCTTTTGATCATCCCGATATCGCCCATTCTAATTTCCCATGCTTGCATTAGAATTGCTGCTGCTGCTGCTTTACCTATTCTGATGCATAGCCTGTTCATTGTAACCTGCTGTTGATAATTACTACATATCCTAAACTGTTTAGTCTAGGCTGGGTAGGACCTATCAGTGACCCCATTTATCCCGACTGCCGCGCTGGATCGTCAGAAGACCCGATCAACGGGATTGAAACCAGGCCCGACACCGCACATCACCCCCCCTTAGTTGAAGACACTGCAGCGTTACTATCGAGTGTCGAGGGTGAAACCTCATGTAGCACTTCTGATGTTAACTCTGTAGAGTAGTTATTCGGTCGTGGTCATCGAGGGTGATTCCTCCTCACCGCTTCCGATAACGACGCTGTCGTACAACACCTCAAGTGTGGACCCAGTGAGGGTGATTCCTCCTAGTTCACCTTGACGGATACATGAGTGGGAATTCAATGAGGGTGATACCTGGATTCCCTGATGTATGGACAACGGATACTTGGATTACAATGTTACTTGGGAAGGCGGGTCGACCTGAGGGGTACAGTGTGATGTGAAGGCGGGTTGCCAGTGTGGTGCCCGAGTTGTGAATACGAGGCGCGGCCGGGCATTCTTAACCCTTGCCGCAAGTCTCGAGACGGGGGGGTGACGGGGTCACATCTTTCGTGAGTCTCGCTCGTTACCGCAAGCCCCTAGTCCTAGCGATTTGGATATTTGATCCGAGCAGGCCTCTGGTCTGATAGCACTAACATGACGTGGGCATAGTATGGGCGTTTGCATCGTATGCCAGCCGAAAGCTGTCAGACGTCCAGTTCAGCTCGTGGCCGGGCGGGCAGTACCATCCAGGACTGAGGTGGTGCTCGTCCCGACCCTGCACACACCGACCCGGAGTGCACAGGGCGATGGCCATGACCCCTGAGCGCTTAGGATATAGACCGACGGGGACCTCTCTGCTGAGCTGTAGGTAGGGTTCGATTGTCGTTTGGCCGAGGCCGGGCATGACCCAGGAAAGTGTGCCGGCCCCAAAGTTAATCGAGCGTGTTGGGTAAGTTGGTGCACCCCTGCAGGGAAGAACACTTCTATCGATAGCCGGTCCTACGGTAAAGGACACTCGGAGTTGTATCCTGATTGATACAATTTAGAACTGGATACCTGTGATGAGACCTGTATATATGGCTCTGGGATTGCTTCTCGCAGGGAGTCGAGAAGGGATCTCAGGACGAGGTTGATGAATGTATGGCTCTGGGATTGCTTTCTCGCAGGGAGTCGAGAAAGGATCTCTGGGTGAGGTTGATATTATTACTGCTACATTATATGGTGTTGTTCTACTCTCTTCTACTGCTGCAAGACCGCTGAAGATGCTAGTCTTCGATAGGACTAGGCCTTCTCTCTATTCTGGCATTTCTGCAGCCCAGTCCACATATACAGCCTCCCCTTGATAATGTTGCATATGTAGTGTAGATCCTTGCTTGCTGAGTACTTCTGAGTACTCACGGTTGCTTTGTTTTCCTTTTTCTCCCCATCTCATTTTGACGTGACCAGAGGACGGAGCCCCCTGAGACAGATGCCCCGACGATCGTTACTACTACTACCCAGAGGATGGATACTACTACGAGTTGACTGACGACCAGGAGTAGGATCGGAGGGTCCCAGGCAGGAGGCCTGCGCCTTTCGATCGTAGTGTTTTATTTTGCCCCGCCTTTCTAAAGGCCTTTCTGTTTCTCTTTCATATCTGTACTCAGATAACTGATGCTTCCGCTGACGCTTGTATGCCATCGAGCTATGTATTCGAGCCCTCGAGGCCCTGGCTTGTAATATAAAGCTTGTATGACTTTATTTATGTTTTAGAGTTGTGTTGTGATATCTTCCCGTGAGTCCTTAGGCTTGATCGTGTGCATTTGCGTGTATGATTAGTGCACGATCGGGCCGGGGGCGTCACAAGTTGGTATCAGAGCCGACTGCCTGTAGGAACCCCCCTTTCCAACTCCTTGGCCGAAGTTGAGTCTAGAAACCGAAAAACTATTTTACTAACTTGGCTGTGTGGCTTACGGGCCCACGTCGCCAATTGGGTGGTATTAGGAACTTTTACTCCTCGACCTTTACTCTGGACTCTGATCTCTCTTCCTTTCGGGTTAACAAAAGTTTACTAACTCCAGCATTAGGTTCTCATGATCACATCCACCCGGAGTTCTGGAAATATCCCCCCTTGCTTCAAGATTGTGGGCCAGGTTCTGCTTACAGGATCCTCTTATCGAGGGCACCCTGTGTTGTCACTTGCAGATTCCTCGCTCCTGCAGCTTTCTCCGACGTTGATGTAGCCTTTGCTATGTCTCGTTGTGTACTTCCTTACCGCGTGCCTGCGCGCCGCCTAGTTGTCTAGCCTTCTCCTTTCAGCAGTCGTAATGCCGGTTTGTAACCGAGACTATGTGTGGATTTGAATGTCTGGTGTGACTATGATGAAGTATCTATTGCACTTCCTTCTGTCGTGCGTGTTACTTCATGAATAATTCCATACACATGCAGTTTTACTTGCTAAACTGCCCCTGTTGATTTGGCAGGATGGCTGACGATCCTCCACCTCCACCCTATATTGCCGCAATGATGCAGCAGTTTGAACTCAACCGTCAGCAGTTTGAACTCAACCGTCAGTTTATGACCGGAGTATTGACTCAGTTCCCAACTCAGAATGCTCAACAACAGAATGCTCCAATAACTCTGCCAGAATTTGTGCGCCTCAATCTGTCCGTTTTCCGCAACTCCACCAATCCTATGGATGCTGATGATTGGCTTCGTGACATCCTGTTTGAGATGGAGTCAACTAATGTTGCCCCTGCCAGTTATGTCACCTTTGCGACATTCCACTTAAAGGGTCCGGCTGCCCAATGGTGGGAAAGCCACAAGGGTATGTTGCCTGCAGAGACTGTAATCACTTGGCAGGAATTTCAGTCAGCTTTTCGTGCACGGTACATTCCTCAAGGTCTGATAGATCAGAAGAAGCAGCAGTTTCGCAAACTCACACAGGGCACAATGACTGTGGATGAATATCAGAGGAAATTTCTTGAGTTATCCCGCTATGCTGAGGATGACGTTAACACTGACGCCCGCCAGCAGGATAAATTCCGTGAAGGACTCCGTACTGACATAAAACTCGCACTTGCAGTCCTTGATTGTACAGACTTCGCAATGCTTGTCAGCAAATCTTTCCAAATTGAAACAGCTCTGACTGAATGCCAGGAGTCGCTCAAGCGCACTCATGAAGCTGGCTCATCCTCGGGTCAGCCTGTTCAGAAACGTCGAGTGTGGATCCCGCACAATGTTCATCACCGACCTGCTCCAACACCAAGGCCGTCTTATGTTGCACCCCGCCTGCCTCCGCCGCCGAGACAGCTAGTGACTCAGGGCGGACAGTCCACTGCTGTAGCTCCTCCCCATAATGATCGGAATTGCTTCAAGTGTGGTCAACCAGGGCACCGTGCTACCAATTGCCGTCTGAACCAAAATCGAGATGCCCGAGCTCGTCAGCCCAGGAATCCCAATGCCAAACCTCCTGCTGTTATACTGGGCCATGCTAACCATGTCAATACAGAAGAGGCTCAGAAAGAACCAACCATTGTGATGGGTACCCTCCCGATTAATTCAGTTGCAGCTTCTGTCCTTTTCGACTCAGGAGCATCACATTCCTTTGTGTCTCAACAATTTGCTCAGCGGCATGAGCTACATCTAGAGCTGTTACCCACACCGTTAGAGATTATCACCCCCCGTTCCAGGTGGCAAACCAAGATGGTAAGTCACAACAATCAGATCAAAATTGAAGGGTTGGTGTTCACTGCTTCCCTTATTGCTCTTGGACCTTCCGACATAGACATCATTCTCGGTATGGACTGGTTGACTGCCCATAATGCTTTGATTGATTGCGCTACTAAGACAGTCCAGCTCACTCACCCTTCTGGCCAGACAGTCAAATACTCAGCCCGAATAGCTCAGGATGCTGAGAGCCAGATATATGTTCTGAATGCATTGAATGCTTCACCGCTTGAAGGCATAGAGGACGTTCCCGTTGTTCACGATTTTCAAGATGTCTTTCCAGAAGAACTTCCAGGAATTCCCCCTGCCAGAGCTGTTGAGTTTGTCATTGACTTGAAACCAGGCACAACTCCTATTGCGAAGCGCCCTTATAAGATGCCTCCGCATCATCTTCTCGAACTTAAGGAAGAAATCGACACGTCACTTAAGAAAGGTTTCATCCGCCCCAGTTCCTCTGCTTGGGGAGCACCTTCACTCTTCGTTAAGAAGAAGGATGGAACTAACCGGTTGGTTCAGGATTACCGACCTATCAACCAAGCAACAATCCAGAACAAATATCCGCTTCCCCGGATCAATGATTTGTATGATCAACTTGCCGGTTCCTCAGTATTCTCTAAGCTTGATTTGAGATTGGGATACCATCAGATCCGTGTTCGCGAAGAGGATATTCCGAAGACTGCATTTGTTACTCGTTATGGCTCCTACGAGTACACCGTCATGTCATTTGGCTTAACAAATGCTCCAGCCATATTCTCCCGTCTGATGAATTATATCTTCATGGATTACCTCGATAAGTTCGTCGTGGTTTATCTAGATGATATTCTGGTATATTCGAAGAATAAGGAAGAACATGCCGAACACCTCCGTCTTGTACTGGAAAGGCTCCGAGAACACCAGTTGTATGCCAAATACTCCAAATGTGAATTCTGGCTTTCTGAAGTAACTTACCTTGGTCATGTGATTTCCAAAGATGGCATCGCCGTTAACCCAGAACGAGTTCAGGCTATTCTTGACTGGACTCCTCCGAAGAATGTCAAGCAAGTCAGAAGTTTTCTCGGCCTTGCAAGTTATTGCCGCCGTTTTGTCGAGAACTTTTCTAAGATTGCTAAGCCCCTGACTGATCTGCTTCACAAGGGCGTTAAATTTGAATGGACAGAAAAATGTCAGCAAAGTTTTCAAGCACTCAAAGACAAGCTAACATCTGCCCCAGTACTGTCTCCTCCAGATACCCGCAAAGACTTTGTGATTTATTGTGATGCATCCCGTGAAGGATTAGGCTGTGTCCTAATGCAAGAGCGTAAAGTGATTGCTTATGGCTCTCGTCAGTTGCGCCCACATGAAGAGAATTATCCGGTACATGATCTAGAACTAGCTGCTGTCATCTATGCACTGCAGTTGTGGCGACATTACCTCCTCGGTAATCGTTGCGAGATATACACGGATCATAAAAGTCTGAAGTACTTGTTCACTCAACCTTCTCTAAACCTCCGTCAGCAAAGATGGATGGAGGCCATTGCGGACTATGATTTGGGTATATCCTATACCCCTGGCAAGGCTAACGTGATGGCTGATGCCTTAAGCCGCAAGTCCTATTGCGACAACCTCATGGTTAGGCGAGCTCAACCTCGTCTTTTTGAACAACTGTGCAAGCTAAATCTGCGTATTGTTCCACAGGGTTCTCTTAATAACCTTGTGATACAACCAGATCTTGAGAAAGCTGTTAAGAATGCGCAAGCTCAAGATGCTGAAGTTGATCTGATGAAGAAGAGTCTTCACCTTGAAAAGTACAGGGATTTCTCGCTGTCTGAAGATGGAACCTTGTATTTCAGAAACCGCATTGTCGTACCTCGCTTCGAGCTTATGACTAACAAGGTTATGAAGGAGGCACATGACACCCCATTGTCTATTCATCCGGGTAGCACCAAGATGTATCGTGATCTCCGTCAAAGGTACTGGTGGTCTAGAATGAAGCAAGACATTGCTCGATATGTTGCTGAATGTGATGTTTGTCGTCGCGTTAAAGCAGAACATCAGAAGCCTGCTGGAATTCTGCAACCACTTCCTATTCCTTTATGGAAATGGGATAAAGTGCAAATGGATTTCATTACCGGCCTTCCCAGGTCACAGAAGGGTCACAATGCTATTCTTGTCGTCATCGACCAACTCTCTAAAGTTGCACACTTCCTGCCTGTCAAGGAGACGATCACTGCTAGTTAGTTAGCAGAATTATATATCTCCAGAATTGTTTCACTCCACGGTATTCCGAAAGAGATCAGTTCAGACCATGGCAGCATATTCACCGGTCATTTCTGGGAAAGTTTTCAAAAGGCTATGGAAACTCATATCACCTGGAGTTCAGCTTATCATCCTCAATCCCAAGGCCAAGTCGAACGAGTCAACCAAGTGCTTGAAGACATGCTACGAGCTTGTGTTGTTTCTTTCGGCAAGAAGTGGGAAGAATCTCTTCCATATGCCGAGTTCTCCTATAACAACAGCTATCAAGCCAGCTTGAAAATGGCCCCCTTTGAAGTTCTCTATGGACGTAAGTGTCGAACCCCTCTGAATTGGTCAGAAACTGGGGAACGACCGCTCGTGGGTCCAGATATTATTCAACACGCCGAAGAACAACTCCGAATTGTCCGGGAAAATCTCAAGGCGGCTCAGGACCGCCAGAAGAGCAACTATGATCGCAAACGATGGGGTTTGACTTATCAACCTGGTGATCAGGCTTATCTTCGTGTCACTCCTATGAAGGGCACTCACCGTTTTGGAATCAAGGGCAAGTTAGCTCCCCGCTACATTGGTCCTTTCCGCATTGTTGCCAGACGTGGTCAGGTGGCATATAAATTGGAGTTGCCGCCGCAATTCTCTCATATCCACGATGTCTTCCATGTGTCGCAACTTCGAAAATGCTTCAAGGAATCTCCACACCGAGCTGTGGATCACGAGATGCTCGAATTGCATGATGATCTTTCATATAAGGAACATCCGATCCGCATTCTCGATGAAGCTGAACGTCGAACCCGTCAGAAGGTTACCAAGTTCCTCAAAGTACAGTGGTTAAATCATACTGAAGATGAAGCCACTTGGGAACGCGAGGATAATCTTCGTGCGGAATACCCCGAACTTTTTCCTTCTACTTCTTAATTCTCGGGACGAGAATTCTTGTTAGTAGAGGAGATTTGTAACACCCCCAGTGGTTAACTACAGTAATCACCCTTTTGATTATGCCACCAGTGGTTAACTACAGTAATCACCCTTTTGATTATGCCATGTCAGCATGATTAACAGTGCATGATCATCATTAGCATCATATTGCATTTCAACTCCTAAGTCAAATTCGAATTTAAATGAAAGTGGAAAATAGAAGTTATTCAAATCATAAACTAAAATGTCAGATAAATAACAAACGTTCCAGAGGAACTTCTAAAATTGAAACCAACATTATTGAAAATGGATAAGTGGCTTGAACATCCTCAAACAGTGGCTGAAAATAATATTTAATGACCTTTTAATTTATTTAAAACAAATAAGAAATGATGTTTTGTCCAAACAAATTTTAGGTGTTAGGGAATAAAGCACTGGTATTTATGGACCAGGTCACATGTTTTACAAAATTCAATTTGAGCCCTAACTGTTTACAAAACAGGGGTATGGATAAATAAAAAGAGAAAAGAAAAAGAAATAAAAAGAACCCCCCCCGTGGCCCAACTGGGCCCCAGCCCAGCTGGCCATTGCCGGCCACCCCCCCCCACTCCCTTATCCCCCTGGCCGAACCCTAGCCGCTCCCCACCCC
Organism: Thinopyrum elongatum; assembly: GCA_011799875.1. Lineage (NCBI taxonomy): Eukaryota > Viridiplantae > Streptophyta > Magnoliopsida > Poales > Poaceae > Thinopyrum > Thinopyrum elongatum. Next base: position 151,377,738 of record CM022301.1, read on the forward strand.
CCCTCTCGCTTCACTCCCCCCCCGATCCAGATCGGGCGCAGGCCCGACGCGCCCTAGACGCGCCGAAACCGCGCCCCGACGCCGCCGCCGCCCCCGTCGCCGCCTCCCTCGCCAACGCCGACGCCGCTCGTTCCCCTCGCCGACGACCGCGCCCGCGCGCTCGCCCCCGCCCTCGCCGGACCCGCCGCTTCGCCCCGACCCCGACCCCGCCGCGCTCGACGCCGTCGCCTCTCCACCACCATCCCCGCCGTCGTCCCCGCGCCCGCTGCCTAGCCTACAGCGCCGGTGAGGCCCTCGGCCTCCTCCTCCCTTCGGCCCGTCCGCTCACCTACCGCGTCGCACGCCCGCTCGCCCGCGCCGCGACCCCCCCCTCTCGCGCTCACCCTCGCCGCGCCGGCGCGCCATCCGCGGCGACCGGCCCCTGGGCGTCCGCTCACCCCCTGGCCGCGCGCTTGCCTCGGCCTCGCCCGTCGCGACACCACCACCTCCCCGTCCGCGCCCGCGCGTGCCATTTGGGCACCGGACATGTCCGGTCCCAAATGGGCACGCTCCGGACATGTCCGGCGCCCAGACGTGCACGCCGCGGACATGTCCGCCCAGCCCACTGACATAGGGGCCCACGGCCCAGAACGAATTAAAAAATAAATAAATAATAAAAATAAAAATAATTAAACTAATTAATTAATTTAATTAGTTAATTAATCTTGATTAGGTTAATTTAATTAAGTAGTTAGTATTAATTAAACAGTCATTTAATTAGTTAATCACTAATTAACCTAACAGCCTATGACAGGTGGGACCCACTGGTCCTGACGTCATGCTGACGTCAGCAAGACACTGTTTCGGATAATGTTAATTTAAATAATTAATTAAATTCCAGAAATTAATAAAAACTTTAGAAAATCATATAAAATAATCCGTAGCTCAGATGAAAATACTTTGTACATGAAAGTTGCTCAGAACGACGAGACGAATCTGAATACGCGGTCCGTTCGTCCGTCACGCGTCCCTAACTATCCGAACTTGCAACCGTTCCCCTCTTATCCTCTGTCCGATAATTCCAAAGACCCGGGAAATATCGTCAGATATTCTCCCGCTCCGTCTGTTACGTGTGATGCTGCGTTAGACTACCCCTAGCACCGTGTATCGTATTTGTCATGCTCATGTTTGCTATATATTTATACTGTTTCCTCCCCCTCTTCTCTCTCGATAGCCCCCGACCCCGACGTCATCCCCGAGACCGACGCAGCTCCGGATCCCGAAGACACCATAGACGACCTTGCCCTTGCCGCCGAGCAACCAGGCAAGCCCCTCCTTTTGATCATCCCGATATCGCCCATTCTAATTTCCCATGCTTGCATTAGAATTGCTGCTGCTGCTGCTGCTTTACCTATTCTGATGCATAGCCTGTTCATTGTAACCTGCTGTTGATAATTACCTACATATCCTAAACTGTTTAGTCTAGGCTGGGTAGAGACCTATCAGTGACCCCACTTATCCCGACTGCCGCGCTGGATCGTCAGAAGACCCGATCAACGGGATTGAAGACCAGGCCCCGACACCGCACATCACCCCCCCCTTAGTTGTAACGACACTGCAGCGTTACTATCGAGTGTCGAGGGTGAAACCTCATGTAGCACTTCTGATGTTAACTCTGTAGAGTAGTTATTCGGTCGTGGTCATCGAGGGTGATTCCTCCTTCACCGCTTCCGATAACGACGCTGTCGTACAACACCTCAAGTGTGGACCCAGTGAGGGTGATTCCTCCTAGTTCACCTTGACGGATACATCGAGTGGGAATTCAATGAGGGTGATACCTCGGATTCCCTGATGTTATGGACACACGGATACTTGGACTTTACAATGTTACTTGGGAAGGCGGGTCGACCCTGAGGGGTACCCGCGTGTGATGTGAAGGCGGGTTGCCAGTGTGGTGCCCGAGTTGTGAATACGAGGCGCGGCCGGGCATTCTTAACCCTTGCCGCAAGTCCTCGAGACGGGGTGACGGGGTCACATCTTTCGTGAGTCTCTGCTCGTTACCGCAAGCCCCTAGTCCTAGCGATTTGGATATTTGATCCGAGCAGGCCTCTGGTCTGATAGCACTAACCATGACGTGGGCATAGTATGGGCGTTCTGCATCGTATGCATCAGCCGAAAGCTCTGTCAGACGTCCAGTTCAGCCTCGTGGCCGGGCCGGGCCAGTACCATCCAGGACTGAGGTGGTGCTCGTCCCGACCCTGCACACACCGACCCGGAGTGCACAGGGCGATGGCCCATGACCCCTGAGCGCTTAGGATATAGACCGACGGGGACCTCTCTGCTGAGCTGTAGGTAGGGTTGCGATGTGTCGTTTGGCCGAGGCCGGGCATGACCCAGGAAAGTGTGTCCGGCCAAAGTTAATCGAGCGTGTTGGGTAAGTTGGTGCACCCCTGCAGGGAAGAACACTTCTATCGATAGCCGGTCCTACGGTAAAGGACACTCGGAGTTGTATCCTGATTGATACAATTTAGAACTGGATACCTGTGATGAGACCTGTATATATGGCTCTGGGATTGCTTCTCGCAGGGAGTCGAGAAGGGATCTCAGGACGAGGTTGATGAATGTATGGCTCTGGGATTGCTTTCTCGCAGGGAGTCGAGAAAGGATCTCTGGGTGAGGTTGATATTATTACTGCTACATTATATGGTGTTGTTCTACTCTCTTCTACTGCTGCAAGACCGCTGAAGATGCTAGTCTTCGATAGGACTAGGCCTTCTCTCTATTCTGGCATTTCTGCAGCCCAGTCCACATATACAGCCTCCCCTTGATAATGTTGCATATGTAGTGTAGATCCTTGCTTGCTGAGTACTTCTGAGTACTCACGGTTGCTTTGTTTTCCTTTTTCTCCCCATATCATTTTGACGTGACCAGAGGACGGAGCCCCCTGAGACAGATGCCCCGACGATCGTTACTACTACTACCCAGAGGATGGATACTACTACGAGTTGACTGACGACCAGGAGTAGGATCGGAGGGTCCCAGGCAGGAGGCCTGCGCCTTTCGATCGTAGTGTTTTATTTTGCCCCGCCTTTCTAAAGGCCTTTCTGTTTCTCTTTCATATCTGTACTCAGATAACTGATGCTTCCGCTGACGCTTGTATGCCATCGAGCTATGTATTCGAGCCCTCGAGGCCCTGGCTTGTAATATAAAGCTTGTATGACTTTATTTATGTTTTAGAGTTGTGTTGTGATATCTTCCCGTGAGTCCTTAGGCTTGATCGTGTGCATTTGCGTGTATGATTAGTGCACGATCGGGCCGGGGGCGTCACAGGAGGAGTCCTAGGCCGCTTGGCTGTGGCAGGCGCCGGGGCAGCTTCCGGTGCGGTGGTACGAGACCCTCCTGCCGCCCCAGCAGTGGCCGCTGGTGTGGGTCTCGCGCGCCGCGCAGGCTGTTGATGAGCCCCCTGCCGCGGTCCAGTCTTGCCGGCCACTTTCTTGCCGGGGGGTTCGCCGCTCGAAGAAAGCTGGCTTGCCGGGATGCCAGATGCAGCCTTCCGAAGAACACGCTTCATCTTCTTTGGGGGTGGGGGCTCTTCTCGCGTCTCTTCTTCGGCCGTGTCCTCGCCGGACGAGCTCTCAGCGGTTGCGCTGCTCTCTTCCCTGGCAACCTTGTCCTCCTCAGCAGGCTTTACCTCCACTACCACCTCTGCGTCGCTGGCTTCCCACTCTGTGAAGCCGACGCTGCCGGCCTCCGCGGCAAGATTTGCCTCCTCCACTCTAGTAGCAATGTAAGCTACTTCTTGATCAGTGGTGGCTCGGATGAAATCTGACTCTTGCCGGACAGGCTTCTCCGTCAAGTTGTCAAAAAACTTCTGCGCTTCTTCCTCGGATGGCTCGGCCCAGGTCGGGTCAAGGCCGTGGGCATTGAACATCGGCATGAAGGCAATGATTGACCCCAAGGCAGAATTGTTGCACAAGGGGACAATCCTTGTCGGCAGCCGGTGCTTGTCTTCGCGCTGGAATAATTTTTTACAGAGAGCGCCAAGCTGCATAGCGGTCAGGCTGTTGTTCAGCCCGGGGCGCAATCTCATGACATCTGCCGCGTTCTTGTATTCCCAAGCTGGCCTTCCCCTATTCTACAGAGGGGCGATGCGGCAGCGGAGAAAGTCGAAGCCGATCATCTCCATCGTCAGTCCGGCAGCCTTCAGGCGAAGGATCCTGGTAGTGGCGATTGTGAGCCTCTCGTCCTCCGCTGCGGGGTCGCTCCAATCCTTGCCGCGGACCACCTTCTGTTGCTGGGGATGACAAAATGGATGGGGATCTGCTTCCTGGATCCAGCACCATTCAGCCCGCCACTCGTCCCACTTTTCGCGGTAAACTCCCTCTGGGTATATTTCCTTATTCCAAGCCCTTGGAATCCAGGCAATAGAACCAGAGAGGGCCTCTCCTTTTTGGATGCGAGGGAAGAAATAATGGCGAAAAAGAGCGAAATTGGGGATCACGCCAACAAAGTTTTCACAGAGATGGGCAAAGATAGACATGCAAAGTACCGCATTCGGTGTGAAATCGAGAAGACGAAAGCCGTATGTGTACATGATATCATTGAAGAAGTCGGAAAAGGGGGGACAGAGCCCGCAATAGAAATATGCAGTGAAGAAAGGGTATCTGTCCGATCCGCCCTTGGAACAAGCACCTGGGATTACGCGCGTGGCGGGGTGAGCTTGCGTCCCTTTCGCCCACATGCATTGGTATCGCCCCTTCAGAGCTTCAGCATCGAGCGTTGGAGGGAAGACGACGAGCCTCTTCCGCATCTTCGCCAGTTCGCTCTCCGAAACGTCGGCTTTTGCCTCCTTGCCCTTGCCTTTGCTAGCCTTGGGTGCCATGGCGACGGTGAGAACGGAAGTTGGGGATGGAGCGAACGCGGAAGCAGCGGGCGGAAGAGGAAAAGGCTTCGCTCTGAGCTCGAGAGGAGGAAGGCGATGGCGATGGCTAGATTGAGAAGAAGAGGGGGGGGGGGGGGTGGGGGTAAATAGGTTTGTGCCTCTGCGACTTCTCCTTTTTATGGGGAAGGAGCGGGGCCGCCTCTTTTATTCCCCAATGTGAATGCGCCTCTATAGGCGCGAGGCAGTTGCAGCCTTTTTGGCACGCTTCCCACGTCACACGCTCCATGCGCGTAGTGGGGGGCACAGTAAAACGAGATATTTACGAGCAGTTAATCCCCTGCCACGCGTGCCCGTGCACTGTTTGGGCCTAGCACAACAACGCCTCACACTCGTGTATTGCCTAGGCCCGGGGGCTCCTGTCGGTGTACTAAGTATTGGGCACTAGTACCCCGTACTTGTGCACGGGCAGTTGTAGCCATCCTTGCGGCAAGGCTTGCCGGGAACAGCTCGAGGTCGATTCAAGTCATCAAGGAAATCATCAAGTCAGAGATCTAAGGATCAACGGATAAGCAAAGCTGGAATCCGAAGGCCAGCTTCCCCGGCAAGATCCTTGCCGGGATGGCCTGTGGAGCCCGGCAAGGCTTGGCGCCCGGCAAGACTTGGCGCCCGACAAGATTCAGCGCTTGGCGAGATTCTGCCACTGTGCCACCGCTTTGGCACAGTAACAAGTCTGACATTCTGGGTCCTTCTCTGGATGCGTGGCGACACGCCAGTGGAGGAGAGCTTAAGCGGTGCTGATGGGATGGCCCCTTTTTCCATCCCCAAGAAAGTGAGGACACCTAAACGGACACCTCACGGTGCATTAAATGCGTTTGTCCTAATCCGTCAGGGGTTAGGTATGATACCCTGTAGCTACTTTACACCGCAATGTATGTACATTGTGCCACTGTGGTGACCCCTTTGAGCATATAAAAGGAGGCCCAAGGCAACTGCTACAGAGGGAGGAGAACTTCGGGCCCATTCTGCATGCGTAGCTGCTCTTTGAACGTACTGTTCATTGCGAGCACTCCTGAAGGCTGGGCTCAAGAACATCAATAAGAACACAAAGCAGGACTAGGGTTTTACGCTGATCAGCGGCCCGAACCTGGGTAAAAACCTCACGCGCCGTTCATTGGTTCTGCTCTTTACGTATACCTCTCCCCCCGCCGAATCGTAAAGGGATCTCTCGGGATCCCATAGGTGTCGTGCCCCGTCAATAATTCAGAAATATTCCCCCAACATCAGAGGCATCCACCAAAATACTTTTCCACCGCCGCAAGCCTCTGTTCCCGTGAGATCCCATCTTGGGGACTTTTCCGGCACCTTTCCGGAGGGGGATTCGATCACGGAGGGCCTCTACATCAACCTTGCTGCCCTTCCGATGAAGCGTGAGTAGTTTACAACAGACCTATGGGTCCATAGCTAGTAGCTAGATGGCCTCTTCTCTCTCTTTGATATTCAATACATTGTTCTCCTCGATGTTCTTGGAGTTCTATCCGATGTAATATTCTTTTGCGATGTGTTTGTTGAGATCCGATGAATTGTGGATTTATGATCAGATTATCTATGAATATTATTTGAGTCTTCTCTGCACTCTTTTATGCATGATTAAATATCTTTGTATTTCTCTTCGAATTATCGGTTTGGTTTGGCCAACTAGATTTGTTTTTCTTGCAATGGGAGAGGTGCTTAGTTTTGGGTTCAATCATGCAGTGTCCTCACACAGTGACATAGTAGGGGTAGCGAGGCACGTATTGTATTGTTGCCATCAAGGATAAAAAGATGGGATTTTCATCATATTGCTTGAGTTTATCCCTCTACATTATGTCATCTTACTTAAGGCATTACTCCGTTCTTATGAACTTAATACTCTAGATGCATGCTGGATAGCGATCGATGTGTGGAGTAATAGTAGTAGATGCAGAATCATTTCGGTCTACTTGACACGGACGTGATGCCTATATTCATGGTCATTTCCTTAGATATCGTCATAACTATGCGCTTTTCTATCAATTGCTCGATAGTAATTTGTTCACCCACCGTATGTTTTCTTTCAAGAGAGAAGCCTCTAGTGAAACCTATGGCCCCCGGGTCTATTTTCCATCATATATTTTTAGATCTATAAACCAAAAAACCCAAAAATACCTTGCTGCAATTTATTTATATTTACTTTAGTTTGCTCTTTTATTTATCTTTTATAGCTATCTATATTAGATCTCACTCTTCTTCGTGACCGTGAAGGGATTGACAACCCCTTTTTCGCGTTGTGTGCAAGTGTTTGTTAGTTTGTGGAGGTGCATATATTGGAGACTTGCTTGTGCCTCCTACTGGATTTATACCTTGGTTCTTAACTGAGGGAAATACTTATCTCTACTTTGCTGCATCACCCTTTCCTCTTCAAGGGAAAAATCAACGCAAGCTCAAGAAGTAGCAGGAAGAATTTCTGGCGCCGTTGCCACCCCAGCTCCATTCCTCCTCCTCCAGCGAACCCTAGCCGTGTTTTCTCCGGCGAACGAAGACCCTCTCCTCCACGAGCTCCACTGCGTCTTCTGCAAGGGTCCTCGGCGGCGTAGAGCACCACCCATCGATGCGGCTCACTCCCTTGAGCAGATGGGTAGGTCTCGTGCTCTGTATGGTGGCCGGGATCATCGGCGAGCGTCGTCGGGGTGAGATCCCCTGCTCGGCCAGGTGCGTCCAGGCGATAGGAAGAAGAAGGCCGGCCAGGCGGGCCCCATCCCCCGCGGGACCCCCTCGTCAGCCGCACAGCGCCTGGTCCCGCCACTGCCACGTCACTTAAGTGGAGGCGTAAACCCCAGAGTACGTTTTCGCTTATAGAAAGCGCATTCCCTTCTAATGTGCTTTCAGTTTTTCTGTCTAGGTCCAGTCTGAGAATATTTTTATTACAGATGGGTCCCTGCCAGAAAAACTATCACAACTTTTTGCTCGTAATTCCAAATGAGGTGATTCCAATGCCCACGTCTTCGTCTCGTCGAGCCCGTTTTGTTCATACCATTTTCACTATGTGTTCACATTCTGAAAATGACCTTTATGCCCTTGCCCCTAATCAGCCCCCTCCGAGGGAGAAACCTTTCCAGCGATTCCTTCCGCGATCTTTCCGCACATCTCCCCGGTGTATCCTTCATCCCCAGGGAAGCCACGACAACCACTTGCATGATAGTCATGCAGTAGCCATGGTTTTCTACTTGAACATTTAATAAGTGCTTGTTTGTCTGTAACTGCTATCGCCGTTTCGGTTATGTTTATGGATCTGTGTTTATCTCCATGCTATGTTCATATGCACTTGGTTATCTTGTATTCTTGCTAGTATTACTTTGCATGACATGCTTGGTAGTAGTACATGCTGGTAGTAGTGATGTTCGTTCTAATACATGCTTATCGTCTGTTATCCAGTACCGTTGCTATGCATGTTCCGTTGCATCTAGTTGGTTACATGCTTACTTGTTAGTATTATTGATATGTTCTTGCTTGGTATTTAGTGTTGATGCTAGTGGTCATGTTATGCTATGAGTAGTATTATACTTGTGATGTTCATGCTCGTCGGTATGCCCAGCTCATTCGGATATATGATTTATTGTGTTGATATGCTTGATGATTATGTTGCACCCCCATGCTTATGTTGATATCATGCTCATGCATTATAGTTGCATCATGTCAGTTTAATATGGCTCAGCTTATTGCATTCAAGTTTAACCGGACTTAAATGAACTTGAACAACTGTTGGCTGAGTCATGGTGCCACCAAATCGAGCTGACCAGTGCAGCCACACTTGCCTTATGAGGGGTCCTAACTGGGTCTATTGTCATGCCTCTCGCCGGTGCCTCCAACGAGGGAAGGTTATGGGCGCGCGCTACCCTGATCAGGTAGGCGGACATAAGCCTTGTGTGCCCGTTGTTGTGATTGGTATACCATTGTCCCCGTTTGGGACCGTTTATAGTTTTGCCACGATGGTGGCTGTTGGATGTCATGGGTTGACATCGGGGCCACCCAGGACTTAGCCCAAAGGGGAGTTGGTCGGAGTGGCCGGGAGAGTGCGATGGCAGTAGATCGGTTTTGTCGGAACGGCGTTGGTCCACCCGAATGGGAGCACGAGGCCATGGGTTCCGTGGTGTGGGTACAGTGTGCTTACCTCTGCAGAGTGTGTGTTTAATCTATCGATAGCCGTGCACGCGGATAAGGGCCCAGTTCATAGTCGGTCGCACTGTGGGTCAATAGTAATAATAATAATAATGTGCTTAATAACAACCCTGGTTCAATGATGAGAAAGAGATTTGTTGTGATCAAGAGAGGATCACAGAGGTATCATGGATACCGAAGTTGGTTGATCTTTATGTGATCGTGAGAGGATCACCGTGGTATCGAGGATACCGAGTTGTTGGATATTTGTGGTGTTATGCGAGAGTCAAGGGTAAAGGTCAAGCTCCTTGTGGTCATGTAATGATTACTACGGTATTGTTAATACCAAGCTTGATCGTATCCTGAGATGATCGTGTGATGTCTGTGATGGTAAGCTTGTGCATGTGATGGTTACGAGGTAACCCGAGCAGAGTAAGTTGGTGCATGATAGCGTCATCATGTTGCATGCTAGTATCATCATGTTCATTCGTTCATGCCATGCTCGTATTGTTCTAGCTGTATCATGTTGTACATGCCATGTTGTTCTGATAGTATCGTGTTCATCATTGCTAAGTAACTTGTAATTGCCATGCTGTTGATTGTCTTGATTGCCTTTGGTTGCTGTGAGCTTGCAAGTACATTCAATGTACTGACCTGGCGCGTCATGCCAGTTTGCAGGTCATGCCGGATTTGATTGCTTGTTTGCCGTGGATCCCTTGTTTGCGAGCTAGGATAAGCGTTCCAGCCAGAGTCCCTGCGGAGTGGAGTTCATCACCATCGTCATTGTTCCGCTATCAGTAGTTATTCCACTGCTTCGTGTTGTTCTGCTGCTTGCATAGAGCAACCGTGGTAGGCGTAGTGTCGCCGTTCCGATGTAATCCCTTGTATCCATATAGATTGTAATAAAGAGCTGATTTGTTCTATGCTAAGCAGTGCCGTATTCTAGAAGACTTCTCCTCGATCTCTGGGCTGGAATACGGGGCGTTCCGGTTTCTCTGAGCCGGGGTGCCACAGAGAAGCTACTAAACTCCTAGATAATATTATGGCTAATCACTCTCAATGGCATACCGAAAGATCTTCTACTAGTAAAAAAGTGCATGCGATTGAAGAAATTAATACTTTGAGTGGAAAGATGGATGAACTTATGAAATTGATTGCTAGTCAGAGTGCTCCTATTGATCCTAATGATATGCCTTTGTCCACTTTGATTGAGAACAATAATGAATCTATGGATGTGAATTTTGTTGGTAGGAACAATTTTGGTAATAACGCATATAGAGGTAATTTCAACCCTAGGCCGTTTCCTAGTAATTCCTCTAATAATTATGGTAATTCCTACAAAAATTCGTATGGAAATTATAATAAAATACCCTCTGATCTTGAGAACAATATTAAAGATTTCATTAGTTCTCAAAATAATTTCAATACTATGGTTGAAGAAAATTTGCTTAAGATTGATGATTTGGCTAGGAACATTGATAGAATTTCTCTTGAGATTGATTCTTTAAAGATTAGGTCTATGCCACCCAAGATTGATATTAATGAATCTCTAAAAGCTATTAAAATTTCTATGGATGAATATAAAGAAAGAAGCGCTAGGATGCGTGCTAAGAGAGATTGGTTTGTAAAAGCGTGTTCTTCTAGTTTTTGCGAAAATAATGATGAAGATCTTAAAGTGATTGGTGTGACTCCTATTGCATCTTTGTTTTCTAATATAAATTTTGATAAACATGGGACTGGAGATGAGTCAACTTTATCTAGAAGGCATCCCAATAAATTGGATTTTAAAGATCTTAATGAAAACATTGATAAAAGTGGGATTAGAGAGGTCAAAACTTTAAGTAGCGATGAACCCACTCTTTTGGATTTCAAGGATTTTAATTATGATAATTTTTCTTTTATATATTGTATTTCCTTGTTGCAATCCATGTTAAATTCACCTCATGCTTATAATCAAAATAAAGCTTTTACTAAACATATCGTTGATGCTATGATGAAATCTTTTGAAGAGAAACTTGAGTTGGAAGTTTCTATACCTAGAAAGCTTTATGATGAGTTGGAACCTACTATTAAGATTAAGATTAAAGATTATGAATGCAATGCTTTGTGTGATTTGGGTGCTAGTGTTTCCACTATTCCAAAAACTTTATGTGATGTGCTAGGTTTCCATAAATTTGATGATTGTTCTTTGAATTTGCATCTAGTGGGTTCCACTATTAAGAAACCTATGGGAAGGATTAATGATGTTCTTATTAGTGCAAATAGGAATTATGTTCCCGTAGATTTTATTGTGCTTGATATAGATTGCAATCCTACATGTCCTATTATTCTTTGTAGACCTTTCCTTAGAACGATTGGTGCAATTATTGATATGAAAGAAGGAAACATTAGATTTCAATTTCCGTTAAGGAAGGACATGGAACACATTCCAAGAAAGAAAATCAAGTTGCCATATGATCTATTATGAGGGCTACTTATGGATTTAATACCAAAGATGGCAATACCTAGATCTATGTTTTACGCCTAGCTAGGGACGTTAACCAATAGCGCTTGTCGGGAGGCAACCCAATTTTATTTTTGTGTTTTTTGTTTTTGGCTTTGTTTTTCAATAAATACACATTATTACCACTATAGTAATTGTGTTTTGGTATTTTAATTAGTGTTTGAGCCAAGTAAGACCTTTGGGATGGTCATGGTGATAGTTGATTTGATTCTGCTGAAAAATAGAAACTTTTGCGCCCAGTAACAGAATTGATCTGACCTGCTGGAGCGATGAAAAATTCTGAATGTTTTCCACTTTATTGATATGCAAATTTCCTAGATTGTCCTTATGTTTCAGAATTTTTGGAGTTACAGAAGTATACAAAGTTTTTAGATTTCTACAGACTGTTCTGTTTTTGAAAGTGTCGGGGTACGACACCTATGGGATCCAAAGGGACCCCTTTACGATTCGGTGGGGGGAGAGGTATACGCAAAGAGCAGAACCAACGATCGACGTAGGAAGATTTTACCCAGGTTCGGGCCGCTGATCAGCATAAAACCCTACTCCTGCTTCGTGTTCTTATTAATGTTCTTCAGCCCAGCCTTCAGGAGCGCTCGCTGTGAACAGTACGTTCAAAGAGCAGCTACGCATGCACAATGGGCCAGAAGTTGTCCTCTCCCCTGTAGCAGTTTCCTTGGGCCTCCTTTTATACGCTCAAAGGGGTCACCACAGTGGCAAAATGTACATACATTGAGGTGTAAAGTAGCTACAGGGTAATCATACCTAACCCCTGACGGACTAGGACGAACTCATTTAATGCACTGTGAGTTGTCCGTTTAGGTGTCCTTACTTTCTTGGGGATGGAAAAAGGGGCCATCCCATCAGCACCGCTTAAGCTCTCCTCCATTGGTTCGTCGCCACGCATCCAAAGAAGGACCCAGAATGTCGGGTTTGTCGCTGTGCTAAAGCGGTGGCACAGCAACAAAACCTTGCCGGGCGCCGAGCCTTGCCGGGCTCCGCAGGCCACCCCGGCAAGATCTTGCCGAGGAAGCTGGCCTTCGGATTCCAGCTCTCCTTATCTGCTGATCCTCAGATCTCTGACTGGATGGTTTCTTTGATGGCTTGAATCAACCCCAAACTGTTCCCCGGCAAGCCTTGCTGCGAGGATGGCTACAACTGCCCGTGCACAAGTATGGGGTACTAGTGGCCCAATACTTAGTACACCGACAGATAGATTCTGTTTTCTATGTGTTGTTTGCTTATTTTGATGAATCTATGGGTAGTATCGGGGGTATGAACCATGGAGAAGTAGGAATACAGTAGATAGAACACCAATATAAATTTAGAATGAGTTCACAACAGTACCTAAAGTGGTGATTTATTTTATTATACTAACGGAGCTTACGAGTTTTCTGTTGAGTTTTGTGTTGTGAAGTTTTCAAGTTTTGGGTAAAGATTTGATGGACTCTGGAATAAGGAGTGGCAAGAGCCTAAACTTGGAGATGCCCAAGGCACCCCAAGGTAATATTCAAGGACAACCAAGCATCTAAGCTTGGGGATGCCTCGGATGGCATCCCCTCTTTCGTCTTCATTCCATCGGTAAATTTACTTGAGGCTATATTTTTATTCACCACATGATATGTGTTTTTCTTGAAGCGTCTTGTATGATATGAGTCTTTGATTTTTAGTATGCCACAATCATCCTTGCTGTACACACCTTTTGAGAGGGACACGCATGAATCGTGAATTTATTAGAATACTCTATGTGCTTCACTTATATCTTTTGAGCTAGGCAGTTTGCTCTAGTGCTTCACTTATATTTTTTTAGAGCACGGTGGTGGCTTTATTTTATAAAAATTGTTGAACTCCCATGCTTCACTTATATTATTTTGAGAGTCTTTAAACAACATGGTAATTTGCTTAGGTTATGAATTTAGTCCTAATATGATGGGCATCCAAGAGGGATATAATAAAAACTTTCATATAAAGAACATTGAATACTGTGAGAAGTTTGATTCCTTGCATTTGTTTTGAGATATAAAGATGGTGATATTAGAGTCATGCTAGTGAGTAATTGTGGATTGGTAGAAATACTTGTGTTATAGTTTGAGATTCCCGTAGCATGCACGTATGGTGAACCGTTATGTGATGAAGCCGGAGCATGATTTATTCTTTGATTGTCTTCCTTATGAGTGGCGGTCGGGGACGAGCGATGGTCTTTTCGTACCAATCTATCCCCCTAGGAGCATGCTTGTAGTACTTTGTTTCGATGGCTAATAAATTTTTGCAATAAGTATGTGAGTTCTTTATGAGTAATGTTGAGTCCATAGATTATACGCACTCTCACCCTTCCACCATTGCTAGCCTCTCTAGTACCGCGCAACTTTCGACGGTGCATTAAACCCACCATATACCTTCCTCAAAACAGCCACCATACCTACCTACTATGGAATTTCCGTAACCATTCCGAGATATATTGCCATGCAACTTCCATTGTTCCGTTTTATTATGACTCATACCATCATTGTCATATTGCTTTGCATGATCATGTAGTTGGCATAGTATTTGTGGCAAGGCCACAGTTCATATTTTTTATACATGTCACTCTTGATCATTGCACATCCCGGTACACCACCGGAGGCATTCATATAGAGTCATATTTTGTTCTAGTATCGAGTTGTAATTCTTGAGTTGTAAGTAAATAAAAGTGTGATGATCATCATTATTAGAGCATTGTCCCATGTGAGGAAAGGATGATGGAAGCTATGATTCCCTCACAAAGTTGGGATGAGTCTCCGGACTTTATAAAAAAATAAAAGAGGCCAAAGAAGCCCAAATAAATTAAAAGAGGCCAAAGAAGCCAAAACAAAAAAATAATGAGAGAAAAAGAGAGAAGGGACAATGTTACTATCCTTTTCCACACTTGTGCTTCAAAGTAGCACCATGTTCTTCACGATAGAGAGTCTCCTATTTTTTCACTTTCATATACTAGTGGGAATTTTTCATTATAGAACTTGGCTTGTATATTCCAATGATGGGCTTCGTCAAATTGCCCTAGGTCTTCATGAGCAAGCAAGTTGGATGCACACCCACTTAGTTTCTTTTTGAGCTTTTATACACTTATAGCTCAAGTGCATCCGTTGCATGGCAATCCCTACTCACTCACATTGATATCTATTGATGGGCATCTCCATAGCCCGTTAATACGCCTAGTTGATGTGAGACTTTCTCCTTCTTTTTGTCTTCTCCACAACCACCATATTCTATTCCACCTATAGTGCTATATCCATGGCTCACTGAGACGTCTCCAACGTATCTATAATTTATGAAGTATTCATGCCATGTTTAAAACAATTCTATATGATTTTGGTATGATTTGATTAGAACTAACCCGGACTGACGCTGTTTTCAGCAGAACTACCGTGGTGTCGTTTTTTGTGCAGAAATAAAAGTTCTCTGAATGGGCTAAAAATTTACGAAGAATATTTTTGGAAAATATAAAAAATACTGGAACGAAAAGATATCGGAGAGGAGTCCTGAGGCAACCACAAGGGTGGAGGGTGCGCCCCCCTAGGGCGCTCCCCCCTGCCTTGTCGTCGCCTCCTGGGCCCCCTTGACTTGTCCCCGACACCAACACCTCCTATAAATACCAAAACCTCTAGAAATAAACCTAGACCGGGAGTTCCGCCGCCGCAAGCCTCTGTAGCCACGAAAAACCAATCGGGAGCCCGTTCCGGCACCCTGACGGAGGGGGAAACCATCGCCGGTGGCCATCCTCATCATCCCGGTGGTCTCCATGACGAGGAGGGAGTAGTTCACCCTCGGGGCTGAGGGTATGTTCCAGTAGCTATGTGTTTGATCTCTCTCTCGTGTTCTTGATTTGGCACGATCTTGATGTACCGCGAGCTTTGTTATTATAGTTGGATCATATGGTGTTTCTCCCCCTCTACCTTCTTGTGATGAATTGAGTCTTGCTCTTTGAGGTTTCGTTATGTTGGATTGAGTATTGGATTTGAGAACACTTGATGTATGTCTTGCGATGGGATATCTGTGGTGACAATGGGATGTTCTATTGATTCACATGATGTATGTTTTGGCACTCAACTCGCGGATTCCCGAGGTGACATTGGGGTAATCTATGCATAGGGGTTGATGCACGTTTTCGTCCTACATTCTCCGATAGAAACTTTGGAGTGATTCTTTGTTGCATGTTGAGGGATTGTTATATGATCCAATTATGTTATCATTGTTGAGAGAACTTGCACTAGTGAAAGTATGAATCCTAGGCCTTGTTTCCAAGCATTGCAATACCGTTTTTGCTCACTTTTGCTACTTGCTACCTTGCTGTTTTTATAATTTCAGATTACAAAAACCTATATCTACCATCCATATTACACTTGTATCACCATCTCTTCGCCGAACTAGTGCACCTATACAATTTACCATTGTATTGGGTGTGTTGGGGGACACAAGATACTCTTTGTTATTTGTTTGCAGGGTTGTTTGAGAGAGACCATCTTCATCCTACGCCCCCCACTGATTGATAAACCTTAGGTCATCCACTTGAGGGAAATTTGCTAGTGTCCTACAAAACTCTGCGATTGGAGGCCCAACACTAGTCTACAAGAAGAAGGTTGCATAGTAGACATCAAGCTCTTTTCTGGTGCCATTGCCGGGGAGGTTAGTTCTTGAAGGTATATCTTTAGATCTTGCAATTGAATCTTTTTAGTTTCTTGTTTTATCACTAGTTTAGTTCATAAAATAAAACTACAAAAAAAATGGAATTGAGGTTGCCTCATATTATTCATCTTTTTAATGTCTTTCGTGAAAATGATGGAAAGGAAAATTGTGCTCAAGTGTTAGAAGAAGAAGTTCATAAAATGTTTGCCATAAAATCTTTGTATGATGAGCATGATTGCTATGTTGTTAGTATGAATTCTTGAATATCCATAATGCTAATGATATGCAAAGCCACAAGCTTGGGGATGCTATGTTTGATGAAGATGATTTTTTTGTCCCCCAAGTTTTGATGAGCAAATTTATTATGATGAAAGCATGCCTCCTATTTATGATGATTATGTTGATAAAAGTGGGTTTGGAAGAATGTCAACTCTAGGTAATGATCCCACTATTTTGGAGGGTGTTGAATCTTATTGTAAGAATTATGAAAGTGGATTTGGAGAGGTCATGACTTTATTTAGTGATGAATCCACTATTTTGGAAGAGGTTCCAATTGACTATGAGAACAAAGTTGCTATCTATGATGATTATTGTGATGACATGTATACTATAAAGAATAATGATAACCATGAAACTTGTCATCATGATGTTAATTTTCAATTGGATTATGCCTCACATGATAGTTATTTTGTTGAGTTTGCTCCCACTACTATTCATGAGAATAAATTTGTTTATGTGGAGAGTAATAAAATTTCTATGCTTATGGATCATGAAAAGAATGCTTTATTTGATGGTTATATTGTTGAATTCATTCATGATGCTACTGAAAACTATCATGAGAGAGGAACATATGCTTCTACATATTGCAATAATATCAAGTTTCCTCTCCATGTATTGAAAATCTTGAAGTTTTGCTTGGTTTGCCTTCCTATGCAAGTTGATTCTTGTTCCCATAAATTGTTTGCTCACAAAATCCCTATGCATGGGAAGTGGGTTAGACTTAAATGTGCTATTCATATGCTTCATGATGCTCCCATTATGTTTCAATTCTTATCTTTTATGTGAGCATCAATGAAATCATCATGCCTAGCTTAAAAGGCATTAAAGAAAAGCGCTTGTTGGGAGACAACCCAATATTTACCCCTAATGTTTTTGTGTGTTAACACGATTAAGCTACTGTAGTAATCATGTTTTATAGCTTTTGTTTGAATAAAGTGCCAAGTAAAGCCTTTGGGATAGTGTGGTTGATAGTTGATTTGATTCTGTGCAAAAACAGAAACTTTTGCGTCAGGTACAGAAATTCCTATCTTTCACTGGAACGTGGAAAAACTCTGAATTGTTTACATAGGATTTATATACAAATTTCTACGTTGTCCTATTTTTTCAGAAATTTTGGAGCAACATAAGTATGAGATTAATTCA
This sequence comes from Thinopyrum elongatum, assembly GCA_011799875.1. Lineage (NCBI taxonomy): Eukaryota > Viridiplantae > Streptophyta > Magnoliopsida > Poales > Poaceae > Thinopyrum > Thinopyrum elongatum. The sequence goes on from CM022301.1 coordinate 151,395,356, forward strand.
GATCTTTACAGACTGTTCTGTTTTTGACAGATTCTGTTTTCGATGCATAGTTTGCTTGTTTTCTAGTTTCTATGGCTTATATTGCTAATATAAATTGTAGAAATGATAGGGTACAGTAGGAATTATGTGAGAAAATTTTTTAATCTTGTCTTGACAGTACCAAAGTGAATGATTTGTTTTATCATACTAACCCATCTCACGAAGTTCCGTTAAGTCTTGTGTGATTGAAGTTTGCAACTTTTGGGTGAGATATCGATATGAGGAGAATAAGGAGTGACAAGACCCTAAGATTGGGGATGCCCAAGGCACCCCAAGGTAATATTTAAGGAAGATCCAAGCAACTAAGCTTGGGGATGCCCCGGATGGCATCCCCTCTTTCGTCTCCAACATTATCGGTAACCTTACTTGGAGCTATATTTTTATTCGTCACATGATATGAGTTTTTCTTGGAGCGTCATTTTATTTTATTAGTATTTTCTTGCTGTTATATATAGTAATGTTTTGCATCTTTTATTTCAATAAAAAGGTCAAGTTTAGCCTTTACCACGCTTATTTTGCAAGTCTATATGTTGCTGTTTTGAAAACAGAAAGTTTTCTATCATTGTCTGAATTCTTCTGGAAAGTCAGAACATGATAAAATCTTGAAATTTTTACAGAATGAGTAATAAAATTTTTTATAAAGTGTGATAATTTTTAAGAATTTTTGGAGTTATGTAAGTATGAGTACAATTGCACTCTTTACAGACTGTCCTGTTTAGACAGATTGCTGTTATGTTTGCTTGTTTAATGATTCTATTGGAGGATAGGAGTATTAAATATGCAGAGGCATTTAGTATGCAATGTTAAATAATAATTTTAGTGATTTGCTACAGTAGATAATGATAAGGTTTTGCATTTGATTTATACTAACTTTTCTCACAAGTTCTTGTTGAGTTTTGTGTGCATGAAGTTTTTAAGATTTAGGGAAACTGTGATATAAAAGGAATTAAGGAGACACAAAATATCAAGCTTGGGGATGCCCAAGGCATCCCTAATTAATATTTCAAGAAGTCTCAAGCATCTAAGCTTGGGGATGCCCCGGTTGGCATCCCACCTTTCTTCATCAACAATCATCGGTTAGCCTCGGTTGAGCCTAAGTTTTTGCTTCTTCACATGATATGTGCTATCCTTGAAATGTCATTTTATTTTTGTTTTGCTTGCTGTTTGAATAAAGTACTTAAGATCTGAAATTTTATTTATGAGGGAGAGTCTTCATATAGCTGCATAATTATTCAACTACTCATTGATCTTCACTTATATCTTTTTGGAGTAGTTTGTCAGTTTCAAGAAGAAATATAATAAAAACTTTCATAAAGAGCGTTGAATACTATGAGAAGTTTGATTCCTTGCATTTGTTTTGAGATATAAAGATGGTGATATTAGAGTCATGCTAGTGAGTAATTGTGGATTGGTAGAAATACTTGTGTTAAAGTTTGTGATTCCCGTAGCATGCATGTATGGTGAACCGTTATGTGATGAAGTCGGAGCATGATTTATTTATTGATTGTCTTCCTTATGAGTGGCGGTCGGGGATGAGCGATGGTCTTTTCCTACCAATCTACCCCCCTAGGAGCATGCACGTAGTACTTTGTTTCGATGACTAATAGATGTTTGCAATAAGTATGTGAGTTCTTTATGACTAATGTTGAGTCCATGGATTATATGCACTCTCACCCTTCCACCATTGCTAGCCTCTCTAGTCCCGCGCAACTTTCGCCGGTGCATTAAACCCACCATTTACCCTTCCTCAAAACAGCCACCATACCTACCTATTATGGCATTTCCATAGCCATTTCGAGATATATTGCCATGCAACTTCCACCGTTCCGTTTATTATGACACGCTTCATCATTGTCATATTGCTTTGCATGATCATGTAGTTGACATCGTATTTGTGGCAAAGCCACCATTCATATTTTTTATACATGTCTCTCTTGATCATTGCACATCCTGGTACATCACCGGAGGCATTCATAGAGTCATATTTTTGTTCTAAGTATCGAGTTGTAATTCTTGAGTTGTAAGTAAATAAAAGTGTGATGATCATTATTAGAGCATTGTCCCATGTGAGGAAAGGTTGATGGAGACTATGAATCCCCCACAAGTCGGGATGAGACTCCGTAAAAAAAAGAGAAAAAAGAAGAAAAAAAGAGGCCAAAGAGCCCAAAATAAAAAAATGAATGAGAGAAAAGAGAGAAGGGGCAATGCTACTATCCTTTTTCCACACTTGTGCTTCAAAGTAGCACCATGATCTTCATAATAGAGAGTCTCCTATTTTGTCACTTTCATATACTAGTGGGAATTTTTCATTATAGAACTTGGCTTGTATATTCCAATGATGGGCTTCCTCAAATTGCCCTAGGTCTTCGTGAGCAAGCAAGTTGGATGCACGCCCACTTAGTTTCTTTAGAGCTTTCATACACTTATAGCTCTAGTGCATCCGTTGCATGGCAATCCCTACTCACTCACATTGATATCTATTGATGGGCATCTTCATAGCTCATTAATACGCCTAGTTGATGTGAGACTATCTCCTTCTTTTTGTCTTCTCCACAACCACCATATTCTATTGCACCTATAGTGTTATATCCATGGCTCACGCTCATGTATTGCGTGAAAGTTGAAAAAGTTTGAGAACATCAAAAGTATGAAACAATTGCTTGGCTTGTCATCGGGGTTGTGCATAATTTAATACTTTGTGTGATGAAGATGGAGCATAGCTAGACTATATGATTTCGTAGGGATAACTTTCTTTGGCCATGTTATTTTGAGAAGACATGATTGCTTTATTAGTATGCCTGAAGTATTATTGATTTTATGTCAATATTAAACTTTTGTTTTGAATCTTATGGATCTGAACATTCATGCCACATTAGAGAAGATTACATTGATAAATATGCTAGGTAGCATTCACACTTCATAAATTCTTTCTTTTATCATTTACCTACTCGAGGACGAGCAAGAATTAAGCTTGGGGATGCTGATACGTCTCCAACGTATCTATAATTTATGAAGTATTCATGCCATGTTTACAACAATTCTATATGATTTTGGTATGATTTGATTAGAACTAACCCAGACTGACGTTGTTTTCAGCAGAACTACCGTGGTGTCGTTTTTTGTACAGAAATAAAAGTTCTCGGAATGGGCTGAAAATTTACAAAGAATATTTTTGGAAAATATAAAAAATACTGGAATGAAAAGATATCAGAGAGGAGTCCCGAGGCAACCACAAGGATGGAGGGCGCGCCCCCCTGCCTTGTCGTCGCCTCGTGGGCCCCCTTGACTTGTCCCCGACGCCAACACCTCCTATAAATACCAAAACCTCCAGAAATAAACCTAGATCGGGAGTTCCGCCGCCGCAAGCCTTTGTAGCCACGAAAAAACCAATCGGAAGCCCATTTCGGCACCCTGACGGAGGGGGAAACCATCACTGGTGGCCATCTTCATCATCCCGGCAGTCTCCATGACAAGGAGGGAGTAGTTCACCCTTGGGGCTGAGGGTATGTACCAGTAGCTATGTGTTTGATCTCTCTCTCTCTCTCGTGTTCTTGATTTGGCACGATCTTGATGTACCGCAAGCTTTGTTATTATAGTTGGATCATATGGTGTTTCTCCCCCTCTACCTTCTTGTGATGAATTGAGTCTTGCTCTTTGAGGTTTCGTTATGTTGGACTGAGTATTGGATTTGAGAACACTTGATGTATGTCTTGCGATGGTATATCTGTGGTGACAATGGGATGTTCTATTGATTCACTTGATGTATGTTTTGGCACTCAACTCGTGGATTCCCGAGGTGACATTGGGGTAATCTATGCATAGGGGTTGATGCATGTTTTCATCCTACGTTCTCCGATAGAAACTTTGGAGTGGTTCTTTGTTGCATATTGAGGGATGGTTATATGATCCAATTATGTTATCATTTTTGAGAGAACTTGCACTAGTGAAAGTATGAACCCTAGGCCTTGTTTCCAAGCATTGCAATACCGTTTTTGCTCACTTTTGCTACTTGCTACCTTGCTGTTTTTATAATTTCAGATTACAAAAACCTATATCTACCATCCATATTACACTTGTATCACCATCTCTTCGCCGAACTAGTGCACCTATACAATTTACCATTGTATTGGGTGTGTTGGGGACACAAGAGACTCTTTGTTATTTGTTTGCAGGGTTGTTTGAGAGAGACCATCTTCATCCTATGCCTCCCACGGATTGATAAACCTTAGGTCATCCACTTGAGGGAAATTTACTACTGTCCTACAAAACTCTGCGCTTGGAGGCCCAACACGAGTCTACAAGAAGAAGGTTGCGTAGTAGACATCACTCACGCTCATGTATTGCGTGAAAGTTGAAAAAATTTGAGAACACCAAAAGTATGAAACAATTGCTTGGCTTGTCATCGGGGTTATGCATGATAAAATACTTTGTGTGATGAAGATGGAGCATAGCTAGACTATATGATTTTTTAGGGATAACTTTCTTTTGCCATGTTATTTTTAGAAGACATGATTGCTTTATTAGTATGCTTGAAGTATTATTGTTTTTATGTCAATATTAAACTTTTGTTTTGAATCTTATGGTTCTTAATATTCATGCCACCATAAAGAAGATTACATGGATAAATATGTTAGGTAGCATTCCACATAAAAAATTCTGTTTTTATCATTTACCTACTCGAGGACTAGTAGGAATTAAGCTTGGGGATGCTTGATACGTCTCTAACGTATCTATAATTTTTGATTGTTCCATGCTATTATATTATATGTTTTGGATGTTTTATATGCATTAATATGCTATTTTATATTATTTTTTGGGACTAACCTATTAACCTAGAGCCCAGTGCCAGTTTCTGTTTTTTCCTTGTTTTTGAGTTTTACAGAAAAGGAATACCAAACGGAATAAAACTTTCGCGATGATTTTTCTTGGACCAGAAGACACCCAGAGGACTTGGAGAGGGGGCCAGAAGGTTCCCGAGGAGGCCACAAGCCTGCTAGGCGCGCCCTAGGGGGGGGTGCCCTGAGGGCTTGTGGGCCCCTCGGGAGTCCTCCAACCCTAATCTTTGCACTATAAATTCAGAAATATTCCCCCAACATCAGAGGCATCCACCAAAATACTTTTCTGCCGCCGCAAGCCTCTGTTCCCGTGAGATCCCATCTTGGGGACTTTTTCGGCACCCTGCCGGAGGGGGATTCGATCACGGAGGGCCTCTACATCAACCTTGCTGCCCTTTCGACGAAGCGTGAGTAGTTTACAACAGACCTACGGGTCCATAGCTAGTAGCTAGATGGCTTCTTCTCTCTCTTTGAGCATCAATGAAATCATCATGCCTAGCTTAAAAGGCATTAAAGAAAAGCGCTTGTTGGGAGACAACCCAATATTTACCCCTACTGTTTTTGTGTGTTAACATGATTAAGCTACTGTAGTAATCATGTTTTATAGCTTTTGTTTGAATAAAGTGCCAAGTAAAGCCTTTGGGATAGTGTGGTTGATAGTTGATTTGATTCTGTGCAAAAACAGAAACTTTTGCGTCAGGTACAGAAATTCCTATCTTTCACTGGAACGTGGAAAAACTCTGAATTGTTTACATAGGATTTATATACAAATTTCTACGTTGTCCTATTTTTTCAGAAATTTTGGAGCAACATAAGTATGAGATTAATTCAGATCTTTACAGACTGTTCTGTTTTTGACAGATTCTGTTTTCGATGCATAGTTTGCTTGTTTTCTAGTTTCTATGGCTTATATTGCTAATATAAATTGTAGAAATGATAGGGTACAGTAGGAATTATGTGAGAAAAATTTTTAATCTTGTCTTGACAGTACCAAAGTGAATGATTTGTTTTATCATACTAACCCATCTCACGAAGTTCCGTTAAGTCTTGTGTGATTGAAGTTTGCAACTTTTGGGTGAGATATCGATATGAGGAGAATAAGGAGTGACAAGACCCTAAGATTGGGGATGCCCAAGGCACCCCAAGGTAATATTTAAGGAAGATCCAAGCAACTAAGCTTGGGGATGCCCCGGATGGCATCCCCTCTTTCGTCTCCAACATTATCGGTAACCTTACTTGGAGCTATATTTTTATTCGTCACATGATATGAGTTTTTCTTGGAGCGTCATTTTATTTTATTAGTATTTTCTTGCTGTTATATATAGTAATGTTTTGCATCTTTTATTTCAATAAAAAGGTCAAGTTTAGCCTTTACCACGCTTATTTTGCAAGTCTATATGTTGCTGTTTTGAAAACAGAAAGTTTTCTATCATTGTCTGAATTCTTCTGGAAAGTCAGAACATGATAAAATCTTGAAATTTTTACAGAATGAGTAATAAATTTTTTTATAAAGTGTGATAATTTTTAAGAATTTTTGGAGTTATGTAAGTATGAGTACAATTGCACTCTTTACAGACTGTCCTGTTTAGACAGATTGCTGTTATGTTTGCTTGTTTAATGATTCTATTGGAGGATAGGAGTATTAAATATGCAGAGGCATTTAGTATGCAATGTTAAATAATAATTTTAGTGATTTGCTACAGTAGATAATGATAAGGTTTTGCATTTGATTTATACTAACTTTTCTCACAAGTTCTTGTTGAGTTTTGTGTGCATGAAGTTTTTAAGATTTAGGGAAACTGTGATATAAAAGGAATTAAGGAGACACAAAATATCAAGCTTGGGGATGCCCAAGGCATCCCTAATTAATATTTCAAGAAGTCTCAAGCATCTAAGCTTGGGGATGCCCCGGTTGGCATCCCACCTTTCTTCATCAACAATCATCGGTTAGCCTCGGTTGAGCCTAAGTTTTTGCTTCTTCACATGATATGTGCTATCCTTGAAATGTCATTTTATTTTTGTTTTGCTTGCTGTTTGAATAAAGTACTTAAGATCTGAAATTTTATTTATGAGGGAGAGTCTTCATATAGCTGCATAATTATTCAACTACTCATTGATCTTCACTTATATCTTTTTGGAGTAGTTTGTCAGTTTCAAGAAGAAATATAATAAAAACTTTCATAAAGAGCGTTGAATACTATGAGAAGTTTGATTCCTTGCATTTGTTTTGAGATATAAAGATGGTGATATTAGAGTCATGCTAGTGAGTAATTGTGGATTGGTAGAAATACTTGTGTTAAAGTTTGTGATTCCCGTAGCATGCATGTATGGTGAACCGTTATGTGATGAAGTCGGAGCATGATTTATTTATTGATTGTCTTCCTTATGAGTGGCGGTCGGGGATGAGCGATGGTCTTTTCCTACCAATCTACCCCCCTAGGAGCATGCACGTAGTACTTTGTTTCGATGACTAATAGATGTTTGCAATAAGTATGTGAGTTCTTTATGACTAATGTTGAGTCCATGGATTATATGCACTCTCACCCTTCCACCATTGCTAGCCTCTCTAGTCCCGCGCAACTTTCGCCGGTGCATTAAACCCACCATTTACCCTTCCTCAAAACAGCCACCATACCTACCTATTATGGCATTTCCATAGCCATTTCGAGATATATTGCCATGCAACTTCCACCGTTCCGTTTATTATGACACGCTTCATCATTGTCATATTGCTTTGCATGATCATGTAGTTGACATCGTATTTGTGGCAAAGCCACCATTCATATTTTTTATACATGTCTCTCTTGATCATTGCACATCCTGGTACATCACCGGAGGCATTCATAGAGTCATATTTTTGTTCTAAGTATCGAGTTGTAATTCTTGAGTTGTAAGTAAATAAAAGTGTGATGATCATTATTAGAGCATTGTCCCATGTGAGGAAAGGTTGATGGAGACTATGAATCCCCCACAAGTCGGGATGAGACTCCGTAAAAAAAAGAGAAAAAAGAAGAAAAAAAGAGGCCAAAGAGCCCAAAATAAAAAAATGAATGAGAGAAAAGAGAGAAGGGGCAATGCTACTATCCTTTTTCCACACTTGTGCTTCAAAGTAGCACCATGATCTTCATAATAGAGAGTCTCCTATTTTGTCACTTTCATATACTAGTGGGAATTTTTCATTATAGAACTTGGCTTGTATATTCCAATGATGGGCTTCCTCAAATTGCCCTAGGTCTTCGTGAGCAAGCAAGTTGGATGCACGCCCACTTAGTTTCTTTAGAGCTTTCATACACTTATAGCTCTAGTGCATCCGTTGCATGGCAATCCCTACTCACTCACATTGATATCTATTGATGGGCATCTTCATAGCTCATTAATACGCCTAGTTGATGTGAGACTATCTCCTTCTTTTTGTCTTCTCCACAACCACCATATTCTATTGCACCTATAGTGTTATATCCATGGCTCACGCTCATGTATTGCGTGAAAGTTGAAAAAGTTTGAGAACATCAAAAGTATGAAACAATTGCTTGGCTTGTCATCGGGGTTGTGCATAATTTAATACTTTGTGTGATGAAGATGGAGCATAGCTAGACTATATGATTTCGTAGGGATAACTTTCTTTGGCCATGTTATTTTGAGAAGACATGATTGCTTTATTAGTATGCCTGAAGTATTATTGATTTTATGTCAATATTAAACTTTTGTTTTGAATCTTATGGATCTGAACATTCATGCCACATTAGAGAAGATTACATTGATAAATATGCTAGGTAGCATTCACACTTCATAAATTCTTTCTTTTATCATTTACCTACTCGAGGACGAGCAAGAATTAAGCTTGGGGATGCTGATACGTCTCCAACGTATCTATAATTTATGAAGTATTCATGCCATGTTTACAACAATTCTATATGATTTTGGTATGATTTGATTAGAACTAACCCAGACTGACGTTGTTTTCAGCAGAACTACCATGGTGTCGTTTTTTGTACAGAAATAAAAGTTCTCGGAATGGGCTGAAAATTTACAAAGAATATTTTTGGAAAATATAAAAAATACTGGAATGAAAAGATATCAGAGAGGAGTCCCGAGGCAACCACAAGGATGGAGGGCGCGCCCCCCTGCCTTGTCGTCGCCTCGTGGGCCCCCTTGACTTGTCCCCGACGCCAACACCTCCTATAAATACCAAAACCTCCAGAAATAAACCTAGATCGGGAGTTCCGCCGCCGCAAGCCTTTGTAGCCACGAAAAAACCAATCGGAAGCCCATTTCGGCACCCTGACGGAGGGGGAAACCATCACTGGTGGCCATCTTCATCATCCCGGCAGTCTCCATGACAAGGAGGGAGTAGTTCACCCTTGGGGCTGAGGGTATGTACCAGTAGCTATGTGTTTGATCTCTCTCTCTCTCTCGTGTTCTTGATTTGGCACGATCTTGATGTACCGCAAGCTTTGTTATTATAGTTGGATCATATGGTGTTTCTCCCCCTCTACCTTCTTGTGATGAATTGAGTCTTGCTCTTTGAGGTTTCGTTATGTTGGACTGAGTATTGGATTTGAGAACACTTGATGTATGTCTTGCGATGGTATATCTGTGGTGACAATGGGATGTTCTATTGATTCACTTGATGTATGTTTTGGCACTCAACTCGTGGATTCCCGAGGTGACATTGGGGTAATCTATGCATAGGGGTTGATGCATGTTTTCATCCTACGTTCTCCGATAGAAACTTTGGAGTGGTTCTTTGTTGCATATTGAGGGATGGTTATATGATCCAATTATGTTATCATTTTTGAGAGAACTTGCACTAGTGAAAGTATGAACCCTAGGCCTTGTTTCCAAGCATTGCAATACCGTTTTTGCTCACTTTTGCTACTTGCTACCTTGCTGTTTTTATAATTTCAGATTACAAAAACCTATATCTACCATCCATATTACACTTGTATCACCATCTCTTCGCCGAACTAGTGCACCTATACAATTTACCATTGTATTGGGTGTGTTGGGGACACAAGAGACTCTTTGTTATTTGGTTTGCAGGGTTGTTTGAGAGAGACCATCTTCATCCTATGCCTCCACGGATTGATAAACCTTAGGTCATCCACTTGAGGGAAATTTACTACTGTCCTACAAAACTCTGCGCTTGGAGCCCACACGAGTCTACAAGAAGAAGGTTGCGTAGTAGACATCACTCACGCTCATGTATTGCGTGAAAGTTGAAAAAATTGAGAAACACCAAAAGTATGAAACAATTGCTTGGCTTGTCTCGGGGTTATGCATGATAAAATACTTTGTGTGATGAAGATGGAGCATAGCTAACTATATGATTTTTTAGGGATAACTTTCTTTTGCCATGTTATTTTAGAAGACATGATTGCTTTATAGTATGCTTGAAGTATTATGTTTTTATGTCAATATTAAACTTTTGTTTTGAATCTTATGGTTCTTAATATTCATGCCACCATAAAAAGATTACATGGATAATATGTTAGGTCATTCCACATAAAAATTCTGTTTTTATCATTACCTACTCCGAGGACTAGTAGGAATTAAGCTTGGGGATGCTTGATACGTCTCTAACGTATCTATAATTTTTGATTGTTCCATGCTATTATATTATATGTTTTGGATGTTTTATATGCATTATATAGCTATTTTATATTATTTTTTGGGACTAACCTATTAACTAGAGCCCAGTGCCAGTTTCTGTTTTTTCCTTGTTTTTGAGTTTTACAAAAAGAAAGGAATCCAAACGGAATAAACTTTCGCGATGATTTTTCTTGGACCGAAGACACCCAGAGGACTTGGAGAGGGGGCCAGAAGGTTCCGAGGAGGCCACAAGCCTGCTAGGCGCGCCCTAGGGGGGGGTGCCCTGAGGGCTTGTGGCCCCTCGGGAGTCCTCCAACCCTAATCTTTGCACTATAAATTCAGAAATATTCCCCCAACATCAGAGGCATCCACCAAAATACTTTTCTGCCGCCGCAAGCCTCTGTTCCCGTGAGATCCCCTCTGGGGACTTTTTCGGCACCCTGCCGGGGGATTCGATCACGGAGGGCCTCTACATCAACCTTGCTGCCCTTTCGACGAAGCGTGAGTAGTTTACAACAGACCTACGGGTCCATAGCTAGTAGCTAGATGGCTTCTTCTCTCTCTTTGAGCATCAATGAAATCATCATGCCTAGCTTAAAAGGCATTAAAGAAAGCGCTTGTTTGGGAGACAACCCAATATTTACCCCACGTTTTTGTGTGTTACATGATTAAGCTACTGTAGTAATCATGTTTTATAGCTTTTGTTTGAATAAATGCCAAGTAAAGCCTTTGGGATAGTGTGGTTGATAGTTGATTTGATTCTGTGCAAAACAGAAACTTTTGCGTCAGGTACAGAAATTCCTATCTTTCACTGGAACGTGGAAAACTCTGAATTGTACATAGGATTTAATACAAATTTCTACGTTGTCCTATTTTTTCAGAAATTTTGGAGCACAAAGTATGAGATATTCAGATCTTTACAGACTGTTCTGTTTTTGACAGATTCTGTTTTCGATGCATATGTTTGCTTGTTTTCTAGTTTCTATGGCTATATTGCTAATTAAATGTGATAATGATAGGGTACAGTAGGAATTATGTGAGAAAAATTTTTAATCTTGTCTTGACAGTACCAAAGTGAATGATTTGTTTTATCTTACTAACCCATCTCACGAAGTTCCGTTAAGTCTTGTGTGATTGAAGTTTGCAACTTTTGGGTGAGATATCGATATGAGGAGAATAAGGAGTGACAAGACCCTAAGATTGGGGATGCCCAAGGCACCCCAAGGTAATATTTAAGGAATCCAAGCAACTAAGCTTGGGGATGCCCCGGATGGCATCCCCTCTTTCGTCTCCAACATTATCGGTAACCTTACTTGGAGCTTATTTTTTATTCGTCACATGATATGAGTTTTTTCTGGAGCGTCATTTATTTATTTAGTATTTTCTTGCTGTTTATATGTAATTTTTTTTGCATCTTTTATTTCAATAAAAAGGTCAAGTTTAGCCTTTACCACGCTTATTTTGCAAGTCTATATGTTGCTGTTTTGAAAACAGAAAGTTTTCTATCATTGTCTGAATTCTTCTGGAAAGTCAGAACTGATAAAATCTTGAAATTTTTACAGAATGAGTAATAAAAATTTTTATAAAGTGTGATAATTTTAAGAATTTTTGGAGTTATGTAGTTGAGTACAATTGCACTCTTTACAGACTGTCCTGTTTAGACAGATTGCTGTTATGTTTGCTTGTTTAATGATTCTATTGAGGATAGGAGTATTAAATATGCAGAGGCATTAGTATGCAATGTTAAATAATAATTTTAGTGATTTGCTACCAGTAGATATATGATAAGGTTTTGCATTTGATTTATACTAACTTTTCTCACAGTTCTTGTTGAGTTTTGTGTGCATGAAGTTTTTAAGATTTAGGGAAACTGTGATATAAAGGAATTAAGGAGACACAAAATATCAAGCTTGGGGATGCCCAAGGCATCCCTAATTAATATTTCAAGAATTCTCAAGCATCTAAGCTGGGGATGCCCCGGTTGGCATCCCACCTTTCTTCTTCAACAATCATCGGTTAGTAGCCTCGGTTGAGCCTAAGTTTTTGCTTCTTCACATGATATGTGCTATCCTTGAAATGTCATTTTATTTTTGTTTTGCTTGCTGTTTGAATAAAGTACTAAGACTGAAATTTATTTATGAGGGAGAGTCTTCATATAGCTGCATAATTATTCAACTACTCATTGTCTTCACTTATTCTTTTTGGATTAGTTTGTCAGTTTCAAGAAGAAATATAATAAAAACTTTCATAAAGAGCGTTGAATACTATGAGAAGTTTGATTCCTTGCATTTGTTTTGAGATATAAGATGGTGATATTAGAGTCATGCTAGTGAGTAATTGTGGATTGGTAGAAATACTTGTGTTAAAGTTTGTGATTCCCGTAGCATGCATGTATGGTGAACCGTTAGTGATGAAGTCGGAGCATGATTATTTATTGATTGTCTTCCTTATGAGTGGCGGTCGGGGATAGCGATGGTCTTTTCCTACCATCTACCCCCCTAAGGCATGCCGTATACTTTGTTTCGATGACTAATAGATGTTTGCAATAAGTATGTGAGTTCTTTATGACTAATGTTGAGTCCATGGATTATATGCACTCTCACCCTTCCACCATTGCTAGCCTCTCTAGTCCCGCGCAACTTTCGCCGGTGCATTAAACCCACCATTTACCCTTCCTCAACACGCCACCATACCTACCTATTATGGCATTTCCATAGCCATTTCGAGAATATTGCCATGCAACTTCCACCGTTCCGTTTATTATGACACGCTTCATCATTGTCATATTGCTTTGCATGATCAGTAGTTGACATCGTATTTGTGGCAAACCACCATTCATATTTTTTATACATGTCTCTCTTGATCATTGACATCCTGGTACATCACCGGAGGCATTCATAGAGTCATATTTTTGTTCTAAGTATCGAGTTGTTTCTTGAGTTTGTAAGTAAATAAAAGTGTGATGATCATTATTAGAGCATTGTCCCATGTGAGGAAAGGTTGATGGAGACTATGATCCCCCACAAGTCGGGATGAACTCCGTAAAAAAAGAGAAAAAAGAAGAAAAAAGAGGCCAAAGAGCCCAAAATAAAAAAATGATGAGAGAAAGAGAGAAGGGCAATGCTACTATCCTTTTCCCACCTTGTGCTTCAAAGTAGCACCATGATCTTCATAATAGAGAGTCTCCTATTTTGTCACTTTCATATACTATGGGAATTTTTCATTATGAACTTGGCTTGTATATTCCAATGATGGGCTTCCTCAAATTGCCCTAGGTCTTCGTGAGCAAGCAAGTTGGATGCACGCCCACTTAGTTTCTTTAGAGCTTTCTTACACTTATAGCTCTAGTGCATCCGTTGCATGGCAATCCCTACTCACTCCATTGATATCTATTGATGGGCATCTTCATAGCTCATTAATACGCCTAGTTGATGTGATACTATCTCCTTCTTTTTGTCTTCTCCACAACCACCATATCTATTGCACCTATAGTGTTATATCCATGGCTCACGCTCATGTATTGCGTGAAAGTTGAAAAGTTTGAGAACATCAAAAGTATGAAACAATTGCTTGGCTTGTCATCGGGTTGTGCATAATTTATACTTTGTGTGATGAAGATGGAGCATAGCTAGACTATATGATTTCGTAGGGATAACTTTCTTTGGCCATGTTATTTTGAGAAGACATGATTGCTTTATTAGTATGCCTGAAGTATTTTGATTTTATGTCAATATTAAACTTTTGTTTTGAATCTTATGGATCTGAACCATTCATGCCCATTAGAGAATTACATTGATAAATATGCTAGGTAGCATTCACACTTCATAAATTCTTTCTTTTATCATTTACCTACTCGAGGACGAGCAAGAATTAAGCTTGGGGATGCTGATACGTCTCCAACGTATCTATAATTTATGATATTTCATGCCATGTTTACAACAATTCTATATGATTTTGGTATGATTTGATTAGAACTAACCCAGACTGACGTTGTTTCAGCAGAACTACCATGGTGTCGTTTTTTGTACAGAAATAAAAGTTCTCGAATGGGCTGAAAATTTACAAAGAATATTTTTGGAAAATATAAAAAATACTGGAATGAAAAGATATCAGAGAGGAGTCCCGAGGCAACCACAAGGATGGAGGGCCGCCCCCCTCCTTGTCGTCGCCTCGTGGGCCCCCTTGACTTGTCCCCGACGCCAACACCTCCTATAAATACCAAAACCTCCAGAAATAAACCTAGATCGGGAGTTCCGCCGCCGCAAGCCTTTGTAGCCACGAAAAAACCAATCGGAAGCCCATTTGCACCCTGACGGAGGGGAAACCATCACTGGTGGCCATCTTCATCATCCCGGCAGTCTCCATGACAAGGAGGGAGTAGTTCACCCTTGGGGCTGAGGGTATGTACCAGTAGCTATGTGTTTGATCTCTCTCTCTCTCTCGTGTTCTTGATTTGGCACGATCTTGATGTACCGCAAGCTTTGTTATTATAGTTGGATCATATGGTGTTTCTCCCCCTCTACCTTCTTGTGATGAATTGAGTCTTGCTCTTTGAGGTTTCGTTATGTTGGACTGAGTTTGGATTTGAGAACACTTGATGTATGTCTTGCGATGGTATATCTGTGGTGACAATGGGATGTTCTATGATTCACTTGATGTATGTTTTGGCCACAACTCGTGGATTCCCGAGGTGACATTGGGGTAATCTATGCATAGTTTTGATGCATGTTTTCATCCTACGTTCTCCGATAGAAACTTTGGAGTGGTTCTTTGTTGCATATTGAGGGATGGTTATATGATCAATTGTTATCATTTTTGAGAGAACTTGCACTAGTGAAGTATGAACCCTAGGCCTTGTTTCCAAGCATTGCAATACCTTTTTTTGCTCACTTTTGCTACTTGCTGCTACCTTGCTGTTTTTATAATTTCAGATTACAAAAACCTATATCTACCATCCATATTACACACTTGTATCACCATCTCTTCGCCGAACTAGTGCACCTATACAATTTACCATTGTATTGGGTGTGTTGGGGACACAAGAGACTCTTTGTTATTTGTTTGCAGGGTTGTTTGAGAGAGACCATCTTCATCCTATGCCTCCCACGGATTGATAAACCTTAGGTCATCCACTTGAGGGAAATTTACTACTGTCCTACAAAACTCTCGCTTGGAGGCCCAACACGAGTCTACAAGAGAAGTTGCTTAGTAGACATCACTCACCTCATGTATTGCGTGAAAGTTGAAAATTGAGAACACCAAAAGTATGAACAATTGCTTGGCTTGTCACGGGGTTATGCATGATAAATACTTTGTGTGATGAAGATGGAGCATAGCTAGACTATATGATTTTTTAGGGATAACTTTCTTTTGCCATGTTATTTTTAGAAGACATGATTGCTTTATTAGTATGCTGAAGTATTATTGTTTTTATGTCAATATAAACTTTTGTTTGAATCTTATGGTTCTTAATATTCATGCCACCATAAAGAAGATTACATGGATAAATATGTTAGGTAGCATTCCACATAAAAAATTCTGTTTTTAATCATTTACCTACTCGAGGCTAGTAGGAATTAAGCTTGGGGATGCTTGATACGTCTCTAACGTATCTATATTTTTGATTGTTCCATGCTATTATTTATATGTTTTGGATGTTTTATATGCATTAATATGCTATTTTAATATTTTTTGGGACTAACCTATTACCTAAGAGCCCAGTGCCAGTTTCTGTTTTTCTCCTGTTTTTGAGTTTTACAAAAAGGAATACCAAACGGAATAAAACTTTCGCGATGATTTTCTTGGACCAGAAGACACCCAGAGGACTTGGAGGGGGGCAGAATTTCCCGAGAGGCCAAGCCTGCTAGGCCGCCCTAGGGGGGGTGCCCTGAGGGCTTGTGGGCCCCTCGGAGTCCCCCACCCTAATCTTTGCCTATAAATTCAGAAATATTCCCCCAACATCAGAGGCATCCACCAAAATACTTTTCTGCCCGCCGCAAGCCTCTGTTCCCGTGAGATCCCTCTTGGGGACTTTTTCGCACCCTGCCGGAGGGGGATTCGATCACGGAGGGCCTCTACATAAACCTTGCTGCCCTTTCGACGAAGCGTGAGTAGTTTACAACAGACCTACGGGTCCATAGCTAGTAGCTAGATGGCTTCTTCTCTCTCTTTGATCTCAATACAATGTTCTTCTCGATGTTCTTGAGTTCTATCCGATGTAATATTCTTTTGCGGTTGTGTTTGTCGAGATCCGATGAATGTGGATTTATGATCAGATTATCTATGAATATTATTTGAGTCTTCTCTGACTCTTTTATGCATGATTAAATATCTTTGTATTTTCTTTGAATTATCGGTTTGGTTTTGGCCAACTAGATTGGTTTTTCTGGCAATGGGAAGGTGCTTAGTTTGGGTACAATCTTGCGGTGTCCTCACCCAGTGACATAGTAGGGGTAGCGAGGCACGCATTGTTGCCATCAAGGATAAAGATGGGGTTTTCATCTATTTGCTTGAGTTTTCCCCTACAATCATGTCCATCTTACTTAGGCATATACTCCGTTCTTATGAACTTAATACTCTAGATGCATGCTGGATAGCGGCGAGTGTGGAGTAATAGAATAGTGTAGATGCAGAATCGTTTCGGTCTACTGACACAGACGTGATGCGATATTCATGATCATTCCTTAGATATCTCATAACTATGCGCTTTTCTATCAATTGGCTGACAATAATTTGTTCCCGCACCTATGTTTTCTTTCAAGATGAAGCTCTAGTTAAATCTATGGCCCCGGTCTATTTTCCATCATATTTTAGATCTATAAACAAAAAACCCCACAAATACCTTTTTGCATTTATTTATTTACTTTAGTTTTGCTCTTTTATTTATCTTTTATACCTATCTCTATTAGTCTCACTCTGTTCGTGACGTGAAGGATTGACACCCCCTTTTTCGCGTTGTGTGCAATGTTTGTTAGTTTGTGAAGGTGCATAGATTGGAGACTTGCTTGTGCCTCCTACTAGATTGATACCTTGGTTCTTACTAGGGAAATACTTATCTCTACTTTGCTGCATCACCCTTTCCTCTTCAAGGGAAAAATCAACGCAAGCTCAGAAGTAGCACACACGTCGCGAGACCATCGTTGCCTTCCTTGAGTGCGTCCCGTCTTCACCGCGCCTTCCTTCTTACGCATGGCTCCTTCCTCTTCGAAGCTCTCGCCACCCTAGGTCTTGGCTGGGCGCCATGGCACCCCCGGGTAAGAAGGGACAGGGTGAAGGAGGGTGCAGTCGTGGAGGTGGTGCGGAGCCCGCGCTGGGTAGGCCCAGACGTCAACGCGAGGGGCTTAGCACATGTGCTCCCTATGACCGCGTCGCCTCTAACGAATGGGGGGCCCACTAGATCTGGCCCGCCTTCACGCCCCGACCACCTACCTCGACTCACCTCCCCATCCTCCACCCTTCACTCACTCTTCGTCGGCCTGCTGCCAGCGTTCTCTGACTTCTTCAACGTTTCTCTCATACTACCAGTCCATGCGCTGTATCTCAAGCCAAACTTTTGTTCTCCCCCCCTTTCTGCCTTTCCTTTTTATGGAGGCCTTCCTGGGCGTGACACCCTCGGTGCCGCTTCTCCCGCCACTTTTTCATTTTGCCTGGGCTGACCACAGCGAACAATGCTCCGGGTGTGCCTCGCTCTGCTCGGCTGGCGATGGTACCGACATGAGACTCACCAAGGAGTAAGGGCTTCAGCGGCATGGGGTGTTGTGGACGTGGCCCAATTCAGCCCCCCTGCTACACCACCTGTCGTCTCCGACGCGAGGAGCTCTGGATGGGGTAGAGGCTTGCCGATACAAGACGGCGCACGTGTGAGGAGGTTGGCCGAGCTGAGGGCCGTGAAGAAGTGAAGGTGGTCACGTTGTGAGGGAGTTCCTCCCACCGACATCGCTCCCCCTCCAGGCGGCACCGCTCCCATGTGGGCCTTCACCAACCTAGAGGACCCGATGCGGCTGAGTGGATAGCCTGTTGCCCGAGGTATTGAAACAGGGTGATCCACACCCTGACTGGCGAGGAAGCGGATGAGCCACCGAGGAGGGGATTCCCTTGTATTGCTACAGAACAAGGTGGCACTGGCCGGTGATGTCGTGCTTCGACCAGTGGGGACCGCTTTCGAGGGCCTGGAGGGGCCTCGGATAACCCCTTTTTGGTGGTTCCTGGCTCGGGGGATAGCGGCGACGCTGGGGCCACGACGGGCGTCGCGGAAACCGGCGGCCCATCCCGGCGAACCCACCACCAAGTCGCCTGGGTGCCTAGATGAGAAGATGACATCGCTCTCGCTCCGCCTGGGGCCACGCTTGCTGTGCTTCTTGTGACGGGGGCACGGAGCCACCGCGGTTGACTTGAAGTCGCAGATCACCGGGGATGGTGCCGAGGGTGAGTCCCGTGGTCCCCCGCGAGGGAGCAGCGTTGAAGCCGGGACCACCAAACCCCCGGGCTCTCCCCCGGGAGCCAGTCAGGGGAAGGGACCTGTCGAGGACACGACGATAGCATCCTGTCGTGGTCGCTGAAGAAGAGGAAATGGATGCAAGGATAAGTAAGCGTTCTCCTTCCTTCCCCTTACAAACTGGCGTGTCACGCGTGCCTGAGTCTCTGCTCTATGCAGGACCTCCTCGAGCAGAAGAAGCCAGAAGAAAAGGTCGCCCTGCTTGGTGGGGCCTCCCCACCGATCACCGGGGCCAAGGGGTGCGAGGAGAACGCTCACCCCTTGTTCCCGAGCCAGGCTTGTGAGGGCAGAGGAGCAGGTGACCCCCTCCTGAGCCGCAGGATGGCGAGACACGAGAGTCTAGGCGGTTGAGCCTCAGGGGCACCTCGGAGGCCAACTCGTGGCCCCTGGGGCGCCCGCTGCAAGGGGTGGACATCGTGATGGTAGGATCAGGGGCGGAGGCGTGCAGAGGCCGGTGCGACTCCGCCGGTGCAATATCCAGCACCTCCCCGCCCCGGCGGTGGCGCCGGGCCCTTGCGGGCCACCGATGGGGAGGGCGTCGAATGGCCAAACTCGGACTGGGCCCTGGCGCTCGGTGCCGGTCACACCATGATCAGTGCGGGTCTTGCCGAATGCCGTGGACGGCTAGGCCAGCTCGGGTCGGAGCTTCAGGCTGTAGAAGCAACCTTTGGCTAGAGAGCGCCTACGCCTGGCCCGAGGTGGCATAAACTTGAAGTCGTTGTTAAGCAAGGCGATCACCAGAACGAGGCTGCTCGCGCCGGGGTGAGAGAAGGCCGCCGCTGGAGCGAAGGAGGTCGCGAGCGCGCTTTTCGGGAGGCTGAGGCGGCAGTCCGGCGGAGCCCGGGGACAGGAGCTCCTAGATCAGAACACCACAACTAGAATGAGGCGGACCTCGAGATCTGCGAGTTGGGAGCTTGCAACGGACGGCGTTTGCACAAGACCTAGATCGTGAGCGGCTGGAGGCGTCTAGATACGCGAGAAAAAGTCCGCCGCCCAGGGTTCCTATGCCCAGTGCCTAGACAAGGCCAACGCCAACCTGGTGGCCAAGGAGAAGAAGATCCAAGAGGACGCCTATAGAGGGTCACTCAGAGCCGGAAGAATGCTTGCCGAGAACACTACAAGAGACTAAAGTTGCAAGGAGACCGCTCAGGGCGCGACGCGAGAGCTCCAACACGAATCACGTGCCTAGAGATGTGCCCAAGCAGAAACCGCGCGAGAACCGCGTGAAGGCCGAGGCTAACGCTGAAGCCGAGCTGGCCTCCCTCCAGCATTAGGTGGGGGAACATCATTGCCTCGTGGAGCAGGCGAGGGACGAGGCGACTGATACGTCTCCATCGTATCTAGTTTTCCAAACTCTTTTACCCTTGTTTTTGGACTCTAATTTGCATGATTTGAATGGAACTACCCGACTGACACTATTTTTCAGCAGAATTGCCATGGTGTTATTTTTTGTGACAAAATCAAAGTTCTCGGATTGACCTAAAAATTTACGGAGAATTTTTGTGAATATATAAAAAAATCTGGCGCAAGAAGTAACCAAGGGTCCACCTAGAGGCCACAAGCCCTGGGGGTGCGCCCCCTGGGCACCCTACAGGCTTGTGGGCCCCCTGGACCCTCCTCCGACCCTAACTTCAACTCTATAGTCCCTATTCAGAGAAAAAATCAGAGAGAGGATTCATCGCGTTTTACGGTACGGAGCCGCCACCGCCTCCTGTTCTTGATCGGGAGGGCTGATCTGGAGTCTGTCAGGGCTCCGGCGAGGGGGATTCGTCGCCTCATCATCATCACAACCTTCCTCCATCACCAATTTCATGATGCTCATTGCCGTGCGTGACATTCCATCGTAGGCTTGCTGGACAGTGATGGGTTGGATGAGATTTATCATGTAATCAGTTAGTTTTGTTAGGGTTTGACTCCCTAGTATCGCTGTTTTGAGATTGATTTTGCTATACTTTGCTATGCTTAATGTCTTGTCCACTAGGCCCGAGTGCCATGATTTCAGATCTGAACCTATTATGTTTTCATGAATATATGAGTTCTTGATCCTATCTTGCAATTGTAGACACCTATTACGAGTTATGATCCGCATACCCCAAGGTGACAATAAATTGGGATTCTTTTCGGTGATTACCGTAGTTGAGGAGTTCATGTATTCACTAAGTGCTATTGCTTGTCCGGTTCTCTATTCAAAGGAGGCCTTAAAGCCCTAAGTTTCCATTAGGACCCCGCTGCCAACGGAGGGTAGGACAAAAGATGTATGCAAGTTCTTTTCCATAAGCTGTATGACTATTACGGAATAATGCTACATTATATTAATAATTGGAGCTATTCTGTGTCACCCTAGGTATGACTGCTACATTATGAATATTATCTAACACAATTATCATTGCCGAGCCAATGCCTACGAGCTTTTCACTTTGATCTTTGCTAAGTTACTTTCGTTGCTAACTGCTGTACAATCCATACAAACTGCTACTGTTACTTTTGCCCACTGTTTACCGTTACTTCATACTACTTTGGTACTAAATACTTTGCTACAGATATTAAGTCTTCAGGTGTGGTGGTAATTGACACTCACACTAATCTCATAATATTATTTGGCTCCCCTTGTGTCGAATCAATAATTTGGTTGAATACCTCTACCCTCGAAAGCTGTTGCGATCCCCTATACTTGTGGGTTATCAAGACCTTTTTCTGGCACCGTTGCCCCGGGAGCATAGCTCGTTCTCTAAGTCACTTGGGATTTATATCTGTTGATTTCTAGATAAATTTGAAAGATACAAAACCAGTTTTTTCCCTCTACTACGAGGAGGTAATGAACTGCCATCTAGCTCTGCACTTGATTCACCTTCTGTTTTGATAAGCCTTGCGACACACACCACCTGCTATGAATTCTGACACGTCGTAAGTATTGATGCTGCTACTTTCTGCTATGCTGATGCTTATGATGATACTACTACTTTGCTTGATAATATGTGCCACTTGGGTTAATTTCTTGATGAACAACTTGCTAGAGCTAAAGATATTGAGAAGTCCTGAAACAATGATATTCTGAAACTGATGAAATTATTGAAACCGAACACTTTGAAACACCTATTAGACCTAGCTCTCCTAGATATGAATTGCCTATTATACCTGAGTTATGTTTGGTGGAGGTAGCTAGGGACTTCTTCCTTGCTTGTAAGGATAAAGATGATCTTAAGAAATTACACTATACTGACGGGATGTCCAAACGCGACAGTCGAATCAGAGACCCTTCGATGAAACTGTGTGCAATGGCATCAATCACAAATGGTGATGATAATAAAACCATCAAAAAGATGCAAATGTTTGCGATGGGCGGCGACATCACACACAGTTCATATAAGAGTTGCGTGTGCGATAAGTGGCAAATGGTTAATCCAGAAGAACGGTTTGGCGATGATGAAGACAACAAACGGGCCAGCCTAGAGTGAGTGTGTGGCGATATACACATACATCACTAGGATGAACTGTGTGTGATTGGGCAACACCAATGGAAACGGTTCAACTGAACAAGATTGTGTGTGATATGCGGCAACATGTCCGGAATAAGAAATGTGTGCAAAGACCAATAATAACACAGACAATTGCTGCTAATAAGCCGTGTGATTGCTTTGTCTACAGAAGAATAAATGTATATAATCTTTGGCGCATGCATTCGTATTTTATTAGTTAAATCCTACTTATAAACCAGGACGGGGTAAGTAGTTATTAAATCGCAAACGTTTTTATTAACCATATGGTACGTGCCTTTCGTCCTCCTCTCGCATGTCTGTCGTCACCACCTACGCAGACGGCTTACATCGCAAGCTTGCGCAGTGCGCGGGGGTTTTCTTTTGGCCAAACGATGGCTCGATGTGGTGCCAATGAATCGTCGGGAGCCCGTTCCCCCGCGCAAGCTTCCCCCGCCCAACTCTGTGAAATCCCCCAAAATCCCAATGCTTACCGGCCTATACTATAAACCCTCACGGCCGCGAGGTCCTGTCTCGCATTTTCCCCTCCCTCCCGTAGCTTATCTCATCTGCTTCTCTCACAAGCGCCAATGAGCACTGGTCTATCGTCGTCGCTCAGCCACTCCGCCATCATCCGAGGACAAACTCATCTGGGAGGCTACACCGCGTCGGCGGCGCATCCCCTTTGTAGTGTATGTGCATGTGGCATCCCTGTTGTTTGCGCCGAACACCCACCACACACTCTCCCACCGCCACTCACTGCCGTCGCAGCTGTTGCCGCTGCCGTTACGCCACCCCCAACCATCTGCTGCGTGGCCGCCACACACCATCGTCGAAAGCCATGGCCATCGCCCGCTCTGCCAACCGTCGGCCCGAAGGCGGAGTGCTGTTCGTTGCCGCCACCTAGCCCACCAACCAGGGGCCCACTCCTCCACCTTGCCATCACTCCGCTCCGCCGCTGTGGCCCAAAGGCGGGAGGTGGTGGTCGTGGCCCCGCCACCACCCCTCGTCGGCCCGCCGTTGCCCCAGCCCACCCTCGACCTCCGGGTGTCATCACCCACTCCCCCCGCCCGCCTGCCCTACCAAGGCAGAGGTATGGCCCCGCACGTGCGTCACGACCTTGCTCGCTACCAACCGAGTTTCCTGCGGGAGAGAGGAGCGCCCTCGTCTAGGCACGCAAAGAGCCTTACCGCCGCCATGGCCGCAGCAACACTCCACCTCAGAGTGCAGGAATCGGAAGATCTCCGAGGAGAACCACCACCGCTTCGAGAGGGGTCGTCCTGCGGAGCGTAGAGGTGTTTTGAGGTGAGCGTCGCTGAAGGTGCAACGCGGTAGACACACCGTGTTGCAGTTTTCCAGCTCATCGGTAGGCTCCTCCTCCTCTGCCTCTTACTGAGCGCCCGCTCGGTAGAGAGAGGCTGCCGGAGTCGTACACAAAGCCCCTCCGTAGTAGTAGTATTTAGGGGCTATTTTGTTCATGGTCTCTGACTATAGATTTGGTGAAACGGTACAACGTACTTGAAATTAGCTAGTATATATGTTGAACTAGCTATTTCAGTACGTGGTTGGCAACAATTGGGGAAATTTGGTCGGTTCCGCTCTCGAGTTGAACGTTTGGTATAAAGAATGACTGCTTAATCTATGAATGAAATCTATGCTTAATTACTGAATTTTAGTTACAAAAATTAGATAGTGCAGTGATTTTTAGCTGCATATTTTTGACAAATCGCAGTGTTACAAGGTTGACAAATGGCAATTTACTAGATCAACAAATGTCAATCTTTCCAGTTGACAAATGGGCAATATGCCCATATGCACAGAAGCAAATCTTACAAATTATCTGTACGTGGTTGCACACGGGTCTCCAAAATACACGTTTGCGTGAAGGGATGTACAAATCCTGCTCGCACATTTTTTCTCTTGCTTAGCACCGAAGTATGGATTTTGCATACCGTATTCAATCGAACTGTTTGTCGTTGAAGAGATGCACAAATCCCGCGCTGTGAATTTTCCCTTGACTTAAGGGAGAAGACCATAGCTCTCACTTTGCATATGGTGTTCTATCTAAAACGTTTGCGATCAAGAGCTACAACAAATCCTGCTCGGCACATTTTTCCCTTGGCTTCCTGGGGAAGCGTCGGTTTGCCATACGGTGTTCTAACTAAAACGTTTGCGATGAGTGTTTATATTTAAAAACCATTGACCTTTTTTTCAAAGAAATCGTTTGATAAGTCTGTACTTAAGAGAGAAAAACGCAAGTTTGGTCAAACATATCTTTCATTCAGTCACACTGCAAATTTATATTCATATGATCGAGATTTTTTTTTAGAAAAGAGTCGTCCCCCGCGCCCCCCCTCTGCATCAAAGTGATGCATACGTTCCGTCATTCCATATGATCGATACTCATACTAAACCCAAAAAAACTATTTCCGGTGGCGGCGGAGGCGGCGTGCGCGCCGGCGTTGTCGTTTGTCGTCCTCCGTGACGCCGTTGTTGGAAGCTTCAAGGCAGAAGATATGTCTCTTCACTTGGAAATCAAACATCATGTATCACACGATCGATGGCGGGCATGGAAGGACGACAACCTGGCGGTGCTGCGAGTTGCGGATCGACGGCGGAGGGGGGCACGCACACGGGCCACGGGCGCGGGCGGGTGGAGGCAAACGCACGGGGACCGGCACGGCGGTGGTGGAGGGTGCTGCACGGGCACGGGCATCTGGCACTGGCATGTACCAAAGAGCCGCGCAAGTCCCGTCGAACCTCGACTGACAGCCGCGGCTCCAGCTCTGCGATAGTGCTCGTCGACAGCCCGTCAATGCTACGGGGATGGTCGCGTGGCGCGGGCGGGGATGGGAGACGTGGGAGGGCGCGGGGGCAGCAACCGCCAAGCGGCCAGCTCATTCGTGCCATTCCATGAGTCCCCATTCCCCTTATTTTTCTATTTCCTTCCTCGGCTCGAGTCGCCTTCACCAACTTTGAAGACTATGGGCAGATGATCCTTCTGCCCCGCCTGGCGTTGGTGGGTTCTGCAGAGAGAGGGAATGGGAGGCGAACAGTAGGCCGCCCGTTTACACAGCGGTCTGGCGCCATTTAATGGAGAGGAATGCGAGCAAGGCCGAGCGGCCATGGAAGTCAAAGGGCTGCTTCCCTCAGTGAGCCTGCACAGCGTCTAGCTACTGCACGCTTTCCCGGTAGCGTAACGCATTGGAGGAATGCTTGCACGCTTCGTCGTGTCACTGCACATACGTCGACTGCGCTTCGCACAGCTCCCTTCAGTCAAGCAGCTGTCCGCACAGGCACCTCCATCACTCCCATTAAAACCAAAACAAGACCCAGTGCGTCACATGAAATGTTACAGAAACGCACAACATTAAATTATACAAACGTTGAGATATTAAGTTGGCCTATTTTTCAAAATCCCTTTGTGGCCTCTTATTCGAGTGGCGCCCTTCTCTCAATGACCAAACATACCCAACATGTCGGGTGCCATTTCCATGATAGCATGCCTAAGTTCATATGAATTTCAGACGAGTTTTGATTTACTAGATTTAAAAACAAAGTAGCTCAATGTTTTGGCCGGCAATCAACAGTGCCCTGGGGTTTTTGAAATCAATTCCCATTCTTGCTGGGAGCCTAGATCAATGCACCCAAGGGACACACATTTCAATATTGTCAACCCATTTTCTGCACTTGGACAATGTGCATGGTAGTTCACAATTTGAATTAATGCACATAAACCAAATGGACAATTTGGTTCGGTAAGCGAGAGATTCTACGGTAGGATGAACAGTATAAGTGAAGCCATAATAAAAAATGTCCAAGCGAACCCCAAAAAATCAACCAAATTGTACAACAGCACTCCGTCATTCTATGTTGATACTAGAAAAATTTTGAAAGCAAGAAAGAGCAACGCATATCGTTTCCCGTCCCCAAGGGTGGCACGTTCCCTACCGAACCATCGGCTTGTTGTGAGAAGCTTCGGTTTGGATTTATCTACTAGATTTTTAAAACACTGTATCTCAATGTTTTGCGGCCGACGACGGTGGCAAGTTTTGACATTCATTCCCATTTCTTCTGCATGGGACTCTAAGTCACTTCCACCAAGGACACATATATGCTTTGGTTTTTTCAAACAATTTTACATGCAATGGAGCAGTGCCTATAGTTCAAATTGAATTATGCACATAAGATGCATATAAACTTATTAATGTAACAAAATATCCAAACGAACCCCCAAAAATTCCTACAATTAACACAACCTCATATTGTTCTAATGTTGACACGAGAAAAAAAATTGAAATCCAAGAAGAGCAATGGATATCGTCTTAGCGTCTGAGAAAGGTGAAACGTTCCCCTACCGTAACCATGAGGCTTGTTTTGAGAAGCTTGGGTTTGTGAGAAGCTTAGTAACCCAAACCTTTGCACCAACAATGGACCAATATTTTTACTACACGACATTTTATGCCGTCCGCTAGCAGTCAATGTTCATAATTTCAGTCGCGTTTTCGATTTACTAGAATTTAAAAACCATGTTATCTCAATGTTAGCGGCCGAGCGACGGTGGCAAGTTGTTTGCTTCATTCTCATTTCTTGCATCCGGACTTAAGCATGCAACCAACGGACAACACATTTTCAATTTTGACGCATTTTATACACTGGGTCATGTGCATTTTATGCAATTTGAATTATGCACATAAATGCACAAAAACTCAGTTAATGTATAAAATGTTCCAAGCGAACCCCGAAAACTCCCCTAAAATTGACACAAACACTCCTGTTGTTTTCTATTTTGACAGAGAATTTTTGAAAGCAACAAGAGTCAACGATATGTTTGTCCCCCAAGTGGCCCGTTCCCTGCCAAACCATCAGGCTTTTTTGAGAGAAACTTCTGGTTTGGCGAAAGGCTGTATACCCAAACCTACCCCAAATGGGACAATATTTTTAGCCTGCTGGTCGAGCCGTTCCAATGATAACATGTCAAGTTCATATGTTCAATGCGTTTTTGATTTACACTAGAATTTTAAAACCATGTATCTTCTCCAATGTTAGCGGCCGAGCAGCAGTGGTCAGAGGTGTGTGAACATTCATTCTCATTTCTTCTTCTGTTGACCTAAGCTTTCAACAGACAAAAACACCCAACCCTTTGATTTTGAAAACCCGTTTTATGGACTAGCATTGCATGTGTTCAATTTTGAATTAGGCCCATAAATGCCTAGAAAACCAGTACCGTAATAAAAATGGTCCCAAACGTCCCGAAAAATTCACAAATTTAACACAACCTCCTGTTGTCTATGTTGCACCAGGAAAAAATGAAAGCAAGAAGAGGCGACGAATATCGTGTTGTGTCCACAAGGTACAGACACGTTCCCTAACGTAACCACTGAGTCTTATTTGTGAAAAGCCTGGTTTAATTGAGAGCTTTATACCATACCTGCCCCAAATAGATACAATATTTTTTAACCCGCAGCATGTGTGGATGCCATTCCATGATACATGCCAAGGTTCATAATTTCATACATTTTGGGATTTTACTAGAATTAACAACAAAAGCAAGTACCTTCAACGTTTTGCCGGAGAGCCCCGTGCCGTGGTGTTCGAATTTATCCCCATTTCTCTGCATGGGTACATGCATAACCAGGACACATATATATGATTTTATTCAAAACCCATGTTGGTGCACCGGAGCATGTGCACTGTCAGTTTAAATTTTGAATGTGCAACCTGAATGCTATGAAAAACATTTAAACTGTATACAAATGTCCAATACGACCTGAATAATTCTAATTTTTTTTACGATAACCACTATTTGCATGTTCCACCGATAAAGATTCTAAGCAATTCAAAAATACCCTCCATTGCCATTGTGACCCCATTATGTAAGTCAAAGTCAAGATGAAAAATAGTAGCATCGCACCACAGTTTATTACCACCAACCGTGTGAGATGCAGTACAAACTATCTTGGAGCACCACGGTGTTAGTATGCCTATGCTTACGCGAGAAGTCTGCATCGGCTACAGTCCAGAGCTGGCATTTCAGCCACTAGCTCCTCCCCAAATATCATTTCACTGTTCATCGTCCGGCGTGAAAGATGGGCTTGGACCCTGTTGTGATGGTCAACCTTCGGCGGCCCACTCCCGCGAGAGAGCGTCCGCAGCCGCCCCATGCGGCTGCAACAAGTTGCATGAGCGCGGCCGCATCTGCGACCGTGCGGCCCAGAAGGCATCCCAAACGGGCGTGTTTGCTTCTTAGTGCGGCGCAACATCTGCCCTCGTGATAGCACTGGCGAGAGCGCACACAGCTTCTTTTCCGCAGCGGCGACCTTAGCCTAATGAGCGCAGCCCCGCCATGTCGGGGTCCGACCACATTTTCCAGCTCAGTGGCGGTCACGCGCACAAATCAACAAAGCTTCTCCTACAAACGTCGCAACCCCACGCCGAGAGTTGGGCAATCGCCGAGAGCGTTCGATCGAGCACCGGTCATTCCTGACTTTTGGGTGAGATATCGATATGAGGAGAATAAGGAGTGACAAGACCCTAAGATTGGGGATGCCCAAGGCACCCCAAGGTAATATTTAAGGAAGATCCAAGCAACTAAGCTTGGGGATGCCCCGGATGGCATCCCCTCTTTCGTCTCCAACATTATCGGTAACCTTACTTGGAGCTATATTTTTATTCGTCACATGATATGAGTTTTTCTTGGAGCGTCATTTTATTTTATTAGTATTTTCTTGCTGTTATATATAGTAATGTTTTGCATCTTTTATTTCAATAAAAAGGTCAAGTTTAGCCTTTACCACGCTTATTTTGCAAGTCTATATGTTGCTGTTTTGAAAACAGAAAGTTTTCTATCATTGTCTGAATTCTTCTGGAAAGTCAGAACATGATAAAATCTTGAAATTTTTACAGAATGAGTAATAAAAAATTTTATAAAGTGTGATAATTTTTAAGAATTTTTGGAGTTATGTAAGTATGAGTACAATTGCACTCTTTACAGACTGTCCTGTTTAGACAGATTGCTGTTATGTTTGCTTGTTTAATGATTCTATTGGAGGATAGGAGTATTAAATATGCAGAGGCATTTAGTATGCAATGTTAAATAATAATTTTAGTGATTTGCTACAGTAGATAATGATAAGGTTTTGCATTTGATTTATACTAACTTTTCTCACAAGTTCTTGTTGAGTTTTGTGTGCATGAAGTTTTTAAGATTTAGGGAAACTGTGATATAAAAGGAATTAAGGAGACACAAAATATCAAGCTTGGGGATGCCCAAGGCATCCCTAATTAATATTTCAAGAAGTCTCAAGCATCTAAGCTTGGGGATGCCCCGGTTGGCATCCCACCTTTCTTCATCAACAATCATCGGTTAGCCTCGGTTGAGCCTAAGTTTTTGCTTCTTCACATGATATGTGCTATCCTTGAAATGTCATTTTATTTTTGTTTTGCTTGCTGTTTGAATAAAGTACTTAAGATCTGAAATTTTATTTATGAGGGAGAGTCTTCATATAGCTGCATAATTATTCAACTACTCATTGATCTTCACTTATATCTTTTTGGAGTAGTTTGTCAGTTTCAAGAAGAAATATAATAAAAACTTTCATAAAGAGCGTTGAATACTATGAGAAGTTTGATTCCTTGCATTTGTTTTGAGATATAAAGATGGTGATATTAGAGTCATGCTAGTGAGTAATTGTGGATTGGTAGAAATACTTGTGTTAAAGTTTGTGATTCCCGTAGCATGCATGTATGGTGAACCGTTATGTGATGAAGTCGGAGCATGATTTATTTATTGATTGTCTTCCTTATGAGTGGCGGTCGGGGATGAGCGATGGTCTTTTCCTACCAATCTACCCCCCTAGGAGCATGCACGTAGTACTTTGTTTCGATGACTAATAGATGTTTGCAATAAGTATGTGAGTTCTTTATGACTAATGTTGAGTCCATGGATTATATGCACTCTCACCCTTCCACCATTGCTAGCCTCTCTAGTCCCGCGCAACTTTCGCCGGTGCATTAAACCCACCATTTACCCTTCCTCAAAACAGCCACCATACCTACCTATTATGGCATTTCCATAGCCATTTCGAGATATATTGCCATGCAACTTCCACCGTTCCGTTTATTATGACACGCTTCATCATTGTCATATTGCTTTGCATGATCATGTAGTTGACATCGTATTTGTGGCAAAGCCACCATTCATATTTTTTATACATGTCTCTCTTGATCATTGCACATCCTGGTACATCACCGGAGGCATTCATAGAGTCATATTTTTGTTCTAAGTATCGAGTTGTAATTCTTGAGTTGTAAGTAAATAAAAGTGTGATGATCATTATTAGAGCATTGTCCCATGTGAGGAAAGGTTGATGGAGACTATGAATCCCCCACAAGTCGGGATGAGACTCCGTAAAAAAAAGAGAAAAAAGAAGAAAAAAAGAGGCCAAAGAGCCCAAAATAAAAAAATGAATGAGAGAAAAGAGAGAAGGGGCAATGCTACTATCCTTTTTCCACACTTGTGCTTCAAAGTAGCACCATGATCTTCATAATAGAGAGTCTCCTATTTTGTCACTTTCATATACTAGTGGGAATTTTTCATTATAGAACTTGGCTTGTATATTCCAATGATGGGCTTCCTCAAATTGCCCTAGGTCTTCGTGAGCAAGCAAGTTGGATGCACGCCCACTTAGTTTCTTTAGAGCTTTCATACACTTATAGCTCTAGTGCATCCGTTGCATGGCAATCCCTACTCACTCACATTGATATCTATTGATGGGCATCTTCATAGCTCATTAATACGCCTAGTTGATGTGAGACTATCTCCTTCTTTTTGTCTTCTCCACAACCACCATATTCTATTGCACCTATAGTGTTATATCCATGGCTCACGCTCATGTATTGCGTGAAAGTTGAAAAAGTTTGAGAACATCAAAAGTATGAAACAATTGCTTGGCTTGTCATCGGGGTTGTGCATAATTTAATACTTTGTGTGATGAAGATGGAGCATAGCTAGACTATATGATTTCGTAGGGATAACTTTCTTTGGCCATGTTATTTTGAGAAGACATGATTGCTTTATTAGTATGCCTGAAGTATTATTGATTTTATGTCAATATTAAACTTTTGTTTTGAATCTTATGGATCTGAACATTCATGCCACATTAGAGAAGATTACATTGATAAATATGCTAGGTAGCATTCACACTTCATAAATTCTTTCTTTTATCATTTACCTACTCGAGGACGAGCAAGAATTAAGCTTGGGGATGCTGATACGTCTCCAACGTATCTATAATTTATGAAGTATTCATGCCATGTTTACAACAATTCTATATGATTTTGGTATGATTTGATTAGAACTAACCCAGACTGACGTTGTTTTCAGCAGAACTACCATGGTGTCGTTTTTTGTACAGAAATAAAAGTTCTCGGAATGGGCTGAAAATTTACAAAGAATATTTTTGGAAAATATAAAAAATACTGGAATGAAAAGATATCAGAGAGGAGTCCCGAGGCAACCACAAGGATGGAGGGCGCGCCCCCCTGCCTTGTCGTCGCCTCGTGGGCCCCCTTGACTTGTCCCCGACGCCAACACCTCCTATAAATACCAAAACCTCCAGAAATAAACCTAGATCGGGAGTTCCGCCGCCGCAAGCCTTTGTAGCCACGAAAAAACCAATCGGAAGCCCATTTCGGCACCCTGACGGAGGGGGAAACCATCACTGGTGGCCATCTTCATCATCCCGGCAGTCTCCATGACAAGGAGGGAGTAGTTCACCCTTGGGGCTGAGGGTATGTACCAGTAGCTATGTGTTTGATCTCTCTCTCTCTCTCGTGTTCTTGATTTGGCACGATCTTGATGTACCGCAAGCTTTGTTATTATAGTTGGATCATATGGTGTTTCTCCCCCTCTACCTTCTTGTGATGAATTGAGTCTTGCTCTTTGAGGTTTCGTTATGTTGGACTGAGTATTGGATTTGAGAACACTTGATGTATGTCTTGCGATGGTATATCTGTGGTGACAATGGGATGTTCTATTGATTCACTTGATGTATGTTTTGGCACTCAACTCGTGGATTCCCGAGGTGACATTGGGGTAATCTATGCATAGGGGTTGATGCATGTTTTCATCCTACGTTCTCCGATAGAAACTTTGGAGTGGTTCTTTGTTGCATATTGAGGGATGGTTATATGATCCAATTATGTTATCATTTTTGAGAGAACTTGCACTAGTGAAAGTATGAACCCTAGGCCTTGTTTCCAAGCATTGCAATACCGTTTTTGCTCACTTTTGCTACTTGCTACCTTGCTGTTTTTATAATTTCAGATTACAAAAACCTATATCTACCATCCATATTACACTTGTATCACCATCTCTTCGCCGAACTAGTGCACCTATACAATTTACCATTGTATTGGGTGTGTTGGGGACACAAGAGACTCTTTGTTATTTGTTTGCAGGGTTGTTTGAGAGAGACCATCTTCATCCTATGCCTCCCACGGATTGATAAACCTTAGGTCATCCACTTGAGGGAAATTTACTACTGTCCTACAAAACTCTGCGCTTGGAGGCCCAACACGAGTCTACAAGAAGAAGGTTGCGTAGTAGACATCACTCACGCTCATGTATTGCGTGAAAGTTGAAAAAAATTGAGAACACCAAAAGTATGAAACAATTGCTTGGCTTGTCATCGGGGTTATGCATGATAAAATACTTTGTGTGATGAAGATGGAGCATAGCTAGACTATATGATTTTTTAGGGATAACTTTCTTTTGCCATGTTATTTTTAGAAGACATGATTGCTTTATTAGTATGCTTGAAGTATTATTGTTTTTATGTCAATATTAAACTTTTGTTTTGAATCTTATGGTTCTTAATATTCATGCCACCATAAAGAAGATTACATGGATAAATATGTTAGGTAGCATTCCACATAAAAAATTCTGTTTTTATCATTTACCTACTCGAGGACTAGTAGGAATTAAGCTTGGGGATGCTTGATACGTCTCTAACGTATCTATAATTTTTGATTGTTCCATGCTATTATATTATATGTTTTGGATGTTTTATATGCATTAATATGCTATTTTATATTATTTTTTGGGACTAACCTATTAACCTAGAGCCCAGTGCCAGTTTCTGTTTTTTCCTTGTTTTTGAGTTTTACAGAAAAGGAATACCAAACGGAATAAAACTTTCGCGATGATTTTTCTTGGACCAGAAGACACCCAGAGGACTTGGAGAGGGGGCCAGAAGGTTCCCGAGGAGGCCACAAGCCTGCTAGGCGCGCCCTAGGGGGGGGTGCCCTGAGGGCTTGTGGGCCCCTCGGGAGTCCTCCAACCCTAATCTTTGCACTATAAATTCAGAAATATTCCCCCAACATCAGAGGCATCCACCAAAATACTTTTCTGCCGCCGCAAGCCTCTGTTCCCGTGAGATCCCATCTTGGGGACTTTTTCGGCACCCTGCCGGAGGGGGATTCGATCACGGAGGGCCTCTACATCAACCTTGCTGCCCTTTCGACGAAGCGTGAGTAGTTTACAACAGACCTACGGGTCCATAGCTAGTAGCTAGATGGCTTCTTCTCTCTCTTTGATCTTCAATACAATGTTCTTCTCGATGTTCTTGGAGTTCTATCCGATGTAATATTCTTTTGCGGTGTGTTTGTCGAGATCCGATGAATTGTGGATTTATGATCAGATTATCTATGAATATTATTTGAGTCTTCTCTGAACTCTTTTATGCATGATTAAATATCTTTGTATTTATCTTTGAATTATCGGTTTGGTTTGGCCAACTAGATTGGTTTTTCTTGCAATGGGAGAGGTGCTTAGTTTTGGGTACAATCTTGCGGTGTCCTCACCCAGTGACATAGTAGGGGTAGCGAGGCACGCATTGTTGCCATCAAGGATAAAAAGATGGGGTTTTCATCATATTGCTTGAGTTTATCCCTCTACATCATGTCATCTTACTTAAGGCATTACTCCGTTCTTATGAACTTAATACTCTAGATGCATGCTGGATAGCGGTCGATGTGTGGAGTAATAGTAGTAGATGCAGAATCGTTTCGGTCTACATGACACAGACGTGATGCCTATATTCATGATCATTACCTTAGATATCGTCATAACTATGCGCTTTTCTATCAATTGCTCGACAATAATTTGTTCACCCACCGTATGTTTTCTTTCAAGATAGAAGCCTCTAGTTAAATCTATGGCCCCCGGGTCTATTTTCCATCATATATTTTCAGATCTATAAACCAAAAAACCCCAAAATACCTTTTTGCAATTTATTTATATTTACTTTAGTTTGCTCTTTTATTTATCTTTTATACCTATCTCTATTAGATCTCACTCTTGTTCGTGACCGTGAAGGGATTGACAACCCCTTTTTCGCGTTGTGTGCAAGTGTTTGTTAGTTTGTGAAGGTGCATAGATTGGAGACTTGCTTGTGCCTCCTACTAGATTGATACCTTGGTTCTTAACTGAGGGAAATACTTATCTCTACTTTGCTGCATCACCCTTTCCTCTTCAAGGGAAAAATCAACGCAAGCTCAAGAAGTAGCACACACGTCGCGAGACCATCGTTGCCTTCCTTGAGTGCGTCCCGTCTTCCCGCGCCTTCCTTCTTACGCATGGCTCCTTCCTCTTCGAAGCTTCGCCACCCTAGGTCTTGGCTGGGCCGCCATGGCACCCCCGGGTAAGAAGGGCAGGGTGAAGGAGGTGGCAGTCGTGGAGGTGGTGCCGGAGCCCGCTCTGGGTAGGCCCACGACCGTCAACGCCGAGGGGCTTAGCAATGTGCTCCCTATGACCGCAGTCGCCTCTAACGAATGGGGGGCCACTCAGATCTGGCCGCCTTCACGCCCGACCACCTACCTCGACCTCACCTCCGCCATCCTCCACCTTCACTCACTCTTCGTCGGCCTGCTGCCAGCGTTCTCTGACTTCTTCAACATCGTTCTCTCATACTACCAGGTCCATGCGCTGTATCTCAAGCCAAACTTTGTTCTCCCCCTTTCTGCCTTTGCCTTTTTATGCGAGGCCTTCCTGGGCGTGACACCCTCGGTGCCGCTTCTCCGCCACTTTTTCAGCCTGCGGCTGACCACAGCGAACCAATGCTCCGGGTGTGCCTCGCTCTGCATCGGCTGGCGATGGTATCGACATGAGACTCACCAAGGAGGTAGAGGGCTTCAGGCGGCAATGGGTGTATGTGGACGTGGCCCAATTCAGCCCCCTGCTACAGCTACCGTCGTCTCCGACGGCGAGGAGCTCTGGATGGGGGTATGAGAGGCTTGCCGATACAAGACTGGCGCACGTGTGGAGGAGGTTGGCCGAGCTGAGGGCCGTGAAAGTGAAGGTGGTCACGGTTGTGAGGGAGTTCCTCCACCGACACATCGCTCCCCTCCAGCGGCACACCGTCCCATGTGGGCCTTCACCAACCTAGAGGACCCGATGCGGCTGAGCATGGATAGCCTGTTGCCCGAGGTATTGAACAGGGTGATCCACACCCTGACTGGCGAGGAAGCGGATGAGCCACCCGAGGAGGGGATTCCCTTGTATTGCTACCAGAACAAGGTGGCACTGGCCGGCGTGATGTCGTGCTTCGACCAGTGGGGACCGCTTTCGGAGGGCCTGGAGGGGCCTCGGGATAACCCCTTTTTGGTGGTTCCTGGCTCGGGGGATAGCGGCGACGCCGGGGCCACGACGGGCGTCGCGGAGAACGGCGGCGGCCCATCCCGGCGAACCCACCACCAAGTCGCCTGGGTGCCTAGATAGAAAGATGACATCGCTCCGCCTGGGGCCACGCTTGCTGTGCTTCGTGTGACGGGGGGCAACGGGAGCCACCGCGCGGTGACTTGGAAGTCGCAGATCACCGGGGATGGTGCCGAGGGTGAGTCCCGTGGTCCCCCGCGAAGGGAGCAGCGCTGAAGCCGGGACCACCAAACCCCCGGGCTCTCCCCCGGGAGCCAGTCATGGGAAGGGACCTCGCGAGGACAGCGACGATAGCATCCTGTCGTGGTCGCTGAAGAAGAGGAAATGGATTGCCAAGGATAAGTAAGCGTTCTCCTTCCTTCCCCTTACAACTGGCGTGTCACGCGTGCCTGAGTCTCTGCTCTATGCAGGACCTCCTCGAGCAAGAAGAAGCAGAAGAAAAGGTCGCCCGGCTTGGTGGGGGCCTCCCCACCGATCACCGGGGCCAAGGGGTGCGAGGAGAACGCTCACCACCTTGGTTCCCGAGCCAGGCTTGTGAGGGCAGAGGAGCAGGTGACCCCTCCTGAGCCGCAGGATGGCGAGACACGAGAGGTCTAGGCGGTTGAGCCTCAGGGGGCACCTCGGGAGGCAACTTCGTGGCCCCTGGGGCGCCCGCTGCAGGGGTGGACATCGTGATGGTAGGAGCAGGGGCGGAGGCGGTGCAGAAGGCCGGTGCGACTCGCCGGTGCAATATCCAGCACCTCCGCCCCGGCGGGTGGCGCCGGGCCCTTGCGGGCCACGATGGGGGAGGGCGTCGAATGGCCAAACTCGGACTGGGCCCTGGCGCTCGTGAGCGGTCACACCATGATCAGGTGCGGGGTCTTGCCGAATGCCGTGGACGGCTAGGCCAGCTCGGGTCGGAGCTTCAGGCTGTAGAAGCACATTTTGCTAGAGAGCGCCTACGCCTGGCCCGAGGGTGGCATCAACTTGAAGTCGTTGTTAAGCAAGGCGATCACCAGAACGAGGCTGCTCGCGCCAGGGGTGAGAAGGCCGCCGCTGAGGCGAAGGAGGTCAGCGAGCGCGCTTTTCGGGAGG
This sequence comes from Thinopyrum elongatum, assembly GCA_011799875.1. NCBI lineage: Eukaryota > Viridiplantae > Streptophyta > Magnoliopsida > Poales > Poaceae > Thinopyrum > Thinopyrum elongatum. The sequence continues at coordinate 151,432,580 of CM022301.1, forward strand.
CTGAGGCGGCAGTCCGGCGGAGGCCCGTGGACAGGAGCTCCTAGATCAGAACACCACACTAGAATGAGGCGGACCTCGAGATCTGCGAGTGGGAGCTTGCACGGACGGCGTTTGCACAAGACCTAGAGCGTGAGCGGCTGGAGGCGCTAGAACACGAGGTAGCCGCCGCCCAGGGTTCCTATGCCCAGTGCCTAGACAAGGCCAACGCCAACCTGGTGGCCAAGGAGAAGAAGATCCAAGAGGACGCCTATAGGAGGGTCACTCAGAGCCGGAAGATGCTTGCCGAGGAACACTACAAGAGACTAAAGTTGCAGGAGGACCGCTTCAGGGCGCGACGCGAGGAGCTCCAACACGAGATCACGTGCCTTAAGGAGATGCTGACCAAAGCAGAAACCCGGCGAGAAACCGCGCTGAAGGCCGAGGCTAACGCTGAAGCCGAGCTGGCCTCCCTCCAGCAGTAGGTGGGGGACATCATTGCCGTCGTGGAGCAGGCGAGGGACGAGGCGACTGATACGTCTCCATCGTATCTAGTTTTCCAAACTCTTTTACCCTTGTTTTGGACTCTAATTTGCATGATTTGAATGGAACTAACCCGGACTGACACTATTTTCAGCAGAATTGCCATGGTGTTATTTTTGTGCAAAAATCAAAGTTCTCGGATTGACCTAAAAATTTACGGAGAATTTTTGTGGAATATATAAAAAATACTGGCGCAAGAAGTAACCAGAGGGGTCCACCTAGAGGCCACAAGCCCTGGGGGTGCGCCCCCTGGGGCACGCCTAGCAGGCTTGTGGGCCCCCTGGACCTCCTCCGACCCTAACTTCAACTCTATAAGTACCTATTCAGGGAGAAAAAATCAGAGAGAAGGATTCATCGCGTTTTACGGTACGGAGCCGCCACCGCCTCCTGTTCTTGATCGGGAGGGCTGATCTGGAGTCTGTTCAGGGCTCCGGCGAGGGGGATTCGTCGCCATCATCATCACCAACCTTCCTCCATCACCAATTTCATGATGCTCATTGCCGTGCGTGACTAATTCCATCGTAGGCTTGCTGGACAGTGATGGGTTGGATGAGATTTATCATGTAATCGAGTTAGTTTTGTTAGGGTTTGATCCCTAGTATCCGCTATGTTCTGAGATTGATGTTGCTATGACTTTGCTATGCTTAATGCTTGTCACTAGGGCCCGAGTGCCATGATTTCAGATCTGAACCTATTATGTTTTCATGAATATATGTGAGTTCTTGATCCTATCTTGCAAGTTGTAGACACCTATTACGAGTTATGATCCGCATACCCCAAGGTGACAATAATTGGGATTCTTTTCGGTGATTACCGTAGTTTGAGGAGTTCATGTATTCACTAAGTGCTATTGCTTTGGTCCGGTTCTCTATTAAAAGGAGGCCTTAATAGCCCTAAGTTTCCATTAGGACCCCGCTGCCACGGGAGGGTAGGACAAAAGATGTCATGCAAGTTCTTTTCCATAAGCATGTATGACTATATACGGAATACATGCCTACATTATATTAATGAATTGGAGCTAGTTCTGTGTCACCCTAGGTTATGACTGCTACATGATGAATATTATCTAACACAATTATCATTGCCGATCCAATGCCTACGAGCTTTTCACATATTGATCTTTGCTAAGTTACTTTCGTTGCTACTGCTGTTACAATCACTACAAAACTGCTACTGTTACTTTTGCCACTGTTACCGTTACTTCCATACTACTTTGCTACTAAATACTTTGCTACAGATATTAAGTCTTTCAGGTGTGGTTGAATTGACAACTCAACTACTAATACTCATGAATATTATTTGGCTCCCCTTGTGTCGAATCAATAAATTTGGGTTGAATACTCTACCCTCGAAAAGCTGTTGCGATCCCCTATACTTGTGGGTTATCAAGACCTTTTTCTGGCACCGTTGCCGGGGAGCATAGCTCTGTTCTCTAAGTCACTTGGGATTTATATCTGTTGATTTCTATGAGGAATTTGAAAGATACCAAAACCAAGTTTTTTCCCTCTACTACGAGGGGAGGTAAGGAACTGCCATCTAGCTCTGCACTTGATTCACCTTCTGTTTTGAGTAAGCTTGCGACACCACCACCTGCTATGAATTCTGACACGTCGTAAGTAATTGATGATGCTACTTCTGCTATGCATGATGCTTATGATGATACTACTACTTTGCTTGATAATAATGTGCCACTGGGTGAATTTCTTGATGAACAACTTGCTAGAGCTAAAGATATTGAGAATGCTGAAACTAATGATATTTCTGAAACTGATGAAATTATTGAAACCGAACACTTTGAAACACCTATTAGACCTAGCTCTCCTAGATATGAATTGCCTATTATACCTGAGGGTTATGTTATGGATGGAGAGGTAGCTAGGGACTTCCTTGCTTGTAAGGATAAAGATGATCTTAAGAAATTACACTACTGCAGGATGGTCCAAACGCGACAGTCGAATCAGAGACCCTTCGATGAAACTGTGTGCAATGCATCAATCACAAATGGTGATGTAATAAAACCATCAAAAAAGATGCAAAATGTTTGCGATGGCGGCGACATCAAACACAGTTCATATTAGAGTTGCGTGTGCGATAAGTGGCAAATGGTTAATCCAGAAGAACGGTTTGCGATGATGAAGAACAACAGAAACGGGCAGCTAGATGAGGGTGTGTGCGATATACAACATACAATTCACTAGGATGAACTGTGTGTGATTGGGCAACACAATGGAAACGGTTCAACTGAACAAGATGTGTGTGATATGCGGCAAACATGTCCGGAATAAGAAATGTGTGCAAAGACCAATAATAACACAGACAATTGCTGCTAATAAGCCGTGTGATTTGCTTTGTCTACAGAAGAATAACATGTATATAATCTTTGGCGCATGCATTCGTATTTTATTAGTTAAATCCTACTTATAAACCAGGACGGGGGTATAGTAGTTAATTAAATCGCAAACGTTTTTTATTAACCATATGTGTACGTGGCCTTTCGTCCTCCTCTCGCATGTCTTGTCACCCCGCTACCGCAGACGGCTTACAGCGCAAGCTTGCGCAGTGCGCGGGGGTGTTTCTTTTGGCCAAACGATGGCTCGAAGTGGTGCCAATGAATCGTCGGTGAGCCCGTTCCCGCGCAAGCTTCCCGCCCAACTCGGTGAAATCCCCCAAAATCCCAATGCTTACCGGCCTACTATATAAACCCTCACGGCCGGCGAGTCCTGCGTCGCATTTTCCCCTCCCTCCCTGTAGCTTATCTCATCTGCTTCTCTCACAAGCGCCAATGGCACTGGTCTATCGTCGTCGCTCAGCCACTCCGCCATCATCAGAGGACAACTCCAGCTGGGAGGCTACACCGCGTCGGCGGCGCAATCCCCGGTGTAGTGTAGTGCATGTGGCATCCCTGTTGTTTGCGCGCGGAACACCCACCACACGCTCCACCGCCACTGCCCGTCGGCAGCTGTTGCCGGCTGCCGTTATCGCCACCCCCACCATCTGCTGCGTGGCCGCCACACCATCGTCGAAAGCCATGGCCATCGCCCGCTCTGCCACCGCGGCCCGAAGGCGGGAGGTGGCTGTCGTGGCCGCCACCCCACTGCCGGCCACCGTGGCCATCACCCGCTCCGCCGCTGTGGCCCAAAGGCGGGAGGTGGTGGTCGTGGCCGCCACCCCATCGTCGGCCGCCGTGGCCGCCAGCCCACCGTCGACCGCCGGGGTCATCACCCACTCCGCCACCGCCGCCCGAAGGCAGGAGGCAGAGGTGGAGGCCCGCACGTGCGTCAGCGACCTTGCGCGCTACACCGAGTTCCTGCGGGAGGAGGAGGAGCGCCTCGTCGAGCACGCAAAGAGCCTTACCGCCGCCATGGCCGCAGCACACTCCACCGCAGAGGCGAGGAATCGGGAGATCTACGAGGAGAACCACCGCTTCGAGAGGGGTCGTCTGGAGCGGTAGAGGGTGTTTGAGGTGAGCGTCGCTGAAGGTGCAACAGCGGTAGACACCGTGTTGCAGTTGTCCAGCTCATCGGTAGGCTCCTCCTCCTCTGCCTCTTACTGAGCGCGCTCGGTAGAGGAGAGGCTGCCGGAAGTAGTACAAAGCCCCTCCGTAGTAGTAGTATTTAGGGGCTATTTTGTTCAGTTCATCTGACTATAGATTTGGTGAAACGGTACAACGTACTTGAAATTAGCTAGTATATATAGTTGAACTAGCTATTTCAGTACGTGGTTGGCAACAATTGGGGAAAAGTTTGGTCGGTTCCGCTCTCGAGTTGAACTGTTTGTATAAAGAATGACTGCTTAATCTATGAATGAAATCTATGCTTAATTACTGAATTTTAGTTACAAAAATTAGATAGTGCTAGTGATTTTTAGCTGCATATTTTGACAAATCGCAGTGTTACAAGGTTGACAAATGGCAATATTACTAGATCAACAAATGTCAATCTTTCCAGTTTGACAAAATGGCAATATGCCCAATATGACAGAAGCAAATCTTACAAAATTATCTGTACGTGGTTGCACACGGGTCATCCAAAATAACCGTTTGCGTTGAAGGGATGTACAAATCCTGCTCGGCACATTTTTCTCTTGGCTTAGCACCGAAGTATGGATTTGCATACCGTATTCAATCTGAACTGTTTGCGTTGAAGAGATGCACAAATCCCGCGCTGTGAATTTTCCCTTGACTTAAGGGAGAAGACCATAGCTCTCACTTTGCATATGGGTGTTCTATCTAAAACGTTTGCGATCAAGAGCTACACAAATCCTGCTCGGCACATTTTCCCTTGGCTTCCTGGGGAAGCTGTCGGTTTGCATACGGGTGTTCTAACTAAAACGTTTGCGATGAGTGTTTTATATTTAAAAACCATTGACCTTTTTTTCAAAAGAAAATCGTTTGATAAGTCTGTACATTAAGAGAGAAAAACGCAAGTTTGGTCAAACCATATCTTTCATTCAGTCACACTGCAAATTTATATTCATATGATCGAGATTTTTTTTTAGAAAAGGAGGTCGTCCCCCGGCCTCTGCATCAAAGTGATGCATACGTCCATCATTCATATGATCGAGATACAGTACTAAACCCAAAAAAACTATTTCCGGTGGCGGCGGAGGCGGCGTGCCGCGCCGGCGTTGTCGTTGTCGTCCTCCGGGACGCCGTTGTTGAAGTCTTCAAGGCAGCAAAGAATGTTCTTCACTTGGAAATCAAACATCATGTCATCACACGATCGATGGGCGGGCATGGAAGGACGACAACTGGCGGTGCTGCGAGGTAGCGGTCGACGGCGGAGGGGGGCACGCACACGGGCACGGGCGCGGCGGGTGCAGGCAAACGCACGGGGACCGGCACCGCGGTGGGTGGAGGGGCGTGCACGGGCACGGGCACTGGCACTGGCATGTACACGAGCTCGCGCAAGTCCGCGGAGACCTCGCTGACGCCCGCGGCTTCCAGCTCTGCGATAGTGCTCGGCGACCAGCCCGTCAATGCTACGGGGATGGTCGCTGGCGCGGGCGCGGGGATGGGAGCTGGGACGGGCGCGGGGGCAGCAACCGCCGCGGCCAGCTCATTCAGGGCCATGTCCATGAGGCCCCATTCCTCCTTATTTTCTATTTCCTCCGGCTCGGAGTCGACTTCACCAAACTTGAAGACTAGTGGCAGATGATCCTTCTGCGCCATGGCGTTGGTGGAGGTCTGCAGGAGCGAGGGGAATGGGAGGCGAACAGTAAGGCCGCCCGTATTAAACAGCGGCTCGGGCGCCATTAATGGAGAGGATGCGAGCAAGGCAGGCGGCCATGGAAGTCAAAGGGCTCGCTTCCCAGTGAGCCTGCACAGCGTATAGCTCGCACGCTTCCCGGTGAGCCTACGCATTGGAGGACAGCTTGCACGCTTCTCGGTCAGCCTGCACATCGGACTGCGCTCGCACGCCTCCCGTTCAGTCAAGCAGCTGTCCGCACGGCACCTCCTATAGCCATTAAAACCAAGACACATGGCGTCACATGAATGGTTAACAGAACGCACACGATTTAAATTATACAAACGTTTGAGATATTAAAGTGGCAGCTATTTTTTCAAAATGCCTTTGTTGGCTCTTATTCGAGTGCGCCTTCTCTCAAAATGGACACAAAAAATACCACAACATGTCGGGTGCCATTCCATGATAGCATGCCAAGTTTCATGAATTTCAGACGAGTTTTGGATTTACTAGAATTTAAAAACAAAGTATCTCAATGTTTTGCCGGCAATCAACAGTGCCCTGGTGTTTGAAATTCATTCCCATTCTTGCATGGGACCTAAGCATGCACCCAAGGACACACATTTCATATGTCAACCCATTTTTCTGCACTGGAGCATGTGCATGTAGTTCAAATTTGAATTATGCACATAAAATGCCTACAAAACCCAGTTAACATATAAAAATGTCCAAGCGAACCCCAAAAAATCCCAAAAATTGACACAGCACTCCTGTCATTCTATGTTGATACTAGAAAAATTTTGAAAGCAAGAAGAGGCAACAGATATCGTTTCGTCCCCAAGGGTGGCACGTTCCCTACCGAAACCATCAGGCTTGTTGTGAGAAGCTCTGGTTTGGATTTACTAGAATTTAAAAACCATGTATCTCAATGTTTGCGGCCGAGCGACGGTGGCAAGGTGTTTGACATTCATTCCCATTTCTTGCATGGGACCTAAGCATGCCACCAAGGACACATATTTGATTTTTCAAACAATTTACATGCAATGGAGCATGTGCCTATAGTTCAAATTTGAATTATGCACATAAATGCATAGAAAACTTAGTTAATGTATAAAAATATCCAAACGAACCCCAAAAAATTCCTAAAATTAACACAACACTCATATTGTTCTATGTTGACACTAGAAAAAAAATTGAAATCAAGAAGAGGCAATGGATATCGTTTCGTCTAGAAAGGTGAAACGTTCCCTACCGTAACCATGAGGCTTGTTGTGAGAAGCTCTGGTTTGTGAGAAGCTTATACCCCAACCTGCCCCAAATGGGACAATATTTTTACCACGACATGTTGATGCCGTTCCATGCTAGCATGTCAAGTTTCATAAATTTCAGGCGCGTTTTCGATTTACTAGAATTTAAAAACCATGTATCTCAATGTTAGCGGCCGAGCGACGGTGGCAAGGTGTTTGACATTCATTCTCATTTCTTGCATCGGACTTAAGCATGCAACCAAGGACACACATTTCAATTTTGAACGCATTTATATGCACTGGAGCATGTGCATGTAGTTCAAATTTGAATTATGCACATAAATGCACAGAAAACTCAGTTAATGTATAAAAATGTCCAAGCGAACCCCGAAAAATCCCAAAAATTGACACAACACTCCTGTTGTTCTATGTTGACATGAGAAATTTTTTGAAAGCAACAAGAGGCAACAGATATCGTTTTGTCCCCCAAGGTGGCACGTTCCCTGCCGAAACCATCAGGCTTGTTGTGAGAGAAACTCTGGTTTGCGAGAAGCTTATACCCAAACCTACCCCAAATGGGACAATATTTTTACCATGGCATGTCGATGCCGTTCCATGATATCATGTCAAGTTTCATGAATTTCAGATGAGTTTTTGATTTACTAGAATTTTAAAACCATGTATCTCAATGTTAGCGGCCGAGCGACAGTGTCAAGGTGTGTGACATTCATTCTCATTTCTTGCATGTGACCTAAGCTTGCAACCAAGGACACACATTTGATTTTGAAACCCGTTTTTATGGACTAGAGCATGTGCATGTAGTTCAATTTTGAATTAGGCACATAAATGCCTAGAAAACTCAGTTAACGTATAAAAATGTCCAAACGATCCCCGAAAAATTCCAAAATTTAACACAACACTCCTGTTGTTCTATGTTGACACCAGGAAAAAAATGAAAGCAAGAAGAGGCGACGAATATCGTTTTGTCCACAAAGGTGACACGTTTCCCTAACGGAACCATGAGGCTTATTGTGAAAAGCTCTGGTTTATGAGAAGCTTATACCATAACCTGCCCCAAATAGGACAATATTTTTTACCCCAGCATGTTGATGCCATTCCATGATAGCATGCCAAGGTTCATGAATTTCATACAGGTTTTGGATTTACTAGAATTACAAAAGCAAGTACCTCAACGTTTGCCGGAGAGCCACAGTGCCGTGGTGTTCGAAATTTATCCCCATTTCTTGCATGGGACATAAGCATAAACCCATGGACACATATATATGATTTTACAACCCATGTTGGTGCACCGGAGCATGTGCATGTAGTTTAATTTTGAATTGTGCACCTGAAATGGCTAGAAAAACAATTTAATGTATAAAATGTCCAAACGAACCCTGAATAATTCTAATTTTTTTACGATACACATATAGTTGCATGTTCACCGCAGATAAAAGTTCTAGCAATTCAAATACCCTCCATTGCCATTGTGACCCCATTATGTAATTCAAATCAAGATGAAAAATCAAGTAGATCGCACACAGTTTATTACCACCAACCGTGTGAGATGCAGTACAAAATATCTTGGAGCACCATCGGTGTATAGTATGCCTATGGCTTACGCGAGAAGGTGCATCGGCTACAGTCCAGAGCTGGCATGTCAAGCACACTAGCTCGCTCCCCAAATATCATTTCACTGTTCAATCGTCGCCGGTGAAAGATGGGGACGTGGACCCGTGTTGTGAGGGCAACTTCGGCGGCCCACTCCGGCGAGAGAGCGGCCGCAGCCGCCATGCGCGTGCTAACAAGGTGCATGAGCGCGGCCGCAATCTGCGACCGGGCGGCCAAGGCAGCCCAAACGGCCGCTGTTGCTTCTTAGGTGGCGGCAGCAACATCTGCCTCGGGGATAGCAACTGGCGAGAGCGGCACAGCAGCTGTCTTTTCCGCAGCGGCGACCTTAGCCCTGATGGAGGCCGCCCACGACCATGTCGAGGCCGCCCACGCCCAGCTCGTGGCGGTCACCGCACAAATCAAACAAAGCTTCTCCGACAACGGTCGGCAACCCACGACCGAAGAGTTGGCAATCGCCGAGAGCGTTCGAGCAGCCGTTCATTCCTCCGCCGCATACCTTGCCACGACGAAGCCCGTCCAAGCCCAGATCGCGGCCGCCCACGCCCAGCTCGTGGTGGCCTTTTCCAAAGAGATGGCGGACACGGATGGCGAGATGCTTGCCGAGTATGGTGCGATGGATGCCATGGAGCCCCTTCCCCAGGAGACCGTCGGACGCAAGCTGGACATGGAGGAGGCGGCGGAGATCGACAAGCACCAGCCGTAGTAGTACTCTTTGTTTTGATTAATTAAGAGCGCCGGTCTTTAATTTGTTAGAGTAATGTTCAGGTCAGCTAGCTCTGTTTAATTGCTGAACTTGCTCGATTAAGAAGTGTGGGTGTGCTGTAGTCTCCTTTGTGTACCCAAATTATGCAATGATGTGGATGACCACTGTAACCAGGGAAATTCGAACCAAAATTTTTGACGTTCAAACTCATCACACACGGGCTAAGCTATCTAAATCGTTTGTGATATTCACATATCATACACAGTTCTGAATAAGGGACCGTGTCTGATGACATTTTGCGCGCCAGTTTTTTCGCTAAACCGATTCAAAGTTTTCGGCTTCCATGGAAATATCTACCTCCCCGCCCCCTCCCCCTTACCAAAAGCCACATTTCCCCTGTTTTCGCCTTCCTTTCCAAGTTGAAACCTTCACTCCTTGCTTGCAGCGCCGCCTCCTCGCCGGCGGCCCTCCTTCACGCTGCTCGGCCTCGTCTATCCAGGCAGGTAATCCACACCCGACCCCCATCCTCCTCCTCCTTCCACATCCCACATGCCCCCACCACCGGCGCGACACCTTCCACCCAAATCATCGACCCCTCCACCGAATAAGCGCCGCCCTAAGCCATGGTGCACGCAGTATAGCCAGGAGCTCAAGGAGCATTTGGCAGCGGAGAAGCAAATAGCGGCCACACGCGCGGACGAGGTCGCGATGGCTGCCATTCGTGCCGACCCCCAGATCTTGGAGGAGCACCTTGCCATTTGCTAGCTACGCCGGTTAAGCATGCTCGGTTTACCCATTGCGTGTGCTGCTCCTGCGTTTCCTTAACAAATTCTAATGAATTGTGCTATCTAATTTTACCATGCAATCTGTTGCTCTAGTCTATATGTTCTATATGTCATGCAATGCGGTGCTCACTTATTAACTGTTTGGTTAATTAGTTATCATCTTTAGTTAACTGTTTGGTTCAATTATGCAAATGTGATGTTCAATTCTTCAGGCTGCAATTTTGTATTGTCTTCCATGTGAGAAATAAATCGAATTTATCTTTACAAAATACATGAGAAACGAATACAATTGCTATATTTCCAGGTTGTCAAGCATGCTTGGTTTGGTTAACTGTCTGATCTTCTAGTATGTTATACATTGTGCAATGTGGTACTCAGTTAACATTTGGTTCATTTGTTGTGGTGTTTAGTTAACTGTTTGGTTCAATTCTGCAATGCGATGTTCAATAGTTGTGGGTGCATTCTGTTATTGTATACCATGTGAGAAGTAAATCGAATTTGGTTGTACTATATACATCAGAAAAAAATACAATTGCTATATTTCCAAGTTATTAAGCATGCTTGGTTTGGTTAACTGTCTTATCTTCTATTAGGAGTATGTTATATTATGCAATGTGGTGCTCAGTTAACGTTTGGTTCATTTGTTGTGGTGTTTAGTTAACTGTTTGGTTCAATTCTGCAATGCGATGTTCAATTGTTGTGGGTGCATTCTGTTATTGTATACCATGTGAGAAATAAATTGAATTTGGCTGTACTAAATACATGAGAAACAAATACAATTGCTATATTTCCAAGTTGTTAAGCATGCTTGGTTTGGTTAACTGTCTGATCTTCTATTAGGAGTATGTTATATTGTGCAATGTGGTGCTTAGTTAATGTTTGGTTCATTTGTTGTGGTGTTTAGTTAACTGCTTGGTTCAATTCTGCAATGCGATGTCCAATTGTCGTGGGTAGAATTTTGTATTGTTGTGCATGTGAGGAATAAATCAAATTTGGCTGCACTTAATACATGAGAAACATATACAAGTGCTATATTTCCTAGTTCTTAATCATGCTTGGTTTGGATAAATGGGTTTTTCATGTGGCTTGAATTAATCTGATGAATCTGCAATGTGCTTAATTTTCATCAACATATTTCACTGGTAGCATGCGAACCCTCACTTAACCTGATGACTAACTACCTTATATGTGTTGCAGGGAAACAATGGGAAGCACTGAGGTTTACAATCGTGGTTAGCACATGCATGGTCTTTTGTCTAATAGCACATTATTATGCAATTGCAGGAACCATTCTAATATTTAGGTTTTTAACAATTTGGTCTTGCACATGTAGGTCCTGCTGTCGGAGGTTTTGACCCACTGTTCGACCCTTTTTGCATATGGGGAAATGAGTTGTCCATGAATATCAATCAAGTCAAGAAACTTAGAAAGATTGTTAGGATAAAGAAATTAGCGACAAAAAACAACAAGATCTTTGTCTGCACAATGAAGAAGACATCAGTTCACTACAAGATGGTACTAACTATTATACCTTGCCTTTTTTTATTCCTTTGCCCCATTTCCAATATAGAGAAGATATTTATGCACATCCTTGTTTTTAGACCTTTCCAAAGTAGTTCACTGATGATTACCTATCAAACCACCTCTATGGTCAGGAGGCGAGGAAGGTTTTCATACAACACCCATGGTTCAATATTGAAGTGTTCCTAAAGAGGACAAAGGATGGACGGTCAATCATACACAGGCACTGGCCTAAAGTTGCAAAGACCTTCAACATCAATAAAGGCTCAATATTTGCCTTCCGCTTCAGCAGTTCTCCAGATGAGATGCATCTGTCTATGTACCGTCTATGATGCTAATTTTGAAAGGTTCTAGATGTTGCATGTGAAACTTGGTGCTGGTGCAGTTGTGTAATGGGGTAGCTGAGTGATGAAGCTATATGATGTTGTACTCTAATGTATTTCAATTATGAAATCCTGCTTCCTTAATATGGAAATGAAATATATTGTGTGCTTAATATGAAATGTCAATTAGATTAATAAATGGATTATTAATAATAGGGCAATTAGCCTGCTAATGGCCAATTAGCTTGCTAATTGGGTTTTTCTATTGCAAACGGTTATTGAGAAAACACCATGGGCAATGACCTCAGGCAACGCACACAGTTTCTAAGAATAAACCGTGTTGGATCAATGAACAATCACACACGACATCCTCTTGAAAACTGTTTGTGTTAGGCCACTTTGCCAAACGTTTACCACATAAAAACTGTGTGTGATGGACAGCCTTTGCCACACAGTTTCTTCTACGCACCGTGTGTGATGCATTCAATAACACAAACGATAAAATTGTTAATATCGTGTGCAATGGAACGCTATCACAAACGATTTAATGGGGAAAATTGTGTGTGATGTACCTGCGAACGGAAACGTTTTCCTTGGAGCGACTGTGTGGGATGTATATACGAACGGAAACATTTAGCGGGGACTGACTGTGTGGGATGTACTTACGACCGGAAATGATTTCGCCTGTATAATTGTATTTTTTTAGCACTACTGTACGTATAACCGTATTTGATCGCTCGCCGGTCGCACACGACCTCATTTTGCCGAGCGTGTGTGCCAGGAGGGCATATCCCCGACGGTTTCTGGGTCATGTGGGAAGGACCCCCCCTATCGCAGTCACTCACTAGGCGACGGTTCAGAACGCCGTCGCGGAAAGGGGTTAAAAACCATTTGTATAGCACCTCGCTTTACCAGTGTTACTATGCAAGTGGAAAGAAAAATCTTTGAATGCTAGAATGCAATATTATCCTACGTTTGCTACTTCACCTATATTTGTTACTGATAAGGATTATGAATTCTCTGTCGATCCTGAGTTAATTACTTTGGTTGAATCTGATCCTTTCCATGGTTATGAATCTGAAACTGTTGTGGCACATCTTACTAAATTGAATGACATAGCCACCCTATTTTCTCATGAGGAAAAAAATTCGCTATTACTATATTCTTAAGTTGTTTCCTTTCTCATTAAAGGGTGATGCTAAGATATGGTTTAATTCTCTTGCTCCTGGTTTTGTGCGTAGTCCCCAGGATATGATTTACTACTTCTCTGAAAAATATTTTCCTGCTCATAAGAAACAAGCTGCCTTAAAGGAAATATTCAACTTTGTGCAAATTGAAGAAGCGAGTCTCCCACAAGCTTGGGGGAGGCTTCTCCAATTACTTAATGCCTTGCCTGATCATCCTCTCAAGAAAAATGAAATACTTGATATCTTTTATAATGGACCAATCGATGCTTCTAGGGACCACCTAGATAGTTGTGCTGGTTGTATTTTTAGGGAACAAACTATTGAACAAGCTGAAGAACTATTGAATAGTATATTGAGTAATGATAATGATTGGACTCTTCCTGAACCACCTCCTAAGCCAACTCCGAAAAAGAGAGGTATTCTATTTCTCAGTCCTGAGGATATGCAAGAGGCAAAGAAATCTATGAAAGAAAAAGGTATTAAAGCTGAAGATGTTAAGAATTTGCCACCTATTGAAGAAATACATGGTCTTAATACTCCGACACAGGTAGTAGAGGTAAATTCTCTCTATTGATTTGATGAAGGTAATATTCCTTATAATAAATCAGCTAGTCAATGTTTGGATGAATTTGATAACTTTATTGTTAAACAAGAAAACTTCAATGCATATGTTAGTAGACAATTGAAACGTAATGCTTATATGCTTGAGCGCTTGGGTGATTATATGTGTAGAACTGTTAATGATCTCAAGATTGTTAATAAACATGCTTCCATGGTAAAAACTCAAGTAGAACAAGTTCTCATGCCATAAAATGATTTGCTTAATGAAATGAATAATAAGATGAATGATCATGCTGTTAGAGTTATGACTAGAGGTGGTAAAATGACTCAGGAACCTTTGTATCCTAAAGGCCATCCTAAGAGAATCGAGCAAGATTCTCAGAGAATTAATACTGATGCACCTAGTCCTTCTAAAAAGAAAAAGATTGATGATAGGACTTTGCATGCTTCTAGTGAACCTGTTGTAGACACACCTGAGAACCCAAATGATATTTTTATTTCTGATGCTGAAACACAATCTAGTGATGAACATGAACCTAGTGATAATATTAATGATGATGTTCATGTTGATGCTCAACCTAGTAATGATAATGATGTGGAGATAGAACCAGCTGTTGGTTTTGATAACCCACAACCTAAGAATAAAAGATATGAGAAGAGAGACTTCATTGCTAGGAAACATGGTAAACAAAGAGAGCCATGGGTTCAGAAACCCATGCCCTTTCCTCCTAAACCATCCAAGAAAAAGGATGATGAAGATTTTGAGCGCTTTGTTGAAATGCTTAGACCTGTCTTTTTGCGTATGCGTTTGACTGATATTCTGAAAATGTCTCCTTATGCTAAGTATATGAAAGATACTGTTACTAATAAAAGAAAGATACCAGAAGCTGAAATTTCCACCATGCTTGCTAATTATACATTTAAAGGTGGAATACCAAAGAAACTAGGAGATCCGGGAATACCAACTATACCATGCTCCATTAAAAGAAACTATGTTAAAACTGCTTTATGTGATTTGGGAGCCGGTGTTAGTGTTATGCCTTTCTCTTTGTATCGTATCCTAGATTTGAATAAGTTGACACCAACTGAAATCTCTTTGCAAATGGCCAATAAATCAACTGCTATACCTATCGGTATTTGTGAGGATGTGCCTGTCGTAGTTGCAAATGTTACTATCTTAACGGACTTTGTTATTCTTGATATACCCGAGGACGACAGTATGTCGATCATCCTTTGTAGACCCTTTTTGAATACTACAGGAGCTGTTATTGATTGCAATAAAGGTAATGTCACTTTTCATGTTAATGGTAATGAGCATATGGTACACTTTCCGAAGAAACAACCTCAAGTGAATAACATCAATTCTATTGGAAAAATTTCAACTATTGCTATTGGAGGTTTTGAATTCCCTATTCCTACTGTCAAAAAGAAATATGATATTCTTATTGTTGGGGACATGCATATCCCCGTTGAGGTAACCTTGTGTTATACGAAGATTCTCCGGTTTCATGACATTCGGAAGAAGTTTGTTAATACGACTTGATCAACCTTGTTAATGGATTCCTTTTGATGGGCATGAGATGGATGAATTTAGTAAACACAACTTTCTGTACCCACTTTTTACTTTCTGTTATTTAGATTAAATAAAGCAAAAAATACTATTAGTTTTATGTTTTCTGAATTATCCATGCAATAAAAAATGACTAGAAAATAAAAGCTCTCCAAATGACCTGAAAATTTAGTATGATTTTTTCTAGAATATTTAAGAATTTTTGGCATTGAGAACACCTCAGGGGGGGGGGTGCACCAGTGGGCCACAAGCCCACATGGCGCGCCTACAGGGCTTGTGGGTCCCCCTCACTTATGCCAGCACCCATCCACTTCGTCTTCCTCCAGAAAAAATCCCACCATTGCTCAAACCCGTGTTCTTGCTCATTTTGCTGCCATTTTCGATCTCCTTGCTCGAAACTCCATTTCTGAAACTGTTTCGGGGTATTGTTCTTCGGTATGTGACTCCTCCAATGCTCCAATTAGTTTTTGTTCTAGTGCTTTATATATTGCAAAATTTTGCTGCTGTGGTGACCTTGTTCTTGAGCTTGCATGTCAAATTTATATGGTCCAAAGTAGTTTTGTTGCATGATATAGCCTCTAGACACTTGTGCGAGTAGTTGCTACCAATCTTGCTGAGTTTGGTTCACTTATTTTTGAGTCACTAAAAATTTCAGAAATTTTTTCAGAGGGAGAAAATGTTTAGGAAAAGATACCAAGGTGGTTCCTCAAAGAAGAAAGCCCCAAGGCTCGCGATACGTGAGCCGGACCTTGAACCACCGAGGGAAGCTCTAGTGCGGCCTTGTGAATGGCCGTTGGATCATTTCATGATTCATGCAGGTTTTAAGGAGGAATTTGATGCGTACGTACAAAATGCTGGCCTTGAGGACTTCATGTCAGATAAGTGCCGGCAATACTATCACCTCATTGATTCCTTTGTGCGGAGATTTGAGTTTACATCCACGCACAATACACATGCTGTTTTATTTGATCTATATGATAAATCATTTCGAATGGACCTTGAAGATTTTAATGAAGTATGTAAAATCCCGCAATGGGGCATTCATAGTGAACCTCGTAAATTTGATTGCATTGAGTTCCTTGCTAGCATTACCGTGGGTGAAACCCAAACCATAACACAAGCTACTATAGGTAGCATTCACTTTCCTGCATTACACTACTTTTCTCTCTTTATAGGTAGATGCATTAATGGTAAACATGATCATAGCCACCTTTGTGCTTCAGATCTTAGTGTCCTCAAGAGTGCGGTTATGGGTGATAAACGATATAACTTGGGGGCTATTATTGCAAGGCGGTTACATAATAATGCTAAAGATGGAGATTTCTTTGGTGGGATTTATGCTACCCGGTTAGCTAATTATCTCGGGGTACCCATAAGAGAAAATGACATTGAGCTACCACCTGCTTACCTTGATAATGATGCTATGATATGTTACCAGTTTCTTGAGAGGAGTGAACAGCCCCTCCACTACCGACTAATCTTTGACAGGGAGCATGTCTTCTATATTACGCTTCCCGCTCCTGCCTTCTTTGACTTTTAGGTAAAATGAAGATACTTCAGAACCAGAGATGAGGCAGACGAGTATGAGAGAGCAGGGGAGGCCGCTCGCCTCCACACTGCAGCCCTCCAAGCGGTAGCGGCCGCAACTCAGTACAACCCCAACTATGATTTTGGATATCCGCCAGGCCAGCCGTGGCCCTAGACCAACTTAGGCCAAAATCCTAAGCTTGGGGGAGTACGTATTTCTCACCGACATTACATTCATGTCCACACATTCATTCCAGTTGTCGGTATTCATCCTTTTTCATTGTATAATCCATGTTAGTTTATTTTTCTTGCTTTCTTCTTGTGTGTTTGAAAAACTTTGATAAAATCTAAAAATATTTCTCGCTTCTTTTTAGTTTTTCTTTTTAATTTATTTAGTAATAGTATTAAAGAAAACCCAAAAAGATTTCTCGTTCTTCTTCTGCTTGTTGGGAGCTTTCCCGTGTAAATAGTTTTTCTCATTTTCTTTTTACTTTCTTCAGAAAAACAAAAACTCCAAAAATATTTCAGTGTGTTTCTTTGAAATTCTTTTTCCTTTTCTTTGGGTCAATCGTAAGGAGAAGACCATGATGAAAATGTTGAGTGCTCTCATAGGCACTATTGTTGATCTAACAAAGAGCCCATATTACCTTGTCTTCTCCTTTGAATAAATGTTTGCAGATTCCAGCCTAGTCGAATGCACGTGCACTCTTATTATTATTCACATTGTTCGGTCATGCAAGTGAAAGGCAATAATGATGATATTTGATGAAATGATTGAGGTGGAGAAAAGCTGGTATGAACTCGACCTATTTTGTTTTTATAAATATGATTAGCTCATCATTCTTGATTCAGCCCATTATGAATGAAACATGTTTGCAATGACAATCAGAGATTATAGTTACTCATGCCATGCTTAATAAGCTAGGAGTTGATAATGGTTTGTCTTGTGTGCCAACATGCATTTAAAATGGTTGTGATGTAGTATGATAGGATGGTATCCTCCCTTGAATGATTCAAGTGGCTTGACTTGGCACATGTTGACACATGTAGTTGAATCAAAATCAACATAGCCTCCACGATATTTATGTTCATGGTGATTTATATCCTACTCATGCTTGCACTCAATGTTGGTTAACCTCAATGCATGTTTATGACCGTTGTCGCTCCTCAATCTTTTGCTAGCCTTCACTTGTACAAAGCAAGAATACTGCTTGTACATCCACTTCCTTAAACCCAAAGTTTGTTCCATATGAGTCCACCATACCTACCTATATGCGGTATTTACTTGCCGTTCCAAGTAAATTTTTCATGTGCCAAACTCTAAACCTTCAAATAATAATATGTTTTGTATGCCCGAATCGCTCATGTAGCGACTGGGGGCTGTCAGTATCTTCCATGCTAGGTGGGTTATTCTCATGATGAGTGTTTATTCACTTTTCATTCACGAGAGAGTGGCTGGTAATCGGGATGCCCAGTTCCATGCTCAAAATCAAAACAAAATATAATCATAAAACAAAACTCCCCCAGGACTGTTGTTGGTATGGACGGTACCCGTGGATTCGGCTAGCCGTGGAGTGTGATTGTTGGTGGAGGGGGACTAAAAACTTTACCATTCTATTTGGGAACCGCCTATAATGTATCTAGCATGGAAGAGAGTGAGATCTCTTGGTTGTTATGTTGACAATGAAAGCATACCGCTCAAAATTATATTCATCTCTGTTTTAAAAGATCCGAGATCTGACACACCTGCAAATCCATGCTTCCCTCTGTGAAGGACCTATCTATTTACTTTTATTGTTGAGTCATCATCCTCTTATTAAAAGCACCAGCTGGAGAGCACCACTGTCATTTGTATGCTTTGTTTTTAATTGATGTTGAGTATGAGTGTAATTGGATCTCTTTTGCCATGAATTACAATGTCTAGTCAGTCCTTGATCTTCAGGGGTGCTCTGCATTTATGTTTTGCGGTCTCAGAAAGGGCTAGCGAGATACCATTTTGTTATATTATATCATGATTGTTTTGAAAAAAGTGTTGCCATCCGAGATTTATTATTATCGCTCGCTAGTTGATTATGCCATTGCTATGAGTAAATGTGAGACCTAAATGTTATTGTGAATATGGTTAGTTCATAATCTTTGCTGAAAACCTGAATATTGGCTAGACATATTTGCAACAACAAGATCAAACAGAGTTTGTAAAAGTTCTTCTTTATCACTTTCAGTTTGTCAACTGAATTGCTTGAGGACAAGCAATGGGTTAAGCTTGGGGGAGTTGTTATGTCTCCATCGTATCTACTTTTCTAAACTCTTTTGCCCTTGTTTTGGACTCTAATTTGCATCATTTAAATGGAACTAACCCGGACTGATGCTGTTTTTAGCAGAATTGCCATGGTGTTATTTTTGTGCAGAAACCAAAGTTCTCGGATTGACCTGAAAATTTACGGAGAATTTTTGTGGAATATATAAAAAATACTGGTGCAAGAAGTAACCAAAGGGGGTCCATCTAGAGGCCACAAGCCCTGGGGGCACCCCCCTGGGGCGTGCCTAGCAGGCTTGTGGGCCCCCTGAACCTCCTCTGACCCTAACTCCAACCCTATAAGTACCTATTCGGGGACAAAAAAATCAGAGAGAAGGATTCATCGCGTTTTATGATACGGAGCCGCCGCCTCCTGTTCTTGATCGGGAGGGCTGATCTGGAGTCTGTTCGGGGCTCCGAAGAGGGGGATTCGTCGTCATCATCATCACCAACCTTCCTCCATCACCAATTTCATGATGCTCACCGCTGTGCGTGAGTAATTCCATCGTAGGCTTTCTGGATGGTGATGGGTTGGATGAGATTTATCATGTAATCGAGTTAGTTTTGTTAGGGTTTGATTCCTAGTATCCACTATGTTCTGAGATTGATGTTGCTATGACTTTGCTATGCTTAATGCTTGTCACTAGGGCCCGAGTGCCATGATTTCAGATCTGAACCTATTATGTTTTCATGAATATATGTGAGTTCTTGATCCTAACTTGCAAGTTGTAGACACCTATTACGAGTTATGATCCGCTTACCCCAAGGTGACAATAATTGGGATTCTTTCCGATGATTACCATAGTTTGAGGAGTTCATGTATTCACTAAGTGCTAATGCTTTGGTCCGGTTTTCTATTAAAAGGAGGCCTTAATATCCCTTAGTTTCCATTAGGACCCCGCTGCCACGGGAGGGTAGGACAAAAGATGTCATGCAAGTTCTTTTCCATAAGCATGTATGACTATATACGGAATACATGCCTACATTATGTTGATGAATTGGAGCTAGTTCTGTGTCACCCTAGGTTATGACTACTACATGATGAATATTATCCAACACAATTATCATTGCCGATCCAATGCCTACGAGCTTTTCACATATTGATCTTTGCTAAGTTACTTTCGTTGCTACTGCTGCTACAATCACTACAAAACTGCTACTGTTACTTTTGCCACTGTTACCGTTACTTCCATACTACTTTGCTACTAAATACTTTGCTGCAGATATTAAGTATTTCAGGTGTGGTTGAATTGACAACTCAACTGCTAATACTCGTGAATATTCTTTGGCTCCCCTTGTGTCGAATCAAAAAATTTGGGTTGAATACTCTACCCTAAAAAACTATTGTGATCCCCTATACTTGTGGGTCATCAGCGACCCAAGCGCGGGGGCGGCAGCTTGAACACTCCAAGATGTTCCACACCCTCGAGCTCTGAGTCTGCCACGCCTTTGGCTCCATTTGCAAGGAGGGCGTCCATAGCCCCCTCGAGACCCCCGACGCCAGCTACGTGGACTTCTTCACCAAGCTTGTGGAAAGGCTCGAGGTCGGTGCCAAGAAGATGGACGAAATTGTCAAGGAGGAGTGTCGTGATCTCCTCACCAAGGCAGCTACGCCCATCTTCAGCTACCTTCTCCACGCCGACCCCAATTTCGACTTCGAGACGGTGATAGCTCCCGTCCCGGAAGAGCTCCATGGTGAACTCGGGAAGGCGGTGGAGGACCACATGGACGCGTTGCACGTGTAGTTCACCCATGACAGCAGCGAGGGCCCAGGCGGAGCCGAGGAAGGTGAAGACGACGACAACAGCAATAGTGGCAGTGACGACGTTTCCTCATAGGCCATTTCCTCATCATACCGCTCATAGTTAATCGTAGCCCCATGGGGGCGTGAAGACAATGACTTTTGCTTAAGTATATTATGATTTGCGGTAAATGTATGTTTGTGCCCCCGTGAAGCTTCCTCTTGAGGCATGTTTTTCTCTCTTTGCTTGCCTTCGTGCTCTACGTCGTCAGGGCCTAGCCCCCGGGCGGGCTACCACCGTCACTAGTATGTCAGGTCGCGATGCCTGGACAAGGCCAGGAGGTGAGGGCACCGGGAGCTAGTAAGGGCTCCCAAGGCACGATGCTCGAGGAGCCCCCTTTGACGTGCAAGAGGCTCGCGCGAAGGAAAATGCTAGTTCTCGTGAGGTTACTAGAGAGAAAGGCTTGGGAGATGGCGAGGGTGGCTCGCAAGGTATTTAGACTTAGCTTTTATGGGGTGTGGCATCAGGTGAGCCACAGCTCACGAGGAGTTCACGCGGCTCAGGAGGCGTGTCTCTCGAGGCTCGGCCTTCGAAGTTTCTGTCTCATGAGGCCTTCCGATTAGGCGGCCATTGCAGGCCGGCTCGCGGGATGCTGTCCGTGGAGCTTCCGAGCGGCTGGCTCCTGAGGTAACTGCATGTCGACAAATCTCACAATAGGGGAGCGACGCGCACTTGCCAACTCGCTCGTGGCAATTGCGTGAGGAGATAAGGCACCAAGGACCTTGGTGAGGTGACGTGCACGGGAGCAGGCCCGCGAGCCAAAGCTCGGTCACTTGGATATTGCACCATTGCGGGGTGGACCCGAGCACATGCGTCGTGCCTAGCCCCTGCTCATGGAACGGTCAGGAGAGGGGTCGCGGCATTGTACCAAATACACAATTACGTAGGCAACGTAAGTTTATCAGAGCATAATCAGCAAGATTCATTACACAACCAAAAAGAGATGCGGCTGCCGTGTCCGGCACGGATTAGCTTGAGGTTGGTGCAGCCCGTGGGTGACCTCAATTCGAACGAACCAAAAATCACCTGGCAGAACTATGTTGTAGAAGTGTCGAGTCGCTTGGTGAGGCGTGCCTTGGAAGCTCGCCCCTCAGGGGCCGAGGGGCCCCTGAGGCCCGGGGGGGGGGGGGGGGGGGGGGGGGGGGGGGGGGGGGGGCTCACGAGGAGCAGGGGGCCCGCGAGGCCCCAACACGAGCATGCCAGCCTTTGGAAGGTGGCACCGTCGTTCCTCAGACCGAAGGGCATGCAGACGTAGTTGGTGGTGGAGTCCGTGCCCTAGCCTGCGCGCGGCAGCCGAAAGAGGTCCTGAGGGTAGGCCTTGTTGAGGCTCGTGAAGTCGACGCACATACGCTCCTTGCCGTCCTTCTTGGGGATGACGATTGGGTTGGTGAGCCATTCGGGTGACGCACCTCACGGATGACTCCAGCTTCTTGCAACTTGCGTACTTCTTGGACAGTGAACTCTTGCTTCTCGGGCGCCTGTCGCCGTGCTTTTTGCTTGATGGGGCGTGCGTTGGGGCACACCACTAAGTGGTGCTCGATCACCTCCCGTGGTACACCGGACAAGTCAGACGCTTTCCCAGCAAAACATTCCAATTTGCACAAAGGAAGGTGACGAGTGCGTCTTCCTATGCAGGAGGAAGGCAGGCGCCGATGGTGATATCAGGGCCTGAGCTGCTACCGCCAACCGACACCTTCTTTGTCTCGGGGCGGTCCTGAGAGAACAATTGTTTCTTCTTCACGGGCGCGGTCTCAGGAGGCTCAACCGCGTCCTCGTTAGCTGGATGCACGGCTATGGAAACCTTATAGGTGTGCTCAAGGGAGCAGACCATGCCCTTTTTGTTACAGGCGACGGTGATAATGCCGCTGCAGCCAGGCATCTTGAGGACGTTGTAGGCGTGATGAGTCACCGCTATGAACTTGGTGAGAGCCGGATGCCCCAAGATGGTGTTGTATGGCAGGCCAATGTGCGCCATGTCGAAGTCAATGAGCTCAGTGTGGTAGTTCTTGCGGGTGCCAAAGGTGATGGGAAGGCGCACTTGCCCCAGAGGGATGGTGGAACCAGCAGTCGCTCCGAAGAAGGGCCTGGTCGGCATCAGCTGGTCATAGGGCACTTGGAGCGTCTCAAAGGTCTCGATGGAGATGACGTTGAGGCCGGCACCCCTGTCGATGAGGGTCTTGGTGACCGCGATGTTGCTGATAGTAGGAGTGCACAACATGGGGAGCACGCCTACAGTGGCCGCAGACTTGGGGTGGTCCTTGGAGTAGAAGGTTTTGGCATACTGTGACAACTTGAGGGGCCATGCGGCCTCAAGCTTCGGGAGGGCGGCGTTCACTTCGTGAGAGAACTACTTGAAGTGGCGGTTGGACGCGGGAGCCTAAGCTCCACCGAGGATGCAGGCAACCGCGCGAGGCTCCTGGTAGCCCCCAGGGTCCACGTCAAGCTGGTTGACGTCGTTCCTCCGAGGTGGCGGTGGCAGCGGCGGAAGAACGCGTTGGCTTGAGGATTTGCCTCACGATGCTGGTCGCGCCAGGCGCCTTCAGGAGGCTGGTCACGCCAGGTAGCCTCACGAGGCTCGTCGCACCAGCCCTGGCGGAAGTTGTTGTTGCCGTTGCGGCTGCCCAGCGGTTGCCACCGCGGCCACCTCCGCGGCCGGCACCGCGGTCGCCGCGGTCGCCTCGGCGGCCCAAGCGCTTTTCACGGAGCAGCTTGAACTCCTGGCAGTCTTTAGTGTCGTGGGAGCGCATGTTGTAGTAGACACAAAGTGGGCGGCTGTCCTTCCCGGGCTCGTAGCAGTCACGGCCGCGCTTCTGCTCGGGCTCCACTGCAAGCACGGCAGGGCCCTTGCGCTTGACATCCTGGCTCTTGGCCTTGGCGGTGTCGAGCGCCGCGTCGGAGTCGTTGTGGATGAAGAGGTGACCTTCTTCAACCTTGGAGCACTTGTCGGCGAGGTCAAACAGCTCAAGCACCGAGTCCAACTCGTCATTGATGGCGAGCTTCTCGCACTTCCTGATGTCCGTGATGCCGGTCGAGAACACAGAGATGACGTCCACGTCGAAGGCACGCGGAATCTTGTTACGCACTTGGCTAAAGCACTAGATGTACTTGCAGAGGGTCTCGTCGGGGCGCTGCCGCACATGCCGCAGGTCGTTGATGGTGAGGGAGCGGTCGTGCGTGCCCTTGAAGTTGGCAACGAACTGGCTGCAGAGCTCGCTCCACGAAGGGATCGACGCCTAAGGAAGGTTCATGAGCCAGGAGCCTGGTCCGTCCTTGAGGGCCATGGGGAACCAGTTCGCCATGACCTTGTCGTCGCCGTTCACCGCCTCGATGCTCAGCGCATAGAGCTGAAGGAACTCTGTGGGGTTGGGGGTGTTGTCGTAGCGCGGGGGAAGCTCGGGCTTAAACTTCATGGGCCAGAGCACCCAACAAAGCTCGCGGGTGAAGGTTCAGCAGCCTACGCCGCTCGAGGGAACACCACCGACGAGAGCGGTGCGGTTCTGGCACCCAGCCGCCGCGACCTCCTGGACCGCCCGGTCTTGGCGCCGGTGCTGCTGCTCGAGGAGCACATGTGCATCTAGCAGCATGTGGTGGATGTGATAGGATCGAGAAGAGGTGTCTAGGGGGGGGGTGATTAGACCCTGAATAAAGAAAAGTAGCAGTTTTTAAGTTCTTCAAGTTAAGGTGGAGTTTTAGCACAAGTTTAAACATTCACAATACATTTCAAGCAAGCATGGCAAGAGTATATGAGCAGCGGAAAGTAAAGCATGCAACTTGCAAGAATGTAAAGGGATGGGATTGGAGTGTGCAAACGCAATTGGAGACACGGAGATTTTTGGCGTGGTTCCGATAGGTGGTGCTATCGTGCATCCACGTTGGTGGAGACTTCAACCCACGAAGGGTAACAGTTGCGCGAGTCCACGGAGGGCTCCACGCACGAAGGGTCCATGAAGAAGCAACCTTGTCTATCCCACCATGGCCATCGCCCACGAAGGACTTGCCTCACTTGGGTAGATCTTCACGAAGTAGGCGATCTCCTTGCCCTTACAAACTCCTTGGTTCAACTCCACAATCTTGACGGAGGCTCCCAAGTAACACCTAACCAATCTAGGAGACACCACTCTCCAAAAGGTAATAGATGGTGTGTTGATGATGAACTCCTTGCTCTTGTGCTTCAAATGATAGTCTCCCCAACACTCAACTCCCTCTCACAGATTTTGATATGGTGGAAAGATGATTTGAGTGGAAAGCAACTTGGGGAAGGCTAGAGATCAAGATTCTAGTGGTTGGATTGGAATGTCTTGGTCTCAACACATGAGTAGGTGGTTCTCTCTCAGAAAATGAGTAGTGGAAGTGTAGGCATGTTCTGATGGCTCTCTCACAAATGGAGAAGAGGGTGGAGGGGTATTTATAGCCTCCACACAAAATCTAACCGTTACACACAATTTACCAAACTTGGTGGGACCGAATAGTGAAACTCGGTCAGACCGATTCAGTTCAAAATGTGAACGTTAGGATTTTTGGTGGGACCGACAAGGTCAACTCGGTGGGACTGATGTGCTAGGGTTAGGGTAAAACCTCATCTCGGTTTGATCGATTACACAAACTCGGTGAGACCGATTTTAGTAATAAGCAAACAAAGAGTTGGCCAAGCAAACTCGGTGGGGCCGACTACCTATTTCGGTGAGACCGAAATAATTGCAGTAGGCAACAGAGAGTTTGCAAGCCCATCTCGGTGAGACCGGGATCCCATCGGTAAGACCGGACTGATTAGGGTTTCTGGCAGTGGCTATGTCAAGTGAACTCGGTGGCGTCGGATAGATCAAATCGGTGGGGCCGAGTTTGACTTTTGGTTTAGGACATATGTGGAAATGAGAAAGTGGTTGAGGGCTTTTGGAGCATATCACTAAGCATTTTGAGCAAGCAAGCCATTAAGCAACACCTCATCCCCTTTTAATAGTATTGGCTTTCCTATGGACTCAATGTGATCTTGGATCACTAAAAATGAAAATGTAGAGTCTTGAGCTTTTGCCAATGTGTGTCCTTAGCATCTTGAAGGGGTTCCACATCCTCTTGTCCTGCCACTCCACTGTTGAACTCATCTGAAATATACTAGATGAAAGTATTAGTCCAACAAGAGATATGTTGACATTAATTACCAAAATCACCCGGGGAGCACTTGTGCTTTCAATCTCCCTCTTTTTGGTAATTGATGACAACATACATCAAAGCTTTTAGATAAAGATATAAAGTGTAACAAGTAAAGCTTTGGAAGAACATGCAACATGCATTGGCTCCCCCTACATGTATGCAATCATGTGAAGATAGAATATAATACCATGTGAGTGCATAAGCATGTCAGAGCAAGTAATGAGTTACATGTATCTTGGCTATATGCATCAGAGCAAATGATGTAAAGTGCAGAAAATGTACCTACATGTTCATGAGTCCTTCTTGCAAACAATATGTACATCAACAAGAGATCCTCATGCACATGAGTGTGATGCATATACTTACCTTGTGGTCTTGAGCTGACTTTGGACGAGATGAACCTGAGAAAACAGGGTTAGATAACACAGGAACATCTACTAAGCAGAGCAAGAACAGGAAACCACAAGAGTACCAAGACTGGGATGACATGTAGTGAGTAAGTACTTAGTACTCTATTTGGATATTGACATGTCCCCAAGAGATAAAGATGTGCAATGAATTCCAAAGGTTTTCTTCCCTTAGATATCTTACTCCCCCTGAATCTGATACTGGATAATGGGAGAAGGTAGGGTAACAGAAAGTCAAAGCGAAGAAAGACAGAACAACATACTCAAAGAAACATCTACTAACGTGTCTTTCCCCTCTTAAAGACATGTGGCTTCTCTCCTCTTTGAATTACTAGGCATCTGGGATGGCTAAGAAGTCTCCCTTAGATATGGTTGAGATTTGATGTTCTCTCTCTCCCCCTTTGATATCAATTTCCAAGAAGGGATCTTCTGGAGCATGAGCCAAGTAGGTTTGGTCCTTGAGTCACATTACAAAGCATTATGTAATTTCGGATGCTGGTAGAGGACAAGAATCATCGAGTGGATGCTGGAACAGATATGCAGGATGCAAATGGCAAAGTGTTTCCTTAGTGATGAAATCAGTAACACTGGATCTTTTTAGTCGGTGACACCGAGTTGGTTCGGTCTAGCTGAGAAGAAAAGATCGGTGAGGCCGAGTTCAGCATAGAGAAAACTTTTGTCATCTTAGCTCACTAGGAAAATAAGATCTCACAAAGATTTGCAGGGAATTAACTGAAAGATTTGCAAAGAATTAGATGCAGGGAATGCAGAAAATAATCAGAGAAAAGAAAAGAAATCTAGATGAAGTTTTTTTTGAAAAGGGGAATATGTATGCAAGAAACAAATGCAAAAACACAGAAAAACGCAAGAGAGCTTCATCTAGAATTGGTCAGTGACAAAGTCACCTATGTTAGAGTATATTGACTTAGGAGCCAAGTGAAGTCACTTGATCATAGGTCATACTCATCGTTTAAGCTCAAAATGGGGTTGCCATTTTTCATTTAAGCATTTTGATGTATTCACATCTTGTTGAGTTCCTTTAACCCATGTCTTGGGGTAAAGCTTCTCTAAGATGGAATAACATACCTTGGGTGATGGTATTGATCTTGATCATGTAGTTGAACTTGTGTTGGATGCTCAAGGTTGATGTAGTTCATCAAGAGTTGGGAGCACCCCTTGTAGTTTGAGTTCACCTTCCTACATGGGTTAGTCTTGCAAGGAAGAGCACTTGTGTGTCCAAAATGACAATAATGAAACTTGATACCAAATGAAATTTGATATATTGTCAAAGGATATATTGAATGGATTCATGCTTCCTTGCCTTCAACCACCATATTGTAGAGACTTGGCGATGTAGGGATTGCTTAGGATGTGAGTGAGTTGCAATCTCATAAAGTTGGGCTCATCTAAGTACCTACAAGGGTTAGATAACATGCAAGGGTACAAGTATAGATCCAAGACATATGATCATCTTCATAAGAGAAATATCAAGGATTAGTCATCTAAAGGCTCATGCCTTGCATGCATCCAAATGGAGTTTCTACTCCAAGTTTGAGGCATCAATGATGTCCAATTCACCCCTCAAATGGCAAAATACTTTCACATCAAGCGGTTTGGTGAATATATCAGCCAATTGCTTATTGGTACGCACATGCTTAAGATCTATATCTCCTTTAGCAACATGATCTCAAATGAAATGATGACGAACTTCAATATGCTTAGTTCGAGCATGTTGCACGGGATTGTGAGCAATCTTAATAGCACTCTCATTATCACAAAGCAATGGAACATGTCTCACATAGATCCCATAATCTTTAAGAGTTTGGGTCATCCAAAGTAATTGTGCACAACATGAACCAGCGGCAATGTATTCCGCTTCGGCGGTCGATAAGGATACCGAGTTTTGTTTCTTGGAAGACCAAGACACAAGAGATCTACCAAGAAATTGACAAGTACCCGAAGTGGACTTTCCTTCAACCTTCTCTCTGGCATAGTCCGAATCGGAGTAGCTAACAAGATCAAAAGAAGACCTCTTAGGATACCAAATGCCAAAGTTTGGTGTGTGAATTAGGTATCTCACTATCCTTTTCACAACCTTAAGATGACATTCTTTTGGGGCCGCTTGATATCGTGCACACATGCACACACTTAGCATAATATCGGGATGAGAGGCACATAGATATAACAATGAACCAATCATAGAGCGGTAAACCTTTTGGTCAACCGGTTCGCCATCCTTGGTCAAGTCAAGATGTCCACTAGTAGGCATGGGTGTACTCATACCTTTGCATTCTTGCATGTTGAACTTCTTGAATAGTCCTTGGTGTACTTTGTTTGAGAGACAAAGGTACCCTCCTTAGTTTGCTTGATTTGTAAACCAAGAAAGAACTTGAGTTCACTCATCATAGACATCTCAAACTTCTCCGACATTAGCCTTCCAAACTTTTCACTAAAATGAGGGTTAGTTGAACCAAATATGATATCATCCACATAAATTTGGCACACAAATAATTCACCATTAACCCTTTTAGTAAAAAGTGTTGAATCAATTTTTCCAATCTCAAAGCCTTTTTCAATAAGGAACTTGGTCAAGCATTTATACCATGCTCTAGGAGCTTGTTTAAGACCATAAAGAGCTTTGTGAAGTTTGTAAACATGATGAGGTTTCTTAGGATTGACAAAGCCGGGAGGTTGTTTAACATAAAATTCCTCCTCAATTTCACCATTTAGAAAAGCACTTTTGATGTCCATTTGGTACAAGGTAATATCATGATAATTTGCATAGGCAAGTAAGATCCGTATGGACTCAAGTCTAGCAACGGGGGCATATGTCTCACCATAGTCCATACCTTCGACTTGAGTGTATCCTTGGGCGACGAGACGTGCCTTGTTGCGAACGACTTGTCCATCTTCGTCTTGCTTGTTGCGAAACACCCATTTGGTACCGATGATGTTGTGGTCGTTGTCGGGCTTCTCAACCAATGTCCAAACTTGGTTCCTCTCAAAATTGTGTAGCTCTTCATGCATGGCATTTATCCAATCTGGATCTTCTAGAGCTTCTTCAACCTTCATAGGTTCAATGCTAGAGATAAATGAGTAATGCTCACAAAAGTTAGCTAAGCATGTTTTAGAGCGAGTAATTCTCCCTGTTTGGATATCGTCAAAGATTTGTTCGATGGGATGATCTCTTGAGACTCTTGCTCTAACTCGTGAGAGCTTTTGCTTAGGTCGGGGTGGAACATCCTCTTCAACATCTTGTTCTTCCTCTTGGCTTTCATCGTTGTTGGTGTTGTTGTTCTCTTGTGGAGGTGGTGAGGGAGGTCGATGTGGTTCATCTTGGTGTACTTCCTCATTTTCTTCATTTTGGCGTGTCCCACTTGTGGATGCCTTTGGGTCAACTCGTGGTTCACCTTGTCATGAGGTAGAAGCTTCCACTTGGACGGACGAGGTACTCTCCTTCACCTCCGTTGGACGAACCTTGCCAATAGACAAGTCTTGGATTGCTTCCGAAGGGTCTTTGTCTCCTACATCAATTAGCAATTGCTCTACTTGCGAGCCGTTAGATTCATCAAACTTCACATCTACCGTCTCTTCAACCTTTTGGGTGAAACTATTGTAGACACGGTAAGTGTGAGAGTTTGAGCCATAACCGAGTAGGAAACCTTCATGAGATTTTGGAGCAAATTTCGAACGACGATGCTTGTCAAGAATGTAGCACTTTGAGCCAAATACTTGAAAGTATCCAACTTGGGGTTTGTTACCGGTGAGAAGCTCGTATGCCGTCTTGCCGAGTAGCTTGTGAAGACATAGACGATTTGTCGCATGACAAGCTGTCTCAACCGCTTCCGCCCAAAAGTGTTTTGGCATCTTGTATTCATCAAGCATCGTTCTCACCATTTCAATGAGCGTCTGGTTCTTCCTGTCAACAACTCCATTTTGTTGAGGCGTGTACGTAGCCGAGAACTCATGTGAAATCCCTTCTTCGTCAAGAAAGGTGTCCACATTGGCGTTCTTGAACTCCGTTCCGTTGTCGCTGCGAACCTTCTTGATCTTCACTTCAAATTGATTTTGGGCCTTCCTAGCAAAGTTCTTGAAGATCTTTTGGACCTGTGACTTATCATCAAGAAAGAACACCCACGTAAATCTTGAAAAATCATCGACTATGACTAAACCAAAGGAATTTCCACCGAGACTTTTATAGGTGTTTGGACCAAAAAGATCCATATGAAGTAGCTCGAGTGGTCTTCTCGTGGTCATGATGTTCTTCACGGGGTGGCTTCCTCCAACCTGTTTTCCTGCTTGACAAGCACTGCACAATCTATCCTTGTCAAATATAACATCTTTCACTCCAAGGATGTGATCACCTTTAATAAGCCTATCAATATTTTGCATGCCCACATGACCTAACCTTCTATGCCACAACCAACCTTTAGAAATTTAGCAATTAAGCAAGTTCTAGGTTGAGCCTTTTTAGTGAAATCAACAATGTATAGATCACCTCTGCGTATGGCGATAAAGACCATTTTATGATTATCTCTTCGAAACACTTGGCAATCTACTTCAGTAAATAGGACATTGAAACCGAAATCGGCTAGTCTAGATACAGAAAGTAAATTATAGCCAGGAGATTCAACGAGCATGACATTTTGGATGGAGCTATCATGTGAGATGGCCACCTTACGAAGGCCAACCACCTTACCCTTCGAGTTATCACCAAAAGTGACATACTTTCGAGGGCCGTTGTTTTCAGCGAGCTCACGAAACATATCCTTGTCTCCGGTCATGTGATCGGTACATCCACTATCAAGAACCCATTCGTTTCCTCCAGCCATGTAGCCGCGAAGGTTAGCCATAAGACCAAAGTGTCTCATAGACTCATCGAGATCAAAGTCACTATCATCATCCTCATCATAGTATCCATGTTCAACATCGTCTTGTGATTGATCATTACCTAGAGAGAGTGATTCATTAGTTTTATGACCTTGACAATGTGCATCTTTATGAATTCTAATGACTTCGGAAATGATATTGCTAATGATTCCAACATCTCCTTTGGCACGCGTAAGGTCACGAAGCTCAAATAGACAATCACCAAACTTAGGATCATTAGGGCTCATCTTATTTAAAGCAATGGACTTATGAAGAATCTCATCTAAGTTTTTCAAGGAGTAGTTTGGAAATCGTTCCTCAAGAAATCTCCATATAGTGTAGGCACAATCAAGAGTAGGCAAGCGAGCTATCAAGTTTCTAGGCAATCCTCTAGTGATAAGATTGACAGTTCTAAGATTGCGAATCATGTCGAGAGACTCATCGGGGGTAGGATGCAAAGGATCAACAAGAGGTGCACAAGGGCTAGTAATATACTTGTTCAAGTGATATTCATTGAAAATCTCAAGAATCTCATTTTTCCAAGCAATAAAGAACTCTCCATCAAGTATGGGCACTCTATGTCTAAAACTCCCCATCGTAGACTCATCCATCTTCCTCCAATGGTGATTAAACCAAAGCAATGGAGACCAATGCTCTGATACCAATTGAAAGGATCGAGAAGAGGTGTCTAGAGGGGGGTGATTAGACCCTCAACAAAGAAAAGTAGCAGTTTTTAAGTTCTTCAAGTTAAGGTGGAGTTTTAGCACAAGTTTAAACATTCACAATACATTTCAAGCAAGCATGGCAAGAGTATATAGCAACGGAAAGTAAAGCATGTAACTTGCAAGAATGTAAAGGGATGGGATTGGAGTGTGCAAACGCAATTGGAGACACGGAGACTTCAACCCACGAAGGGTAACGGTTGCGCGAGTCCACGGAGGGCTCCACCCACGAAGGGTCCACGAAGAAGCAACCTTGTCTATCCCACCATGGCCATCGCCCACGAAGGACTTGCCTCACTTGGGTAGATCTTCATGAAGTAGGCGATCTCCTTGCCCTTACAAACTCCTTGGTTCAACTCCACAATCTTGACAGAGGCTCCCAATTAACACCTAACCAATCTAGGAGACACCACTCTCCAAAAGGTAATAGATGGTGTGTTGATGATGAACTCCTTGCTCTTGTGCTTCAAATGATAGTCTCCCCAACACTCAACTCTCTCTCACAGATTTGGATATGGTGGACAGATGATTTGAGTGGAAAGCAACTTGGGGAAGGCTAGAGATCAAGATTCTAGTGGTTGGATTGGAATGTCTTGGTCTCAACACATGAGTAGGTGGTTCTCTCTCAGAAAATGAGTAGTGGAAGTGTAGGCACATTCTGATGGCTCTCTCACAAATGGAGAAGGGGGTGGAGGGGTATTTATAGCATCCACACAAAATCTAATCGTTACACACAATTTACCAAACTCGGTGGGACCGAATAGTGAAACTCGGTCAGACCGATTCAGTTCAAAATGTGAACGTTAGGATTTTCGGTGGGACCGACAAGGTCAACTCGGTGGGACCGATGTGCTAGGGTTAGGGTAAAACCTCATCTCGGTTTGACCGATTACACAAACTCGGTGAGACCGATTTTAGTAATAAGCAAACAGAGAGTTGGCCAAGCAAACTCGGTGGGGCCAACTACCTATTTCGGTGAGACCGAAATAATTGCAGTAGGCAACAGAGAGTTTGCAAGCCCATCTCGGTGAGACCGAGATCCCATCGGTAATACCGGACTGATTAGGGTTTCTAGCAGTGGCTATGTCAAGGGAACTCGGTGGCGCCGGATAGATCAAATCGGTGGGGCCGAGTTTGACTTTTGGTCTAGGACATATGTGGAAATGAGAAAGTGGTTGAGGGCTTTTGGAGCATATCACTAAGCATTTTGAGCAAGCAAGCCATTAAGCAACACCTCATCCCCTTTTAATAGTATTGGCTTTCCTATGGACTCAATGTGATCTTGGATCACTAAAAATGAAAATGTAGAGTCTTGAGCTTTTGCCAATGTGTGTCCTTAGCATCTTGAAGGGGTTCCACATCCTCTTGTCCTGCCACTCCACTGTTGAACTCATCTGAAATATACTAGATGAAAGTATTAGTCCAACAAGAGATATGTTGACATTAATTACCAAAATCACCTAGGGAGCACTTGTGCTTTCAGGATGATCTAGCAGCTGGCCTCGTCCCGGACTGGTGGGGATGCCCCGTGGGATGGATCATGCTCCCGCGCGTCGCGCTGGGGCCCGGCGAGCTCGTCGTGCAGATGGGCCAGTGGGGGAGCGCCATGCACTACATCCCCAGCGCGAGACGACGGAGGGTAAAGTGAGTGGGAAGACGCCGGAGCGTCCTCGGCGGTGTTGACGAGCTCGGTGATGCGACCAAGCCAGGCGTCATAGCTGGCGTCTGCTCAGTAGCGGAGTATCTCACGCGCCATGAGTAGCGCGGCCTGCGCGTTTGGCGGCCCACAGCGGCCAAGGGAGGAAGATGTCATGGCGGTGTGGCTGTATTCTTGCATGGAGGGGTGTAGGGAGGACTCCTGCTACTCACGGGTAGCAGGGTTGGTGGCGGCAGTGGCTGCGGCCTCGACTGGGCGGTGGCGGTTGCTGCGGACCACAGGCTCCGTCTGTTCCACGCAACCCGCCCTGCGCTCGGCGCGCTTGCGGCGAGCGTCGACCATGAAGCTGGTGGAGTGGAGTGTAGAGTGGAAAGCAGTAGCGCACCCCTACCTGGCGCGCCAAATGTTGGAAGTTGGGCTCCGGGGACCCAAAGGTTCGAACACTGGGGTGAGCTTGTTCTTACCACCTCGCCCTCTTGCTCAGCTAAACCACAGCGAAGCTACGGCGAGAACGTGCTAGAGGGAGCGGACCGGTGACACAACGGTTTACCCAGGTTCGGGCCACCTTGCGGTTTAAAACCCTACTCCTGCTTGGTTGTGATTGCTCTGTTGCGAGAGAGAGAGAGAGAGAGAGAGAGAGAGAGAGAGAGAGAGAGTACAAGGTTTTGGGTGGATGAGTCGATCCCCTCTACAGCAGCACCCCGCCCTCCTTTTATATCTTCCTTGGTCCTCTTCCCCCGAAAACTTTGGCGGGAAGGGTTGCCACACAGCGGCAAGTTTGAAGGGGGACATGGGTGCAGTCTATCCTGACGAAAAGACGGTCTTCGCCTCCAAAGCGACCGTCCATGACGCGTCGGCGGGCTCATGGATGACCTCCGCCCTGCGCGCCCGCCGTCTTTGTCTTCTTTCACCGATCGGGCAACCTTTGGGGGTTGCTTTGGGAACTGGATTGCTTTCCTTGCTCTCTTAGCACAAAAGGGGAAAACCTCTTCATCTGCACATGCTGGCACGACCTCTGCCGCCGTTCGTCGCTGCACGCGTCACCCACGTGATGGACGCGAGACTGCACGGCCGAGCCGAACAGCCCTCGCCTCGCATGCCTCCGGGAGGGTGCCTTGGGAGGCAACCTCGGGAGGCCGCCTTGCGAGGCTCTCGGTGAAGCTGATGTCTTGCTTGATCGCTCTATGAGGAGGGGCCTGAGGTGGCCAGGGCCTCATGAGGGGTTTTGCTCGAGGTGCCCGCTGGTTGGCCACCTAATGGGCCTCCGCCATGTGACGCACCCTGGGCTGAAGGCAGACAGGCCTGGATACCCTGGGTTCCACGGGGCCGACAAAGTCACCCCATTGACTGGATCTAGAATCATCCGCCGGATCTCATCCGGCATCGCATCTCTCAACAATTGCAACGCATGCTTCGCCAGAGCTTGCGTGCTAGGAAACCAAGAGGAGATCTCCTTGCACTTCTCCAGTAAGACAACGTCACTGACGCAAAACATCTCCATAGCCGTCGATATCGCTGCCGGTGGCCGCGGGATTGCGGGTGGGGATGGGGAGGTGGAGGTGGGTTGCTAGGGCCGTGAGGGATGTGAAATGAGAGAGAGAGATATTTCGTCCCCCTTTTTTAGACAAATGCGTCAACACCGGTTGTCCATCAACCGGTCCCACATGTCAGCATCTCATGTCGGCCCCACGCGCAGCACCAACCGGTCCCACATATCATCATCTCAGGCCGGCCCCACGCGTCAGCACCAACCAATCCCACATGTCATCATCTCAGGTCGGCCCCATGCGTCAGCACCGGCGAAGTAACGGTCAACAGCTTTGACCAGACAGCCCGACACCGTTTGACCTTTTGTGAGGCATGGGCGAGTGGAGGAGGGCAAAAGTGAGCACACTTAGATGGGCGGGTGAAAACTAAGCAGAACAAAGGAAGTAGGGGCATGTAAAATGGACATATCAGCAGGAGCACCACCCATGGTACCATGAGATCGGCCAAATGAGTGTTGCTAGCCAGGAGGGGGAGGAATGCTAGGAGGCGGCGGAGGGAGAACATGCATTGAGCCACGACCAGGAGACACCAAGTGCCACGGTGACCGAGAACCCCTCCACGCAGCGGTGCCATGCCCATCCCTCGACTGCGTCTCCCTGCGAGTCGAGAGTTGAGCCCTGAGATCATGCTCTCGAGCCTGAGCCTCCTCGTCGACCACTGGCTCCTCCCGTGGCTGCTTGTTGCGGCCTGGACCTGTAGCCTATGTTTATTCTCCATCCAGATCACCGCCGCCACCAGCATGGGGGCCACCGCCACTGAAATGAATCTCGCCCCCTTCCCCACATTCTGATATCTCGCGGTGCTACTGGGAACCCTAACTAAAGTGTTTGATCCACTCTCCTCGCCCACCACCACTTCTTATATGGTATCCTCCTCATTAGGCCAACCTGCCTGGGCCGGACCGGAGAAGGGTCCCAACCACAGGCGATGGCCTGGCCACCAGCTGAACCAAAGCACGGGCCCCGATTCTGGCCCAACATCATGGGTCGGCCCAAGCCCACGCCCATGATACTCACATCGCACCCGCTCCGCTCCTCCGTTAACCCATGCCTGGCGACAAGCGGAGGAAAGTTCTTCGCCGAGAGCTCCGGCGGCGCCAGCGGCAGTGTCGCGCCCTCCTTCCGCCCGATGCCACCAGATCTGAGGACGCCCGGTTCAGCTTCCCTCCCCTGCAGCCCCTGTCCGAGCCCGCAGCGGTGAGGACTCCCCAAGCTTGGCCGCCCTGACGTCTGGACCACGGTGACCATCGTGCGGCCCCTCCCAGCGTCGCCAAGGACCTTAGCCAGCTAGACCTACAAGATTTGTGCTGCTACACCTGGATCCATCCATCAGCCATCAATCTTCCTCCGCGCGAGACCCCGGTGTCGTGGATCTCCACCGTCTCGAATTCCTCATCGAACCCATTGCAATCCAATCTAGCGCCGCCACCTAGGCGCCCTCCGTCGCCGCCTTCATTGCCGACCTCACATCGCAGCTCGCCAAGTGCCCCTTTTTTGCTGTTGGATTGGCGCTCGCTCTCGAGCCCAACTCTGACCTCCGCCCCTTCTCTCATGGCGGATCCCCAATCCTCGCTCTCATCTTCGGATTCCTCTTCAAGCAGCCAAAAACGCCCTCCACACACGCCACCATACCCGCCACCCCGTGCGCAAGCGCACAAGCCTCCCTGTCCGGTGAGTCGATCGCCGAATTCTCCCTTGACGGCGGCGCACGGGGCAAGGGAGGGTGCGGGCGCGTCCCGAGAGCTCACCACTCCAATGGTCATATCCCATGAGATAACTCTCTCCCCATACTATCTACTATCTGATCTCACCCTTTATTCTTTTAACTATTGACTTGTTCATGGCATGTCTGCCATGAACCTTAGACTACATACCTCCCTCAGTATACGACATACCACTTTTTCACCTACAAAGGCGGAAGAAAAATATTTCAACAAGCTGGACAAGCAAGACAAGGTTAGAAGAACACATATTCTATCTTCTATCAACATACTAGAGGTATCATGGCAATCATGTTATGTGTGCAAATAGTAGGCATAGGCAATGTACATGACATATCGCAAGCACAAAAACAAAACATGATCAAGGGATCATCATAGGCATGGGGCACAAGGCAAACATGGCAATAACAAGTGATATCTCCACCAAGCTTGCAAATACACATACTAATATGAGAGTCAAGGATCATGTATAATGCTAAGCATGGGTTACAAATGCATGACAAATGCATAGGAATGAGCATATCATGCAAGTGAACATGGCAATATTGGCAAAGGGTATATAATGGACAATAACCCATAACCATGTGAGGGCCCTGTAGAAGAAATGAGCGAACTCCTTGCGCGAAGTGGGTGGGTAGAGGGTAAGTACTCCATGGTAGCGCACGTCTTCATTGCTCTCTAGAGCTCGTTTTGTCAACTCATGCACTTGCGAGGTTGATGAGTAAGTGTGAAGACCTACACAACATAGACACAAACGAAACAATGTGTGTGCGTGGTAAATGTACACATTATCCAGCATTATGTGTATGTGCACATGAGAATTAGCACAAAATAGCATCGCTCAAAAAAATTTGAAGCAAGATAGAGAAATATGTCATCCATCATGAAAGAATAGTTGTTATGTATAACACGATGGGGAGATAAATTGAGCATGCAAGTATATGACACACCAACAGCATTGTTATTCATGGGGAGCATAATGTGCACATAATTACTTTGATCATGCAATGGATGGGATTGATCAAAATCTCCTAAAATGTATGAGGAAACTATGGGGGTCTCCTCATGAGAAATAGCAGAAGCATAATATGGAGAAAAAATGGCAACATGGTAAACAATGCATGTCCGAAGCTAGGTGGTCATGGCATGACATATGATGGAAATGATGCATATCAATATTATCACAAGAAAAGCAAATGCCAATAACCATGGGCTTGTCATCTATGCCATATGTGCAAATTGGTTTATTTTAATGGCATATACATAGTTACTACAATGAGGTTGCAAATATATGTTTGATCTCATGCATAGCATATGAAAAGTCAAGTGGATTGTCAAACATGATGTGACTAAAAGAATTTTCACATGATATCCTATGCAACATGGCATCACAATTAATAGACTCCACATGATAGTCATCATACTCATCATAAATGGCTAATTCATCACATGAGGTAGTCGCATGTCGGATCCCGATCCTAAGTCACACTGATCTAGCATGTAACACATCATATCTCTTTGCGGCCTCACGCACGGTATCCCCACGGCTGCAGCCTTACCTTTGCCGGGACTGTTTGTGCCTTTTGGCTCATGTATATGATTGTGTCGCTAGCATCCATATGATAGAGAACCCGGGTCAACATGGTTAGTCGTGAACCAAGGTGGCACAGTCGTATAGGGACATGCATACGTGACCCAACAATGAACGTGTTGGTCATCAACATATGAACCCAAGTTGTAGCAAGCTACAAGGACTTAAAGGAACTAATAGAGGCAAAGGTGTCCCGTCTTTCGATGAGATGGTGACTATCGTTTTTGGTGGAGTAGACTTTGATGATCCGACTACGAACGTGCGAGGACGTCGCGCCTTAGCAATCACTAAACCAACTCCGAGAGGTTATTGACCATGCCGGAGCACGATCAACCTGACCACGAGGGTCTGTTTCCTGCACGCAAACAAAGAACAAGCAAGAAACTGAAATTGCAATCTAGATACTATAAATATAAGAGGAAAGCTTTATTAATGAAGGTGGGGTTCCGTGACGACTTGGCCTGGTCGTTGAACACAAACGAAGTACGCGAAGTTGCAGCTATGAAGAACTTTTAATCTAAACAAAACTCAAGGAAAAAGCTACTAGATTGATCTACTTATATAGGAGCAAGGGGTGGTGGCCAAGGAGGTGGGAGGACGTCCCAAGGCAGCCTAGAACTAACCCTAGGTCGTACAAGTCCCATGGGCTCAAGTGGAGGTGATGCAACACCTTTGGGCTTGTAGTTTGACTCGGATTTTGCTGCAGCGTCAGTTTGTTTTGTCAATATCTCAATGCCCCGGTCGAATTTGAAGGTGAATCTAATTGGGTTGGAAAGAGCATGAAATCTACTTTCCAACAAAATAAGAATCACCCAATTCGGAGTCCGGATGAAAGAGATCTTGGCCTTTTGAGTCAGTATGTCTATGCAGTCCAAATCTGACTCCATAACGTGAGAGACTTGGACTCTATCTTCTCTTGACCCCAAAGTGATGTGAGAGGACTTTTTGAACAGCACCTAAATGTCTCCTTTTCCCTTATCTTCATATGTGGATTGTACAAATATCCCATACACCTGCAATTAGACATGGCACAAAAGTCTGTGAAGTATTTTTGTCCTGGATAACATAAATAAATTATTGCATAGTTTGCATTAGAAATCACCTCACAAATATGCATGTATGCAATATTTTTGGTCCTATCCAAGGTAGTCATGTCCTCATCATCCTCCCCTTCTTGAAAACAAAGCCGTCCTCGGCGTTGCTTAATCTGAAATGTGGCTACCAAAAGAGACAAGGTGTACATGTTGTATATGTATATGTCATCCATTTTTTACTTCCCATGGTTTTTGCACATATGACACATGTATACATGAGTAACTTTCATAGTTTATAAAATATAAAGCCAAAATATTATCACAAG
Source organism: Thinopyrum elongatum (assembly GCA_011799875.1). Classification (NCBI taxonomy): domain Eukaryota; kingdom Viridiplantae; phylum Streptophyta; class Magnoliopsida; order Poales; family Poaceae; genus Thinopyrum; species Thinopyrum elongatum. Next base: position 151,472,461 of record CM022301.1, read on the forward strand.
AAGTAGAAGGCATGAAAATATTGCAACTCAGTTTGCACATATAAGTGAAGCTCTTATTCATATCAAAAGATTGACAATGTTCATCATTAAACCATCCCAACATTGGTGAATAAACCTTACTTGCATCAAATTTACATGCTACAACATGCTTAAATAAGCAAACATGCAATAAGTCATTTAACACAGAATCATCACCAAGTTTGGAGGTCATATCAAAATGATTAAACATTGGCACAATATTTTCAAATGTATTTGATCCAAATCTGATTTATTCCCCGATTCACACGATTCTTTTGCATCAATAGTTAATTCAATGGGCGCACTCAAAATTGTTGGTATTTCAGTTGTTTGATCACATGATGCATTCATGACAGTAACACGATTCTCTAAAATAGGTGGTGTACTCAAATCAATAGGTAACTCAACACATGATGTATTCAAGTTAACTAGGCGTGCATCATTCTCATGTTTAGTTATATCATCAATACCTTTACTATTACCTTGTCGCAAAGACGTAGCTGATGTAGGTACGAACGATGACAATGTACCATATACTTGAGATGATGCCGCACTCACAATCTGAGGTGTGGCTGCTCTAGCAGGTGCAACGGTGGAGGAACCAACCGGTGGTGGTGAGCATGAACTGGAATAGTAGTTGTTGTAGTCACCCAATGCATCCTTCTGTATCTGTCTCTCAAAGGTACAAGCGCGAACATACATACCAGTAATGAAACGAGGAATATAATGAAATCTTGCGCGAATATCATGGTTCGAACCACCAAAAAATCTATTCATTGTATCATCCTCAAATTCTTGTATGTCACAATGATGCATATAAGATTTAAACTCTTGGTAGTAAGCATGAATAGTGTTCACTACAAAAAAATACACTTCCGTGATGATATGTGTTTGTCACAGTAGGTCATGTTTTCTGTCATGCATGTACATCCATGACAATTTTATGACAGAATCAAGATAGTCATACCTGTGCTGTCGTAGAAGTGTTCCATGACAATACCAAAATTATCATCACGGAAGTGTTCACTTCCATGACGATAAATGACGCGTCATGGAAGTGCTTTCGTCAAGGGTAATCGACACGTGGCATCCACCGTAACAGGTCGCCATTAAGCTATCGGGTCCGGTTTTGGATCCGATAACCCGTTAACAGCAACGACCAATGGCAAATTTCCAGGTGTAAAATTCTCATTGGCCGGAGGAAACACGTGTCAGCTCGTCATTGGGTTAGATAGGCGCCTATGATATGTCGACACGAGCGACAGCCTAACACTGGCACATTTAGCTTACAAAGGCCGCCCGTTTGACTTGGTCAAAAGCTAGCGGGCCGGCCCATGAAAAGCATGTTAACGGTCTGTTCGCATATAGCCCATTTTACGGCATGGTAACTCACAGCCCGTTATGGCGTTCCCGAAATCTGCCCAACAACGTCATGTGGGCCGTCCAGTATAATACCAGCCCGTTTCATTTTCAGCCCATGTATGGCCCACGACCTCTTTCAGCCCATACGTGGCCTTTCGTATCTTTGGGCCCTTTAATGGGCCGCAGTGACTCTGGCCCATAATAAACAGTAAATTTCTTTATGCCCAGTAAGGGCCCATGATTCACATGGGCCGTTTGCAGCCCGTGTTAGCTTTTGGCCTACTGACGGCCCATACATTCTTGGGCTCCTTTCCGGCTCTCGATTACTTCTGGCCCATTACTGGCCTGTTCCCCTAATGGGCCAATTTCAGCCCGTGTTTAGAATCGGCCTGTTTGTGGCATGTTAACCCGTTGCGTCGTTTCCAGCCCGTCCTATATTCTGGCCCATTAACAACCCGTTATGCCTGTGACAGAATTAAGCCTTTGCTGTCTTTCGGCCTATTAACGGCCCATTACCGTGCTGGCCCACTACCAATTATGCCCGTTTACGGCCCATGTGGGCCCATTTATCCGACGACCCGAGGCCCACTGATTCTACGGCCCGTTGGAGGCCTATTTATCCGACGGCCCGTAGGAGGCCCATGGATCCTACGGCCCGTAGCAGGCTCAAGGTTACCATGGTCCGTATATGGCCCATGGTTGTTGCGGCCACTAGCAAACCAAGGAAAAAGAAGACTAGGGAAATAAATAAGCCAGAAACTAACGCTAGGCTATTAAGGCGATTGCACAGATTACATCCACTGGGCATCAAAGTTCGCCACCAGTGCAAATATAGGGAACACCCTACACTATACAAAAATTGTTTGCTGTTTTCTTGAGGCGGTCGCTGCACGTTAAGAACAAATTTTGTATCGCAACAAAACAAATTACAAGCATAAAACAAAAGGAAGGTTGGCATAAAAGTTAACCGTACGGCAGATAAATGCACCACCAGAAGTTCAGAAGCTCAGTTCATTTGACCTGACTGCTATGTTTTCATGATGTACTGTCCGATGGAGCACCATAACCTTCGCCTTCATTTCTCCTAGGCTCCTGAACAACATAGCAAATGTCTGATAGTCTGGTTTCAAAACCATGCATATCTTGACAACATCAAACAATGGCTGTCCTTGTTTGACAAAGGGTCTCTGTTAGGGAATGTACTTGTGTCTGGAGCGCAGATATAACATTGTTTTGAGCTTGCATATCTTGGTCATGAGGCAGTTTGGACGAGATTGCCTTAACAACCAACCCAGTATTACACAGGAACGTGCTTTTGGCACTGTTAGTGGACAGGTACTGACCCACTGCAGCAAGAAGTGACATTGCGGTTATAGTTGCCTCGTCACCTTCAGAAGGTGGCGGTTCCACCATTTTTTCCATAGCTTTATGAAAAGTTGAGTTTTTACATTAGTAGTACCAAAACAGAAGATATTAAGGAGGCAGCAAAACCAAACAAAATAGCTTTGATCTATATACAGAACTTATTCTGGTGAACGCGTGTAAAATATTAGTTATATTTTACTGCAAAGTACATAATAAAACCAGGTTCCAAACATATGACCATGTACCATGTCTAATGTATTGTCTATTTCTTCGGATTGTATTGACAACTAAGGATAAAGAGACAAAGTTTATAATACGGTAAGCATAGTATGACATCATTCATATCACAAAACAACTGAGAACAGACAAACATGCAATTGTAACATTGTGTAGACAAGTCCAGCACGGAACTAGATTACAGATCAAGATCAAAGGAACATCACTCCTCTCTTTTAAACCTTGTAAGGTGCAATGATACGCTAAGACAATTGTGTATAAAATTGAAAAGAGTAATAGACATTGGCTGCAAACCGTGCAGTTCAATGCACAAGTCAGGGTAAGTAGTAATTAAAAGGCATGAGGTTTAAGGACTTACAACAGCGGCTTTGACTGGTGTAGTCATGCCCTTCGTCTTGCTGGTGTGACAGTCCTTGAAGATTTCCACAACATTTGGTTCAGGTACTTTTTGGTCCTTGCGGGCTTTCCTCTGCATTTGGAATAAGTCAATATAGATCTGATAATATGGCACAGCAAAAAGAGTGAAACAACAGCTAATTACAAGAGCCTCACAGTGTGCAATATAGCTACGAGATCCTGTCGTCTATTGGAATTTCACTTTTGTATGGTTGGCCTTGTTCTTTGAACAGTTCACCTACAAGAAGATAGATTTGTGAGTCACATGCGTAAATAGGAGTTCAACATGTGATCTGATCACATATATATATCGTACTTGATACTTTGGATCAGACCAGTGTTTAACGAGGCCTCTCCAGTCTTCATCCGATATATTTTCCACTGGAGATGTTTGCGCAAGTTCATTGTTAGCCTTGCCTTCAAAGTGAGTTTTCCTCAAGTTATACCAATACTGTCGCAGAGCAGACTTGAAACACATGGGTGCATGCTTGTCTGGTTGCATCATCTTGGCTATCCAACTTGAACCTCATATGTTGAAAATTATGGGAGTCTCATTACCGGCAACCTAGAAAGTATGGGACAGAGCAAGATGATATTACTAATTTCCATACATAACCATACTTACAAATAAATGGTCGAGGAAGGTGTTGAATTGGGTTTCATATTTGTCATTCCTGTACTGAATCCATGTTGGGAGGATACGTGCATGACACCTAACGGCAACCGCTGCCTCTGATACTAACTTGGCTGACTCTGTAGCATCACGTGGCCTTTTTAAAACCCGCCTTAAAACGGATCTCCATTCTTCCCCCTCTAGATTTAGTTAACCTATCGAGCATTATCCCTGATGTCAGTTTCCTCTTGCGCCTAGGTGCTAGTCCAACAACAAGCATAGGAAGTGTTAGTGTACATCAAACTGTGAGACTACATATAAAGAAGCATGCAACTGTAACTTGACTCTAGCAACTACCTTCTTGCTGTTGAAGCTCACAAGGTTCATCTGATCTTGCCAACTTGTCTTGTGTCAAGAGTGCTTCGGAAGTAGTGTCAGGTGGCAAGGGAGCTTGGGAACTTGCCGCTAGCTGAGTTGACAAACGAGTAACTCGTGCAGCTGAAGGTGTTGCAACAACTAGGGCTGTCGCTGCTTGTTTGGTGGCAGCTATTAGTTTGTGTTTGGATTGTTTTGCAGCTGGTGTAGCACGGGATACCGTGTTTGTACAATTTTTCGGTGGACTTTGACCTTCTATTGCACCATCAGTACCAGCAGAATCTGCATAATTCTTCCACTTCCATTTCTGTGCGTCCTGAGTACTAACACCATCCCCTGCCATTCTGTGTTCCTTCCTCTTTCTCTGTGCCATGTCAAGTCAAGCCGACAAGAAAAAGGAATAAAAATTTAGTTCTTCATAACAAATTGATGCGTGATACAGACGAACTGAACTTTGATGTTAGACAACCGCATGATAGGAGGATGTAATATGTACAAAAAACAGGACGACATGAGATAATCAGAACTATGATGTGTAAACTAACCATAAGGAATTTCAATAAATTAGAAGCAATGCAATGGAAGGTATACACCATATGAAAGATGCTACAAATATCGCTCTGCCAAGTTAACAGTGTCTCGTCATAACTGGCATTTAAACAAATGTGAAGCAGTACAAGAAATAAATCATATGCAAGATGCAAACAACATCACACTACCAAGTTAAAGGTCTCTCGTCATTAGTGCCATTGCATATTCACAACATTGCATATTCACAACTATGATGTGTAAACTAAGCCGAAGGCATTTCAATAAATTAGAAGCAATGAAAGCTAGACACCATATGTAAGACACAACGGATATCACTCTACCAAGTTAAAACTATCTCGTCATTAGTGCCATTTCAACAAATTAGTAGTACAAGCTAGACAATAATGCGAGATGTAAACTATATCAGACTCCCAAGTTAAACGTGTCCTGTGAAAAGTGATTGTTGTAGGTTACACAACAGTAGTATTTTGATGTAAGAACATGGTGTGATAGACATATATTGTATGTTCTAGAAACAGGAACACATGTCTTATTCTCAAGTATAATGTGTAAAGTAAGCAGATGGAATTCAACAAAATTAGAAGAAACACAAGCTAGACATCATACATAACATGCAACCACATATAACAGTGCCAAGTTAGAGGGAGCACCTATGATGGTCGACTAGGGGAGACGTGCTCATCATCAACACAGCTACGTTGAGTGTCTATGCATGTGTTGTCTTGCAAATCTTGTTGGGGAGATGGCGGAGTAGAATCTTTAGAGGCCCTCCATTTCAGTTGTTTGGAAGGAGCACCTTTATCCACTACCTTGCTAATTTTGTTCTGCTTTATTGATTTTGCATTGTCAAGTAAAACCGACAAGAAAAAGCAATAAAATTCACTCTTTAGAACTCATTCATGCATGATACTGACAATCACTACCTTGATGTAAGGCAAACACATGATACGAGGATGGAATATGTATGAAAAACAGGACGGCATGGCATATTCACAACTATTTGTGTAAACTAAGCAGAAGTAATTTAATCAAATTACAAGAAATACAAGCTAGACACCGTATGCAACATGCAAGACAATATCACACTGCCAAGCTAGAGAAAGCACATGGGATGCCGGTTTCGCCGGAAGAGCTCCATCAGTCCTTGCCTTAATTTTTTCCTTCCTCTTACTTAATTTTATCGCCTTGTCAAGTCAAACCCACAAGAAAAATGAATAAAAATTTGCTTTTCAGAACTCATTGATGCAGGATGCTGGCGAGCACTACTTTAATGTAAGGCGACTGCATGATAGGATGATTGAATGTGTAGGAAAAAAGGACATCATTGCATATTCACAGCTATGATGTGTAAACTAAGCAGAAGGCATTTCAACAAATTAGAAGCAATGAAAGCTAGACACCATATGAAAGATGCAATGGATATCACTCTACCAAGTTAAAACTGTCTCGTCATAAGTGCCATTTCAACAAATTAGAAGTAGTACAAGCTAGAAAAGAATGCGAGATGTAACCTATATCACACTCCCAAGTTAAACGTGTCTTATGATAAGTGATTTATGCAGGTTACACAACAGTAGTACTTTGATGTAAGAACATGGTGTGATAGACAGATATTGTATGTTCTAGAAACAGGAACACATGTCTTATTCACAAGTATAATGTGTAAAGTAAGCAGATGGAATTCAACAAAATTAGAAGCAATACAAGCTAGACATCATACATAACATGCAACCACATATAACAGTGCCAAGTTAGAGGGAGCACCTGTGATGGTCGACTAGGGGAGACGTGCTCATCATCAGCACTGCTACGTTGAGTGTCTATGCATGTGTTGTCTTGCAAATATTCTTGGGGGGATGCCAGAGTAGAATCTGTAGAGGCCCTCCGTTTCAGTTGTTTGGAAGGAGCACCTTTATCCACTGCCTTGCTAATTTCCTTCCGCTTTATTGATTTTGCATTGTCAAGTAAAACTGACAAGAAGAAGCAATAAAATTCACTCTTTAGAACTCATTCATGCATGATACTGACAATCACTACTTTGATGTAAGGCAAACACATGATACGAGGATGGAATATGTACGAAAAACAGGACGGCATGGCATATCACAACTATTTGCGTAAACTAAGCAGAAGCCATTTCAACAAATTAGAAGCAATGCAAGCTAGACACCACATGAAAGATGTAACCAATATGACTCTGCCAAGTTAAAAGCGTCCCATCATAAATGGCATTTCAACAAATTAGAAGCAGTGCATGCTATAAATCATATGAAAGATGCAACCAATATCACTCTGCATATACTAAAGGTGTCTCATCATAATTGATTGATGCGGGATACAAAAAAACAATTGTTTTATGTAAGGACATGCTTAATAGACAGATGTATTATGTACCAAAAACAGGAAGGCATGTCGCATAACAGGTATAATGTATAAACTAAGCAGAATAGCACATGCAATTTAACCAGATTGGAAGAATTACAATCTAGACACTATATGCAACATGCAACCACATATCATGCTGCCAAGTTAGAGCAAGCACCTGCGATGGTGGTGTAGGGGAAATGCAGTCATCAACTACAGAGCTACGTTGACTATCTTCATCTAGCATTGCTGTTTCTTGAGAATCATGTGGGGAGACTGACACTGCTTTCTTTAAAAGAGGATCTTTTCTTACAACAGTCCACGAGCTTGACTGTCTCATCATAAGTGATTGATGAGGGATACACAAGAACATTAGTTTGATGTAAGAACATGGTTAATAGACAGATGTAGTAGTATGTACCAAAAACAGGAAGGCATGTCATATTCAAAGGTATAATGTGTAAGCTAAGCAGATGCAATTTAACCAAATTGGAAGCAATACAAGCTAGACACCCGGCTGGAGTGGTGAGCATGATCATCGAGGACCTGAGAGCCTGGTGGGAGGCGGGCTGCTTCGCCACCACCATGGCTTTTTAGTTGGCTTGCAGGTGATGCCTGTCTGTGCTGGGCTTGCCACTGGCTCGGCCAATGCCCTGACTAGCTATTTAGCTTCTGGTGCTCCTGGGACGGTGGTTCATGTAAAAAATATCTTTCCTTATCTTAATAAAGATCGACTTCGGCCTTTCGAATACAAGCTAGACACCATATGCAACATGCAACCACAGATGACACCGCGAAGTTAAAGCAAGCACCTGGGATGGTGGTTCATGGCGAGCGAGATCATCAACTCTGGAGCTACGTTTACCGTCTCCATTTGCAGACAATACACCCTTTATAGCGCCCAAAAGTGTCTTGCCTAAGCACGAAGAAAGCTGGAGCAACTTATCTCTTTTATTTCATGCTTCTATCAACCGGTTGGCAGAGGCTGAAATACCCATGCATAAAAAAACAATAGTGAGAGTATGGGTGAACTGTGTGCAGAACTAGTGCACTGTAAAAGTAGCAGATACGAGGTGGCTGAAAAATAAATGACAGGAGACATATGATAGCTCTACAGCATTGCATGGCAAACAAAATTAGATTCTACTCCATATGATTTTGTAATATATGAGTACAGGGATGGCTGGGAAATGCAGGTACTCCTCCAGCACACCACCACATGTGGTACTATCAAAATAACAGTCGACTAAAAATAAATAGGCCAGTCTATTTTTTTATGAACCGTCTGACCTACAAGGAACGAGCAGATGGCCTTCGTCTACCTCCCGCCAGTCACTGTTGACGATCTTTCTCGAACCGCCAGCGACCACCGACCCAGACCCCTGCCTCTGCCGCCTGTCGATGTACTAAGTATTGGGCCACTAGTACCCCGTACTTGTGCACGGGCAGTTGTAGCCATCCTTGCGGCAAGGCTTGCCGGGGAACAGTTCGAGGTTGATTCAAGCCACCAAAGAAATCATCCAGTCAGAGATCTGAGGATCAGCAGATAAGGAGAGCTGGAATCCGAAGGCCAGCTTCCCTGGCAAGATCTTGCCGGGGTGGCCTGCGGAGCCCGGCAAGGATCGGCGCCCGACAGGGCTTGGCGCCTGGCAAGGTTTTGTTGCTGTGCCACCGCTCTAGCACAGCGACAAACCCGACATTTTGGGTCCTTCTTTGGATGCGTGGCGACGCGCCAATGGAGGAGAGCTTAAGCGGTGCTGATTGGATGGCCCCTTTTTCCATCCCCAAGAAAGTAAGGACACCTAAACGGACACCTCACGGTGCATTAAATGCGTTCGTCCTAGTCTGTCAGGGGTTAGGTATGGTAACCCTGTAGCTACTTTAAACCTCAATGTACGTACATTTTGCCACTGTGGTGACCCCTTTGTGATATAAAAGGAGGCCCACGGCAACTGCTACAGAGGAGGAGAACTTCTAGCCCATTCTGCATGCGTAGCTGCTCTTTGAACGTACTGTTCACGGCGAGCGTTCCTGGAGGCTGGGCTCTAGAACACTAATAAAAATACAAGGCAAGAGTAGGGTTTTACGTTGATCAGCGGCCCGAACATGGGTAAAATCTTCCCGCGTCGATCGTTGGTTCTGCTCTTTGCGCATACCTCTCCCCCCGCCGAATCGTAAAGGTGTCCCTTAGGATCCCATAGGTGTCGTGCCCCGACATCTTTGGCGCGCCAGGTAGGGGGATTGAAGGTTGCGTGAACCTGATCTAGTGATCGGCGCCTCAGTTTCTTCATCATCTTCATAATCATGCCACCCAAGAAGAAGAGCGCTGCGATGGCGCAACCATCTACGTCCATTTTACCCGAGCCTTCGCGTACAGGCGATGGCATGGGAGCAGAAGGGAGAGGACTAGAACCCCCACGGTGTTCTGGTGATCCGAGCCAGGCGAGCGGTATCATTCGCAGTGGCAGCTGTAACCTACACGCCGCTGGATCCAGAGACGGAGCTGCGTTGCCTACGGGTGGCGCAACGAATTCCAGAGATCGGAGGGCGCCTGCTGGAGCTCCCGCGCCGGCGCAAGCATCACGACCTAACCAGGTCGTGCACGACGAGTGACGTCATGGCGCTGGTGGTTCAGGCCGTCCCCATGAAAAGATTCCTGTGCATCGATCCCAAGATGCACGGGACCAGCGTGCACACCGAGCTGCCGGCGGTGGTGGCGCGCGGTCGCTTGACCATGGTGGTGCTCCTTCTAACATGGCTAGGAGTCAGAGCACCTCACGTACCTCGCACCTGTCGCCGCCGCCTACGCCAGTGGAAGCCTTGGCACGTGCGCAGCTGCTTGTCGATTTCCCTCCTGCCCCGGAGAAGTTGGAGGAGTGGCGAGCTACTATCCAGAGCCTTATCGGCTTCGCCAACAAAGATGGGCCGCAAGAGGCAGGGCCCTTGCAGCGAAGGCCCATAGATCCGGCATGAGCCAATGTGGAGAAAACCGGAGGTGGTGCAACCACGGTGCACTCCCCTCGGCGGCACCAGCGGCGGCCGACAACCCAGCAGGTCGACCGCCATGAAGAAGTTTCCACGGCGTCATCCGATCCACGGATGCGCCGCGATCAGCGTCAAGTTCTCTAGGAACAAGGCAAGGAGGACGCTCGAACTACCATCGAGCGGCGACGGGAAGCGCGCTATCAATCTGATAAGCGCGCAGGGCCGGCTGTTGACGAGCCTGCGCCAGGGGACGTAGGAGACCTGCCTTATGAGGTAGGGACTCCAGCGTTTACCCGTGAGCTGTGGCAAGTCCAGTGGCCCAATTCCCGAACCTTCAAGTCGGAGGTCCCGGAGAAATATGATGGTAAGACCCATCCCTCGGAGTTCCTGAGCATCTACACCATTGCGGTGCAGGCTGCCGGGGGCCGAGATGACAAGATACTTGCCAACTACTTCCCGTTGGTGCTCAAGCCCAACGTCAGGTCGTGGTTGATGCATCTGCCGGAGAATTCTATTTCTTCTTGGTCAGATCTGTGCCATTAGTTTGTTGGCGCCTTTGTTGGAGGCCACCAAGCTCCTGGCCAAGAGAGTGATTTGCAGATCATCCCTTAGAAGGAGGGTGAGTCCCTGCGCAAGTTTATGCAGAGGTTCAGCCGGGTGCAGTACAATATTCCTGACATTCACCCTGCCGCTGTCATTAGCGCGTTTCATCAGAACGTGCGTAACCGCAGAATGAGGGAAGAGCTGGCGTTGAACAAAGTCAGGAGTATTGCCGAGCTTTACGCTTTGGCCGATAAATGCACTCGAGCTGAAGAGGGGAGGAAACTCCTTGGCGAGGCTGTTGGCGCGGCGGGTGAATCCGAAGATGAAGACGCCGCGGCCCCATCGAGGAAAGGCCGGTGACGGAACAGGAAACGCGGAGGCAAGGCCGTGCTTGCTGTCGAGGAATCCGGCAACCCCGGCGCCGCCAAGAAGGCCAAGGTTGGTGACCCCGGCAAGGATCTTGCCGGGTGCCCTTCCTGTCAGGCCTTGGAGGCTGCCGACAAGTCAGAAAGCTCCGGCAAGCAGTATTGCAAGATCCATCGTACCAAGGGCCATGATCTCCAGAACTGCCGGCAAGTTGAACAGCTTGCCGAGAAACAGAGGTCCGAATATGAAAGGCGAGATAAGGAGAAGGCCAAAGATGGTGCTGACGGATCCGGCAAGAAGCGCGGTGGCCGAGGGGGGCGCCGCGGCAAGGCCAAGCAACAGAAGGATAGGCCCGCTCGGGGCCGAGACAAAGAAGAAGATGATGATGAAGAAGATGATGAGTCCAGTGAGCAAGAATTCCAGAAAGCTACAGAGGCCATGTGTATCGATGGAGGTGCCTCACTGCATTCTTCCCACCGTCGACTCAAACAGTGGGTGCGGGAAGTTAATGCAACAGAGCCATCACCAGATGCATGTAGGCCCCTGAAGTGGTCCAACACGCCTATCATTTTCGACGCCGAGGATCACCCTGATCGCACAACTGCGGTCGGGTGCTTGCCATTGTTGGTCTCGCCAACAATTCGCAACCTCAAGGTGACGAAAATGCTAGTTGATGGTGGGGCCGGGCTAAACCTAATCTCACCGGATGTGCTCAAGAAGCTCTAAATTCCCGACGAGGACCTCGAAGAAACGGGTACGTTTCAAGGGGTCAATCCGGGAAGAACCCAGCCCAAGGGCAAGATTATGCTGCCGGTGACATTTGGTAGCAAGCTCAACTACAGGACCGAGAAGGTGGTGTTTGATGTCACCAAGATCCCCATGTCATACAATGGGATCCTTGGTCGGCCAGCGCTGGCTAAGTTCATGGCGGCATCACACTACGCATACAATGTTTTGAAGATGCCCGGGCCGTTGAGCGTCATCACCATCCATTCCGATAAGAAGGATGCGCTCATTTGTGCCGACCAACTTTACCGGGAAGCAGTTGCAGCACCTACCATCAAGGCACCTGCTCCTGCCGCTGGAACTCCTGGGGGGAAGAAGAAGACCGGCAAGAATCTTGGCGCGAACTCCGGCAAGCGCACCTCCTCGGAGTGCTGCGCTTCCGTCGAGGATGCACCAGAGAGTTCCACCGGCAAGAATAAGAAATCCAAGGCTGCTCCGCCGGAGACCAAGAAGGTGCCCATCAGGGAGGACGGAATGGGGGGAACTTTCACCATAAGTTCCACCCTAGATGACAAATAGGAAAGCGCGCTCGTTGCCTTCCTGCGGGCGAATGTCGACGTGTTTGCATGGCAACCGTCTGACATCCCCGGTGTTCCCAGGAAGGTAATTGAGCACCACCTTGCTGTCTGTCCTCACGCGTGGCCCGTCAAGTAGAGGGTCAGGAAGCAAGCCTTGGAACGGCAAGAATTCATTACCGAAGAAATCAGAAAGCTGGAGGCGGCAGGATTGGTCAAAGGAGTGCTTCATCCAACCTGGTTGGCCAATCCGGTTGTAGTGCGAAAAGCGAATGGGAAATGGAGGCTTTGTATCGATTATACAGATATCAATAAAGCCTGTCCAAAAGATCCCTTTCCCTTGCCGCGCATTGACCAGATTGTGGATTCCACCGCTGGTTGTGATCTCCTGTCCTTCCTTGATGCCTATTCAGGGTATCATCAGATTTTCATGGCGAAAGAAGATGAAGAGAAGACCGCATTTATCACCCCATGTGGTACGTATTGTTTTATACGAATGCCTTTCGGGTTGAAAAGTGCTGGTTCGACATTTGCGAGAGCAATCCAAATTGGGTTTGAGCCTCAACTCCATAGAAATATGGAGGCGTATATGGATGATATAGTGGTCAAAACCAAAGACAAAGCGACGCTCATTCAAGATTTAGAAGAAACATTTGCAAATCTGCGCAAGATCAACTTAAAGCTCAATCCTGAGAAGTGCGTGTTCGGTGTTCCTTCCGGCAAGCTCCTCGGATTCTTTGTATCTTGCCGGGGAATCGAAGCGAACCCCGACAAGATCAAAGCTATTGAGCAAATTGAAGTGCCGAGATGCGTCAAGGATGTGCGTCGTCTTGCCGGCTGTGTTGCTGCTCTAAGCAGGTTTATTTCCAAATCTGCTGAGCGCGCCCTGCCCTTTTTCAAAATTTTGAAGAAGGCAGGTCCAATGAAATGGACTCCAGAAGTGGAGGCTGCGCTGCAAGATTTGAAGAAATACCTTTCCTCTCCGCCGACGCTAGTCGCGCCTAAACCGCAAGAGTCGTTGCTGCTGTATCTAGCAGCGACAAATCAAGTGGTTAGTGCTACGCTAGTGGCGCAGAGAGAGGCCGATGAGGAAGTGACACCAGCGACAGGACCGTCAGATGACGCGGCAGGATCTTCCCCGGCAAGGATTGATCCCGGCAAGACAGGATCTGTGCAGTCAGGAGAACCATCGCAGAAGAAAAAGGTGGTGCAGCGCCCGGTTTATTTTGTTAGCTCTCTTTTACAAGGAGCTAGGTCAAGATATTCTGGCGTGCAGAAGTTGCTTTTCGGCCTTCTTATGGCCTCGAGGAAGCTGCGCCATTATTTTCAAGCACATGAAATCACCGTCGTCACTCGCTTTCCGTTGCAACGGATTTTGCGAAATCCAGAAGCAACCGGCAGGATCATGGAGTGGGCATTGGAGTTGTCGAGCTTTGGCCTCAAGTTTGAAAGCACTTCGACAATTCAGAGCAGGGCCTTGGCAGAGTTCATTGCGGAATGGACCCCAACGCCGGACGAAGAAGTTCAAGAAACAACTCTCCCCGGCAATGAAATCGATCAGCAATGGGTTATGTACTTTGACGGGGCTTTCTCGCTGCAAGGCGCCGGTGCTGGCGTGCTGCTTGTCGCACCCACCGGAGAGCACCTCAAGTACGTAGTCCAAATGCATTTTCCCCGGGAGAGTTCGACCAACAACACAGCAGAATACGAGGGTTTGCTTGCCGGTCTTAGGATCGCGGCAGACCTTGGCATAAAAAAGCTCGTCATCAAGGGTGATTCACAGCTTGTCGTCAGGCAAGTTAACAAGAGTTATCAGAGTCCATTGATGCAAGCCTACATGGATGAAGTGAGAAAAATGGAACAGCACTTTGACGGTCTGCAAATGAAGCACATCCCTTGTGCCGAGAACAGTATTGCTGACGACCTGTCAAAGCGCGCTGCCCTCAAGTTGCCTGTGGAACCAGGAACTTTTGTGCTCCATTTGACTCAACCATCTGTGGCGCCATCAATGCGGCAAGAAGATAGAAGAAAGTTGAATTCTGGACAATACTTTCCGGCAAAGCTCCCCAGAGCCGCCGGCAAGGAACTTGCCGGGATCAACGACAAACCTGCCGGGGAACGACAGGCTCTGGTGGAACCTCATGCTTTCGCCGTCGAGACAAATGTTCCCCCGGCGGAGGAGATGCCTTTAGTCCTAGCTGTCGAGCCCCAGGCTCCAACATGGGCGTAGCACATTGTCCATTTCCTTCAAACAGGAGAACTCCCAGAGGAATAGGAAGAAGCGGAAAGAGTAGCCCGTCTGTCTGTTATGTACAAGTTCGTCGATGACGTCCTATACAGAAAGAGACCAAATGGTGTGAAATTGAAGTGCATTCCTCGGGATGATGGACTAGAGCTGTTGGCAGAGATACATGGAGGCATATATGGCTCTCACATAGGGTCAAGAGCACTTGTCGGGAAAGCATTCCGGCAAGGTTTCTTTTGGCCCACCGCTCTCCAGGATGCAACTGCACTAGTAACCAAGTGTGAAGCGTGCCAGTTTCATTCGAAGAAATGGCATCTGCCAGCTCAAGCTCTTCAGACAATCCCTCTCTCCTGGCCATTTTTGGTCTGGAGGCTCGACATACTGGGCCCTTTCCCCCGTGCTACAGGGGGCTTTGAGTACTTGTACGTTGCCATCGACAAGTTCACAAAGTGGCCGGAGGTGGAAGCGGTGAGGAAGGTGACAGCACAATCAGCCGTCAAGTTCTTTAAAGGGATAGTTTGCCGTTTCGGTGTACCCAACAGGATCATCACCGACAATGGCACGCAGTTCACAAGTCGCACCTTCATGCAGTACGTCCAAGACCTTGGCGGCAAAATTTGTTTCGCCTCTGTTGCTCACCCGAGAAGCAACGGCCAAGCAGAGAGGGCCAATGCTGAAGTGCTACGCGGTCTCAGGACCAGAACCTTTGATAGGCTAAAAAAGTGCGGAAGACGCTGGATTGATGAGTTGCCGGTGGTTCTTTGGTCAATCAGAACGACACCAAATCTAGACACCGGCCAGACGCCCTTCGCTCTGGTCTACGGAGCGGAAGCAATTCTCCCCACGGAACTCACGTACGGATCACCTCGAGTGCTCGCTTATGATGAGCTTGAGCAAGAGCAACTGCGGCAAGATGACACTGTGCTCCCTGAGGAGAATCGTCTTCAGGCTGCTGTGCGAGTTGCACGCTACCGGCAAGCTTTGCGCCGCTACCATAGCCGCAAAGTTCACGCTCGAAGCCTTGAGGAAGGCGACCTTGTTCTTCAGCGGATTTAGTCCGCCAAGAATTCAAACAAGTTGACGCCGAAGTGGGAAGGCCCTTATCGGGTAGTACGAGTCACCAGGCCCGGCGCTGTCCGCCTGGAGACCGAAGAGGGCATTCCAGTGAGTAATTCCTGGAATATCAAACATCTTCGCAAGTTCTACCCATAAGGCGCGGTTGCCGGGGGCCCCCGGCAACCACTCTTTTGTACAAGTCTTACCGGCAAAGCATGTGATCCTTTGTACAAAGCCAGGCGCAGACCCTGAGCACAGATGAATAAATTTAAGTGTTGTGCATTCCCTTATTGATTCCCATGTTCATATTTATATATGCATGTTTGTTTAAGATGTTGTATGACACCTACTCCCGGTAAGTTCTAACGAACCGCCAAGGTTTCATATCTTTATTTTCTTAAGAGGCAGAAGGATTCCTCGCGTGCACATTTGCCGGGGGGGGGGGGTGGAAAGGAGATATGAGTACCAGTTGGCGACGTTCGGAATCGACGCTTGCCGGAGGAAGGACAGTGACAGAAAGCTAAGTTCTAAAAACTTAGAACAAGTTTCTTTTATTGCAAAGTTATTTTCTTGGACGATTCCGACTCTTGTATGGAAAATCTGCACGCGAAGGAACCCTTGTTGTAATCAGTTCACCCTTATTTTGTTTCGAGTCCGCTCAAAGATTTAAGTGGCTGCACTGAGAACGCCAAGGAGTCTTGCCGGCCGCTGCGCCTCCAGCAGGCTGCTGAAGTCCCGCACCCAGCGCTCGCGGCAGGTTGCGCGCCGGCAAGTTTTTCAGTAAGCGTAGGGTGAACTCCATACATAAAAGAATCAGACAAGGAAAATAGCAAGCATGTACCTAAACATAGGCGAGTTATATTACATTAATGAGTTGCCGCAATTCTAACTTGAAACTTAATTGTCTTTGACATGGAATGACGACGGCAAGAAAAGGGGGAGCACTTAATCCCTGCGCTGGCCTTCGATCCTTTTGATGGAGTCCACCTTCTCAAGGATAGGCGCGATACATTCTTCAAGCGCCTTGACATTTGCGTCCTTTGGCAGATGGCCGAGCGCGTTGGAAAGGTCGATGCTGGGGTTGCTGTGCACCACTTTGATAAGCACCTTGCGGAGGACGGCCCGGCAAAGCAGGCGGGTCTCGTTGGCCAATTGGGTTGCCCGGCTAGACTGAAGCAGCCTCAAGGCATCGATGATGCTTTCAAAGAACACCGTCAACCTGGCACTTGAAGATATCCTTTCCTCGGAAGAATACCTGAAGTTTGACAGGCCCATGGTTGACAGTTCTGCCGTAAGCTTCTCCACAGCAGCGATGAGACGTCCAGTCCAGATCTCCACCCCCTTCTCGTAATCGATTTGGGCGGCGGCAACGCTCTTGAGCAGGTTCCTCTCCCCCTGGAGATCCTTGAGTAGAGCCTTCTCACGGGCCTTGCCGGCCTCGAGAGACTTCTGCAACGTGGTCAGCTTCAATTCCAGAACTGCAATAGCATCAGCCGCAGAGGAGAGCTGCTTGGTTTTGTTGGACAGGGCAACTTGCATCTCCGCCAAGGAGTGGAGGGTTTTTTCCCTATCACCTTTGAGCGTCGAGACCTCCTTGCCGTGCTCTTCGAGATCTACTTCCAGCTTCTTTACCTTGTCGCTCAGCTTGTTCTTGGCGGCCTCTGCAGCTTCAGCAGCATCGGCGGCCTCCTTGAGCTTGCCGGCGTGACTTGCACTCAGAGCTTCGAGCGCCTCTTTATGTTTTTGCTCCAGCTCCTGGGTCCACCGCGCGACAAGCTTCTCGATATCTTCATCTTTGCTGCGAAGCTTGGCGGCGAGCGCCTGCTCACGTGTGGTGAGATCTTCCTCATGAGCATCAAGAGCAACGCGGTGCCCCGTCAGGAGGGCATCTTTAGCAGCAATCCTTTGAGTGGCTTCATCATGCGCCTTCTCCATATCAGATCGCTTGAGGAGGATCTCTGTCCACTATTGGCTCACTTGTTCCCGGCCAGCAGTCAGCTCTTGGAGGGCCTCGGCGTACCAGACTTGCATTTGTTCGACGCGCCTCTGGAAATCTGCTTCGGCCGCCTCGACAACTGCCATTCTGGAATCCGCTTTATCTTTTCGGGCGCGGTGGAGAGCCTGGAGCTTGCGGAAATTCTCGCCCATGGCCTGAAGGAGCTGATCCTCTTCAGATTTGCCGCTGCTAGCGCTGGGATCATCGACAACCTCGAGCCCGGCAGCAGCGATGATTTCTTCATCAAAGGTTTCTCCTTCGGCTGGTGCCCCAATGCTTGCCGTCCCTGACAAGTTGACAAACAGGTTCTCGCCAACCCTGAGATATTTGCTGAATGAGGGGCCTTCAGATGTTGACGGTCGGTCTTCAGCAGCCGCCTCACCGGTGGCAGGGGGCTTCATGGCCGGTGCAGCGCCTGGCGCTCCTACGGCAGGAATGCCGTCAGTACGGTCATCAGTCTCCCTGCCACCCCCTTCAGTAGACTCTTTGGCGGGTTCCTCCTGTGCAGTCTTGGCGGCCTCCTCGCCAAGAGCACCACCGGCCTCAATAGTGGCATCCTTGGCGGCCTCGCTAGCAGCGATCCTGTCTGCTTCGGCAGCGGCATCCCTGGCGGTCTCCTCGATGACTACATCAACGTCCATGTGTTCCATCACAGGGAACTCTGGAGGACGAAGGAGGGAAACAGAATAAGACCAAGATTGAGGTTCGATGGGACCAAAGACAGAGAGATAAGGGAAAGAGTAACAAGCGTTCTGAGGCAATTGATTACCTACGTCGAGCTGTTGAGAGGTGGCCTCGCCCCTCCCGGCAACTTCGGTTGCCAGGGGAGGGTTACCGATGTCCATGCTTGCCAGCTTTTCCTCAGTTAGGATGGGCTTGTCGGTAGGATCTCTTGCCGGGGACGTGCTTGTGGGCGGCGTGGTCGATGGAGGTGGCACGACGGGGACGTCTTCCGACAACTCCCCTTGTTGCCGTTCTTCTCCTACGAACCCAAAGATATCAGTGGCAAGAATGGAAGCCTCAGCACCCGCCAGCGGAAAAAGAACAGTGAACTTACGCTGGGGGCTGTGCTGGGGGTTGCATTGAGGACTGGGCTCCGGGCTGACGACGACGGTTTCTGGCACGCTCGTGGAGCCTGCCGGGGGCTCGTCGCCCGTGGAAGTCTTTGTCCTCTTCGCCATCCTCTCCAGCAAGGTTTCTGCATCACTGCAGAGGCAATACGAGCAAGTCAGTAAGATCGATCCAAGATTGGAAAATAAAGGTTGTGGCAAAGTACTCACTCTTCTTCTTCTCGCTCCGGACTAAAGCCGGAGATGTCGAAATCGGCCTCCGCTGCGATGTCTGAGTGGGGAGGCGGAGGAGGGGTCCTAGGTCACTTGGCTGTGGCAGGCGCTGGGGCAGCTTCCGATGCGATTGTGCGAGACACCCCTGCCGCCCCAGCAGTGGCCGCTGGTGTGGGTCTCGCGCGCCGCGCAGGTTGTTGACGAACCCCTTGCCGCGGTGCAGTTTTGCCGGCCACTTTCTTGCCGGGAGCCTCGCCACTCGAAGAAGGCTGGCTTGCCGGGATGCCAGATGCAGCCTTCCGAAGAACACGCTTTGTCTTCCTCGTCGGACGAGCTCTCAGCGGCTGTGCGGCTCTGTTCCCCGGCAGCTTTGTCCTTCCCGGCAGGTTTTACCTCCACTACTACCTCTGCGTCGCTGGTTTCCCATTTTGTGAAGCCAATGCTGCCGGCCTCCGCGGCAAGATTTGCCTCCTCCACCCTAGTGGCGATGTATGCTACTTCTTGGTCGGTGGTGGCTCGGATGAAATCTGCCTTTTCCCGGAAGGGCCTCTCCGTCAAGTTATCAAAAAACTTCTGTGCTTCCTCCTCAGTTGGCTCGGCCCAAGTCGCGTCAAGACCGTGGGCGTTGAACATCGGCATGAAGGCGATGATTGACCCCAGAGCAGAACTGTTGCACAAAGGGACAATCCTTGCCGGCAGCCGATGGTTGTCATCGCGTTGGAACAACTTTTGACGGAGAGCGCCAAGCTGCATAGTAGTCAGATTATTATTCAACCCGGGGCGCAATCTCATAATATCCGCCGTGTTTCGGTATTCCCAAGCTGGCCTTCCCCTGTTCTCCAAGGGGGCAATGCGGCGGCGGAGAAAGTCGAAGCCAATCATCTCTATTGTCAGTCCGGCAGCCTTCAGGCGAAGAATCCTGGTGGTGGCGATTGTGAGCTTTTCGTCGTCAGCGGCAAGACTGCTCCAGCCACTACCGCGGACCGCCTTCTGTTTCCGGGGCAGAAAAAACGGATGGAGATCTGCTTCCTTGATCCAGCACCACTCAGCCCGCCATTCGTCCCACTTTTCGCGGTAAACTCCTTCTGGGTATATTTCCTTATTCCAAGCCCTTGGAATCCAGGCGATAGAACCAGAGAGGGCCTCTCCTTTTTTGATGTGGGGGAAGAAGTAATGGCGGAAAAGGGTAGTGTTGGGGATCACTCCGGCAAAGTTTTCACAAAGATGGGCAAAGATGGACATGCATAGTACCGCATTCGGCGTGAAATCGAGAAGATGAAAGCCGTATGTGTACATGATATCATTGAAGAAGTCGGAAAATGGGGGGCAGAGCCTGCAATAGAAATACGCAGAGAAAAAGGGGTATCTGTCCGACCCACTTTTGGAACAAGAACCTGGAATCACGCGTGTGGCGGGGTGAGCCTGTGTCTCCTTCGCCCACATGCATTGGTACCGCCTCTTCAGAGCTTCTGCATCGAGCGACGGGGCGAAGACGACATACTTCTTCCGCATCTTCACCAATTCGCTCTCCGGGACATCGGCTTTTGCCTCCTTGCTCTTGCCTTTGCTGGCCCTGGGCGGCATGGCGGCTGTGAGGGCGGAAGCCGGGGATGAAGCGAGCATGGAAGCGGCGGGCGGAAGAGGGAAAGCTTCGCTCTGAGCTCGAGAGGAGGAAGGCGATGGCAACGGCCAGATTGAGAAGAAGAGGGGGTTAAATAGGCTTGTGCCTCTGCGGCTTCTCCTTTTTATGGGGAAGGAGCGGGGCCGCCTCTTTTACTCCCCAATGTTAATGCGCCTCTGCAGGCGCGTTGCAGTCACAACTTTTGAGGCACGCTTCCCACGTCGCGCGTTCGGCGCGTGAGGTGGGGGGCACAGTAAACGGGATATTTACAAGCAGTTAATCCCCTGCCACGCGTGCCCGTGCACTGTTTGGGCCTAGCCCAACAACTCCTCGCACTCGTGTATGGCCTAGGCCCGGGGGCTCCTGTCGGTGTACTAAGTATTGGGCCACTAGTACCCCGTACATGTGCACGGGCAGTTGTAGCCATCCTCGCGGCAAGGCTTGCCGGGGAACAGTTCGAGGTTGATTCAAGCCACCAAAGAAATCATCCAGTCAGAGATCTGAGGATCAGCAGATAAGGAGAGCTGGAATCCGAAGGCCAGCTTCCCCGGCAAGATCTTGCCGGGGTGGCCTGCGGAGCCCGGCAAGGATCGGCGCCCGGCAAGGCTTGGCGCCCGGCAGGGCTTGGCGCCCGGCAAGGTTTTGTTGCTGTGCCACCGCTCTAGCACAGCGACAAACCCGACATTCTGGGTCCTTCTTTGGATGCGTGGCGATGCGCCAATGGAGGAGAGCTTAAGCGGTGCTGATGGGATGGCCCCTTTTTCCATCCCCAAGAAAGTAAGGACACCTAAACGGACACCTCACGGTGCATTAAATGCGTTCGTCCTAGTCCGTTAAGGGTTAGGTATGGTAACCCTGTAGCTACTTTACACCTCAATGTACGTACATTTTGCCACTATGGTGACCCCTTTGTGATATAAAAGGAGGCCCACGGCAACTGCTATAGAGGAGGAGAACTTCTGGCCCATTCTGCATGCATAGCTGCTCTTTGAACGTACTGTTCACGGCGAGCGTTCCTGGAGGCTGGGCTCAAGAACACTAATAAAAACACAAGGCAGGAGTAGGGTTTTACGCTGATCAGCGGCCCGAACCTGGGTAAAATCTTCCCGCGTCGATCGTTGGTTCTGCTCTTTGCGCATACCTCTCCCCCCGCCGAATCGTAAAGGGGTCCCTTAGGATCCCATAGGTGTCGTGCCCCGACACCGCCCCGCCCTCCCCTCGACCTCACACCACCGCCGTGCTTGGCAGCGCCCCCCGGCCATCCCTTTAAGCCCGGCCGACCTCCAGATCGAGCGCCAGCAACTCCGAGGCCCCACACACCCCTAAGATAAACACCGAGGCGCTGCTTCCCCGGCGTAATAGGTGGACTAGCGCCTGTTACGCCGGGAAATGCTTCCTTTAATTGGGAATCAACTGACCAGGAATTGAAATCCAGGGGGCGACGGACCTTTAGCTAAGGTGAAATAGTATATGAGGAGAAACCTTGTGCATCGCGAGTTACTAGGAACATCTAGTATCAGGAAGAAGGTGTAGGAAGAAGCGGTTAACTAGTGTCTTATGTGGGATGAATACCGTGCAAGCAGACACGTAAGATTTGCATGAATAAGGGAAGAGGAGTACCAGTTCCGGTTGCCAGTGTTGTGCCATCCTTATTTCGTGGAGATGTTCTTCTTTTTACCGGGGAACCGATGTTTTGGAGGAGGGTGGAGCCTTGGACGAACCCATGGTCAAATTGTTGATTGTGTTGCGGTGGCCGTCTGTCGGCGGAGGGGAAGCAGATCCGAGGCGACGAAGGGCGGCGTAGCGGGAACAGCTCCGGTGCGGTGGACGGTGGCGACGTTGGAGCAGCAGCGGTGAGGCACAGGACGACGTGGTTGAACTGGCTCAGGTACGGTGCACGTCGGCGTCCTGGAGGCTGCTCGGCCTTGGCTTCAACTACTAGCCATGGAGGGCGTTGCGGTGGACGACGACATCGGGGTATCGGCTCCGGTGTGATGGAGGAGGGAGGCAGTTGATGGGTGGGATGGGGTGGTGGACGGAGGACGCCGGGGCTTCGCGGCTGGTGGAGAGGTAATTTTGGCGCCCACGGAGTACGAATGGGGAATCAGACGGGGGGGGGGGGGGGATCTAAGGGGGAACCATGTTTTGATCTGGGACGCGCTTTTTTGAAAATTGGGGAAAGTACAAACTTTGCCCCTCTTAAATTTTGGACTTACTGTGGGTCGGGGGTAGGACAGTAATCCCAAGTGTCCCAAATAGTGGGTAGGAGCGATTTCGGCCGAGCGCATGTGTGTTTAGGCGGCCACGGTGTATGAATGTTTTTCGGAGGCGGTTGCGTGGCGTCTAGATGAAGTTACAAACCTACCCCAGTTTAGACCTTTGGACGTCGGGACGGTAGGTTTCACGGGTCGGAGTTAGAAAAGTAATTTCCTTTTACCAAACATTGGTCTCACACGGTTTCGGGCGAGTAGAGGCTCTTTTGGCGCTTCATTTGAAATTTTGAAATAGAAGCATTCAAGTTTAGAGTACTCTTGAACTTTGAGGATTGACCTAAATAGATAATGTTAAATTTTGACACTTGAAAATCCTATAACTACGATTATTTCGGAATGGAGGAGGTAAATTTGAATCTATTTTGTAGATGACTATATATGCTATTATGTACAAAAGCAGAGCAAAGATTGGTGCCCTCATAATTTAGGTATGATTTACAAATGCCATGATCTCGAATTCAAATAATTGAATGGACTTCATGTTGAATTCAAATTTTTTAAACCACCTTAAGTTGAATTTAATTGTATGCTAGTTCATAACTAGCTATTTATAATGTTCATTGTGTAACCTTTGTATGTATAATGTGCTTTACACACACAACATGAACTATACTCACGTTTATAGTCGAATTGCTAAAGCGATGCATTGTCTGAAGTTCAAAATACTGACTCTATGGATCAATTATGTTGAATAATAACATAGACATGCTCAAATTCGATAGAATATAGATGTCTGATGGATCAATGACCGTTCCTTATGCGAATTGCAAATATCATGATCCCATCCTAATATTTGGATACAATTTATATTTTTAATCAATGTGTACATCAGTCTTTTACGTGTAGTTTCACTCTCCATAGGCCCCTCCTCACACACGCGCTAACTTTCTCTCTCACACATACGCACACACGGTGTATATCCATCGGTGGTCTCTCACACATGCTTACACACTCTCTCCCGAGGTGTCTTTCTTGCACACATGCTCTCGATATCACCCTCCCTCCATCTCGCAACCATTTACGACTGTTTTCACTAACCTTTATCACAAGCACTCTTCCTTTCACACGCATACGCACACATAATCCCCATCGACCCTTTCTCTATACATAGACCTGCCTATGTGTCTCCCGCACGCACATTATCTTTAGGCCTGTCTCGCACGCATTGTCTCCACCTCTCTTCCTAATTGACAAATATGATTCCAGCAGAACATTCTGTAGGATGCCCCTTAAAGTTAGGTTGGATGAATGGTAATATCATAGAGAAGGGGTTACCTTAGTCCGAGGACCTAGGGTTACAAATCCTAGCCTGCTTTGTCAGTGGACACAGAGTCCTTCACGACTCTGGTATCTTTGTCTTGTACGACTAGTCCTCCATGGGTCTCTCTGAATGCGTCACGGGCCGACCAATGTGGCGCTGGATGAAGCTGACCCAAGGGCCTCACCTCGGCCCACCGGACCTCACGCGGTGACACACCCTCTGTCCCTAGGTCTCGTTATCTTCTCACACCCACACATACCAACACAGACACCACACAAAATATTTTCTCCTCATGCCTCTATCCCCTCTCCCCTTGCATGTACACACTCAAGGGCGTCTCTTGCCGTGACATCCTATTCGTCTCTCTCTCTAGATCTCTTTCATTTCTCGTGCTATCTCTCCCACGTCGCCCCCCCGGCGGCCCCTCTATCCATGCCTCTCTCGAATACGTACACATACCCTCTCTAGGCCCTGCCAAATACGTCAACTACACATTCACACATGTTACATCTTATCACATACCCCATTGATCTACAAAGCCCTATTCACGTTTACTTCGCATACAACATTCCTTTTGAATAAAACCACACAAAGTGTGGCCAAAATTTTATTTTAGAATTTCTACATATATACAACATTACAAAGTTATATGGAGTATGAAAGTTAATTTGCATTGCATGGTGCACCCAATGATATTTATTCCGTACTGTGAATTTATATATTTTTATACTATATATAAAGTTAGTCATAATAAAGAGAAACGAAGAGCATCTCTCCGTCCATCGCACACCCCCCCTCTACGCCCCTTTCACGTACGCGCACAAACTATCTCCAGGTCCTCTAAAAGTACGCCCCCAGCACATTCACGCATGTTTCATCTTCCTCTCGCGATATATACAGTGATAATCATTGTATTTGAAGCGAAAGCACGATACATACATTGGACTTCAGAATCCACTCATTACGGTCATCATTTACGTTTTGTGGTTATTATACAGTCACGGGCTCACCGTACAGCTCTTTAATTATTTGTTCAAGACACGACTAGTTGACCAGTTAAACGCTCCACGTGGCACCTCTAGTGTTGCATCACATTATCTCACTATCATTGGGCCCACCTCTCGGCGTGTATAAGAATGAAAACAAACGATAAAAAAATATTGGACGGTGGTTCGAAGTCATGACCGCGGGCACATCGGACAAGGTGGCCTTGTATTGGTATGTTGTCTGTTTTAACACACAGGAGCTGGTGTGGTGATTATACACACACGCACGCATGCACACAACCTGCATGCACGCAACACTCACACGTACACACGCAGCCACACACGCATGCAACACACACGCACACACGCACGCATGCATGCACACACCACATGACCAACACACACGCTCACGCTCAAGTGCTCAACCTACACGTGCATGCGCACACATTAGGCCCTGACAGACACATACACAACCAGATGGTTCCCGCGCACGGGTTGGAGTCTTGTCACGCCTGCGTAAATTTGTGTTTATCTTACTTTTTTCCTATGCGAACCCACAGGTGGGACCCACAAGGAACATCACTACTGCAGGATGCTGCTAACGTGACACTACGATCAGAGACCCTTTGACGAAATTATGTGCGATGCATTAATCACAAACGGTGATGTAAAAAAACCATAAAAAAAGATGCAAAACGTTTGCGATGAACGATACATTAAACATGGTTCAGATTTTAGTTGCGTGTGCGATGCGGGGCATATCGTTGATCCATACGAACTGTTTGCGATGAGGCAGAAGAATAGAAACGGGCAGCCAGATCAAGGTGTGTGCGATATACGTCATACAGTTCGCTCCGATGAACCGTTTGCGATGATCGAGGTGAACACAAATGATTCGGCGTAACAAGATGTGTGTGATACCCGACGAACAGGTCGGCAATCAGAATTGTGTGTGATCATTATAGACAGCCCATACGGTCTTTTTTGTGAATTGTGTGCTCGTCCGGGCACACAGTTCAACACACCAACCTGTGGGCGACAATGTAGAAGATCTCTGTCGAATACGTATTACTAACCGTCTGCGATGAGATTGACAGGATAAACAGAGATAACAAATTAATATGAGCGAATGGAAACAGAGATATATACAGTCTGCTTAATTTAGTCCTTCTTCTTCTTGTTGTTGTTGTTGGATGGCCCCGCGACATCATCTTGGTGAGGACGCTTCTTGCCGCTGACTGTTGGCTTTTCATCGCTGCCGCCGTTGTCATTGTCGTTGCTGTCGTCATCATCCTCCTCCTCGTTCGACCATTCCTCCTCATCATCATCGTCCTCTTCTTTGTCCTCCGATGGCTCCTCGTCCGTTTGGTTGTCGTCTGACGACTCTGGAGGCGGCGTCCCTTCCATGATCCGGATATAATCGAGGTCTGGGCTCGACGCCGGACTCATGGAAGACAAGCGGGATGATTCCAATGTTGACCTATCATCGGGTGCCAGACTGCTGGCCGAACTATCGTCCTTGCTGTCGCTCGACATGGCTGCGGTCATATAAAAACCGCGAGAAAGCGAGATTGCAGAGTGTGTGCAAGTGTGTAGCGCGGCCTGCCGGGGACGATGAAGATGGGACACTTAAGCGGGGTATGCAGAGAAGAGCAAATGCCAATTGAAGAGGGGGTTGACGTATTATCTAACCGCTGATATAATCAACCACAATTATTTGTACCCAGTCGCTCCAAATTCCCGGGGTTCGCAGGACTCCTATTGGCTGATTTCTTTTTTCAGGACAAAAACAAGGAACGAGTTTTGGGATTATGCACCGGTACCGGTACGAACGGAGTAGGACAGTTGGCAAGCAATACATTGAGCTCTTCTTATTGATGAAGCCAGTAATAATCAAACTACAAAGGAAAATAAAAAAAGACAAAGGAAAATATCTGCACGAATCTTCGCGTAACATCAATGGCATAGGACCTAGATGTGCATTACTTAGAGCACATCTAGATGTGCTTTAGCAATACTGTCAAACAAAACCCCTAATCATAATTGCAAACAGCGCATAGAACATGGCTAATGCGACAACCACAACTACACATGCTAGTTCCTTCTTGTCTCTTGCTTTCATCTGTTACCTGTGATTGATTCTTTCTTGCTTCATCGTACTGATTGTACATTCCAGATCAGCCAGTTTCTTCTTCAGCTTTATGTTATCTTCTGCGAGATTGGTGATAACACTCTGAGCCCTGTCGTTCCATTCTTCATCCAGCCAGTTAACAAAGGCACAAGCCTCATATCCCTACCAATGTTAAATAGTATTCAGGATGAGCGGTGGCATTAACTCAAGTAAAATGATGAACTTAGCACTAACCTCTAAGGGGCAACTGAGAAACCGCCTGCCAATGTCGAATCCCTCTGTGCATACACGTCGAGCGGGAGTGTGCCCGTGCACACAACTCAGCTTTTGGTACTTCTCGGTGGCGCAAAACTCGGAGTCGAACTCGTGTTGCGGGAGTCTGGAGTCATGCTCCGGATCTGGCGACAGATCGCTTTCCTGGTGTGTGTGTGTCTGTGGGGGGGGGGGGTTATTCAGGATGGATTTAGCAAGGAGCTACTTTGTACATGCTAAAAAAGATCGGGATAGATTGGAACCTGACAGGACGATTCGGATCCATAGTACACCTGCCTTCTGATGACCTTAGGCAAGTGCTCGGCGGCGACCGCCGTCGTGGCGGCGATACGAGCAGGAGCAGCCGCACCGAAACCATCAGCACCACTCGTCCACATTCCCCCAATGTTAGCGCCATGCGAGGGAATTTGGAGGCTATCTAGGGATTTGGGGGAAATGGGGAAACTGTGGGGATAAGCTAACGGTCGGGAACTACTTATGGCACTATATGTTGTATACGACACACTGTTTATACATGTCGTTTGTGTTAGGTATTACAACTTCACACACGATTTCCACACCAAACCATGTGAGCAGACAACGTAGGTGAGACACGGTTGTCGTTACATAACCGTATGTGATGTACTACCCTATACATATAATTGAGTTATAGTGATACCGTGTAAACAGCCGCTCTGCGGATATCCGTCAAAAAATAAAACAGCCGCTCTGCATATAGAGATGGTGGCGGCAGCTTAGGCAGCGGCTACCGGAGAAGAGGCCAATCCTCGATCGGTGGGCGGTGGCAGCATCATAGGAGGTCAATCCTCGGGCTGCGGCGGGAGATAGGAGGAGCTCAACCATCGAGGTCGGCGGCGGCATGATTCAAGCACATCCATCGCGGTCGATGGCGGGATAGTGGAGGTCGAACTTCAGGCGGCAGCCGCACTAAGCTTTGCTCCTCGACCCTGCTGTCTCGGCGTGCCACCGCATTGTGCTTCTTTGTCTGCTGGGTGGAGGTCGCCGCGCGGCTAATTAATTAAGGTATTCTTTTCGTGAGTGGCTTAATTAAGGTATTCAATTCCTAAGGGTAGTGCTGTACTAGTACTCTGCGTGTAAATTGACTAGCCATTAATTTTTGTCATTGCATGTCTGGATAACAATATGGAGCACCCTCAGTAATTATGAAAATAAAACCTTGTGATTTATGCACGCATCTTTGGGCAGCAGTTAATCCCTGTATTAATGTTGTTGTTTTGTTTTTAATTACCATTCGTGTGGTGCAGATGGAACGATCTCAATGGATGAAGAATTGGAGAACCGCAGATTTTATCATTGGCGTGACAGAGTTCATGAATTTGGCTAAAAGTACAAAGAGGAGAATAGGTGATGCGGATTACATCCTGTGTCCATGTACTGATTGTGCCAATACAGAGTCACGTGAAGTTGCGGATGTCCAGTGGCACTTAGTCTCTCGGTGATTCATGGATGGATATACACGTTGGACCAGACACGGTGAAGAGCAGGTCATGGATGAATATACCCAGGGCTGCGAGATGCCAAACCCCGATCAGTGTCACATGGATGTTGAATCTAACATCGGGGCAGAGGCGTCAAGCTACCAATGGAACACCGGAAAGCCAAAACGCCCACTAGAAAACCAAGACGTCGACACAGATGACGGCGATCTTGATATGCCAGATTTTGCTGCTATGATTGCAGATTTCAAGGGCCCAAAAAAGGATATGATTGGGTACAAGGATCTGCCAACCATTGATGCGGACTCCAAGAAAGAATTGTATCCAGGTTGCAAAAAGAAATATTCCAAGTTGAGTGCCACCCTGGCGCTTCTCAGATTTAAAGCAGCAAACGGTCTATCAAACAAGGGCTTCACAGAGATGTTAGGTCTTTTCAAAGAAATTCTTCCGGAAGATAATGTGCTCCCCAGAAGCACGAACGAAGCGAAGAAAATTGTTTGCCAATTGGAACTTGAAGTACAAAAGATACACGCTTGGGTGAATGATTGTATATTGTACCGTGGTGAGTACAAAGATTTGCGTGCATGTCCCACATGCAAGCATGCACGATACAAGCGTAGGAGAGCAAAGGACAAGTACAAATTGGACGACGAGATCAAGACAGGAATCCCGTTCAAGGTTGTTTGGTACTTGCCTTTAATTCCAAGGTTGAGGCGTTTGTTTGCAAACCCTAGAGAGGCAAAGAGGTTGCGGTGGCATCATGATGAGCGAACTGTAGATAAATATATGAGGCACCCGAAAGATGGGGCTCAGTGGGAATTAATCGACAACAAGTTTGAAGACTTTGCCAAGGATCCTAGAAGTATAAGGCTCGGGGAGTGTACCGATGGGATGAATCCTTTTGGCGATATGAGCACCAATCACAGCACATGGCCGGTGCTTCTGTGCATATATAACCTAGCTCCTTGGTTGTGTATGAAGAAAAAATACATTATGATGTCAATGATTATCCAAGGCCCGAAGCAACCTGGAAATGACATTGGCATTCACTTTCAGCTACTGGTAGAAGAACTGCTGATAGTGTGGATAGATGCGCCTGCTGTAAAATGTTATGATGCTTACAGAAAGGAGATTTTCGATCTACATGTGATGCGGGTGCACACCATTCAAGATATGCCGGCATTAGGGAACACATTGGGTTAGAAAACAAAGGGAGATGTAGGGTGTGTCACATGCATGGATAGGACAGCTAGCAGATTTCTTCCCAACTCGCGCAAAACCGTGTATTTGCGTCATTGTAGGTTCTTACGGAGAAATCACCCATACCGAAAGATGAAAGCTAAATTTGATGGTACGATGAGGTAGATGTGGGCCCAAGACCCTATGATGGGGAGGTGGTCCACAACATGGCTAAACAAATTAATGTTGTGCTTGGCAAGAAGCACCCGTTGACGGTGAAACAAACACCCAAGGGTCAAGTGGTTAAGAAGAAATCGGTGTTCTGGAAATTACCTTACTGGGAGATTCTACGTGTACATCACTGCATCGATGTCATGCATGTAGAGAAGAACATATGTGAAAGCATCCTTGGTACTCTGCTCAGGATTAAAGGTAAAACAAAGGATGGTGACGGGGCACGGCTTGATATGCTTGTTGATCAATCAAAACGCAAGAGTGAAGCAGAAGATGATGACAAATTCATCAAAGCTTGCCAGAGTTACAATTTTAGTACAAAAGAAGCAACACAATTCTTCACCTATTTGTTGTTAGTTAAGACACCCTCTTCCTACTCCGCAAACATCAGAAGTCTCGTGGATGTGAGCTTAGGTAAAATGAAGTTGGGACACATGAAGTCACATGATTGCCACGTAATGTTGACACAAATCCTCCCGGTGGCCATCAGGAATCTAATGGACAAAGATATAAGAAACACACTCATTGAGCTCTGTGATTTCTTCAACCAACTATGGCAGAAAGTTGTAGATCCTGAAGAGTTGGATCATATGCAAGATGATATTGCAAGAATATTGTCCAACCTAGAGATGTTTTTCCCGCCATCATTCTTTGATGTCATGGTCCATCTCACTGTGCACCTTGTCGATGAGATAAAGTATTGTGGTCCTGTGTTTCTTCGCAACATGTATCCCTTCGAGAGGTTCATGGGAATACTGAAGCGCTATTGTCGGAACCGAAACCATCCAGAGGCAAGCATCCTACAAGGTTATACCGCAGAGGAGGTGGTTGAGTTTTGCACTTAATACATGAAACAAAGACCTATATGTTTGCCCCTCTCTCGCCACGAGGGAAGGCTGAAAGGTAAGCCGGTCCTTGCTAGCACGCAAATGGCTGCACACGGGGAATTGGCAGAGAAAGCCCATTTGACGGTACTGCTTAACAGCCTAGTTCTTAGCGCTTATGCCAAAGAACACTTAGCGGAGATACGCCAAAGCTTCTTACCAATGGTGCCTTGATTAGATGTGGAGATGAAGGAGCACACTAAGAACTACGCCGAATGACTCAAGAATCATTTGGCACAAGGATCCATCGATGACATTGCTATGTGGTTGGCACAAAAGCCATCACCTATGGTGTTGACGTACCAAGCATATGACATAAATGGATACACGTTCTACACTGAGGAACATGATGAGAAGACCTCATATCAGAACAGCTCTGCTCGAATAGAATGCATGACTGTAGATGAAGATGATAAAAGGGTATACTATGGAACCATCAAAGAGATTTGGGAGCTTGACTATGTGAAAGTGAAGGTGGCATTATTTAGGTGCGCATGGATCCCTCTTGGTCATGTAAAGGTTGATGATTACAGGAAGACCTGTGTTAACAGGACAACGATGGCATATCACGTGGACCCATTCATTCTTGCCAGCAATGCTACCCAGATTTTCTATGCGGAAGACCCCTTGCATAAGAACTGCCATGTAGTGATGCATGGGAAGAGGAGGGTACTAGGTGTCGAGGATGTTGCCGATGAGGATGAGTATGATGAATTTGCTGAGTTGCCAGCCAAGGGATCACGCACCCATGTAACAGAGAACCGTAAAATCATTAGAAAACCCAAGTTCATTCGGGGTCAACATAATGATCCCAGTTCCCCCATGTACATGGGAATTAAGCCGTAAGACTAGTCTTTATGCCTACCTTGCAACTTAATTCGTTCAATTTAGAACTGTCGCGTGTACTGAATTTGTGAGTTATGCCCGGTTTTCTGTTGATGCAAGAACCGTTAATATGTTGACCTTAATATGCTGTCAGCTCAGGCAATGAATATGAACTATTTATTATTATTATTATATCATAGAGGTAGCACACTCAATTGATCTCACTCCAGCATGTGTGAACAAAAGATATGCAATCTGGTTTGCGAATAGCACATGGTTCGTTCATGAAAGCCGTGTGCCGACCAAACCCCGCACGCGATCTGGGTCGTGCTTTCTGATTGGCCAGAACCCAAACCCCACGGATCGTACGTCTGCACCGTTGGATGCTCCCAGATCAAACAGCAATCCTCATCCCTTTCGACAGCAAATGGAGTTCCGGTGGTAATTTTATTTTTATGCACAAAATGCATGTTAAACTCAAAAAATGTCTTAAATATAGCTAACGATACCTGAAATGCGCCAGAAAATCAAACCCGTGGTATAATGGTGATTGTGTATCATGGAAATTTTTATGAGGCCAAACAATGAAGTCACCGGCCACTGGAGTTTGAATTGACACGTCTCCTTTTGGAAACCATGATCCTTCATGTGAGATGCTCCGGTTTGGAAGGAGCGATCATCAAAACTTGTGCCAAACTTTACCAAATTTTTTCCACGGGGTCGTGAGAGCACACGCCACGGGCACACATCGATTTTGATGATGTTCGGACTCCATCTGAATTTCCTATAATTAAAATACCAACTAGGCCTACGCCAGTGGCCGCACCTCGCGGCCGAAATGTTTGAAACTTCTCCCCGCTTCTCGGACAAACGGATGAAAACTCGCAAAGCGACACACAAATGATTTGTACACCTTCTTTGCTAAGGGTGGCCATAGTGGGGGTATCATAGCCAGTATCATGCACTCGGGAATAGCAAATATGATGATGTGCAAGGAATTAAAGAAGGGAGAGTGGGTTAGAGTAACATAGGTAGATAGTAACATAATAAATGCTATACTACTTTGTGTCATGCATGGCCATAAATAGGGTCATCATATCTACGATACCACTCTATGATACTATGCACTACGAAGGTACATATCATACACTAGTATCATATGCATGATACTAGTATATGATACTCCCCACTATAAGGCTGGCCATAGTGGTGGTATCATAGCCGGTATCATGCACTCGGAAATAGCAAGTATGCTGATGTGGCAAAGAATTAAAGAAGATAGAGAGGGTTAGAGTAACATATAGGTAGATACCGTATCATGTTAAATGCGTTGCTAATTTGTGTCATGCGTGGCAATAAATATGATCATCTATGATACTACTCTATTATACTATGCACTATAATTAAAGGTAGCATCATACACTAGTATCATATATATGCATGATACTAGTATATGATACTCTCCACTATGAGTAGACTAAGTATAGGCTAACTAAAACACCCACATGTAGTTGTAGTAGGGTTTTGACTTTATATGCACTAAATGCAAGGTAAGTGCAAAAAATGACTTAAACATAGAAGACGAGACCTGAAACGGGCCAGAAAATCAAACCAAGGGTATATCCGTGATTGTTTACCATGATTTTTTTCGAGGCGGAACGATGTAGTAACTGACGATTTGGAATCCGAAGTGCCGCGTCTCCTTTTGGAAACTATGATCCTTCTTGTGAGATGCTCTGGTATGGAAGGAGCGAGCACCAAAACTTGTGCCACACTTTACCAAATTTTTTCCATGCGATCGTGAGAGCACGCCAGAGTGACACAATGATTTTCGTTATTTCCGGACTCTATGCATTTCCTGAAATTAAAATACAAACAAGGCCTACGCCTCTGGCCGCACCTTGCGGCCGAACTGTTTGAAGTTTTTTCCCGTTTCTCGGACAATGAATGAAAACTCGCAAAGCGACACACAAATGATCTTGCTAACACCCATGTGTAGTTGCGACTATATATATATATATATATATATATATATATATATATATATATCAAAAAATGACTCAAATATAGCAAACGAGATCCTTTTTTTGCATATTCAAAGTTTGAGATTGCTAGCCAGGCCTGCCGCCTGGTAAAATGCACCAGAAAATTGAACCATAGGGTACAATCGTGATTTCTTACCGTGGAAAAAAAATTGGAGGCCAAACGATGAACTCATGTTTTCATTCAAACGAAAATATGCTGTTAGTTAATGTAAATGTTTTCAAATAGCACATGGTTCACTCACGAAAGCCGTGTGCCTACTAAACCATGGCCGATGCACCCCCTGCCATGCGCGCGATCTGAGTCGTGCATTCTGATTAGCCAAAACCCAAACCCCACGGATCGTACGTCTGCACCGTTGGATTTTCCTTGATCGAACGGCGATCCTCATCCCTTTCGACAGCACATGCAGTTCCGGTTGTGATTTTATTTATATCCACAAATTGCATGTTAAATTCAAAAAATGTCTTAAATATAGCAAACGATACCTGAAATGCGTTAGAAAATCAATCCTGTGGTATAATGGTGATTGCGTATCGTGGAAATTTTTATGAGGCCAAATGATGAAGTCACCGGCCACTGGAGTTTGAATTGACATGTCTCCTTTTGGAAACCATGGTCCTTCATGTGAGATGCTCTGGTTTGGAAGGAGCGATCATCAAAACTTGTGCCAAACTTTACCAAAAAATTTCCCTGGGGTCGTGAGAGCACGCCACGGGAACACACCGATTTTGATGATGTCTAGACTCCATCTGAATTCCCTGTAATTAAAATACCAACTAGGCCTACGCCGGTGGCCGCACCTCGCGGCCGAAATGTTTGAAACTTCTCCCCGTTTCTCGGACAATGGATGAAAACTCGCAAAGCGACACACAAATGATTTGTACACCTTCTTTGCTAACTAACACCCAGATGTAGTTGTAGAACGGTTTTGAATTTATATGCACTAAATGCAAGGTAAGTGCAAAAAAATGACTTAAATATAGCAGACGAGACCTGAAATGGGCCAAAAAATAAAACCTAGGGTATATACGTGATTGTTTACCATGAAAAAAATTCGAGGTGGAACGATCTAGTCACTGACGATTGGAGTCTGAAGTGCGGCGTCTCCTTTTGGAAACTATGATCCTTCCTGTGAGATGCTCCGATTTGGAAGGTGTGAGCATCAAAACTTGTGCCAACTTTACCAAAAAATTTCCATGGGATCCTGAGAGCATGCCACGGTGAGACACCAATTTTCGTTATTTTCGGACTCTATATGCATTTCCTGTAATTAGAATACCAACAAGGCCTACGCCTCTGGCCGCACCCTGCGGCCGCACTGTTTGATTTTTTTTCCCGTTTCTCAAACAATGAATGAAAACTCCCAAAGCGACACACAAATGATCTTGCTAGCTAGCACCCACGTGTAGTTGCAACTATAGCAAATGACTCGAATATAGCAAACGATACCTCAAATGCACGAGTAAATCGAACCATAGGGTACAATGGTGATTTCTTACCATGGAAAACAATTTGGAGGCGAAACGATGAACTCTTGTTTTCATTCAAATGAAAATATGCTGTTAGTTCATGTAAATGTTTTCAAATAGCACACGGTTCACTCACGAAAGCCGTGTGCCTACTAAACTATGGCCGATGCCCCCCTGCCACGCGCGTGATCTGAGTCGTGCATTCTGATTGGCCAGAACCCAAACCCCACGGATCGTACGTCTGCACCGTTGGATTCTCCTTGATCGAACGGTGATCCTCATCCCTTTCGATAGCAGATGCAGTTCCGATTGTGATTTTATTTATATCCACAAATTGCATGTTAAATTCAAAAAATGTTTTAAATATAGCGAACGATACGTGAAATCCGTTAGAAAATCAAACCCGTGGTATAATGGTGATTGCTTAACGTGGGAAAAATTTAGAGGCGAAACGATGAACTCACGTCTTCATTTCAAAATTAGTACGTCTTCATTTCAAACGAAATTATTCTCTTTGTGCACACGAGCGCTTAGAGGCAACCATTTGCTTAGGCCTTTCCGCGCAGCGACCGGGGATATTTTTTCACCCTTTTCACCTAGGCCGCCAACACACCCCACCGCCCGCCCGCGTTTCACTCAACTAGTCCACCCAATCTCCATCGCCAGCTCCCCCCTCCCCCAGATCCACAGCAGAACCCTCTCCGGCACTGGCGTGCTCACCCCGGCCGTGTGCCCGCTCTTCGGCGTCAAGCCTACCTCCACTGCCGTTCCCAACACGCGGCTGACCGTGCCTCGCCGTCTTCGTTTGCTCACCAGCCACCCTTGAGCATATCGATCCTGTAACCCTCGTCTCTCTTGTGGTCCGACCGGGTTTGCATTAAGAAACCTATTAGTTACTGCTCTCCATCCCGGTGAGGCATATTTCCTCGCAATCCCTCTTCCTATTTCGTTTCGTATATTCCCAAATTGGCTATAAAATAACGGAGAGCGTATATATGTTCATTATCTACCTTCCTAACTAGTACATATAAGCTGTATTTGTTCCAATAAGTTACTGCCGATTTACAGATCGTGGGCGCCCGAGTCACACAAACTTAACAAATAAGCCGTACATTTTCTAAATTATTGCATGACATGTTTAGACAGCTTGATACCAAGTTGTTAGTTTTATGCTTATCCTCCTTTCCTGAGTTTCACATGTGTTCTCTGTAGATGCCGAGTAGCAACGACATCACTCATGCTTCAGGCGATGTATCTTCGTCTGATTCCGACATCCCTAGGTCTTTAGCAGATGGTGAGGGATCAAGTAATCTTGAACGGGATAGAGCTGCAGCAATTACCCTTCCAGTCAGGACACGGAGGAATGCTCCAAGGAAGCCCACACACCAGCCTAAAGGTGTATATGAAGTAACCGAGATCGATTTAAAGTCTTGGGCTCCAACTAAACCAGATAAAGCACGCACGAGGTTGAGGAGTGTGTGTGGATTTTTTGGCAGGGCAAGGCTCAACATTAATCTGCCGGGGTTTCGGAAGGCTGACACAGAAACATGGCAAAGGATAGTTCGGGAGATCATGGATCACTTCAACATTCCAGAGCAGTGTAGAATGTAGGTGGAACACGCTTCACTGAAGAAGGCTTGGGATGCTTGGAGAAACTGGAAGCATGTGATGTACAAGAAGTACTTGAGTGAAGGCAAGGACCCAATCCCCGCATACCCCCAAATTACAAAGGCAGACTGGGCAGAATTCAAAAGGGTCAGGGCAACTAAAGAGTTTGCTGAGAAGAGTGCCAAGCAATCGGAACTTCATAAGAGGAACACACACCCCCATCATATGGGTGTGGCAGGATACTACGGCATGAAACCAATATGGGACCAGGAGGCCAAAGAAGCAGTAGCGGCGGGTGGGAAACCGGCCTTTAGTGAAATCAGGGGCGAACGCGCTAGAGACTACTTGCGGGAACGTGCAAGGAGGTGTGATGACGGAACTTATTACATTGAAAACTCTCATGACGAAGAACTGTATCGCGTGATGTTAAAGGCTTCCAAGATCCCTGGAAGGTTCTACAGGAACTCAGGGCCATGTGACATTCTGTCCATTGCTCTGGAAACAAGAGAGCCCCCTGGCCGTGCAAGGGGTATAGGTGTTAATGTCCCGCACAAGAGGGCTTTCACACTCAGCAAAGAAGAGAGGCTCAGCATGAAAAAAGCGAGGAGTGAAATGAAGCGGAATGAATTGTATGAAAGATTGAGGAAGGACATGTATCCGACTGTTCAAAAGGATATTGAGGAGTCAATGATGATGCAGAAGACTCTAACACTGACAGATAGCCAGCAGATGGGAGGGGAGGCGGGCATGGAGGATGCTGCTTATTGCGCGACAATACTACACAAGAGTAGCTGTGCATCAACTGACCCCAGTGACACTGAGACTGCAACTGCTCATGATGATACTATATCTGATCTATCTGGAATGAAAGACGGACTGAAGGGCGTGCTTACACATTATGAAGGTACATTAAAATCTGCAACAGCCTGGGTTTGCCCACCCTTCTTGGAAGAGGGCCTCTTGTTGGACAATGTGCCCTTGAAGCCGGGCTGTGTGAAGTGCTACGTGACTGAAGTAAAGCCTGGATTCAATGAATTTGCCCTGAATAATGTCCTAGGAGACTTTGATGAGCAAAGGACCTTGGGAGAAACACTGTTACATCACATCCAGTGGCCACGAAAGGAAATAGAGTTCATCGATGAGATCCCTGAAGCCCCGCCAAGAGCAACCAATGTCGCCCCTCAACCGGTGACGCTCTCCTTGCCACAGCAGCTCTCGCGTGCTTCCCCCAAAGAACCTAATACTCGTAATCCGATGGCTGATGCATCAACCTATGATCAGCTAGCCCGACTTTGTGCCGTAGAGGCCATGTCATCGTCTGCCCCAGAGCAGCCAGTGGCAAGGCCTACAACTACTGAAGACACACCACCGGTTCAGATGCCGGCTGCTGAAGCAGCGAGGGGAGACCCAGCTGCAGCACATGCTCAGTAGACCAACCTGGTGGAACAGACTTCTAAGCAGTCTGATGCTTTGGAACCGCCTGCTAAGCAGTCTGTAGGTCCAGAACCGACTGCTCATCAGTCCGTCGGTCCGCAGCCGCGTGATCAGCATACCAATGCGTCAGCATTTCCTGCTCAGCAAACCAACGCGTTGGCATGGCCTCCTCAGCACACCGACAAGTTGGCACCACCTACGCAGAAACCCGACATAGCTTCAACGCATGGTCAGTAGTCCGATGCCTCTGCTCCTACAGCCCAGCAGTCCATCACAGCAGCACTGCCAGCTTAGCGGTCCGGCATAGCTAAACCGTCTACTAAGCAGTTCATCGAAGCTTCACCGTCTGCTCGGCAGTCTACCTTTCAGCCAACCAGACGTTCTACCAGAAATGCTTTAAGTACCAAGAAGGAAGCGGCCAAAAAGGCTGCACCCCCGAGGAAGCGCGCCGGGAGAGCGAAGAGGAAAGAGAACGATTGCCTCTTACTTAAAGCACTCATCGCCCAGAACCAAATTAACAGCAAGTTGTTTGAATTGGAGAGTAATATTAGTTCTGACGACATGAATGATGCAGAAATAGATTTGGTGCTTGCTAAAAATAAAGCAGACGTACTTGAAGCACGCAATTACGTCCATGGCTAGCCATTTCTTGTTGGCGAATACTTTGATGAGTGCAGCTCTAGTTGCTGCGAGTTACATGAATATTGCATGGATCAAATGTCAGTAGGTCATCATGGTCTGCTAGTCCACTACAACATAGATCATTTCAGACACGATGCTGGTTCCATCAATGTGAGTTTCGAGGACTTACATCTCTTCTTTAACTTCAACGAGCTTGATGCCACTCTTGCTAGATGCCTGATTTTGTAAGTACTTAACAAACTCTGATCAACTTCTCCATACAAGGCTGTAAATGATAAACAGCTAACTGCATTCTATTCCTCTCAGGGGATTGAACGCGCAGAGAAGAAAAAGGGAGAGTGTGTATTTCATAGATCCTGCATTAGCAAATGGCACAACATTAGATGGTAAGGACCTAAAGGACTGGGCCATTAACACGGTCGTCCGTATCTTCGAAAAGACGTCCCATGCAGAATCATTTCTCTGGCCATATCATGAACGGTAAGTCAAGTAAACAACCACGCATACACTGATTGTCTTTCAGATTTCGACATAATTCGTAAGTTCATGGCTTTCTTAATATGTAGCAATCACTGGATATTGGTATTCATTGTTCCAAACAAGAACACAGTTTACTACATGGATTCTCTCAGAGAGTCAACAAACGCTCAGGATCTGACGCATCTTCAGCAATTCATGGATAGGTATTGAATTCTATGATGTTGAAATTAATTTGCATTCATATCTGGTTCAATAATTGATGTTGTCAAAATTCATCTTCATTTGCAGTGTGCTCGCATTGTGGAAAACTAAACCAAGTGAACCTGTTCAAGAGGGAACTACCTCCGCAGCACGAGATCATTTCTCCGGTAACACACCGAAATCCGTTATTTTCAGAAAATTTATCCAATAGTCTACAAATACCTTTTTTTACGCTAGTCAAATGTTCAAGCTTCTAAATAAACCTCTTTCTATTTCTGTCCAAAGAAAAAAAAATACATCTAACACCGGTTAGGTTGTTCCTAACAGGACAAATACATGACTAATTATGTACAAAAAATTTCAATGTCCTCAGCAACAAGCAGGTACCAACCTTTGTGGATACTATGTTTGCAGACACATGATCTCCATCTGCAAATCTGCTGATAGTTGTGAAGATCCTCGCGAATTAGTACCAGTAAGTCTATCTTAATTAATATCTTCTACTCCACTCATATGGCACATTCTGATCTTAAAAATACTGCAGCTCATCTTAGAACTGAGGACCCCTGAACCGCTCCCCGCTGGTGAATTGCTGATGGTTCGGAGATTCATCAGCGACTTCTTCCTGAATCACTACATCAATCCCACTGGTGATAATGAAGATTTCAGCATGCGTTCTCCTGAAACATTGAGTAAGAGTTAGCCGCTAAACATATACACTTGGATCCATTGTTTTCCATCTGATGAGGTCTTCGTATTTCGTACACTATGATTAATTATGTAATGCATATATGTGTCAACAAATCATTGGAATTTAGCTACCATATGTTCAATTGCAATTGTTGCGAAATCTAATGAATGTTCTTCCTGTGGACACTATTTGTTCAATTGAATATTTTGGCGAATTTGCTTTTTGCATGCCGATTCAAAATGGGATATTTTTGTGTTAACCTGGCATTTGCTCTGCACACGGTTCAACTAAATGAGTGTGTGCGATCCACATCGAAAAGCATACGTCAATCGTAGTGGAACTGTCGATGATACACAGCAGATCGCAAACGATTTGCAGCGCTACTACATGTGTGTAGGGTCTCCGGAACCGTTTGTGATATCACGTTATCGCACACGAGAGCTCGGAGTAAACCGTGCCCAATGTAAAATACAATCCCAGTCGTAAAATTTTCAGGAAACGTGTGGGATCCCAAACGAAAAGCACACGTCACTCTTGCCGCAACCATCGATGATAAACAACAAATCACAAACGGTCTGCAGCACTTGTATGTGTGCGAAGGGGCTCCCGATCCGTTTGTGATAGAACATTATCGCACACGGTAGTTGTTGGGAAACGCGTGCGATGGAGTCTTGCATGCAGACGGGTTCCGCAGAAAACTCATGTACGATGGGGCACATATCGCACACAGTTCATATGTTGGCCCATGTGCCTTACATACTGTTTCCCAAACGGTTCATTACGACACACCGTTTTGTTTCACTGCGTCATTAGAAACATTTAATCACCGATCCCACACGTGCGAAAGAATTTAGTGTGTGCTGCATCGCACATGATTACATTTTGCAAGGCCTCTGGACCATGGCTCCATATCCCCGACGGTTTCTAGGTCGTGTGGGAAGGACCCCCTATCGCCCACACTCACTTTGCGATGGTTCCAAATGCCGTCGCGGAAAGGGGTTAAAAACCGTTTGTATAGCACCTCGCTGTACCAGTGCATGGTCAATTTAACCAGTCAGCATAGTGCCACGCAGACTATTTGGCTGGTCAACAGAGTGCAATCCGATGCTGAACGGTGAGCAAGTGACCATATAATCACCGCAAAATGTATATAGTGACCGTAATGAGCGTATTCTGATGTTCGGTGACCGTCTTATGCTTTTCACTTGAAATACACTGACTGCCAGTGTATTTATCTCTTCTCTCGCTCTCTCTGTGGAGCTGAGTAGGCCAATGTGCCAGTGCCTAAATTAGTGCACGCCACCCCATTACTGTTGTACTGGTTTCGTAAGAGCGAACAAGCATTCACGTCTACCGTACAAACTATAGATATGAGTTACAAATGCTATGAAGACGAATACAAATTATTGAATCCACTTTATGCCCAATTTCTCTCTGTAGGCCCTCCAAAAGAACATCTCTACATGTTCTCCCATGTTACATCTAACAACTATGCAATACAACACTACTACTACACTCTAACACAATAAATCATATGTGTTTTTAGTTTTACTAGATCTCATATTGTTACTTAATTATTCAGTTTGCATACATTAAAATTGCCTTTGAAATGTATGGCTAGTATCATCTACCGCGTGGGAAAAATCCCGCCCTTGCCTGTTTAATCGGGTTTGTATCAATGGATCGTGCGAAACAGCAAAACTATAGTAGTACTATAGTACAAGTAACAGTTCACTGGGCCGCCGTGTCGTGTACTCCTCCATCGTAAGAGTGGAGCGCTCGCTTTCATAAATGTTGTAGTCCCTTTCGCCGACATGTGGGACATCAAGCAACTGGGTCCACGTGCCATACCAAAATAACAGTGCAGAGAAGCAGGGGTGAAGCACCCCAGTCATGGCGCCAGCGTAGTAATGAGCAATGAGGCATCAAATCACAAAGCTACACCTTTCCCGCAGTTAAGTTGGAGGGGATGAAGTGATGCTAAAAAAAGAAGTTGGAGGGACGAAGCAACCATCATTTCACTCGTTGCTGAATCCGCTTCTCCCTCATCTTCTTCAAGTTAACCACGTGTTGCTTCTGCCGTTGTTCTGCCTCATGTGGGACGCAGATCGCCTTGGTAAATCACTAACACGTGGGACCGCATGTTAGCAAATCGCCAGGCCAACGTCCTCTAGAAGTAAGAAACCTCCCCCGCCTTCCTCGCGGCAAAATCACCTCCTTTTTACTAATCTTGATATAATTTTTTAGATCAATATAATTGAGATTTGTATAGATAGCACACAGGAGCAAAACCAAGTGGTACGGTTAAGGGCATCCACAATGTGTAGCCAAATGTGAAAATAGCTTTTGGTATCGATGGGAACCATTGTGGTGGGTGCTGCCAAAGCCAAAAAGGGGGAACTGAAGCTCCCTAATTGATTGATTGAAGGAATAGAAAAATGCGACCTCTCTCCTCTTTCTCCCGTTCTTGGACGCATGTACAGTATAGAGCACAGAGTCTACTCCCCTGTCCCTTCTATCACAAATCACAAAGCAGTGAGGCGTCAAATCAGAAAGCACGGACGAAGCAGCCATCATTTCACTCTTCGCTGACTCTGCTTCTCCATCGTCTTCTTCGAGAAACCACCTTACCGCACTAAGCTGGATGGACGATGCTATTGTGTAGTAGTACATTTATGCCTCCTTTGGTTCAACGGACTTCCTGGATGCAAAGAAGGTGCTTGTCTCGGCTTGCAGGCGGCACTTGCGAACGACTTACCATGGTCTCCCTCAATGGTGTGCTCCGTCGAACGCACTTCGCCAAAGCCACAACGTTCGAGATATCGTCGATGTCACCACAATGGGGAAGGAAGTCAAATAGTTACTACCTCCATTTTTTGTATACAAGGCCATATCAAAATTACAATTTGCATAAGGCCACTAACACTAATCGAGGTAAAATTGATGGGGTTTGCCTCGTACTAGCAACCAAGGACATTAATATACCCTTGCATGCATGCGGA
Organism: Thinopyrum elongatum; assembly: GCA_011799875.1. Lineage (NCBI taxonomy): Eukaryota > Viridiplantae > Streptophyta > Magnoliopsida > Poales > Poaceae > Thinopyrum > Thinopyrum elongatum. Next base: position 151,516,215 of record CM022301.1, read on the forward strand.
AGTGAGAAGGTTGGTTTGCATGGCACTGCATTAATCAAGCAATGAGGAGTGAGATGGTTAGCTCTTTGGGCGTTGGAGAAAAAAAATACGCATTAATTGACACGTCAAACGAGGATTTGTATCGATCAATCCCGCGGAGGAAAACCCCGCCTTTCTTTTTTTACACAAGTAGTACTACGTACTTGTATCCTGTTTGGGTCTAGGCCTTGCATTGCCATACTTTGCCACATATTTTTGCCAAGCTTGCCTAAATTTTTTCAAAATCAAAAGGAGGTACACTTGCGCACGGCTGTCGCGGTCGCACCGCACCCTCACACAGTCGCTCCTGCACGCCGCAAACCCAACCAAGGGAAGGCACCCTCACTGACACGTGCTACCGCATGTGATCAAACAAAACTCAGCCATCCTACCACTGACACATAATTTTTGTTCATACAGTATGTTTATCCATCCACATGTTGGGGAAGATCCATGTGGCCCGAGCGGTGGTCTGTTGGGGAAGAAGAAGAGGTGAGGAAGAAGAAGGGTTAGGAGACATAGGATATTCATCTAACCGCCTGAAATGGTTGACTGACCCAAATGATGAAAGTCAGGCGACTTGCATAAATATATGTTTTTACATAGCAAATATCCCTAAAAACAACAACATAAAGAAAAACTATCACTGCTAGCGGAACGAGGCGACCTCGTCGTCTTTGGCTGCCGGCGCGAACCAGCCGTAGCTGCCGACGTGTTTCTCCGCACCGTGGTTGTCCTCGGCCTTGAGCTACTCGTTCACGTGGAGCGTGCGGGCGCTCTGCATGGACGCGAGCACCGCCCGGTTCACGTCCACGACGTTCGATTCCGCCTGCAGTAGGGCCTCGATGGCAGCGGCATCCTTGCGCTTCGCGTCGAGTTGAGCCTCCGCCGCCCAGTTCAAGTCCAGGACATCCGTTTCCTCCTGCAGGAGGGCCTCGATAGCAGCGGCATCTGCGCGCTTCGCGTCAAGTTGAGCCTCCGCCGCCCGGTTCATGTCCACGACATCTGGTTCCGCCTGTAGGAGGGCCTCGATGGCATCAGCATCCGCGGGCACCACGTCGAGTTGAGCCTCCGCCTCCCGGTCCTTTTTTAGGATCGCCAGGTTGAACCGCTGGTCCGCCTGCACCATGGGTGACCCGGACACCGACACGAAGTCGACGTCCATTGTCTCATATGCATCGGGGGCCTTCTGCGCCGCGACCTCCGCCATGAACATTGGATCGGCTTCCTCCTCCTTGGAGCTTGGCTCCAGAGAACTCGAGGATTGGCCCGCCGCAAAGTGAGCTTGGGAATGGAGGTCTGTGGCGCCGACCGTCGCCGCAATTTCTGTGCGGCGCTCCGGTGTCAGCATCTTGTAGTACGTGATCTTGTGGCGCACCATGGCATTCCGGTGAACTAGGGGACGGCTGATGCGGGCTAGGGGATCGAAAGGTGGGGGAATGGGCTGGAGAGGAGGTGTGGTTTTGGGGCAGTGGTGACCGGCCGGCAAGTAGCTAGTGTAGGCCGAGCAACGAAGGTTCTGGTGTGAATAGTGCTTCCAGTGACGACCGGTCAATCAGTTTTGACTGTGTGGAGTTTGCAAAGTCGGACGACTAGAGCCTGGAGAGTTGTGGGGTGGGATGGGACCAAAGTTTTGGAGTTTCACGTGGCAGACATCCGGACCTCCCCGCCATCCCTGTCGACGACAAGGCGGTGACTTCGTAAATCTCAAGATGACTAGCAAGATGCCCGTGCATTGCGCAGAACATCAGGATGCATTTTTTTACAAAACACCTATTATGATTGACCCATGCAGGAGTAATCCCATGTGTAAAAACTAATGATATCTTGATAATTTCATCGAAAAAATGGTATCTCGAGAATTTCATCGAAAAATGATATCTCGAGAAAGATGAGAGATAAGGTGAGGAGGAGTGTGGCGCGGTGGTGATTGGTGGTTGGACTTAGCGGAGGCATGGGGATGGACGACGCCAGCAGCGGACACCATGCCAGATTGTTCCATAGGCTTCCTTTTTTAATTACTCAACAATGAAGTTGTGGTAGATAAGGATGAACGAGAGAGGTGCAGGTATCTTTTTGCAAAATTGCCATAGTTTGCTTTCTATCCGTCAGATATAGATCGGACGGTCTATATTGCAAGATGGCAGGCACACCATCATCACCGAGAGTAGAGATATATTATAGATATGACGGCTCAGTCTCTCGAAGGTGCTCATAGGGGTAGGGTGTGCGTGTGTGCGTTCATAGGGGTGAGTATATGCGCGCATGTATGAGCGCTTGCGTCTGTACTGTGTTAAAAAAAGGAGTACTCGAAGTATGCAAGTTCATAAGGAACGGGCGGTGTACATCACTCTTATCACGTTCGCATTGCACCCCGGCACGATGGACCCTGCACGTCGCTCACCGAATGGAACGCGCTTCGTCTTGCGTTTTCGCTCGCTTGTGGGACCACAGTTGAGAGCAAACCGACGCCCGTCCCCCTCCCTCGCCCGCGTCATTTATGGATACTACTAGATTAGAAGAGAGAGAGGTCGGCCGAGTGTTAATGAGGCCATACTGATGCTCGAATTTGGCGGGGAAAACAGGGAAACCGACATGTGGGGCACACCTGTCGGGATAACGTGGCGCAGACTAGTCCAATGGAGGAGCTGGCCCACGACCTCCTCGCCACCGGCAACCTTCATGTGGGTCGTGGGGGCCAGCAACGTGGCACAGCTCCCGCACCACCTCTGGGCACGGTGACCGCGGTGAGTGACACGCTCATCGCCGTTGGACATGCTCGACTTCAGGGTGCCGAGGGTGGCGCTGCCGCTGTGGCACGACCAGCAGATCAACACCATGCTCTTCGAGGATGCACGGGGCGCCGAAGTGCGCGCGCGCCGCGACGCGTCCGTAGAGTGTTCTAGCGCGGCCAACTGCATCCCCAGGACCTGAGACCATGCTGGGTCGTGTTTCAATGACATGTGGGATCGCATGTGAGCAAAGGGGATGTCCAGCGTTGCCACGCCCACAACTGACTACCCTGGCACACAAAAAACCCTCGTCCCTCGCACCGTGGCACGTGTCCGTTCCCAGCCGGAGCCAGCTGCCCACATTCATGTCGTCCATCCGTATGCCAACATTAAGCAGGCTCGCTGCCCGAGGAACCAACTCCGGCGACTTATTGACGCACCCGGACGCTTGGTCTCACCGGAATGCGCTACTTAAAGCAGCAACGCCCAGCTAAACTCCATACCATAGCGCATCCTTCTACCTGGCACCAGATCCACCATGACTGCGAGCGGGAACACACTGCGGAAGAGCTTGTCTTCGTGGATGAAGCTCGAGGTCGCTGCCCTCGCTCAACTCGCCGCTCGCAACGCAATACCGGCGTAGCCGGACGCGGACGCGACCGCACAAGCGGTGGCCACGCTGGCGGCTGATGACGGGAGCACTACCAGCCACGCGTCCTACTTGCCGCCGTCCAACGTTCGGTGGCGCATGTGGCAGGTGAAGCGACGAACCGTCCACGTCCACCATCATCGACCTCATGTCCACCGGCACTGCCGAGGTCGGGGACTCCTCCGAGGATGAGTAGGGCATGGGAGGCGGTAGGGCATGGTGTGCTAACTGGCTGGTCTGTCTCCTGTGTTTTACTCTTCCTCGTCGGAGTCCGCACCTTCACTTCACGGGTCTTAAACCCCGCCGCCATTCATGGAGACGGCAGATGGAGGATGTCGTCTCCAATGTGGAAGTACAAAGGAAAGTGGACGTCGGTCGCCGTCGTAGAATAGGTTTAGGGTCGGGTTTCTTTTCTTTTTCTGTCCTATAAAAGTTCGAAATGTAATGAAAATCTGCCGTGTTTGCAGGAATCTCGTCTGGTGTATATGAACTTTCACAATAATAGTAGGATATATTGTATGAAAATATGTTGAATGATGATTCGTTTTTGTGTGTATAAACTTGGTCTAAGTTTAGAAGGTTTGACCCAAGACAAAGCTAACATGCGAAGTAAATAAACATATAAGTATACATACACAATTTATCTTAGGCACTCCAATAGTACATCCACTACACATTCACGCATCTCACATCTTTCTCTCGCTCTGTCTGTCAAACCAACGAAGCCTTGTCCTAAAAAATAAAGTCCAAAAAAAACCAACTAAGCCAACCTCCCAGCATATCGCGCGGGAAAACACTCGGCCGCGCTGTTTTAGTCGGGATTACCGGATTACTAGTAGTAGTATCGATGGATCGCGCGAAGCACCAAGTTTAAAAGGAAAAAGGCGGTACACTCATAGCACGCCTATCGCGGTCGCATTGCACCCCTCACACGGTCGGTCCTGCACATGGCTCATGCAAACGGAACACGCTTCGGCTTGCCTCTTCATTGACACGTGGGACCACATTTGGAGAAACCGACTATGCGCCAAACTCCCCCACCCACCGCACAAAAATTCCCCCCCAAAAATTCCCCCCAAATCCCAAATTCAACTACCCTTCGGCCAACTAGCCAATAATATTCCCCAAACCCCCCTCCCCCTGGCCCCCTCCACTCCATTCGCTCCGCCAAAGCCGCCCTCCCCGCCACGCCGATACGTCGGCGCCGCAGTTCGTTGAGGGGACGCACGGCGATCCTCTCGCTCCCACAGTACACTCTCGTAGACTTCCGTCCTCCAGCCGCGCCGCCACTGCTGGCGACGTTCTTGTGGAGATGCACGACAGTCAGCTTCTCCCACGGTATGCGCATTCTAGACTGAGGCCCCGTGCATGTCGGAGTAGCGCTGAATGTTAGCTGATGGACGTTGTTAATCTCACTGTTTGCCGAAATAGTTTACAGTCAATATGCTCTGCTTAAGAAGCTTCCTTGCCCTGTTCTGCACTCAATCTGCTTTGCTGAGATGGCATGCCAAGCCCGATTAGTTGCTAAAATATCCTGCCATATATTTATTGTGAAGTAGATTGCCATGGTCTAGTAGCCAATCTGTTAGGTGAAATAGCTCGACACTGTTTTATACTCGATCTTTGTTGCTGAGATGGCCTTTGATGGCTGTGTGCTCGGCCTCATTGACTACTGAAATAGCCTGCCATAATTTAGCACTCAAATCTATTTGCTGAATTAGCTTTACATATATTTTGTTACTTAGATCTGCTTGTCCAAATATCTTGCCATAGCTTTAGACATCGACCTATTTATTTTTTTCTGGACTTTATAAAAAAGCATATATGTTTTTTCCTGTAATATCTAGTAGAAGAAATAATTTGTATGTCTAACAGATGGACATGACTTGGATAACTTCTGCTCGAAGATTCTCTGCTGCATATGTCGAGGGGGTTGAAAACTTCATGAACTTTATCAGAGCTGAGTACGGTGGTCCAAAATCAGATGTGCTCTGCCCGTGTAGCAGTTGTATGAATTCAGTTACAAGACCCCAGTCAACTGTGCAAAATCATCTACAATTGTATGGGATGTCGGTCACATATACTAGGTGGGTTCATCATGGTGAAGCTGTGAACGTCAATGTTACTGACTATGTGGAAGCAGTAGATCACCATCTTGATCTGCCTGATGCTCAGGTGGAAGAGGAGGAGGAGATGGTGGTGGCGGCGGAGCCAGTGAGTTTGACCAACATTGAAACAATGCTACGAAATGCTCATGCATTTCGTGAACTTTCACCTGCTGAAGAAAAACGGTGGGCCCGCATGTTGGAACAATGCAACGTGGCAGTCACCCCAGGAAATAAGCTGTCGGTATTCTCAGCTATGGTCACCTTTCTTCAGGTGAAGACATCTGAGCAGATGACCAACAAATCATTCGATGCGATGTTGGCTGCTTTCCGCAAATCTTTCCCAGATGCGTCTGAGCTGCCACACACCTAAAGTAAAATGAAGAATTTCCTTCGTGCAGTTGGAATTGGATATGATATGATCCATGTTTGTAAGAATAATTGTGTTCTGTTCCAAAAGGATTATGCCAACTTAAGTGAAGGACCAAAATGCAAATCATCAAGATGGAAAGATGGTGATGCTGTGAAGAGGATTGCTCATAATGTTCTGAGACATTTTCCAATTATACCAAGATTGCAGAGGTTGTTTCATGATGCTGAAACAAGAGAGGATGTACTGTGGCATTCTAGGAACCAGGAGTACAGAGATCAGAATGTAATGAGCCATCCATCTTATGGTAGTGACTGGAAAAGCTTCAATCAGAAACACAAAAAGTTTGCTGCTGACCCGAGAAACATTAGACTTCGCTTAGCTATAGATGGATTTAACCCATTTGGCCACCAGAGCGCCACATATAGCATGTGGCCAGTGCTTGTTATCCCTTACAACATGCCACCAAATGTCTGCGCCAAAGAATCAAACTACATGATGGCCTTGCTCATTCCAGGTCCAAAAAGTCCTGAAAAAGATTTTGATTTATTCATGGAGCCTCTTGTGGAGGAACTTCAACAGCTATGGAGGGGTGTTCTCACTCGAGACCTATATAGGAGACCACCAGCTGATTTCTTTCTGCGTGATGTTATAATTTGGTGCATCCATGATTATCCAGCTTTGGGCACTATGTCAGGGCGAACGATACATGGTTACAATGCATGTGTTCGCTGTGACAAGAATTTGCTGTCATATGCAATACTTAGCAAGATCTGTTACATTGGACACCGCCGTTTCCTTGCCAAGGACAAGCCGTGTCCTGCGAAATACCGAAGATGTGTGTTCAATGCAAAGCATGAAAACCGTGATGCGCCAAAGAGGCTCACCGGTGATGAGTTGCATGAGGAATTAGAGAAGGTCAGGCATATTACACTAGGAAACCATCCTGATAATGGTAGCGGGAAAAGGAAGTGTGGCAGGGTAGAAGAGAGATTATTGTTTACCCGCAGGTCCACTTTGTGGGACTTGGAGTATTGGAAAGATTTGGATCTACGGCATAATCTTGATGTGATGCACATTGAGAAAAATATATGTGACATCATTATTGGCACACTTCTTAATATTGAAGGAAAGACGAAAGATACCTTAAAATCTAGGATTGATTTGACACACCTGGGTATCAGAACCGATTTGCAGGTGAAAGCTGATGGTGCATCACAGGATATGGCACCAGCTGTGTACGTCTTGGACAAGGTAAAAAGAAAAGAATTCTGCAAGATCCTGTCACTTGTGAGATTCCCATATGGATTTGCTTCCAACCCTGAAAGGAGAGTCAGAGCAGATGGAAACAAGGTACAAGGGTTGAAAACTCATGACTGCCATGTCCTACTTCAAAGGGTTTTACCTGTTATCCTTAGAGGATTGGGCCGCCCTAATTTATACAGAGCAGTTGTAGAGTTGGGACAATTCTTCAGGGAACTCTGCAGTAGAAATATCAGGATAGATGCTTTGGAGCGTCTTAGAGACAAGATACCAACTATCCTATGCGACCTTGAGAAGATATATCCTCCAGCCTTCTTTGATGTGATGGTGCATTTGGTTGTTCATCTACCTGATGAGGCACTACTTAGAGGTCCAGTACAGTATGGCTGGATGTACCCTATTGAAAGGCGGCTAGGCACTTTCAAGGGCTATGTTAGGAATAGAGCTAGACCTAAGGGTCCATTGCAGAGGCCTACATTGCTACAGAAGCATTGACATTCTGGTCAAAATACATTGAAACATCTGATCAGCTTAGCAAAAAGGTGGGTGAAGACAATCCCGAGCTCAATGTTTTTGATTGTTCTGTTCGAGTTACAGGGAAGTGTCGACAAGATGACAAACCTAAAGATTTGGACAAAATGGTTTGGTTTGTGTTGAATAACTGTCCTGAGATTCTACCTTACACTACTGCAGGATGCTGCTAACGCGACAGTACGATCAGAGACCCTTTGACGAAACTATGTGCGATGCATTAATCACAAACGGTGATGTAAAATAACCGTCCAAAAAGATGCAAAACATTTGCGATGAAGGATACATCAAACACGGTTCATATTTTAGTTGCATGTGCGATGAGGGGCATACAGTTCAGTTCAATGAACTGTTTGCGATGAGGCAAAACAAAAGAAACAAGCAGCCAGATGAAGGCATGTGCGATATACGGCATACAGTTCACTCAGATAAACTGTTTGTGATGAGGCAGAACAACATAAATGGGCAGCCAGATGAAGGTGTGTGCGATATACGGCGTACAGTTCACTCGGATGAACTGTTTGTGTTGAGCCAAGAGAAAAGAAATGGTTCAACTTAACAAGATGTGTGTGATACGCGGCAAACAGGTCTATAATCAGAAATGTGTGGGAAGACCGATAACAACACAGACGATTCCTGTTAACAAGCCATGTGTGTTGTGAGCAAACGATTGCTGGTATACAATTGTCAGTGATTGATGAAATCATCACCGACGGGTTCCATTGTTTAGTCCGTGTGCGATGTGATTTGCTCTGTCTACAGAGCATCAACAAATATACTTAAAAAGACAGCATTGCAAAACCAAATTAAGCATACAATTACACAAGTGACTACACACATAACATTTCCACACACCAAAGTAAGCAATTACATGCATACTAAACTAGGAGAAATGAGGATCTAATCATTTACTTATTGTTGCGACGACGCTTGCCATTGCTCTGCTTCCGGCTAGATCCCTGACCGTTTTGGGGAAGGAGGCACTTCCTCATGTCAACGATCCGCCTGTACATGTCGTAGCTCGTGTACGCCTCCTTGGCCACGTACACGACATGAGCTTTGTCGAGTTTCTCCATCCAGGCCGAGTGCCAGGCACACTTGTCCATGTTGCCGGAATCCTTCATGTCTCTGTAGTAGGGGTCGATGATGGCCTCGGCGAAGTGAACCAGTGAGTCCTTCTCATGCTCCTTGCTGCCCCAGATCTTGTATTTGCCCTGGATGTCGATAAGATTCTGGCAGGCGATGCCCGAATTCTTGAGCACCTTTACATCGTTGGTGATGTCCACCATAGCGAACATGTAGTGGGGGTTGTTGACAAACCTGGCGAAACGCTCACAAGGCCTTGTGGCCAGGCAGTAGTGGTAGACGAGGACGTGGTTGCGCACGCACATCTGGGCGATGGCGACCTTGGGACGAGACCCGGCACGAGCGCGGGTGTACTTGAGGTCGAACCTGACCACCTTGTACTTCTCCTCTGCAAGCAACAGCTCCATGATGTGGAAGGAGTGCTCCACCCAGACCGGGTTGTTGGTGTACACCACCGAGAGCTCCGTGAACCTTCTATGGGTGTCCACCACGGCATGCATGGTGAACTGCTGCTCGTCGTCGGCAGCCGCTCGGAGCGCCATTGGAGCCGCGCAGGATAACCTCTAAGAATTTGTCATGGTGGGTGTGCTTCTTGCAATGGTGGGGCGCGATCGAAAGTTTGAAGAGACACAAGGGTTAAATGGCCGCTGTAATAAATGGGGGCCGGCCGGCCTATAATCGTTACGTCTTGTCACGGCATTCATAGCGGAGGATTCCAGTGCACGCTTGACAACACCGCACCGCACGCATTTTGTTTGACCACGCATGGGCTTGAAGAGGTGCCAAATGTATCATCGGTGAGCCTGTTCCCGTGCTACCGCGCAGTTTACCGCGCAAGCTTCCCACCCGGCTAGTTTGGCCACGCGTCGGCTAGAATAGGGACAAATCTTGGGCGTTTATTGGCAAAAAGCTTTGTAAAAATGAAGAGTATGGAATGACTTCGGTCATAAGTTTACCCGTGGGTGATGAGGTCAAAATTACACTGAAGGGTGATGATGGACACTCGAGTGCGATAATTAATTCTGCGCTCTACAGGGCACACGGTTGAAGAAACGAACTGTGTGCAATAATGTCGAAGATCGCAGTTGAGTTAGCTATACAGATCATGTGCTATGAGATCGACAAGGTAAACAGATTCAAGAATGGTTAATAAAATCTAAGACCATTGCATATTAAGGTCAAAATAGTGCTACCAATATACGAGTCTCATACGATGCCATTTCAACGATTGTACCACAAAAGCTCAAAATATTACAAGGGTTCAAATTCCAGAGTTATATGGCTCAAATTCGAAGATTACAAGGTTCAAACTGATATTAGAAATGAAATTCAGCTCATCAGCTGCAAATGCTCGCGCTGATCTGCTGAACATGGATATCAGAGAGGTTCAAAGTAATATTACCACTTCTAAGTCTGGTTTCGAAACCTCATAATTTCTACAAAGGGGTCAGCCACTTAGAAGTCATGTATGGGGTTGACACAATGACTTCCGATTACTCTATCATCTGAAGTTCCAAAATGAAATTCAGCATTTTCGGAGCCTATTGCATTCTACCGTAGCCACCGGCGCTGATCAACAAACCATTCATTTTTGCGAAATAAATGTAGGGCAAACCACATTACCTTCAGCACCATTGCTCTGACAACAAAGAACCTGGCGAATATAATCTCCGGTAAGGTCGCTCGGTAGGAGTTCAAAGTAATTTTTGAGAGATGCAGATCTAGGCATTTGACGTGATTGTTATATTGTATCACATTATCCACCACTGGGCCTAATCTTATCTGCAAAAGAAGAAAACTTGTTAGTGCCTACATGCAGTTTTGAACACTATTACAGGCCTATTTGGTTTGCAGGATTTGTAAAATGCACTAACATGCCATCTTCGATCTGACATGATTAACATGGGCATTTGATTACAATCTAGAAAAATGTAGCCTTCTTCACAAGAGGTTGGAGTGGATGAAAAGTTCCCTAAGAAAACTAGTACAGATGAATCCAAAGGAGAAATGCTTATGGATTGTAACTATATGGATCAAGCAACCAATATGGGGGGGGGGACATGTATGTATTGAAATCCTCCAAAAGAATCCTCAAAAATCGTAGTACATTGTCATTGTAAACTTGGAAAAAGGTGTCACAAATTGAACTCCCTTATGGTTAACATTTAACAGGAAAGGAACATCACCTCGATATATAGCTTCTCCAGGCACGAAAAGCATCTCAGGAAACTGACAACTTGCTCCAGGTTGGGGCCGATAGATTCTAGTGCCAAGATCTTCACTGTGCGCAGTTTCAGGGTCAAGCTTGTCAGAATCATTTTCTGGATGACAGACGAACATACATCTTCAAAATTAGAAATAATGTTAATTTGTAGAAGGAGAGGTAGAAGGCGGCTGTTGTACCTGAACGGGTGTGGATCCAATAACAAGTTCGGAGTATTTGTTAGACGAGTAGCCCACCACTCTCAATTTCGGCACAGAAATGACATTGATTCTTGTTGGACCTTCTTGATCAACTACAAGTAATCTCTCAAGTGCAGGTGTGTCCTCAATGACCATACCGTGGTACACATCTTGTGATGTCTTCTTGTCGCACCAGCAACACACATAAATAGTCCGGAGAGTCATGGAGGTGATGTGGAAGCTACTCAACCCATTGATCGCCTGAAGACGAAGGTACTCGAGTGTAGTACAACCACGGAGCAGGCGCTCCATGTCACCGTTTGGGAGGCAGACAGTGACAAGCTCCAGGTGCTTCAATCGTGGTAGAATAAGAGCGGGCGTGTCATTAAGGGGGGGAAATGGCAGTTCCTGAACTTGGCTACGCGCAGCGTGGGCGCGAGGCGGAGTGCGGACGTTGGCAGCGAGCGCATATGCCCATCATCAAAAGTGAGCTCCTCGAGCTGATCTAGGGCGGGGGATCGGAACCAGTCGTCAAGCTTGGCTCGGTCCTTCCTGTTGGAATGGAACTTGCCCATTCTAAGGCCATTGGTTGGGCCAAGGTGACTGCCGAGGATCTTGGAGAACGCATCCAAGCTTTTGCGATAGCCAAGGCAGAGCTCATGGGTGTCGATGAGGTCGAGAGGGGTGGAGTTCCATAGGGGGCGCCACCGCCGGGAAAGGACGGTTGTCCGCGCCCCATATTTGATTGGGAGGAGGGAGATGATGACTGTCAACATATCATCGGGGAGGCTGCTGATGAAGTCTAGGCCTGCTGGAGTCGCTTGCGGTTCTTGCTCGCCCCGACTCCGCTTGTTGGTAGCCCCATTCTCCACCTCCGGAGTCTCCTTGTCAGCGGCGCTTTCTGATAGAAGTGGGAGTACAAGGAATATTTAGTTAAAACAGGACAATAGAAAAGTGTATTGGTAACTAGAAGTTATTAGGTTGGAATATAGTAAGAAAATGGAATAACAATTGGTTGCTTAAATACTACACAGTTCATTTGATATTGCTAGGCAAGTTAACATGCAAATACTTGAAAAGAAAACTTACTTCGAACAAAGTCTGGACGGATGATATCATCGGGGAAGTTAGCATATATCTCATGACCAGGCTCTTTTATGTGCAGTGCAATTTTAGTGCCAGCTTTCAGTACATAAAACTTAGAAATTTCTTTCCAAAGGCTAGTGCCAAAATAGGAGTCACCACGTTCATCAAGTCTTACGGTAGCAACGATTGTAAATCCATGGTTTGTGTTCAGTATGACATCCCTGCAGTCTTGATTTATGTAAAGGGAAAGATTTTGCACTACAGATTCTATTGCATAGCAAGGGACGCGCTGTAGAAAATGGTAGGATTGTTAAAGAAAATATGGTAACATGCAAATATGGGCCCAAATTGAAAGAACTATACAGCAGTTGAAATCGAAGGACAAAAATCTATAATTAAACAGATAGGGTAAACATGATGTCATGGAAATATGAGAGTAATCGAAAGAACAATACATCATTAATTTGCCTAATATAGAAAGAAGAGGGAAGAAAATCCCCTTTGATGTATATGGTGCATGTGGCACCTTTTATCCAAATGTAGCAATATTTAGTATATGTTCAGGAAAGTAGGCCGTGCCAACCGATTTAGAGTGAGATTGAACATACCGCACGCATCCTCAAGTCATCCGGTACGGTGAGATGGAATGTCTGGCAGAGGCCGCAAAGTCCTGATGTGTCCGCGCACTATACACTCTATGAATGAAAGAAAACCCTCAAATCAGCTTGAATAAAAATGAATTCACGGCGATTTTGGCCGGGTGATTAAAGTAGGCAGATGAACTGGGATAAGAGATGAGATAATATCTCATTAAATTAGTTACCTTATTGTTCATGAGAAAGAACCCTCAGTACGGTGGATTCCCCAACCGAGCAGAGCTGGGTCGACTGCGAGCAGCGTCGAGAAAGTCGATGGCGATAGGCGGCGGCAAGCGGAAGTGGCAAAATGCGGTGTGGTTTGCCGGCAGCCTGGCAGCGGCGGCAGGCATCGAGCTAAGTGGTTACCGCCGTGATAGGCGGTGCCATGCATAGACCCGGAGGAGCTTGTGCAGGTGTGAATGGGGACCGGAGGGGGTGGCGGGCGGGGTGAGGGTTTTTTTGACGTGGGGATGGTGAGGGTTTTATTTTTTTAATTGGGTGCTGAGGGTTTTCTGTCCCACAAAGAATTTCGGAGGCAACGGTTTGGTAGAGCCAACCGTGTGTGATTGACGCAACAGGCAAAATGAAAGTCATTGCACATGGTTCCAATTTTCAGAACCGTGTGTGATTGACGTACTACCTCCGTCCTGGTTTATTGGTCCCCTTTGTAATTTGTACCAAATTTTGACCAAATATTTAACTAAGAAATGTTTATGCATGTCACCAAAAATTATATCATTGAACACTATGTTCAAATACGCATCCAACGATATAATTTTTCCTGGCCTGCACTAATATTTTGTCAGTTAAATCTTTGGTCAAAATTTAACACAAATTACAAAGGGGACCAATAAATGAGGACGGAGGTTGATTCCATCAATCGAACTGATTGCATCCATATCCCACGGTTAGACATAAGTAAACATAGATTAAACATACTCAGACATAGATAATAAGCGTACACGTACACAAGCATAGTTCAACCATAAGTACATAGTTCAACCGTCATTAAGCATACTCAAGCATACATAGTTCGATCCCACATCTCATCTCATATGCCAGCACGATCCTGAAGCTTCTCCAAGTACTCGGCGTACGCGCCGTGCGCCATCCTGCGAGAATACTTCTGCTTGAAGGAGCCAACGACCCGTCCTCTTGCATGCACCAGAACACTTTGATACGCGTCATGAAGCTTGTGGTTGCAAAATGGGCATCGATAGCCGCCGTCCCAGGTCCTAATACGCCTGTTATGCATTCCCGCATAAAGCTCCCTCAGGATTTGCCTCTTGTACCTCCTCTAGACATCTTCATCCTCGCTGTCCCACATCGTCAGACAGCACCTATACAAATAGTAAAACAAATTTGGCATCAAATCATTGTTTACATGCCGTGAAGTAGGATTAGGAATTTATGGCTATTTTTTTATACATATCCAGAGATTATGGTTTGATTTTTAAGCACAGTCGTCTATGTACAAACCAATCTTGAAGAAAATAATGGCACAAACATATATGTAGGTCATTCAAAATCAATTGTCAAGTCCTGGCTAGAAATTATTAGCACGAACACTAACCCTAGTTGGATTACTAGCAGAAATCATTTGCAGAGATGAAACAACTAATCACTTATCACTTGTACCATTCAAACAATCAATACACTACACGGGTCTAACGAAACTTACTCAGATTTCATGGATTGGGAGAACATAACCATAGGATTTCTATTCCGAAAAGGGGGAGGCAGGAGTAACCAGAGAAACCCTAGGATCTATTTGACACATAAATGGGTATAGATGACTAACCAGTTGTCCGTCGTCGTCGGAGTTGTCGCCGGAGTGTTCGTCGGAGTCGTCGCCGGGGTCGTCACCCGAGTCGTCACCAGAGTCGGTGTGGAACTCCGCCTCCGGCTGTGGAAGCTCGACGCCGTCGATGACGTCAGGGTGCAGCGATAACTCGCCGGCGGTGACGGCAACCTCTGTCTCCATCTCCACGCCGTCCTTCGGTGCTTCAGCAGCCCCAGCATTGCCACTCCCTCCGATGGGGCGCTTCGGCGGCATCCTCATACACTGACGGCTTTGAGGACTGAGAGCGGCGTCGAGGATGCAAGCGGAGAGAGAGGGTTGTGTGTGTGGTGAGGATGGAGGGTGCGGCCGCTCGGGCGCACCATTAATATGGAGTTGTGGGAGAGAGGCAGGCGGCGGTCAAACCGCTGGCTCGCCTCCCGGTGAGCCTGCGCACTGGACTGCTGGCATGCCTACCGTCATTTCACACAGCTACTCGCACACCTCCCGATGACACTACGCAGCGAGCACGCCTCCGTCAATTCACACACCTACACGCACGCCTCCCGGTCTGCCTGCGCGGCGGACTGCTTGTATGCGTCCCATCAACTCACGCCTGCTCGCACGGCACATGGGTAGTGTGGCGGCATGTATATTGTTTTTCTATTTGGATGATTAATGCTGTCGCTTTATTGCTTAACCGAAGCATGTCACGTATCCATTGTTGGTCTAACGCTCACGGTTCGAATAAATAATCCGTTTGGGATATTGGTTCCCAATTATTAATAATCTCCTGTTTGTAATTAGATAAAGACTACATCAAAACTGGTCTCAAATTTGACAAAAAAAGTACAATGCCACTTTGTATTGGTGTCCATATGACAACACGATAAGTTTCATGAACTTCAAATAAGTTTTGGATGTACTAGAATTTAAAAATCAAGATTCTCAATGTTTGAAATTTCTTGCACGGGGAGTAAACATGCACCCAGTGAGACACATGTGTTTTTGCAATCCATTTAGGTGCACTATCACGTGTGCATGTAGCTGAAATTTAGTTTTTGCACATTATACCTGTAGAAAATCAATCAATGTACTAAAACATCTTAATGATCTCTGTTTCTTTCGAAATTAAAACATCCCTCCTTTGGTAACATATGTTCACCACGGGATAATTTAACATGCATCGTAGTTGCGGTGGATTCGCGGTGTGTGTGTGGGTGTGTGCGTCTGGGGGTGGCGGGTGGCTCGCAATACACTACGAGTTGTGAGCCACCATGTGGGTTGGCCGTTTTGTTAGGCAGGTGCCACATCAGAGTCGTGAATTTGTTATTTAAAACATTACACAACCCTTTCATACATACATGTTTTGGCCACATGAAGTCGATGGTTGTCCTACACGACACTCGATACTCGCGTGCGATGCTTTCTGTGGGCCCGCGAGGTCGTCGTCCATCACTTTGACGAACAGCCGGCAGTGAGGTTAATTTGACCAGCAAGGTAGAATCTTTTTTCTTTGTGCTATGGTGGGAGTATATATATAGTACGCATCGAAGAGGTGGGAGGGGACTAGCATATATACTATACGTACGCGTCCGTGAACAAGTACACCTCACTCAGTGTCGGGACTTTTTGGTTCCGAGGCACGTGCCACATCAAAGTTGTGAAATTGGCTATTCAAACATCAGACAACACCTCTTTGGGCCACATGCATGCAGGCGATGGTTATCCTAGCTAGGATACTCACGTGTGACACTTCCATCTGTGGGCCCACGAGGCCATCGTCGATGCATGCATCACTTTGACCTACATCGGGAGAGGTTAATTAATTTCACCATCGAGGAGGATTCTTTTTGGGTTGTATTACGGTAGGAGCATATAGTATGTGTCGAAGAGGGGGAAGGGGACCATCATATGTAGTATGCTTCATGAACCTCGCTCTGTGTGGGGGCTTTACGGTTTTTGAGGCATGTGGCACATCAAAGTTGTGCATTTTGGGTATTCAACATATGTTTGGCCCACATGCAAAGCGATGGTGGTTGTCCTCTCGCACCCACTTAAGCAGTTATCAGCGATATCGAAGCTTTCTATCTGTGGGCCCGCTTGGTCCATCACTACCTTTTGCCTGACAATGAGAGAGGTTAATTTGACTTAGGAGGGGATTATTTTTTTGTTTGTAATACGGTATATATATATAGGTCATGCTCTGGGCTGACATGATACAGTTTGAGCACACACACATGCATGTGTACGCATGAATCCCTCCCATCGAGTCGAAGTGGCTAGTACAATGACACGTCATGAACCGATCTCGCTCTGTGTGGGGACTGTACGATTTTCGACGCACGCGCCACATCAATGTTGTGAAATGGTATTCAAACATGCATGCACACATCACCTCCATACATATGCATGTAGTGGTTGTCTTCGAACGGTACACTCCCTCGCGTGGTTATCGGCGACAAGACTATATATTCGTGGGCCCGCGTGGACATCCATGATCACCTTGAGCGACAACAAGATAGGTTACCATGGCGGATTCTTCCTTTGGTTCGTGTTATCGTAGTATAGGTCATGGTGAGATTCAGACCTAATTTAAGTTTGAGCGCATATACTATGCACGCATGCATGCATGAATCCCCATCGTTGGCTTGAAGTGTGGTGTGACATACATATGCATCGTCAACCTAACCCTCACTCAATGTGGGGATTTCTAGTTCGAAAGCACGGTGCCACATCAAAGTTGTTCCATTGTGTATTCAAAAAGACACCTCTCCATACATATGTTTGGGCCACACGCATGCAGTGGTTGTCTTCGGGGACTAGCTACTTGCGTGATTATTGGCGAGCTAGCCCATCTCCGGGGTCGCATGGACGGCCATCACTTTGACCAACAACAAGAGAGAGGTTGTATGACCAAGGTGGATTATTCTTGGTCCGTTTTACGATCCATCTTGGTGAAATGCCTCTCTGGCCCGCCGACTGAAAGTGGGTGTGTGTGTGGGGGGGGGGGGCTGCTACTTCTCACTTTGCTAGGTGAACCTCAGTTGGGGGGGCATGCATTCATAGCTTAGGATTCCCTTCGTGCCGACACGAGGGGGGCAAGCAATACCATGCGCTTTGCGAGATAGGTGCCACATCGAAGTTGCATTTGGTATTTGAACATCAAACCACCCTTTTCATACATAAATTTGATCCACATGCAAGTGTGTTCGTGTTCTAACCCTCTCCCGTGTCATTTTTTGCCAAATTTGTGAACATTAGACAAGTCGGATGATGCAATAGACACGGTTCACTCAAACTAACCATGTGCCACGCCGGTGCCCCTGTCACGCACATCCGCACAGTACATTGGGCTCCACGAGGCTTCCCCTCTGAAAAATATCTACCCGCCTGCAGCATTTTTCTGTTTGATAACACACAGTTATTATGTTTCGACCGTGTGTGATGTTTCTTGTTCCCAATCCCACCTGCATCCCTCGAAAATATCTGCCCGCCTCGAGGGTTTTTCTGTTTCATAACACATGGTTGTTATCTCCGGACCGTGTGCAATGCACCATCATCAAAATTTTCAATAGCCCCGGCATTTCACTCCCGCGTTTGACTCCTGCGTAGTAAAAATTTCAGTACCCGCGTCATTTCCTCAAACACACCCCCGCCCCCTCTCTCCACACACACACACACACACGCACCAAAACCTCCTCGGGCGCGCGCGCGCACACACACACACCCCCTCCCTCGCTTGAAACCCCAGCAAGGTCCCCGCCGCCGCCGCCGCAAGGCCTCTATTGTCAACATCTGCCGGTTTTCCTGTGCAGCTTACCCACCGATCTCCATACCCAGGCCGCCCTGAGTTTCTTAGATGACGCCTGCCAAATGCCCCCTTTCCCACAGATCCCCATCCCCCACTCCAGAGCATCATTGCCTAAGCCCGGCTACACTTCCCGTGGAGCTCGAGGAGTGACTAGCCCAAAAGTGGTGTATCGCGGTCTCTCCACCCGACGTCGCCGAGGAAGCTGACGACCATTACTGGCCGCAAGCACTCAATCAACGGGCTAGAGTATGCGGGTATGTTGCGGACGCCGGCTACGACATCGAGGTCGTCGACAGTGATGGCCTGAGGTGGGCTATGTCACAGGTTAAGTGGCCCACCCCCAACCCCTGGGGTTCAACCGCCGTCGATCTCATCCATGGCCCTGCCGCTGATCTCCTCTGGCTCACTATCAAGAATTTTCCATCCTACATCGCCATCGAGCCCCTTTTGTCATTTCAGAAGGACACGTTCTGCGATGCTGGCTTGGGATCCACAGCTTCCAAGTCCGACCTCATCGACGGCAACCACGAGGAGGGCACCCTCTTCGGCTCTTCCAAGGGGAAAGAGCCCATCTACTCTTCCAAGGGGAAAGAGCTCGTCTGCGACATCAGGAAGGGCACCCTACAGCCGTGCTCTTCCAAGGGGAAGGAGCCCATCGGCGACAACATGGAGCGCATCCAGGGTCCGTGCTCTTCCCACGGGAACGAGCCCATCTGTGACAAGTGAGGAAACCCATGATTTGTTTTACCGTGCCTCTTCATAGGGGGAACCCATGATTTGTTTTGTCGAGTCCCTTTTGTAGTGTAGTGAGAATATGTCTAGTTTTAATTGCTATATTTGGTTGTTTGCAGTATGCCTTGTTTATTTCAGTTGTTCACAATGTGATGCTCTATATGTGCAATTCTTTATTGTGCAGTACATTTCACCAATCCAGTTTTAAACATACCGATAGGAATGCATATATTTGCTTGCTGTTAAGCCTGTTATAGCTAGCATATGCCTCTTTTAAAGTTTTTTGGTTGTTCGATTGTTTGTAGTTAGCATACGTCCAATTTCAAATGCTATCTTTGGTTGTTCGTAGTATGCCTTGTTTATTCCAGTTATTCACAACGTGATGTTCTATATGTGCAAGTATGAACTGTGCAGTTCAATTTCATCAATACCAGTTTCAACAATACCACTATGAATGACTACATTTGGTTGCTGCATCTTGTAGTTAACATGCCTTTCCATTTTTATTTAACAATAACCAGTGTACTTAGACCGGCACAATACCAGTTTGAATGACTATGTTTGCTTGTTGTTAAATGTTAGGCCTGTTGCAGTTAACACACCTTTCCACTTGTTTTGCTTTACTAGCATGCTTAAACCTGCACACTGAAGCTATCTTTTGGAGATTATTTTGTCTGCCATGGATAATTTTGGTTGATGTTTAGCCTGTTGTGCTTAACATGCCTCTCGATGTACCTACACAGGATAATTTTGGGAATGGCTGCTGTTTTCCATCGAGGTTAGTTTCATCTCATGGCTTATATATACTCACTGTTCAGGATATCGGTAGCTGGTACCATATAGGCCGGGGCCTGATAAGGGACTAATCGGTGAATCGGACTTTTAACTGAATATATCTGTAACCCATTTATCGTTAGGTTAACTAGGGCCATATGTAATATATCTGAGGCTACATAGCAACATGCACTATACTTAATGTCTAAATATGCAATCCTAGGCTACATAGCAACAAGGAAGAGTGTTACCTTAATGTTCTAATGATGTCTAGATATACGTAGAACAGCAGCAGCAACAACAACAACAACACATCCCTGTTGGGATACTCAACTTAGCTAGAGGTTGGAGTTAGTTTCTAGCTCATGACTAACCCTGAACTAACTCCATCCAAAGAGGTGTTTGGATGACAGGTTTAGATTGACAATAAATGCACTAGGAGAACTAGCTCCAATTAGCACCTCTTGGGTTGGATAATTTTTTTGGGTGGGTTAGATGCAACTAGCTCAAACTAGCCCTCATGTTTGGATATACTTTAGGGCTATTTGAGCCCGAACTAGCTCAAACTAACTCTAACCCATGGATACAACAGCAGTTAATCAGCCGATAATTTGTAAGAATGCAATAAACTCCTTCCGGCCCATAATATAAGATGTTAATTCATCTAATATGTGAGTATATTGGATGTTATAAGATATTATAAAAGAGTGTTGTACTACATCATTGTGCAATTGTTGTTTAGCTTCTAATATTAACTTGGTGCTTTTAGGTAGATATGTCATTGCTAAAGATCCACGCTTCGACCCTTTCTGCGTATGGGGAAATGAGATATCGATGAACCAGTATCAAGTGAGGAAGCTGATAAAGATTGTTAGTAAAATGGGTCAAAAGATGGCAATTAAACTATTTGTTTACACTTTATCCAAGAGAACAGCGAACTGCAGGATGGTAAGTAAGAACTCTGCAGCCTTCTTTTTACTGCCCATAATGAGTTGTGTTAGATGACAATGTCTGAATCTTTTTCCTTTGCAGTGGTTCCCAAAGCAGTTTACTCAAGATTACCTCTCAAACTACATGATTGGTGGGCATGCAAAGGTTAAAGTATTTCTACCAGAACATGATGATTATCTAGATGTTTTCATGAAGACCGTGAAGGATGGGCGGTCGGCCATCACAAGGGGTTGGACTAGAGTCGTGTGTGCCTTCTGCATGGAGGAGGGCATAATATGGGCATTCCGCTTCACCTTGTTCAGCAACCAGAATGTATTTCGCCTCTTTCTTTACCATCTTTAATAGTACAAGTATACAACTATGGTTCATCATTCTTTATTTGGTTCTTATGTAATTCTTGAACATATGTACCTATGAATCGAATAATGCATTGGTTGTTTGAACCTGATGGAGATGAATAAAGCTATAGCATACATTCAAGTTCAAATTCAAATCCGGTACAATTTGAAATAGCAGCAATTAAATTACGGTGAAATTACGCTCTCCAGGTCGTTACGGCACACACGGTTGGTAAAACACAAACGTTTGCGATATACACCATAATCTGACAAGGTTCATAGAGAGGAAACGTGTGCAAGCATGCACACAATTGCCGTTTGCAAAGCGTGTGCGATGTCAGACAATATCACAAACGGTGTGGGTAAACTAAATGTTTGTGATAGTTGCCCTATCGTACATGATTCGCAACCATGAACTGTTTCTGATGAAGTATGCATCGTAAACGTTACACCACAGAATAGTGTGTGCAATAGTTGTCGTGTACGACAATGTTACGATGGTCCGACGTTTTGTAATCCTGTCCGACACTCGTACGACGATTAGCTAATCTTCTTAATTAGTTATCGCATACGGTTTGGGAAAAGCGAATGTGTGTGATTGTCTGCTTATCATACACGTTCTATAATAATGAACCGTTTGTGATGGGCCGCGCATCGTAAACGTAGCACCACAGAATACCGACTGCGATGGCAATGCGAGCACAAATGAGTAGGAGTACTGTATATGCATCTTGGCTCCCTATCCCAGATGGTTTCTGGGTCGTGTGGGAAGGACCCCCCTATCGCCCACACTCACTTGGTGATGGTTCCAAATGTCGTCGCGGAAAGGGGTTAAAAACCGTTTGTATAGCACCTCGCTGTACCAGTGAGTAATCCCATGTGTAAAAACTAATGATATCTCGAGAAAGAGGAGAGATAAGGTGAGGAGGAGTGGGGCGTGGTGGTGATTGGTGGTCGGACTGAGCGGAGGCATGGGGATGGACGACGCCGGCAGCGACCACCATGCCAGTTTGTTCCAGAGGCTTCCTTTTTTAATTGCTCAACAGTGAAGTTGTGGGAGATAAGGATGAACGAGGGAAGGCCTTGTCTGCAAATGTGGAGAGAGGTGCGGTTATCTTTTAGTTTAATTTCTATCCATTAGATATAGATCGGACAGTCTATATTGCAAGATGGCAGGCATACCATCATCACCAACTCGGTTTTTTTATAACAGAAGAGATATAAGTATGGAGATACAAATGTATTATCGATACTTGTTTCCATAAACTTGGATCTACATTCTATTCAACGGCTGAGCATGTGGGGCCTTAGCACGATGACTTCTCGACTGTGTAATACAAAGGTTTTCCCGTCACCGATAAGGAGGGGATGACGGCGGCGCGCTTTCGGCTTGCTCTAGTCCTAGTAGTCATACTAGGTGGTCTACGCACGTATAGATTTATTCTTTTTCACGTCTCATGTTCGCCGAACTGCAATGACTGTTGATGAATAGACGGTAAGTTATTCACGGGAAAACCTTTGTTGAGCGTGTTAGAGAGAGAGAGAGAGAGACAACGTGTGTGAGAGAGAGAGAGAGAGATAGCGTGCGTGTGTGATATGTGTAGAGACTGAGGCAATGATAAGAGATTCTTTGTGTCTCTGTGTGTGGAGGATAGAGAGAGACATGCGCATGGGGCTTTGTGTTGTGTAACGTGGAGACACATACACATAATCAGAGAGTGATTGTGTGAGATACACATGCGGACATGCGGAGAGATGTGTGAGTTAGAGAGATGGAGAATTTTGGTGTGCATGTGAGGTAGAGAGAGGGGGGGGGGGATATATACATACCTAGAGCTGGAGAGAATATGCAAGGGTGTGTGTCTTAAAAGAAGGATCCAGATAGATGGGTGTTTGTGCGTGTCTGTGTGTGTTTGTGCGCGCGTGTGTGTGTGAGAGGGAGTGTGTGTATGTGGAGAAGAGAGACCACTAATGATATAAACCTAGTAGGGAAGGGGGAATGGTGTGACATGTGTGTCAAAGAAAGACAAAGGCATGTGTAGTAGCGGGATAGCATGGGTGCGGGCGGGGAGCAGACTATTTGGAAAAGACACTGAGTGTGTGTGGGAGAGGGGTGTGAGAGTGAGAGAGAGAGCTAGCGAGGGAGAGAGAGAGGAAGAGAGGGGGAGAGAGAGGGGTCGTT
Organism: Thinopyrum elongatum; assembly: GCA_011799875.1. NCBI lineage: Eukaryota > Viridiplantae > Streptophyta > Magnoliopsida > Poales > Poaceae > Thinopyrum > Thinopyrum elongatum. The sequence continues at coordinate 151,539,667 of CM022301.1, forward strand.
TATGTGCGGAAGTGGCGTATAGATAGGGAGACAAGGTTGATGTTGTTCGAAAGTGGCCTATGTACGGAGACGCAAGGGAAGCGAGTCATCGTGTGTGTGATAGAGACTTCATGAGAGATCTAGAATAGATGGTGTAAAGAACAACATGCGAGATTGAGAACGATGATACATTAGGGAGCTATGGAAAGAGTCATGACATATATGTATATAGGGAAGGAGCTGGGGCGGGTCCGCATGTGGGAGAGATAGAAAGAGGGGAGTGGTGCACAAGGAGACAATGGGTGCTTTTTTGCAGTGGGGGTGGTGAGTGAGGTGAGTGTGCGAGAACCACATAACTAGGGAGATAGACGTTTGGGGGTGATGTTTTGTGTGTATGGGAAAGATACACTCTATATAGTGCGTGTGCTTGGGAAAGCGAGATGCCGGGAGACCTAGAGAGTGGGGGAAGAGATGTGTGCATGCCCGAGAGACAAAGTGATAGAGACCTATATTGGGGTCCGGACTTTAGAAGAGAGGGGGGGGGGGGGGGGGTGTTTAATGTGCTCCTGTGTTCGTGTCTGGGGGAGGAACGACTTCTAGGGGGGGACGGGGTGGGTGGCTTCAGATAAAGAGTGAGGTTTCTATATTTGAGAAACTTTAGCGTAATTGAGATATATATGGTCAATAGTGTGTGCACTCATGGTTGATCAATTTGTTTCACAGTTTGGACTATGAGATAACGATACTTTTGAACATGCGTGATATACTTTGAAGTACCAGAATTACAAACCTAAGATTGGAATTTTGGAATTCGACTCCATCATTAGCTTTTGTAATTCATTTAAACAGAGGTACATTTTTTAAGCCGGGATTTCGTGATTTCAAATTCATATATCAAACCTAGAGATATATACATACGGGCATGTTCAAACTTTATAATCATCCACTTTATTCATATACATACACATTTTTGTTTTTGTCATCATATTTAGGATAAACACATTTGGAATTTCATTTGAATTGGACCATATGATGGTATTTGCTTCCACTAGCTCAATGATCCATATTTGAATTGAATGGACAATCTAAGTTTCGAGTTGGAGACATTGATTTTCGAAACTTGCACTTTTTTTTGCGTGCAAAACAAATAAATTCTCGGCCATGATATCATAGTCGGCTGTACAAGAGCAGAACACTTAATTTCAGGCGCCAAAAGCTTTCAAACTTCCCGCTCACATCGAAATATCTCGCGCCCGAAAGTTTAGCCCTGCGATATTCCTGTTTTACCCCTGCCACATGAACGGAAAAGGGCTGCTTTGTTAACTCCATAGTTTTCCCCTCTTTGCTCCCAACATTCTTCCCAGAGCCCCTCCCCTTCCCCTCCCCGCCCCCCCAACCACACCAAGCTGCCGAATCTAGTCCTCCGCCGCAACGGTGGACCTCACACCCCGCCGGATCTACCTTCCGCACCTTGGAACCCCCAACTGCCAACTCACCACTTCACCGGAGCCGTTTCAGTGACTGGCTTGTCCACCTCTCCAGATCTCCTTGACCGCCATCATGGTCCACCGCACCGGATCTTCTTCACCGGTGCCCTCGTCCACCACAGTGTAGGCCCTTCACCGATTCCCTCGTCCGCCCCATCGCTGGCCCTTCATACAAGCCCTTATCCGCCGCAACAGATCCGCCTCATCGAAAGCACTGTACACCACGCCGGATGTGCTTCGCCGATGCCTTCATCCACTGCACCAGACCCGCTCCACGGACACCATATTCAACTCCACCGACCCTACTTTACTGATGCCGCAGCCTCATCAGGTTATTTCGATTTGTACTCCTTCAGTTTTTCTCTTCTTTATCATGGAACTGTTCACTTACCACAGATGAGCTTTCTTGTATGTGGACAAGCGCCGCAATCGAAGCACTGGAGCCGCTTCAGCAACGGCGACAGCCGGCCCAAACTCAACCGCAACACGAGCACCATCGACGATCCTTAGCTATCAAGTATGACAACGATACCCATACGCCGCCGAGAATCAGGTACTATTATCCAACGGCCGGTGCCTACGTTCACTTTTTTAGCATAAGCACCGCACCTTTGAATTTCTTCAGGGCATCATTCAATTTTTTATGAGACGCGTTATTCTGCTTGCACCTGTAGGGCCATATTTGTGGCAGTGAACATGTTACATGTGCTAAATTACAAACCAGTGCACATATAGTTACAATGCTTTTGTTTTGTCCTAAGTATTACTGTACTTCCTAGATATCACTGCCTACTATTTTACTTCTTGCATGCTATATTTATGATATTGGTGTTGTTCTGATGCCACCTGTTGGTTCCATCAGACTGCTTCATGTTCTCTATGGTTAATTACACATCAGCAAACTAGCATGTGGTTCCGCTGCTTTTTGTTCGTTTTACCCTACATTTTCTGATGCTAGCTATTACATCACTGCTCCGAGCCTCTGTTTATTACTTTTTTGTGCGTTCTTGATCTTCCCAAGTTGCATGACTAATTTGATGCTTCTATTAATTATGGAGCTGCCAACCCCATCAAGCAAAATATTTGTTCTTTTGGGGTTGGCACCTCGAACAAGCATAAAAATAGAGTGAAGCACATATGTTGTCATGTAAGCACACACCCTTCTTTCATTAGTTTAGATGAACCATTGATGATCAATTTGAACCTGTGCATGTGATTAAAATTAATTTTACCTAAATAGAGGGTGCAGAATAAACTACAACAACTAGATTTGCAACCACGGGATGCTTACGATATCTTCAAAGAACATTGCAACAGCAGCGAGGCTTCACAGCAACATATGGTAAGCCAGTGTGTTTTAGTACATGTGAAATGTAATGCTTGTGGGCTGCTTTCTTGGCTTGTGCCCTCAACCTGTAATCCTATAGAATTACAAATAGTTCAGTTGTCTGCTTTGCTGTATTGCTTGATGCGAATGCTTGTTTGTTACTTGTTAGGCTATACCTGAGTTGGCCAATATGTCAGCAGTGCCTGCTATACTATCGTAAAGAAATGCATGCCTAGTTCATTTGACTCCTTAACTTTTCCTATGAACTTCATCACAACACTGTCTTCGTAGTTTATATGAGGCCACACTGTTAAGTGCTTTCTCAGATTATTTCAACTGCTTAGATGCCTTGGCAACTTAAATATAGCGGTGGTACACTCCCTTTCAACTAGGGATGTCAACTGGGTCCTGTTTAATCCTGATTAAAGTCCACTAGTGGTATGATAGGTCAAAAGAGTTTTTGTTTTTTGAGGAAAATGAACTAGCGAGCTAGCAAAAACTAACTAGATGTGACTGGCGGATGCCGTTTATTTGCCACTTACATCCCTAGTTTCATCTTACCATTTTAATTTCTTTTCGGCTGATGCTGCTTCGAACCATTTAAATATAGCTTGCCATGCTCGGCAATAATTCGTATGTCGTTTACCATGTAAGCTTACTGCCTGGATTATGCGATAACTATCTCTTACTTATGTCCAGTGAAAACCTTTCAGGATGTCGTTCACACTAGGACACAATGTACAACCCCAGAATCTATTTGTGGAAGCAGTGCGCCATCCATGTTACCAGATGGTAGCAGTTCAGAGGCAACACCGCCGGAGAGCAGTCTAAGCACAGATATTATAGTTCTTGAGGCAGAAAGAGATGGTGTGGCTGCCATGAATGAGGTAATCTTGATCTTGAGGCTGGAAATTATGCAATTAGCTACACTCATTATGCAAGCAACCCAAGAATTGGAGGAAGTAAGAATGTTGCATTTGACGACGGAGGAGGTCCTGCTGCTTCTGCTATCTGAAGCCCAGGGTAATCCCAGTTCTTCTTTAGATACCAGTTGAAATTGTCATTAGATTAGTATACTTGCATGTTGTGTCATGTCTCTGAATGGATTATGTTGTAAGACCCCCTATGTTGTCCATGTGTTGTAATGATCTGAATTTTTTAGGCGAGGTAATCCTCAGTACTTGTATGATTGACAAAAGGTGAACTGTTTTTCGTGTGAGCATATTGTATTGGATGAAAGAACTGTTTGACTCAAAGTGTATCCAACCTTCTGAATTCGAAGATCACTGCATTTCTAAATCATATTCATATATAAAGGTGGAATAAATCTTTGCCGTGGTTTTGAAGAAATAAATAACAAAACGTAGAATGATGTATGCATATTCGTAATCGAATACAAATTGGATTTGAATTTAGTTGCCAGGGCCCAGGGTAAATGTGAATGCTAATTCTCCCAAATTTTGAACGAAGCGGCAAAACACCCACTATCATTTGTCGGCTGCCCGAAGCAAGTGTTTGTGAGATGGAAATTACTATCTACTCCTGACACTTCACATCCTGATCGACCCGATTTCCACTGCTGTCGATAGGGGTAGACTAGTAACTTCAATCAGACATGACATGACCGCCTCTGAGCCCATTCAGACAGGTGGGCGCCAAACATGGGCGGCAAAACACATTTGATTCAAGCTTGTCCGAAAGACCTGTGTCTCTCCCTCCATTTCCCCATTCATACACGATGGGTGGCAAAACAAACTCTCCTCGTCCGAAATCGATGTAGGCAAATATTTTAAATAGGGGCAGATGTGTAACTTCCCTCAGACGTGACACAACTGCCCTACCTGTCAGCCCCATTCATACACCGTGGGTGGCAAAACACCCTCTCCTCGCCCGAAATTGCTACCGGCAAATATTGGGGAGATGCGAGATTACCGTCCTATCTCCAACCGATGAGATGTCCGAAATTTTAAACGGGGGATAAGTTCGTAACTTTCCCACATTTTAGACAAGCGCGTCCCAAAGTTTGAGATCCCCCCATCCCCCTCCATTTCCCCATTCATACACCATCGGCACCATAACAACCTCCCCACTCCGGCCAGCCTCCTCTGTCCGCCACCCCATCCTCCACCTTGCCGGAGCCGCTACCCCTGCCCCGTCATCCACTGCAAGAGATGGACGTCTCTCATCCAGGGCGCCGGACCAGGATCCTTTCATCGCACCCTCTCGCTTCATCGGCACCATCGTCCACCTTGCCGTTGCCGCTCCTACGACCGCCTCGTCCACGGCAACAGGACTTATCCCCCGACCCGGCCGTCTGCCGTCTAAAGTCTTCTTCTGCGCCGCCGACAGCCATCGCACCCGCAACACCCTCAACGTATCAGCAGGGGCCTACACGGCGTCGCAAGATAGGTGGTACTCTTTCATATCTGCTTAAGTTATTGATCTCACCCGAAAAATAGATCGTAACTTGTTTACTATACTTTTCTTGTCCGTACCAAATCATAGTGGCTAGTTGAAAGCAAACATTGGTTGCAAAGTAGCCTTTGTCCGGTTTGCACCTTCAGATCTGCCATGTCACAGTAACTATACTCGTAAAGCTTATGGTTTTCCCCCTTTATATTCACTACCATCATCGTAGGTGCTTCGTGTCATGCTAGCACTGCTCCTCAAGACCTCAACCCATCAAGCGAAATAACATGCCACTCATAATTCCAAAGCTTAGTTGTTAAAATACGAATCTGATATGATGCTCATATTACTAAAATAGAGAGCGTTTAATTGGTTAGCTAATGTTCCTATATTCGTTTTGAAAAGCATGTGCGCCACATATAGAGAGACAGCAGGGATTTGCATTTCTTTGTGCACTCTGGTTCATCATGGGTGGGCAACGCACATTGTATTATCTAACTAGCAACATGCCCATGCGTTGCACGGAACATCAAGATGCATTTGTATGAGTAGTTTATCTTGTGGGAGAAAAGGATGAACGTGGGAAGGCCTTATTTGCAAATGTGGAGAGGGTGTGGGTATCTTTTTGCAAAATTGCCATAGTTTCCTTCCTATCCGTCAGATATAAATTGGACGGCCTATATTGCAGGATGGCAGGCACACCATCATCACCAACTCTGTTTTTTTTATAAAAGTAGATAGATAGAGATAAGAGTATAAGAGTAGAGAAAAAAGTAGAGAAATCTGCTTGCTCTTTGTTATCATGTTCCTCTTCTGTTCTTCTAAATAAGTATATTACTTCCTCCGTTCCTAAACTACCTTGGGTGCGTGCGTGTATTCTGGTGGCGTGCGTTTGTAATGGGTGTTGTTCATCGTTGCTTTATTTATAAAGCGGGGCGAAAGCCTTTTTCGGTAAAACATAAGTCTTTAGATATTCCAATAAGAACTACATACGGATGTATATAGACATATTTTAGAGTGTACATTCACTCATTTTGCTCCGTATGTAGTCCCCATTCGAATCTCTAAGAGATTTATATTTAAGAACGGAGGGAGTAGTACAGTATGTTCCTTGTCGGGAAGTGGAGCAGGGACATTTACTGTCGACGGGTCTATTGGGTCAGTTCAGATGGATGCTTTCAACGATTCTAGATGGTCTACCATAATATCCGAGAAATCCTGGGAGCTATGTCGTCTTTGATAGTCTAGACTGATAGTAACAATATTGTGCCTTCAGTTGAATAGAGCTGCCCCTTTTGGGGCTGAAGCCTTTCTGAACCCTTTCTTGCCATACCGGCAATACAAGCCCATATGGTCCAGCTAGTTCCATTTTCCAGATTTTCCTCTTGATGCTTAGGGTTTTCCCCTTTTATCTACCCTACTATGATCTGCGTAGGTGCTTTCTGTCGTACTAGCAGTACTCCACCCTTCAAGCTAAACAACACAACACTCATAATTCTAAAGCTTAGTTGTTCAAATATGATTGTGATATGATACTGATATTAGTTAATAGACGCATTTAATTGGTTAGCTAAAGGTCCCACTTGAGTTTCCAAATGCATGTCGCGACATATAGAGAGACAGCAGAATTGCATTTCTTTGTCACTTGTTGAATGTACTTTCTTGTCCATACCAAATCTTAGTTGTTATTTCAAAGCAAACATCGGTTGCTAACTACCCTTTGCACGGTTTGCAGCTTCAGATCTGCCATCCCACGGCCACGGTCAACACTATACTCATCATGCTTACGGTTTCCCCATTTTATGATGACCACGATCAGCCTACGTGGTTCGTGTCGTAATAGCACTGCTCCACCCATCGAGCTAAACAAGCTTAGTTGTACAAATTCGAATCTGATATTATGCTGATATTAGTAAAAATGAGACATGTTTAATTGGTCAGCTAAATGTTCCTACTTTAGTTTTGAAATGCATGTGAGCCACATATGGAGAGACCGGAAGGAATAGTATTTCTCTGTGCGCTCTGGTTCATCATGGGTGGGCAACAGACATTGTATAGAAAGACTTGTAATATCTTCAATCTGCTTGCTCTTCTGCTCTTCTTTAACATGATCCTATTCTCTTCTTTAATAAGTATGTTCCTTGTTGGGAAGAGTAGCAGAGACATTTGCGGTCGACTGGTTAGGTCGAGTTGTTCTCCCTTAGTATATTCTGAATCTGTCAGGTCAGGTCGACTTGTTCTTCTTTACTATATGTTGAAGCTGTCATCTGCGAAGTATCATCACTTCTGGAGCTCTCATATTTTGAGTAGTAGGCCACATTATATTAATGCACACACCAAATTACAGCATGCATGGCATCTCTCAGAAGAATTGCAGAGATAGCACAAAGGGGTTTACAGGGAGGCAGTATTGGATTAGAATCACTTATGCATTACAAAGATAATCTCACTTGTTTTTATGTTTTCATGCATGTCAGGTATTGAACATGATCAAAATGAATATGAGAATGGGCGCACGAGAGGAATATTGCGGAACAATCCACTGGCTAACAAACTTGGCATGGTGGAGGATGGCCTATCTTATTCACCCATCAAGGTGCTTGCTCTAACTTGGAAAGGTTGTATTGGTCGCACATATTTTGCATATGACCTCTTGCATTACTTCTACTTTGTTAAACCACCATCTGCTTAGTTTAAGCATCATATATCAGTATATGCTATACCTATCCATTTTCTGTACCTATTCCATGTGTCATCATACTATGTTTTTCCAGTCAAATGTTGTTCTTTCGTAATAGATGTCCAAAAGGAAGAGGGTGAGTGCAGATCCTCAAGGAGTACAAACTAGGTATTTGGAAAAGGTAGTGATAGTTGTTAAATCAGATAGATCAGCAGCCACAGAAAACACAGGCCCAACTGTACCACACTTTACCCCTACTCCACTGGCCAAACCCCTATTAGAACTACAAAGAGCACAGTGTCAGCTACTGTCTATGATATCAATTCAACATTTGAACTCCTAAATTTCTACATGTGCCTTACCTTCTCTCTTGTATGAAAACTAATTTCAGATGAATCTCCTTTCTCAAAGGATCATAGGATCTCACAACAATACTGGGCATTGCATTGCTCTTGTCAGTACCTCTTGCCCTTTGTTAGCATACTTACACTCATTGCTGTTTGATTATGTAGCATCACTGTAAATGTTCGCTTCTTTATCCTCCCTTTGCTGGAAATTATAAGATCTATATTTACTCTTAGATAAATGTAGAATTAACACAATGGTTATGAAGTTTTGGATTGCTCATGTAAGTACCTGTTGTCATGTACTCCCTCTGTATCGAATTAATTGTTGCTCAATTGGATGTATTTAGAACTTAATAGTGCTAGATACATCCATTTGAGCGACAAGTAATAACGGACGGTGGTAGTATTACTGTACTTGCGTTGCGAGATAGTTGATTGTCTAGCATTACTCTGCATCTTATCTGTCCTGCCCTCCACTTTCTCCAAATTATCAGATCTACATTTACTCTTACCAAAATGTTGAATAAAGCCAATGCCACTGCACACGTTGACGTCTGCATTCCTCTTGTCAGTACCTTTTGCCTTGTAATATTGTACTTAATTAATTGCTATTTGATTATGTATCATCACTCTGCACCTGAGCTTCATTATCATCTATTTCTTCCAATATTATTTGATCTATATTTACTCTTTACAAAATGTAGAATAATGGCAACGCTTATAAAGAAGTTTCTTTGCGGAATTTATTGAATTATCCTTCCACTAACATGGAGAAGGGCTTTGTCCAGCCCGTGTTAACATGTAATGTAAGTTCATCCTTCTCAAGCCTTCAAACTTTGTTCTAGTATAGATTTGGATAGGCATCATTTCCTCCACTGCTGTTTACTTTGGTGTTTACATCTGATTGGATGTTTGCAACAACTACCAGTTTTAAATTGTAGTTGTAAAAACATGTTCCTTATGCAGAACATATCCATTTATTTGCTTATATAATTGTGAAACCTGTTATGTGTCTCCTTGTTTCTCTTTCAGAGTCATATCTCTTATGCCAGGCAGAACTTTAAGGAAGATAGTGAGCCAAACCATCTTGAAGAGAGCAAGATGACCCCAAGGTCATGTCTTGATGAAGACAGTGAGTTGAAGCTACTCACCAGTAGCTGTGAGACAACCTCTGTGCAGTTGCTGCCTCAATCAGTTCGACTTCTTCAGTCTCAACTTAAAGCGGAAAGGCTTGCTTCAGCTCAGCTCCGACTTGATGTCAATGATGCAAAGAAGATCTCAGAGGACTGCCTTGTGGGCTTTGGTGCTATACAGCTAGGGATAGAGCATCTATCATTGACACAACTGAGGTCTCATCAGCTTGCGGTGCACGTCCAATCCAGGCCCAATGCCTTTTGAAGTGCTCTCAGTTTTGTATATTCTTTTGTCGGCGCGTTTATATGCACTGGTGGCGACCTTTGATGCCCAGTGTATGTAATCCATGGTCACGTTGTGCTTTATTATCACCGGTGGCGAACTTTGATGCCCAGTGGATGTAATATGCCGTAATTTATTTATTGTATAGTCTATGTTTATTCTTGGTCGGTATGCTATAATTTAGGCCGGAAGCTTCAATGGATCTCAATGTTGTCGGTCTTCAGGCCGGCCCATAACTCGCTATATATGGGCCAAAACGTGGGCCTATAATCATCTTGGGCCATTACCATGTCTAAACGTATAGTAGTTTTCCACCTTTAACAGGCTGAGTAAAGTTCTGGCCAGCTGGGCCAAAGAATACCATGGGCTTTTAACAGGCTAAAAACTAGATTGGGCTAGCGTTGAGACAAAAAATTCACGGGCCAATACAGGCCGAAACTGCCTAAGGCCCATGTTTGGCCCAAATAGAACGAGCCGTTAACAGGCCAAAATATATCTCGGGCCCTGTTTGGCCCAATAAAATTTTGGGCTTTAAGTAGGCCGGTATCAACGCGGGCCATAGGCCCAACAGTGTCACGGGCCATTAACAGATGGGCTGTAAGCAGGCCGGATTCAACGCGGGATGTAATTAGGCCCAACTGTTACACGGGCCATTAACAGGCCGATAGGCCAGTTGGGCTGAAATTTATCCACGAAGACTATGGGCCGTTAAGAGGCCTAAAGTTACTTCGAACAAGAAATAGCCCAGTTTCTGCATGGGCCGTTAAATGGCCTAAAGTGAAAACGGGCCGACAACGGCCCAGATGCACCACGGGCCGCTAACAGGCCGAAACTATTATCGGGCCGAACTGGTAAACGGGCATTTAATAGGCTGAAATACAAACCCGGCTTAGAATGGGCCCAAAAGAACAGTGGCCTGTTAACGGGCCTGATCTGATATGGGCCGTAATTTAGCCCAAAACACGACAGGCTCTGAACAGGCCTGATCTGATATGAGCCTCAATTTGACCCAAAACATGGCAGGCTGTTAACGGGCCAACCCACTACTGTCTGAAAAAATATGGTGGGCCTTTAGCTGGGCCGGCCTTTTTACCTTAAATGGGCCACTGTTGGGCTGTGCCACGTGTCAACATATCTTAGGCGTCTTCCGTCCATTGTAGTGATGACATCTGTCCCAACGATGAGCTGACACGTGGATTATCCGGCGATTGAGAATTTTACACGTGGAAAATCCCCAATGTTCGGGGTTGTTAACGGGTTATCGGATCCAAACCGGAACCCTACGGTGGATGCCACATGTCGGTTACCCTTGACGAAAGCACTTCTATGACGCATGATTTATCATCATGGAAGTGGACACTTCCGTGATGATAATTTTGGTAATATCATGGAACACTTCTACGACAGCAGAGGTATGACTATCTTGATTCTGTCATAAAATCGTCATGGATGTACATTCATGACAGAAAACGTGACCTACTATGACAAACACGTATCATCACGGAAGTGTTTTTTTTGTAGTGTGAATCTCTCTCACGATTCATCCTGGTAGTACTAAGATGTATCAGGACCTACTCCAGAGGTTCTAGTGGACTAGGATGAAGAGAGAAATTGCTCAGTTCATTGATAAGTGTGACATTTGTCGTCGCGTTAAGGTAGAACATCATAGACCTGCTGGCACCCTTTAGCTATTTTTGAGTGGAAATGGGACAAAGTTGGTATGGACTTCATCACCGGCTTTCCCATGACCAAGAAAGGGAATAATGCTATCTTCATAGTCATTGATCATCTTTCCAAAGTGGCTCACTTCCTACCTGTTCGAGAGAGTATCACTACTAGTCAGCTAGCTGGCTGATTTATTTCTAGAATAGTGTCACTACATGGTGTCCCATTAGAGATCAATTCTGACCGTGGAAGTCTTTTCACCTCTCATTTCTGGGAGAGTTTCCAGACTGCCATGGGAACTCATCTTTCCTTCAGTACCGCTTTCCACCCTCAGTGAAGTGGTCAGGTGGAAAGGGTCAACCAAATTCTCGAAGACATGCCTAGAGCTTGCGTTATCTCATTCGGTATGGATAGGGAGAAATGTCTTCCTTTCGCCGAGTTTGCTTATAACAATAGCTACCAATCCAGTCTTAAGAAAACAACCTTTGAGATTCTGTATGGACGAAAATGTCGAACACCTTTGAACTGGTCAGAAACCGGGGAAAGACAATTCTTTCAACCGGATATGATCCAGGAGGCAGAAGAGCAAGTTCGCATCATTTGTGAGAATTTGAAAATAGCCCAATCCCGTCAAAAGAGCTAGTATGACCGTCGTCCTAAGGAAGTGGCTTATGAAATTGGCGACAAGGCTTACCTTCGGGTTATCCCTCTAAAAGGTACCCATCGTTTCGGTATCAAGGGATAGTTGGCTCCTTGTTACATTGGTCCTTTCCGCATTCTCGCTAAACGAGGAGAGGTTGCCTACCAGTTGGAACTACCCCCACATCTTCTCGAGTCCATGATGTCTTCCACGTCTCTCAACTCAGGCGTTGCTTCTCGGATCCCATCCGCGGAGTGGACCACGAAACGCTTGATCTCCAAGATAACCTCACATATCGAGAGTACCCTGTTCGCATTCTTGATCAAGAAGAGCGTGTCACTCGATGTCAGAACATCAAGTTTCTCAAGGTTCAGTGGTCTCATCATTCCGAGAGAGAAGCTACTTGGGAGCGAGAAGATCGTGTTCGACTGGAGTACTTGATAACCCACAAGTATAGGGGATCGCAACCGTTTTTGAGGGTAGAGTTTTTGACCCAAATTTATTGATTCGACACAGGGGAGCCACAGAATATTCGCGAGTATTAGCAGTTGAGTTGTCAACTCAACCACACCTGAAAGACTTAATATCTGCAGCAACGTATTTAGTAGCAAAGTTGTATGGAAGTAATGGTAACAGTGATAACAGTAGCAGTAGCAGTTTTGTAGTAATTGTAGCAACAAAACGGCAAAAGTAACTTAGCAAAGATCAATATGTGAAATGCTCGTAGGCATTGGATCGGCGATGATAATTGTGTTGGATATTATTCATCATGTAGCAGTTATAACCTAGGGTGACACAGAACTAGCTCCAATTCATCAATATAATGTAGGCATGTATTCCGTATATAGTCATACGTGCTTATGGAAAAGAACTTGCATGACATCTTTTGTCCTACCCTCCCATCGCAGCGGGGTCCTAATGGAAACTAAGGGATATTAACGCCTCCTTTTAATAGAGAACCAGAACAAAGCATTAGCACTTAGTGAATACATGAACTCCTCAAACTACAGTAATCACCGAAAAGAATCCCAATTATTGTCACCTTGGGGCTTGCGGATCATAACTCGTAATAGGTGTCTACAACTTGAAAGATAGGATCAAGAACACACACATATATTCATGAAAACATAATAGGTTCATATCTGAAATCATGGTACTCGGGCCTAGTGGTAAGCATTAAGCATAGCAAAGTCATAGCAACATCAATCTCAGAACATAGTGGATACTAGGTATCAAACCCTAACAAAACTAACTCGATTACATGATAAATCTCATCCAACCCATCATCGTCCAGCAAGCCTATGATGGAATTACTCACTCCCGACGGTGAGCATCATGAAATTGGTGATGGAGGAAGGTTGATGATGATGATGATGATGGCGACGGATTCCACCCTCCAAAGCCCCGAACAAACTCCAGACCAGCCCTCCTAATGAAGAACAGGAGGCGGCGGCGGCTCCGTATCATAAAACGTGATGAATCCTTCTCTCTGGTTTTTTTCTCCGTGAATAGGTATATATGGAGCTGGAGTTAGGGTTGTAGATGGTCCAGGGTGCCCACAAGCCAGGGGGCGCGCCCTGGGGGGGGGGGGGGGGTAGGCGCGCCCCCTTGGCTTGTGGCCGCTGGGTGGCCCCCCTCTGGTATCTTTTTCCGCCAGTATTTTTTATATATTCCAGAAATATTCTCCGTAAATTTTCAGGTCAATCCGAGAACTTTTATTTCTACACAAAAATAACACCATGGCAATTCTGGTGAAAATAGCGTCAGTCCGGGTTAGATCCATTCAAATCATGCAAATTAGAGTCCAAAACAAGGGCAAAAGAGTTTGGAGAAGTAGATACGACGAAGACGTATCAACTCCCCCAAGCTTAACCCATTGCTTGTCCTCAAGCAAGTCAGTTGACAAACTAAAAGTGACAAAGAAAAACTTTTACAAACTCGGTTTGATCTTGTTGTTGCAAATATATCTAGCCAATGTTCAGGTTTTCAGCATATATTATGAACTAACCATATTCACAATAACATTTAGATCTCACATTTACTCATATCAATGGCATAACAAACTAGCGAGCAATATCAAATAAAAATAAAGCATATAAATGACAATAGTGCTCTCCAACTGGTGCTTTTAATAAGAGGATGATGACTCAATAATAAAAGTAAATAGATAGGCCCTTCGCTATAACACCCTGGATTTTAGCCCTTTCTTTTTCTTTTGAATTTCATTGGATTTGTTTTCTGTGGCTGTGTGGTCTGGAAACATGGGAAGATTACCTCTTACTCCTTTCTAGAGTGGCTTTTCAATCTCAAATTCTTCCCAAGGCCATGTTATTTCCCTCTTAGCCAAACAACAAATTATTTTTCTCAGGAATATTCCTTTTTCTATTAAAGGAATAATCCTGTTTGACCTAGGTTGTGAAGCAACCTATATTTTCTGTCCTTCACAAAATTCTCAAATAATTATCATAAATTGTTTGGATCATATATGCCCCAAATATGTCCAAACCTTCCATGTCCAGCTCAAAAATAATTTAGCAATATCCATTCTTCATTTTTGTCCAGAGAGGCCTTCTGTGAAGGAAGTGCCACCTATATTTTCTTGATTGCTCCCAAACTTTTTGGGCATGCTTTTACATCCAAATCAATGCCTCATGCCAAAATTCAACTCCATTAGCCTAGTGAATCTTCCTCAGCAATTTTCCAAAGTTTCTGTTAGATGGAAGCCTTGTTGAAGGAAGTACCAGCTAGGAGTATCCAAATGAGTTGAAATTTTGCAAGCCCCTCCATATGCTCAAATCATGGCTCTCCACCAATTTTCAGCCCAATCGAGTCAACTATGTGAGCACACCTTCAAATCTTTCTTCTGGCAATATTTTCGGGTTGTGAAGCAAGTATATTTTATATTGCTTCATTATTGTTGAAAATTTACCAGAGCATTCTCCTACCAATAAAACTTATCTCCACCAAATTTTGGATCAGTTCATCAAGCCAATACTTCTCTATTATTTTCTCAAGTTTCTGGACATAGAAGAACACTGTGAAGGAAGTACCATTTTGGCATGTCCAATTGGTATGAAATTTTTACAACATCTTCATATGTCCATATCCTCTTGATCTAACAAATTTCAGCCCAACCCAATGCTCCATGTGAGTGCACCATCCTAATCTAGTTTCTGAACCATAATTGCAGTTGTAAAGCAACTATGATAAATAATGGTCCAATTCTCCTCAAACTTCACAGGACTGAAGTGCTTCCTACTCTAAACCTCCCAGACATCAAGTTTGTCCCTTAGCCCTTCTCTGTTGATCACAGTATTGCAGTCAAGTTTGCTACAGCAAACTTACAGTGAAGCCTCACATCTACTCTTGGTTTCTTTTAATGATCTTTCACCTCCTACAGTCTCCAGGGTGCAGAGACAACACGCTAGACATAAATTGACAGCCTCTCTTGTCCTCTCCATGCCATGTGTCGTGGTGACTGCGCCGCTGGCACGCCTGTGCGCATGCTCTATGCGCTGCGGCCGTGCTCTGTGCTTCTGACCGCGTCGAGTCGCGTAGCTCCGGCAGTGCCCGCGCGTCCGCTGGAGCAGACCCGACTCCTCCTTCCCTCACGTCGCTCTCTGATCCTCTGCCCCTTCTTGTAGCTGCCTCGCTGGCGCTAGCCACCGCATGCACACTGGTGCATAGTGCCCCGGCAGCCTCTGTTGTCACCCCGTCCTCTTCCTCCTCGGCTCCTCGGGCTGTCCACTGCTCCTCTGGACCTCCCCTGCTCTCTCCCGTAGCCTCCTCTCCCTCCCGTGACCCCTATTGTAACACCCCATGTCATTAGCCACAATAATCACTTTTGATAATGACAAGTCAGCATGTTTAACAGTGCATAATCATCATTAGCATCATATTGCATTTCAACTCCTAACTTAAATTCAAATTTAAATGAAAGTGGAAAATAAAAGTTATCCAACATAGAAACTAAAATGTTCAATAAATAACAAATATTCCAGAGTCTATGCTAAAATTGTAACCAACAATTAATAAATTATTTAGGTGGCTCTAACATTACCAAAACAGCAGGGATTAATACATATTATTTATTATAGAATTTGTGTGAGCTCCAATTGTCTCCAAACCAATTTTGGACAGTGGTATATAGTGCCTAGTAATTAATGAAACAAGTGCCATGTTTTACAAAATTGAATTTGAGGCCTAACTAATTACAAAAGAGAAAATGTGAATAAATAAAAGAAAAAGACAAAAGAAAACAAAGAAAAAGAAAAAGGAAAACAGAAAACCTCTGGCCCAACTGGGCCAAAGCCCAGCCGACCGGCCCACCCCGCGCCTATATGGCCTACCCAAGGGACCCCGAACCCTAACCCCACCGACACTCCCCCCCCCTCGCTTCCCCCCTGATCCATTTCTGGATCGGGCCAGCGCCCGACGCGCTCGACCCCGTCGCCCCGCCGTCGCCGGACCACGCCGCCTCGCCGGACCTCGCCACACCGTCGCCCCCGTCCCCGACTTCCCCCTCGACTCGGCTCCTGCGAGCCTCGCCGCCCGATCCCCTACAATGGAGGGTGAGGAACCCCCCGGCCTCCTCTTCCCCTCTGGCCGCGCTCCGGCGCGCCCATCGTGCACGCGCCCGACCGACCGCCGCCTCCCGCTGCTCGCTCACCTCGCCGCAGCTCCGCGCGCGCCCGCGCCTGGCCCGTACCCGCTCGCCGCGCGCCGCCTGCCGCTGCTGCCGACCGCCCGCACGCCGCCCCTGCTCGCCTAGCGCCACTGCTCGCCCGGCGCTGCTCTGTTGCGGCTGTGGCCCGCTCCTGCCAACCCCTCGCCGCGCCTCGCCATGCCCCTGCCGCACGCCCGCGCGCACGCGCACGCGCCCGCGCCTGCGCCCGTGGCCCCCGTGCCACTGCCCAGTGGGGCCCCCGCGCCCTGTGCCACTGACAGCATGGGCCCACGCCCAGAACGATTTTAGAAAATAAGAAATAATAAAATAGAAAATAAAAATGAATTATTAAAATTAATAATTAATTAATTAGCAAATTAATTAAGTTAAATAACTCTGATTAGGTTAAACTAATTAACTAATTAGTTTAATTAAACAGTTGTTAGTTAATTAAACCCTGATTAGCCTAACAGTCTATGACAGGTGGGACCCACGTGTCAGATTGTGCTGACGTCAGCATGATGTCATGGTGACATCATCAACTACTGTTTCGGATAATGTTTAATTTAAATAAATAATTAAATTCCAGAAATTAATAAAAACTTTAGAAAATCATATTAAATAATCCGTAACTCCGATGAAAATACTTTATACATGAAACTTGCTCAGAATTCCGATACGAACCCGAATACGCCCTCCGTATTCCTGTCAGACGCCCGTAGCTATAAGAACATTGAACTTTTAGACCGATTTCGATAAATGAATAGTGCCCAACTTTAATTAAATAAATCCTAATAAATTCCTAAATTAACTAAATCATTTAGTTAGGCAGTAGAACACCCCGACATATCATTTAGGCATGTCATACATATTGTTTGCATTATTGCAGTGAATTTATTGTTTCTCTCCCCCTCCTTCTCTCTTGATAGACGCTGAGACCGACGACGCTGCACCTGGGTACGACTACACTACCGACGAGCAGCCCGTTGACGACCCCTCTCTCTTGCCAGAGCAACCAGGCAAGCCCCCCCCCCCCCCCTTGAGCATCCAGATATCGCCCATTCTATTCTCCTGCTTGCATTAGATTTTGCTACTATTAATGTATGCTCCTATTCTGATGCATAGCCTGCTGTTGTAACCTGTTCATTGTTACCTTACCTGCCTATGATAAACTGTTTAGTATAGGTTGGTAATGAACCATCAGTGACCCCACCACCTTTCCCTTGTTGCCCCTGCTTGATCATCGACGACTCGATCAACGTGATCGTCAACTAGAGACCGACACCTCACGTCACACCCCCTTAGTTGTACGACTCTGCTTAGTTACTATCGAGTGCCGAGGGTGATACCTCGTAATGCACTCCCGATGAATACTCTGCAGTGTAGCTGTTCGGTCGTGGTCATCGAGGGTGATTCCTCTTTCTCCACTTCCGATACGACTCTATCGTGCACCCCTCAGTGTGAACCTCGAGGGTGATGCCTCATACGTTCACCCTGATGATTTCGTCGAGTGGAATCCGTCGAGGGTGATTCCTCGGGTTTCCCCCTTGATGTTATGACCACATGGTTACTTTGACCTTTGTTACAGGCGGGTCCACCTGGTGGGTACCCGCTGGGGATCTATGATGTCGGGTGTGCCGGAAGGGCACTCGAGTGTGATATTGTGGCGGAGCATCAGAGACTCTGATTGTCTCCGCGTGATACTAATTGAGCCTATTGGATTTGGGTTTGTGATCTGAGTGGGTCGACGTGCCCTATACGCAAAACCACCACGCGGGATAATGGTTATGGGACCCTTTGCGATGTATGTTTCTCCCGAAAGCTCGTCTGACGTCACGATTCACCGTGCGGGCTGATTGTCGGGATTGGGCTGGATACTTCACTGACGAGCTCAGTGTCGTGCCTGCACCCCGGCCAGTCTCGCAACGCGCAGGGTGCCCAGGGCGATGGCCCGAGACCTCTGGGTGCATAGGTTAGTTCGGCGTGCTGACCTCTCTGCCGAGCCTAGGTAGGGCATTGCTTCGTGTTGATCTTCCAAGGACGGGCATTACCCAGCAAGTGTGTCCGGCCAGAGTTGATCGAGCGTGTTGGGTAACAGTAGTGCACCCCTGCAGGGATGAATCACCTATCGATAGCCGGTCCTTCGGTAAAGGACGCTCAGTTTGTGTATCCCGATCTACTACTTGAACTGGATACTTGTTACTTAATTGAAGCTTCGGGATCGCTTTCTCGCTTGGGAGTCGAGGAAGGATCTTTAAGCTGTACTTCAACATGTTTGTTAAATAAAATGCTATTCTACTCTCTTCTACTGCTGCAAGATGATGGCCTTGTGAAGATGTTTGAAGATGCTAGTCTTCGATAGGACTAGGCCTTCTCTCTATTCCGTCATTTCTGCAGCCCAGTCCACTTATACAGCCTTTCTCCATTGATAATGTTGCATATGTAGTATAGATACTTGCTTGCTGAGTACTTCGGATGAGTACTCACGGTTGCTTTACTTTCTCTTTTCCCCATACCCCACCTTGATGATACATCAGACGATGGAGTCCAGGAGCCAGATGCCACCACCGGAGCTTACTACCAGGAGGGTCCAGAGGGCACTTACTACTGGATTGAGCCAGCCGACCAGGAGTAGGATTGGAGGCTCCCAGGCAGGAGGCCAACGCCTTTCGATCTAGTGTCGCTATTTGTGCTAGCCTTCTTAAGGCAAAACTTGTCTAACTATCTCTGTACTCAGATAATAATGTATGACTGACTCATGTATTCGGATCTTCGGATCCCTGGTCTGTAATATTGTGGACCTCCGTTTAAATTGTGTTAGAGTTGTGTTGTGATATCTTCCCGTGAGTCCCTGTGCTTGATCGTACACATTTGCGTGTATGATTAGTGTACGATTGAGTTGGGGGCGTCACAAGTTGGTATCAGAGCCGACTGCCTGTAGGAAGCCCCCTTCCAATTCCTTGGCCGAATTTGAGTCTAGAAACCGAAAAACTAATTTACTAACTTGGCTGTGTGGCTTTTGGGCCCACGTCGCCAACTGGGTGGTATTAGGATCTTTTATTCCTCGTCTATACTCTGGGACTCTGATCTCTCTTCTACTCGGGTTAAATAAATTTTACTAACGCCGACACTTAGGATCTCGTAAATCCTGTCTACCCGGAGAGCTGGATATCTGTGCGATTTCCCTGTCATTGATCTGATTAGTATGATAATCATTTTCCTTTCCATTGATTTGTTTAACTTTCTCTCCGAGTTGTGTTAAACTTCTCATTGTCATTTGAAAAATCTGAATTTTCTCTGTTTCAGATGGACCGTTTGTTTCCACCGCGTCCTACGACACAGCTTGTGCTTCGCACTTGGGCTCGTGATGCCCCTGGGTTTCCAGCTGTCCTGATCGCTCTCATGAGCAGACTTGGCTACCGTTGGTACCCTGAGTACATGGTTTACGAGGATTACCACGAGTTCAATCAGGAGCAGTACCATGCTGACGTTCGTAACTATGATCAGCAAAATGACTCAGACACCGAGCTACACCTTTACCACGGTATCGGCGTGACGATTGAGATGGCAGTCCATGATGCCGCCTACTCTGCTGTCGCACGTCTCCGAGGACAGTTCAGCGATATCTTGGATGACTCTGAGTTCCGATACATTTCGTATGCCCCTGCTGGAGATGCTACTGGATACTACACAGCTATCTGTGCCCTGTATGAGCCTCGTCGCTATGACCCGCGCGTTCTGATTCAGTGCACTCAGGCTCTGGATCGCACTGTTCGGGCTCTTGCCGTCGAGTTGGTTGCCACTCGAGCATGTCTCTACGATGCTATGACACAGTTGCTACCCGCTGTTCGTGCAGGGATACATCCTGAGCACATCCTTTATCCGCTCAGGACTCAGATGTATGCTGGTATTGATTGGCCTGCTGTTGGAGGTCATACACCTGCACGTGGACCTCTTCTTACAGCTCGAGACCGGATTCTGCATCAGAGTGCACATGGAGCGCAGGATCCTTCCGCGACGAACATTCGTCGTCCGCACTTGCAGTTACCCCGTTTCGGTGGTTTTCTTCGACGTTGATGTAGCCTTTGCTATGTCTCGTTGTGTACTTCCTTACCGCGTGCCTGTGCGCCGCCTAGTATGTCTAGCTTTTGAATTTGCGCGGTTATGCTGTCCGCATGAACCCGACTCTGTGTATGGATCTGTATGTCTTAATTGACTACTGTTATGTATCTGTTACACTACTTAAATTGTTGTCGAGTTACATCATGCTTGTCACTAAACGCTCGCAATTGCTTTTACTAAACTACCCCCTGTTGATATTTAGCAGGATGGTTAGACCAGGTGGTCGTGGTCGTGGTAACCCTAAACACCCACCACCGCCAGACTATATGGCAGCTATGATGCAACAGTTTGAGCTTAACCGCCAGTTCATGACTGGAATCATGGCTCAGTTTCCGCATCAGAACAACCAGAACCACAACCCAGCTTCAATAACTTTGACAGAGTTTATGCGACTCAACCCAACTCAGTTCCGCAACTCTGACAAGCCTCTGGATGCTGATGACTGGCTCCGCGACATCACTCACGAGATGGAGTCTGCTAATGTCGCCCCTGCCAACTTTGTCAACTTTGCGGCCTTTTTCTTAAAGGGACCCGCAGCTCAATGGTGGGACACACACAAGCGTACTCTGCCTGTTGGAACAGTCATCGCCTGGTATGAGTTCCAGGCTGCTTTCCGTACACGTTACATCCCTCAGGCAATTATGGAACGCATGAAGACCCAGTTCCGTAACCTCACTCAGGGCAACAAGACTGTCGAAGCTTATCAGCGGGAATTTCTAGACCTCTCCCGCTATGCTGAAGAAGACATCACCACAGATGCACGTAGACAGGAGGAGTTCCGTAGTGGACTACACCCCGACCTCAAGCTTGCACTTGCTGCTCAAGACTTCAACAACTTTTCAACTCTAACGAACAAGGCAATTCTTGTTGAGACCGCTCAAATGGAATACAAGGACTCGCAGAAGCGCTATCGTGATGCTGGCTCATCTTCGGGCTCAGCATCGAAGCGTCGAGTTTGGATTCCCAACAATGCGATCCGTCCCAATACCTCTGCGCAAAATAAAAACTATGCTGCACCACGTCTGCCTCCTCCACCTCCGAGGCAGCCAAAAGCTCAAGCTATTCAAAACAATGCTCCTCTTTGTCCTGAAGATGGTCTATGCTTCAAGTGCCGCAAACCAGGTCACCAGGCTAAAGACTATCGCCAGACTCAGAATCAGTTAGCTTTTCCTCGTGCTGGCCGTGGCAATGGTCGTGGCAACAATCAGACCCGCAACTATAATACTGGGTCTGCTGCACATGGTCGTGGACACGCTTACAACATTGATATTGAAGAAGTCCAGGATCAACCTGCTACTGTGATGGGTACCCTTCTCGTTAACTCAATACTTGCTTCTGTTTTATTTGATTCAGGAGCATCACATTCATTCATCTCTGGAAAATTTGCATTCATGCATGGCATTCGATATGAGAAAATGCATACTCCGTTAGTCATTAAAACTCCTGGAGGTCACTGTCATGCTGACGTGATAGCACCTAACATTACCGTCGAAATTAAAGGGTTGGAATTCCTTGCCTCACCCATCGTCTTGAAGTCTTCCACCATAGACCTCATACTCGGAATGGATTGGTTGAAAGCTCACATTGCTTCAATCAATTGTGCCACTAAAGTCATCCAACTTCTTCACCCCTCCGACGAGGTAGTGAACTATACCGCCCGCATTACACGGGACGCCGAAGCTCAGATATATGTTCTGAATGCTTTGAACGCCTCACCTCTGGAAGGAATCGAGAACATTCCTGTCGTTCGAGATTTTCCAGACGTCTTTCCAGAAGAACTTCCAGGAATACCCCCGGCTAGAGCTGTCGAGTTTGTCATTGACTTGAAGCCTGGCACCGTCCCTATTGCCAAGCGACCTTATAAGATGCCTCCGCATCATCTACTCGAGCTTAAGGAAGAAATCGACAAATCACTTAAGAGTGGTTTCATCCGCCCCGGTTCCTCTGCTTGGGGAGCACCTTCACTCTTCGTTAAGAAGAAGGATGGAACTAACCGTTTGGTTTAGGATTATCGGCCCATTAACCAAGCCACAATCCAGAATAAATACCCACTGCCCCGGATCAATGATCTTTATGATCAACTTGCTGGATCGTCGGTGTTCTCTAAACTCGACCTGAGGTTGGGTTATCACCAGATTCGTGTCCGTGAAGAGGATATTCCCAAGAATGCATTCGTCACTCGTTATGGCTCCTATGAATACACCGTCATGTCATTTGGTTTAACCAATGCTCCAGCAACCTTCTCCCGGTTGATGAACTATATCTTCATGGATTACCTCGACAAATTCGTCGTGGTTTATTTGGATGATATCCTTATATATTCTAAGAATAAAGAAGAACATGCTGAACACCTCTGTTTGGTACTAGAAAGGCTTCGAGAACACCAGTTGTATGCCAAGTATTCCAAATGTGAATTTTGGCTTTCTGAAGTAACTTACCTTGGTCATGTGATTTCCAAGGATGGAATTGCTGTTAACCCCGAACGAGTTCAGGCTATTCTTGACTGGACTCCCCCGAAGAATGTTAAGCAAGTCAGAAGTTTTCTCGGACTTGCTAGTTATTGCCGTCAATTCGTTGAGAATTTTTCCAAGATTGCAAAACCATTGACAAATCTGCTTCACAAAGGTGTTAAATTTGAGTGGACAGAAAAATGTCAAGAAAGCTTTCAGACACTAAAAGATAAATTGACATCTGCCCCAGTATTAGCACCCCCGGATTCCCAAAAGGATTTCATGATATACTGTGATGCCTCCCGTCAAGGATTAGGCTGTGTACTAATGCAAGAACGCAAGGTGATTGCTTATGCCTCCCAACAATTGCGTCCTCATGAAGAAAATTACCCAGTGCACGATCTCGAACTTTCTGCGGTTATTTATGCCCTGAAGCTATGGCGACATTACCTTCTCGGTAACCGTTGCAAGATATATACGGATCATCAAAGTTTGAAGTATTTGTATACTCAACTAGATTTGAACCTTCGTCAACAAAGATGGCTCGAGACAATAGCCGATTATGATATGAATATCTCATACACCCCTGGCAAGGCAAATGTAATGGCCGATGCTTTGAGTCGCAAGGCTTATTGCCGCAACCATGTGGTTCAGGAATCACAACCTATGCTTTATGAAGAGCTTCGCAAATTGAACCTCCATATTGTTCCACAGGGTTATCTCAATACCCTCGTTGTCGAACCAGATTTAGAACAAAGCATCAATACTATGCAACGGTATGACTCTGAAGTTGAAAGGATCAAGCGATACCTTGAAAAAGGAAAACCGTCGGAGTTCCATCTTAATGATGATGGGATCCTATTTTTCCAACACCGTCTCTTCGTACCCAAGTTCAAGGATGAGAGGGAACACGTTATGATGGAAGCTCATGACACTCCTCTGTCAATTCATCCTGGTAGCACAAAGATGTACCGTGACATTTGTCAGAGATACTGGTGGCCTAATATGAAGCGAGATATTGCTCGTTATGTTTCTGAGTGTGACGTTTGCCGCCGCATTAAAGCACAACATCAAAGGCCTGCTGGAACTCTGCAACCCCTTGCAATTCCTGAATGGAAATCGGACAAGGTCCAAATGGATTTCATTACTGGTTTTCCCAGATCTCAGAAGGGTCATGATGCTATTTTTTTCGTCATTGACCGATTCTCCAAGGTTGCTCACTTTCTGCCAGTTAAGGAGACAATCACTGCTAGCCAGTTAGCAGACTCGTATGTTTCCCGAATTGTGTCACTCCACGGTGTTCCGTTGGAGATTAGTTCTGATCGTGGCAGCCTCTTCACCTCCAGATTCTGGAATAGTTTCCAAGAAGCTATGGGAACTCATCTGTCTTTCAGCACCGCTTTTCACCCTCAATCACAGGGTCAAGTTGAACGAGTTAATCAAGTGCTCGAAGATGCGTCATCTCCTTCGGTAAGAAATGGGAGGAATCTCTCCCGTATGCCGAATTCTCTTACAACAATAGCTATCAGGCTAGTTTGAAGATGGCACCGTTTGAAGTTCTATACGGTCGTAAGTGTTGAACCCCTCTAAATTGGTCAGAAACTGGGGAACACTCACTCGTCGGACCGGATATTATTCAGCAAGCAGAAGAACAGGTCCGTATTGTCCGTGAACATTTGAAAACTGCTCAGTCTCGTCAGAAGAGCAACTATGACCGAAAGCACCAGGAAATGGTCTATCAACCTGGCGAGCAAGCTTACCTCCACGTCACTCCTTTGAAAGGCACTCATAGGTTCAGAATCAAAGGCAAGTTAGCTCCTCGCTACATTGGCCCGTTCCGTATTCTTGCCCGTCGAGGAGAAGTGGCATATCAATTGCAGTTGCCGCCAAATCTTTCACAAGTACATGATGTCTTTCATGTATCCCAACTCCATCGCTGCTTCAAGGATCCTATTCGAGCTGTGGATCACGAAGTGCTTGAATTACGGGAAGATCTATCTTATCCAGAATATCCCATCCGTGTTCTTGATGAAGCTGAACGTCAGACTCGTCAAAAGTCAATCAAATTCCTCAAGGTTCAGTGGTCGAATCATTCTGAAGATGAGGCCACTTGGGAACGCGAGGATCATCTTCGTGAAGAATACCCCACTTTCTTTCAGTCTTCCTCTTAATTCTCGGGACGAGAATTCTTGATAGATGAGGAGAATTGTAACACCCCATGTCATTAGCCACAGTAATCACTTTTGATAATGACAAGTCAACATGTTTAACAGTGCATAATCATCATTAGCATCATATTGCATTTCAACTCCTAACTCAAATTCAAATTTAAATGAAAGTGGAAAATAAAAGTTATCCAACATAGAAACTAAAATGTTCAATAAATAACAAATATTCCAGAGACTATGCTAAAATTGTAACCAACAATTAATAAATTATTTAGGTGGCTCTAACATTACCAAAACAGCAGGGATTAATACATATTATTTATTATAGAATTTGTGTGAGCTCCAATTGTCTCCAAACCAATTTTGGACAGTGGTATATAGTGCCTAGTAATTAATGGAACAAGTGCCATGTTTTACAAAATTGAATTTGAGGCCTAACTAATTACAAAACAGAAAATGTGAATAAATAAGAGAAAAAGACAAAAGAAAACAAAGAAAAAGAAAAAGGAAAACAGAAAACCTCTGGCCCAACTGGGCCAAAGCCCAGCCGGTCGGCCCACCCCGCGCCTATATGGCCTCCCCAGGGGACCCCGAACCCTAACCCCACCGACACTTCCCCCCCCCCCTCGCTTCTCCCCCCGCCCCCCGATCCATTTCTGGATCGGGCCAGCGCCCGACACGCTCGACCCCGTCACCCCGCCGTCGCCAGACCACGCCGCCTCACCGGACCTCG
Source organism: Thinopyrum elongatum (assembly GCA_011799875.1). Lineage (NCBI taxonomy): Eukaryota > Viridiplantae > Streptophyta > Magnoliopsida > Poales > Poaceae > Thinopyrum > Thinopyrum elongatum. Next base: position 151,565,756 of record CM022301.1, read on the forward strand.
CCACACCATTGCCCCCGTCCCCGACTTCCCCCTCGACTCGGCTCCTGCGAGCCTCGCCGCCTGATCCCCTGCAACGGAGGGTGAGGAACCCCACGGCCTCCTCTTCCCCTCTGGCCGCGCTCCGGCGTGCCTATCGCGCACGCGCCCGACCGACCGCCGCCTCCCACTGCTCGCTCAGCTCGCCGCAGCTCCGCGCGCGCCCGCACCTTGCCCGTACCTGCTCGCCGCGCGCTGCCTGCCGCTGCTGCCGACCGCCCGCGTGCCGCCCTGCTCGCCTAGCGCCGCTGCTCGCCCGGCGCTGCTCCGCTGCGGCTTCGGCCCGCTCCTGCCAACCCATCGCCGGCGCCTCGCCATGCCCCTGCCACGCGCCCGCGCCTGCGCCCGTGGCCCCCGTGCCACTTCCCAGTGGGGCCCCCGCGCCCTGTGCCACTGACAGCACGGGCCCACGCCCAGAACGATTTAAAAAGATAAGAAATAATAAAATAGAAAAAAATGAATTATTAAAATTAATAATTAATTAATTAGCAAATTAATTAAGTTAATTAACTCTGATTAGGTTAAACTAATTAAGTAATTAGTTTAATTAAACAGTAGTTAGTTAATTAAACCCTGATTAGCCTAACAGTCTATGACAGGTGGGACCCATGTCTCAGATTGTGCTCACGTCAGCATGATGTCATGCTGACGTCATCAACTACTGTTTCGGATAATGTTTAATTTAAATAATTAATTAAATTCCAAAAATTAATAAAAACTTTAGAAAATCATATTAAATAATCCGTAACTCCGATGAAAATACTTTATACATGAAACTTGCTCAGAATTCCGATACGAACCCGAATACGCCCTCCGTATTCCTGTCAGACACCCGTAGCTATAAGAACATTGAACTTTTAGACCGATTTCGATAAATGAATAGTGCCCAACTTTAATTAAATAAATCCGAATAAATTCCTAAATTAACTAAATCATTTAGTTAGGCAGTAGAACACCCCGGCATATCATTTAGGCATGTCATACATATTGTTTGCATTATTGCCGTGAATTTATTGTTTCTCTCCCCCTCCTTCTCTCTCGATAGACGCTGAGACCGACGACGCTGCACCTGGGTACGACTACACTACCGACGAGCAGCCCGTTGACGACCCCTCTCTCTTGCCAGAGCAACCAGGCAAGCCCCCCCCCTTGAGCATCCAGATATCGCCCATTCTATTCTCCTGCTTGCATTAGATTTTGCTACTGTTAATGTATGCTCCTATTCTGATGCATAGCCTGCTGTTGTAACCTGTTCATTGTTATCTTACCTGCCTATGATAAACTGTTTAGTATAGGTTGGTAATGAACCATCAGTGACCCCACCACCTTTCCCTTGTTGCCCCTGCTTGATCATCGACTACTCGATCAACGTGATCATCGACCAGAGACCGACACCTCACGTCACACCCCCTTAGTTGTACGACTCTGCTTAGTTACTATCGAGTGCCGAGGGTGATACCTCGTAACGCACTCCCGATGAATACTCTGCAGTGTAGCTGTTCGGTCGTGGTCATCGAGGGTGATTCCTCCTTCTCCACTTCCGATACGACTCTGTCGTGCAACCCTCAGTGTGAACATCGAGGGTGATGCCTCATACGTTCACCCTGATGATTTCGTCGAGTGGAATCCGCCGAGGGTGATTCCTCGGGTTTCCGCCTTGATGTTATGACCACACGGTTACTTTGACCTTTGTTACAGGCGGGTCCACCCTGGTGGGTACCCGCTGGGGATTTATGATGTCGGGTGTGCCGGAAGGGCACTCGAGTGTGATATTGTGGTGAAGCATTAGAGACTCTGATTGTCTCCGCGTGATACTAATTGAGCCTATTGGATTTGGGTTTGTGATCTGAGTGTGTTGACGTGCCCTATACGCACTACCACCACGCAGGATAATGGTTATGGGACCCTCTGCGATGTACGTTTCTCCCGAAAGCTCGTCTGACGTCACGATTCACCGTGCGGGCTGATTGTCGGGATTGGGCTGGATACTTCACTGACGAGCTCAGTGTCGCGCCTGCACCCCGGCCAGTCTCGCAACGCGCAGGGTGCCCAGGGCGATGGCCCGAGACCTCTGGGTGCATAGGTTAGGCCGGCGTGCTGACCTCTCTGCCGAGCCTAGGTAGGGCGTTGCTTCGTGTTGATCTTCCGAGGACGGGCATTACCCAGCAAGTGTGTCCGGCCAGAGTTGATCGAGCGTGTTGGGTAACAGTAGTGCACCCCTGCAGGGATGAATCATCTATCGATAGCCGGTCCTACGGTAAAGGACGCTCAGTTTGTGTATCCCGATCTACTACTTGAACTGGATACTTGTTACTTAATTGAAGCTTCGGGATCGCTTTCTCGCTTGGGAGTCGAGGAAGGATCTTTAAGCTGTACTTCAACATGTTTGTTAAATAAAATGCTATTCTACTCTCTTCTACTACTGCAAGATGATGGCCTTGTGAAGATGTTTGAAGATGCTAGTCTTCGATAGGACTAGGCCTTCTCTCTATTCTGTCATTTCTGCAGCCCAGTCCACTTATACAGCCTTTCTCCATTGATAATGTTGCATATGTAGTATAGATCCTTGCTTGCTGAGTACTTCGGATGAGTACTCACGGTTGCTTTACTTTCTCTTTTCCCCATACCCCACCTTGATGATACATCAGACGATGGAGTCCAGGAGCCAGATGCCACCACCGGAGCTTACTACCAGGAGGGTCCAGAGGGCACTTACTACTGGATTGAGCCAGCCGACCAGGAGTAGGATCGGAGGCTCCCAGGCAGGAGGCCAACGCCTTTCGATCTAGTGTCGCTGTTTGGGCTAGCCTTCTTAAGGCAAAACTTGTCTAACTATGTCTGTACTCAGATAATATTGTATGACTGACTCATGTATTCGGATCTTCGGATCCCTGGTCTGTAATATTGTGGACCTCCGTTTAAATTGTGTTAGAGTTGTGTTGTGATATCTTCCCATGAGTCCCTGTGCTTGATCGTACACGTTTGCGTGTATGATTAGTGTACGATTGAGTCGGGGGCGTCACACCTATCATCCCCAGAGCTCCGGCCGGACTCACGAGGCAGAGACCGGCTCGGGCCTCTCGCTCCCCGGCTATTTAAGCCACCCCGAGCCCCTCCTAGCCACCCATCCTTCTCACCCACCTCCTCTAGCCCCCCTGACCTCTCCCCCGAGCACGAGCCGCTCTCCTCTTCTCCATGGCTCACCACGACCGCCGCCCTCCCCCGGCTAAATTCTGGCGAGCCGAGCCTTCTCCCTCCCACTAACCACCACCAGAAGACCGCCCGGAGCAAGCAGAGCCTCCTCAACCCTTCACCTCGTCCCCGAAGCGACCGTAGCCTCAGTTCCATCATCGGCCAATGCTGCCGTCCACCGTGGGTGAAGCTCTCCTTGCCCCCGACCTTCCCAGCAACCGCGCCACCCAGAGGCGGGTCCGTCTCGGTCCCCTGAGCCCGTCGGTAGGCCGGGCGCCGCCTATGGTGGCCCCTACCGCTGGCAATCGCCGGTCGAGCCTCGCCCTGCCTTGGACACATGTGGGCGAGAGGAAGAAGATGATGACCCTGGCCAGGCGGGCTCCACCTGCCCTGCGGTCCCACCTGTCAGCCACTTAATGCGTTGACCGGTCCCGCCGACATGGATTAGTGGAAGCATATTCCTAGGAATATGTTTTCCCTTATCGGAAGCGTATTCGGGAACAACTGTGGGCAGAAATGCGCTTTCCTATTCTGGAAAGCGTATTTAACCAAATGCGGTTTCTGTTTTTCAGTCAGGGACTTGTTTGTGGACAATTTTTTACAGAAGAGTCCCTGGCAGAAAAACCCTTATATCTTTTCACGCACAACTCCGAATCAGGTGATTCCAAAGCCCACGATCTCTATTCGTTGAGCCCATTCTGATGGTATGATTTCCACCATGTTGTAACATTCTAAAAATGACCATTTTGCCGCTACCCTTATTCAGCCCCTCCGAGGGAGAAAGTTTTCCGGCAATTCTTTCCGCGAGCTTCTCGCACTTCTTCCCGGTGAATCCATCCATCCCAGGCAAGTGACAACCTCCACTTGCATGATTGCAATGCAATGCCATGGTTTATTTAATTAAACTTGCTTAAAACCTTGCATTAGTAATATATGATTTATTCATGGCATTTCTTGGCGTGCTGCTTGATCTTGTTATTGCCATGATGATGCTTGGAGTTCTAGGACTAATGCTTTGTAGATTGAGGATGACATGTTGCCTTTGGATCATTAGTGGCTAATATTATTACTTTTCATCATGATAGTATTGGATATTATGCTTTGGAGTATTATTTTGGATATGATGTTATAATGTGGATCTTAGGTTAATATCTTGATCTTGCTATTGGTTTAGTAGCATCATTATACTTGGATTCATCATGTCCTTAGTTAATATATTACCCTCAGAGTATTATGATAGGACTATATTATGCTTTGGATCATTTGTTGGATATTGCTATAACTTGGATCACAGGTTGATATGGTATCGGAGTATCAGTTATCATAGATCTACCTTGGGGATAAATTCCGTCATTTAGTTGGTCAGGTGGCACCGAACCAGGCTTTTCCAGTGCAACCACATTTGCCTTTATGGGAAGGCCCTAATGAGGTCTATTGTCATGCCTCTCGCTGGTTCCTCCAAATAGGGAAGGTTATGTGCGCGTGCTACCATGGCCTGGTAGGCAGCAATAACCTTGTGTGCCGATAGTTGTTGTAGGGCCCTTTTGTCCCCGTTTGGGACTGTTTTTGTTTTGCCACGATGGTGGCCGTTGGATGTCCAGAGTGGCATCGGGGCCACCCATGACTTAGCCCAAAGGGGAGTTGGTCGGAGTGGCCTGGAGAGTGTCAGGCAGTAGATCTGTTTTGTCGGAACACCGTTGGTCCACTTGAATGGGAGTACGAGGCCATGGGTTCTGTGATGCGGGTACAGTGTACTAACCTCTGCAGAGTGTGTTTAATCTATCGATAGCCGCGTCCTTGGTCATGGACATAGTTCGTACTAGGTCTTACTGTTCGATCAACACACACAATGATGGAATGACTTATAGATGAGTTATGTGTTGATATGTGAGCAGTAACAATTTGGCAGGATGCCGATGTTGATTTGGGATGATCTTGAGGATGATCATTCAGTTTATGAGGTGATCACGTGGTGATCACGAGGAGGTGTTGATCACGAGTTGGTCAAGATCATATGTTGCTTGGCCAGATAGCCGAGAGTGAGATGGTTTATGTGACTCAGGATATTGGTTCAACATTATTCTAGCATTACCATATCATGATTAGTTATTGCTTCCACCTCATAGTAGTTGTTAATACCTTAACCTCTTGATGCTATGTTGTTGTTTTGCCTTGATTCTTTTGGTTGTTGTGAGCTTGCAAGTACCTTCAAAGTACTGACCCGATGTGTCATGCCAGATTATAGGTGATGCCGTAATTGATTGCTAGTCGAGGTTACCAATCGTGCGAGCTAGACCGTGTCCCAGCCAGAGTCCCTGCGGAGTGGAGTCCACAACCGTCGTCGTTGTTCTGCTGCTAGAAGTTTTCCGCTGCTACGAGTTGTTCCGCTGCTAGCATAGAGGTACCTTAGCAGGCGTAGTGTCGCCATGCTGATGTGATCCTTTGTAACATCAGACCCTTGTACCATTATCCTTTGTAATAAGAGCTGATTTGTTCTATGCCAAGCATTGCCGTATTCCAGAAGACTTGATCTCTAGGCTAGAATACAGGGTGTTCCGGTTTCTCTGAGCTGGGGTGCCACAAAGCTTGGTATTAGAGAAGGTCTGGCTGTAGGACGCCCTAGTCAGCGCGAGCGGTAGAAACCGGTAGTATAGGAGTCTGGCTTGTTTGCTGCATTTGTTTGTTGCATAGCATGCATATAGACTCACTGTGTTGCTAACGATTTAACCTTGTGAGTGTAGCTGGCATTGGTTCAGATCCACTATAGCTCAGCCCCTACATCCCTCCAGTTTTCCTTTCTTGCCTGTTCTTCGGTGTTTGGCGTCAGCTCTATCCCAGCAGAGTGATGTCAAGTGTTCCTGACACTGTTTTCAGGAATGGTGTTCAGGTATCACGCCGATATTTTCTTGCAGCCACACCTATCGTTCCGTTGGTGGGCATGCTTCTGCCCTAGATCATGCCTTTTATCTTGTCGTGTTGGCAACCCTTAATGATCTTAGTCATCAAGAATGGGCAATGTTAGTAGGCTCAGCTTTCCCTGCTATCCTTGGATGAGTACGGATCCCTTCCGTCCGCTTGATGTTGATTTGGCCATGACATTCATGTCCTGCTACATGGTCACCAAGTACGTCCTCACCTCCGAGCTAGTCCAGGTTGCTACCTGGCTAAGCCAGCACTTGGTGTAGCTATATTTACACCAACTCTTCCACACATTGATTCGTCCTCATGCACACCGTCACAGCATGTTAGATCGTAGCACCAGAGTTCCCGCGAGATTTATGTGCTTAAGTAGGTGTGCATATTGTTGTGAATAGAAGTAACATGTGACATTGCTTGTGTGTGATTTGAATGCCTTTTGTATACCTTTGTTTGGTTGAGTTACTTTATTTGCTTCTTTTTGGGCCCTTGGTGTTACCTTATTTTTTTCCTTATGGAAGTTGCTCATCAACTGACACCGGACTTGAAGATGCAAAGAGAATATAAAATAGATGGAAGCTCAGCTAAACAATATGACATTCTCTGGTAATTGCATTATATTGGGAATATCTGCTCGGTATATAAATGGTATCCAGGATTGACTATCAGTATCAAGTCTGCATCAGTTGTAAAATCTTTAAAGCAGTAATGATCAAATCCGCAGGAAGACAAGTCAGGTACAAGACCAACGGTATATTTTCAGACAAAGGTATGCCTCTTGTATAAAGTTCTGGTCCAGACATGAATGAAACTTGAAATATGTTATACTTCAGAAGAAAGCTAGAATTTGTTATGAGCAAGGGGGACAGTCAGACAATTCCTCTCATACAAGTAACCGGACACCAAGATATTATGGATATGTGTATGGTATTCAGTCCGCATATCACCATATGAAGCTTCGGATATAAGCAGCTTAGTCTTCGTCCACATGCTACCGGAAGAAGCTTACGATGTAAGGTTCCTCAATCTTCCTCTGTAAGATACATGAACAGCTTCATGTCCCAGATACCCAGTCTTCCATAGCAAGATATATTGGAAAAATCTTTCGGCATAAGGAAATGAATCTTTCTCAGTAAGCAATCAGAAGAGAAACTTCTCCGGAACAGAACCCAGCCTTCTCCAGCACGCTACCATGGTAAAAGCTTCGAGTGTAAGATATCCAGCCTTCTTTAGCAAGCTACTTGGATAGCTTCCAACACAAGATACCCAGCCTTCTCTCAGTACGGCACTACACATAGTTATCAGTATTGTTACATGATATTACAAAGTGAGCTGGTAGTACATGGCAATACAGTTCAAGAATCAGATTCGCAATAGCTTTGTCAGAAGCACAAATCAACCAAGACACATGTCTGCCTCAAGAATATTGTGTTCAGTTACATATACTTCCATATATATGGTGAGCATGCAGCCCAGGTCATACAAATCACTCATACAAGGATTCAACTATGTTCAAGCGGATCTACCGAAGGAAGGTAGAGATCCAACCACCACATGAGTTATGCCAAAGAAAGAAAGTCAGATGTACATTTTAAGTGATGCAAGAATCAACAGGATGTGAAGACAGACAAAGCAGGATCAACCGTCTTGACAGTAGTCACCCAGGGTCAATTTCTTTGCACCCGACAAGGTGATATCATGAATTCTTGTCACCATCTTGTATGATTGGCCACAACAACGAGCTCGGTACAACCACAAGCCTCGTGTACATGTTATGAGAACCCATGTCTTGAGTCAGAACAGTATGGAATGAAGTACCAACAACATCTATGGTCGCAAGAATGATCAAGGACATATGTGGCCAAGCTATTTCAGCAAGGAATCCTGACGAAGAAAATAAATCAGGGAGTAAACACAGGCAACCAAAGGTATGAATATTCTTGCCCAACTGTCATGGTCCGAACACCCAAGTCAGTATGAGACCATGATTCTATATGGATATACCGATAGCATGAGTAAGCCAAAACTGAACAATCAGCTCGGATCATGTATTCCCAATTGTGGAACTAACTGCAAGTACAGCCTGTCGCAAGGAGTATGTTCCCGCCAGAAAGACCATCAGTCTTGTCTCAAGATACTACTGTTTGAGGTATGGTGCCATTATAAGGTTACGCCCCTTTTCATTACTCACGACTGGAGGCAATCGAATCTTTGATATAGATTTCAAGCTCAAGACAAAGGAACACACATAGATGGTTCGATACCACTTACGGGCAGTCAGATTCCATCAGGAGAATGGCTATGACTCTCAGCATTGTTTGAACCCGGAAGACATGCATTTATTTGAACAACCTGACGGAAGCAACAAATAGGTATTGTACCCACCGGAAAGTTATTTCAGATTCTTTGGATATTACCGGCAGATATGAACAAATCAAAGTCAACATCAGATTTGACACTTGAGGAAGGATCTACCAGAAGTTTGGGAATGGTGAAGCAAACCACCCCTGAGCAAGGTAACCAGATCATGTGAACATTAGGGGGAACAACATATAAAGAAAATGGATACCCGAGTTGGAAACGGTGTCCTCAAGTCATACTTGTTCCTTGAGCAACCAAATCTTGAGGACGAGATTTCTTTAAGGGGAGGAGGTTTGTAACACCCTGGATTTTGGCCCTTTCTTTTCACTACTGCAGGATGCTGCTAACACGACACTACGATCAGAGACCCTTTGACGAAACTGTGTGCAATGCATTAATCGCAAACGGGGATGTAAAAAACCAATAAAAAAAGATGCAAAACGTTTGCGATGGCGGAGACATCAAACACGGTTCAGATTTTAGTTACGTGTGCGATGCTGGGCATACGGTTGATCCATATGAACTATTTGCGATTAGACAGAACAACAGAAACGGGCAGCCATATCAATGTGTGTGCGATATACGGCATATAGTTCGCTCCGATGAACTGTTTGCTATTAGGGAATGCAACAGAAACGGTCAGCCAGATTAGGGTGCATATGATATACGGCATACGGTTCACTCGGACGAACTATTTTCAATTAGGGAAGAGAACAGAAACGGTTCAACTTAACAAGATGTGTGTGATATGCGGCATACAGTTCACATAGATGAACTCTTGGCGATGAGCCAAAAGAACACAAAGCCAAAAGAACACAAACGATTCGTGTAAACAAGATGTGTGTGATACGCAGCAAACAGCCCACTCGGATGAACTGTTTGCGATGAGAAATTATAACACAGACGGTTACTATAGTTAGTTCGTGTGCGATTCTGTTTGTACAAAAAACTTTGAAAAATGCAAACTACTTGCTTGCGGTGGCTAGGAGTATCGCACACGATGCGTCTGTGAGTACTCGTGTGCGATGATTAGTAAGTTACACATACGTTTCCTTATGTTAACACGTGTGTGATAAATAACACATGGCACCGCATATGGTATTCGGGTTGTGTGTGTGCTCCACTTAGTCTTCCCGCGCTCCAGCGAATGCTTGCCGCGCTCCACATGGGTGAATTGTAAAATCCACGCCTCTTCCCTCATCGGTTTCCCGCCACCAGCTAATGGCTTGCTGCATATAACCCAGGCGGCAATGCACCATCGCGACACTCTGCGCAGATCTAGTCCTCACCCATCTACCATTAGTTATTCCAGGCATGCCAGGCAACGACCAAAGCTTCGACGTCGACCCCTACCTGCGTTACATCTTCGGCGAGGAGAACGAGCCGGTGCAGGTCGGGGAGCAAGAGCTTCATCGGCCGGTGTAGGCACCATGGCCCATCGGTAGCGATATCGGCATGACAGTCCTTGGGCGCACAATCGACATATTGCAGAGGAGGTGTGATGAGCAGTTTGCCATCCATCGTGCAAAAGATCCAGAGATGCTCAGTGGCATGATCGATGACCCACCCGAAGAGCCGCCATCACCAGTGCTCATCGAGAGCCTGATGCCCTGCAAGGAATGGGTAAAGGACCTCTGCGATTCAGTCAAGACACAGGTAGCCTGCGGCTTCATCATTGCCCACGGCGGCCGTGTCAACCTCGATCCCGATGATGTGGTGGCCAGGCTCGAGCGCATCCTTGGCGGAGTTGACATCCCCGATGAAGTAGAACATCTCCAACGTGATATCTTGAGGATGCAGGTGATGGACGGAATTTGCTACCAGGCCAGAGACATGGAAATGGAGCGGTTCCGCGGAGATATCATGCGCGCGATTGCACGCTGTCAAGCTCTTCTAGAAGAGGCCCAGCAGCCCCAAGAGACTCCCAGCGCCAGCAGCTCCGTAGGCGGAGGTGGGTCGGGACATGATACGTCTCCATCGTATCTATAATTTTTGATTGTTCCATGCCAATATTATACAACTTTCATATTCTTTTGGCAACTTTTTATAATATTTTTGCGACTAACATATTGATCTAGTGTCCAGTGCCAGTTCCTGTTTGTTGCATGTTTTTTGTTTCGCAAAAAATCCATATCAAACAGAGTCCAAACAAGATAAAAACTTACGGAGATTTTTTTTGGAATATATGTGAATTTTGGGAATTGGAATCAACGCGAGACGATGCCCGAGGGGGCCACAAGGCAGGGGGCACGCCCCAGGGGGTCGGGCGCGCCCTGGACCCTTGTGGCCAACCCGTAAGGCGGTTGGTGCCCTTATTTTGCTGCAAGAAAGCTAATATCCGGATAAAAATCGTGTTAAAATTTCAGCCCAATCGGAGTTACGGATCTCCGGGAATTTAAGAAACGGTGAAAGGCCAGAATCTAGGAACGCAGAAACAGAAGGAAACAGAGAGAGAGATCCAATCTCGGAGGGGCTCCCGCCCCTCCACCACCATGGAGGCCATGGACTAGAGGGAAAACCCTCCTCCCATCTAGGGGGGAGGTCAAGGAAGAAGAAGAAGAAGGAGGGGGGCTCTCTCCCCCTCTCTCCCGGTGGCGCCGGAACACCGCCGGGGCCATCATCGTGACGGCGATCTACACCAACAACTTCGCCGACGTCATCACCAGCTCTCTCCCCCTCTATGCAGCGGTGTAACACCTCTTCTGCCTGCTGTAATCTCTACTTAAACATGGTGCTCAACGCTATATATTATTTCCCAATGATGTATGGCTATCCTATGATGTTTGAGTAGATCCGTTTTGTCCTATGGGTTGATTGATGATCATGATTGGTTCTAGTTACATGTTTTATTATTGGTGCCATCCTATGGTGCTCTTCGTGTCGCGCAAGCATGAGGGATCCCTGCTGTAGGTATTTCAATATGCTCATGATTTTCTTATGGTGGGTGGCGTGAGTGATAGAAACACAGACCCGAGTAAGTAGGTTGTTTGCGTATGGGATTAAAGAGGACTTGATACTTTAATGCTATGGTTGGGGTTTACCTCAATGATCTTTAGTAGTTACGGATGTTTTATAGAGTTCCAATCATAAGTATATATGATCCAAGTAGAGAAAGTATGTTAGCTTATGCTTCTCCCTCATATAAAATTGCCATAATGATTACCGGTCTAGTTATCGATTGCCTAGGGACAAATAACTTTATTGTGACAAAAAGCTCTCTACTAAAACTAACTTAGTTATTTCTTTATCTAAACAGCCCCTAGATTTTATTTACATGCTCTTTATTATCTTGCAAACCTATCCTATGATACCTACAAAGTACTTCTAGTTTCATACTTGTTCTAGGTAAAGTGAACGTTAAGCGTGCATAGAGTTGTATCGGTGGTCGATAGAACTTGAGGGAATATTTGTTCTACCTTTAGCTCCTCGTTGGGTTCGACAATCTTACTTATCGAGAAAGGCTACAATTGATCCCCTATACTTGTGGGTTATCAACACCTTTTTCTGGCGCCGTTGCCGGGGAGCAATAGCGTGGGGTGAATATTCTCATGTGTGCTTGTTTGCTTTATCACTTAGTAGATTTTATTTTTTGTTCTAAGTTGTTCTCTATCTTTAGTTATGGATATGGAACACGAAATACCAAAAAAATTAGGTGTACTTGCTACTCATGGAGATGGGGAACCTCCTAAAACCCTCGATGCTCATTATGTGAAAGATATTATGCACTACTTTAATAATCCTGAGAAAACCCCATTCAATTATATAATGGGAGACACGTTGGATCAATGTGAATACTTTAGGGATTATCACTTGACTCAAAAAGGGAAACTGTTATGGGATCAAATTCATATGTTGCATTGGTATGCTCGGAATTTATGCTTGAGATATGATTATACTTGTTACTCTAGGATGAAGGCTCTACACCTTCCCTTTTCATGTAAATTTAATGATAATGAAACCTTGGCTTCTTATGCTAATGGTATATATGATTACAATGATGTGGAATGAATAGAAGAATTCGTTGCTTTTAAGTGTGCTTATGAAATTGAATCTTTGTTTGAAAAGTCTGAAAATCTTGATGATGCTGTTTACAGAGCTGAAAATTTTGCTATACTTAAATATTGATATGAGAATTATGAATATAATGCCAATATTAATGAGTTTATTGAGAAAGTCTCCGCTGTCCAAGAAGAGACTAATATTTTGCAGGAATCTACGGAAGAAGAAATTGATGACACTGTGAGCTCATTAGATGAAAAAGATGACGAGGAGAGCGAAGAACAAAAGGAGGAAGAGCGGATTAGCTACCCATGCCCACCTTCTAATGAGAGTAACTCTTCAACTCATACATTATTTAATTTCCCTTCGTGCTTACCGAAGGATGAATGCTATGATAATTGCTATGATCCCTTGGATTCGTTTGAAATATCCCTTTTTGATGAAATTGATGCTTGCTATGCTTGTGGCCATGATGCCAATATGAATTATGCTTATGGAGATGAACTTTCTATAGTTCCTTATGTTAAGAATGAAATTGCTGCTATTGCACCCATGCATGATAGTCCTATTATCTTTTTGAATTCTCCCAACTACACTATATCGGAGAAGTTTGCGCTTTTTAAGGATTATATTGATGGGGTGCATTCTATTATTGCACATGATGATTTTGATAAATATAATATGCATGTGCTTGCTGCTCCTACTTACAATTATTATGTGAGAGGAACTACATCTCCGCCTCTCTATGTTTCCAATACGATAAAATTGCAAGAAGTTGTTTATGCTATGTATCAGCCTTTACTATGTGTGCATGAATTGTTCTTTTATGACATGCCTATGCATAGGAAGAGAGTTAAACTTCGTTGTTGCATGGTATATGTTACTTTGTGCTCACTACTAAATCACAAATCATTGTTAATTAAAATTGGCTTTGATATACCTTGGGATCCGGGTGGATCCATTACTTGAGCACGTTATGTCTAGCTTAATGGCTTTAAAGAAAGCGCTGCCAGGGAGACAACCCTGAAGTTTTAGAGAGTCATTTATTTTTGTTGTGTGCTTTTAAAAGGTTTAAAAACAAAAAAATATAGAGGCGAACCTAAAACTTTTCAAAAAGAAAAGTGAAAGTGAGAAAGACGAACATCGTTGAAGTGGGGGACGTCCTTGAACTTTGTTCATCCCCATGGAAACTTTGTGAATCTCAATTACAGAAACTTTTCAACAAAAATAATTATCCCCTTGTACAAATCCATTGTATTATAAAAATAATGTGCCAAGATTTGCCTTTAGGATGATTAGATTGCTTGTTTGGTATGTGCAGTGGAAAAACAGAAACTTTGGCTGTAGCGCGTGAATTTACATTTTTTACTGGAATGTCAAAAGCTTCTGAAACTTTTTGAAAAGTACTGCTATACAAATTTTTATTTTTTCATAATTTTTCAGAATTGTTGGAGTTACAGAAGTATGGTAGATGTTCAGATTGCTACAGACTGTCCTGTTTAAGACAGATTCTGTTTTTGATGCATTGTTTTGCTAGTTTTGATGAAACTATCAATTTTATTGGTGGTATAAGCCATGGAGAAGTTATAATACAGTAGCTACAATGCAAAAACAAAATATGAATGGGTTTTCAACAGTACTTAAAGTGGTGATTTGCTTTATAATACTAACGGATCTCACGAGGGTTTTGTTAAGTTTTGTGTGATTGAAGTTTTCAAGTTTTGAGTGAGATCACGATGGATGAAGGAATAAGGAGTGGCAAGAGCCTAAGCTTGGGGATGCCCGAGGCACCCCTAGGTAATATTCAAGGACTCCCAACCAACTAAGCTTGGGGATGCCCCGGAAGGCATCCCCTCTTTCTTCTAACGATCATCGGTAATTTTACTTGGAGCTATATTTTTATTCGTCACATGATATGCGTAAATCTTTGAGCGTCGTGTGCTTTTTTATTTTTCTTTTAGTAATGCACCATGCTGGTATGATATAGTCCTTGGTTGATTTATAGAATGCTCTTTGCACTTCACTTATATCTTTTGAGTATGGCTTTATAGAATGCTTCATGTGCTTCACTTATATCATTTGAAGTTTGGATTGCCTATTTATCTACACATAGAAAACCGCCATTTGTAGAATGCTCTTTTGCTTCACTTATATTTGTTAGAGCGTGGGCATATCTTTTGTTGAAAGAATTAAACTCTCTTGCTTCACTTATATCTATTTAGAGAGTCAACAGGAATTGGTCATTCACATGGTTAGTCATAAAATCCTACATAAAACTTGTAGATCACTGAATATGATATGTTTGATTCATTGCAATAGTTTTGCGATATAAAGATGGTGATATTAGAGTCATGCTAGTGAGTAGTTGTGGATTGGTAGAAATACTTGTGTTGAGGTTTGTGATTCCCGAAGCATGCACGTATGGTAAACCGTTATGTGATGAAGTCGGAGCATGATTTATTTTCTGATTGTCTTCCTTATGAGTGGCGGTCGGGGACTAGTGATGGTCTTTTCCTACCAATCTATCCCCCTAGGAGCATGCGTGTAGTACTTTGTTTCGATAGCTAATAAATTTTTGCAATAAGTATGTGAGTTCTTTATGACTAATGTTGAGTCCATGGATTATACGCATTCTCACCCTTCCATCATTGCTAGCCTCTTCGGTATCATGCATTGCCCTTTCTCACCTCGACAGTTGGTGCAAACTTCACCGATGCATCCAAACCCCGTGATACGATATGCTCTATCACACATAAGCCTCATTATATCTTCCTCAAAACAGCCACCATACCTACCTATTATGGCATTTCCATAGCCATTCCGATATATATTGCCATGCAACTTCCATCATCATCACATACATGACTTGAGCATTCATTGTCATATTGCTTTGCATGATCGTAAGATAGCTAGCAAGATATTTTCATGGCTTGTACGTTTTTTGATATCTTTGCTATGCTAGATCATTGCTCATCCCGGTACATTGCCAGAGGCATTCATATAGAGTCATATTGTTCTAGATATCGAGTTGTAATATTGAGTTGTAAGTAAATAAAAGTGTGATGATCATCATTATTAGAGCATTGTCCCATGTGAGGAAAGGATGATGGAAGCTATGATTCCCTCACAAGTTGGGATGAGTCTCCGGACTTTAAAAAAATAAAAGAGGCCAAAGAAGCCCAGATAAAAAAAATAAAAAAAGAGGCCAAAGAGCCCAAAAAAAGAGAAAAAAAAAGAGAAGGGACAATGTTACTATCCTTTTACCACACTTGTGCTTCAGAGTAGCACCATGTTCTTCATATAGAGAGTCTCTTGAGTTATCACTTTCATATACTAGTGGAAATTTTCATTATAGAACTTGGCTTGTATATTCCGATGATGGGCTTCCTCAAATGCCCGAGTTCTTCATGAGCAAGCAAGTTGGATGCACACCCACTTAGTTTTTAGTTTGAGCTTTCATACATTTATAGCTCTTAGTGCATCTGTTGCATGGCATTCCCTACTCCTCGCATTGATATCAATTGATGGGCATCTCCATAGCCCATTGATTAGGCGCGTCGATGTGAGACTTTCTTCCTTTTTGTCTTCTCCACACAACCTCCACCATCATATTCTATTCCACCTATAGTGCTATATCCATGGCTCACGCTCATGTATTGCGTGAAAGTTGAAAAGGCTTGAGAACATTAAAAGTATGAAACAATTGCTTGGCTTGTCATCGGGGTTGTGCATGATGAAATACTTTGTGTGATGAAGATGGAGCATAGCCAGACTATATGATTTTGTAGGGATAACTTTCTTTGGCCATGTTATTTTGAAAAGACATGATTGCTTTATTAGTATGCTTGAAGTATTGTTGTCTTAATGTCAAATGATAGACTATTGCTTTGAATCACTCATGTCTTAATATTCATGCCATGATTAGATTACATGATCAAGATTATGCTAGGTAGCATTCCACATCAAAAATTATCTTTTTTATCATTTACCTACTCGAGGACGAGCAGGAATTAAGCTTGGGGATGCTGATACGTCTCCGTCGTATCTATAATTTTTGATTGTTCCATGCCAATATTATACAACTTTCATATACTTTTGGCAACTTTTTATACTATTTTTGGGACTAACATATTGATCCAGTGCCCAGTGCCAGTTCCTGTTTGTTGCATGTTTTTTGTTTCGCAGAAAATCCATATCAAACGGAGTCCAAACGCGATAAAAACATACAGAGATTTTTTTTGGAATATATGTGAATTTTGGGAATTGGAATCAACGCGAGACGATGCCCGAGGGGGCCACAAGGCGGGGCGCGCCCTGGACCCTTGTGGTCACTCCGTAAGGCGGTTGGTGCCCTGCTTTCGCTGCAAGGAAGCTATTATCCGGATAAAAATCGTGTTAAAATTTCAGCTCAATCGGAGTTACGGATCTCCGGGAATTGAAGAAACGGTGAAAGGCCAGAATTTGGGAACGCAGAAACAGAAGGAAACAGAGAGAGAGATCCAATCTCGGAGGGGCTCCCGCCCCTCCGCCACCATGGAGGCCATGGACCAGAGGGAAAACCCTCCTCCCATCTAGGGGGGAGGTCAAAAAAGAAGAAGAAGGAGGGGGGCTCTCTCCCCCTCTCTCCCGGTGGCGCCGGAACGCCGCCGGGGCCATCATCGTGACGACGATCTACACCAACAACTTCGCCGCCGTCATCACCAACTCTCCCCCCCTCTATGCAGCGGTGTAACACCTCTTATCCCCGCTGTAATCTCTACTTAAACATGGTGCTCAACGCTATATATTATTTCCCAATGATGTATGGCTATCCTATGATGTTTGAGTAGATCCGTTTTGTCCTATGGGTTGATTGATGATCATGATTGGTTTGAGTTGCATGTTTTATTATTGGTGCTGTTCTATGGTGCTCTCCGTGTCGCGCAAGCATGAGGGATCCCCGCTGTAGGGTTTGCAATATGCTCATGATTTGCTTATGGTGGGTGGCGTGAGTGATAGAAACACAGACCCGAGTAAGTGGGTTGTTTGCGTATGGGAGTAAAGAGGACTTGATACTTTAATGCTATGGTTGGGTTTTACCTTAATGATCTTTAGTAGTTACGGATGTTTGCCAGAGTTCCAATCATAAGTGCATATGATCCAAGTAGAGAAAGTATGTTAGCTTATGCCTCTCCCTCATATAAAATTGCCATAATGATTACCGGTCTTGTTATCGATTGCCTAGGGACAAATAACTTTCTTGTGACAAAAAGCTCTCTACTAAAACTAACTTAGTTATTTCTTTATCTAAACAGCCCCTAGATTTTATTTACGTGCTCTTTATTATCTTGCAAACCTATCCTATCACACCTACAAAGTACTTCTAGTTTCATACTTGTTCTAGGTAAAGTGAACGTTAAGCGTGTGTAGAGTTGTATCGGTGGTCAATAGAACTTGAGGGAATATTTGTTCTACCTTTAGCTCCTCGTTGGGTTCGACACTCTTACTTATCGAGAAAGGCTACAATTGATCCCCTATACTTGTGGGTTATCAGGACACTTGGAATGAACGGCCGCAAGGGTGCTATGCTGATCATGAAGCCCGAGAAGACCGCCGTCAGATGGCCGCCAGCTCAGCCTTTTAGCCTATATTTTATTATAATTGTATGCATATGTAGGTCGTGAGTGTTTTGAGCCTTGCCGCATGTGGCATTTTAAATTATCCTGAATATGTAAGACAATTATTAACCATTGCCGTTGTAAATTTGCCTCAACGGCGAGCAGAGCGCGCAGGGACGCCAGAGCGGAGCGCGCCGCGGCCGCCTCAATGGCGAGCAAAATGCGCGAACGGACGCGAGCAGAGCGCGCCGCGGCCGCCTCAACGAGGAGCAGAGCGTGCCGCGGCCACCTCAACGGCGAGCAACCACGTGGTCAACCTTCTTGCACCCCGTGGGAGGCGCGACAGCGCATCCATCGGACACGATGGTGATATCTTGACCATGTGTGATAGTGGGCAGACACGTACATGTACATCTGAGAAAGTGGGCCCACGTTTCGGGGTTCCGATGCGTGGCATACGGTTGAACCAAAAGAACTATTTGCGATGAGCCAGAACAACAAAAATGGGCTTTGTAGGCCAGAACCATCAATAAATTTTGACCTTGTTTCTCGTCACATTGCAGATTACAATGCAATCAGTAATTGCAAATCTATTAACACCGATCAAACTAATATGTGTTCACACTTAGCACCGGGCTATAAAAACTACCCACTCGAAAATTACTTCACAGTTCCTCTCCTCGTCACCCACAAAACTGGTCTTTCCTATCAAGTCGTTCCGCCATGACCGGTAGGAGGAGTTTTGGGTGGACATATAACCAGGCAGCAAAGACCAAGGCCGCGGAAGCACTAGAGAGGTCCCGCCGCGAAGCAGCAGCCGCAGCAGAGATGTCCCGGCGCGCCGCGGAGCCCTCGATTGAGCTCTCATGGGCACGCGAGGGCACTCACAAGCGCACTCGCCGCGTCGGCGATCGCGACGAGCTGGCATTGCTAAAGTCCTTGGCCGGCGACGACGACATTCTCGCTGGCCTCATTAAGCAGCAGGAGCTGGTCGACGGCTTGATGAAGCTGCTCGAGATCAGCGATGCCTTGGTTGAGAAGGCGACCGGCCTAGTCGAGCAACTCATGGGTGACAATGGGAAGCACCTCAAGGTGCTCAACGAGAAGGAGGAGGAGGCCGCCGGCTGGAAGATGCTGCATGAGCAGAGCAGTGCCTCGGGGATGATGCTGACAGCGGTCATCAAGGAACTGATGGGTGACTTGAGGAAGCTCCAGATCGAGCGCGAGCAGGAGGTGGAGGAATCCGTGGTTCCTTTCAAGCAAAGTCATGACGAATTGAAGAAGGAGCTGGAGGATGTCGCCGCCCGGCAATCCATCGACGAGTAGAGACAGTAGCGACCCAGATCGTTGTCTGTGATTTCCTTCTTTTCTTGCCCCCGTGTCTTCCGGGCTTTGCCGCATGTGGCATTTTAAATTATCTGAAATATGTAAGACAATTATTATCCGTGCCATTGTAAATTTGTCGTCGTATTATCCGTTGCCATTTTATTTGTCATCGTATTATCCGTTGCCCTATGTGGCATTTTAAATTAGGCTGGAATACGAGTTGAAAACACGAACAAAGCAAATGCTAACATTGAGCGGGGCCATGGGATCACACGCAAACACCCTCCGTCCAGGTGCTTTAATTAACCACGTGTTAAACAGTGGCTCGGCCGCCATTAATGGAGAAGTTGTGAGCGAGGCGGGTGGCTGGTGGATGGAGGTCAAAGAGCTTGATTCCCGATGAGCATGGGCGGCCTTGCTGCTCGCACGTGTCCCATTGAGCCTGCGAGGTGGACAAGATGCACGTGTCCCATCGAGCCTGCGCGGCGGACTGCTCGCACTCGTCCCGTCGAGCCTGCAAGGCGGACTTATCGCGCTTGTCCCATCTAATCAAACAGCTGCACGCACGCCACCGAGTATGGTTAAATTTTGGCACAAAATACAAAGATGACCAATGAACGAGGACGGTGGTAGTACTATCCCATAAGAAAAGAGGGACGCGTGATCGCACTTAAATGGTTACGGGAACACACGGTTCATATAATACAACCGTTTGCGATATTAACGTGTCAGTTATTTGTTTCATAAGGACTTCGTTGGCTATTAATGTGTGCGCCTTGTCTCAAACTGGACGGTTTTTTTTACCACGGCATATATGTGCCATGTCATGAAACCATGCCAAGTTTCATGTTTTTTGGGTGAGCTTTCGATTTACTGGGATTTAAAAACCGAGATTCTCAATGTTTCAAGACGATGAGAAGTTTTTAATTCATTCCCATTCCTTCAATGAGACCTAAACATGCAACCAATGACACATGTACGATTTCCCACCCATTTTGCTTCACTGGAGCATGTGCTTGTAGTTTAAATTTGAATTATGGACTACATTAAATGCCTAGAAAACTTAATTAATATATAAAATGGCCAAACGAACCCTGAACAGTTTCAAATTTCAGCACGACACTCCTGTTATTCTATGTTGCCTGTAGAAAACAAAGTTCAAGGCGAGAAGAAGCAGCGATTATCGTTTCGCCCACAAGAGGGGCATGTTTCCCTACCGGAACCATGAGGGTTGCGAGAAGCTTCGGTTTGTAAGAGGCTTGTAATATAGCTTGGCCAAAATTGGACAATTATTTTACCACGACATATATGTGCCATGTAGTGACACCATGCCAAGTTTCATGATTTCCTGGTGAGTTTTGGATCTATAGATATTTAAAAACCGAGATTCGCAATGTTTGTGGCCAATCCAGGACGCCGAGATGGTTGAATTCATTCCTATTCCTTCCATGGGACCTAAACATGCACCCCAAGGACACATGTACGTTTTTCTAGCCATTTTGGTGCACTGGAGCATGTATTTGTAGTTCGGATTTGAATTATGGATATTAAATGCCTAGAAAACTCAATTAATGAATAAAAAAGGTCAAACAAACCCTGAATAATTTCAAAGTTCAGCGTGAATCTCCCGTTGTTACGTGTTGCGTGTAGAAGAAAATACAAGGCTAGAAGAGGGAGCGATTATCGTTTCGCCCACAAGGGGGCACGTTTCCCTATCAAAACCACGAGGGTTCTTGTGACAGGCTCCGGTTTGTAAGATGTTTGTAATAAAGCTTGGCCCAAATTGGACAATGTTTTTACCACGACATATATGTGCCATGACGTGACACCATGCCACCTTTGATGACTTTCTGGTGAGTTTTGGATTTATGGGGATTTAAAAACTGAGATTCCAAATGTTTGAGGACGAGCCAGGACGCCGGTACAGTTGTAATTCATTCCCATTCCTGGCATGGGACCTAAACATGCACCCAAGGACACATGTATAATTTTTCTAGCCATTTTGGTGAACTGGAGCATGTATTTGTAGTTCATTGAATTATGGACATTAAATGCCTAGGAAACTCAATTAGTGTATAAAAAGGCCAAACGAACCCTGAATAAGTTTAAATGTCAGCACGGATATCCTGTCATTCCATGTTGCCCGTAGAAGAAAATACAAGGTGAAAAGAGGCAGTGATTATCGTTTCGCCCACAAGGGGAACACGTTTCCCTATCGGAACCACGAGGCTTCTTTGAGAGAAGCTCCAGTTTGTAAGAGGTTTGTAATACAGCTTGGCCCACATTGGACAATGTTTTTACCATGATATATATGTGCCTTGATGTGACACCATGCCAACTTTCATGACTTTCTGGTGAGTTTTGGATTTATGGGGATTTAAAAACCGAGATTCCAAATGTTTGAGGACGAGCGAGGACGCCGGTACGGTTGTAATTCATTCCCATTCCTGGCATGGGACCTAAACATGCACCCAAGGACACATGTATAATTTTTCTAGCCATTTTGGTGAACTGGAGCATGTATTTGTAGTTCAGATTTGAATTATGGACATTAAATGCCTAGGAAACTCAATTAGTGTATAAAAAGGCCAAACGAACCCTGAATAAGTTAAAATTTCAGCACGGATATCATGTCGTTCCATGTTGCCCGTAGAAGAAAATACAAGGTGAAAAGAGGCAGTGATTATCGTTTCGCCCACAAGGGGGACACGTTTCCCTATCAGAACCACGCGGCTTCTTTGAGAGAAGCTCTGGTTTGTAAGAGGCTTGTAATAAAACTTGCGCCAAAATGGACAAAAAAAATCCTCGACATATATGTGCCATGTCGTGACACCATGCCAAGTTTCACGATTTTTGGGTGTGTTTTGGATTTACGGGGATATAAAAACCGAGATTCTTCTCACGAAATGTTTTCAAATAGCACACGGTTCACTAACGAAATCTGTGTGCCTACCAAACCGTGGCTGATGCCCCCCTCCCCCCTGCTGCGCGCGCGATCCGAGTCGTGCATTCTGATTGGCCAGAACCCAAACCCCACGGATCATACGTCTGCACCGTTGGATGCTCCCAGATCAAACGGCAATCCTCATCCCTTTTGACAGCACATGCAGTATATGGGTAAGTACTATGCGCATGTGTCGTGCTAGCTCACGCTTCCTTCTCTACTAAGTTTTCTATATTAATGTTGTTATATATCCAAACAAGCTACTGTTTCCCGCCACTCCTCTCATCGGTTTCCCGCCACTCCTCTCATCGGTTTCCCGCCTCTTCTCCCATCGTTTTCCCGCTACTAGTGTCAGTGCTCATTGAAGGGTAGGCGGCAACACACCGGCCATGTAAATATCGCACACAGTTTCTAAAAGCACAAATGTGTGTGATAGGAGGGAGTAGGTCCCATAGGGTGACCAGCGTGAAACGCCTTAAAGGCAAGGAGGCAATTCCTAACAGCAAGGGGCGGATTCCCATCCGCTAGCCTAGTCGAATAGAATGCAGAAGTTAAGCGTGCTTGGGCTGGAGTAGTCCAAGGATGGGTGACCCGGTGGGAAGTTGCATATCTCAAGCTTCATTTAAATGCTATGACACGGTCATTATAGAGATAAATATCTCTATAGTGACCTGTCATGGTGATTATATAAACCTTGGGATCCTTGTTCTGCTAATTTGTAGACTATGTTTTTATTGGTTATTTTTTGCTCTAAAAAATTGAAGAATGATTGACTCTATAGTGACCTGTCATGGCAATTATATAAACCTTTTCAGGTCGCATGCAGTGTATAGGGGGCCGGGTGTTCTGATCGAGCATATCTCCCTTGTGCGGTTTATAGATGCCGCACATATCTGTGGGCTCCCCGAGGTATATATATATTATCCTTGACTGATAATGAGGGGGGCCCACACAATCTATCCCTTTAACCCAACAACGAGAAGGGTTTGACCATGATGGTTTCCAATTGCTACGTGTGCCATGTTAGACCAAATAAAGTTTGAGCGCATGCGTTGGACGACACCCCCCCCCCCCGCCGCCTCGAAGTTGGGAAACCGACATCGTACGTATTGAACCAGGCTTGGGGTCAGGTACGGTGTTCGGTTTGTAACATAGTTGGTGGCCCATCGAAGTTGTGCATTCGGGATTTAAACACATCACACACCACCGTACCCATACATATTTTCGGGCCGCATGCAGTGTATACGGGGTCTTCTGATCGACCACGTCTCCCTTGTGCGGTTTTTTGTGATGACACGCATATCTGTGGGCTCCCCGAGTGTATATATATCATCCCTTTAACCAATAACGAGGGGTATGTGTTGGCCATGAATGGATTCCTCCTAGTTCGTGTTAGGGCCGGTCACCATCACATGTCGTTCAACCAAAGCTCGAGCTCATGCGTTGTCAGGATTCCCTCCCACATGCTCGGATTGCTGGGTTCGACCTACACCATACCCTGCGTATCTCGTCCTTAACTACCTGGCCTTCATGGTTGTTGTCTATATCGAGAGGTAGGCACCACATCTAAATTGTACATTATTCTATATTGAAAACACACATCACCCCTTCCAACATACATCATTTTGGGCCGCATGCAAGAGGTGCTGGTTTTGTGGTCCCTCTCATGTGATTTTTTTATCATGGTTCAATCTATTGTCCCAAGCGGTTTATCGACAACAACAATTGTCGTTTGACCAAACGATAGATTCACTGGTCCATCTTATGGTAGGTCATGGTGACATGCATGTATGACCAAAGTATCATTACGTGCATCCGCCCCGCTGACACGAAGTGCGAGGTGGGTCAAGCACCCTAGCTAGCTACGACATTATGTAATTATAGGTATATCCAAGGGTGCTTTCGGGTTTGCGAGGCAGGTGCCACCAAAGTTGTGCATTGTGTATTTAAAGTTTTAAACATCACACCCTATATTCCTACATATATTTGGCCACTTCCAGGTGGTTCTTGACTTCTAGCCCCTCTCATCGATCTTCGATGACGCGCCCAACCGTGGGCCCGCGCGGTCAAAGTTGTGCATTGGAATTTTGAACATCACAGACCACCCTTTTCACTCATATATATTTGAGCCACATGCTGGTGTGGCTGTCTTCTGACCCTCTCTAACATTTTTTTTGCTGCAAAGACTCTGATGACACTCAACGGACACGGGTATAATGTCTTAACCGTGTGCGATGCAAGTGCGCCGTGAATCACCACGAATGCACAAGCACGAGCAAAGGTGGAGGTACTGGCTCAACCATGTGCGATGCAAGTGCGCTGTAAAATCACCACGACTGCGCAAGCGCGAGCAAAGGGTGGAGGTACTGGCTTAACCGTGTGTGATGCAAGTGCGCTGTAAAATCACCACCTGCGCAAGCTAAAGGCGGGTAGTTTATTGAGATTGAATTCCACGTCTGCGTCTGAAAATTAGGACGAACCGTGTGCGATAGACCAGCTAGCTAGAAATCTAAAAACAAACTACCTGCCTTGAGCGTTGCAAAAATCTCTCCCTTGCTGTATGTTATGGTTGGAGAATTACTACAAATTTTGGTGAATGAAGCATGGAGAAATGGTACACTTTCTTTGCCTATTGAAACCAACTTCACTGATTGCTATCCCATCATACAGTATGCAGATGACACACTCATTATCCTACCAGCTGATGTGGAACAGATAAAGAGATTCACTGAGATCCTGGATAATTTCTCCAAATTTACTAGACTTGTAAATTACAGTAAATCCTCTATTGTGCCAATCAATATCTCTGATGATAAAGCACAGGAACTTGCAAATATTTTTAATTGCAGGAAGGAATCTATGCCCTTCACCTATCTTGGACTACCTATGGGATCAACTAGGCCAAAAGTAATTGATCTTATGCCCATGGTGTCTAGATTGGATCATAGATTCTCTGGTATTGCATCTATGATGACATATTCAGGAAGACTTGTACACCTCAAATCCATAGTTGCTGCACTTCCAATATTTGCTATGTGCTGCATTAGAGTTCCATTCACCATATTGGATCACTTTGGAAAGTCTGGCAGAAACTTCCTATGGTATGATAAAGGGATTAATAAAAAGGGCAACTGTCTGGCCAAATGGGAAAATGTATGCTTACCAAAAAAAGCTGGGGGACTTGGAGTAATTGATCTCAGATTACAAAACAGAACCCTCCTCACCAAATTCTTTAATAGACATGATATACCCTGGGTCAATTTGATATGGAATAACTATTATGCCAATGGTGAGGTACCAAACTATCCCCCCAGAATGGGTTGTTTTTGGTGGAGGGACTGCTGTTCTATCTTACAAGACTTCAAGAACATGACTATATGTTATGCTGGAAATGGGAGCACCATCAAACTATGGTCAGATAATTGGTGCTCACAAACACTGATCAGTTCAATGCCCCAACTATTTTCTTATGTAAAAAATTCAAACACCACCCTTGCATCTGCTAGCAACTTGGACTATAATGATTTTTATGAGATGTTTCATTTGCCCATGTCCACCATTGCCATGCAGCAGAGTAACAACCTTAGAGAGCTGATCAATAGTAGAGAAAATAAGAACTCACCAGATTCATGGAAGTTTTACTGGGGTGGCACAAAATATTCTAATAAAAGAATATATCTGGAGTACATGGGAAACCCACCTGATGCTCCAAAGCCTTTTCAGTGGATATGGAAATCATGCACACTACCTAAACAGATTTTTTTTGGCTTCTCTTGCAGGACAGACTGAATACCAGAGACCTTCTTAACAGGAAGAATTTCTACATTGAGACAAGCAAATGTGTTCTATGTGATGATGAGCCTAATGAGCATTTAATGCATCTATTTTTCAGTTGTGACTTCAGTCAGAATTTCTGGATGAATATTGGGTATCAATGGAACACTGACTATGAACTCACTGAGATGCTCATGGAGGGGAAGAAACAGAACACTTCAAGTTCTTTCAAGGAATGTCTAATTGCTGGATGTTGGAGCCTATGGAAGCACAGAAACAGCATCATATTTGATCACAGAACAAAGAGCATGGCATACTGTTTAGTTACCTTTAAAGAACACTTTAGCATGATCATCAAGAATGCTAAAGCTGGATTGAAAGAGGGCATGCAAAGTTGGCTGGACTACTTGTAGACATCTTTTCTTTTTCTCATTCACTGTTTGACACCGTCTTGTACAACCATATGTAACTTTCCATCATATTAATGAAAACCAGAGTTACAGTGGGGGTCTTCCCCACTGTTTTTGCTCAAAAAAAGCATTGCAAAAATCGGCGGTTCCGCCACTTTTACTTATTATCATACACGCATATTCTTATTAGACCGTGCGCGATCTTGGGTACTCCCGCCCCTCATCAATTCCTTTACCCAAATTTTAGTAGCCGCCGTACTTCAACCTTCGCCCACACTCCTCCAGCACCGACCTTATAGTAAAATTGCAGTAACCGAGGCATTTGAACCGTCGCCCTCCCTCGTCCACCACCATCTCCACCCACCATTACTAAAATTTTCAGTAGCCCCGGCGTATCCTCAAACACGCCCCCTCCACAGTGCCCCCACTCTGCCCCCTCCCCCCTCGAACCCTAGCTCGCTGCCGCCGGCGCCACCGCCACCGCCAACCCCTGCCGGTCTGCCCGTTCCTCCTAGCTTAGATAATAAAGTTCTAGTTACCCAGCGATTCCCATACCGTCGCCCCACTCCCCTGAGTTTTTAGATGAGGCCTGCGGTGTCCCTCCCCACCAGATCCACATCCCCTGCTCCAGAATGTCGCAGCCTAAGCTCGACCACGTATCCCGGGGAGCCCGACGAGCGTTCAGCCAAGAAGAGGTTTATCATGGCCTCTTCGGCGGACGTTGGTGAGGTGGCCGCCGTTCACCCTGACCTGTCGATCCCGGAGCAACATGTCACCGTGGAAGCCGGCGAAGACATTGACTACATTGCCATGCCGAAGGCTTCATGTTAGCAGGCTAGCGTATTACTGTATCTCGGGAAAGCTGGCTACGACATCAAGCTCGTCGACAGCGATGGCTTCACGCGGGCCATGTCACAGGTTAAGTGGTCCATCCCCCACCCCTCTGGTTCAACCGCCGTCGATCTCTTCGACGGCCCTGCCGCTGATCTCCTCCGCCAAGCGGTCAAGGATTTTTGATCCTTGTACGCCATCGAGCCCATTTTGTCATTTCTGAAGGATACGTTCTACAGCGGCGGCTTGGGATCCTAAATTGCCAAGTCAGATCTCATCGACCACGACCACAACCACGAGGAGGGCACCCACAAAGGTTCTTCCAAGGTGAAACAACCCATCTATGACTTCAGAGAGAGCACCATGGGTCTGTGCTAATCCAACTGGAAGGATCCCGTCCATGACATGTGAGGCAACATCCTATCAGCAAATCTTACCTTTTCTAGCTTGCCAACCCGTACCCTTTGTTGTAGTAGCATTTGCCGTGCGGTGCTTTAACTGTGCCGTGGTTAATTATTTCAGTTATGCAAAAATGTATTGTTCAATAGGGCGAAGTATGAATTGTCCACTTCAGTTTCACGAATGGCTATATTTGGTTGTTTATAGTGAGTAGATGCCTTGTTTATCTATATTTGGTTGTTAGGTTGGTTGCAGTGAGCATTTTTTCGGTTATCGAGCAAATGCCTTGTTTATATGTATTTGGTTCTTAGGTTGGTTGCAGTGAGCATTTGTCCAGTTATCAAGCAGATGCCTTGTTTATCTGTATTTGGTTGTTAGGTTGGTTGCAGTGAGCATTTGTCTAGTTTTGAAGCAGATGCCTTGTTTATCTGTATTTGCTTGTTAGGCTGGTTGCAGTGAGCATTTGTCCAGTTTTCAAGCATATGCCCTATTTAAATGTATTTGGTTGTTAGGTTGGTTGAAGTGAGACTCTGTCCAGTTTTCAATGGCTATATTTGGTTGTTATATTGATCATTTATGCCTTGTTTATTTCAGTCATTCACAATGTGATGTTCATTATGTGCAAGTCAGAACTGTGCCGCTCGACTGCATCAATACCAGTTTGAACGGCTATATTTGGTTCCAGTTATGCCTGGTGTAGTTAATAGATGCCCTTTATTTCAGTTTTACACATTTATCCAGTGTGATGTTTAAGCATTACCTACGTTCTATTCATTTTCAACAATACCAGTTTGAATTGCAATATTTGATGGCTGTTAAGCCTGTTGTCGGTAACATTGCCTTCCATTTTATATCTGCTTTAACAGCATGCTGAAACCAACACATTCAAGCTATCATTTGGAGATGATGTTGTTTACCTTTGCTATATTTGTTTGATGTTAAGGTTGCTGTACTTATCACGCCTTTCCACTACTTATGCAGGACAACAACGGGAGTGGCCACCATTTTTCGCCGAGGTTAGTTTCATCCCTCGGCTTGTACTCCCCCCATCGTTCCATAATGTAGTGCATATAGATCCAGGCCTGGACACTTGTTAGCTTCTAATATTGACTTGTTGCTTGTAGGTACATATGCCCTTGGCAAGGATCCACGCATCGACCCTTTTTGCGTATGGGGCAATGAGATATTCATGAACAAGCATCAAGTGAGGAAACTGATAAGGATTATTAGCAAAAAGATATGAATGGTGGCAAGCAAATTATTTGTTTATGCTCTATCGAACACAACAGTGAGCTATAGGATGGTAACTACAAACTCTGCAGCCTTCTCTTTTTACTGCCCATAATGAGTTGTTAGACAACAATGTCTGAATCTTTTTCGTTCGCAGTGGTTCCCGAAGCAGTTCACTCAAGATTACCTCACAAAGTACATGATTGGTGGACACGCAATGAAGTTTAAAGTATTTCATCCAGACTACAATGAGCATCGAGAAGTCCTAATGAACACAGTGAAGGATGGACGGGCAGCCATCACAAGGGGTTGGCCTAGAGTCGTGCGCGCATTACGCATGGAGGAGGGCACAATATGGGCATTCCGCTTCACCTTCTCCAGCAACCAGAATGTCTTTCGCCTCTCTCTTTACAGTCTTTAGTACAACGGTGGTTCATCATTCTTTACTTGGTGCTTCTGTAGTTCTTCAGTATATGTACCTGTGCATCCAATTATGCATTCGTGGTTGAACCTATATTTGTAATAAACATGGTTGGATATGAAATAAGTGATTGCCTACTTTCAAATTCAAAACATGTGATTTTTAAATTAGGGATTACACTGCACACTGTTTGCGAAAGCGAAACATCTACGATAGACGTGGAGATCAGACACGTTTCTAGGATCCACTACGTGTGCGATCAATCTCTACTGCACACACGATCAGCCAAGAAAAAACGTGTGCGATTAACAACAGCATCGCACACAGTCCTTCCTTATTAAATGTTTGCGATAATCACCTTGGTCCTGCGGTCCCACCTGTCAGCCACTTAACGCATTGACCGGTCCTGCTGACGTGGATTAGTGGAAGCGTATTCCTAGGAATACATTTTCCCTAATCGAAAGTGTATTCGGGAACGGGTGTGGGCAGAAATGCGCTTTCCTATTCTGGAAAGCGTATTTAACCAAATGCGTTTTCTGTTTTTCAGTCAGGGACTTGTTTGTGGACAAATTTTACAGAAGGGTCCCTGGCATAAAAACCCTTATATCTTTTCACTCACAACTCAGAATCAGGTGATTCCAAAGCCCACGATCTCTATTCGCCGAGCCCGTTCCGATGGTATCATTTTCACCATGTTGTAACATTCTGAAAATGACCATTTGCCCCTGCCCTTATTCAGCCCCTCCGAGAGAGAAAGTTTTCCGGCAATTCTTTCTGCGTGCTTCTCGCACTTTTTCCCGGTGAATCCATCCATCCCAGGCAAGCCACACCCTCCACTTGCATGATTGCAATGCAATGCCATGGTTTATTTAATTAAACTTGCTACAAACCTTGCATTAGTAATATATGATTTATTCATGGCATTTTCTTGGGGTGCTGCTTGATCTTGTTATTGCCATGATTGGAGTTCTAGGACTAATGCTTTGCAGATTGAGGAGGACATGTTGCCTTTGGATCATTAGTGGCTATTATTATTATTTTTCATCATGATAGTATTGGATATTATTCTTTGGAGTATTATTTTGGATATTATGTTATCATGTGGATCTTAGGTTAATATCTTGATCTTGCTATTGGTTTAGTAGCATCATTATACTTGAATTCATCATGACCTTAGTTAATATGCTACCCTCAGAGTATTATGATAGGATAATATTATGCTTTGGATCATTTGTTGGATATTGCTATAACTTGGATCACAGGTTGATATGGTATCGGAGTATCAGTTATCACAGATCTACCTTGGGGATAAATTCCGTCATTTCGTTAGTCAGGTGACACCGAACCGGGGATTTTCTAGTGCAACCACATTTGCCTTTATGGGAGGGCCCTAATGCGGTCTATTGTCATGCCTCTCGCTGGTTCCTCCAACTAGGGAAGGTTACGTGAGCGTGCTACCCTGGCCCGGTAGGCGGAGATAACCTTGTGTGCCCATAGTTTTTGTAGGGCCCTTTTGTCCCCGTTTGGAACCGTTTTTGTTTTGCCACAATGGTGGCCGTTGGATGTCCAGAGTGGCATCAGGGCCAACCCATGACTTAGCCTACAGGGGAGTTGGTCGGAGTGGCCGGGAGCGTGTCATGCAGTAGATTGGTTTTGTCGGAACGCCGTTGGTCCACCCGAATGGGAATACGAGGCCATGGGTTCTGTGATGTGGGTATAGTGTACTAACCTCTGCAGAGTGTGTTTCGTCTATCGATAGTCGCGTCCTCGGTCAATGAAACAGTTCATACTAGGTCACACCATTTGATCAACACACTGTCGTGGGAAACCACGGCCACCTATGGGGTCATGAGCCCCTTTTGGTTCGGCGGGGGGATGGGCACGTTGCACAAAGAGCGGAGAAGCATCGCGCAGCACGGCAGAGATCACACGGGCAGTCTTTACCCAGGTTCTTGTCGCCGTGAGGCGTAAAACCCTACTCCTGCTTTGGTGGATTGATGGTGGATAATGGTGGTGAACGTAGCACACTCGCTCGGCAAGGTCGCTCTGGGGGTGAGAGTGGCTACGCGCGTATGGATATACGAGGGTCCAACCCTTTCTACGGTCGCCATGGGCCTCCTTTTATAGATTAAGGGGTCACCACAGTAGCAGATCAGTCTTTGCGTACTGATTAGATGGCTAATAGTGCTATCATATCTAACTCTACAGGCTGACAGAGCGCATTAAATGCGCCACTCAATGTCACATCACAGCTCGCCCAGCAGGCCCTGCCGGGCTGTTTTGCCAGCTTCGCGCCTGCTTGCTTGACACATTTCAGGATGGGTGTCATATGGAGGTGTTTGCTGTAGGAAGTTGCCGCCATGTGCCAGAAAGTAGCCACTTAGTCACCTTGGAGCTCGACACCAATTTGATTACTGACTTGCGTCGCTCGTGAGGTGGAGCGGTGGAGTGGCTTGCCTCCGCCAGCCCTGGCAGGCCTGCCGGGACGATCTGGGAGCTTGCTTCCAAGGCAAAACCCAACCCTGCCAGGCTCACCTGCCCGGCAAGGTAGGCCCTTCCCTTAGCGATGGCTTGTTCCTCTGGCTCACCTTGGCCTTCTTGACTTGCACCTGGATCCTTCAAAGGAAATGGTCCTCCTTGCTTGGTCTGATCTTGGTCTTGTAATCTTGTCTCTGGCCTGTGCACAGTCCGTGCAATGGACCCAGGGTCTGTTGCACCGACAGGAGCCCCCGGGCCTGGCACGGACGTGCCGCTGGGCATCGTCGGGGTAGGCCCTAACGAGTGCACAGGCAGAAATGTAAGGGCAGTTCTGCCCCTTGAGATCTTCTTTGCTTCTTCATTAACCTAAGCTCGGGTCAGTTTCTGGTTTCCCCGCGCACCGTGGGACGCCAATTGTGGTGGGGCCATTCTTGTAATGGCCCGTGAATGACTTTAACGCATGGGCGGGTAACTGCCAATTCACCCTTCCCACCGCGCCCTTATCCCCAGCCATGTATGCCGCATGCATTGAGTGGAGTAGGTAAATGTAGGCGCGTGATGCGGGAGAGCATCAAGGCAGGGGCCCGGTCTTCTTGGATTGGTGGAGGAGGATGGCGGGTACTT
The DNA here is from genome assembly GCA_011799875.1 of Thinopyrum elongatum. Lineage (NCBI taxonomy): Eukaryota > Viridiplantae > Streptophyta > Magnoliopsida > Poales > Poaceae > Thinopyrum > Thinopyrum elongatum. Next base: position 151,598,294 of record CM022301.1, read on the forward strand.
GCCGGGGAATCAGCCCCCACCCCTAGCTCTCCTATAAAAGGAGGAGCGGGGGAGAAGCGGAGGCATTCATCCACGTTCCACTCCTCCTCTGCCTTTTGTTTCTTCTGGGTATGCTGAAAGGAAGAGCCTGGGGCCATCCCCCGGTCCCTAGCTTGGAGTTTCGTGTGAGCCCCATGGGGGCGCTCGGGCAGCGCGGCGGTAGCACCGGAGGTGGCGACTCCGGTGTGCTCGTCGCTGGGTCGCCCGTGGCTTCAACTTTAGTGAGAGGCAACGCAAACGACACCATGCCGAGGCCCATAATGGGCAGAAGGTGTGATAGTCGATTGCGGCCTATCCCCCCTTTTCCCACGACGTTGGAGGGAGGTTGCAAAAATGGTTCGCCATTGGCGAGGGCAGACCCTATCTCCCCGTACTCTGCCAGTCCAATGCATGGGAGAGCCTCTAGTCCTTGTGCATGCTTCCTTAACGGGCGGGGCCTTCGTGTCGCCGGGCCGTCGGGGACGCCCATGCTCTCCGTGGGGGTCTCCTGGGGCGCGCGGCGTTCGCATCGAAGGTGGCGCAACCCACGACGCGTCAACAACGGGGGCAACCGTTCCGACGAGTCGTGTTTGCCAGTGACTCCGTTTGGGTTCCCGGCAGTGCCACCGTCCACGCCTGCCCTCCGGTTTCTTCCTCTTAGCCCGTCGACGGTGTTCTCCTGATCTTGGGGAGACGCCGAATCCAGGCCCGCCTTCCGCCTTTTCTGTTCCTTCCTGCGATTTCCTGAAGGAGATGGACAAGGGCAAAGGCATCACGGGGCACTTAACTTTTTTCAGTCTTAAATCTGTAAGCACTTGCCAAATTTTAGTTCAAATGATGTAATATCTTATATCCATGTTTATGCTCCGTGAGATTTGTACTTGTTGATCAGCATATTAATGAAAAAGATAAGCTTTGCTGGGCACTTGTGCATGTATGATATCCATGCAGAGGTGAAACGCCTCCATACTTTCATGTAAACAAGTAGATCCCGGTAAGCTACCTTGCCGGCACCCCATAGGACTACTGCCGTGAGGCTGAGCCTACCGGGCGCAGAACCCATTGGGAGAGACCAGCCCCCCACCAACCCCTTTCAGCCAAAGGCCACTACGACCATCCTGACCGAAACAGCGTTCGTGCCAGTAGATGGGAGCACCTTTGTTTCCGAGGCGGCGAGGTTTTCGTATGCACAAGTTCTACTCATGTAATATGCATGGATAAGAGATGGAACTTATCTGTTCGTCTTGCCGGAGATCGCAGTATTGGCTTGTCTTCGCATCCTCTTCCTAGGACTAAGTCCACGGCAGGAGCCTGCAGTTTATGCAAATGAAGATGATGCCAGATGCAATCTACCTATATGATCATGCAACCTATCTACATGAATCATGCAATGCTTATGAAATGCTTATGCATGCATGGAACTTGTTGGGGGCCCCCAGCGCTTCATTTATTTCTCTGTTGCTCAGGGTCTGCGCCTGGCTTTGTACAAGGGGTTACATGCAGCTGAGGCAAGGCCTGTACAAAAGGGTGGCTGCCGGGCAGGACCCGACAGCCGCGCCTTACGGGTAGAACTTGCGGAGATGCTCAATATTCCATGAGTTTTGCAATTGAATGCCATCTCCGGTCTCCAAACGGACTGCGCCGGGTCTGGTGACTTGTACTACCCGATAAGGGCCTTCCCACTTCGGCGACAGCTTGTTTGTACCCTTGGCGGACTGAACGCGCCTAAGGACAAGGTCAACTTCCTCAAAACACCGGGCATGAACCCTGCGGCTATGATAGCGACGCAGGGCTTGCAGATAGCGTGCAGCACGCGTAGCAGCCCGGAGACGGTTCTCCTCGAGAAGCACGGTGTCGTCACGCTTGTGTTGTTCCTGTGCTACTTCATCATAGGCAAGCACTCTAGGTGACCCGTAAATGAGTTCCGTGGGGATAACTGCTTCTGCCCCATAGACTAGGGAGAAGGGAGTCTGCCCGGTAGCTCGGTTTGGTGTCGTTCTAAGGGACCAAAGAACCACCGGCAGCTCATTGATCCATTGCGTGCCATGCTTCCGCAGCTTATCAAACGTTCTTGTCTTGAGTCCCCACAGCACTTCAGCATTCGCCCTCTCAACTTGTCCATTGCTTTTGGGATGTGCGACAGATGCAAATGAGATCTTGCTTCCAAGGGCATGAACATATTGCATGAAGGCGCGGCTCGTGAACTAGGTGCCATTGTCGGTGATGATCCGGGCAGGGACCCCGAAGCGGCACACCAATCCTTTCAAGAACTTGATAGCTGACTGAGCAGTCACCTTTCTCACGGCATCTACTTCCGGCCACTTTGTAAACTTGTTGATTGCAACGAACAAGAATTCAAAGCCCCCGACAGCTCGGGGGAAAGGGCCGAGGATATCGAGCCCCCAGACCGAAAACGGCCATGACAAAGGGATTGTCTGGAGTGCTTGGGCAGGCAGATGGATGTTTTTGGAATGGAACTGACAGGCTTCAGACTTGGTGACGAGCTCAACTGCATCTTGGAGGGCTGTGGGCCAATAGAATCCTTGCCGGAATGCTTTCCCAACCAAAGCCCTTGATCCAATGTGGGAGCCGCACATGCCTTTGTGTATCTCTGCCAGCAGTTCCTTTCCTCCTTCCCGGCAAATGCACTTCAATTTCACACCGTTGGGCCTTCTTCTGTATAGTGTGTCATCAACAAATTGATACATACTGGCCCTCCGGGCTACTCTTTCAGCTTCTTCTTGCTCTTCGGGAAGTTCTCCGGTTTGGAGGAAATGGACTATGTGCCTTGCCCAAGTTGGAGCCTGAGGCTCGGCAACGAGGACTAGCGGCACCTCCTCATTCATGGGGGCGCATCCCTTGACTGCAGGGACCAGTGGCCCGGCAGGAGGGTGCAGCCCGGCAAGCGAAGGGGAGTTGTTTCCGGCAGGGTCCCTGCCAGGAGCCCCGAAAGGCTCTACCGGGAGAGGCTTACCGGAGTCCAATTTCCTCCTCTTTCGGGCCATTGTTGTCGAGGATACGGAGGGCTAAGTAAGATGGAGAACAAAAGTCCCTGGTTCCACAGGAAGCTTCTGTGCAGCGCACTTTGATAGGGGATCAGCAATGCTATTTTCTGCACGGGGTACGTGCTCTGTTTGCAACCCGTCAAAGTGCTCCTCCAATCTTCTCACTTCCTCGACATATGCCTCCATCAATGGGCTTTGGTAATCCTTGTTGACTTGTCTCACCACTAGTTGTGAATCTCCTCGAATGATCAGCTTCTTGATTCCCAATTCTGTGGCAATTCTAAGCCCGGCAAGAAGCCCTTCATATTCTGATGTATTGTTGGTTGCCTCCTCCCGGGAAAAGTGCATCTGGACGACGTATCTCAGGTGCTCTCCAGTGGGAGCCACGAGAAGCACGCTAGCCCCTGCACCTTGTAGGGAGAAGGCACCATCGAAATACATGATCCATTCTTGGGGCGCTTCCTTACCGGGAATAACTGTTTCCTGTACATCTTCATCAGGGGTTGGCGTCCATTCTGCAATATACTCTGCCAACGCCCTACTCTGGATTTTTGATGTGCTTTCAAACTTCAGGCCAAACCTAGATAACTCCAATGCCCACTCCACTATCCTACCGGTGGCCTCTGGGTTTTGAAGTATCCTTTGCAACGGGAAGTGGGTGACAACCGTGATCTCATGGGCTTGGAAGTAGTGGCGCAGTTTCCTTGAGGCCATGACAAGGCCAAAGATCAACTTTTGCATGCCAGAATACCTGGATCTAGCCCCCTGCAATAGGGAGCTGACGAAGTATACTGGGCGCTGCACCACCTTCTTCCTTGCCGTGTCCTTGGGGTTGCTTCCGCTGTCGTGCTCTTCTTTGTCCTGCTCCGTATTTGGCCTTGCCGGGCCACTCTCTTCCTCTTCCCCGGGTGGGACACTTGCTGAGGTGGCTGCTTCTTCCACTTCTCGCTGCGCTACTAGGGCTGCACTAACCACTTGATTAGTTGCTGCCAGATATAGCAGTAACTGCTTTTGTGGTTTGGGTGGGACCAAAGTAAGCACAGAAGATAAGTAGGCCTTCAAATCCTGCAGCGCTGCATCTGCTTTCGGGGTCAACTTCATGGGTCCTGCCCTCTTCAAAATCTTGAAGAATGGCAAGGCGCGCTCGGCAGACTTGGAGATGAATCTGCTAAGCGCGGCAACGCATCCTGACAAACGCCTCACATCCTTAATCATCTTGGGTGCCTGTATCTCCTCAATAGCCTTGATCTTATTGGGGTTGGCCTCTATCCCACGGTGGGACACAAAGAAACCAAGTAGCTTGCCGGAGGGAACGCCAAACACGCACTTCTCCGGATTTAGCTTCAAGTTGATCTTGCGTAGATTAGCAAATGTCTCTTCTAAATCCTGGATGAGGGTTGATCTGTCCTTGGTCTTGACCACAATATCATCCATATAGGCTTCAATGTTCCTGTGCAACTGTGGTTCAAAGCCAATCTGGACAGCTCTTGCAAAATTGGACCCAGCACTCTTCAACCCGAAAGGCATGCGCACAAAGCAGTACATGCCGCATGGGGTGATGAATGAGGTCTTTTCTTCGTCTTCCTTGGACATAAAAATCTGGGGGTATACAGAGTATGCATCCAGAAAAGAGAGCAACTCACATCCTGAAGTAGAATCCACGATCTGGTCGATGCGTGGCAAGGGAAATAGGTCCTTTGGGCATGCCTTGTTCAGATCCGTAAAATCTATGCAAAGCCTCCATTTTCCATTAGCCTTGCGCACAACCACTGGGTTTGCTAACCATGTTGGATGTAGTACTCCTCTGACCAAACCAGCTGCTTCAAGTTTCTTGATTTCCACGGCAATGAACTACTGCCATTCCAAGGCCTGCTTCCGAACCTTCTGCTTGACGGGCCGGGCATGTCGGCAGACAGCAAGGTGGTGCTCGATTACCTCCCTGGGAACACCGGGGATATTAGATGGTTGCCGGGCAAACACATCGATATTCGCCCGCAGGAAGGCAACGAGCACGCTTTCCTATTTGTCATCAAGGGTGGCGCTAATAGTGAAAGTACCATCAGCGCCAGCCAGCCCTGCCGCGACCTTTTTCACTTGGGGTGGAGTAGCCTTGGATCTCTTGCTGTTGGAACTCTCTGGCGTGTCATCAACGGGCGCGGCACATTCCACAGAGGTACGCTTCCCTGATTCCTTGCCAGTGCCTCTACTATGCTTTTCCTTGGCGGGAACTGTGGCTTCCGCGACCTCTGCCACGACCGCGTCCCGGTACATCTTGTCCACGCAAATAATTGCGTCTTTCTTGTCCGACGGAACGGAAATGACGCCCATCGGCCCTGGCATCTTCAAGGTTTTGTAGGCATAGTGGGATGCTGCCATGAATTTGGCCAGGGCCGGGCGCCCAAGGATCCCGTTGTACGGCAGAGGGAGGTCAACCACATCAAACACAACTTTCTCAGTCCTATAGTTCAACTCCCCTCCAAATGTCACTGGCAACGTAACCTTTACCTTAGGACGGCTCTTGCCGGGATTGACTCCTTGAAACATGCATGTGGCCTTAAGTTCTTCCTCTACTATCTGGAGTTTGCTGATAACCTTTGGGGAAATCAGATTCAACCCGGCCCCACCGTCAACCAGCATCTTTGTGACCTTGAGGTTGCGAATTGTTGGTGAGACCAACAACAGCAAGCACCCTACCACAGTAATGCGGTCGGGGTGGTCATCTTCATCAAATATGATGGGCGTGCGTGACCACTTGAGCGGCTTCCGAGAATCTGCCGCTGGCTCCATGGCATTGACTTCACGCGCCCACTGTTTAAGTTGGAGGTGAGAGGAGTGCAAAGATGCACCCCCATCAATGCACAGGGCGTCAGTGGCCTTCTGGAATTCCTGCTCACTGGTTTCCTCCTCATTCCCTCCATCGCTCTCATTACTGCAATCCTCCTCTCGGCCCTTGGCGGGTTTTCCTTGGTTCCAAGGAGCCTTGCCGGGGCGATTTGCTTCACCACCCCGGCCCTTCCCGCCAGCGCCTTTGTGACCTTTTTCCTTATCACGCTTCTCATACTCAGCCTTCTGTCTCTTGACGAGCTGCTCAACTTGATAACACTCCTGGAGATCATGGCCCTTGGTCCGATGAATCTGACAGTACGGCCCATCACCTTTCCCAGCTTTCTCGGCAGCCGCCGCCTCCCGGTAGTCAGTGCATGCGGTAGCCTCCTTGCCGGGGGCTTCAGCCTTGTCCTTCTTGCCGGTACTAGGCATGCCTGACCCCTCAACCGCCATCACTGTCTTATCCTTGCGCTTCTTGTTGTGCTTCTTGTTCTTCTTCTTCTTACTGATGGTTTCGTCGTCATCTTCTAAGTCGATTTCGATGCAATCTTCCTCTCCAGGAAGTTTCCTCCCCTCCTCCACCCGAGCACACTCGTCCACCAAAGTGTAGAGCTCCTTCATAGTCTTGGGCAACCGAACATTCATCTTGGAACGTATCCTACGGTTGCCCATGTTGGATTGGAAGGTAGCTATCATGGCAGCTGGGTGGATATCTGGGATATTTCTGTGGACTTGACTGAATCTCTGCAAGTACTTCCGCAGAGTTTCTCCTTCTTTCTGCCGGAGAAGCTGCAAGTCGTTGGGTCGCCCTGGTTCTTGATGGCCGCCTGTGAAGGCACCAATGAACTCGTGGCACAGGTCAGCCCTGGTCGAAATGGAGTTCTCCGGCAGGTGCATCAGCCAAGACCTCACATTTGACTTGAGGGCCAAAGGGAAGTAGTTGGTGAACACCTTCTCATCTCTTCCCCCAGCAGCTTGAACAGCGATGGTGTAGATGCTCAAGAACTCTGCCGGGTTTAGTCTCCCATCATACTTCTCAGGTATCTCTGGCTTGAACGTGCGAGTGGACGGCCAACGGACTTGCCGCAGCTCACAGGTGAAGGCAGGGCACCCAACCTCGAAAGGCAGGCACCCGCCATCTCCGAGCGTGGGCTCGTCGACGTCGGGGCCGTCGCACCCATTGGTCCAGCGGGGGTTGTCGCGGCACCGCTCGTCGATGATGCGCGCGCCTTCCCTTCGCCTGCCCTCTGGGGCACGCTGTCGGCCTTGACGCGCTTGAGGATCTGACGAAGCCATCGAGACGTCATCGAGCGCTTGGTTTTGCAGCCCCCGGGCTGCTTGCTGTGGTGGGGATTGCACCGTGAGGGTGGCCCCTCCCGCACGACCAGCCGCACGAGCCGTCGTTGCTGCCTGGGAAGGCCGTGCCGGTCTGGCCCGCTGTGATCCTTCCGCCTCGGCAAAACCAATCAAACTTTGGATGGTGGCTCGCCACTCATCCATCTGGTCTACCGCCGATGGAAATCTCAACAGCAGTTGGGCTCGCACCAAGGTCTCTGAGGCAGTGCTTGGCATAGGTGATGACGATGTAGATCGTAGCGTCGCTCGGCTCCTGAGGGCCAGCAGCTCCGTTGGACACAGTAGTTGGGTCAGCCCACCTCGGGGGTGGCGCGTGCCCTGCGGTCGCGCCCGCAGCGGGGATGGCTGAAGGGTTGCGATTCGCCCCAGAGCGAGCATCATCACTGCGGCTGTGCCCGTTGGCGAGGAGAAGGGGTTCAGGCGGAACGATCCCTCCATCCATACCTTGTGGAGCATGACCGTCGGGATGTTGCTGATGCTGTCCTTCCCCGGTACCTCCCGTTCCTGCTTCGGCCGTGGGGGAGGTGGTGACGGCGCCGCCTACGCCGACCACATCCCCCGCAGCATCCACAAACTCGCGAGCCCCTGCATTCCCCACGTTGTCGGCGGTCACGGGCGGCGGAGCCTTCGAGGTGGACGGGTGATTTGCAGCTCCGGGCTTCCTCTTGGGTGCCATAGTCGATGACACCGTCGACGATGAAAATGTCGATGAAGATGACGCAAAGCGTACACTCTCGGTTTCACGCATGTGATCCCCCTACCTGGCGCGCCAACGATGTTGTGGGAAACCACGGCCACCTATGGGGCCATGAGCCCCTTTTGGTTCGGCGGGGGGATGGGCACGTTGCACAAAGAGCGGAGAAGCGTCGCGCAGCATGACAGAGATCACACGGGTAGTCTTTATGCAGGTTCGGGCCGCCATGAGGCGTAAAACCCTACTCTTGCTTTGGTGGATTGATGGTGGATAATGGTGGTGAACGTAGCACACTCGCCCGGCAAGGTCGCTCTGGGGGCGAGAGTGGCTACGCGCATATGGATATGCGAGGGTCCAACCCTTTCTACGGTCGCCATGGGCCTCCTTTTATAGATTAAGGGGTCACCACAGTGGCAGATCAATCTTTGCATACTGATTAGATAGCTAACAGTGCTATCATATCTAACTCTGCAGGCTGATAGAGCGCATTAAATGCGCTGCTCAGTGTCACATCACAGCTCGCCCGGCAGGCCCTGCCAGGCTGTTTTGCCAGCTTCACGCCTGCTTGCTTGACACGTCTCAGGACGGGTGTCATATGGAGGTGTTTGCTGTAGGAAGTGGCCGCCATGTGGCAGAAAGCAGCCACTTAGTCTCCTTGGAGCTCGACACCGCTTTGATTACTGACTTGCGTCGCTTGTGAGGTGGAGCGGTGGAGTGGCTTGCCTCCGCCAGCCCCGACAGGCCTGCCGGGATGATCTGGGAGCTTGCTTCTGGGGTAAAACCCAACCCTGCCAGGCTCGCCTGCCCGGCAAGGTAGGCCCTTCCCTTAACGATGCCTTGTTCCTCTGGCTCACCTTGGCCTTCTTGACTTGCACTTGGATCCTTCAAAGGAATTGATCCTCCTTGCTTGGTCTGATCTTGGTCTTGTAATCTTGTCTCTGGCCTGTGCACAGTCCGTGCAATGGACCCAGGGTCTGTTGCACCGACACACACACAATGACGGAATGACTTATAGATGAGTTATGTGTTGATATGTGAGCAGTAATAGTTTGGCAGGATGCCAATGTTGATGTTGGGATGATCTTGAGGATGATCATTCAGTTTGTGAGGTGATCATGCGGTGATCACGAAGAGGTATTGATCACGAGGTGATCAAGATGATATGTTGCTTGGCCGGATAGCCGAGAGCGAGATGGTTCATGTGACTCAGGATATTGGTTCAGCATTATTCTAGCATTACCATATCATGATTAGTTATTGCTTCCACCTCATAGTAGTTGTTAATAACTTAACCTGATGATGCTATGTTGTTGTTTTGCCTTGATGCTTTTGGTTGTTGTGAGCTTGCAAGTACATTCAAAGTACTGACCTAGCATGTCATGCCAGATTGCAGGTGATGGCGTGATTGATTGCTTGTCGAGGTTACCAATCGTGCGAGCTAGACCGTGTCCCAGCCATAGTCCCTACGGAGTGGAGTCCACCACCGTCGTCGTTGTTGCGCTGCTAGAAGTTTTCCGCTGCAATGAGTTGTTCCGCTGCTAGCATAGAGTTACCTTAGCAGGTGTAGTGTCGCCATGCTGATGTGATCCTTTGTAACATCAGACCCTTGAACCATTATCCTTTGTAATAAGGGCTGATTTTTTCTATGCCAAGCAGTGCTGTATTCCAGAAGACTTGATCTCTGGGCTGGAATACGGGGTGTTCCGATTTCTCTGAGCCGGGGTGCCACACTCGCAGAGGGAAGCAGGGATTTGGAGTGGTGCCAGAGCTCGAAGCTTTTAAAACAGAGATGAATATAAATTTGAGAGGCATGCTTTCATTGTCAACATAGCAACCAAGAGATCTCACTATCTTCCATGCTAGACACATTATAGGTGGTTCCCAAACAGAATGGTAAAGTTTTACTCCCCCTCCACCAACAAACACACTCCACGGCTAGCCGAATCCACGGGTACGTCCATACCAACAACAGTCCTGGGGAGTTTTGTTTCATTATTACATTTTGATTTGATTTTGATCATGGAACTGGGCATCCCAATTACCACCACTTTCTCATGAATGACAAGCGAATAAACATTCATCGTGAGAATAACCCACCTAGCATGGAAGATACTGATAGCCCCCAGTCGCTACATGAGCGATTCGGGCATACAAAACAGATTATTATTTGAAGGTTTAGAGTTTGGCACATGCAAATTTACCTAGAATGGCAGGTAAATACCGCATATAGGTAGGTATGGTGGACTCATATGGAACAACTTTGGGTTTAAGGAAGTGGATACACAAGCAGTATTCCTGCTTAGTACAAGTGAAGGTTACCAAAAAGATTAAGGAGCGACCAACTAGAGAGCGACAACGGTCATAAACATGCATTTAGGTTAATCGACATTGAATACAAGCATGAGTAGGATATAAATCACCATGAACATAAATATCATGGAAGTTGTGTTGTTTTTGATTTAACTACATGCGTGAACATGTGCCAAGTCAAGCCACTTGAATCATTCAGAAGAGGATACCATCCTATCATACTACGTCATAACCATTTTCAATGCATGTTGGCACACAAGAGAAACCATTATCCACTCCTAGCTAATTAAGCATGGCATGAATAACTATAATCTCGAATTGTCATTGCAAACATGTTTCATTCATAATAGACTGAATCAGGAAAGATCAGCTACTCATATTTACAAAAACAAAATAGGTCGAGTTTATACCAGTTTTTCTTCATCTCAACCATTTCATCAAATATCGTCATCATTGCCTTTCACTTGCACGAATGAATGATGTGAATAATAATAAGAGTGCATGTGTCGTGGACTAAGCTGGAATCTGCAAACATTTATTCAAAGGAGAAGACAAGGTAATATGGGCTCTTTGTTAGATCAGCATTAATGCATATGAGAGCCACTCAACAATTTTCATCGTGGTCTTCTCCTTACGACCCAAAGAAAAGAAAAGAATTTCAAAGAACCACACTGAAATATTTTTGAAGTTCTTGTTTTTTTGAAGAAAGAAGAAAGAAAACGAGAAAAAGTATTTACACGGGAAAGCTCCCAACAAGCATAAGAAGAATGAGAAATCTTTTTGGGTTTTCTTTTAATACTATAACTAATTAAACTAGAAATAAAAACTAAAAGGAAGCAAGAAATATTTTTGGATTTTATCAAAGTTTTTCAAACACACAAGAAGAAAGCAAGAAAAAAATAAACTAACATGGATAATACAATGGAAACGGATGAACACCGACAACTGAAATGAATGTGTGAACATGAATGTAATGTCGATGTGAAATACGTACTCCCCCATGCTTAGGCTTTTGGCCTAAGTTTGTCTAGGGCCATGGCTCGAAGTAACCCTCTCCTGGATACTGTGGAGGATACTGAGGGTTCCACTGGTTGGCGAGCTCCTGTGGCTCCCACTGATAAACGGGCTCCTGGTATGGCTCAGGTGCTGGTGCTGGCTCAGGCACTAGGGGTTGCGTTAAGCTCCAGTACGCATAGATGTCCTCGGGCATAATAATGTACCTGCCTGAATAAATATTGAACAAAGAAGGTGCAGGTAAAGTAATAATCTCTTGAGTGCCCTGACTGAATACTAAGTTGTAGAGAAGTCGCTTTTGCTTATCATTATCAATAAAATGATGCGCCACCATACTAGCATAATCTAAATATTTATTGGGTAGCCGCATCTCTCCCTTCTCATCATGCCTAATAGGAATCTCAAAATGTGCTGCGAGGCAGGAGGCATAGATACCACCAAAAATACTACCCTTTGAACGGTTTGTGTGCAACCGCCGAGCAACCATAGCGCCCAAACTAAAAGTTCTATACAAAGCATGACGCAAAATAGCAAGGTCAGGTACGCTAAGGCCTCCACTTTCCCAACGACCTATCAAACATTTCCCCGCAAATAATGAATAATAACATAAAATGGGAAAATGTAAACTGCATACTCTTGCCTCGGACACTCCTCTTTCTTCCCCCACAGTAGTTTCAAAAAGAAAGTCCTCCATGTCTCTAGGATGTGGCTCACTGATATGCCCCTCAGAAGGTATTTTGCAAACATTGCAAAAATCATATAATGTCATTACCTTAGGCACATCATATAAGTGGAATTCTACCATGGGTGGTTCCTTCCTAGAATAAAAGTGAAAGTTTTGCACGAAGGTATTAGTGAGTAGGAGGTATTGGTCGCGCTTATCTTGGAGGAAGGGAATGATGCCGGCATTGTTCGCCAAGAAATAGAAATCTTCATAAATCCCCGCCCCCTTCAAGAATGTATCACTAGGCCATTCACATGGCCAAACCTCCGTCGCACATGGAAGATTGTACTTGGGCTTCTCCTCCGGAGTATCCTCCGAAGTTTCCTCCGAATTACGGCTCGATGAGCCCCTTAACCACCTCCTCATGGTTTTTCTTTTCTCTGGAAATTTCTGAAATTTTTAGTGACTCAAAAATAAAAGTGAACCAAACTCAACAAAATTGATAGCAACTACTCCCACAAGTGCCTAGAGGCTATATCATGCAGCAAAACTACTTTAGACCATATAAATTTGACTTGCAAACTCAAGAACATGGTCACCACAGTAGCACAAATTTGCAATATATAAAGCACTTGAACAAAAACTAATTGGACCAACAGAGGAGTCACATACCGATGAACAATCCCCTAAAACAGTTTTGGAAATGGAGCTCCGAGTAAGGAGATCGAAAATGGCAGCAAGATGAGCAAGAACACGGGTTTGAGCAATGGTGTGATTTTTTCTGGAGGAAGAAGAAGTGGATGAGTGGCTGGAATAAGTAAGGGGGCCTACATTGGCCCCACAAGCCTCCTAGGCGCGCCCAGGGGGTGGGAGCACCCTCTGGGCTTGTGGCTCACAGGTGCACCCCCTTGGGGTGTGTTCAGTGCCAAATTTTTTCAAATATTCTAGAAAAAATCATATACAATTTTTAGGGCATTTGGAGAACTTTTATTTTCTGGTCTTTTTTATTACACGAATAATATAGAAAACAGAAAAATAATAATATTTCTACTTTATTAATTCTAAATAACAGAAAGTAAAGAGTGGGTAAGGTTGTGTTTACTAAATTCATCCATCTCATGCCCGTCAAAAGGAATCCATTAATAAGGTTGATCAAGTCTTATTAACAAACTTCTTCTAAATGACATGAAACCGGAGAATCTTTGTATGACACAAGGTTGCCTCAACGGGAATATGCATGTCCCCAACAATAAGAATATCATATTTCTTTTTGACCGAAGGAATAGGGAATTCAAAACCTCCAATAGTAATTGTTGAATTTTTTCCAATAGAGTTGATACTATTCACTCGAGGTTGTTTATTCGAAAATTGTACCGTATGATCAAGGCTAGGTAGTGATACGTCTCCAACATATCTATAATTTATGAAGTATTTATGCTGTTATATTATCATTCTTGGATGTTTTACAATCATTTTATAGCAACTCTATATCATTTTTTTGGGACTAACCTATTGACCCGGTGCCCAGTGCCAGTTGCTGTTTTGGCTTGTTTTTTACATCGCAGGAAATCAATATCAAACGGAGTCCAAACACCACGAAACTTTTTGTGGATTTTTTATGGACCAGAAGGCATCCAATGGGCCAGATCAGCACCTGGGGGGTGCCCCGAGGGGGGCACAACCCACCAGGGCGCGCCTAGGGGCCCAGGCGCGCCCAGGTGGGTTGTGCCCACCTCGGTGGCCTCCCGCACTCCCTCTTCACCCTATAAATCATCAAATATTCCAAAAACCCTGGGGGTAGCCCTAGATCAGAAGTTCCGCCGCCGCAAGGCCTCTGTATCCATGAGATCCAATCTAGACCCCGTTCCGGCACCCTGCCGGAGGGGGAGATCATCACCGGTGGCCATCTTCATCATCCCGCGGCCACCATGATGAGGAGGGAGTAGTCCACCCTCGGGGCTGAGGGTTTGTACCAGTAGCTATGTGTTTAATCTCTTTCTCTCGTGTTCTTGAGATGCACAATCTTGATGTATCGCGGGCTTTGTTAATATGGTGTTTTCCCCTCTCTATCTTGTTGTGATGAATTGAGTTTTCCCTTTGAGATTTCGTTTTATCGGATTGAATACTTTTATGGATTTGAGGACACTTTATGTATGTCTTGCTATGAATACCCACGGTGACAATGGGGTATAGTATTGATTCACTTGATATATGTTTTCGCACTCAACTCGCGGATTCCCGAGGTGACATTGGGGGTAATCTATGCATAGGGGTTGATGCACGTTCTTGTCTTTGTTTCTCCGATAGAAATCTTGGGGCACTCTTTGAAGTTCTTTGTGTTGGATTGAGTATTATGAATCTGAAATTATTTGGTGTTATTTTAGTACGAACTCTTGGATAGATCGATCGGAAAGAATAGCTTCGAGGTGGTTTCGTACCCTACAAACAATTTCTTCTTATGTTCTCCGCTAGACAGGAACTTTGGAGTGATTCTTCATCGCACTTTGAGGGGTGGTTATATAATCCTATTATATTAGCATTGTTGAGAGATTGCACTAGCGAAATTACGGACCCTAGGCCTTGTTTTCAAGCATTGCAATAACGTTTGTGCTCACTTTTGTCACTTGCTACCTTGCTGTTTTTATTTATTCAGATTATAAAAATATATTTCTACCATCCATATTACACTTTTATCACCATCTCTTCGCCGAACTAGTGCACCTATACAATTTGCCATTGTATTGGGTGTGTTGGGGACACAAGAGATTTCTTGTATTTGGTTGCAGGGTTGTTTGAGAGATACCATCTTCATCCTAGGCCTCCCACGGATTGATAAACCTTAGGTCATCCACTTGAGGGATAATTGCTACAGTCCTACAAAACTCTGCGCTTGGAGGCCCAACACGAGTCTACAAGAATAAAGTTGCGTAGTAGACATCAAGCTCTTTTCTGGCACAGTTGCCGGGGAGGTTAGGTAAGCGGCACTCACATCCCGTCAACGAAGCTCTTTTCTGGCGCCGTTGCCGGGGAGGTGAGTGCTTGAAGGTATATCTTTAGATCTTGCAATTGAATCTTTTAGTTTCTTGTTTTATCACTAGTTTGGATTATAAAAGAAAACTACAAAAAAATGGAATTGAGGTTGCATCATATTATTCATCTTTATAATGTCTTTCGTGAAAATGATGGAAAGGAAAATTGTGCTCAATTGATAGAAGAAGAATTCAATAAAATATTTTGGCATAAATGATGAGCACAATTGCAATGTTGCTAGTATTAATTCTTTGAATATACATGATGCTAATGATATGCAAAGCCATAAGCTTGGGGATGCTATATTTGATGAAGATGATACTTTTAGTCCCCCAAGTTTTGATGTGAAAATTTGTTATAATGGTAGCATGCCTCCTATTTATGACGATTATATTAATGAAAGTGGGTTTGGAAGAGGGTCAACTCTAGGTACTAATGATCCCACTATTTTGGAGGGTGTTGAATCTTATTGTGATAATTATGAAAGTGGATTTGGATAGGTCATGACTTTATTTAGTGATGAATCCACTATTTCGGAAGAGGTTTCAATTGATTATGAAAACAAAGTTGCTATCTATGATGATTATGGTAATGACATGTATGCTATAAAGAATAATTATAACCATGAAACTTGTCATCATGATTTTAATTTTCAATCCCATGATAGTTATTTTGTTGAGTTTGCTCCCACTACTATTCAAGAGAATAAATTTGCTTATGTGGAGAGTAATAAAATTTATATGCTTGTGGATCATGAAAAGAATGCTTTATGTGATAGCTATATTGTTGAATTCATTCATGATGCTACTAAAAATTATTATGGGAGGGGAAGATATGCTCATATATATTTCAACAACATCAAGTTTCCTCTCTTTATGTTGAAAGTTTTGAAGTTGCACTTGTTTTGCCTTCCTATGCTAGTTGATTATTACTCCCATAATTTGTTTTCTCACAAAATCCCTATGCATAGGAAGTGGGTTGGACTTAAATGTGCTAGTCATATGCTTCATGATGCTCTATTTGTGTTTCAATTCTTATCTTTTATGCGAGCATCATTGAAATCATCATGCCTAGCTAAAAGGCATTAAAGAAAAGCGCTTGTTGGGAGACAACCCAAAATTTACCCCTAATGTTTTTGTGTGTTAACATGATTAGGCTACTGTAGTTATCTTGTTTTATAGCTTTTGTTTCAATAAAGTGCCAAGTAAAACCTTTGGGATAGTGTGGATGACAGTTGACTTGATTCTGTGCAAAAACAGAAACTAGTGCATCCAGTGCATAAATTCCTGTATTTTACTGGAACGTGTCAAAATTTTGAATTTTTTACAGTTGATGTTTATACGAATTTTCTACGTTTTACTAATTTTTCAGAATTTTTGGAGTTACATAAGTATGACATTAATTCAGATCTTTATGTACTATTCTGTTTTTACAGATTCTGTTTTCAATGCATAATTTGCTTGTTTTCTAGTTTCCATGGCTTATATTGCTTAATATAAATTGTGGAAATGATGAGGTACAGTAGGAATTGTGTGAGAACAATTATGAATCTTATCTTGACAGTACCAAAGTGAATGATTTGTCTTTATCATACTAACCCATCTCACGAAGTTCCGTTAAGTTTTGTGTGATTGAAGTTTTCAAGTTTTGGGTGAGATATCGATATGAGGAGAATATGGAGTGACAAGACCCTAAGCTTGGGGATGCCCAAGGAACCCCAAGGAAATATTCAAGGAAGATCCAAGCAACTAAGCTTGGGGATGCCCCGGAAGGCATCCCCTCTTTCTTCTTCAACATTATCGGTAACCTCACTTGGAGCTATATTTTCATTCGTCACATGATATCAGTTTTGCTTGGAGAGTCATTTTATTTTATTAGGATTTGATTGCTGTTATTTATAATAATGTTTTGCATCCTTTATTTCAATAAAAGTGGCAAGGATAGCCATCACCATGCTTATTTTGCAAATATATGAGTTGCTGTTTCAAAACAGAAAGTTTATCGCTGTTGCAATAATTATCCAGAAAAGTCAGAATGTGATAAATGTTGGAATTTTTTTCATAGTAATCTATAATACATTTTATACAGTGTGGTAATTTTTTTAGAATTTTTGGAGTTAGGGAAGTATGATGAATATTGCACTCTTTACAGACTGTCCTGTTTAGACAGATTGCTGTTATGTTCGCATTGTTTGCATATGTTTGCTTGTTTAATGATTCTATTTGAGGATAGGAGTATTAAATATGAAGAGGCATTTAGTATGCAATGTTGAATAATAATTTTAGTGATTTGCTACAGTAGAGAATGATAAGGTTTTGCATTGATTTATACTAAATTATCTCACGAGTTCTTGTTGAGTTTTGTGTGGATGAAGTTTTTAAGAATTAGGGAAACCGTGATTTGAGAGGAATGAAGAAGACACAAGAGCTCAAGCTTGGGGATGCCCAAGGCATCCCAAGTTAATAATTCAAGAAGTCTCAAGCATCTAAGCTTGGGGATGCCCCGGTAGGCATCCCACCTTTCTTCATCAACAATTATCGGTTAGCCTCGGTTGAGCCTAAGTTTTTGCTTCTTCACAAGATTTGTGCTATTCTTAGAATGTCATTTTATTTGCTTGCTGTTTTAATAAAATACTTAGATCTGAAAGTTTTTAAATAAGAAAGAGTCCTCACTTAGCTACCCCTTTACTCAACTACTCGCTTGATCTTCACTTATATCTTTTTGGAGTAGTTTGTTATTTATATCCTATGAGTAAATTGTTGAATGAATTGAATATCATGAAGTTGAAATTATATATCCATATCATGCCTAGTAATGGCTTCACATTGGGTTTAGAAAGTGAAATCTTTTGAAGCTTGACAATCACAATATTGGTCATACAAGCAATTCATGAACGATTACTATAAGATAGAGAACTTTCACATGCAAATACACTATCTTGGAAATCTTTTGTGATTGTAAACCCCCATCAAAATATTATATGCCAAAATTGTTGACGTTGGACAAGGAAGACAACGTAATGATTTATGTTTGTTCATATTCACATAGAAGTTATATTGTCATAGATCCTTCAACATGTGGTGCTTGCCCCCCATCTTTGCTAGCCAAAAATTCTGCACTAAGTAGAGATACTACTTGTGCATCCAAAAACCCTTAAACCCAAATCTTATTTTCAAGAGTCCACCATACCTACCTATGGATTGAGTAAGATTCTTCAAGTAAGTTGTCATCGGTGCAATAAGGCAATAAAAATTGCTTCTAAAAGTGTAAGAGAAAATTGAGCGTTGTACGAACTTATGATGATAAAGAAATAAAAGCGACAGACTGCATAATAAAGGTTGCCATCACAAGGGGCAATATAACGTGACATTCTTTTGCACTAAGGGGTTGAGCATACAAACAAATAAGCGCATGGCAACCTCTGCTTCCCTCTGCGAAGGGCCTATCTTTTACTTTTATGTATTTACTTTTATGCAAGAGTCAAAGTTTTTCTCTGTATTCCTTTTTATTTTTCTCCTTTGGGAAGCATCATGTGGTGAGGGAAGATCTAGGCACATATGTCCAGTTGGATATGGGTGGCATGAGTTATTATTGTTGACATCACCCTTGTGGTGAATATGTTGGGAGGCGAAATTATAAGCCCCTATCTTTCTATGTGTCCGGTTGAAACGTTTTGCTCATGTGTATGCGGTGAGTGTTAGCAATCATAGAACACTATATGATGGTTGAGTATGTGGAGCTCTTACTTAGACTCTGTTGAATAAGTTGAATTGCAATTGCTTGGTGACTGAGAACATAGGTTGTTGAGTTTCAAGAGAATTCATTGTTTGAACCTTAACATGTGAATTGGTTGCTACTTTAACATGAGAAGTTTTATAAGAAAGAATTGCTGTTATGATGCTAGGAAAAGTGATTGAAATTGTCATTGATCAAACTTGTGCACTTTGCTAGCATTCACACTTCATAAATTATTTCTTTTATCATTTACCTGTCGGCGTTCTGGGAACCAGGGTACCCAGACTTGCCTGCCAGCGGCCCATCGCGTGGCTCCATCAACGGCCTGGTTCGGCCCATCTTCAGCAACAACACCTCGAGACCCTCGCGAGGGGCCAAGCCTCGCGAGGCGGACGACACCAAGACCTCCACGAGGAGCGGCCTCCTCAGGCTGGCTCCCGAGGAGCGGAGATCTCTATGTAAGCCTCACCTCGTGAGGTCCGGATGACGTGAGCTATGACGACCAAGGCTAGGCAGGCGCCAGCGGGCGCAGTGTACCAGTTTCCTCTTCGGTGCTAAAGAGGCAAGCGCAGGTGCGGAGTCCCGAGGAATCAGCCAAAGGTTTCCATTCCCGTGCAACAAGACCAAGACCGCCAGGACGGCAGGATGGAGGTCATCACCGAGCCCACCACGGCGTCACAACCAGAGGCTTTCGCGGGCGAAGACTACTTTTGTCAGGATAGCATGTACTAGTTGTCACCCTTCGAATTTGGCCGTTGTGGGATCCCTTCCTGCCTTTCATTTGGGAAGAGGACCAAGGCCACTATAAATAGGACTTAGCCGCCACTATAGGGGAGGAGTTCAGATCGGACCCCCGGACGGATCATTCGGATCACCCTCACTCCACCAGCTCGCTCGAGCTCAAGAACACCTCTCCTCCTGAGGTTGTTCGCCACTGTACTAGTTCATCCTCAGCCCCTCGAGGCCAATCCACCACAAAGCAGGAGTAGGGTTTTACACCACAAGGTGGCCCGAAACTGGGTAAACTGTTGTGTCTCTTTTCCTTACAGTTCGTCAAGCTAGGCTGTGAGATTAGCGAGTAGGCGGACAGGGGAGGGTGAGTTCTTCGCACGCACCCCAGAGTTCGAACCTCTCAAGGGTTTGCGGAACCCGAAATCCGACATTTGGCGCGCCAGGTAGGGGTGCGTCGGAGCCTCTCTTCCGCCGGTCGATCCACCGCCGCTCCACCGCTTCCATGGCTGACGCTCGTCGAGCTCGTGCTGAGCGCCGGGCCACCCTCGCTGCCCGCGTCGCTCAGACAGTGCCTGCGGGTGACGGCTGCCCTCGCCGTCCCCCGTCTCCAGTGGCGAACGCCGCCACCGGCCCCGCGGGGCACGAACAGCAAGCTTCGTCGCTGCACCCTTCTGTGCAGCGGGATGGGCGCACCGCCACCCCGTCGCTGACTCCGGCTGGTTCGTCGTCTCATGCTCGTCGCGGGCCGGCGAACGCGCAGGCTGCGTTGCTCATGGCGCGCGAGCTCCTGCGCTACCGCCCCGTCGATGACCTCTATGAAGACTGGCTGGACCGCATCGCCAAGCTTGTCAGCGCCGCCGGGGACTCTCCTGCACCTTCTCGCTCGCTGCCTCACCCGCCGCCTGCTGCGGGTGACGTGGCCCATGGAGCACCTCCTCCACCTCCCCGTCAAGACGTCGCCCTCGGGCCAAGGTGCGAGGCCCCGCGGCGTGACCCACCGCGCAGGGCACTGGCACGTGAAGATGAAAGCTGCTAGGTGGTGCAGTGGCCGCAAGAAGATGCTCGTGCACTCCCAGCACTGCCACGTCAAGACCACGCGCCGCCTGCAGCGGTGGCGGGCGAGCGCCAAGACCAGGCTCCACCTCCATGACGGGCTCCCGTGACCACAGTGGGTTGCCGCGCATTCACGCTGGAGCTTCGCAGCGTCGTCTGGCCGGGGAAGTTCAAGCCCGACCTGCCTCCGCGCTATGACGGCACCCCCGACCCTGCCGAGTTCCTGCAGCTCTATGAGCTGAGCATCGAGGCAGCCAACGGCGACGAGAAGGTTATGGCAAACTGGTTTCCCATGGCCCTCAAGGATGGTGCGCACTCGTGGCTCCTGAACCTGCCCGCGGGATCGATCTCCTCCTGGGACGAAATGCGAGAGCGTTTCGTCGCCAACTTCCAGGGCACTCACGACCGTCCACCGGCTGCGGGTGACCTGCGGCGCATCAAGCAGCAGCCAGGAGAGACCTTGCAGAAGTACATCCAGCGCTTCAACAGCGTCCGCCTCAAGATCCACAAGGTGTCGGATGAGGCCATCATCTCAGCGTTCACTGATGGCGTCCGCGACGTCAAGATGAAGGAGGAGCTCGCCATACATGAGGACCTGTGCATGGTTCTGGAGATGTTCAACATGGCAACCAAGTGTGCGAGAGCTGAGGAAGGTCACCTCTCTCTCCTGGAGCTCCCAGGGGCTGACCCAGAAGACAAGAAGGCCAAAGCCAAGGACGTGAAGCGCAAGGGACCGGCCGTGCTCGCGGCCGAACCAGAGATGAAGCGCGGCTGCGACCACCCAGAGTCATCCAAGGGCAGCCGCCCGTTCTGCGTCTTCCACAACATGCACAACCACAACACCAACGACTACCAGGAGCTCAGGGCCATCCGCGACGGGAGCCTCGGTCGACGCCCCGAGCGCAGCGACCGAGGCTACGGCCGCGGAGGAGGCCAAGGTGGAGGACGCTGGGACGGCCGCGACCCCCACCAAGAATGGCGCGATCAGCCTCGTGAGGACCGCTGGCAGGGCTAGCCTCGCGAGGGCCCCTGGAGAGACCAGCCTCATGAGGACCGTCCTCAGGGCAGCGTTGGCCTTCCTCTGCTGCCGCCACCACCAAGAAGGAATGACGACCACCACCAGGACGAGGGGGATGGGGGCTTCCAGGAGCCTCGTGCCATCGCCTGCATCCTGGGCGGCGCTCAAGCCCCTGCCTCTCATCGCATCTTCAAGCAGTTTGCCCGTGAGGTGAATGCGGTCCTCCCCAAGCTCGAGGCAACGCAGCCGCTCAGGTGGTCCAAGTGCACCATCACCTTCAGCTCATCCGATCAGCTCAAGTGTGCGGCAACTGCCGGCACTCTCCCGATGCTCTGCTCGCCTACCATTAGCAACGTGCTCGTCACCAAGACTCTCATCAATGGCGGAGCGGGGCTCAACATTCTCTCCATCAAGACATTCGACCGACTCCAGGTGCCCTATGACCAGCTGCAGCCTACCAAGCCTTTCTCAGGCGTGACCGATGGCTCCACCACCCCAATAGGGCCGATCCGCCTCCCTGTCACTTTCAGCAAGCGCGACAAATACCGCACCGAGCTCATCGACTTCGACATCGCCCACATTCGCCTTCCATACAATGCCATCCTTGGGTATCCGGCCCTGGCCAAATTCATGGCGGTGACTCATCATGGTTACAATGTCCTCAAGATGCCAGGGAGCTGCGGCGTCATCACGGTCGCCTGCGAGGAGCAGGACACGGTGTGCTCTCTCGAGCGCGCCTACCAGGCTGCGGCGGTCGAGAACCCAGACGATGAAGGCACCGTCTACCCTCCTGAGGCTGTCCCCAAGAAGAAGATGCAGCTACTCCGCCAAGGACCTCAGGAGAGCGGGGTGTCCAGCGGCACCACCTCAGGCCCTGCGCCAACTGACGGGGCGCCTCCCTCTCTCGCATAGGAAGGCACGCCCGATGCCCCTCTCAGGCTAGGCTCAGGGGCTCTCCTCTGTAGGGCCTCTGACCTGGCCAACATCACGACGGAGGCGCTCGGGCACCATGTGGAGGCGTGCTTCGGCGCGCTTCCGCTAGGAGGGTACAAGGCGCGAGGTGCCAGGTGCTCAGGAGTTCATCACCAAGGCAATCAAGGAGCTTCAAGAGGCAAGATCTATGCGAGGCGACCATCGCCCACCACCTGGCGCGGCTCCTTGTCCCAGCAAGGACAGCGAGCTGCGCGTCTGCGTCAACATCCCAGGGCTCAACAAGGCCGCATCTCAGGAGTGCTTCTGGCCGTCCCACACTGGCGGGTGCGAGGGTCCCCCGCACAGCTATGTTCGCATGCCTTTGGGCTTGTCGAGCGCAGCTGCTGCACTCCAGCACCACATGCAGGGCGTCCTGGCGGCTCATGAGGTCAGAAGCCAGGCGATCCTGTCAGAGGAGGAGATGGATCCTCGCGAGCCCCACGGGCCCCCAGAGCGTCCCGATGTTCAGGGCCCGGGCAGCTCACGAGGAGCGACTTCTGTGGCACGCGTCTTCAGCTACTCCAACATCTCTTCAGCAATGGTGCCAGGTGACATTTTCTGGTTTGTTCAGTTGGGGGCGCCCCTCGGGCTGCATTATCCCCAAGCCGCGTGGGTCCGTCCCTGCGGCATGTATCGTTTTGCATCTATCAGAACTAGCTCTACCCTACCCATGAGTTTATTTATGATTATCTCTTGACTGTCCGGTGCTTCGTCACCACGAACGTCGTACGCCCTTGCAAGCCCACCCACGACCGCCGCATGATTAAGGACTGGCACGGCGTCTGTGCTCGGGTCCGTCCCTGCAGCGTTGCTAAACCCAAGTGGCTGAGCTCTGGCTCGCGGGCCAGCTCCCGTGCACGTCACCTCCCATGGTCCTTGGTGCCTTGTTCTCGCATGAGCTAATCGGGGGCGGGTAAGTTAGGGCGCGCGACCCGGTGCCTCGCCACCGCGGGAGCCGCGCGTCAGTTGTCTTTCTTCAGGACATTCACATGAGCAGACTGGGCATGGCGTCTGTGCTCGGGTCCGTCCCTGCAGCATCGACAAACCCAACGGCTGAGCTTTGTCTAGTGGGCCGAACCCGTTCACGTCACCTCCTGGGGTCGTTGGTGTTTGGCCTTCTCATGCGATAACCTCAGGAGATTCACTCGGCGCAGGTTGCCTAACCATCTCGCAGGACTATCACAAGTGCTATAAATCAAATTCAGGTGCAATCCACCTTGAGGTAGGGCCTCGTGAGTCCCGCGCTGGCTCACGAGTGGCCATACACACCTCCTCTAGCCCTGCCGTGCAAGCCACATCTTAGGGCGGGGCTGTACACGCCCCGGGGTCTCCCCTCAGAGGGAGCCCCCACCCACGTACTAGTGGAAGCACCATGCTCCGCGCTGGCAGTCGACATGGTCGAGGAGCGGTTATGCCCGTGCAAGAGCGGTCGCGCCATGCTCCGCACTGGTGATAAACAACTGGGGGCAGCCTAACGGCTGCACTAACCTCAGGAGAGCCACCACGCTCGGTGTTCAGCCTGACCGCGCTGCTTTCCCCTCGGGAGAGTAGCGCGAGGGGGCTGGGCACGGGGACTACGCTCAGGTCATGCCTGTGACACCCTGATTTTGGCAACCTTTTCTTTTCAAACTCTTCTTGGTTTTATTCGAATTTGAATGATTTTGAACCCCTTTTCATTTGGACTTGGACATGTTTGAATTCTTCCCAAGTGATCCAAAGTCTCATCACCTTGCCAAAACTCTACCAAGTGCTTCAAGAACCCAAATCCCAATTTAAATCATTTCCAATAACTTTTTTCTTTTATTTGGGAATTTAGGGCATTACTATGGGTTATGAAGCAACCTATAGTTTGGATGCTCATAAAATTCTCAAATAATTCTTAAATATCCTTTGGATCATATCTTGCCCCAATATCCAAAAATATTCCATAAAATATTTCATATACTTTACAAAATAATTCCTTTTAGCTCCTGGTCAGTATGGACCTTTGTGAAGGAAGTGTATGCTAGGAGTGTCCAATTGCTTTCAAATTTTTATAGCATGAGGACACCCCCAAAAAACCTTCCTACACCAAGTTTCAACCTCAGGAGATCATTCTAGTGAGCAGCACTTCAACATTTTGATTCTGGTCCAGAAATGTGGTTTGTACATGAACTACCCTCATTTCTCCTCCAAACCAGCTCAAACTTGACCAGTTTGCAGTTCTTTTATCGTAGATCACACCAGACATCTCTCTTGACTCCATCTCCACATCATCCAAACTCCAGAACCTCCCCAACATTTCTGTCAGAACCTGTAGATGATTGGATCTCTCAGTTCTGCTCGTATCTTGCCAAAACAAGTGCTCAGGTGAGGTGAACCATCGGCGGACGACACGCCAGACAAAATTTTCCAGGCCAACGTGGCTCGAGGACATGAGGCACCGTGGTGAGCACGGTACTGGCATGGCTGTCGCCGCGCTCTGCGCCACGCCCGTGCCTGTGCCATCGCGTCCCACTGCCCCTTGCCTCTGTCGGTCGTCCACTCATCCCGACTACGGTCCCTGGTGATGCGTAGCCCCTCCAGACCCTTCGCCTGCGCCGGAGACGCCCTCGCCGGCCGCCGCGTCATCGCCGGACTGTTCTGCCCGTGCGGCCATAGTGTTGCGGCGCCGTCGTCTTCTTCCCCGAGCCGTCTCCTCCAGCATTCAATGCCTCTGCCCTCATCCATCACCTCTCCCGCGTCGAGCCAGCCAGCGCGGCATACGAGCGCTAGCGCCAGGGCCGCATCCACGAGCTTCGGGAGAGCTCGCCGCCCGCCTCCTTCCGGCTATAAATAGCCATGCCCCGTGCTGCCTAGCTACTCACTCCACTCCTCCTTCCTCAAATCGTCCGCTAGCAGTGTAGAACCGAGGCAGAGAGGCCTCTGGCCTCGAACTCCACCGGAGTTCCGCCGCCATTCCCTCTCTGTCCCCCACCCTATCCACCTCTCCTCCGACGCAACCAAGCCTTTCAGAGCGATCAGTGGAGCTCAACGGTGCTTCCCGAGCCCTCAGCCAGGCCAACCACTGCCGAAGTGTTCGGATACGCCGATCACCGCAGCTACCGCCCGCCGGAGACGAAGGGGACGATGCCGTCCGTCCACCTCCGACCAAGCTACGGGTACAGGGCGAACCGCCGCTCCGAGCTCTATCCATCCCCACCCTCTCCGAGACCCTCCGCCGACGGGATCGCCGGCCACCATCGCCGGTGAGCCGCCCCCTCCCCTGCTCCCTTCCCTCTCTCTGTTTTAAACCGAGCCGGGGCCACCGTCAGCCACTGTGGCGAAGCGGTAAGTGGTGGCGCCCGGGCTAAACTATGCCTTCGACGTGGCCGTTTTTTTTTGCAAAATTGATTTATTAACAGAGTTAAACAGGAACTTTGAATGTTAATAACTTTTAACAGAAAGGTCCAAATGACCTAATTCTTTTTGCATTATGTTTCTAATATAATCCTTTATTTTTTCACTAAGTTTCACATTTTTCTCTCACTCACAGAATTGCTGGTGAATTAAACAGTGTTATGTGACATTTTCTTTTGTTGTTTTTAAATATTTTCAGAAGGAGAAAATTGTGGATTTGAAGATCAAGAGTTTCTGAACCACCCAACTGATTAAGGCAAGCCAGGGCATCCATGTTTTGTGGCATTTCATAGCATTGCATTGTTCATATGCAACTCTTGCATTTATTTAATATGAATAATTCCAAGTAAATTATTAAAATGGCTAATGTTACCAACTAAGTTAACTTGCTGAAATAACCTTGATGACTAAAGCTAAACTTAGTTTGTTGGTCATGAGTCAGCTGTCCGGGCTTACCCATGCAGCCACATTCGCCGGTATGGGACGGCCTTGACTTGGTCTGGCTGCGTGCTCTTTCACCGGTACCTCCAAAGAGGGAGGGTTATGCGTGTGTGCTGCCCTGATCAGGTAGACAGTGATAACCCTGTGAGCCCAGTTGAGTTGTTTTGCCGGCGTCCCCGTTTGGGACAGTAGTTTGGCCATGACGGTGGCAGGTGTCGAGAGGACACAGGGCCACCCAGGGCTTGACTCCAAGAGGGAGTGTGATTGCCGGTGGTACGATGGAAGAGTTACGAGTCAGACAGGTTTCGTTGGAGCAACGCTGGTCCACCCGAATGGGATCACGAGGTCAGTGCTCCATAGTGTGGGTAAAGTGCGCAACCTCTGCAGAGTGTAAAATCTATTCGAATAGCCGTGTCCACGGTATTGGACAACCCGACCAGACCTCTCTAGGTGATCAACCGTAATAAATGTAGTAATAATGGAAGAATTTGTCTTTTGAACGGAAGTACTCGTTGGTATCGAGTATTCAGAGGGTTGTGAGGCAACCCGGAGATGAGTAAGTTGGTAACAGTAGGTTAATCACTTGGAGTTTAACTTGTTTATTGCCATGCTATTACTTGCTGCATATTTGGTTGTCGTGTGCTTGCGAGTACATTCAAAGTACTCACCTGGCGTATCATGCCAGATGCAGGAGAAGACTAAGACGGAGTGCACGAGGTCCATGTTGCGATGCCTAGGATGTGTCCACAGTGGTGTCCCTGTGGATGGAGTTTCTATCATGTTCCGCTACGCTGTAGTCTTCCGCTGTAGTATTCCGTAGTAATTCCGAGGCCCTGGTGTGTTGGATAAATAATGTAGATATTGTCGTAGCACTAGATGTGCTTTTGGTCTCTATGATCATGTAATATATGAGCTTGTACTCGACTGTTATCAATAAAAGTTCAGCTATGTTCTGTTCCAAGTTGTTGAGTGTTTCCAGAAGACATGATCTCTGGGTTGGAAACACTGGTAAACTGGTTTTCTGAGCCGGGGTGCCACAACGCCTGGCGTACGCCACCATGCCAGGTCCCTCGGACCTGGTCTTCGCGCATCCCTCCTGAGCGAAAGCCCGGCGAGGACGGGTATGGGGGTTTTTGTTCGCACGTCAAGGGGGACTCCTGCGCATCGCGACTCAGGAGCCTAACTGGCCACGTAGCCCCTCACCCCTTGGTCTCGTCCTGGCGATCCGGAAGCCCCAACGGCGGCTGAGGTACACGCGGGGCCGGGCCCTGCCGACGCAGAACGCCAAGACCCACTCTTGCTTCTCCTTCCCGAGGGCTGTTTGTACGTCAAGGGGGACTCCTGAGCATCGCGACTCAGGAGCCTAACTGGCCACGTAGCCCCTCACCCCTTGGTCTCATCCTGGCGATCCAGACGCCCCAACGGCGGCTGAGGTACGCGCGGGGCCGGGCCCTGCCGACGCAGAATGCCAAGACCCACTCTTGTGTCTCCTTCCCGAGGGTTGTTCGTACGTGAAGGGGGACTCCTGAGCATCGCGACTCAGGAGCCTAACTGGCCACGTAGCCCCTCACCCCTTGGTCTCGTCCTGGCGATCCGGACGACCCAATAGCGGCTGAGGTATGCGCGGGGCCGGGCCCTGCCGACGCAGAACATCAAAGCAAACGGAAAGGAAACCGCAGAACCTTAGCAAATTATTACAAAACATACTGTCTCTTAAAGTTCCAAAACATAAGTTCTTACGCCTCCACGAGGCACGATACATGTTGCAGGAATAGAACAAGGGGAAAGCTCCGCCATCTCCTTCAGCCTTGGACACAACCGTTGCCTGCTTGGGGAGTCCCGTCACCGACGACGTCGCCACCGTCCTTGCCGTCAGCCATAGGCACGGGGTCGACGGCGAGGAACTTCCGTGCAGGGAAACAAAAGAAGGAAACGTCAAGGGACCCCGGCTGCTGGGTATCACCAACTACACCGAGTGGACGCCGCTGCCGCGCTCCGGGCAAGGCGAGAGCTCGGCGGCACGTAGCTGTCGTCACTGGACTCCGGAGAATCGTTGGGCTCGAGAGAGTCGCTGGATTCCCAGGAGTCGTCACTGCTGCTGGAGGAGCTGCCAGAGGCGGGCTCGACGTTCGCGGCCACACCACACAGACTGCTTCCCCTGGGGCAGCACTCCAGACGCTGGCTCTCCTCATCGAAGACCTTGAAGAACAACATAGAGGCGCCATCGTACTCAAAGTGGATGGCGAGGGCCCCCTATGAACGGCAGGCGCGGGCGACCTCGCCCCATCCTCGGGTCATGAAGATGTCGCCTGGGGGGACGACCTCGACCTCCGCCCCCATGGCTAGGCCGCAGCACCCGGCATGCTGCAGCCACAGCTCAAGTGGCCCCCTCGGCAGCATCTCCTCAGCGAAGAACCTCGGGAGCCGGATCCACGTGCGCAGCGGCATTGCCGCCCACACCAGGAACTCGCGCGAGGTCCCCTCGCCATGGGTTCGCCGGCCTGCTGGCCGCGCAACCTCGTTCAGTCCGCCGAGACCCCGGCCCACGCGGCGCTGGGCATTGCCGCCCTGTCCAGAGCCCTGCGCGCGGGCGTACAGAGGAAGCGGGAAGCCAGGCGGAGGCCGCTCGTACAAAGGCCGCGTCACCTCTTGCCTTTCGCCGACGTCGTGAGGATGGCCGAGCCACTTCTTCGGCCGAAGTGGCCCCGGCTCCTCTCAAGGTGTTTTTCCCTTCTCCACTGCAGAGAATCTCCTGATCAGCACCATGGATGCTGCTGCAAGACGGCGAGACAAAGAAGAAGAAGAAGAAGAAGAAGAAGAAGAAGAAGAAGAAGGAGCGGGCAGCAAGAAGATGGAGATGAGTGAGGGGGGCTCTGCCCCTCCCCTCATTTATAGCCGGAGGGAGGTCAACCGCCGGCTTCCACGATCCCACGCAATGATGGTTCTTCTCTGCATGCAATGGAGTCTCGTCAAGTCGAACGGTTGCCGAGGCAGCATGGGGAAGCGGAGACGCCCACATCCCATCCATCGCCACGCGTCGACCAAGGCCGCAGACGATTAGGGCCCGCGGCGCTCCGCACTTGCCCCTTGGCTTCGCCTCGAAGCCAAGTGCGGGCGCGCCTTTGGCCCGGGGGCTATTGTTGGTGTTCTGGGAACCAGGGTACCGAGACTTGCCTGCCTGCGGCCCATCGCGTGGCTCCATCAATGGCCTGGTATGGCCCATTTTCAGCAACAACAACTCGAGACCCTCGCGAGGCGGACGACACCAAGACCTCCACGAGGAGCGGCCTCCTCAGGCTGGCTCCCGAGGAGTGGAGATCTCTATGCAAGCCTCACCTCGTGAGGTCCGGATGACGTGAGCCATGACGACCAAGGCCAGGCGGGCGGCAGCGGGCGCAGTGTACCAGTTTCCTCTTCGGTGCTAAAGAGGCGAGCGCAAGCGCGGAGTCCCGAGGAATCAGCCAAAGGTTTCCATTCCTGTGCAACAAGACCAAGACCGCCAGGGTGGCAGGATGGAGGTCATCACCGAGCCCACCACGGCGTCACAACCAGAGGCTTTCAGATGCGAAGACTACTTTTGTCAGGATAGCAAGTACTAGTTGTCTCCCTTCGAATTTGGCCGTTGTGGGACCCTTCCCGCCTTTCATTTGGGAAGAGGACCAAGGCCACTATAAATAGGACTTAGGCACCACCATAGGGGAGGAGTTCAGATCGGACCCCCGGACGGATCATTCAGATCACCCTCACTCCACCAGCTCGCTCGAGCTCAAGAACACCTCTCCTCCTGAGGCTGTTCGCCACTGTACTAGTTCATCCTCAGCCCCTCGAGGCCAATCCAGCACAAAGCAGGAGTAGGGTTTTACACCGCAAGGTGGCCCGAAACTGGGTAAACTACTGTGTCTCTTTTCCTTACAATTCGTCGTGGTAGGCTGTGAGATTAGCAAGTAGGTAGACTGGGGAGGGCGAGTTCTTCGCACGCACCCAAGAGTTCAAACCTCTCAAGGGTTTGCGGAACCCGAAATCTGACATTACCTACTCGAGGATGAGTAGGAATTAAGCTTGGGGATGCTGATATGTCTCCAATGTATCTATAATTTATGAAGTATTCATGCTGTTATATTATCATTCTTGGATGTTTTACAATCATTTTATAGCAACTTTATATCATTTTTTTGGACTAACCTATTGACCCAGTGCCCAGTGCCAGTTGCTGTTCTGGCTTGTTTTTTACATTGCAGGAAATCAATATCAAAAGGAGTCCAAACACCGCGAAACTTTTTGTGGATTTTTTATGGACCAGAAGACATCCAATGGGCCAGAGCAGCACCTGGGGGTTGCCCCGAGGGGGGCACAACCCACCAGGCCGCGCCCAGGTGGGTTGTGCCCACCTAGATGGCCTCCCGCACCCCCTTTTCGCCCTATAAATCATCAAATATTCCAAAAACCCTGGGGGTAGCCCTATATCAGAAGTTCTGCCGCCGCAAGGCCTCTGTATCCACGAGATCCAATCTAGACCCCGTTCTGGCACCCTGCCGGAGGGGGAGATCATCACCGGTGGCCATCTTCATCATCCCGGCGGCCACCATGATGAGGAGGGAGTAGTCCACCCTCGGGGCTGAGGGTTTGTACCAGTAGCTATGTGTTTAATCTCTTTCTCTCGTGTTCTTGAGATGCACAATCTTGATGTATCACGGGCTTTGTTAATATAGTCGGATCATATGGTGTTTTCCCCTCTCTATCTTGTTGTGATGAATTGAGTTTTCCCTTTGAGATTTCATTTTATCGGATTGAATACTTTTATGGAATTGAGAACACTTTATGTATGTCTTGCTATGAATACCCGTGGTGACAATGGGGTATCGTATTGATTCACTTGATATATCTTTTCGCACTCAACTCGCGGATTCCCAAGGTGACATTGGGGTAATCTATGCATAGGGGTTGATGCACGTTCTTGTCTTTGTTTCTCCGGTAGAAATCTTGGGGCACTCTTTGAAGTTCTTTGTGTTGGATTGAGTATTATGAATCTGAAATTATTTGGTGTTATTTTAGTATGAACCCTTGGATAGATCGATCAGAAAGAATAGCTTCGAGGTGGTTTCGTACCCTACAAACAATTTCTTCTTATGTTCTCCGCTAGACAGGAACTTTGGAGTGATTCTTCATCGCACTTTGAGGGGTGTTATATGATCCTATTATATTAGCATTGTTGAGAGATTGCACTAGCGAAACTACGGACCCTAGGCCTTGTTTTCAAGCATTGCAATACCGTTTGTTCTCACTTTTGTCACTTGCTACCTTGCTGTTTTTATTTATTCAGATTATAAAAATATATTTCTACCAATCCATATTCCACTTTTATCACCATCTCTTCACCAAACTAGTGCACCTATACAATTTGCCATTGTATTGGGTGTGTTGGGGACACAAGAGATTTCTTGTATTTGGTTGCAGGGTTGTTTGAGAGATACCATCTCCATCCTACGCCTCCCACGGATAGATAAACCTTAGGTCATCCACTTGAGGGAAAATTGCTACTGTCCTACAAAACTCTGCGCTTGGAGGCCCAACACGAGTCTACAAGAATAAAGTTGCTTAGTAGACATCAGGCGGCGACACACTGGCCATGTAAATATCACACACAGTTTTTAAAAGCACAAATGTGTGTGATAGGAGGGAGTAGGTCCCATAGGGTGACCAGCGTGAAACGCCTTAAAGGGAAGGAGGCAATTCCTATCAGCAAGGGGCGGCTTCCCATCCACTAGCCTAGTCGAATGGAATGCAGAAGTTAAGCGTGCTCGGGCTGGAGTAGTCCAAGGATGGGTGACCCGGTGGGAAGTTGCATATCTCAAGCTTCATTTAAATGCTATGACACGGTCATTATAGAGATAAATATCTCTATAGTGACCTGTCATGGTGATTATATAAACCTTGGGATCCTTGTTTTGCTAATTTGTAGACTATGTTTTTATTGGTTATTTTTTGCTCTAAAAAATTGAAGAATGATTGACTCTATAGTGACCTGTCATGGTGATTATATAAACCTTTTCAGGTCGCATGCAGTGTATAGGGGGCCGGGTGTTCTGATCGAGCATGTCTCCCTTGTGTGGTTTATAGACGCCTCACATATCTGTGGGCTCCCCGAGGTATATATATATTATCCTTGACCGATAACGAGGGGGGCCCACACAATCTATCCCTTTGACC
Source organism: Thinopyrum elongatum (assembly GCA_011799875.1). Taxonomy (NCBI): domain Eukaryota; kingdom Viridiplantae; phylum Streptophyta; class Magnoliopsida; order Poales; family Poaceae; genus Thinopyrum; species Thinopyrum elongatum. The sequence goes on from CM022301.1 coordinate 151,630,747, forward strand.
CAACAACGAGAAGGGTTTGACCATGATGGTTTCCTATTGCTATGTGTGCCATGTTAGACCGAGCGCATGCGTTGGACGACACCCCACCCCCCCCCCCCCGCCGCTGCCTCGAAGTTGGGAAACCGACATCGTATGTATTTAACCAGGCTTGGGGTCGGGTACGGTGTTCGGTTTGTAATATAGTTGGTGGCCCATCGAAGTTGTGCATTCGGGATTTAAACACATCACACACCACCGTACCCATACATATTTTTGGGCCGCATGCAGTGTATACGGGGTCTTCTGATCGACCACGTCTCCCTTGTGCGGTTTTTTGTGACGACACGCATATCTGTGGGCTCCCCAAGTGTATATATATATCATCCCTTTGACCAATAACGAGGGGTATGTGTTGGCCATGAATGGCTTCCTCCTAGTTCGTGTTAGGGCCGGTCACCGTGACATGTCGTTCAACCAAAGCTCGAGCTCATGCGTTGTCAGGATTCCCTCCCACATGCTCGGATTGCTGGGTGCGACCTACACCATACCCTGCGTATCTCGTCCTTAACTACCTGGCCTTCATGATTGTTGTCTGTATCGAGAGGTAGGCACCACATCTAAATTGTACATTATTCTATATTGAAAACACACATCACCCCTTCCAACATACATCATTTTGGGCCGCATGCAAGAGGTGCTGGTTTTGTGGTCCCTCTCGTGTGATTTTTTATGATGGTTCAATCTATTGTCCCAAGCGGTTTATCGACAACAACAGTTGTCGTTTGACCAAATGATAGATTCACTGGTCCGTCTTATGGTAGGTCATGGCGACATGCATGTATGACCAAAGTATCATTACGTGCATCTGCCCCGCTGACACGAAGTGGGAGGTGGGTCAAGCACTGTAGCCAGCTACGACATTATGTCATTATAGATATATCCAAGGGTGCTTTCGGGTTTGCGAGGCAGGTGCCACCAAAGTTGTGCATTGTGTATTTAAAGTTTTAAACATCACACCCTATATTCCTACATATATTTGGCCACTTCCAGGTGGTTCTTGACTTCTGGCCCCTCTCATTGATCTTCGACGATGCGCCCAACCGTGGGGCCGCACGGTCAAAGTTGTGCATTGGAATTTTGAACATCACAGACCACCCTTTTCACTCATATATATTTGGGCCACATGCTGATGTGGCTGTCTTCTGACCCTCTCTAACATTTTTTTTGCTGCAAAGACTCTGAAGACACTCAACGGACACGGGTATAATGTCTTAACCGTGTGCGATGCAAGTGCACCATGAATCACCACGAATGCACAAGCACGAGCAAAGGTGGAGGTACTGGCTCAACCGTGTGAGATGCAAGTGCGCTGTAAAATCACCATGACTGCGCAAGCGCGAGCAAAGGGTGGAGGTACTAGCTTAACCATGTGTGATGCAAGTGCGCTGTAAAATCACCACCTGCGCAAGCTAAAGGCGGGTAGTTTATTTAGATTGAATTCCACGTCTGCGTCTGAAAATTAGGACAAACCGTGTGTGATAGACCAGCTAGCTAGAAATCTAAAAACAAACTACCCACCTTGAGCGTTGCAAAAATCTCTCCCTTGCTGTATGTTATAGTTGGAGAATTACTACAAATTTTGGTGAATGAAGCATGGAGAAATGGTACACTTTCTTTGCCTATTTAAACCAACTTCACTGATTGCTATCCCATCATACAGTATGCAGATGACACACTCATTATCCTACCAGCTGATGTGGAACAGATAAAGAGATTCACTGAGATCCTGGATAATTTCTCCAAATTTACTAGACTTGTAAATTACAGTAAATCCTCTACTGTGCCAATCAGTATCTCCGATGATAAAGCACAGGAACTTGCAAATATTTTTAATTGTAGGAAGGAATCTATGCCCTTCACCTATCTTGGACTACCTATGGGATCAACTAGGCCAAAAGTAATAGATCTTATGCCCATGGTGTCTAGACTGGATCACAGACTCTCTGGTATTGCATCTATGATGACATATTCAGGAAGACTTGTACACCTCAAATCCATAGTTGTTGCACTTCCAATATTTGCTATGTGTTGCATTAGAGTTCCATTCACCATACTGGATCACTTTGAAAAGTCTGGCAAAAACTTACTATGGTATGGTAAAGGGATTAATAAAAAGGACAACTGTCTAGCCAAATGGGAAAATGTATGCTTACCAAAAAAAGCTGGGGGACTTGGAGTACTTGATCTCAGATTACAAAACAGAACCCTCCTCACCAAATTCTTATTCAAATTCTTTAACAGACATGATATACCGTGGGTCAATTTGATATGGAATAACTATTATGCCAATGGTGAGGTACCAAACTATCCCACCAGAATGGGTTGTTTTTGGTGGAGGGACTGTTATTCTATCTTACAAGACTTCAAGAACATGACTATATGTTATGCTGGAAATGGGAGCACCATCAAACTATGGTCATACAATTGGTGCTCACAAACACTGATCAGTTCAATGCCCCAACTATTTTCTTATGTAAAAAAATTCAAACACCACCCTTCCATCTGCTAGCAACTTGGACTATAATGATTTTTATGAGATGTTTCATTTGCCCATGTCCACCATTGCAGCGCAGCAGAGTAACAACCTCAGAGAGCTGATCAACATTAGAGAAAATAAGAACTCACCAGATTCATGGAAGTTTTACTGGGGTGGCAAAAAATATTCTAATAAAAGAATATATCTGGTGTACATGGGAAACCCACCTGATGCTCCAAAGCCTTTTCAGTGGATATGGAAATCATGCACACTACCTAAACAGAATTTTTTTCTGGCTTCTCTTGCAGGACAGACTGAATACCAGAGACCTTCTTAACAGGAAGAATTTCTACATTGAGACAAGCAAATGTGTTCTATGTGATGATGAGCCTAATGAGCATTTAATGCATCTATTTTTCAGTTGTGACTTCAGTCACAATTTCTGGATGAATATTGGGTATCAATGGAACACTGACTATGAACTCACTGAGAAGCTCATGGAGGGGAAGAAACGGAACACTTCAAGTTGTTTCAAGGAATGTCTAATTGCTGGATGTTGGAGCCTATGGAAGCACAGAAAGAACATCATATTTGATCACAGAACAAAGAGCATGGCATACTGTTTAGTTACCTTTAAAGAACACTTTAGCATGATCATCAAGAAAGCTAAACCTGGATTGAAAGATGGCATGCAAAGTTGGCTGGACTACTTGTAGACATCTTTTATTTTTCTCATTCACTGTTTGACACCATCTTGTACAGCCATATGTAACTTTCCATCATATTAATGAAAACCAGAGTTACAGTGGGGGTCTTCCCCACTGTTTTTGCTCAAAAAAAGCGTTGCAAAAATCGGCGGTTCCGCCACTTTTCCTTATTATCATACACGCATATTCTTATTAGACCGTGCGCGATCTTGGGTACTCCCGCCCCGCATCAATTCCTTTACCCAAATTTTAGTAGCCGCCGTACTTCAACCTTCGCCCACACTCCTCCAGCACCGACCTTATAGTAAAATTGCAGTAGCCGAGGCATTTGAATCATCACCCTCCCTCGTCCACCACCTTCTCCACCCACCATTACTAAAATTTTCAGTAGCCGCGGCGTATCCTCAAACACCCCCTCCATAGTGCTCCCACCCTGCCCCCTCCCCCCTCGAACCCTAGCTCACCGCCGCCGCCGCCACCGCCAACCCCTGCCGGTCTGCCCGTTCCTCCTAGCTTAGATAATAAAGTTCAGGTTACCCAGCGATTCCCATACCATCGCCCCACTCCCCTGAGTTTTTAGATGAGGCCTGCGGTATCCCTCCCCGCCAGATCCACATCCCCTGCTCCAGAATGTCGCAGCCTAAGCTCGACCACGTATCCTGGGGAGCCTGACGAGCGTTCAGCCAAGAAGAGGTTTATCATGGCCTCTCCGGCGGACGTTGGCGAGGTGGCCGCCGTTCGCCCCGTCAATCCCGGAGCAACACGTCACCGCGGAAGCCAGCGAAGATGTTGACTACATTGCCATGCCGAAGGCTTCATGTTAGCAGGCTAGCGTATTACTGTATCTCGGGAAAGCTGGCTATGACATCAAGCTCGTCGACAGCGATGGCTTCACGCGGGCCATGTCACAGGTTAAGTGGTCCATCCCCAACCCCTCTGGTTCAACCGCCATCGATCTCTTTGAAAGCCCTGCCGCTGATCTCCTCCGCCAAGCGGTCAAGGATTTTTTATCCTTGTACGCCATCGAGCCCATTTTGTCATTTCTGAAGGACACGTTCTATGGCGGCGACTTGGGATCCTAAATTGCCAAGTCAGATCTCATCGACCACAACCACGAGGAGGGCACCCACAAAGGTTTTTCCAAGGTGAAACAACCCATCTTTGACATCAGAGAGCGCACCATGGGTCTGTGCTCTTCCAACTGGAAGGATCCTGTCCATGACATGTGACGCAACATCCTATCAGCAAATCTTACCTTTTCTAGCTTGCCAACCCCTACCCTTTGTTGTAGTAGCATTTGCCGTGCGGTGCTTTAACTGTGCCGTGGTTAATTATTTCAGTTATGCAAAAATGTATTGTTCAATAGGGCTATGTGATGTTTAAGTATGAATTGTCCACTTCAGTTTCACGAATGGCTATATTTGGTTGTTTATAGTGAGTAGATGCCTTGTTTATCTATATTTGGTTGTTAGGTTGGTTGTAGTGAGCAATTTTTCAGTTATCGAGCAAATGCCTTGTTTATATGTATTTGGTTCTTAGGTTGGTTGCAGTAAGCATTTTTCCAGTTATCAAGCAGATGCCTTGTTTATCTGTATTTGGTTGTTAGGTTGGTTGTAGTGAGCATTTGTCCAGTTTTGAAGCAGATGCCTTGTTTATCTGTATTTGCTTGTTAGGTTGGTTGCAGTGAGCATTTGTCCAGTTTTCAAGCATATGCCCTGTTTATCTGTATTTGCTTGTTAGGTTGGTTGCAGTGAGACTCTGTCTAGTTTTCAATGGCTATACTTGGTTGTTATACTGATCATTTATGCCTTGTTTATTTCAGTCATTCACAATGTGATGTTCATTATGTGCAAGTCGGAACTGTGCCGCTCGACTGCATCAATACCAGTTTGAACGGCTATATTTGGTTCCAGTTATGCCTGGTGTAGTTAACACATGACCTTTATTTCAGTTTTACACATTTATCCAGTGTGATGTTTAAGCATTACCTACGTTCTATTCATTTTCAACAATACCAGTTTGAATTGTAATATTTGATGGCTGTTAAGCCTGTTGTTGGTAACATTGCCTTCCATTTTATATCTGCTTTAACAGCATGCTGAAACCAACACATTCAAGCTATCATTTGGAGATGATGTTGTTTACCTTTGCTATATTTGTTTGATGTTAAGGTTGCTGTACATATCACGCCTTTCCACTACTTATGCAAGACAACAACGGGAGTGGCCACCATTTTCCGCCGAGGTTAGTTTCATCCCTCGGCTTGTACTCCCCCGTCGTTCCATAATGTAGTGTATATAGATCCAGGCCTGGACACTTGTTAGCTTCTAATATTGACTTGTTGCTCGTAGGTACATATGCCCTTGGCAAGGATCCACGCATCGACCCTTTTTGCGTATGGGGCAATGAGATATTCATGAACAAGCATCAAGTGAGGAAACTGATAAGGATTATTAGCAAAAAGATATGAATGGTGGCAAGCAAATTATTTGTTTATGCTCTATCGAACACAACAGTGAGCTGTAGGATGGTAACTACAAACTCTACAGCCTTCTCTTTTTGCTGCCCATAATGAGTTGTTAGACAACAATGTCTGAATCTTTTTCGTTCGCAGTGGTTCCCAAAGCAGTTCACTCAAGATTACATCACAAAGTACATGATTGGTGGGCACGCAATGAAGTTTAAAGTATTTCATCCAGACTACAATGAGCATCGAGAAGTCCTAATCAAGACAGTGAAGGATGGACGGGCAGCCATCACAAGGGGTTGGCCTAGAGTCGTGCGCGCATTACGCATGGAGGAGGGCACAATATGGGCATTCCGCTTCACCTTCTCCAGCAACCAGAATGTCTTTCGCCTCTCTCTTTACAGTCTTTAGTACAAATGTGGTTCATCATTCTTTACTTGGTGCTTCTGTAGTTCTTTAGTATATGTACCTGTGCATCGAATTATGCATTCGTGGTTGAACCTATATTTGTAATAAACATGCTTGGATATGAAATAAGTGATTGCCTACTTTCAAATTCAAAACATGTGATTTTTAAATTAGGGATTAATTAGGGATTACACTGCACACAGTTTGCGAAAGCGAAATGTCTACGATAGACGTGCAGATCAGACACGTTTCTAGGATCCACTACGTGTGCGATCAATCTCTACTGCACACACGATCAGCAAAGAAAAAACATGTGCGATTAACAATAGCATCGCACACAGTTCTTCCTTATTAAATGTTTGCGATAGTCACCTTATCACACACGCTTTGTAATTATGGACTATTTGTGAAGTTGTGCGCATTGAAAATGTTTGATCATAGAAGAACACGTGCGATAGGTCGATCATCCAACGTGGGTACGACGGATGAATCATGTGGGATGTATTCAAGCTTCGCATATAGTTTTATAGCGACAACTGTGTGCGCTCTTACATCGAATCACACACAGTCGAGGAAAAGTAAATGTGTGTGATTGTCTACTTCTATAATCATGAACTATTTGTGATGGCTCGTGCATCGTAAATGTAGCACCACAGAATACTGACTGCGATGGCAATGCGAGCACAAACGAGTAGGGAGTACTGTATATGCATCAAGGCTCCCTATCCCTGACGGTTTCTGGGTCGTGTGAGAAGGACCCCCCTATCACAGTCACTCACTTAGCGACCGTTCAGAACACCGTCGCGGAAAGGGGTTAAAAACCGTTTGTATAGCACCTCGTTGTACCAGTGTTTTCTTTTGAATTTCTTTGGATTTTTGCTTTGGATTTGTTTTCTGTGGCTGTGTGGTCTGGAAACATGGGAAGATTACCTCTTCCTCCTTTCCAGAGTGGCTTGTCAATCTCAAATTCTTCCCAAGGCCATGTCATTTCCCTCTTAGCGCAACCACAAATTCTTTTTCTTAGGAATATTCCTTTTTCTATTAAAGGAATAATCCTGTTTGACCTAGGTTGTGAAGCAACCTATATTTTTCGTCCTTCACAAAATTCCCAAATAATTATCATAAATTGTTCGGATCATATATGCCCCAAATATGTTCAAACCTTCCTTGTCCAGCACAAAAATAATTCAGCAATATTCATTCTTCATTTCTGTCCAGAGAGGCCTTCTGTGAGGGAAGTGCCACCTATATTTTCTTGATTGCTCCCAAACTTTTTGGGCATGCTTTTACATCCAAATCATTGCCTCATGCGAAAATTCAGCTCTATTTGCCTAGTGAATCTTCCTCAGCAATTTTCCAAAGTTTCTGTTAGATGGAAGCCTTGTTGAAGGAAGTACCCGCTAGGAGTATCCAAATGAGTTAAAATTTTGCAAACCCCTCCATATGCTCCAATCATGGCTCTCCACCAATGTTCAGCCCAATCCAGTCATTCTATGTGAGCACACCTTCAAATCTTTGCTTCTGGCAATATTTTCAGGTTGTGAAGCAAGTATATTTTATATTGCTTCATTATTGTTGAAAATTTACCAGAGCATTCTCCTAACAATAAAGCTTCTCTCCACCAAATTTTGGATCAGTTCATCAAGCCAATATTTCTCTATTATTTTCTCAAGTTTCTGGACATAGAAGAACACTGTGATGGAACTACTATTTTGGCATGTCCAATTGGTATGAAATTTTTACAGCATCTTCATATGTCCATATCCTCATGATCTACAAATTTTAGCCCAACCCAATGCTCCATGTGAGTGCACCATCCTAATCTAGTTTCTGGACCATAATTGCAGTTCTAAAGCAACTATGATAAATAATGGTCCAATTCTCCTCAAACTTCACAGGACTGTAGTCCTTCCTACTCGAAACCTCCCAGACATCAAGTTTGTCCCTTAGCTCTTCTTTGTTGATCACAGTATTACAGTTAAGTTTGCTACAACAAATTTCTAGTGAAGCCTCACATCTGCTCTTGGTTTCTTTTGATGATCTTTCACCTCCTACAGTCTCCAGGGTGCAGAGACAATATGCTAGACATAAATTGAAAGCCTCTCTTGTCCTCTCCATGCCATGTCTCGTGGTGACTGCGCCGCTGGCAAGCCTGTGCGTGCGCAATGTGCGCTGCGCCCGCGCTCTGTGCTTCTGACCGCGTCGAGTCGCGTCGCTCCGGTGGTGCCCGCGCGTCTGGTGGAGCCGAACTGAATCCTCCTTCCCTCATGTTGCTCTCTGATCCTCTGCCCCCTCCTGTAGCTGCCTCGCCGATGCTAGCCGCCGCGTGCACACGGGTGGACAGTTCCCCGGCAGCCTCTATTGTCGCCCCGTCCTCTTCCTCCTCGGCTTCTCGTGCCATCCACTGCTCCTCTGGACCTCCCCTCCTCTCTCCCGTTGCCTTCTCGCCCTCCCATGACCCCTATCATCGCCAGAGCTCCGGCCGAACTCACGCGGCAAAGACCGGCTCGGGCATCTCGCTCCCCGGCTATTTAAGCCACCCCGAGCCCCTCCGAGCCACCCATCCTTCTCACCCACCTCCTCTAGCCCTCCCCCGACCTCTCCCCCGAGCTCGAGCCGCTCTCCTCGTCTCCATGACTCGCAACGGCCGCCGCCCTACCCCGGCTAAATTCCGGCGAGCTGAGCCTTCTCCCTCCCACTAACCACCACCAGAAGACCACCCGGAGCAAGCAGAGCCTCCTCAACCCTTCGCCTCATCCCCGGAGCGACCGTAGCCTTGGGTCCATCATCGACCGAAGCCACTGTCCACCGCGGGTGAAGCTCTGCTTGCCCCCGATCTCCCCAGCGACCGCGCCACCCACAGGCGGGTCTGTCTCGGTCCCCTGAGCCCGTCGGTAGGCCGGGCGCCGCCTATGGTGGCCCCTGCCGCCGGCAATCACCGATCGAGCCTCGCCTCTGCCTCGGACGCGCGCAGGCAAGAGGAAGAAGACGATGACCCTGGCCAGGCGGGCCCCACCTGCCCCGCGGTCCCACCTGTCAGCCACTTAACACGTTGACCGGTCCTGCTGACGTGGATTAGTGGAAGCGTTTTCCTAGGAATACGTTTTCCCTAATCGAAAGCGTATTCGGGAACGGGTGTGGGCAGAAATGCGCTTTCCTATTCTGGAAAGCGTATTTAACCAAATGCGTTTTCTGTTTTTCAGTCAGGGACTTGTTTGTGGACAAATTTTACAGAAGGGTCCCTGGCATAAAAACCCTTATATCTTTTCACTCACAACTCCGAATCAGGTGATTCGAAAGCCCACGATCTCTATTCGCCGAGCCCGTTCCAATGGTATCATTTTCACCATGTTGTAACATTTCGAAAATGACCATTTTGCTCCTGCCCTTATTCAGCCCCTCTGAGAGAGAAAGTTTTCCGGCAATTCTTTCTGCGAGCTTCTCGTACTTTTTCCAGGTGAATCCATCCATCCCAGGCAAGCCACACCCTCCACTTGCATGATTGCAATGCAATGCCATGGTTTATTTAATTAAACTTGCTTCAAACCTTGCATTAGTAATATATGATTTATTCATTGCATTTTCTTGGGGTGCTGCTTGATCTTGTTATTGCCATGATTGGAGTTCTAGGACTAATGCTTTGCATATTGAGGAGGACATGTTGCCTTTGGATCATTAGTTGCTATTATTATTATTTTTCATCATGATAGTATTGGATATTATTCTTTGGAGTATTATTTTGGATATGATGTCATCATGTGGATCTTAGGTTAATAACTTGATCTTGCTATTGGTTTAGTAGCATCATTATACTTGGATTCATCATGACCTTAGTTAATATGCTACCCTCAGAGTATTATGATAGGATAATATTATGCTTTGGATCATTTGTTGGATATTGCTATAACTTGGATCACAGGTTGATATGGTATCGCAGTACAGTTATCACAGATCTACCTTGTGGATAAATTCTGTCATTTCGTTGGTCAGGTGACACCGAACCGGGCTTTTCCAGTGCAACCACATTTGCCTTTATGGGAGGGCCCTAATGCGGTCTATTGTCATGCCTCTCGCTGGTTCCTCCAACTAGGGAAGGTTACGTGAGCGTGCTACCCTGGCCCAGTAGGCGGCGATAACCTTGTGTGCCTATAGTTTTTGTAGGGCCCTTTTGTCCCTATTTGGAACCGTTTTTGTTTTGCCACGACGGTGGCCGTTCCTTCCTGTGATTTCCTGAAGGAGATGGACAAGGGCAAAGGCATCACGGGGCACTTATCTTTTTTCAGTCTTAAATCTGTAGGCACTTACCAAATTTTAGTTCAAATAATGTAATCTCTTGTATCCATGTTTATGTTCCGTGAGATTTGTACTTGTTGATCAGCATATTAATGAAAAAGATAAGCTTTGCCGGGCACTTGTGCATGTATGATATCCATGCAGAGGTGAAACGTCTCCATACTTTCATGTAAACAAGTAGATCCCGGTAAGCTACCTTGCCGGCACCCCATAGGACTGCTGCCGTGAGGCTGAGCCTACCGGGCGCAGAACCCATTGGGAGAGACCAGCCCCCCGCCAACCCCTTTCAGCCAAAGGCCACTACGACCATCCTAACTGAAGCAGCATTCGTGCCAGTAGATGGGAGCACCTTTGTTTCCGAGGCGGTGAGGTTTTCGTATGCACAAGTTCTACTCACGAAACATGAATGGATAAGAGATGGAACTTATCTGTTCGGCTTGCCGGAGATCACAGTATTGGTTTGTCTTCGCATCCTCTTCCTTGGACTAAGTCCACGGCAGGAGCCTACAGTTTATGCAAATGAAGATGATGCCAGATGCAATCTACCTACATTATCATGCAACCTATCTACATGAATCATGCAATGCTTATGAAATGCGTATGCATGCATGCAACTTGTTGGGGGCCCCCAGCGCTTCATTTATTTCTCTGTTGCTCAGGTTCTGCGCCTGGCTTTGTACAAGGGGTTACATGCAGCTGAGGCAAGGCCTGTACAAAAGGGTGGCTGCCGGGCAGGACCCGACAGCCACGCCTTACGGGTAGAACTTGCAGAGATGCTCAATATTCCATGAGTTTTGCAATTGAATGCCATCTCCGGTCTCCAAACGGACTGCGCCAGGTCTGGTGACTCGTACTACCCGGTAAGGGCCTTCCCACTTTGGCGACAGCTTGTTTCTACCCTTGGCGGACTGAACACGCCTAAGGACAAGGTCGCCTTCCTCAAAACACTGGGCATGAACCCTGCGGCTATGATAGCGACATAGGGCTTGCTGATAGCGTGCAGCATGCGTAGCAGCCCGGAGATGGTTCTACTCGAGAAGCACAGCGTCGTCATGTATGTGTTGTTCCTATGCTACTTCATCGTAGGCAAGCACTCGAGATGACCCGTAAATGAGTTCCGTGGGGATAACTACTTCTGCCCCATAGACTAGGGAGAAGGGAGTCTACCCGGTAGCTCGGTTTGGTGTCATTCTGAGGGACCAAAGAACCACCAGCAACTCATTGATCCATTGCCTGCCGTGCTTCCGCAGCTTATCAAACGTTCTTGTCTTGAGTCCCCGCAACACTTTAGCGTTCACCCTCTCAGCTTTCCATTGCTTCTGGGATGTGCGACAGATGCAAATGAGATCTTGCTTCTGAGGGCATGAACATATTGCATGAAGGCGCGGCTCGTGAACTGGGTGCCGTTGTCGGTGATGATCCGGGCAGGTACCCCGAAGCGGCACACCAATCCTTTCAAGAACTTGATACCTGACTAAGCAGTCACCTTTCTCACGGCATCTACTTTCGGCCACTTTGTAAACTTTTCGATTGCAACGGACAAGAATTCAAAGCCTCCGACAGCTCGAGGGAAAGGGCCGAGGATATCGAGCCCCCAGACCGAAAACGGCCATGACAAAGGGATTGTCTGGAGTGCTTGGGCAGGCAGATGGATGTTTTTGGAATGGAACTGATAGGCTTCACACTTGGTGATGAGCTCAACTACATCTTGGAGGGCAGAGGGCCAATAGAATCCTTGCCGGAATGCTTTCCCAACCAAAGCCTTTGATCCAATGTGGGAGCCGCACATGCCTTTGTGTATCTCTGCCAACAGTTCCTTTCCTCCTTCCGAGCATATGCACTTCAATTTCACACTGTTGGGCCTTCTTTTGTATAGTGTGTCATCGACAAACTGATACATATTGGCCCTTCAGGCTACTCTTTCAGCTTCTTCTTGCTCTTCGGGAAGTTCTTCGGTTTTGAGGAAATGGACTATGTGCCTTGCCCAAGTTGGAGTCTGAGGCTCGGCAACAAGGACTTGCGGCACCTCCTCATTCATGGGGGCGCATCCCTTGACTGCAGGGACCAGTGGCCTGGCAGGAGGGTGCAGCCCGACAAGCGAAGGGGAGTTGTTTCCAGCAGGGTCCTTGCCAGGAGCCCCAAAAGGCTCTACCGGGAGAGGCTTACCGGAGTCCAATTTCCTCCTCTTTCGGGCCATTGTTGTTGGGGATACGGAGGGCTGAGTAAGATGGAGAACAAAAGTCCCTGGTTCCACAGGAAGCTTCTGCCCAGCGCACTTTGACAGGTGATCAGCAATGCTGTTTTCTGCACGGGGTACGTGCTCTATTTGCAACCCGTCAATGTGCTCCTCCAATCTTCTCACTTCCTCGACATATGCCTCCATCAATGGGCTTTGGTAATCCTTGTTGACTTGTCTCACCACCAGTTGTGAATCTCCTTGAATGATCAGCTTCTTGATTCCCAATTCAGTGGCAATTCTGAGCCCTGCAAGAAGCCCTTCATATTCTGATGTATTGTTGGTTGCCTCCTCCCGGGAAAAGTGCATCTGGACGATGTATCTCAGGTGCTCTCCAGTGGGAGCCACGAGAAGCACGCTAGCCCCTGCACCTTGAAGGGAGAAGGCACCATCGAAACACATGATCCATTCTTGGGGCGCTTCCTTGCCAGGGATAATTGTTTCCTATACTTCTTCATCAGGGGTTGGCGTCCATTCTGCAATAAACTCTGCCAATGCCCTGCTCTGGATTTTGATGTGCTTTCAAACTTTAGGCCAAAGCTGGATAACTCCAATGCCCACTCCACTATCCTGCCGTTGGCCTCTGGGTTTCGAAGTATCCTTTGCAACGGGAAGCGGGTGACAACAGTGATCTCATGGGCTTGTAAGTAGTGGCGCAGTTTCCTTGAGGCCATGACAAGGCCAAAGATCAACTTTTGCACGCCAGAATACCTGGATCTAGCCCCCTGCAATAGGGAGCTGACGAAGTATACTGGGCGCTGCACCACCTTCTTCCTTGTCGTGTCCTTGGGGTTGCTTCTGCTGCCGTGCTCTTCTTTGTCCTGATCCATATTTGGCCTTGCCGGGCCGCTCTCTTCCACTTCCCCGGGCGGGACACTTGCTGAGGTGGCTACTTCTTCCACTTCTCGCTACGCTACTAGGGCTGCACTAACCAATTGATTAGTTGCTGCCAGATATAGCAGTAACTGCTCTTGTGGTTTGGGTGGGACCAAAGTAGGCACAGAAGATAAGTAGGCCTTCAAATCCTACAGCGCTGCATCTGCTTCCGGGGTCCACTACATGGGTCCTACCCTCTTCAAAATCTTGAAGAACAGCAAGGCGCGCTCGGCAGACTTGGAGATGAATCCTGTCAAACGCCTCACATCCTTAATCGTCTTGGGTGCCTGTATCTGCTCAATAGCCTTGATCTTATTGGGGTTGGCCTCTATCCCACGGTGGGACACAAAGAAACCAAGTAGCTTGCCGGAGGGAACGCCAAACACGCACTTCTCCGGATTCAGCTTCAAGTTGATCTTGCACAGATTAGCAAATGTCTCTTCTAAATCCTGGATGAGGGTTGATCTGTCCTTGGTCTTGACCACAATATCATCCATATAGGCTTCAATGTTCCTGTGCAACTTTGGTTCAAAGCCAATTTGGACAGGTCTTGCAAAAGTGGACCCGACACTCTTCAACCCAAAAGGCATGCGCACAAAGCAGTACATGCCGCATGGGGTGATGAATGAGGTCTTTTCTTCGTCTTCCTTGGACATAAAAATCTGATGGTATCCAGAGTATGCATCCAGAAAAGAGAGCAACTCACATCCTGAAGTAGAATCCACGATCAGGTCGATGTGTGGCAAGGGAAATGGGTCCTTTGGGCATGCCTTGTTCAGATCCGTAAAATCTATGCAAAGCCTCCATTTTCCATTAGCCTTGCGCACAACCACTGGGTTTGCTAACCATGTTGGATGTAGTACTCCTCTGACCAAACCAGTTGCTTCAAGTTTCTTGATTTCCTCGGCAATGAACTACTGTCGTTCCAAGGCCTGCTTCCGAACCTTCTGCTTGACGGGCCGGGCATGTGGGCAGACAGCAAGGTGGTGCTTGATTACCTCCCTGGGAACACCCGGGATATCAGATGGTTGCCAGGCAAACACATCGATATTCGCCCGCAGGAAGGCAACGAGTGCGCTTTCCTATTTGTCATCAACGGTGGCGCTAATAGTGAAAGTACCATCAGCGCCAGCCAGCCCTACCACGACTTTTTCACTTGGGGTGGAGTAGCCTTGGATCTCTTGCTGTTGGAACTCTCTGGCGTGTCATCAACGGGCGCGACACATTCCACAGAGGTACGCTTCCCGGATTTCTTGCCAGTGCCTCTGCTATGCTTTTCCTTGGCGGGAACTATGGCTTCCGCGACCTCTGCCGGGACCGCGTCCCGGTACATCTTGTCCACGCAAATAATTGCGTCTTTCTTGTCCGACGGAACGGAAATGACGCCCATCGTCCTGGCATCTTCAAGGTGTTGTAGGCATAGTGGGATGCTGCCATGAATTTGGCCAGGGCCGGGCACCCAAGGATCCCGTTGTACGGCAGAGGGAGGTCAACCACATCAAACACAACTTTCTCAGTCCTGTAGATCAACTCCCCTCCAAATGTCACTGGCAACGTAACCTTTCCCTTAGGACGGCTCCTGCCGGGATTGACTCCTTGAAACGTGCATGTGGCCTTAAGTTCTTCCTCTGCTATCTGGAGTTTGCTGATAACCTTTGGGGAAATCAGATTCAACCCGGCCCCGCCGTCAACCAGCATCTTTGTGACCTTGAGGTTGCGAATTGTTGGTGAGACCAACAACGGCAAGCACCCTACCGCAGTAATGTAGTCGGGGTGGTCATCTTCATCAAAGATGATGGGCATGCGTGACCACTTGAGCGGCTTCCGAGAATCTGCCGCTGGCTCCATGGCATTGACTTCACGCGCCCACTGTTTAAGTTGGCGGTGAGAGGAGTGCAAAGATGCACCCCCGTCAATGCACAGGGCGTCAGTGGCCTTCTGGAGTTCCTGCTCACTGGTTTCCTCTTCATTCCCTCTATCACTCTCTTTACTGCAATCCTCCTTCTCTCGGCCCTTGGCGGGTTTTCCTTGGTTCCAAGGAGCCTTGCCGGGGCGATTTGCTTCACCACCCCGGCCCTTCCCGCCAGCGCCATTCTAACCTTTTTCCTTATCACGCTTCTCATACTCAGCCTTATGTCTCTTGACGAGCTGCTCAACTTGATAACACTCCTGGAGATCATGGCCCTTGGTCCGATGAATCTTACGGTACGGCCCATCACCTTTCCCAGCTTTCTCGGCAGCCGCCGCCTCTCGGTAGTCAGTGCATGTGGTAGCCTCCTTTCCGGGGGCTTCAACCTTGGCCTTCTTGTCGGTACTAGGCATGCCTGACCCCTCAACAGCCATCACTGTCTTATCCTTGCGCTTCTTGTTGTGCTTCTTGTTCTTCTTCTTCTTACTGATGGTTTCATCGTCATCTTCTGAGTCGATGTCGATGCAATCTTCCTCTCCAAGAAGTTTCCTCCCCTCCTCCACCCGAGCACACTTGTCCACCAAAGTGTAGAGCTCCTTCACAGTCTTGGGCAACCAAACATTCATCTTGGAACGTATCCTGCGGTTGCCCACGTTGGATTGGAAGGCAGCTATCACGGCAGCTGGGTGGATATTTGGGATATTTCTGTGGACTCACCTGAATCTCTGCAAGTACTTCCGTAGAGTTTCTCCTTCTTTTTGCCAGAGAAGCTGCAAGTCGCTAGGCCGCCCTGGTTCTTGATGGCCGCCTGTGAAGGCACCAATGAACTCGTGGCACAGGTCAGCCCAGGTCGAAATGGAGTTCTCCGGCAGGTGCATCAGCCAAGACCTCACATTTGACTTGAGGGCCAAAGGGAAGTAGTTGGCGAACACCTTTTCATCTCTTCCCCCAGCAGCTTGAACAACGATGGTGTAGATGCTCAAGAACTCTGCCGGGTTTAGTCTCCCATCATACTTCTCGGGTATCTCTGGCTTGAACGTGCGAGTGGATGGCCAACGGACTTGCCGCAGCTCACAGGTGAAGGCAGGGCACCCAACCTCGAAAGGCAGGCACCCTCCATCTCCGAGCGCGGGCTCGTTGACGTCGGGGCCGTCGCACCCATTGGTCCGGCGGGGGTTGTCCCGGCACCGCTCATTGATGATGCGCGCGCCTTCCCTTCGCCTGCCCTCCGGGGCACGCTGTCGGCCTTGACGCGCTTGAGGATCTGACGAAGCTATCGAGACATCATCGAGCGCTTGGTTTTGTGGCTCCCGGGCGGCTTGCCGTGGTGGGGATTGCACCGTGAGGGTGGCCCCTCCCGCACGACCAGCCGCACGAGCCGTCGTTGCTGCCTGGGAAGGCCATGGCGGTCCGGCCCGCTGTGATCCTTCAGCCTCGGCAAAACCAATCAAACTTTGGATGGTGGCTCTCCACTCATCCATCTGGTCTGCCGCCGGTGGAAATCTCAACAGCAGTTGGGCTCGTGCCATGGCCTCTGAGGCAGTGCTTGGCATAGGTGATGACGATGTAGATCGTAGCGTCGCTCGGCTACTGATGTTGCCGGTGGAGACTGCGCCGCGCCCTTGCTGCTGTGAACCAGCCGTTTGGACGGTATGGTGATGCGGCGGAGGTGCCTGAGGGCCAGCGGCTCCATTGGGCACAGTAGCTGGGTCAGCCCGCCGCGGGGTGGCGCGTGCCCTGCGGTCGCACCCGCAGCGGGGGCGGCCGAAGGGTTGCGATTCGCCCCAGAGCGAGCATCATCACTGCGGCTGTGCCCGTTGGCGAGGAGAAGGGGTTCAGGCAGAACGATCCCTCCATCCGTACCTCGTGGAGAATGGCCATCGGGATGTTGCTGATGCTATCCTTCCCCGGTACCTCCCGTTCCTGCTTCGGCCGTGGGGGAGGTGGTGACGGCGCCGCCTGTGTCGACCACATCCCCCGCAGGATCCACACCCTCGCGAGCCCCCGCATTCCCCGCGATGTCGGTGGTCGCGGGCGGCAGAGCCTTCGAGGTGCACGGGTGATTTGCAACTCCGGGCTTCCTCTTGGGTGCCATAGTCGATGACGTCGTCGACGATGAAAATGTCGATGAAGATGACGCGCAGCGTACGCTCTCGGTTTCGCGCAAGTGATCCCCCTACCTGGCGCACCAAAGATGTCATGGGAAACCACGGCCACCTATGGGGACATGAGCCCCTTTTGGTTCGGCGGGGGGATGGGCACGTTGCACAAAGAGTGGAGAAGCGTCGCGCAGCACGACAGAGATCACACGGGCAGTCTTTACCCACGTTCGGGCCGCTGTGAGGCATAAAACCCTACTCTTGCTTTGGTGGATTGATGGTGGATAATGGTGGTGAACGTAGCACACTCGCCCGGCAAGGTCGCTCTGGGGGCGAGAGTGGCTACGCGCATACGGATATGCGAGGGTCCAACCCTTTCTACGGTCGCCATGGGCCTCCTTTTATAGATTAAGGTGTCACCACAATGGCAGATCAGTCTTTGCGTACTGATTAGATAGCTAACAGTGCAATCATATCTAACTCTGCAGGCTGACAGAGCGCATTAAATGCACCGCTCAGTGTCACATCACAGCTCGCCCGGTAGGCCCTACCGGGCTGTTTTGCCAGCTTCGCGCCTGCTTGCTTGACACGTCTCCGGACGGGTGTCATATGGAGGTGTTTGCTGTAGGAAGTGGCTGCCATGTGGCAGAAAGCAGCCACTTAGTCACCTTGGAGCTCGACACCGCTTTGATTACTGACTTGCGTCACTTGTGAAGTGGAGCGGTGGAGTGGCTTGCCTCCGCCAGCCCCGGCAGGCCTGCCGGGATGATCTGGGAGCTTGCTTCTGGGGCAAAACCCAACCCTGCCAGGCTCGCCTGCCCGGCAAGGTAGGCCCTTCCCTTAACGATGCCTTATTCCTCTGGCTCACCTTGGCCTTATTGACTTGCACTTGGATCCTTCAAAGGAATTGATCCTCCTTGCTTGGTCTGATCTTGGCCTTGTAATCTTGTCTCTGGCCTGTGCACAGTCCATGAAATGGACCCAGGGTCTGTAGCACCGACACACACACAATGACGGAATGACTTATAGATGAGTTATGTGTTGATATGTGAGTAGTAATAGTTTGGCAGGATGCCGATGTTGATGTTGGGATGATCTTGAGGATGATCATTTAGTTTGTGAGGTGATCACGCGGTGATCACGAAGAGGTATTGATCACGAGGTGATCATGATGATATGTTGCTTGGCCGGATAGCCGAGAGTGAGATGGTTCATGTGACTCAGGATATTGGTTCAGCATTATTCTAGCATTACCATATCATGATTAGTTATTGCTTCCACCTCATAGTAGTTGTTAATAACTTAACCTGATGATGCTATGTTGTTGTTTCGCCTTGATGCTTTTGGTTGTTGTGAGCTTGCAAGTACATTCAAAGTACTGACCTAGCGTGTCATGCCAGATTGCAGGTGATGCCGTGATTGATTGCTTGTCGAGGTTACCAATCGTGCAAGCTAGACCGTGTCCCAGCCATAGTCCCTATGGAGTGGAGTCCACCACCGTTGTCGTTATTGCGCTGCTAGAAATTTTCCGCTGCTACGAGTTGTTCCGCTGCTAGCATAGAGCTACCTTAGCAGGTGTAGTGTCGCCATGCTGATGTGATCCTTTGTAACATCAGACCCTTGTACCATTATCTTTTATAATAAGAGGTGATTTTTTCTATGCCAAGCAGTGCTGTATTCCAGAAGACTTGATCTCTGGGCTGGAATACGGGGTGTTCCGGTTTCTCTGAGCCAGGGTGCCACATTCGCAGAGGGAAGCAGGGATTTGGAGAGGTGCCAGAGCTCGAAGCTTTTAAAACAGAGATGAATATAATTTTGAGAGGCATGCTTTCATTGTCAACATAGCAACCAAGAGATCTCACTATCTTCCATGCTAGACACATTATAGGTGGTTCCCAAATAGAATGGTAAAGTTTTACTCCCCCTCCACCAACAAACGCACTCCACGGCTAGCCGAATCCACGGGTACCGTCCATACCAACAACAGTCCTGGGGAGTTTTGTTTCATTATTACATTTTGATTTGATTTTGATCATGGAACTGGGCATCCCAATTACCAGCCACTTTGTCGTGAATGACAAGTGAATAAACACTCATTGTGAGAATAACCCACCTAGCATGGAAGATACTGACAGCCGCCAGTCGCTACATGAGTGATTCGGGCATACAAAACAGATTATTATTTGAAGATTTAGAGTTTGGCACATGCAAATTTACTTGGAATGGCAGGTAAATACCGCATATAGGTAGGTATGGTGGACTCATATGGAACAACTTTGGGTTAAAGAAGTGGATACACAAGCAGTATTCCTGCTTAGTACAAGTGAAGGCTAGCAAAAAGATTAAGGAGCGACCAACTAGAGAGCGACAACGGTCATAAACATGCATTTAGGTTAATCAGCATTGAATACAAGCATGAGTAGGATACAAATCACCATGAACATAAATATCGTGGAGGTTGTGTTGTTTTTTATTTAACTACATGCGTGAACATGTGCCAAGTCAAGCCACTTGAATCATTCAGAAGAGGATACCATCCTATCATACTACATCATAACCATTTTCAATGCATGTTGGCACACAAGAGAAACCATTATCCACTCCTAGCTAATTAAGCATGGCATGAATAACTATAATCTCGAATTGTCATTGCAAACATGTTTCATTCATAATAGGCTGAATCAGGAACGATCAGCTACTCATATTTACAAAAACAAAATAGGTCGAGTTCATACCAGCTTTTCTTCATCTCAACCATTTCATCAAATATCGTCATCATTGCCTTTCACTTGCACGACCGAACGGTGTGAATAATAATAAGAGTGCATGTGTAGTGGACTAAGCTGGAATCTGCAAACATTTATTCAAAGGAGGAAACAAGGTAATATGGGCTCTTTGTTAGATCAACATTAATGCATATGAGAGCCACTCAACAATTTTCATCGTGGTCTTCTCCTTACAACCCAAAGAAAAGAAAAGAATTTCAAAGAACCACACTGAAATATTTTTGAAGTTCTTGTTTTTGTTGAAGAAAGAAGAACAAAAACGAGAAAAAGTATTTACACGGGAAAGCTCCCAACAAGCATAAGAAGAATGAGAAATCTTTTTGGGTTTTCTTTTAATACTATAACTAATTAAACTAGAAATAAAAACTAAAAAGAAGCAAGAAATATTTTTGGATTTTATCAAAGTTTTTCAAACACGCAAGAAGAAAGCAAGAAAAAATAAACTAACATGGATAATACAATGGAAACGGATGAACACCGACAACTGGAATGAATGTGTGAGCATGAATGTAATATCGGTGTGAAATACGTATTCCCCCAAGCTTAGGCTTTTGGCCTAAGTTGGTCTAGGGCCATGGCTCGAAGTAGCCCTCTTGTGGATACTGTAGAGGATCTTGAGGGTTCCACTGGTTGGCGAGCTCCTGTGGCTCCCACTGATAAATGGGCTCCTGGTATGGCTCAGGTGCTGGTGCTGGCTCAGGCACTGGGGGTTGCGTTAAGCTCCAGTACGCATAGATGTCCTCGGGCATAATAATGTACCTACCTGAATAAATATTGCACAAAGAAGGTGTAGGTAAAGTAATAATCTCTCGAGTGCCCTGACTGAATACTAAGTTGTAGAGAAGTTGCTTTTGCTTATCATTATCAATAAAATGATGCGCCACCATACTAGCATAATCTAAATATTTATTGGGTAGCCGCATCTCTCCCTTCTCATCATGCCTAATAGGAATCTCAAAATGTGCTGCGAGGCAGGAGGCATAGATACCACCAAAAATACTACCCTTCAAACGGTTTGTGTGCAACCGCCGAGCAACCATAGCGCCCAAACTAAAAGTTCTATACAAAGCATGACGCAAAATAGCAAGGTCAGGTACGCTAAGGCCTCCACTTTCCTCACGACCTATCAAACATTTCCTGGCAAATAATGAATAATAACATAAAACGGGAAAATGTAAACTGGATACTCTTGCCTCTGACACTCCTCTTTCTTCCCCCACAGTAGTTTCAAAAATAAAATCCTCCATGTCTCTAGGACGTGGCTCACTGATACGCCCCTCAAAAGGTATTTTGCAAACATTGCAAAAATCATATAATGTCATTACCTTAGGCACATCATATAAGTGGAATTCTACCATTGGTGGTTCCTTCCTAGAATAAAAGTGAAAGTTTTGCATGAAGGTATTAGTGAGTAGGAGGTATTGGTCGCACTAATCTTGGAGGAAGGGAATGATGCCGGCATTGTTCACCAAGAAATAGAAATCTTCATAAATTCCTGCCCCCTTCAAGAATGTATCACTAGGCCATTCACATGGTCGAACCTCTGCCACACGTGGAAGATTGTACTTGGGCTTCTCCTCCGGAGTTTCCTCCGAAGTTTCCTCCGAATTACGGCTCGATGAGCCCCTTAACCACCTCCTCTTGGTTTTTCTTTTCTCTGGAAATTTCTAAAGTTTTTAGTGACTCGAAAATAAAAGTGAATCAAACTCAACAAAATTGATAGCAACTACTCCCACAAGTTCCTAGAGGCTATATCATGCAGAAAAAATAATTTAGACCATATAAATTTGACATGCAAACTCAAGAACATGGTCACCTCAGCAGCACAAATTTGCAATATATAAAGCACTAGAACAAAAACTAATTGGACCAACGGAGGAGTCACATACCGATGAACAATCCCCTAAAACAGTTTCGGAAATGGAGCTCCGAGCAAGGAGATCGAAAATGGCAGCAAGATGAGCAAGAACACAGGTTTGAGCAATGGTTTGATTTTTTCTGGAGGAAGAAGAAGTGGATGAGTGGCTGGAATAAGTGAGGGGGCCTACATGGGCCCCATAAGCCTCCTAGGCGCGCCTAGGGGGTGGGCACGCCCTGTGGGCTTGTGGCTCACAGGTGCACCCCCTTGGGGTGTGTTCAGTGCCAAATTTTTTCAAATATTCTAGAAAAAATCATATACAATTTTCAGGGCATTTGGAGAACTTTTATTTTCTGGTCTTTTTTATTGTACGGATAATATAGAAAACAGTAAAATAATAATATTTCTACTTTATTAATTCTAAATAATAGAAAGTAAAGAGTGGGTGCAGAAGGTTGTGTTTACTAAATTCATCCATCTCATGCCCGTCGAAAGGAATCCATTAATAAGGTTGATCAAGTCTTATTAACAAACTTCTTCTGAATGACATGAAACCGGAGAATCTTTGTATGACACTAGGTTGCCTCAACGGGAATATGCATGTCCCCAACAATAAGAATATCATATTTCTTTTTGACCGAAGGAATAGGGAATTCAAAACCTCCAATAGTAATTGTTGAATTTTTTCCAATAGAGTTGATACTATTCACTCAAGGTTGTTTCTTCGAAAACTGTACCGTATGCTCATTACCATTAACATGAAAATTGACATTGCCTTTATTGCAATCAATAACAGCCCTTGTAGTATTAAAAAAGGGTCTACCAAGGATGATCGACATACTGTCGTCCTCAGGTATATCAAGAATAACAAAGTCTGTTAACATAGTAACATTTGCAACTATGACAGGTACATCCTCACAAATACCGATGGGTATAGTAGTTGATTTATCAGCCATTTGCAAAGAGATTTCAGTTGGGGTCAACTTGTTAAAATCAAGTCTACGATATAAAGAGAAAGGCATAACACTAACTTCAGCCCCTAGATCACATAAAGCAGTTTTAACATTGTTTCTTTTAATAGAGCATGGTATAGTTGGTACCCCTGGATCTCCTAGTTTCTTTGGTATTCCACGCTTAAATGTCTAATTAGCAAGCATGGTGGAAATTTCAGCTTCCGATATCTTTCTTTTATTAGTAATAATATCTTTCATATACTTAGCATAAGGAGACATTTTCAGAATATCAGTCAAACGCAAACGCAAAAAGACAGGTCTAAGAATTTCAACAAAGTGCTCAAATTCTTCATCATCCTTATTCTTTGAAGCTTTAGGAGGAAAGGGCATAGGTTTCTGAACGCATGGTTCTCTTTCTTTACCATGTTTCCTAGCAATGAAGTCTCTTTTATCATATCTTTTATTTTTAGGTTGTGGGTTATCAAGATCAACAACAGGTTCTATCTCCACATCATTATCATTGCTAGGTTGAGCCTCAACATGAACATCATCATTATCATTATCACTAGGTTCATGTTCATCACCAGATTGTGTTTCAGCATCAGAAATAGAAATATCATTTGGATTATCAGGTGTGTCTATAATAGGTTCACTAGAAACATGCAAAGTCCTATCATCATTCTTTTTGTTTTTATTACTAGAAGGTCTACGTGCATTAGTATTAATTCTTTGAGAGCCTTGCTCAATTCTTTTGGGATGGCCTTCAGGATACAAAGGTTCCCGAGTCATTTTACCACTTCTAGTCATAACTCTAACATCATGATCATTCTTCTTATTGTTCATCTCATTAAGCAAATCATTTTGTGCCTTGAGAACTTGTTCTACCTGAGTTTATACCATGGAAGCATGTTTACTAACAACCTTGAGATCATTAACAGTTCTAAACATATAGTCACTCAAGTGTTCAATCATATAAGCATTTCGTTTCAATTGTCTACTAACATATGCCTTGAAGTTTTCTTGTTTAACAATAAAGTTATCAAATTCATCCAAGCATTGACTAGCAGATTTAGTATAAGGAATATCACCTTCATCAAATCTATAGAGAGAATTTATCTCTACTACCTGTGTCGGGGTATTGAGAACATGTATTTCTTCAATAGGTGGTAAATTCTTAACATCTTTAGCTTTAATACCTTTTTCTTTCATAGATTTCTTTGCCTCTTGCATATCTTTAGGACTGAGAAATAAAATACCCCTCTTCTTCGGAGTTGGCTTAGGAGGTGGTTCGGGAAGAGTCCAATCATTATCATTACTCAATATATTATTCAATAGTTCTTCAGCTTGTTCAAGAGTTTGTTCCCTGAAAACACAACCAACACAACTATCTAGGTGGTCCCTAGAAGCATCGGTTAGTCGATTATAAAAGATATCAAGTATTTCATTTTTCTTGAGAGGATGATCAGGCAAAGCGTTAAGTAATTGGAGAAGCCTCCCCCAAGCTTGCGGGAGACTCTCTTCTTCAATTTGCACAAAGTTAAATATTTTCTTTAAAGCAGCTTGTTTCTTATGAGCAGGAAAATATTTTTCAGAGAAGTAATATATCATATCCTGGGGACTACGCACACAACCAGGAGCAAGAGAATTAAACCATATCTTAGCATCACCCTTTAATGAGAAAGAAAACAACTTAAGAATATAGTAGTAGCGAATTTTTTCCTCATGAGCAAATAGGGTGGCTATATCATTCAATTTAGTAAGATGTGCCACAAAAGTTTCAGATTCATAACCATGGAAAGGATCAGATTCAACCAAAGTGATTAACTCAGGATCGACAGAGAATTCATAATCCTTATCAGTGACAAAGATAGGTGAAGTAGCAAACTTAGGATCATATTGCATTCTAGCATTCAAAGATTTTTCTTTCAACTTGACTAGTAATTTCTTAAGATCCTCTCTATCCTTACAAGCAAGAATGTCCCTAGCTACCTCTCCATCCATAACATAACCCTCAGGTATATCAGGAAATTAATATCTAGTAGTGCTAGGTCTAATAGGTGTTTCAAAGTGTTCAGTTTCAATAATTTCATCGGTTTCAGAAATATCATCAGTTTCAACATTCTCAATATCTTTAGCTCTAGCAAGTTGTTCATCAAGAAATTCATGTAGTGGCACAGTCTTATCAGGCAAAGTACTAGTATCATCATAAGCATCATTCATAGCAGAAGTAGCATCATCAATAACTTGCAACATATCAGAATTAATAGCAGGTGTAGGTGTCGCAAGCTTACTCAAAACAGAAGGTGAATCAAGTGCAGAGCTAGATGGAAGTTCCTTACCACCCCTTGTAGTAGAAGGAAAAAATATTGGTTCTGGTATCTTTAAGATTCCTCATACTGATTAACAGATATAAATCCCAAGTGACTCAGCAAATAGAGCTATGCTCCCCGAAAACGGCGCCAGAAAAAGGTCTTGATAACCCACAAGTATAGGGATCGCAACAGTTTTCGAGGGTAGAGTATTCAACCCAAATTTATTGATTCGACACAAGGGGACCAAAGAATATTCATGAGTTTTAGCAGTTGAGTTGTCAATTCAACCACACCTGAAAGACTTAATATCTACAGCAAAGTACTTAGTAGCAAAGTAGTATGGAAGTAACGGTAACAGCGATAATAGTAGCAGTAGAAGTTTTGTAGTAATTGTAACAGCAGCACGACAAAAGTAACTTAGCAAAGATCAATATGTGAAAAGCTCGTAGGCATTGGATCAGCGATGATAATTGTGTTGGATAATATTCATCATGTAGCAGTTATAACCTAGGGTGACACTGAACTAGCTCCAATTCATCAATATAATGTAGGCATGTATTCCGTATATAGTCATACGTGCTTATGGAAAAGAACTTGCATGACATCTTTTGTCCTACCCTCTCATGGCAGCGGGGCCCTAATGGAAACTAAGGGATATTAAGGCCTCCTTTTCATAGAGAACCGGAACAAAGCATTAGCACTTAGTGAATACATGAACTCCTCAAACTACACTAATCACCAAAAAGAATCCCAATTATTGTCACCTTGGGGTATGCGGATCATAACTCGTAATAGGTGTCTACAACTTGCAAGATAAGATCAAGAACACACATATATTCATGAAAATATAATAGGTTCAGATCTGAAATCATGGCACTTGGGCCCTAGTGACAAGCATTAAGCATAGCAAATCATAGCAACTTCAATCTCAGAACATAGTGGATACTAGGGATCAAACCCTAACAAAACTAACTCGATTACATGATAAATCTCATCCAACCCATCACCGTCCAACAAGCCTACGATGGAATTACTCACTCCCGGCGGTGAGCATCATGAAATTGGTAATGGAGGAAGGTTGATGATGATGATGGCGTTGGATTCCACCCTCTGGAGTCCCGAACGGACTCCAGATCAGCCCTCCCAATGAAGAACAGGAGGTGGCAGCGGCTCCGTATCATAAAACGCGATGAATCTTTCTCTCTGAATTTTTTCTCCACGAATAGGTATATATGGAGTTGGAGTTAGGGTTGTA
Organism: Thinopyrum elongatum; assembly: GCA_011799875.1. Classification (NCBI taxonomy): domain Eukaryota; kingdom Viridiplantae; phylum Streptophyta; class Magnoliopsida; order Poales; family Poaceae; genus Thinopyrum; species Thinopyrum elongatum. The sequence continues at coordinate 151,657,421 of CM022301.1, forward strand.
GAAGGTCTAGGGTGCCCACAAGCCAGGGGGCGCGCCCTGGGGGGTAGGTGCACCCCCTGGGCTTGTGGCCCCTGGGTGGCCCCCCTCTAGTATCTTTTTCCGCCAGTATTTTTTATATATTCCAAAAATATTCTCCGTAAATTTTTAGGTCAATCCGAGAACTTTTATTTCTGCACAAAAATAACAGCATGGCAATTCTCTTGAAAACAGCGTTAGTCCGGGTTAGTTCCATTCAAATCATGCAAATTAGAGTCCAAAACAAGGGCAAAAGAGTTTGGAAAAGTAGATACGACGGAGATGTATCAGTATCCCACTCTCTTCCCGACGCCTCCTGAATCTCGGGACGAGATTCATTTGAGTGGGGGCGAGTTGTCACATTCCTAGTTCTGGTATGCAGTGGGCTAGCTAGCCCTTCTTGTGTGCATCATATTTAATTTTCAAACTAAATTGAATTATTTGCTTGGATTTATATTTGTTATATATTAAATATATGTCCAATAATTCTGAAACTTTTTATGTGGTTCTGGATACTCTAGTTCCAACCACATAATTATTTACAAAATTTTACAAAATGGTTAAGCATTTTTGCTAAGCCAAAATAGACAGCAGTAAAAAAATAAAACAGAAAGAAATAAAAGGTAGAAGGTCTTACCTGGCGCCCACCAGCCGACCCAGCACTGTAGCCGGCGGCCCAGCCCACCAGCCAGCCATGCACCATCTTCAACCTCGTGCCAAAAGGCACGTAGGCGTGTGCCCCCCGCGCGCGGCCACGCTCCCGGCCACCACCAGGCAGCCTGCCTGGCCCTCGACGCCCCGGACGCTCTAGCCGTCGACACGCACCCCACCGGCCCTCTCACTCTCTCTCGTGTCCACCCCTCCTCTCCCATGCTCTCTCCCACGATGGTCGACGCGGCCATGAAAGCGCTGCCGTGAACCACCGCGCTCCCAGACCCCTCTCGACTTCTCGTGTTGGCTCTGCCGACGTCCGCTACACCGCCTCGACCGAGCCCCGAGTGCTCCAACGCCCCGAATCGACCGCCTCGACTCCTTCTTCAAGCTTTGGTCATCGGAGATCGCCACCACTGCCCCGTCGACTCCAGCGCATCCCCGAGCTCGTTGACGATGCCATCGAGATAGTCGTGAGCTCCGCTTGCTTTGCCCCTATCCCCTCACTCTCACGCATTCTCTTACCGCGATCCCCAACCATGACCGTAGCTCCTCGCCACCAGTCATGAGACCACCATGGCCAGGGCCACCGTAGCTCACCTCCGCGCACGTCACCGTGCTCAGCACAACTCCAGGGGCATGTGGCATGCTTCCGTTACTCCTGACGTGCGCTATGTCGCCGCAGCCGTCGAACCCGCACTCCGGCCGCCACCGCGAGCTCCGTTCCGACGAGCTCTGACATGTGCCACCGCCATGTCGGTCCGGCTGGTCAGGCAGTTAGGTTAGCTGCTAATTACCCCCCTCAGCCACTGACAACGGACGCCACCACGGAGTCAAACACAGTCAGTGCTGGATTTGACCGGGTTTTTATCTAGTGTGTCACTGACCAGTGGGTCCTACCGGTCAGGTTTGACACTGGTCAGCTCGGTTGACCTGCTGACGTGAGGCTGACGTAGTTAATGATTTTCTGGATTAAATATAATCCAGAAAATTCGAGAAATTTTTTATAAACTTAAAAGAATCACAGAAAACCAACCGTAGCTCAGATTGAAATAATATATATATGAAAAATTATTAGAAAAATTCAATCTATCCATCTGTACCAATTTCATGCATGATAAACCAACTTACACCTACTGTATAAGTGAAAACATGATAATGGCATTTTAAATGCCAAGTGTGGAGCTTGCATATGAACCATTGGTCCATATGAGCTTCATCTAAATTGTTGGTAGATGCATTAGTGCAAATCATAGCATTCTTGACATGTCACGATCATTCATCATATTGTGGCATTTGTTTGTGTATTGATTGTCGGTACCTGTACGACTATGCCACCTTATTTCACAACTAACCTTGTCAACCCGGGTTCTCTGTCATATGGATTTTAGTGACACAATCATATACGTGAGCCAAAAGGCGCAAACGGTCCCAACCAAGTTAAGGCTGCAGCCATGGGGATACCGTGCGTGAGGCCGCAAAGAGATATGATGTGTTACATGCTAGATCAGTGTGACTTAGGATCGGGGTCCTAACAGTTTTGGTATCACATCCCGACTGACTGTAGGATTACCAAGCCAAACTGGTCGAAGTCGAGTCAAGAAATTCTTATTTATATAGGGGAATTGATTGTGGAAGGGAATGTAAGGCTCCTTTTACTCCTTATACCTTATGTCCTTCTGATCTGAGTCACCCTCTCTTTTCCTATGGGGTTAAGGAACTAGGCTTTCTCTTCTGTCTATCAGGATCATGAGTGACTATTTCGTAGACTCATAGGAATGGTTGATCAGAGTCATACTCCAATTTTTGAATACCTCCTGTGTAGTTGATTAGTATTGTCATAGAACCTTGAGTGATGATGTCGAGTATGGTACTACCCCATCTTTTGCAAGATGTCTCATTTTGAGCATTTTACTGTCGTTATGCTACCCAAATTACCCTAGGAATTCGAGGGATTTTGATGCTTTTGCATTACATTTCGCATCCTTATGTTGATGTTGATTCCATCCTTGTTTCCCATGGTTTTGTCCCTCAGGATGTCATCAATTAAAGGTTCTGTTGCTCGTAGGCACAACCACGAAGATGGTAGGGATGAGGATCCTCCGGACCAACCTTCATTGACAGAGTTCATGTTAGAGGTTGAGAGGAACAAGCGTGAGACTAACCGCTTGTTGGCACGTATTGAGCAGAATACCGCCCATCTGCGTAATGAGTTGGTTTCCATCATTGACTTCATTGGCCTGAACCCACCCGCCTTCCATCATTCCATTGAGCCACTCGATGCAGATGATTGGCTCCGTAGCATCACACATAAGCTGCATTCCGTGAACGTGGCTGAAGGTGACAAGGTCACCTATGCTACTATCACCTGGAGGGTCCTGCTAGTCTTTGGTGGCAGAACTATGAGGCTATGCTTCCAGCTGGCCAGATTTCTACCTGGAGAGATTTCACTGAGGCCTTTTGTGAGCATCACATTCCTCAAGCTCTCATTGACTGCAAGAGGGAAGAGTTATGTAATCTTACCCAGGGTGAGATGGTTGTTGATGCTTATAGTAGAGAGTTCAAGAACGTCGCCTGTTATGCCATAGAGGAGGTGTCCACAGACGCCAATAAGCAGGACAGATTCTGGAAGGGTATCAACCCTAAGTTGTGCCGTGATCTTCATTTACACCATTGCGATACATTCTAGGCTCTTGTGAACAAGGCCATTAATGCAGAGACAACTCAGCTCACTTACGAGGAGTCTCATAAGCACACCCGTGACTTGGGTTCTTCCTCTGGCTCTAGCTCTCAGAAGCGGCAGATTTGGGTTCCGAACTCTGCTCTTCCACCCGGATATGCCCCGAGGCCATCTTATGTGGTGCCTCACCCAGTTCAGCCATATGCTCCACCTAGGCCTACTGGTCGACCGCCTGTGGGTCCATGTCCTACCATAGGGACTTGCTTCACGTGCGGAGAGCCTGGACACAATGCACGTGACTGCTCTCCGGCCAGCTATGCTCCACCCCAGTTTGAGAAGTCTGTTGGCCATGTTAAGCCATCAGGCAAGATGATCATTACCAAGCTAGCTTCCACTGAACGTGGACGTGTGCATCACGTCTCAGCTGTTGAAGCTCATGATGATCCGGATGTCGTTCTTGGTATGCTCCTTGTCAATTGTCATCCAGCATCAGTTCTGTTTGATACTGGAGCATCTCACTCTTTCATTTCTGAAAGCTATGCCAGCTCGCACAACATGTCATTTTGTGATATGCCCTCTCCCTAGTCATTCAAACTCCAGGCTCCAAATGGCAAACTTCTAGTGTAAGCAATGGAAATGAAATCCTTGTTGGCAGACTTGTATTCCTTGCATCACCTATAGCTCTCAAGTCTACAGATATTAACATCATCTTGGGTATGGACTAGATGATAACTCATTATGCCAAGTTTTATTGTTACACCAGGTCTGTTCAGCTTACACACCCATCTGGCAAGATAGTCACTGTCTCCACTACAGTTGCAAAGCGTTAGCTCTATTCCCTTAATGCCAGACCTCTCTCACACCTTGAAGATATCCTGGTAGTCCGTGACTTTCCGGATGTCTTTCCAAAGGAACTGCCAGGCATTCCTCCTGACAGAGATGTAGAGTTTGTCATAGATCTTATCCCAGGAACCGCCCAAATTTCTAGGAGACCTTACAAGATGGCACCCTTAGAACTAGCTGAGCTTTAGAAACAACTTGATGAGTCCTTGCAAAAGGGTTTCATCCATCCTAGTTCTTCTCCTTGGGCTTGTCCTGTCCTCTTTGTCAAGAAGAAGGATGGAACGGATCAGATGGTTGTAGATTATCGTCCCGTTAATTTGGTCACGATAAAGAACAAGTATCCGCTCCCCAGGATCAACGACCTATATGATCAGCTCACTGGATCCTCAGTCTTCTCTAAGATGGATTTGAGGTTAGGCTACCATCAAATCAAGATCAGAAGCGGGGACATTCCTAAGATGACTTTTGTCACTCACTATAGCCAGTACGAGTACACTGTCATGTCCTTCGGTCTAACCAATGCACCAGCCACATTCTCTCGATTGATGAACTCGATCTTCATGGAGTACTTAGATAAGTTCGTCGTGGTTTACCTCAATGATATTCTTATTTACTCGAAGAACGAGGAAGAGCATGCCGAACATCTTAGACTCATGTTAGAAAAACTCATAGAGCATCGCCTTTAAGCCAAGTTCTCCAATTGTGAATTTTGGTTGCTGGAAGTGACCTACCTAGGCCACGTGATCTCTGGTAAGGGCGTTGCTGTCAATCCCGAGAGACTTCAGGCTGTCCTTGATTGGACTCCACCTGAATTAGTTAAACAAGTTAGGAGTTTCCTTGGTCTAGCCAGTTGTTGTTGCTGCTTCATTGAGAACTTCTCCAAAGTTGCGAAGCCTCTTACGAAACTTCTCAAGAAAGATAAAAAGTTTGACTGGTCCCCACAGTGTGAGCACAGTTTTCAGGAACTGAAAAGACGTATGACTTCCGCTCCCATACTTGTGCCACCAGACTTCTCTAAAGACTTTTTTATCTATTTCGACGCCTCGGACAGGGACTAGGTTGCATTCTTATGCAAGATCGCCATGTGATTACCTATGCATCTCGACAGTTGCATCCACAGGAGGATAATTATCCTACCCATGATCTAGAGCTTGCAGCCGTAGTCTATGCACTTAAGACATGGCGACATTTCCTTCTTTGTAAACGTTGCGAGATTTACACTGATCACCAGAGTCTCAAGTATATCTTCACCCAACCAGATTTTAACCTTAGGCAAAGACGTTGGTTGGAGTTGATCTCGGATTACGACTTAGGGATTACTTACACCCCAGGTAAGGCCAATGTCATGGCTGATGCACTAAGTCGTAAGTCCTATTGCAATAATCTCATGTTGCAACAGGGCCAACCACCTCTCCATGAGGAATTCTGTAAGCTTAACCTTCACATTGCTCCTCAAGGATTCCTTTCTACCTTGGTGGTGAAACCTACTCTTGAGGATCAGATCATAGAAGCCCAGAAGCATGGTCCAGGGATCTCCTCGATCAAGAGAAACATTGCCAAGGGAGTTGCTGGTAGTTTCTCTATTGATGATCGAGGTGTTGTTTTCTTTGAGAACCACCTGGTGGTTCCCAAGAAGGAACATCTGCGACAGTTGATCCTTAAGGACGCTCATGAATCTCCTCTCACGATTCATCCTAGTAGTACTAAGATGTATCAGGACCTACGCCAAAGGTTCTGGTGGACTAGGATGAAGAGAGAAATTGCTCAGTTCATTGCTAACTGTGATGTTTGTCATCGCGTCAAGGCAGAACATCAGAGACCTGCTAGCACCCTTCAATCTTTAGCTATTCGTGAGTGGAAATGGGACAAAGTTGGTATGGAATTCATCACCGGCTTTCCCAGGACCAAGAAAGGGAATAATGCTATCTTTGTAGTCATTGATCATCTTTACAAAGTGGCTCACTTCCTACCTGTTCGAGAGAGTATCACTGCTAGTCAGCTAGCTGGCTTATATATTTCTCGAATAGTGTCACTACATGTTGTCACATTAGAGATCAATTCTGACCGTGGAACTCTTTTCACCTCTTATTTCTGGGAGAGTTTCCAGAGTGCCATGAGAACCCATATTTCCTACAGTACCGCTTTCCAACATCAATCAAGTGGTCAGGTGGAAAGGGTCAACAAAATTCTCTAAGACATGCTTAGAGCTTGTGTTATCTCATTCGGTATGGATTGGCAGAAATGTTTTCCTTTTGCCGAGTTTACTTGTAACAATAGCTACCAATCCAGTCTTAAGAAAGCACCCTTTGAGATTCTGTATGGACGAAGATGTTGAACACCTTTGAACTGGTCAGAAACCAGGGAAAGACAATTCTTTGGACTGGATACGATCCAGGAGGCAGAAGAGCAAGTTCACATCATTCGTGAGAATTTGAAAACAGCCCTGTCTCGTCGAAAGAACCAGTATGACCGTCGTCATAAGGAAGTGGCTTATGAAGTTGGCAACAAGGCTTCCTTTGGGTTACCCCTCTAAAAGGTACCCATCAATTTGGTATCAAGGGCATGTTGGCTCCTTGTTACATTGGTCCTTTCTGCATTCTCGCTAAACGAGGAGAGGTTGCCTACCAGTTGGAACTACCCCCACATCCTATCGAGTCCATGATGTCTTCACGTCTCTCAACTCAGGCATTGCTTCTCGGATCCCATCCGCGGAGTGGACCACCAAACACTTGATCTCCAAGATAACCTCACATATTGAGAGTACCCACATGCGCGGCCATGCTCCCGGCCACCTCCAGGCAGCCTGCCTGCCCCTCGATGCCCCGGACGCTCTAGCCGTCGACATGCACCACAACCCTCTCACTCTCTCTCGTGTCCATCCCCTCCTCTCCCACGCTCTCTCCCGCGACAGTCGACGCAGCCATGAAAGCGCCGCCGTGAACCACCGTGCTCCCTGACCCCTCTCGACTTCCCGTGTTGCCTACAAGCTCCGGCGGCGTCTGCTACACCGCCTCAACTGAGCCCTGAGTGCTCGACTGCCTCAACTCCGTCTTCAAGCTTCGGTCGCCGGAGATCACCGCCACTGCCCCGTCGACTCTAGCACATCCCCGAACTCGCTGATGATGCCATCGAGATCATCGTGAGCTCCACTTTCTTTCCCCTATCCCCTCACTCTCACGCGTTCTCTTGCTGTGATCCCCATCCGTGACCGTAGCTTCTCGCCGCTGGTCATGAGACCACCATGGCCAGGGCCACCGCAGGTCGCCTCCATGCGCACAGCTCCAGGGGCACATGGCACCCTTCTGTTTCTCCTGCCGTGCGCTGTGTCGCCGTAGCCATCGAACCCGCACTCCGGCTGCCACCGTGAGCTCCGTTCTGATGAGCTCCGGCCACACCGCAACCCTCTGCTACCTCCCCTAGACGCGCGGGAGCCCGAGCTACGCCTCGGTGGTCTCACCCGCCGCTCCCGTGGCCTGCAGCGCGGACACCATCGAGACCCATGGTTACCGGCGACGACCTCGCCGGCGTGTGCCACCGCCATGTGGGTCCAGCTAGTCAGGCAGTTAGGTTAGCTGCTAATTACCCCTCCACAGCCACTGACAGCGGCCCCACCACGAAGTCAAACACAGTCAGCGATGGATTTTACAAGGTTTTTCCAGTGTGTCACTGACCAGTGGGTCTCACTAGTCAGGTTTGACCCTGGTCTGCTTGGTTTACCTGCTGACGTGAGGCTGACGCAATGCTGATGCAGTTAATGATTTTCTGGATTAAATATAATCCATCAAATTCAAGAAAATTGTTATAAACTTCAAAAAATCACAGAAAATCAACCATAGCTCATATTGAAATAATTTACATATGAAAAATTATCAGAAAAATTAAATCTATCCATCTGTACAATTTTCATGCATGATAAAACAACTTATACCTACTGTACAAGTGAAAACATGATAATGGCATTTTAAATGCTAAGTGTGGAGCTTGCATATGAACCCTTGGTCGATATGAGCTTCATCTAAATTGTTGCTAGATGCATTAGTGCAAATCATAGCATTCTTGACATGTCATGATCATGCATCATATTGTGGCATTTGTTTGTGTATTGATTGTCACTACCGCCCTTCTCGATAGGTCCTGCTCCGGAGAGTGTTCCAGAGTACCTGTCGAAGGAGCAGTGCCCCCTGCTGATCTTCCAGGCAAGCAAACCCCCTTGAGCATTATGATACAACCCCACTCTCTTGCTAGTTACTACCACACATTGGGTTCCGGTAACTCGACCTCTCTCGGCTTATTAACCGCCTTGATCTCTATCTAGGAGTTGCAACTAGTTTCTGGTGTTTCTAGGTAGTGCTATTTTTCTACCAAGTGGCACCCGATAGGGTGGACTTGGGACAGACTAGGCACAATGGCACGGTGTACCAAGTGGCACCCGGATGGTGGCCTGGGAACCCTGCTCACATCGTTTGGGGCCGTGATGGAAACTTCAGCTGGATTTCCCTTGCGGGTTCAACCTCAGATAGGCGATAAACGTGGACTAGAGTCTTGTGTGGTTAGTCAGGTCGTGGCCGACACCCTCGCCAGGCTTCCGCTTGAAGGTTGCTTAGATACATCACGTGTATGTGGTGATAAGTGGTGAGAGCGTGTGTGAAAAAGTACACCCCTGCAGGGTTAACATGATCTATTCGAATAGCCGCATCCTCGGATATGGACTACTTGGAAACTTATATGGTACATAGACAACTTGAAGTGGATACTCTAAAATGTTCAAGATAAGTGTGAGTGCTATGGATGGCCTTCTTGTAGGGGAATGAGAAAGAATCCATAGTATTGTATTGTTGTGGTGATTAGTGGACTCGTGTGCGCTTTATCACCTCAAAGAAATTACTCGTAGTCGTAGAACAGGATAGCCACCGAGTCAAAGTTGGCTTGCTGCAGCTAAACCCCACAACACCCTTCTTGATAGTAATGCATGTATGATAGGATCTGATGTAAGTCTTGCTGAGCACCTTTGTACTCATGTTTGCTTAATTTATGTTTTGCAGAGGAGACTTAGGTCTCACTAGTAGTTTCGCGTGGACTTCGACGAGTAGCTTGTTACCTCAGCTATGATCTTGTACCCTTGGGAGGGTCTGTAGACAGTCAGGCTTCTCAGCCTTTCTCTTTTGTAGATGTCTGTACTCAGACAAGTTTTGCTTGATACGTCTATTTTGCATCATGTTTTTGTACTGTTATTTATAATGTTTTTATGCTTAATAACACTTTATGGAGCAATTCTAATGCCTTTTCTCTCATAATTTGCAAGGTTTACACAAAGAGGGAGAATACCAGCAGCTGGAATTCTAGACATGAAAAAGCTATGTCAGAGATACCTATTCACATCTCCAAATGAGCTCAAAATTTACGAAGAATTATTTTGGAATAAAGAAAAAAATACTGGAGAAAAGAACAACCAGAGGGGGCTGCCAGGTGGCCACAAGACACCAGGGCGCGCGACCCCCTCCAGGCGCGCTCTGGTGGGTGGTGGGCACCCTGGCCCACCTCCGGTGCCCATCTTCTGGTATATAAGATCTTTTGACCTAGAAAAAATAAGGAGAGGAATTTCAGGACGGAGCGCCGCCGTCTCGAGGCGGAACTTGGGCAGGAGCACTTTTGCCCTCCGGCGGAGCAATTACGCCGGGGGAACTTCCCTCCCGGAGGGGGAAATCGAAACCATCGTCATCACCAACAACCCTCTCATCTTTGGGAGGCCAATCTTCATCAACATCTTTGACAACACCATCTCATCTCAAACTCTAGTTCATCTCTTGTGTACAATCTATGTACCAGAACCTCATATTGGTACCTGTTTGTCGTGGTAGAACACGGCCACCTATGGGGCCATTGGCCCCTTGTGGTTCGGCAGGGGAAGCGATCACATTGCACAAAGAGCGGAGGCCATGGAACAGCACGGCAGTGATGACGCTGGTGGTTTTTACTTAGGTTCGGGCCGCTGAGAAGCGTAAAACCCTACTCCTGCTTTGGTGGATTGATGGAGGGACCGTGAAGAACGCGTGGCGCTCAAGCCCGGCAAGGTCACCTTGGGGAGAGCAGCTACACGCGCATGAGTACCCGAGGGTCCGAATCCTTTCTAAGGTTGCCACGGTCCTCCTTTTATAGGCTAAGGGGTTGCCACAATGGCAAAATAGTCATTATCCAGTGATTAGATAGCTAACAGTGCTATCATACCTAACTCTGGCAGTTAGGACAAAGTGCATTAAATGCACTGCTAGGTGTCACGCTGTGGATGCGGCCCGGCAGGCCTTACACACCGCTTAGTCACCTTCCACCTGTCTGCTTGACACGCCTCTGGACGGGTGTCATATAGAGGTGATCTTCCTCCTAAATTGCTGCCACGTGCCAAATGACGGCCACTTAGCTATCTGGGGGCTCGACACCGCACCGATGGATGACTTGTGCTGCGATGCGGTGGAGCGATGGAGTCTTGGCGGGGATGTAGGCCGCCAGCGACCCCAACAAGCCTGCCGGGGAAGCCTTGGGACTTGTCTTCGGGATGGCCTCGACCTGACTAGGCTCGCCTGCCCGGTAAGGGAGGCTTTTCCTTAGTGATATCTTGTTCTCTTGGCTTGGTTTTGTCTTGAATGCTTGGTGGAGTTTGCATCTCTGCCACTTGAGTCTGTGTACAGTCCGGGCAACATACATGAAGGTTTGTTGCACCGAGAGGCGCTCCCGGGCCTGGTCCAAACATGCTGCCAAGCATCGTTGGGGTAGGCCCTATCAGGTACATAGGCAGGGCATTTACGATGATATTCTCCTCTTTCTTGATATCTTCTTTGGTTCTACATTAACCTGCGCTTGAGTCAGTTCCCGGTTTATCCGTGCGTCGTGCAAGACGTCATGGGGGAGATTTACGCCATGACCCGTGGGTCGCCCACATCCCACGTTCACGGGCCAGTAACTGCCATTCCACTAAATCCCTTGCCGCTCCCGTTTCTGCCACGTATGCCGCATGCATTGCACATGGTTGGTGGCGGAAGCGGGGGCACGGGAATGAGTGCCAAGGCAGAAAGCCAGGCACCATGGATAGGCTTAGGAGGTCGGTCTTGATTTCGTGCACCGTTATTGACGCAGAGGAGTCGGATTGGTGGATCGGAGCCGTTGCCCCCTAGGTGAGGAGCCAGCCCCCGGCCTTGTTTGCCTATAAAAGGGAATGCGGGCGAGATGTTGGCTCACACCTGTCTCTTCCTCCATCCTTCTGATATCATCTCTCCATCATGGTGAGGGGGAGAGGGCGTAGTGGCACCCCAGTGGTGGCGACGAGGGCTTCTGCTTGATAGCGCCTCCCTCCACCTGTTGGGGATGCAGGGGCGGAGCCCGCCGTGAGAGGAGGAGGGAGAGGACGCGGACGTGCTCATCATGGTGCTAGGGGTCGAGGAGGACGGGGCGGCATTCTGCGGGTCTTGTCGGGGTCAGGCTGCGCTTCTGCCCAGGCACTCCTTTTGCCCTCTTCACCTCCCACCGTAGTTCCTAGGAGGAGAGGGACAAGAAAGGGATTATGGGGCACTTATCTTTTTTCACTCTAAAATATGTAGGCACTTGCCAAACTTTAGTTTCAAATATGTAATCTCTTTTATCCATGTTTGTGTCCTGTAAGAGCTGTACTTGTTTATCTGCATATTATTGAAAAAGACAAGCTTTGACGGGCACTTGTGCATGTGTTTTATCCATGCAGAGGGGGTACGCCTCTATACTTTTAGGTAAACAAGTTTTTCCCAGCAAGTTATCTTGCCGGTGCCCTTCGTTGTTGCCTCCTGCCGGGGCTCGAAACCACGGAAGGGAACTGGCTAATTGTCAATCCTTCTTCGTCAAAAGCCACTACAACCATCTTGACCGAAGCAACGTTTGGGCCAAAGGATGGGAGCATAAATGTTTCGAAGGTGACAAGGTTTCTCTATGCACAAATTTTCTTTTTAAAGAGACACGTATGGACAAAAAGGAACTTATCTGTTTGGCTTGTCGCGGATCGATATGTAGGCTTGTTTCCGTTTCTTCTTTTAGGATTGAGTCCGCGGCAAGAGCCCTGCAGTTAGTGCAGAGGGAAAAAAAAGCAACATATGATCTCATCTACATGATCATGGCAAGTTCGTGTTATTCTATGCATGCATGCATGCAAGTTGTTTTTAGGGCGCCAGCGCTTCGATTTATTGTTTGTGCTCAAGGTCTGTGCCTGGCTTTGTACAAAGGGTTACATGCGCATCGGCAAGGCTTGTACAAAAGGGTGGCTGCCGGGCAGGGCCCGACAGCCGCGCCTTATGGGTGGAACTTATGAAGATGCTCAATGTTCCATGAGTTTTGCAATTGAATGCCATCTTCAGTCTCCAGACGGACTGCGCTAGGTCTGGTGACTCGCACTACCCGCTAAGGGCCTTCCCACTTCGGCGTCAGCTTGTTTGCACCTTTGGCGGACTGAACACGCCTAAGGACAAAGCCGCCTTCCTTAAGGCTCCGGGCATGAACCCTGCGGCTGTAATAGTGGCACAGAGCTTGCTAATAGCGTGCAGCACGCGTAGCAGCCCGGAGACGGTTCTCCTCAAGGAGCACGGCATTGTCATGCCGGTGCTGCTCTTCCTCTACTTCATCGTAGGCAAATACTCGAGGTGACCCGTATATGAGTTCCGTGGGGATCACCGCTTCTGCCCCATAGACTAGGGAGAAGGGAGTCTGCCCGGTAGCTCGATTTGGTGTCATACGGAGGGACCAAAGAACCACCGGCAGCTTGTCGATCTAGCGTCTGCCGCACTTCTCCAGCTTATCAAAAGTTCTTGTCTTGAGTCCACGTAGTACTTCAGCATTCATCCTCTCAGCTTGTCCGTTGCTCCTGGGATGGGCAACAGAGGCGAATGAAACCTTGCTTCCGAGGGTTTGAATGTATTGCATGAAGGCGCGGCTTTTGAATTGGGTGCCATTGTCAGTGATGACTCTGGCGGGTACTCCGAAGCGGCACACCAATCCCTTCAAGAACTTGATAGCTGATTGTGCGGTCACCTTCCTCACAGGCTCCACTTCCGGCCACTTTGTAATCTTGTCGATTGCCACGTACAAGAATTCAAAGCCCCCGGTAGCTCGGGGGAAGGGGCCCAAGATGTCGACCCCCCAGATCAAAAATGGCCATGACAAAGGGATCGTCTGGAGAGCTTGAGTAGGTTGATGGATATTCTTGGAGTGGAACTAGCAGGCTTCACATCTGGTGACTAGCTCAATTGCATCTTGGAGGGCCGTGGTCAAGTAGAAACCTTGTCGAAAAGCTTTTCCAACCAAGGCTCTTGATGCAATATGGGAGCCGCACATGCCTTTGTGTATCTCTGCCAACAGTTCCTTCCCCTCTTCCCGACAAATGCATTTCAATTTCACACCGTTGGGCCTCCTTCTGTATAATGTGTCATCGACAAACTGATACATACTGGCCCTTCGGGCTATTTTTTTAGCTTCGTCTTGCTCTTCGGGAAGTTCTCCTGTTTGGAGGTAATGGACTATGTGTCGTGCCCAAGCTGGAGCCTGAGGCTCGGCAACAAGGATCAATGGCACCTCCTCGTTCGTTGGAGCGCATATCTCAACCGCAAGAACTGGTATTTCCGCGGGAGGGTGCTACTCACCAGGCGAAGTGGAGTTGTTCCCGTCAACCTCTCTGCCGGGGGCTTTGGGAAGCTCTGCCGGGAGAGGCCTACCGGAGTCTAGTTTCCTCCTATTTCTGGCCATTGTTGTCGGGGATACTGAGGGTTGAGTCAGGTGGAGAACAAAAGTCCCTGGTTCCACATGAAGCTTTTGTGCTGCGCATTTTGACAGATGATTGGCAACAATGTTTTCCGCACATGGCACGTGCTCTGTTTGCAATCCATCAAAACGCTCCTCCAGTTTTCTCACTTCCTCCACATATGCCTCCATCAATGGACTCTGGCAATCCTTGTTCACTTGTCTCACCACAAGCTGTGAGTCTCCACGAATGATCAACTTTTTAATTCCCAATTCTGTTGCAATCCTGAGCCCGGCAAGGAGTCCTTCATATTCTGCAGTGTTGTTGGTAGCTTTCTCCCGGGGAAAATGCATTTGGATCACATACTTGAGGCGCTCTCCAGTGGGTGCGACAAGGAGCACGCTAGCTCCCGCACCTTGCGGTGAGAAGGCACCATCAAAGTACATGATCCACTCTTGGGGGGCCTCCTTGCCGGGGACAACTGTTTCCGGTGTCTCTTCATCTGGGGTTGGTGTCCATTCCGCGATGAACTCCACCAATGCTCTACTCCAAATAGTTGATGTACTCTCATACCTTAGACCAAAGCTTGAAAATTCCAAAGCCATTCAAATATCCTGCCAGTGGCCTCCGGGTTCCTCAGTATGTGTTGCAAAGGGAAACGGATGACAACTATGATCTCGTGGGCTTGGAAGTAGTGGCGCAGTTTCCTCGAGGCCATGATGAGGCCAAAGATCAACTTTTCCACGCCAGAGTACCTTGATCTAGCCTCCTACAATAGGGAGCTAACAAAGTACACCGGCCGCTGCGCCACCTTCTTCTTTGCCGCGGTCTTGGAATTGTCTTTGTTATCCTGCTCTTCTTTCTCCTGATCTGTGCTGGACCTTGCCGGGATGGGTTCACTTCCTTCTCCGGGAAGGACAACAGCTGAGGCTGCTCCTTCGTCCACTTCCCACTGCGCCACCAATGCTGCACTAACCACTTGATTGGTCGCCGCTAAGTACAGCAGCAACGACTCTTGTGGTTTAGGAGCGACCAAGGTGGGAGCAGAGGAAAGATAGGCTTTCAAGTCTCGCAGTGCTGCTTCTGCTTCCGGGGTCCACTTCATTGGCCATGCCTTCTTCAAAATTTTGAAGAACGGCAAGGCATGCTCGACAGACTTGGAAATGAACCTACTCAACGCGGCAACACATCCGGTTAGGCGCCTCACGTCTTTGACTATCTTGGGTGCTTGAATCTGCTCGATCGCCTTGATCTTGTCTGGGTTGGCCTCTATCCCCTAGTGGGACACAAAGAAACCAAGTAACTTGCTTGAGGGAACGCCAAACACACACTTCTCAAGGTTCAACTTCAAGTTGATCTTGCACAAGTTTGTAAAGGTCTCTTCCAAGTCGTGAATGAGAGTTGATTTGTCCTTGGTCTTGACCACTACATCGTCCATGTAAGCTTCAATATTCCTGTGCAATTGAGACTCAAAACCAATTTGCACTGCCCTTGCAAAAGTGGATCCAGCGCTCTTCAACCCGAAGGGCATCCGCACGAAGCAGTACGTGCCACATGGGGTTATGAACGCGGTCTTCTCCTCGTCCTCCTTGGACATGAATATCTGATGGTACCTAGAGTATGCATCCAAGAAGGAAAGCAGATCACACCCGGAAGTGGAATCTATGATCTGGTCGATGCGCGTAAGGGGAATGGGTCCTTTGGGCATGCTTTATTCAGGTCTGTGAAGTCTATGCAAAGCCTCCATTTCCCATTCGCCTTGCGCACCACCACCGGGTTCGCCAACCATGTTGGGTGCAACACTCCTCGAACCAAACCAGCTGCTTCAAGTTTCTTGATCTCCTCGGCAGTGAACGTACCATCAGCGCCGTCCAGCCCTGCCGAGATCTTCTTCACAGTAGGTGAGGCAACCTTGGGCTTCTTGCTAGTGGAGCTCTCCGGCAAATCATCGACGGGCGCAGCACACTCCGAAGAGGTGCGCTTCCCGGATTCCTTGCCGGTATCATTGCTAGCTTTCTTCCCTTTCTTGTTTTCCTTGGCGGGAGCTGTAGCTTCTGCAGACTCAGCAACGACTGCGTCTCGGTACATCTTATCCACGCATATGATTGCGTCCTTCTTGTCTGACGGAATGGAAATGATGCCCATCGGCCCTGACATCTTCAGTGTGTTGTAGGCATAGTGGGATGCCGCAATGAATTTTGCCAGGGCTGGACGACCAAGGATTCCATTGTACGGCAGGGGAGATCGACCACATCAAACACAACCATCTCGGTCCGGTAGTTCAATTCTCCTCCAAATTTCACCGGCAGCGTGATCTTTCCCTTAGGACGACTCCTGCCAGGGTTAATCCCGTGAAAAGTGCCTGTAACCTTGAGCTCTTCATTTGATATTTGCAGCTTGCTGAGTACTTTGGGGGAAATCAGATTCAACCTAGCCCCGTCGTCAACCAACATCTTTGTGACCTTGAGGTTGCAGATTGTTGGTGAAACCAACAACAGCAAGCACCCTACAGCGGTTGTGCGGTCAGGGTGATCCTCTTCGTCGAAGATGATGGGTGTGCGGGACCATTTGAGCGGTTTCCGGGAGTCTACCGCTGGCTCTACGACATTGACCTCACGCGCCCATTGTTTGAGCTGGCTGTGAGAGGAGTGCAAAGATGTGCCTCCGTCAACACACAGGGCCTCAGTTGCCTTATGGAACTCTTCCTCACTGGTTTCCTCTTCATCCTCTTCATCACTTTCGTCATCGCCTTCTTTCTTATCACGGCCTCTTGCAGGCTTATTCGGATGCTGGGGAACCTTGCCGCGGCGGCCTCCTTTGCCGCCTCGGCCCTTCCCGCCAACACCTTCTTGGTCTCTTCCCTTGTCATGCTTCTCACACTCAGCTTTCTGCTTCTTGACAAGTTGCTCAACTTGGTGACACTCTTGGAGATCATGGCCCTTGGTCCGGTGGATCTTGCAGTATGGACCGTCAGCCTTCCCAGCCTTTTCGGCCGCTGCAGCCTCCTGGCAATCAGTGCACGCGGCAACTTCCTTGCCGAGGGCTTCGATCTTGGCCTTCTTGCCGGTACTAGAAGTGCCAGAGCCCTCAACAGCCAATACTGCCTTTTCCTTGCAC